>OX638122.1:0-1250000 GCA_951804975.1 Anthophora plumipes
CTCAGCTGGAAACAACAACGATACCGAAGATATCGCAGTTTCCGCATGTCAAACGCTCTGTGGCGTGCTGAAAACACCAGAAAACGTGTTTTTCGCATTCAAAAGCACGAAAACAGCGATTTCGGTGATTCTGCACACTTGTAACAGCAGAATCATGAAGATTATCACTGAAAATGCATATCTCAGCTGGAAACAACAACGATACCGAAGTTATCGCAGTGTCCGCATATCAAACGCACTGTGGAGTGCTGAAAACACCAGAAAACGTGTTTTTCGCATTCAATAGCACGAAAACAGCGATTTCGGTGATTCTGCATACTTGTAACAGCAGAATCATGAAGATTATCACTGAAAATGCATATCTCAGCTGGAAACATCAACGATACCGAAGATATGGCAGTTTCCGCATATCAAACGCACTGTGGAGTGATGAAAACACCAGAAAACGTGTTTTTCGCATTCAATAGCACGAAAACAGCGATTGCGGTGATTCTGCACATTTGTAACAGCAGAATGATGAAGATTATCACTGAAAATGCATGTCTCAGCTGGAAACATCAACGATACCGAAGATATGGCAGTTTCCGCATATCAAACGCACTGTGGAGTGATGAAAACACCAGAAAACGTGTTTTTCGCATTCAATAGCACGAAAACAGCGATTTCGGTGATTCTGCACACTTGTAACAGCAGAATCATGAAGATTATCACTGAAAATGCATATCTCAGCTGGATACAACAACGATACCGAAGATATCGCAGTTTCCGCATGTCAAACGCTCTGTGGCGTGCTGAAAACACCAGAAAACGTGTTTTTCGCATTCAATAGCACGAAAACAGCGATTGCGGTGATTCTGCACACTTGTCACAGAAGAAACTCGAAGATTATCGTAGAAAATGCATATCTAAGTAGGAAACAACAACGATACCGAAGTTATCGCAGTTTCCGCATATCAAACGCACTGTGGAGTGCTGAAAACACCAGAAAACGTGTTTTTCGCATCCAATAGCACGAAAACAGGGATTTCGGTGATTCTGCATACTTGTAACAGCAGAATCACGAAGATTATCACTGAAAATGCATATCTCAGCTGGAAACATCAACGATACCGAAGATATGGCAGTTTCCGCATATCAAACGCACTGTGGAGTGCTGAAAACACCAGAAAACGTGTTTTTCGCATTCAATAGCACGAAAACAGCGATTTCGGTGATGCTGCACACTTGTAACAGCAGAATCATGAAGATTATCACTGAGAATGCATATCTCAGCTGGAAACAACAACGATACCGAAGATATCGCAGTTTCCGCATGTCAAACGCACTGTGGAGTGCTGAAAACACGAGGAAACGTGTTTTTCGCATTCAATAGCACGAAAACAGCGATTTCGGTGATTCTGCACACTTGTAACAGCAGAATCATGAAGATTATCACTGAAAATGCATATCTCAGCTGGAAACAACAACGATACCGAAGATATCGCAGTTTCCGCATGTCAAACGCTCTGTGGCGTGCTGAAAACACCAGAAAACGTGTTTTTCGCATTCAATAGCACGAAAACAGCGATTTCGGTGATTCTGCACACTTGTAACAGCAGAATCATGAAGATTATCACTGAAAATGCATATCTAAGCAGGAAACAACAACGATACCGAAGTTATCGCAGTGTCCGCATATCAAACGCACTGTGGAGTGCTGAAAACACCAGAAAACGTGTTTTTCGCATCCAATAGCACGAAAACAGCGATTTCGGTGATTCTGCACATTTGTAACAGCAGAATGATGAAGATTATCACTGAAAATGCATATCTCAGCTGGAAACAACAACGATACCGAAGATATCGCAGTTTCCGCATGTCAAACGCTCTGTGGCGTGCTGAAAACACCAGAAAACGTTTTTCGCATTCAAAAGCACGAAAACAGCGATTTCGGTGATTCTGCACATTTGTAACAGCAGAATGATGAACATTATCACTGAAAATGCATATCTCAGCTGGAAACATCAACGATACCGAAGATGTGGCAGTTTCCGCATGTCAAACGCACTGGGGAGTGATGAATACACCAGAAAACGTGTTTTTCGCATTCAATAGCACGAAAACAGCGATTGCGGTGATTCTGCACACTTGTCTCAGAAGAAACTCGAAGATTATCGTAGAAAATGCATATCTAAGCAGGAAACAACAACGATACCGAAGTTATCGCAGTTTCCGCATATCAAACGCACTGTGGAGTGCTGAAAACACCAGAAAACGTGTTTTTCGCATCCAATAGCACGAAAACAGGGATTTCGGTGATTCTGCATACTTGTAGCAGCAGAATCACGAAGATTATCACTGAAAATGCATATCTCAGCTGGAAACATCAACGATACCGAAGATATGGCAGTTTCCGCATATCAAACGCACTGTGGAGTGCTGAAAACACCAGAAAACGTGTTTTTCGCATTCAATAGCACGAAAACAGCGATTTCGGTGATGCTGCACACTTGTAACAGCAGAATCATGAAGATTATCACTGAGAATGCATATCTCAGCTGGAAACAACAACGATACTGAAGATATCGCAGTTTCCGCATGTCAAACGCACTGTGGAGTGCTGAAAACACGAGGAAACGTGTTTTTCGCATTCAATAGCACGAAAACAGCGATTTCGGTGATTCTGCACACTTGTAACAGCAGAATCATGAAGATTATCACTGAAAATGCATATCTCAGCTGGAAACCCAACGATACCGAAGATATCGCAGTTTCCGTATGTCAAACGCTCTGTGGCGTGCTGAAAACACCAGAAAACGTGTTTTTCGCATTCAATAGCACGAAAACAGCGATTTCGGTGATTCTGCACACTTGTAACACCAGAATCATGAAGATTATCATTGAAAATGCATATCTCAGCTGGAAACAACAACGATACCGAAGATATGGCAGTTTCCGCATATCAAACGCACTGTGGAGTGCTGAAAAACCAGAAAACGTGTTTTTCGCATTCAATAGCACGAAAACAGCGATTTCGGTGATTCTGCACACTTGTAACAGCAGAATCATGAAGATTATCATTGAAAATGCATATCTCAGCTGGAAACCCAACGATACCGAAGATATCGCAGTTTCCGCATGTCAAACGCTCTGTGGAGTGCTGAAAACTCCAGTAAACGTGTTTTTCGCATTCAAACGCACGAAACCAGCGATTTCGGTGATTCCGCACACTTGTCACAGAAGAAACTCGATGATTATCTTAGAAAATGCATATCTCAGCTGGAAACAACAACGATACCGAAGATATCGCAGTTTCCGCATGTCAAACGCTCTGTGGGGTGCTGAAAACACCAGAAAACGTGTTTTTCGCAATCAATAGCACGAAAACAGCGATTTCGGTGATTCTGCACACTTGTAACACCAGAATCATGAAGATTATCACTGAAAATGCATATCTCAGCTGGAAACCCAACGATACCGAAGATATCGCAGTTTCCGCATATCAAACGGACTGTGGAGTGCTGAAAACACCAGAAAACGTGTTTTTCGCATTCAGTAGCACTAAAACAGCGATTTCGGTGATTCTGCACACTTGTAACAGCAGAATCATGAAGATTATCATTGAAAATGCATATCTCAGCTGGAAACATCAACGATACCGAAGATGTGGCAGTTTCCGCATGTCAAACGCCCTGTGGCGTGCTGAAAACTCCAGAAAACGTGTTTTTCGCATTCAAACGCACGAAACCAGCGATTTCGGTGATTCCGCACACTTGTCACAGAAGAAACTCGATGATTATCTTAGAAAATGCATATCTCAGCTGGAAACAACAACGATACCGAAGATATGGCAATTTCCGCATATCAAACGCACTGTGGAGTGCTGAAAACACCAGAAAACGTGTTTTTCGCATTCAATAGCACGAAAACAGCGATTTCGGTGATTCTGCACACTTGTAACAGCAGAATCATGAAGATTATCACTGAAAATGCATATCTCAGATGGAAACAAAAACGAAACCGAAGATATCGCAGTTTCCGCATATCAAACGCACTGTGGAGTGCTGAAAACACCAGAAAACGTGTTTTTCGCATTCAAAAGCACGAAAACAGCGATTTCGGTGATTCTGCACATTTGTACCAGCAGAATCATGAAGATTATCCCTGAAAATGCATATCTCAGCTGGAAGCAACAACCATACCGAAGATGTCGCAGTTTCCGCATGTCAAACGCTCTGTGGCGTGCTGAAAACTCCAGTAAACGTGTTTTTCGCATTCAAAAGCACGAAACCAGCGATTTCGGTGATTCTGCACACTTGTCACAGAAGAAACTCGATGATTATCTTAGAAAATGCATATCTCAGCTGGAAACAACAACGATACCGAAGATATCGCAGTTTCCGCATATCAAACGCACTGTGGAGTGCTGAAAACACCAGAAAACGTGTTTTTCGCATTCAATAGCACTAAAACAGCGATTTCGGTGATTCTGCACACTTGTAACAGCAGAATCATGAAGATTATCACTGAAAATGCATATCTCAGCTGGAAACAACAACGATACCGAAGATATGGCAGTTTCCGCATATCAAACGCACTGTGGAGTGCTGAAAAACCAGAAAACGTGTTTTTCGCATTCAATAGCACGAAAACAGCGATTTCGGCGATTCTGCACACTTGTAACAGCAGAATCATGAAGATTATCACTGAAAATGCATATCTCAGCTGGAAACCCAACGATACCGAAGATATCGCAGTTTCCACATGTCAAACGCTCTGTGGAGTGCTTAAAACACCAGAAAACGTGTTTTTCGCATTCAGTAGCACGAAAACAGCGATTTCGGTGATTCTGCGCACTTGTAACAGCAGAATCATGAAGATTATCACTGAAAATGCATATCCCAGCTGGAAACCCAGCGATACCGAAGATATCGCAGTTTCCGCATGTCAAACGCTCTGTGGAGTGCTGAAAACACCAGAAAACGTGTTTTTCGCATTCAATAGCACGAAAACAGCGATTTCGGTGATTCTGCGCACTTGTAACAGCAGAATCATGAAGATTATCACTGAAAATGCATATCCCAGCTGGAAACCCAGCGATACCGAAGATATCGCAGTTTCCGCATGTCAAACGCTCTGTGGAGTGCTGAAAACACCAGAAAACGTGTTTTTCGCATTCAGTAGCACGAAAACAGCGATTTCGGTGATTCTGCGCACTTGTAACAGCAGAATCATGAAGATTATCACTGAAAATGCATATCCCAGCTGGAAACCCAGCGATACCGAAGATATCGCAGTTTCCGCATGTCAAACGCTCTGTGGCGTGCTGAAAACTCCAGAAAACGTGTTTTACGCATTCAAAAGCACGAAAACAGCGATTTCGGTGATTCTGCACACTTGTCACAGAAGAATCATGAAGATTATCACTGAAAATGCATATCTCAGATGGAAACAACAACGATACCGAAGATATCGCAGTTTCCGCATGTCAAACGCTCTGTGGAGTGCTGAAAACACCAGAAAACGTGTTTTTCGCATTCAATAGCACGAAAACAGCGATTTCGGTGATTCTGCACACTTGTAACAGCAGAATCATGAAGATTATTATTGAAAATGCATATCTCAGCTGGAAACAACAACGATACCGAAGATATCGCAGTTTCCCCATGTCAAACGCTCTGTGGCGTGCTGAAAACTCCAGAAAACGTGTTTTACGCATTCAAAAGCACGAAAACAGCGATTTCGGTGATTCTGCACACTTGTCACAGAAGAATCATGAAGATTATCACTGAAAATGCATATCTCAGCTGGAAACCCAACGATACCGAAGATATCGCAGTTTCCGCATGTCAAACGCTCTGTGGCGTGCTGAAAACACCAGAAAACGTGTTTTTCGCATTCAAAAGCACGAAAACAGCGATTTCGGTGATTCTGCACACTTGTAACAGCAGAATCATGAAGAGTATCACTGAAAATGCATATCTCAGCTGGAAACAACAACGATTCCGAAGATATCGCAGTTTCCGCATGTCAAACGCCCTGTGGCGTGCTGAAAACTCCAGAAAACGTGTTTTTCGCATTCAAAAGCACGAAAACAGCGATTTCGGTGATTCTGCACACTTGTCACAGAAGAAACTCGATGATTATCGTAGAAAATGCATATCTCAGCTGGAAACAAAAAAGATACCGAAGATATAGCAGTTTCCGCATATCAAACGCGCTGCGGAGTGCTGAAAACACCAGAAAACGTGTTTTTCGCATTGAATAGCACGAAAACAGCGATTTCGGTGATTCTGCACACTTGTAACAGCAGAATCATGAAGATTATCATTGAAAATGCATATCTCAGCTGGAAACCCAACGATACCGAAGATATCGCAGTTTCCGCATATCAAACGCACTGTGGAGTGCTGAAAACACCAGAAAACGTGTTTTTCGCATTCAGTAGCACTAAAACAGCGATTTCGGTGATTCTGCACACTTGTAACAGCAGAATCATGAAGATTTTCATTGAAAATGCATATCTCAGCTGGAAACAACAACGATACCGAAGATATCGCAGTTTCCGCATGTCGAACGCTCTGTGGCGTGCTGAAAACTCCAGTAAACGTGTTTTTCGCATTCAAACGCACGAAACCAGCGATTTCGGTGATTCCGCACACTTGTCACAGAAGAAACTCGATGATTATCTTAGAAAATGCATATCTCAGCTGGAAACAACAACGATACCGAAGATATGGCAATTTCCGCATATCAAACGCACTGTGGAGTGCTGAAAACACCAGAAAACGTGTTTTTCGCATTCAGTAGCACGAAAACAGCGATTTCGGTGATTCTGCACACTTGTAACAGCAGAATCATGAAGATTATCACTGAAAATGCATATCTCAGCTGGAAGCAACAACCATACCGAAGATGTCGCAGTTTCCGCATGTCAAACGCTCTGTGGCGTGCTGAAAACTCCAGAAAACGTGTTTTTCGCATTCAATAGCACTAAAACAGCGATTTCGGTGATTCTGCACACTTGTAACAGCAGAATCATGAAGATTATCACTGAAAATGCATATCTCAGCTGGAAACAACAACGATACCGAAGATATGGCAGTTTCCGCATATCAAACGCACTGTGGAGTGCTGAAAAACCAGAAAACGTGTTTTTCGCATTCAATAGCACGAAAACAGCGATTTCGGTGATTCTGCACACTTGTAACAGCAGAATCATGAAGATTATCACTGAAAATGCATATCTCAGCTGGAAACCCAACGATACCGAAGATATCGCAGTTTCCGCATGTCAAACGCTCTGTGGAGTGCTGAAAACACCAGAAAACGTGTTTTTCGCATTCAAAAGCACGAAAACAGCGATTTCGGTGATTCTGCACACTTGTAACAGCAGAATCATGAAGATTATCACTGAAAATGCATATATCAGCTGGAAACAACAACGATTCCGAAGATGTTGCATTTTCCGCATGTCAAACGCTCTGTGGCGTGCTGAAAACTCCAGAAAACGTGTTTTTCGCATTCAAACGCACGAAAACAGCGATTTCGGTGATTCTGCACACTTGTAACAGCAGAATCATGAAGATTATCACTGAAAATGCATTTCTCAGCTGGAAACCCAACGATACCGAAGATATCGCAGTTTCCGCATGTCAAACGCTCTGTGGAGTGCTGAAAACACCATAAAACGTGTTTTTCGCATTCAAAAGCACGAAACCAGCGATTTCGGTGATTCTGCACACTTGTCACAGAAGAAACTCGATGATTATCTTAGAAAATGCATATCTCAGCTGGAAACAACAACGATACCGAAGATATCGCAGTTTCCGCATATCAAACGCACTGTGGAGTGCTGAAAACACCAGAAAACGTGTTTTTCGCATTCAATAGCACTAAAACAGCGATTTTGGTGATTCTGCACACTTGTAACAGCAGAATCATGAAGATTATCACTGAAAATGCATATCTCAGCTGGAAACAACAACGATACCGAAGATATGGCAGTTTCCGCATATCAAACGCACTGTGGCGTGCTGAAAACTCCAGAAAACGTGTTTTTCGCATTCAAAAGCACGAAAACAGCGATTTCGGTGATTCTGCACACTTGTAACAGCAGAATCATGAAGATTATCACTGAAAATGCATTTCTCAGCTGGAAACAACAACGATACCGAAGATATCGCAGTTTCCGCATGTCAAACGCTCTGTGGCGTGCTGAAAACTCCAGAAAACGTGTTTTACGCATTCAAAAGCACGAAAACAGCGATTTCGGTGATTCTGCACACTTGTCACAGAAGAATCATGAAGATTATCACTGAAAATGCATATATCAGCTGGAAACCCAACGATACCGAAGATATCGCAGTTTCCGCATGTCAAACGCTCTGTGGCGTGCTGAAAACACCAGAAAACGTGTTTTTCGCATTCAAAAGCACGAAAACAGCGATTTCGGTGATTCTGCACACTTGTAACAGCAGAATCATGAAGAGTATCACTGAAAATGCATTTCTCAGCTGGAAACCCAACGATACCGAAGATATCGCAGTTTCCGCATGTCAAACGCTCTGTGGAGTGCTGAAAACACCAGAAAACGTGTTTTTCGCATTCAAAAGCACGAAAACAGCGATTTCGGTGATTCTGCACACTTGTAACAGCAGAATCATGAAGATTATCACTGCAAATGCATATCTCAGCTGGAAACAACAACGATACCGAAGATATCGCAGTTTCCGCATATCAAACGCACTGTGGAGTGCTGAGAACACCAGAAAACGTGTTTTTCGCATTCAAAAGCACGAAAACAGCGATTTCGGTGATTCTGCACACTTGTAACAGCAGAATCATGAAGATTATCACTGAAAATGCATATCTCAGCTGGAAACAACAACGATTCCGAAGATATCGCAGTTTCCGCATGTCGAACGCTCTGTGGCGTGCTGAAAACTCCAGAAAACGTGTTTTTCGCATTCAAAAGCACGAAACCAGCGATTTCGGTGATTCCGCACACTTGTCACAGAAGAAACTCGATGATTATCTTAGAAAATGCATATCTCAGCTGGAAACAACAACGATACCGAAGATATGGCAATTTCCGCATATCAAACGCACTGTGGAGTGCTGAAAACACCAGAAAACGTGTTTTTCGCATTCAGTAGCACGAAAACAGCGATTTCGGTGATTCTGCACACTTGTAACAGCAGAATCATGAAGATTATCACTGAAAATGCATATCCCAGCTGGAAACCCAGCGATACCGATGATATCGCAGTTTCCGTATGTCAAACGCTCTGTGGAGTGCTGAAAACACCAGAAAACGTGTTTTTCGCAATCAATAGCACGAAAACAGCGATTTCGGTGATTCTGCACACTTGTAACACCAGAATCATGAAGATTATCCCTGAAAATGCATATCTCAGCTGGAAGCAACAACCATACCGAAGATGTCGCAGTTTCCGCATGTCAAACGGTCTGTGGCGTGCAGAAAACTCCAGAAAACGTGTTTTTCGCATTCAATAGCACTAAAACAGCGATTTCGGTGATTCTGCACACTTGTAACAGCAGAATCATGAAGATTATCACTGAAAATGCATATCTCAGCTGGAAACAACAACGATACCGAAGATATGGCAGTTTCCGCATATCAAACGCACTGTGGAGTGCTGAAAAACCAGAAAACGTGTTTTTCGCATTCAATAGCACGAAAACAGCGATTTCGGTGATTCTGCACACTTGTAACAGCAGAATCATGAAGATTATCACTGAAAATGCATATCTCAGCTGGAAACCCAACGATACCGAAGATATCGCAGTTTCCGCATGTCAAACGCTCTGTGGAGTGCTGAAAACACCAGAAAACGTGTTTTTCGCATTCAAAAGCACGAAAACAGCGATTTCGGTGATTCTGCACACTTGTAACAGCAGAATCATGAAGATTATCACTGAAAATGCATATCTCAGCTGGAAACAACAACGATACCGAAGATATGGCAGTTTCCGCATATCAAACGCACTGTGGCGTGCTGAAAACTCCAGAAAACGTGTTTTTCGCATTCAAAAGCACGAAAACAGCGATTTCGGTGATTCTGCACACTTGTAACAGCAGAATCATGAAGATTATCACTGAAAATGCATTTCTCAGCTGGAAACAACAACGATACCGAAGATATCGCAGTTTCCGCATGTCAAACGCTCTGTGGCGTGCTGAAAACTCCAGAAAACGTGTTTTACGCATTCAAAAGCACGAAAACAGCGATTTCGGTGATTCTGCACACTTGTCACAGAAGAATCATGAAGATTATCACTGAAAATGCATATATCACCTGGAAACCCAACGATACCGAAGATATCGCAGTTTCCGCATGTCAAACGCTCTGTGGAGTGCTGAAAACACCAGAAAACGTGTTTTTCGAATTCAATAGCACTAAAACAGCGATTTCGGTGATTCTGCACACTTGTAACAGCAGAATCATGAAGATTATCACTGAAAATGCATATCTCAGCTGGAAACAACAACGATACCGAAGATATCGCGGTTTCCGCATATCAGACGCACTGTGGAGTGCTGAAAACACCAGAAAACGTGTTTTTCGCATTCAAAAGCACGAAAACAGCGATTTCGGTGATTCTGCACACTTGTAACAGCAGAATCATGAAGATTATCACTGAAAATGCATATATCAGCTGGAAACAACAACGATTCCGAAGATTCCGCAGTTTCCGCATGTCAAACGCTCTGTGGCGTGCTGAAAACTCCAGAAAACGTGTTTTTCGCATTCAAAAGCACGAAAACAGCGATTTCGGTGATTCTGCACACTTGTAACAGCAGAATCATGAAGAGTATCACTGAAAATGCATTTCTCAGCTGGAAACCCAACGATACCGAAGATATCGCAGTTTCCGCATGTCAAACGCTCTGTGGAGTGCTGAAAACACTAGAAAACGTGTTTTTCGCATTCAAAAGCACGAATACAGCGATTTCGGTGATTCTGCACACTTGTAACAGCAGAATCATGAAGATTATCACTGAAAATGCATATCTCAGCTGGAAACAACAACGATTCCGAAGATATCGCAGTTTCCGCATGTCAAACGCTCTGTGGCGTGCTGAAAACTCCAGAAAACGTGTTTTTCGCATTCAAAAGCACGAAAACAGCGATTTCGGTGTTTCTGCACACTTGTAACAGCAGAATCATGAAGATTATCACTGAAAATGCATTTCTCAGCTGGAAACCCAACGATACCGAAGATATCGCAGTTTCCGCATATCAAACGCACTGTGGAGTGCTGAAAACACCAGAAAACGTGTTTTTCGCATTCAATAGCACTAAAACAGCGATTTTGGTGATTCTGCACACTTGTAACAGCAGAATCATGAAGATTATCACTGAAAATTCATATCTCAGCTGGAAACAACAACCATACCGAAGATGTCGCAGTTTCATCATGTCAAACGCTCTGTGGCGTGCTGAAAACACCAGAAAACGTGTTTTTCGCATTCAATAGCACTAAAACAGCGATTTCGGTGATTCTGCGCACTTGTAACAGCAGAATCATGAAGATTATCACTGAAAATGCATATCCCAGCTGGAAACCCAGCGATACCGAAGATATCGCAGTTTCCGCATGTTAAACGCTCTGTGGAGTGCTGAAAACACCAGAAAACGTGTTTTTCGCAATAAATAGCACGAAAACAGCGATTTCGGTGATTCTGCACACTTGTAACACCAGAATCATGAAGATTATCCCTGAAAATGCATATCTCAGCTTGAAACAACAACCATACCGAAGATGTCGCAGTTTCATCATGTCAAACGCTCTGTGGCGTGCTGAAAACACCAGAAAACGTGTTTTTCGCATTCAATAGCACGAAAATAGCGATTTCGGTGATTCCGCACACTAGTAACTGCAGAATCATGAAGATTATCACTGAAAATGCATATCTCAGCTGGAAACCCAACGATACCGAAGATATCGCAGTTTCCGCATATCAACCGCACTGTGGAGTGCTGAAAACACCAGAAAACGTGTTTTTCGCATTCAGTAGCACGAAAACAGCGATTTCGGTGATTCTGCGCACTTGTAACAGCAGAATCATGAAGATTATCACTGAAAATGCATATCCGAGCTGGAAACCCAGCGATACCGAAGATATCGCAGTTTCCGCATGTCAAACGCTCTGTGGAGTGCTGAAAACACCAGAAAACGTGTTTTTCGCAATCAATAGCACGAAAACATTGATTTCGGTGATTCTGCACACTTGTAACACCAGAATCATGAAGATTATCCCTGAAAATGCATATCTCAGCTTGAAACAACAACCATACCGAAGATGTCGCAGTTTCATCATGTCAAACGCTCTGTGGCGTGCTGAAAACACCAGAAAACGTGTTTTTCGCATTCAATAGCACTAAAGCAGTGATTTCGGTGATTCTGCACACTTGTAACAGCAGAATCATGAAGATTATCACTGAAAATGCATATCTCAGCTGGAAACAACAACGATACCGAAGATATCGCAGTTTCCGCATGTCAAACGCTCTGTGGCGTGCTGAAAACTCCAGAAAACGTGTTTTACGCATTCAAAAGCACGAAAACAGCGATTTCGGTGATTCTGCACACTTGTCACAGAAGAATCATGAAGATTATCACTGAAAATGCATATCTCAGATGGAAACAACAACGATACCGAAGATATCGCAGTTTCCGCATGTCAAACGCTCTGTGGAGTGCTGAAAACACCAGAAAACGTGTTTTTCGCATTCAATAGCACGAAAACAGCGATTTCGGTGATTCTGCACACTTGTAACAGCAGAATCATGAAGATTATTATTGAAAATGCATATCTCAGCTGGAAACAACAACGATACCGAAGATATCGCAGTTTCCGCATGTCAAACGCTCTGTGGCGTGCTGAAAACTCCAGAAAACGTGTTTTACGCATTCAAAAGCCCGAAAACAGCGATTTCGGTGATTCTGCACACTTGTCACAGAAGAATCATGAAGATTATCACTGAAAATGCATATCTCAGCTGGAAACCCAACGATACCGAAGATATCGCAGTTTCCGCATGTCAAACGCTCTGTGGAGTGCTGAAAACACCAGAAAACATGTTTTTCGCATTCAATAGCACGAAAACAGCGATTTCGGTGATTCTGCACACTTGTAACAGCAGAATCATGAAGATTATTATTGAAAATGCATATCTCAGCTGGAAACAACAACGATTCCGAAGATGTCGCAGTTTCCGCATGTCAAACGCTCTGTGGCGCGCTGAAAACTCCAGAAAACGTGTTTTACGCATTCAAAAGCACGAAAACAGCGATTTCGGTGATTCTGCACACTTGTCACAGAAGAATCATGAAGATTATCACTGAAAATGCATATCTCAGATGGAAACAACAACGATACCGAAGATATCGCAGTTTCCGCATGTCAAACGCTCTGTGGAGTGCTGAAAACACCAGAAAACGTGTTTTTCGGATTCAATAGCACGAAAACAGCGATTTCGGTGATTCTGCACACTTGTAACAGCAGAATCATGAAGATTATTATTGAAAATGCATATCTCAGCTGGAAACAACAACGATTCCGAAGATGTCGCAGTTTCCGCATGTCAAACGCTCTGTGGCGTGCTGAAAACTCCAGAAAACGTGTTTTTCGCATTCAAAAGCACGAAAACAGCGATTTCGGTGATTCTGCACACTTGTAACAGCAGAATCATGAAGATTATCACTGCAAATGCATATCTCAGCTGGAATCAACAACGATACCGAAGATATCGCAGTTTCCGCATATCAAACGCACTGTGGAGTGCTGAGAACACCAGAAAACGTGTTTTTCGCATTCAAAAGCACGAAAACAGCGATTTCGGTGATTCTGCACACTTGTAACAGCAGAATCATGAAGATTATCACTGAAAATGCATATCTCAGCTGGAAACAACAACGATTCCGAAGATATCGCAGTTTCCGCATGTCAAACGCCCTGTGGCGTGCTGAAAACTCCAGAAAACGTGTTTTTCGCATTCAAAAGCACGAAAACAGCGATTTCGGTGATTCTGCACACTTGTCACAGAAGAAACTCGATGATTATCGTAGAAAATGCATATCTCAGCTGGAAACAAAAAAGATACCGAAGATATAGCAGTTTCCGCATATCAAACGCACTGTGGAGTGCTGAAAACACCAGAAAACGTGTTTTTCGCATTCAGTAGCACGAAAACAGCGATTTCGGTGATTCTGCACACTTGTAACAGCAGAATCATGAAGATTATCACTGAAAATGCATATCCCAGCTGGAAACCCAGCGATACCGATGATATCGCAGTTTCCGTATGTCAAACGCTCTGTGGAGTGCTGAAAACACCAGAAAACGTGTTTTTCGCAATCAATAGCACGAAAACAGCGATTTCGGTGATTCTGCACACTTGTAACACCAGAATCATGAAGATTATCCCTGAAAATGCATATCTCAGCTGGAAGCAACAACCATACCGAAGATGTCGCAGTTTCCGCATGTCAAACGCTCTGTGGCGTGCTGAAAACACCAGAAAACGTGTTTTTCGCATTCAATAGCACTAAAACAGCGATTTCGGTGATTCTGCCGACTTGTAACAGCAGAATCATGAAGATTATCACTGAAAATGCATATCTCAGCTGGAAACAACAACGATACCGAAGATATGGCAGTTTCCGCATATCAAACGCACTGTGGAGTGCTGAAAACACCAGAAAACGTGTTTTTCGCATTCAATAGCACGAAAACAGCGATTTCGGTGATTCTGCACACTTGTAACTGCAGAATCATGAAGATTATCACTGAAAATACATATCTCAGCTGGAAACCCAACGATACCGAAGATATCGCAGTTTCCGTATGTCAAACGCTCTGTGGCGTGCTGAAAACACCAGAAAACGTGTTTTTCGCATTCAATAGCACGAAAACAGCGATTTCGGTGATTCTGCACACTTGTAACACCAGAATCATGAAGATTATCATTGAAAATGCATATCTCAGCTGGAAACAACAAGGATTCCGTAGATATCGCAGTTTCCGCATGTCAAACGCTCTGTGGCGTGCTGAAAACTCCAGTAAACGTGTTTTTCGCATTCAAAAGCACGAAACCAGCGATTTCGGTGATTCTGCACACTTGTCACAGAAGAAACTCGATGATTATCTTAGAAAATGCATATCTCAGCTGGAAACAACAACGATACCGAAGATATCGCAGTTTCCGCATATCAAACGCACTGTGGAGTGCTGAAAACACCAGAAAACGTGTTTTTCGCATTCAATAGCACTAAAACAGCGATTTCGGTGATTCTGCACACTTGTAACAGCAGAATCATGAAGATTATCACTGAAAATGCATATCTCAGCTGGAAACAACAACGATACCGAAGATATGGCAGTTTCCGCATATCAAACGCACTGTGGAGTGCTGAAAAACCAGAAAACGTGTTTTTCGCATTCAATAGCACGAAAACAGCGATTTCGGTGATTCTGCACACTTGTAACAGCAGAATCATGAAGATTATCACTGAAAATGCATATCTCAGCTGGAAACCCAACGATACCGAAGATATCGCAGTTTCCGCATGTCAAACGCTCTGTGGAGTGCTGAAAACACCAGAAAACGTGTTTTTCGCATTCAAAAGCACGAAAACAGCGATTTCGGTGATTCTGCACACTTGTAACAGCAGAATCATGAAGATTATCACTGAAAATGCATATCTCAGCTGGAAACCCAACGATACCGAAGATATCGCAGTTTCCGCATATCAAACGCACTGTGGAGTGCTGAAAACACCAGAAAACGTGTTTTTCGCATTCAGTAGCACTAAAACAGCGATTTCGGTGATTCTGCACACTTGTAACAGCAGAATCATGAAGATTTTCATTGAAAATGCAGATCTCAGCTGGAAACAACAACGATACCGAAGATATCGCAGTTTCCGCATGTCGAACGCTCTGTGGCGTGCTGAAAACTCCAGTAAACGTGTTTTTCACATTCAAACGCACGAAACCAGCGATTTCGGTGATTCCGCACACTTGTCACAGAAGAAACTCGATGATTATCTTAGAAAATGCATATCTCAGCTGGAAACAACAACGATACCGAAGATATGGCAATTTCCGCATATCAAACGCACTGTGGAGTGCTGAAAACACCAGAAAACGTGTTTTTCGCATTCAGTAGCACGAAAACAGCGATTTCGGTGATTCTGCACACTTGTAACAGCAGAATCATGAAGATTATCACTGAGAATGCATATCCCAGCTGGAAACCCAGCGATACCGATGATATCGCAGTTTCCGTATGTCAAACGCTCTGTGGAGTGCTGAAAACACCAGAAAACGTGTTTTTCGCAATCAATAGCACGAAAACAGCGATTTCGGTGATTCTGCACACTTGTAACACCAGAATCATGAAGATTATCCCTGAAAATGCATATCTCAGCTGGAAGCAACAACCATACCGAAGATGTCGCAGTTTCCGCATGTCAAACGCTCTGTGGCGTGCTGAAAACACCAGAAAACGTGTTTTTCGCATTCAATAGCACTAAAACAGCGATTTCGGTGATTCTGCCGACTTGTAACAGCAGAATCATGAAGATTATCACTGAAAATGCATATCTCAGCTGGAAACCCAACGATACCGAAGATATCGCAGTTTCCGTATGTCAAACGCTCTGTGGCGTGCTGAAAACACCAGAAAACGTGTTTTTCGCATTCAATAGCACGAAAACAGCGATTTCGGTGATTCTGCACTCTTGTAACACCAGAATCATGAAGATTATCACTGAAAATGCATTTCTCAGCTGGAAACCCAACGATACCGAAGATATCGCAGTTTCCGCATGTCAAACGCTCTGTGGCGTGCTGAAAACACCAGAAAACGTGTTTTTCGCATTCAAAAGCACGAAAACAGCGATTTCGGTGATTCTGCACACTTGTAACAGCAGAATCATGAAGATTATCACTGCAAATGCATATCTCAGCTGGAAACAACAAAAATACCGAAGATATCGCAGTTTCCGCATGTCAAACGTTCTGTGGCGTGCTGAAAACACCAGAAAACGTGTTTTTCGCATTCAAAAGCACAAAAACAGCGATGTCGGTGATTCTGCACACTTGTAACAGCAGAATCATGAAGATTATCACTGCAAATGCATATCTCAGCTGGAAACAACAAAGATACCGAAGATATAGCAGTTTCCGCATATCAAACGCACTGCGGAGTGCTGAAAACACCAGAAAACGTGTTTTTCGCATTCAATAGCACGAAAACAGCGATTTCGGTGATTCTGCACACTTGTAACAGCAGAATCATGAAGATTATCATTGAAAATGCATATCTCAGCTGGAAACCCAACGATACCGAAGATATCGCAGTTTCCGCATGTCAAACGCTCTGTGGAGTGCTGAAAACACCTGAAAACATGTTTTTCGCATTCAATAGCACGAAAACAGCGATTTCGGTGATTCTGCACACTTGTAACAGCAGAATCATGAAGATTATCACTGAAAATGCATTTCTCAGCTGGAAACCCAACGATACCGAAGATATCGCAGTTTCCGCATGTCAAACGCTCTGTGGAGTGCTGAAAACACCAGAAAACGTGTTTTTCGCATTCAATAGCACGAAAACAGCGATTTCGATGATTCTGCACACTTGTAACAGCAGAATCATGAAGATTATCACTGAAAATGCATATCTCAACTGGAAACGCAACGATACCGAAGATATCGCAGTTTCCAAATGTCAAACACTCTGTGGAGTGCTGAAAACACCAGAAAACGTGTTTTTCGCATTCAATAGCACGAAAACAGCGATTTCGGTGATTCTGCACACTTGTTACAGCAGAATCATGAAAATTATCACTGAAAATGCTTATCTCAGCTGGAAACAACAACGATTCCGAAGATATCGCAGTTTCCGCATGTCCAACGCTCTGTGGCGTGCTGAAAACTCCAGAAAACGTGTTTTTCGCATTCAAAAGCACGAAAACAGCGATTTCGGTGATTCTAAACACTTGTAACAGCAGAATCATGAAGATTATCACTGAAAATGCATATCTCAGCTGGAAACCCAACGATACCGAAGATATCGCAGTTTCCGCATGTCAAACACTCTGTGGAGTGCTGAAAACACCAGAAAACGTGTTTTTCGCATTCAATAGCACGAAAACAGCGATTTCGGTGATTCTGCACACTTGTTACAGCAGAATCATGAAAATTATCACTGAAAATGCTTATCTCAGCTGGAAACAACAACGATACCGAAGATATCGCAGTTTCCGCATATCAAACGCACTGTGGAGTGCTGAAAACACCAGAAAACGTGTTTTTCGCATTCAAAAGCACGAAAACAGCGATTTCGGTGATTCTGCACACTTGTAACAGCAGAATCATGAAGATTATCACTGAAAATGCATATCTCAACTGGAAACGCAACGATACCGAAGATATCGCAGTTTCCAAATGTCAAACGCTCTGTGGAGAGCTGAAAACAAAAGAAAACATGTTTTTCGCATTCAATAGCACGAAAACAGCGATTTCGGTGATTCTGCACACTTGTTACTGCAGAATAATGAAGATTATCACTGAAAATGCATATCTCAGCTGGAAACCCAACGATACCGAAGATATCGCAGTTTCCGCATGTCAAACGCTCTGTGGAGTGCTGAAAACACCAGAAAACGTGTTTCTCGCATTCAAAAGCACGTAAACAGCGATTTCGGTGATTCTGCACACTTGTAACAGCAGAATCATGAAGATTATCACTGAAAATGCATATCTCAGCTGGAAACCCAACGATACCGAAGATATCGCAGTTTCCGCATGTCAAACGCTCTGTGGAGTGCTGAAAACACCAGAAAGCGTGTTTTTCGCATTCAATAGCACGAAAACAGCGATTTCGGTGATTCTGCACACTTGTAACAGCAGAATCATGAAGATTATCACTGAAAATGCATATCTCAGCTGGAAACCCAACGATACCGAAGATATCGCAGTTTCCGCATGTCAAACGCTCTGTGGAGTGCTGAAAACACCAGAAAACATGTTTTTCGCATTCAATAGCACGAAAACAGCGATTTCGGTGATTCTGCACACTTGTAACAGCAGAATCATGAAGATTATCACTGAAAATGTATTTCTCAGCTGGAAACCCAACGATACCGAAGATATCGCAGTTTCCGCATGTCAAACGCTCTGTGGAGTGCTGAAAACACCAGAAAACGTGTTTTTCGCATTCAAAAGCACGAAAACAGCGATTTCGGTGATTCTGCACACTTGTAACAGCAGAATCATGAAGATTATCACTGCAAATGCATATCTCAGATGGAAACAACAAAAATACCGAAGATATCGCAGTTTCCGCATATCAAACGCACTGTGGAGTGCTGAAAACACCAGAAAACGTGTTTTTCGCATTCATAAGCACGAAAACAGCGATTTCGGTGATTCTGCACACTTGTAACAGCAGAATCATGAAGATTTTAATTGAAAATGCATATCTCAGCTGGATACAACAACGATACCGAAGATATCGCAGTTTCCGCATGTCGAACGCTCTGTGGCGTGCTGAAAACTCCAGTAAACGTGTTTTTCGCATTCAAACGCACGAAACCAGCGATTTCGGTGATTCCGCACACTTGTCACAGAAGAAACTCGATGATTATCTTAGAAAATGCATATCTCAGCTGGAAACAACAACGATACCGAAGATATCGCAGTTTCCGCATGTCAAACGCTCTGTGGGGTGCTGAAAACACCAGAAAACATGTTTTTCGCATTCAATAGCACGAAAACAGCGATTTCGGTGATTCTCTACACTTGTAACAGCAGAATCATGAAGATTATCACTGAAAATGCATATCTCATCTGGAAACCCAACAATACCGAAGATATCGCAGTTTCCGCATGTCAAACACTCTGTGGAGTGCTGAAAACACCAGAAAACGTGTTTTTCGCATTCAGTAGCACGAAAACAGCGATTTCGGTGATTCTGCTCACTTGTAACAGCAGAATCATGAAGATTATCACTGAAAATGCATATCTCAGCTGGAAACCCAACGATACCGAAGATATCGCAGTTTCCGCATGTCAAACGCTCTGTGGAGTGCTGAAAACACCAGAAAACGTGTTTCTCGCATTCAAAAGCAGGAAAACAGCGATTTAGGTCATTCTGCACACTTGTGACAGCAGAATCATGAAGATTATCACTGAAAATGCATATCTCAGCTGGAAACCCAACGATACCGAAGATATCGCAGTTTCCGCATATCAAACGCACTGTGGAGTGCTGAAAACACCAGAAAACGTGTTTTACGCATTCAAAAGCACGAAAACAGCGATTTCGGTGATTCTGCACACTTGTCACAGAAGAATCATGAAGATTATCACTGAAAATGCATATCTCAGCTGGAAACAACAACGATACCGAAGATATCTCAGTTTCCGCATGTCAAACGCTCTGTGGCGTGCTGAAAACACCAGAAAACGTGTTTTTCGCATTCAAAAGCACGAAAACAGCGATTTCGGTGATTCTGCACACTTGTAACAGCAGAATCATGAAGATTGTCACTGAAAATGCATATCTCAGCTGGAAACAACAACGATACCGAAGATATCTCAGTTTCCGCATATCAAACGCACTGTGGAGTGCTGAAAACACCAGAAAACGTGTTTTTCGCATTCAATAGCCCTAAAACAGCGATTTCGGTGATTCTGCACACTTGTAACTGCAGAATCATGAAGATTATCATTGAAAATGCATATCTCAGCTGGAAACAACAACCATACCGAAGATAAGGCAGTTTCCGCATGTCAAACGTTCTGTGGCGTGCTCAAAACTCCAGAAAACGTGTTTTTCGCATTCAATAGCCCTAAAACAGCGATTTCGGTGATTCTGCACACTTGTAACAGCAGAATCATGAAGATTATCACTGAAAATGCATATCTCAGCTGGAAACAACAACCATACTGAAGATATCGCAGTTTCCGCATGTCAAACGCTCTGTGGCGTGCTCAAAACTCCAGAAAACGTGTTTTTCGCATTCAAAAGCACGAAAACAGCGATTTCGGTGATTCTGCACACTTGTCACAGAAGAATCATGAAGATTATCACTGAAAATGCATATCTCAGCTGGAAACAACAACGATACCGAAGATATCTCAGTTTCCGCATGTCAAACGCTCTGTGGCGTGCTGAAAACACCAGAAAACATGTTTTTCGCATTCAATAGCACGAAAACAGCGATTTCGGTGATTCTGCACACTTGTAACAGCAGAATCATGAAGATTATCATTGAAAATGCAAATCTCAGCTAGAAACAACAACGATACCGAAGATATCGCAGTTTCCGCATGTCAAACGCTCTGTGGCGTGCTGAAAACACCAGAAAACGTGTTTTTCGCATTCAATAGCACGAAAACAGCGATTTCGGTGATTCTGCACACTTGTAACAGCAGAATCATGAAGATTATCACTGAAAATGCATATCTCAGCTGGAAACAACAACGATACCGAAGATATCGCAGTTTCCGCATGTCAAACGCTCTGTGGAGTGCTGAAAACACCAGAAAACGTGTTTTTCGCATTCAATAGCACGAAAACAGCGATTTCGGTGATTCTGCACACTTGTCACAGAGGAAACTCGATGATTATCGTAGAAAATGCATATCTCAGCTGGAAACAACAAAGATTATCAAGATATCGCAGTTTCCGCATATCAAACGCACTGTGGAGTGCTGAAAACACCAGAAGACGTGTTTTTCGCATTCAATAGCCCTAAAACAGCGATTTCGGTGATTCTGCACACTTGTAACAGCAGAATCATGAAGATTATCATTGAAAATGCATATCTCAGCTGGAAACAACAACCATACCGAAGATATCGCAGTTTCCGCATGTCAAACGCTCTGTGGCGTGCTCAAAACTCCAGAAAACGTGTTTTTCGCATTCAATAGCCCTAAAACAGCGATTTCGGTGATTCTGCACACTTGTAACAGCAGAATCATGAAGATTATCACTGAAAATGCATATCTCAGCTGGAAACAACAACCATACCGAAGATATCGCAGTTTCCGCATGTCAAACGCTCTGTGGCGTGCTCAAAACTCCAGAAAACGTGTTTTTCGCATTCAAAAGCACGAAAACAGCGATTTCGGTGATTCTGCACACTTGTCACAGAAGAATCATGAAGATTATCACTGAAAATGCATATCTCAGCTGGAAACAACAACGATACCGAAGCTAACGCAGTTTCCGCATGTCAAACGCTCTGTGGCGTGCTGAAAACTCCAGAAAACGTGTTTTTCGCATTCAAATGCACGAAAACAGCGATTTCGGTGATTCTGCACACTTGTCACAGAGGAAACTCGATGATTATCGTAGAAAATGCATATCTCAGCTGGAAACAACAAAGATTATCAAGATATCGCAGTTTCCGCATATCAAACGCACTGTGGAGTGCTGAAAACACCAGAAGACGTGTTTTTCGCATTCAATAGCACGAAAACAGCGATTTCGGTGATCCTGCACACTTGTAACAGCAGAATCATGAAGATTATCACTGAAAATGCATATCTCAGCTGGAAACAACAACGATACCGAAGATTTCGCAGTTTCCGCATGTCAAACGCTCTGTGGAGTGCTGAAAACACCAGAAAATGTGTTTTTCGCATTCAATAGCACGAAAACAGCGATTTCGGTGATTCTGCACACTTGTAACAGCAGAATCATGAAGATTATTATTGAAAATGCATATCTCAGCTGGAAACAACAACGATACCGAAGATATCGCAGTTTCCGCATGTCAAACGCTCTGTGGCGTGCTGAAAACTCCAGAAAACGTGTTTTTCGCATTCAAAAGCACGAAAACAGCGATTTCGGTGATTCTGCACACTTGTCACAGAGGAAACTCGATGATTATCGTAGAAAATGCATATCTCAGCTGGAAACAACAAAGATTACGAAGATATCGCAGTTTCCGCATATCAAACGCACTGTGGAGTGCTGAAAACACCAGAAAACGTGTTTTTCGCATTCAATAGCACGAAAACAGCGATTTCGGTGATACTGCACACTTGTAACAGCAGAATCATGAAGATTATCACTGAAAATGCGTATCTCAGCTGGAAACAACAACGATACCGAAGATATCGCAGTTTCCGCATGTCAAACGCTCTGTGGCGTGCTGAAAACACCAGAAAACGTGTTTTTCGCATTCAGTAGCACGAAAACAGCGATTTCGGTGATTCTGCGCACTTGTAACTTCAGAATCATGAAGATTATCACTGAAAATGCATATCCCAGCTGGAAACCCAGCGATACCGAAGATATCGCAGTTTCCGCATGTCAAACGCTCTGTGGAGTGCTGAAAACACCAGAAAACGTGTTTTTCGCATTCAATAGCACGAAAACAGCGATTTCGGTGATTCTGCACACTTGTAACACCAGAATCATGAAGATTATCCCTGAAAATGCATATCTCAGCTGGAAGCAACAACCATACCGAAGATGTCGCAGCTTCCGCATGTCAAACGCTCTGTGGCGTGCTGAAAACACCAGAAAACGTGTTTTTCGCATTCAAAAGCACGAAAACAGCGATTTCGGTGATTCTGCACACTTGTAACAGCAGAATAATGAAGATTATCACTGAAAATGCATATCTCAGCTGGAAACAACAACGATACCGAAGATATCGCAGTTTCCGCATGTCAAACGCTCTGTGGAGTGCTGAAAACACCAGAAAACGTGTTTTTCGCATTCAATAGCACGAAAACAGCGATTTCGGTGATTCTGCACACTTGTAACAGCAGAATCATGAAGATTATTATTGACAATGCATATCTCAGCTGGAAACAACAACGATACCGAAGATATCGCAGTTTCCGCATGTCAAACGCTCTGTGGGGTGTTGAAAACTCCAGAAAACGTGTTTTTCGCATTCAAAAGCACGAAAACAGCGATTTCGGTGATTCTGCACACTTGTCACAGAAGAATCATGAAGATTATCACTGAAAATGCATATCTCAGCTGGAAACAACAACGATACCGAAGATAACGCAGTTTCCGCATGTCAAACGCTCTGTGGCGTGCTGAAAACTCCAGAAAACGTGTTTTTCGCATTCAAATGCACGAAAACAGCGATTTCGGTGATTCTGCACACTTGTCACAGAGGAAACTCGATGATTATCGTAGAAAATGCATATCTCAGCTGGAAACAACAAAGATTATAAAGATATCGCAGTTTCCGCATATCAAACGCACTGTGGAGTGCTGAAAACACCAGAAGACGTGTTTTTCGCATTCAATAGCACGAAAACAGCGATTTCGGTGATCCTGCACACTTGTAACAGCAGAATCATGAAGATTATCACTGAAAATGCATATCTCAGCTGGAAACAACAACGATACCGAAGATTTCGCAGTTTCCGCATGTCAAACGCTCTGTGGAGTGCTGAAAACACCAGAAAATGTGTTTTTCGCATTCAATAGCACGAAAACAGCGATTTCGGTGATTCTGCACACTTGTAACAGCAGAATCATGAAGATTATTATTGAAAATGCATATCTCAGCTGGAAACAACAACGATACCGAAGATATCGCAGTTTCCGCATGTCAAACGCTCTGTGGCGTGCTGAAAACTCCAGAAAACGTGTTTTTCGCATTCAAAAGCACGAAAACAGCGATTTCGGTGATTCTGCACACTTGTCACAGAGGAAACTCGATGATTATCGTAGAAAATGCATATCTCAGCTGGAAACAACAAAGATTACGAAGATATCGCAGTTTCCGCATATCAAACGCACTGTGGAGTGCTGAAAACACCAGAAAACGTGTTTTTCGCATTCAATAGCACGAAAACAGCGATTTCGGTCATACTGCACACTTGTAACAGCAGAATCATGAAGATTATCACTGAAAATGCGTATCTCAGCTGGAAACAACAACGATACCGAAGATATCGCAGTTTCCGCATGTCAAACGCTCTGTGGCGTGCTGAAAACACCAGAAAACGTGTTTTTCGCATTCAGTAGCACGAAAACAGCGATTTCGGTGATTCTGCGCACTTGTAACTTCAGAATCATGAAGATTATCACTGAAAATGCATATCCCAGCTGGAAACCCAGCGATACCGAAGATATCGCAGTTTCCGCATGTCAAACGCTCTGTGGAGTGCTGAAAACACCAGAAAACGTGTTTTTCGCATTCAATAGCACGAAAACAGCGATTTCGGTGATTCTGCACACTTGTAACACCAGAATCATGAAGATTATCCCTGAAAATGCATATCTCAGCTGGAAGCAACAACCATACCGAAGATGTCGCAGCTTCCGCATGTCAAACGCTCTGTGGCGTGCTGAAAACACCAGAAAACGTGTTTTTCGCATTCAAAAGCACGAAAACAGCGATTTCGGTGATTCTGCACACTTGTAACAGCAGAATAATGAAGATTATCACTGAAAATGCATATCTCAGCTGGAAACAACAACGATACCGAAGATATCGCAGTTTCCGCATGTCAAACGCTCTGTGGAGTGCTGAAAACACCAGAAAACGTGTTTTTCGCATTCAATAGCACGAAAACAGCGATTTCGGTGATTCTGCACACTTGTAACAGCAGAATCATGAAGATTATTATTGAAAATGCATATCTCAGCTGGAAACAACAACGATACCGAAGATATCGCAGTTTCCGCATGTCAAACGCTCTGTGGCGTGCTGAAAACACCAGAAAACGTGTTTTTCGCATTCAAAAGCACGAAAACAGCGATTTCGGTGATTCTGCACACTTGTAACAGCAGAATCATGAAGATTGTCACTGAAAATGCATATCTCAGCTGGAAACAACAACGATTACGAAGATATCGCAGTTTCCGCATATCAAACGCACTGTGGAGTGCTGAAAACACCAGAAAACGTGTTTTTCGCATTCAATAGCACGAAAGCAGAGATTTCGGTGATTCTGCACACTTGTAACAGCAGAATCATGAAGATTATAGTAGAAAATGCATATCTCAGCAGGAAACAACAAAGATACCGAAGATATCGCAGTTTCCGCATATCAAACGCACTGTGGAGTGCTGAAAACACCAGAAAACGTGTTTTTCGCATTCAATAGCACGAAAACAGCGATTTCGGTGATTCTGCACACTTGTCACAGAAGAAACTCGAAGATTATCGTAGAAAATGCATATCTCAGCTGGAAACAACAACGATACCGAAGATAACGCAGTTTCCGCATATCAAACGCTCTGTGGCGTGCTGAAAACTCCAGAAAACGTGTTTTTCGCATTCAAATGCACGAAAACAGCGATTTCGGTGATTCTGCACCCTTGTCACAGAGGAAACTCGATGATTATCGTAGAAAATGCATATCTCAGCTGGAAACAACAAAGATTATCAAGATATCGCAGTTTCCGCATATCAAACGCACTGTGGAGTGCTGAAAACACCAGAAAACGTGTTTTTCGCATTCAATAGCACGAAAACAGCGATTTCGGTGATCCTGCACACTTGTAACAGCAGAATCATGAAGATTATCACTGAAAATGCATATCTCAGCTGGAAACAACAACGATACCGAAGATATCGCAGTTTCCGCATGTCAAACGCTCTGTGGAGTGCTGAAAACACCAGAAAACGTGTTTTTCGCATTCAATAGCACGAAAACAGCGATTTCGGTGATTCTGCACACTTGCCACAGAAGAAACTCGAAGATTATCGTAGAAAATGCATATCTAAGCTGGAAACAACAACGATACCGAAGATATCGCAGTTTCCGCATATCAAACGCACTGTGGAGTGCTGAAAACTCCAGAAAACGTGATTTTCGCATTCAAAAGCACGAAAACAGCGATTTCGGTGATTCTGCACACTTGTCACAGAAGAATCATGAAGATTATCACTGAAAATGCATATCTCAGCTGGAAACAACAACGATACCGAAGATATCTCAGTTTCCGCATGTCAAACGCTCTGTGGCGTGCTGAAAACACCAGAAAACGTGTTTTTCGCATTCAAAAGCACGAAAACAGCGATTTCGGTGATTCTGCACACTTGTAACAGCAGAATCATGAAGATTGTCACTGAAAATGCATATCTCAGCTGGAAACAACAACGATACCGAAGATATCTCAGTTTCCGCATATCAAACGCACTGTGGAGTGCTGAAAACACCAGAAAACGTGTTTTTCGCATTCAATAGCCCTAAAACAGCGATTTCGGTGATTCTGCGCACTTGTAACTGCAGAATCATGAAGATTATCATTGAAAATGCATATCTCAGCTGGAAACAACAACCATACCGAAGATATCGCAGTTTCCGCATGTCAAACGCTCTGTGGCGTGCTCAAAACTCCAGAAGACGTGTTTTTCGCATTCAATAGCCCTAAAACAGCGATTTCGGTGATTCTGCACACTTGCCACAGAAGAAACTCGAAGATTATCGTAGAAAATGCATATCTCAGCTGGAAACAACAACGATACCGAAGATATCGCAGTTTCCGCATATCAAACGCACTGTGGAGTGCTGAAAACTCCAGAAAACGTGATTTTCGCATTCAAAAGCACAAAAACAGCGATTCCGGTGATTCTGCACACTTGTCACAGAAGAATCATGAAGATTATCACTGAAAATGCATATCTCAGCTGGAAACAACAACGATACCGAAGATATCTCAGTTTCCGCATGTCAAACGCTCTGTGGCGTGCTGAAAACACCAGAAAACGTGTTTTTCGCATTCAATAGCACGAAAACAGCGATTTCGGTGATTCTGCGCACTTGTAACAGCAGAATCATGAAGATTATCACTGAAAATGCATATCTCAGCTGGAAACACCAACGATACCGTAGATATCGCAGTTTCCGCATGTCAAACGCTCTGTGGCGTGCTGAAAACACCAGAAAACGTGTTTTTCGCATTCAAAAGCACAAAAACAGCGATTTCGGTGATTCTGCACACTTGTAACAGCAGAATCATGAAGATTATCATTGAAAATGCATATCTCAGCTGGAAACAACAACGATACCGAAGATATGACAGTTTCCGCATATCAAACGCACTGTGGAGTGCTGAAAACACCAGAAAACGTGTTTTTCGCATTCAATAGCACGAAAACAGAGATTTCGGTGATTCTGCACACTTGTAACAGCAGAATCATGAAGATTATAGTAGAAAATGCATATCTCAGCAGGAAACAACAAAGATACCGAAGATATCGCAGTTTCCGCATATAAAACGCACTGTGGAGTGCTGAAAACACCAGAAAACGTGTTTTTCGCATTCAAAAGCACGAAAACAGCGATTTCGGTGATTCTGCACACTTGTAACAGCAGAATCATGAAGATTATTATTGAAAATGCATATCTCAGCTGGAAACAACATCGATACCGAAGATAACGCAGTTTCCGCATGTCAAACGCTCTGTGGCGTGCTGAAAACTCCAGAAAACGTGTTTTTCGCATTCAAATGCACGAAAACAGCGATTTCGGTGATTCTGCACACTTGTCACAGAGGAAACTCGATGATTATCGTAGAAAATGCATATCTCAGCTGGAAACAACAAAGATTACGAAGATATCGCAGTTTCCGCATATCAAACGCACTGTGGAGTGCTGAAAACACCAGAAAACGTGTTTTTCGCATTCAATAGCACGAAAGCAGAGATTTCGGTGATTCTGCACACTTGTAACAGCAGAATCATGAAGATTATAGTAGAAAATGCATATCTCAGCAGGAAACAACAAAGATACCGAAGATATCGCAGTTTCCGCATATCAAACGCACTGTGGAGTGCTGAAAACACCAGAAAACGTGTTTTTCGCATTCAATAGCACGAAAACAGCGATTTCGGTGATTCTGCACACTTGTCACAGAAGAAACTCGAAGATTATCGTAGAAAATGCATATCTCAGCTGGAAACAACAACGATACCGAAGATAACGCAGTTTCCGCATATCAAACGCTCTGTGGCGTGCTGAAAACTCCAGAAAACGTGTTTTTCGCATTCAAATGCACGAAAACAGCGATTTCGGTGATTCTGCACACTTGTCACAGAGGAAACTCGATGATTATCGTAGAAAATGCATATCTCAGCTGGAAACAACAAAGATTATCAAGATATCGCAGTTTCCGCATATCAAACGCACTGTGGAGTGCTGAAAACACCAGAAAACGTGTTTTTCGCATTCAATAGCACGAAAACAGCGATTTCGGTGATCCTGCACACTTGTAACAGCAGAATCATGAAGATTATCACTGAAAATGCATATCTCAGCTGGAAACAACAACGATACCGAAGATATCGCAGTTTCCGCATGTCAAACGCTCTGTGGAGTGCTGAAAACACCAGAAAACGTGTTTTTCGCATTCAATAGCACGAAAACAGCGATTTCGGTGATTCTGCACACTTGCCACAGAAGAAACTCGAAGATTATCGTAGAAAATGCATATCTAAGCTGGAAACAACAACGATACCGAAGATATCGCAGTTTCCGCATATCAAACGCACTGTGGAGTGCTGAAAACTCCAGAAAACGTGATTTTCGCATTCAAAAGCACGAAAACAGCGATTTCGGTGATTCTGCACACTTGTCACAGAAGAATCATGAAGATTATCACTGAAAATGCATATCTCAGCTGGAAACAACAACGATACCGAAGATATCTCAGTTTCCGCATGTCAAACGCTCTGTGGCGTGCTGAAAACACCAGAAAACGTGTTTTTCGCATTCAAAAGCACGAAAACAGCGATTTCGGTGATTCTGCACACTTGTAACAGCAGAATCATGAAGATTGTCACTGAAAATGCATATCTCAGCTGGAAACAACAACGATACCGAAGATATCTCAGTTTCCGCATATCAAACGCACTGTGGAGTGCTGAAAAAACCAGAAAACGTGTTTTTCGCATTCAATAGCCCTAAAACAGCGATTTCGGTGATTCTGCACACTTGTAACTGCAGAATCATGAAGATTATCATTGAAAATGCATATCTCAGCTGGAAACAACAACCATACCGAAGATATCGCAGTTTCCGCATGTCAAACGCTCTGTGGCGTGCTCAAAACTCCAGAAAACGTGTTTTTCGCATTCAATAGCCCTAAAACAGCGATTTCGGTGATTCTGCACACTTGTAACAGCAGAATCATGAAGATTATCACTGAAAATGCATATCTCAGCTGGAAACAACAACCATACCGAAGATATCGCAGTTTCCGCATGTCAAACGCTCTGTGGCGTGCTCAAAACTCCAGAAAACGTGTTTTTCGCATTCAAAAGCACGAAAACAGCGATTTCGGTGATTCTGCACACTTGTCACAGAAGAATCATGAAGATTATCACTGAAAATGCATATCTCAGCTGGAAACAACAACGATACCGAAGATATCTCAGTTTCCGCATGTCAAACGCTCTGTGGCGTGCTGAAAACACCAGAAAACATGTTTTTCGCATTCAATAGCACGAAAACAGCGATTTCGGTGATTCTGCACACTTGTAACAGCAGAATCATGAAGATTATCATTGAAAATGCAAATCTCAGCTAGAAACAACAACGATACCGAAGATATCGCAGTTTCCGCATGTCAAACGCTCTGTGGCGTGCTGAAAACACCAGAAAACGTGTTTTTCGCATTCAATAGCACGAAAACAGCGATTTCGGTGATTCTGCACACTTGTAACAGCAGAATCATGAAGATTATCACTGAAAATGCATATCTCAGCTGGAAACAACAACGATACCGAAGATATCGCAGTTTCCGCATGTCAATCGCTCTGTGGCGTGCTGAAAACACCAGAAAACGTGTTTTTCGCATTCAAAAGCACGAAAACAGCGATTTCGGTGATTCTGCACACTTGTAACAGCAGAATCATGAAGATTATCACTGAAAATGCATATCTCAGCTGGAAACAACAACGATACCGAAGATATCGCAGTTTCCGCATGTCAAACGCTCTGTGGAGTGCTGAAAACACCAGAAAACGTGTTTTTCGCATTCAATAGCACGAAAACAGCGATTTCGGTGATTCTGCACACTTGCCACAGAAGAAACTCGAAGATTATCGTAGAAAATGCATATCTCAGCTGGAAACAACAACGATACCGAAGATATCGCAGTTTCCGCATATCAAACGCACTGTGGAGTGCTGAAAACTCCAGAAAACGTGATTTTCGCATTCAAAAGCACGAAAACAGCGATTCCGGTGATTCTGCACACTTGTCACAGAAGAATCATGAAGATTATCACTGAAAATGCATATCTCAGCTGGAAACAACAACGATACCGAAGATATCTCAGTTTCCGCATGTCAAACGCTCTGTGGCGTGCTGAAAACACCAGAAAACGTGTTTTTCGCATTCAATAGCACGAAAACAGCGATTTCGGTGATTCTGCGCACTTGTAACAGCAGAATCATGAAGATTATCACTGAAAATGCATATCTCAGCTGGAAACACCAACGATACCGTAGATATCGCAGTTTCCGCATGTCAAACGCTCTGTGGCGTGCTGAAAACACCAGAAAACGTGTTTTTCGCATTCAAAAGCACAAAAACAGCGATTTCGGTGATTCTACACACTTGTAACAGCAGAATCATGAAGATTATCATTGAAAATGCATATCTCAGCTGGAAACAACAACGATACCGAAGATATGACAGTTTCCGCATATCAAACGCACTGTGGAGTGCTGAAAACACCAGAAAACGTGTTTTTCGCATTCAATAGCACGAAAACAGAGATTTCGGTGATTCTGCACACTTGTAACAGCAGAATCATGAAGATTATAGTAGAAAATGCATATCTCAGCAGGAAACAACAAAGATACCGAAGATATCGCAGTTTCCGCATATCAAACGCACTGTGGAGTGCTGAAAACACCAGAAAACGTGTTTTTCGCATTCAATAGCACGAAAACAGCGATTTCGGTGATTCTGCACACTTGTCACAGAAGAAACTCGAAGATTATCGTAGAAAATGCATATCTCTGCTGGAAACAACAACGATACCGAAGATATCGCAGTTTCCGCATATCAAACGCATTGTGGAGTGCTGAAAACTCCAGAAAACTTGTTTTTCGCATTCAAAAGCACGAAAACAGCGATTTCGGTGATTCTGCACACTTGTTACAGCAGAATCATGAAGATTATTATTGAAAATGCATATCTCAGCTGGAAACAACATCGATACCGAAGATAACGCAGTTTCCGCATGTCAAACGCTCTGTGGCGTGCTGAAAACACCAGAAAACGTGTTTTTCGCATTCAATAGCACGAAAACAGCGATTTCGGTGATTCTGCACACTTGCTACAGAAGAAACTCGAAGATTATCGTAGAAAATGCATATCTCAGCTGGAAACAACAACGATACCGAAGATATCGCAGTTTCCGCATATCAAACGCACTGTGGAGTGCTGAAAACTCCAGAAAACGTGATTTTCGCATTCAAAAGCACGAAAACAGCGATTTCGGTGATTCTGCACACTTGTCACAGAAGAATCATGAAGATTATCACTGAAAATGCATATCTCAGCTGGAAACAACAACGATACCGAAGATATCTCAGTTTCCGCATGTCAAACGCTCTGTGGCGTGCTGAAAACACCAGAAAACGTGTTCTTCGCATTCAAAAGCACGAAAACAGCGATTTCGGTGATTCTGCACACTTGTAACAGCAGAATCATGAAGATTGTCACTGAAAATGCATATCTCAGCTGGAAACAACAACGATAACGAAGATATCTCAGTTTCCGCATATCAAACGCACTGTGGAGTGCTGAAAACACCAGAAAACGTGTTTTTCGCATTCAATAGCCCTAAAACAGCGATTTCGGTGATTCTGCACACTTGTAACAGCAGAATCATGAAGATTATCATTGAAAATGCATATCTCAGCTGGAAACAACAACCATACCGAAGATATCGCAGTTTCCGCATGTCAAACGCTCTGTGGCGTGCTCAAAACTCCAGAAAACGTGTTTTTCGCATTCAATAGCCCTAAAACAGCGATTTCGGTGATTCTGCACACTTGTAACAGCAGAATCATGAAGATTATCACTGAAAATGCATATCTCAGCTGGAAACAACAACCATACCGAAGATATCGCAGTTTCCGCATGTCAAACGCTCTGTGGCGTGCTCAAAACTCCAGAAAACGTGTTTTTCGCATTCAAAAGCACGAAAACAGCGATTTCGGTGATTCTGCACACTTGTCACAGAAGAATCATGAAGATTATCACTGAAAATGCATATCTCAGCTGGAAACAACAACGATACCGAAGATATCTCAGTTTCCGCATGTCAAACGCTCTGTGGCGTGCTGAAAACACCAGAAAACATGTTTTTCGCATTCAATAGCACGAAAACAGCGATTTCGGTGATTCTGCACACTTGTAACAGCAGAATCATGAAGATTATCATTGAAAATGCAAATCTCAGCTAGAAACAACAACGATACCGAAGATATCGCAGTTTCCGCATGTCAAACGCTCTGTGGCGTGCTGAAAACACCAGAAAACGTGTTTTTCGCATTCAATAGCACGAAAACAGCGATTTCGGTGATTCTGCAAACTTGTCACAGAGGAAACTCGATGATTATCGTAGAAAATGCATATCTCAGCTGGAAACAACAAAGATTATCAAGATATCGCTGTTTCCGCATATCAAACGCACTGTGGAGTGCTGAAATCACCAGAAAACGTGTTTTTCGCATTCAATAGCACGAAAACAGCGATTTCGGTGATCCTGCACACTTGTAACAGCAGAATCATGAAGATTATCATTGAAAATGCAAATCTCAGCTAGAAACAACAACGATACCGAAGATATCGCAGTTTCCGCATGTCAAACGCTCTGTGGCGTGCTGAAAACACCAGAAAACGTGTTTTTCGCATTCAAAAGCACGAAAACAGCGATTTCGGTGATTCTGCACACTTGTAACAGCAGAATCATGAAGATTATCACTGAAAATGCATACCTCAGCTGGAAACAACAACGATACCGAAGATATCGCAGTTTCCGCATGTCAAACGCACTGTGGAGTGCTGAAAACTCCAGAAAACGTGATTTTCGCATTCAAAAGCACGAAAACAGCGATTTCGGTGATTCTGCACACTTGTAACAGCAGAATCATGAAGATTGTCACTGAAAATGCATATCTCAGCTGGAAACAACAACGATAACGAAGATATCTCAGTTTCCGCATATAAAACGCACTGTGGAGTGCTGAAAACACCAGAAAACGTGTTTTTCGCATTCAATAGCCCTAAAACAGCGATTTCGGTGATTCTGCACACTTGTAACAGCAGAATCATGAAGATTATCATTGAAAATGCATATCTCAGCTGGAAACAACAACCATACCGAAGATATCGCAGTTTCCGCATGTCAAACGCTCCGTGGCGTGCTCAAAACTCCAGAAAACGTGTTTTTCGCATTCAATAGCCCTAAAACAGCGATTTCGGTGATTCTGCACACTTGTAACAGCAGAATCATGAAGATTATCACTGAAAATGCATATCTCAGCTGGAAACAACAACCATACCGAAGATATCGCAGTTTCCGCATGTCAAACGCTCTGTGGCGTGCTCAAAACTCCAGAAAACGTGTTTTTCGCATTCAAAAGCACGAAAACAGCGATTTCGGTGATTCTGCACACTTGTCACAGAAGAATCATGAAGATTATCACTGAAAATGCATATCTCAGCTGGAAACAACAACGATACCGAAGATATCTCAGTTTCCGCATGTCAAACGCTCTGTGGCGTGCTGAAAACACCAGAAAACATGTTTTTCGCATTCAATAGCACGAAAACAGCGATTTCGGTGATTCTGCACACTTGTAACAGCAGAATCATGAAGATTATCATTGAAAATGCAAATCTCAGCTAGAAACAACAACGATACCGAAGATATCGCAGTTTCCGCATGTCAAACGCTCTGTGGCGTGCTGAAAACACCAGAAAACGTGTTTTTCGCATTCAAAAGCACGAAAACAGCGATTTCGGTGATTCTGCACACTTGTAACAGCAGAATCATGAAGATTATCACTGAAAATGCATACCTCAGCTGGAAACAACAACGATACCGAAGATATCGCAGTTTCCGCATGTCAAACGCTCTGTGGAGTGCTGAAAACACCAGAAAACGTGTTTTTCGCATTCAATAGCACGAAAACAGCGATTTCGGTGATTCTGCACACTTGTCACAGAGGAAACTCGATGATTATCGTAGAAAATGCATATCTCAGCTGGAAACAACAAAGATTATCAAGATATCGCTGTTTCCGCATATCAAACGCACTGTGGAGTGCTGAAATCACCAGAAAACGTGTTTTTCGCATTCAATAGCACGAAAACAGCGATTTCGGTGATCCTGCACACTTGTAACAGCAGAATCATGAAGATTATCACTGAAAATGCATATCTCAGCTGGAAACAACAACGATACCGAAGATATCGCAGTTTCCGCATGTCAAACGCTCTGTGGAGTGCTGAAAACACCAGAAAACGTGTTTTTCGCATTCAATAGCACGAAAACAGCGATTTCGGTGATTCTGCACACTTGCCACAGAAGAAACTCGAAGATTATCGTAGAAAATGCATATCTCAGCTGGAAACAACAACGATACCGAAGATATCGCAGTTTCCGCATATCAAACGCACTGTGGAGTGCTGAAAACTCCAGAAAACGTGATTTTCGCATTCAAAAGCACGAAAACAGCGATTTCGGTGATTCTGCACACTTGTCACAGAAGAATCATGAAGATTATCACTGAAAATGCATATCTCAGCTGGAAACAACAACGATACCGAAGATATCTCAGTTTCCGCATGTCAAACGCTCTGTGGCGTGCTGAAAACACCAGAAAACGTGTTTTTCGCATTCAAAAGCACGAAAACAGCGATTTCGGTGATTCTGCACACTTGTCACAGAAGAATCATGAAGATTATCACTGAAAATGCATATCTCAGCTGGAAACAACAACGATACCGAAGATATCTCAGTTTCCGCATGTCAAACGCTCTGTGGCGTGCTGAAAACACCAGAAAACGTGTTTTTCGCATTCAAAAGCACGAAAACAGCGATTTCGGTGATTCTGCACACTTGTAACAGCAGAATCATGAAGATTGTCACTGAAAATGCATATCTCAGCTGGAAACAACAACGATAACGAAGATATCTCAGTTTCCGCATATCAAACGCACTGTGGAGTGCTGAAAACACCAGAAAACGTGTTTTTCGCATTCAATAGCCCTAAAACAGCGATTTCGGTGATTCTGCACACTTGTAACAGCAGAATCATGAAGATTATCATTGAAAATGCATATCTCAGCTGGAAACAACAACCATACCGAAGATATCGCAGTTTCCGCATGTCAAACGCTCTGTGGCGTGCTCAAAACTCCAGAAAACGTGTTTTTCGCATTCAATAGCCCTAAAACAGCGATTTCGGTGATTCTGCACACTTGTAACAGCAGAATCATGAAGATTATCACTGAAAATGCATATCTCAGCTGGAAACAACAACCATACCGAAGATATCGCAGTTTCCGCATGTCAAACGCTCTGTGGCGTGCTCAAAACTCCAGAAAACGTGTTTTTCGCATTCAAAAGCACGAAAACAGCGATTTCGGTGATTCTGCACACTTGTCACAGAAGAATCATGAAGATTATCACTGAAAATGCATATCTCAGCTGGAAACAACAACGATACCGAAGATATCTCAGTTTCCGCATGTCAAACGCTCTGTGGCGTGCTGAAAACACCAGAAAACATGTTTTTCGCATTCAATAGCACGAAAACAGCGATTTCGGTGATTCTGCACACTTGTAACAGCAGAATCATGAAGATTATCATTGAAAATGCAAATCTCAGCTAGAAACAACAACGATACCGAAGATATCGCAGTTTCCGCATGTCAAACGCTCTGTGGCGTGCTGAAAACACCAGAAAACGTGTTTTTCGCATTCAATAGCACGAAAACAGCGATTTCGGTGATTCTGCACACTTGTCACAGAGGAAACTCGATGATTATCGTAGAAAATGCATATCTCAGCTGGAAACAACAAAGATTATCAAGATATCGCTGTTTCCGCATATCAAACGCACTGTGGAGTTCTGAAAACTCCAGAAAACGTGATTTTCGCATTCAAAAGCACGAAAACAGCGATTTCGGTGATTCTGCACACTTGTCACAGAAGAATCATTAAGATTATCACTGAAAATGCATATCTCAGCTGGAAACAACAACGATACCGAAGATATCTCAGTTTCCGCATGTCAAACGCTCTGTGGCGTGCTGAAAACACCAGAAAACGTGTTTTTCGCATTCAAAAGCACGAAAACAGCGATTTCGGTGATTCTGCACACTTGTAACAGCAGAATCATGAAGATTATCACTGAAAATGCATATCTCAGCTGGAAACCACAACGATACCGAAGATATCGCAGTTTCCGCATGTCAAACGCTCTGTGGAGTGCTGAAAACACCAGAAAACGTGTTTTTCGCATTCAATAGCACGAAAACAGCGATTTCGGTGATTCTGCACACTTGTCACAGAGGAAACTCGATGATTATCGTAGAAAATGCATATCTCAGCTGGAAACAACAAAGATTATCAAGATATCGCTGTTTCCGCATATCAAACGCACTGTGGAGTGCTGAAAACTCCAGAAAACGTGATTTTCGCATTCAAAAGCACGAAAACAGCGATTTCGGTGATTCTGCACACTTGTCACAGAAGAATCATGAAGATTATCACTGAAAATGCATATCTCAGCTGGAAACAACAACGATACCGAAGATATCTCAGTTTCCGCATGTCAAACGCTCTGTGGCGTGCTGAAAACATCAGAAAACGTGTTTTTCGCATTCAAAAGCACGAAAACAGCGATTTCGGTGATTCTGCACACTTGTAACAGCAGAATCATGAAGATTATCACTGAAAATGCATATCTCAGCTGGAAACCACAACGATACCGAAGATATCTCAGTTTCCGCATATCAAACGCACTGTGGAGTGCTGAAAACACCAGAAAACGTGTTTTTCGCATTCAATAGCCCTAAAACAGCGATTTCGGTGATTCTGCACACTTGTAACAGCAGAATCATGAAGATTATCACTGAAAATGCATATCTCAGCTGGAAACAACAACGATACCGAAGATATCGCAGTTTCCGCATGTCAAACGCTCTGTGGCGTGCTCAAAACTCCAGAAAACGTGTTTTTCGCATTCAAAAGCACGAAAACAGCGATTTCGGTGATTCTGCACACTTGTCACAGAAGAATCATGAAGATTATCACTGAAAATGCATATCTCAGTTGGAAACAACAACGATACCGAAGATATCTCAGTTTCCGCATGTCAAACGCTCTGTGGCGTGCTGAAAACACCAGAAAACATGTTTTTCGCATTCAATAGCACGAAAACAGCGATTTCGGTGATTCTGCACACTTGTAACAGCAGAATCATGAAGATTATCGTAGAAAATGCATATCTCAGCTGGAAACAACAACGATACCGAAGATATCGCAGTTTCCGCATATCAAACGCACTGTGGAGTGCTGAAAACTCCAGAAAACGTGTTTTTTCGCATTCAAAAGCACGAAAACAGCGATTTCGGTGATTCTGCACACTTGTAACAGCAGAATCATGAAGATTATCATTGAAAATGCAAATCTCAGCTAGAAACAACAGCGATACCGAAGATATCGCAGTTTCCGCATGCCAAACGCTCTGTGGCGTGCTGAAAACACCAGAAAACGTGTTTTTCGCATTCAATAGCACGAAAACAGCGATTTCGGTGATTCTGCACACTTGTAACAGCAGAATCATGAGGATTATCACTGAAAATGCATATCTCAGCTGGAAACAACAACGATACCGAAGATATGGCAGTTTCCGCATATCAAACGCACTGTGGAGTGCTGAAAACACCAGAAAACGTGTTTTTCGCATTCAATAGCACGAAAACAGCGATTTCGGTGATTCTGCACACTTGTAACAGCAGAATCATGAAGATTATTATTGAAAATGCATATCTCAGCTGCAAAAAACAACGATACCGAAGATATCGCAGTTTCCGCATATCAAACGAACTGTGGAGTGCTGAAAACTCCAGAAAACGTGTTTTTCGCATTCAAAAGCACGAAAACAGCGATTTCGGTGATTCTGCACACTTGTCACAGAAGAATCATGAAGATTATCACTGAAAATGCATATCTCAGCTGGAAACAACAACGATACCGAAGATATCTCAGTTTCCGCATGTCAAACGCTCTGTGGCGTGCTGAAAACACCAGAAAACGTGTTTTTCGCATTCAATAGCACGAAAACAGCGATTTCGGTGGTTCTGCACAGTTGTAGCAGCAGAATCATGAAGATTATTATTGAAAATGCATATCTCAGCTGCAAAAAACAACGATACCGAAGATATCGCAGTTTCCGCATATCAAACGAACTGTGGAGTGCTGAAAACTCCAGAAAACGTGTTTTTCGCATTCAAAAGCACGAAAACAGCGATTTCGGTGATTCTGCACACTTGTCACAGAAGAATCATGAAGATTATCACTGAAAATGCATATCTCAGCTGGAAACAACAACGATACCGAAGATATCTCAGTTTCCGCATGTCAAACGCTCTGTGGCGTGCTGAAAACACCAGAAAACGTGTTTTTCGCATTCAATAGCACGAAAACAGCGATTTCGGTGGTTCTGCACAGTTGTAGCAGCAGAATCATGAAGATTATCACTGATAATGCATATCTCAGCTGGAAACAACAACGATACCGAAGATATGGCAGTTTCCGCATATCAAACGCACTGTGGAGTGCTGAAAACACCAGAAAACGTGTTTTTCGCATTCAAAAGCACGAAAACAGCGATTTCGGTGATTCTGCGCACTTGTAACAGCAGAATCATGAAGATTATCCCTGAAAATGCATATCTCAGCTGGAAACAACAACGATACCGAAGATATCGCAGTTTCCGCAAGTCAAACGCTCTGCGGCGTGCTGAAAACTCCAGAAAACGTGTTTTTCGCTTTCAAAAGCACGAAAACAGCGATTTCGGTGATTCTGCACACTTGTCACAGAAGAAACTCGATGATTATCATTGAAAATGCATATCTCAGCTGGAAACAACAACGATACCGAAGATATCGCAGTTTCCGCGTATCAAACGCACTGTGGAGTGCTGAAAACACCAGAAAACGTGTTTTTCGCATTCAATAGCACGAAAACAGCGATTTCGGTGATTCTGCACACTTGTCACAGAACAAACTCGAAGATTATCACTGAAAATGCATATCTCAGCTGGAAACCCAACGATACCGAAGATATCGCAGTTTCCGCATGTCAAACGCTCTGTGGAGTGCTGAAAACACCAGAAAACGTGTTTTTCGCAATCAATAGCACGAAAACAGCGATTTCGGTGATTCTGCACACTTGTAACACCAGAATCATGAAGATTATCCCTGAAAATGCATATCTCAGCTGGAAACAACAACGATACCGAAGATATCGCAGTTTCCGCAAGTCAAACGCTCTGCGGCGTGCTGAAAACTCCAGAAAACGTGTTTTTCGCTTTCAAAAGCACGAAAACAGCGATTTCGGTGATTCTGCACACTTGTCACAGAAGAAACTCGATGATTATCGTAGAAAATGCATATCTCAGCTGGAAACAACAAAGATACCGAAGATATCGCAGTTTCCGCAAATCAAACGCACTGTGGAGTGCTGAAAACACCAGAAAACGTGTTTTTCGCATTCAATAGCACGAAAACAGCGATTTCGGTGATTCTGCGCACTTGTAACAGCAGAATCATGAAGATTATCACTGAAAATGCATATATCAGCGGGAAACCCAACGATACCGAAGATATCGCAGTTTCCGCATGTTAAACGCTCTGTGGCGTGCTGAAAACACCAGAAAACGTGTTTTTCGCATTCAATAGCACGAAAACAGCGATTTCGGTGATTCTGCACACTTGTAACAGCAGAATCATGAAGATTATCACTGAAAATGCATATCTCAGCTGGAAACCCAACGATACCGAAGATATTGCAGTTTCCGCATGTCAAACGCTCTGTGGAGTGCTGAAAACACCAGAAAACGTGTTTTTCGCATTCAATAGCACTAAAACAGCGATTTCGGTGATTCTGCACACTTGTAATAGCAGAATCATGAAGATTATCACTGAAAATGCATATCTCAGCTGGAAACAACAACGATACCGAAGATATGGCAATTTCCGCATATCAAACGCACTGTGGAGTGCTGAAAACACCAGAAAACGTGTTTTTCGCATTCAGTAGCAGGAAAACAGCGATTTCGGTGATTCTGCGCACTTGTAACAGCAGAATCATGAAGATTATCACTGAAAATGCATATCCCAGCTGGAAACCCAGCGATACCGAAGATATCGCAGTTTCCGCATGTCAAACGCTCTGTGGAGTGCTGAAAACACCAGAAAACGTGTTTTTCGCAATCAATAGCACGAAAACAGCGATTTCGGTGATTCTGCGCACTTGTAACAGCAGAATCATGAAGATTATCACTGAAAATGCATATCCCAGCTGGAAACCCAGCGATACCGAAGATATCGCAGTTTCCGCATGTCAAACGCTCTGTGGAGTGCTGAAAACACCAGAAAACGTGTTTTTCGCAATAAATAGCACGAAAACAGCGATTACGGTGATTCTGCACACTTGTAACACCAGAATCATGAAGATTATCCCTGAAAATGCATATCTCAGCTGGAAACAACAACCATACCGAAGATGTCGCAGTTTCCGCATGTCAAACGCTCTGTGGAGTGCTGAAAACACCAGAAAACGTGTTTTTCGCAATAAATAGCACGAAAACAGCGATTACGGTGATTCTGCACACTTGTAACACCAGAATCATGAAGATTATCCCTGAAAATGCATATCTCAGCTGGAAACAACAACCATACCGAAGATGTCGCAGTTTCATCATGTCAAACGCTCTGTGGCGTGCTGAAAACACCAGAAAACGTGTTTTTCGCAATCAATAGCACGAAAACAGCGATTTCGGTGGTTCTGCACAGTTGTAGCAGCAGAATCATGAAGATTATTATTGAAAATGCATATCTCAGCTGCAAAAAACAACGATACCGAAGATATCGCAGTTTCCGCATATCAAACGAACTGTGGAGTGCTGAAAACTCCAGAAAACGTGTTTTTCGCATTCAAAAGCACGAAAACAGCGATTTCGGTGATTCTGCACACTTGTCACAGAAGAATCATGAAGATTATCACTGAAAATGCATATCTCAGCTGGAAACAACAACGATACCGAAGATATCTCAGTTTCCGCATGTCAAACGCTCTGTGGCGTGCTGAAAACACCAGAAAACGTGTTTTTCGCATTCAATAGCACGAAAACAGCGATTTCGGTGGTTCTGCACAGTTGTAGCAGCAGAATCATGAAGATTATCACTGATAATGCATATCTCAGCTGGAAACAACAACGATACCGAAGATATGGCAGTTTCCGCATATCAAACGCACTGTGGAGTGCTGAAAACACCAGAAAACGTGTTTTTCGCATTCAAAAGCACGAAAACAGCGATTTCGGTGATTCTGCGCACTTGTAACAGCAGAATCATGAAGATTATCCCTGAAAATGCATATCTCAGCTGGAAACAACAACGATACCGAAGATATCGCAGTTTCCGCAAGTCAAACGCTCTGCGGCGTGCTGAAAACTCCAGAAAACGTGTTTTTCGCTTTCAAAAGCACGAAAACAGCGATTTCGGTGATTCTGCACACTTGTCACAGAAGAAACTCGATGATTATCATTGAAAATGCATATCTCAGCTGGAAACAACAACGATACCGAAGATATCGCAGTTTCCGCGTATCAAACGCACTGTGGAGTGCTGAAAACACCAGAAAACGTGTTTTTCGCATTCAATAGCACGAAAACAGCGATTTCGGTGATTCTGCACACTTGTCACAGAACAAACTCGAAGATTATCACTGAAAATGCATATCTCAGCTGGAAACCCAACGATACCGAAGATATCGCAGTTTCCGCATGTCAAACGCTCTGTGGAGTGCTGAAAACACCAGAAAACGTGTTTTTCGCAATCAATAGCACGAAAACAGCGATTTCGGTGATTCTGCACACTTGTAACACCAGAATCATGAAGATTATCCCTGAAAATGCATATCTCAGCTGGAAACAACAACGATACCGAAGATATCGCAGTTTCCGCAAGTCAAACGCTCTGCGGCGTGCTGAAAACTCCAGAAAACGTGTTTTTCGCTTTCAAAAGCACGAAAACAGCGATTTCGGTGATTCTGCACACTTGTCACAGAAGAAACTCGATGATTATCGTAGAAAATGCATATCTCAGCTGGAAACAACAAAGATACCGAAGATATCGCAGTTTCCGCAAATCAAACGCACTGTGGAGTGCTGAAAACACCAGAAAACGTGTTTTTCGCATTCAATAGCACGAAAACAGCGATTTCGGTGATTCTGCGCACTTGTAACAGCAGAATCATGAAGATTATCACTGAAAATGCATATATCAGCGGGAAACCCAACGATACCGAAGATATCGCAGTTTCCGCATGTTAAACGCTCTGTGGCGTGCTGAAAACACCAGAAAACGTGTTTTTCGCATTCAATAGCACGAAAACAGCGATTTCGGTGATTCTGCACACTTGTAACAGCAGAATCATGAAGATTATCACTGAAAATGCATATCTCAGCTGGAAACCCAGCGATACCGAAGATATCGCAGTTTCCGCATGTCAAACGCTCTGTGGAGTGCTGAAAACACCAGAAAACGTGTTTTTCGCAATAAATAGCACGAAAACAGCGATTACGGTGATTCTGCACACTTGTAACACCAGAATCATGAAGATTATCCCTGAAAATGCATATCTCAGCTGGAAACAACAACCATACCGAAGATGTCGCAGTTTCATCATGTCAAACGCTCTGTGGCGTGCTGAAAACACCAGAAAACGTGTTTTTCGCAATCAATAGCACGAAAACAGCGATTTCGGTGATTCTGCACACTTGTAACACCAGAATCACGAAGATTATCCCTGAAAATGCATATCTCAGCTGGAAACAACAACGATACCGAAGATATCGCAGTTTCCGCAAGTCAAACGCTCTGCGGCGTGCTGAAAACTCCAGAAAACGTGTTTTTCGCTTTCAAAAGCACGAAAACAGCGATTTCGGTGATTCTGCACACTTGTCACAGAAGAAACTCGATGATTATCGTAGAAAATGCATATCTCAGCTGGAAACAACAAAGATACCGAAGATATCGCAGTTTCCGCAAATCAAACGCACTGTGGAGTGCTGAAAACACCAGAAAACGTGTTTTTCGCATTCAATAGCACGAAAACAGCGATTTCGGTGATTCTGCGCACTTGTAACAGCAGAATCATGAAGATTATCACTGAAAATGCATATCTCAGCGGGAAACCCAACGATACCGAAGATATCGCAGTTTCCGCATGTCAAACGCTCTGTGGCGTGCTGAAAACACCAGAAAACGTGTTTTTCGCATTCAATAGCACGAAAACAGCGATTTCGGTGATTCTGCACACTTGTAACAGCAGAATCATGAAGATTATCACTGAAAATGCATATCTCAGCTGGAAACCCAACGATACCGAAGATATCGCAGTTTCCGCATGTCAAACGCTCTGTGGAGTGCTGAAAACACCAGAAAACGTGTTTTTCGCATTCAAAAGCACGAAAACAGCGATTTCGGTGATTCTGCACACTTGTAACAGCAGAATCATGAAGATTATCACTGAAAATGCATATATCAGCTGGAAACAACAACGATTCCGAAGATGTCGCATTTTCCGCATGTCAAACGCTCTGTGGCGTGCTGAAAACTCCAGAAAACGTGTTTTTCGCATTCAAACGGACGAAAACAGCGATTTCGGTGATTCTGCACACTTGTAACAGCAGAATCATGAAGATTATCACTGAAAATGCATTTCTCAGCTGGAAACCCAACGATACCGAAGATATCGCAGTTTCCGCATGTCAAACGCTCTGTGGAGTGCTGAAAACACCAGAAAACGTGTTTTTCGCATTCAAAAGCACGAAACCAGCGATTTCGGTGATTCTGCACACTTGTCACAGAAGAAACTCGATGATTATCTTAGAAAATGCATATCTCAGCTGGAAACAACAACGATACCGAAGATATCGCAGTTTCCGCATATCAAACGCACTGTGGAGTGCTGAAAACACCAGAAAACGTGTTTTTCGCATTCAATAGCACTAAAACAGCGATTTTGGTGATTCTGCACACTTGTAACAGCAGAATCATGAAGATTATCACTGAAAATGCATATCTCAGCTGGAAACAACAACGATACCGAAGATATGGCAGTTTCCGCATATCAAACGCACTGTGGAGTGCTGAAAAACCAGAAAACGTGTTTTTCGCATTCAATAGCACGAAAACAGCGATTTCGGCGATTCTGCACACTTGTAACAGCAGAATCATGAAGATTATCACTGAAAATGCATATCTCAGCTGGAAACCCAACGATACCGAAGATATCGCAGTTTCCGCATGTCAAACGCTCTGTGGAGTGCTGAAAACACCAGAAAACGTGTTTTTCGCATTCAATAGCACTAAAACAGCGATTTCGGTGATTCTTTACACTTGTAACAGCAGAATCATGAAGATTATCACTGAAAATGCATATCTCAGCTGGAAACAACAACGATACCGAAGATATCGCGGTTTCCGCATATCAGACGCAATGTGGAGTGCTGAAAACACCAGAAAACGTGTTTTTCGCATTCAAAAGCACGAAAACAGCGATTTCGGTGATTCTGCACACTTGTAACAGCAGAATCATGAAGATTATCACTGAAAATGCATATATCAGCTGGAAACAACAACGATTCCGAAGATGTCGCAGTTTCCGCATGTCAAACGCTCTGTGGCGTGCTGAAAACTCCAGAAAACGTGTTTTTCGCATTCAATAGCACGAAAACAGCGATTTCGGTGATTCTGCACACTTGTAACACCAGAATCATGAAGATTATCATTGAAAATGCATATCTCAGCTGGAAACAACAAGGATTCCGTAGATATCGCAGTTTCCGCATGTCAAACGCTCTGTGGCGTGCTGAAAACTCCAGTAAACGTGTTTTTCGCATTCAAAAGCACGAAACCAGCGATTTCGGTGATTCTGCACACTTGTCACAGAAGAAACTCGATGATTATCTTAGAAAATGCATATCTCAGCTGGAAACAACAACGATACCGATGATATCGCAGTTTCCGCATATCAAACGCACTGTGGAGTGCTGAAAACACCAGAAAACGTGTTTTTCGCATTCAATAGTACTAAAACAGCGATTTCGGTGATTCTGCACACTTGTAACAGCAGAATCATGAAGATTATCACTGAAAATGCATATCTCAGCTGGAAACAACAACGATACCGAAGATATGGCAGTTTCCGCGTATCAAACGCACTGTGGAGTGCTGAAAAACCAGAAAACGTGTTTTTCGCATTCAATAGCACGAAAACAGCGATTTCGGTGATTCTGCACACTTGTAACAGCAGAATCATGAAGATTATCACTGAAAATGCATATCTCAGCTGGAAACCCAACGATACCGAAGATATCGCAGTTTCCGCATGTCAAACGCTCTGTGGAGTGCTGAAAACACCAGAAAACGTGTTTTTCGCATTCAAAAGCACGAAAACAGCGATTTCGGTGATTCTGCACACTTGTAACAGCAGAATCATGAAGATTATCACTGAAAATGCATATATCAGCTGGAAACAACAACGATTCCGAAGATGTCGCATTTTCCGCATGTCAAACGCTCTGTGGCGTGCTGAAAACTCCAGAAAACGTGTTTTTCGCATTCAAACGCACGAAAACAGCGATTTCGGTGATTCTGCACACTTGTAACAGCAGAATCATGAAGATTATCACTGAAAATGCATATATCAGCTGGAAACCCAACGATACCGAAGATATCGCAGTTTCCGCATGTCAAACGCTCTGTGGAGTGCTGAAAACACCAGAAAACGTGTTTTTCGCATTCAATAGCACTAAAACAGCGATTTCGGTGATTCTGCACACTTGTAACAGCAGAATCATGAAGATTATCACTGAAAATGCATATCTCAGCTGGAAACAACAACGATACCGAAGATATCGCGGTTTCCGCATATCAGACGCACTGTGGAGTGCTGAAAACACCAGAAAACGTGTTTTTCGCATTCAAAAGCACGAAAACAGCGATTTCGGTGATTCTGCACACTTGTAACAGCAGAATCATGAAGATTATCACTGAAAATGCATATATCAGCTGGAAACAACAACGATTCCGAAGATTCCGCAGTTTCCGCATGTCAAACGCTCTGTGGAGTGCTGAAAACACCAGAAAACGTGTTTTTCGCATTCAATAGCACGAAAACAGCGATTTCGGCGATTCTGCACACTTGTAACAGCAGAATCATGAAGATTATCACTGAAAATGCATATCTCAGCTGGAAACCCAACGATACCGAAGATATCGCAGTTTCCGCATGTCAAACGCTCTGTGGAGTGCTTAAAACACCAGAAAACGTGTTTTTCGCATTCAGTAGCACGAAAACAGCGATTTCGGTGATTCTGCGCACTTGTAACAGCAGAATCATGAAGATTATCACTGAAAATGCATATCCCAGCTGGAAACCCAGCGATACCGAAGATATCGCAGTTTCCGCATGTCAAACGCTCTGTGGAGTGCTGAAAACACCAGAAAACGTGTTTTTCGCAATAAATAGCACGAAAACAGCGATTTCGGTGATTCTGCACACTTGTAACACCAGAATCATGAAGATTATCCCTGAAAATGCATATCTCAGCTGGAAACAACAACCATACCGAAGATGTCGCAGTTTCATCATGTCAAACGCTCTGTGGCGTGCTGAAAACACCAGAAAACGTGTTTTTCGCATTCAATAGCACTAAAACAGCGATTTCGGTGATTCTGCACACTTGTAACGGCAGAATCATGAAGATTATCACTGAAAATGCATATCTCAGCTGGAAACAACAACGATACCGAAGATATGGCAGTTTCCGCATATCAAACGCACTGTGGAGTGCTGAAAACACCAGAAAACGTGTTTTTCGCATTCAATAGCACGAAAATAGCGATTTCGGTGATTCCGCACACTAGTAACTGCAGAATCATGAAGATTATCACTGAAAATGCATATCTCAGCTGGAAACCCAACGATACCGAAGATATCGCAGTTTCCGCATATCAAACGCACTGTGGAGTGCTGAAAACACCAGAAAACGTGTTTTTCGCATTCAGTAGCACGAAAACAGCGATTTCGGTGATTCTGCGCACTTGTAACAGCAGAATCATGAAGATTATCACTGAAAATGCATATCCCAGCTGGAAACCCAGCGATACCGAAGATATCGCAGTTTCCGCATGTCAAACGCTCTGTGGAGTGCTGAAAACACCAGAAAACGTGTTTTTCGCAATCAATAGCACGAAAACAGCGATTTCGGTGATTCTGCACACTTGTAACACCAGAATCATGAAGATTATCCCTGAAAATGCATATCTCAGCTTGAAACAACAACCATACCGAAGATGTCGCAGTTTCATCATGTCAAACGCTCTGTGGCGTGCTGAAAACACCAGAAAACGTGTTTTTCGCATTCAATAGCACTAAAGCAGTGATTTCGGTGATTCTGCACACTTGTAACAGCAGAATCATGAAGATTATCACTGAAAATGCATATCTCAGCTGGAAACAACAACGATAACGAAGATATCGCAGTTTCCGCATGTCAAACGCTCTGTGGCGTGCTGAAAACTCCAGAAAACGTGTTTTACGCATTCAAAAGCACGAAAACAGCGATTTCGGTGATTCTGCACACTTGTCACAGAAGAATCATGAAGATTATCACTGAAAATGCATATCTCAGATGGAAACAACAACGATACCGAAGATATCGCAGTTTCCGCATGTCAAACGCTCTGTGGAGTGCTGAAAACACCAGAAAACGTGTTTTTCGCATTCAATAGCACGAAAACAGCGATTTCGGTGATTCTGCACACTTGTAACAGCAGAATCATGAAGATTATTATTGAAAATGCATATCTCAGCTGGAAACAACAACGATACCGAAGATATCGCAGTTTCCGCATGTCAAACGCTCTGTGGCGTGCTGAAAACTCCAGAAAACGTGTTTTACGCATTCAAAAGCACGAAAACAGCGATTTCGGTGATTCTGCACACTTGTCACAGAAGAATCATGAAGATTATCACTGAAAATGCATATCTCAGCTGGAAACCCAACGATACCGAAGATATCGCAGTTTCCGCATGTCAAACGCTCTGTGGAGTGCTGAAAACACCAGAAAACATGTTTTTCGCATTCAATAGCACGAAAACAGCGATTTCGGTGATTCTGCACACTTGTAACAGCAGAATCATGAAGATTATCACTGAAAATTAATTTCTCAGCTGGAAACCCAACGATACCGAAGATATCGCAGTTTCCGCATGTCAAACGCTCTGTGGAGTGCTGAAAACACCAGAAAACGTGTTTTTCGCATTGAATAGCACGAAAACAGCGATTTCGGTGTTTCTGCTCCCTTGTAACAGCAGAATCATGAAGATTATCATTGAAAATGCATATCTCAGCTGGAAACCCAACGATACCGAAGATATCGCAGTTTCCGCATATCAAACGCACTGTGGAGTGCTGAAAACACCAGAAAACGTGTTTTTCGCATTCAATAGCACTAAAACAGCGATTTCGGTGATTCTGCACACTTGTAACAGCAGAATCATGAAGATTATCACTGAAAATGCATATCTCAGCTGGAAACAACAACGATTCCGAAGATGTCGCAGTTTCCGCATGTCAAACGCTCTGTGGCGTGCTGAAAACTCCAGAAAACGTGTTTTTCGCATTCAAAAGCACGAAAACAGCGATTTCGGTGATTCTGCACACTTGTAACAGCAGAATCATGAAGAGTATTACTGAAAATGCATTTCTCAGCTGGAAACCCAACGATACCGAAGATATCGCAGTTTCCGCATGTCAAGCGCTCTGTGGAGTGCTGAAAACACCAGAAAACGTGTTTTTCGCATTCAAAAGCACGAAAACAGCGATTTCGGTGATTCTGCACACTTGTAACAGCAGAATCATGAAGATTATCACTGCAAATGCATATCTCAGCTGGAAACAACAACGATACCGAAGATATCGCAGTTTCCGCATATCAAACGCACTGTGGAGTGCAGAGAACACCAGAAAACGTGTTTTTCGCATTCAAAAGCACGAAAACAGCGATTTCGGTGATTCTGCACACTTGTAACAGCAGAATCATGAAGATTATCACTGAAAATGCATATCTCAGCTGGAAACAACAACGATTCCGAAGATATCGCAGTTTCCGCATGTCAAACGCCCTGTGGCGTGCTGAAAACTCCAGAAAACGTGTTTTTCGCATTCAAAAGCACGAAAACAGCGATTTCGGTGATTCTGCACACTTGTCACAGAAGAAACTCGATGATTATCGTAGAAAATGCATATCTCAGCTGGAAACAAAAAAGATACCGAAGATATAGCAGTTTCCGCATATCAAACGCGCTGCGGAGTGCTGAAAACACCAGAAAACGTGTTTTTCGCATTGAATAGCACGAAAACAGCGATTTCGGTGATTCTGCACACTTGTAACAGCAGAATCATGAAGATTATCATTGAAAATGCATATCTCAGCTGGAAACCCAACGATACCGAAGATATCGCAGTTTCCGCATATCAAACGCACTGTGGAGTGCTGAAAACACCAGAAAACGTGTTTTTCGCATTCAGTAGCACTAAAACAGCGATTTCGGTGATTCTGCACACTTGTAACAGCAGAATCATGAAGATTTTCATTGAAAATGCATATCTCAGCTGGAAACAACAACGATACCGAAGATATCGCAGTTTCCGCATGTCGAACGCTCTGTGGCGTGCTGAAAACTCCAGTAAACGTGTTTTTCGCATTCAAACGCACGAAACCAGCGATTTCGGTGATTCCGCACACTTGTCACAGAAGAAACTCGATGATTATCTTAGAAAATGCATATCTCAGCTGGAAACAACAACGATACCGAAGATATGGCAATTTCCGCATATCAAACGCACTGTGGAGTGCTGAAAACACCAGAAAACGTGTTTTTCGCATTCAGTAGCACGAAAACAGCGATTTCGGTGATTCTGCACACTTGTAACAGCAGAATCATGAAGATTATCACTGAAAATGCATATCCCAGCTGGAAACCCAGCGATACCGATGATATCGCAGTTTCCGTATGTCAAACGCTCTGTGGAGTGCTGAAAACACCAGAAAACGTGTTTTTCGCAATCAATAGCACGAAAACAGCGATTTCGGTGATTCTGCACACTTGTAACACCAGAATCATGAAGATTATCCCTGAAAATGCATATCTCAGCTGGAAGCAACAACCATACCGAAGATGTCGCAGTTTCCGCATGTCAAATGCTCTGTGGCGTGCTGAAAACACCAGAAAACGTGTTTTTCGCATTCAATAGCACTAAAACAGCGATTTCGGTGATTCTGCCGACTTGTAACAGCAGAATCATGAAGATTATCACTGAAAATGCATATCTCAGCTGGAAACAACAACGATACCGAAGATATGGCAGTTTCCGCATATCAAACGCACTGTGGAGTGCTGAAAACACCAGAAAACGTGTTTTTCGCATTCAATAGCACGAAAACAGCGATTTCGGTGATTCTGCACAATTGTAACTGCAGAATCATGAAGATTATCACTGAAAATGCATATCTCAGCTGGAAACCCAACGATACCGAAGATATCGCAGTTTCCGTATGTCAAACGCTCTGTGGCGTGCTGAAAACACCAGAAAACGTGTTTTTCGCATTCAATAGCACGAAAACAGCGATTTCGGTGATTCTGCACACTTGTAACACCAGAATCATGAAGATTATCATTGAAAATGCATATCTCAGCTGGAAACAACAAGGATTCCGTAGATATCGCAGTTTCCGCATGTCAAACGCTCTGTGGCGTGCTGAAAACTCCAGTAAACGTGTTTTTCGCATTCAAAAGCACGAAACCAGCGATTTCGGTGATTCTGCACACTTGTCACAGAAGAAACTCGATGATTATCTTAGAAAATGCATATCTCAGCTGGAAACAACAACGATACCGAAGATATCGCAGTTTCCGCATATCAAACGCACTGTGGAGTGCTGAAAACACCAGAAAACGTGTTTTTCGCATTCAATAGCACTAAAACAGCGATTTCGGTGATTCTGCACACTTGTAACAGCAGAATCATGAAGATTATCACTGAAAATGCATATCTCAGCTGGAAACAACAACGATACCGAAGATATGGCAGTTTCCGCATATCAAACGCACTGTGGAGTGCTGAAAAACCAGAAAACGTGTTTTTCGCATTCAATAGCACGAAAACAGCGATTTCGGTGATTCTGCACACTTGTAACAGCAGAATCATGAAGATTATCACTGAAAATGCATATCTCAGCTGGAAACCCAACGATACCGAAGATATCGCAGTTTCCGCATGTCAAACGCTCTGTGGAGTGCTGAAAACACCAGAAAACGTGTTTTTCGCATTCAAAAGCACGAAAACAGCGATTTCGGTGATTCTGCACACTTGTTACAGCAGAATCATGAAGATTATCACTGAAAATGCATATATCAGCTGGAAACAACAACGATTCCGAAGATATCGCAGTTTCCGCATGTCAAACGCTCTGTGGCGTGCTGAAAACTCCAGAAAACGTGTTTTTCGCATTCAAACGCACGAAAACAGCGATTTCGGTGATTCTGCACACTTGTAACAGCAGAATCATGAAGATTATCACTGAAAATGCATTTCTCAGCTGGAAACCCAACGATACCGAAGATATCGCAGTTTCCGCATGTCAAACGCTCTGTGGAGTGCTGAAAACACCAGAAAACGTGTTTTTCGCATTCAAAAGCACGAAACCAGCGATTTCGGTGATTCTGCACACTTGTCACAGAAGAAACTCGATGATTATCGTAGAAAATGCATATCTCAGCTGGAAACAAAAAAGATACCGAAGATATAGCAGTTTCCGCATATCAAACGCGCTGCGGAGTGCTGAAAACACCAGAAAACGTGTTTTTCGCATTGAATAGCACGAAAACAGCGATTTCGGTGATTCTGCACACTTGTAACAGCAGAATCATGAAGATTTTCATTGAAAATGCATATCTCAGCTGGAAACAACAACGATACCGAAGATATCGCAGTTTCCGCATGTCGAACGCTCTGTGGCGTGCTGAAAACTCCAGTAAACGTGTTTTTCGCATTCAAACGCACGAAACCAGCGATTTCGGTGATTCCGCACACTTGTCACAGAAGAAACTCGATGATTATCTTAGAAAATGCATATCTCAGCTGGAAACAACAACGATACCGAAGATATGGCAATTTCCGCATATCAAACGCACTGTGGAGTGCTGAAAACACCAGAAAACGTGTTTTTCGCATTCAATAGCACTAAAACAGCGATTTCGGTGATTCTGCACACTTGTAACAGCAGAATCATGAAGATTATCACTGAAAATGCATATCTCAGCTGGAAACCCACCGATACCGAAGATATCGCAGTTTCCGCATGTCAAACGCACTGTGGAGTGCTGAAAACACCAGAAAACGTGTTTTTCGCATTCAATAGCACTAAAACAGCGATTTCGGTGATTCTGCACACTTGTAACCGCAGAATCATGAAGATTATCACTGAAAATGCATATCTCAGCTGCAAACCCACCGATACCGAAGATATCGCAGTTTCCGCATGTCAAACGATCTGTGGCGTGCTGAAAACACCAGAAAACGTGTTTTTCGCATTCAAAAGCACGACAACAGCGATTTCGGTGATTCTGCACACTTGTAACAGCAGAATCATGAAGATTATCACTGAAAATGCATATCCCAGCTGGAAACAACAACGATACCGAAGATATGGCAGTTTCCGCATATCAAACGCACTGTGGAGTGCTGAAAACACCAGAAAACGTGTTTTTCGCATTCAATAGCACGAAAACAGCGATTTCGGTGATTCTGCACACTTGTAACAGCAGAATCATGAAGATTATCACTGAAAATGCATATCTCAGCTGGTAACAACAACGATACCGAAGATATGGCAGTTTCCGCATATCAAACGCACTGTGGAGTGCTGAAAACACCAGAAAACGTGTTTTTCGCATTCAATAGCACTAAAACAGCGATTTCGGTGATTCTGCACACTTGTAACAGCAGAATCATGAAGATTATCACTGAAAATGCATATCTCAGCTGGAAACCCACCGATACCGAAGATATCGCAGTTTCCGCATGTCAAACGATCTGTGGCGTGCTGAAAACACCAGAAAACGTGTTTTTCGCATTCAAAAGCACGACAACAGCGATTTCGGTGATTCTGCACACTTGTAACAGCAGAATCATGAAGAATATCACTGAAAATGCATATCTCAGCTGGAAACAACAACGATACCGAAGATATCGCAGTTTCCGCATATCAAACGCACTGTGGAGTGCTGAAAACTCCAGAAAACGTGTTTTTCGCATTCCATAGCACTAAAACAGCGATTTCGGTGATTCTGCACACTTGTCACTGAAGAAACTCGATGATTATCGTAGAAAATGCATATCTCAGCTGGAAACAAAAAAGATACCGAAGATATAGCAGTTTCCGCATATCAAACGCGCTGCGGAGTGCTGAAAACACCAGAAAACGTGTTTTTCGCATTGAATAGCACGAAAACAGCGATTTCGGTGATTCTGCACACTTGTAACAGCAGAATCATGAAGATTTTCATTGAAAATGCATATCTCAGCTGGAAACAACAACGATACCGAAGATATCGCAGTTTCCGCATGTCGAACGCTCTGTGGCGTGCTGAAAACTCCAGTAAACGTGTTTTTCGCATTCAAACGCACGAAACCAGCGATTTCGGTGATTCCGCACACTTGTCACAGAAGAAACTCGATGATTATCTTAGAAAATGCATATCTCAGCTGGAAACAACAACGATACCGAAGATATGGCAATTTCCGCATATCAAACGCACTGTGGAGTGCTGAAAACACCAGAAAACGTGTTTTTCGCATTCAATAGCACTAAAACAGCGATTTCGGTGATTCTGCACACTTGTAACAGCAGAATCATGAAGATTATCACTGAAAATGCATATCTCAGCTGGAAACCCACCGATACCGAAGATATCGCAGTTTCCGCATGTCAAACGCACTGTGGAGTGCTGAAAACACCAGAAAACGTGTTTTTCGCATTCAATAGCACTAAAACAGCGATTTCGGTGATTCTGCACACTTGTAACCGCAGAATCATGAAGATTATCACTGAAAATGCATATCTCAGCTGCAAACCCACCGATACCGAAGATATCGCAGTTTCCGCATGTCAAACGATCTGTGGCGTGCTGAAAACACCAGAAAACGTGTTTTTCGCATTCAAAAGCACGACAACAGCGATTTCGGTGATTCTGCACACTTGTAACAGCAGAATCATGAAGATTATCACTGAAAATGCATATCCCAGCTGGAAACAACAACGATACCGAAGATATGGCAGTTTCCGCATATCAAACGCACTGTGGAGTGCTGAAAACACCAGAAAACGTGTTTTTCGCATTCAATAGCACGAAAACAGCGATTTCGGTGATTCTGCACACTTGTAACAGCAGAATCATGAAGATTATCACTGAAAATGCATATCTCAGCTGGTAACAACAACGATACCGAAGATATGGCAGTTTCCGCATATCAAACGCACTGTGGAGTGCTGAAAACACCAGAAAACGTGTTTTTCGCATTCAATAGCACTAAAACAGCGATTTCGGTGATTCTGCACACTTGTAACAGCAGAATCATGAAGATTATCACTGAAAATGCATATCTCAGCTGGAAACCCACCGATACCGAAGATATCGCAGTTTCCGCATGTCAAACGATCTGTGGCGTGCTGAAAACACCAGAAAACGTGTTTTTCGCATTCAAAAGCACGACAACAGCGATTTCGGTGATTCTGCACACTTGTAACAGCAGAATCATGAAGAATATCACTGAAAATGCATATCTCAGCTGGAAACAACAACGATACCGAAGATATCGCAGTTTCCGCATATCAAACGCACTGTGGAGTGCTGAAAACTCCAGAAAACGTGTTTTTCGCATTCCATAGCACTAAAACAGCGATTTCGGTGATTCTGCACACTTGTAACAGCAGAATCATGAAGATTATCACTGAAACTGCATATCTCAGCTGGAAACCCAGCGATACCGAAAATATCGCAGTTTCCGCATGTCAAACGCTCTGTGGCGTGCTAAACACTCCAGAAAACGTGTTTTTCGCATTCAAAAGCACGAAAACAGCGATTTCGGTCAATCTGCACACTTGTCACAGAAGAAACTCGATGATTATCGTAGAAAATGCATATCTCAGCTGGAAACAACAACGATACCGAAGATATCGCAGTTTCCGCATTTCAAACGCACTGTGGAGTGCTGAAAACACCAGAAAACGTGTTTTTCGCATTCAATAGCACTAAAACAGCGATTTCGGTGATTCTGCACACTTGTAACAGCAGAATCATGAAGATTATCACTGAAAATGCATATCTCAGCTGGAAACCCACCGATACCGAAGATATCGCAGTTTCCGCATGTCAAACGATCTGTGGCGTGCTGAAAACACCAGAAAACGTGTTTTTCGCATTCAAAAGCACGACAACAGCGATTTCGGTGATTCTGCACACTTGTAACAGCAGAATCATGAAGAATATCACTGAAAATGCATATCTCAGCTGGAAACAACAACGATACCGAAGATATCGCAGTTTCCGCATATCAAACGCACTGTGGAGTGCTGAAAACTATAGAAAACGTGTTTTTCGCATTCAATAGCACTAAAACAGCGATTTCGGTGATTCTGCACACTTGTAACAGCAGAATCATGAAGATTTTTACTGAAAATGCATATCTCAGCTGGAAACAACAACGATACCGAAGATATGGCCGTTTCCGCATATCATACGCACTGTGGAGTGCTGAAAACACCAGAAAACGTGTTTGTCGCATTCAAAAGCACGAAAACAGCGATTTCGGTGATTCTGCACACTTGTCACTGAAGAAACTCGATGATTATCGTAGAAAATGCATATCTCAGCTGGAAACAACAACGATACCGAAGATATCGCAGTTTCCGCATTTCAAACGCACTGTGGAGTGCTGAAAACACCAGAAAACGTGTTTTTCGCATTCAATAGCACTAAAACAGCGATTTCGGTGATTCTGCACACTTGTAACAGCAGAATCATGAAGATTTTCACTGAAAATGCTTATCTCAGCTGGAAACAACAACGATACCGAAGATATGGCCGTTTCCGCATATCAAACGCACTGTGGAGTGCTGAAAACACCAGAAAACGTGTTTTTCGCATTCAAAAGCACGAAAACAGCGATTTCGGTGAATCTGCACACTTGTCACTGAAGAAACTCGATGATTATCGTAGAAAATGCATATCTCACCTGGAAACAACAACGATACTGAAGATATCGCAGTTTCCGCATTTCAAACGCACTGTGGAGTGCTGAAAACACCAGAAAACGTGTTTTTCGCATTCAATAGCACTAAAACAGCGATTTCGGTGATTCTGCACACTTGTAACAGCAGAATCATGAAGATTATCACTGAAAATGCATATCTCAGCTGGAAACAACAATGATACCGAAGATATGGCAGTTTCCGCATATCAAACGCACGGTGGAGTGCTGAAAACACCAGAAAACGTGTTTTTAGCATTCAAAAGCACGAAAACAGCGATTTCGGTGATTCTGCACACTTGTAACAGCATAATCATGAAGATTATCACTGAAAATGCATATCACAGCTGGAAACCCAACGAAACCGGAAATATCGCAGTTTCCGCATGTCAAACGCTCTGTGGCGTGCTGAAAACTCCAGAAAACGTGTTTTTCGCATTCAAAAGCACGAAAACAGCGATTTCGGTGATTCTGCACACTTGTCACAGAAGAAACTCGATGATTATCGTAGAAAATGCATATCTCAGCTGGAAACAACAACGATACCGAAGATATCGCAGTTTCCGCATATCAAACGCACTGTCGAGTGCTGAAAACACCAGAAAACGTGTTTTTCGCATTCAAAAGCACGAAACAGCGATTTCGGTGATTCTGCACACATGTAACAGCAGAATCATGAAGATTATCACTGAAAATGCATATCTCAGCTGGAAACAACAACGATACCGAAGATATCGCAGTTTCCGCATATCAAACGCACTGTCGAGTGCTGAAAACACCAGAAAACGTGTTTTTCGCATGCAAATGCACGAAACAGCGATTTCGGTGATTCTGCACACTTGTAACAGCAGAATCATGAAGATTATCACTGAAAATGCATATCTCAGCTGGAAACAACAACGATACCGAAGATATCGCAGTTTCCGCATATCAAACGCACTGTGGAGTGCTGAAAACACCAGAAAACGTGTTTTTCGCATTCAAAAGCACGAAAACAGCGATTTCGGTGATTCTGCACACTTGTAACAGCAGAATCATGAAGATTATCACTGAAAATGCATATCTCAGAGGGAAACCCAACGATACCGAAGATATCGCAGTTTCCGCATATCAAACGCTCTGTGGAGTGCTGAAAACACCAGAAAACGTGTTTTTCGCATTCAATAGCACGAAAACAGCGATTTCGGTGATTCTGCACACTTGTCACAGAGAAACTCGAAGATTATCGTAGAAAATGCATATCTCAGCTGGCAACACCAACGATACCGAAGATATCGCAGTTTCCGCATATCAAACGCACTGTCGAGTGCTGAAAACACCAGAAAACGTGTTTTTCGCATTCAAAAGCACGAAAACAGCGATTTCGGTGATTCTGCACACTTGTAACAGCAGAATCATGAAGATTATCACTGAAAATGCATATCTCAGAGGGAAACCCAACGATACCGAAGATATCGCAGTTTCCGCATATCAAACGCTCTGTGGAGTGCTGAAAACTCCAGAAAACGTGTTTTTCGCATTCCATAGCACTAAAACAGCGATTTCGGTGATTCTGCACACTTGTAACAGCAGAATCATGAAGATTATCACTGAAACTGCATATCTCAGCTGGAAACCCAGCGATACCGAAAATATCGCAGTTTCCGCATGTCAAACGCTCTGTGGCGTGCTAAACACTCCAGAAAACGTGTTTTTCGCATTCAAAAGCACGAAAACAGCGATTTCGGTCAATCTGCACACTTGTCACAGAAGAAACTCGATGATTATCGTAGAAAATGCATATCTCAGCTGGAAACAACAACGATACCGAAGATATCGCAGTTTCCGCATTTCAAACGCACTGTGGAGTGCTGAAAACACCAGAAAACGTGTTTTTCGCATTCAATAGCACTAAAACAGCGATTTCGGTGATTCTGCACACTTGTAACAGCAGAATCATGAAGATTATCACTGAAAATGCATATCTCAGCTGGAAACCCACCGATACCGAAGATATCGCAGTTTCCGCATGTCAAACGATCTGTGGCGTGCTGAAAACACCAGAAAACGTGTTTTTCGCATTCAAAAGCACGACAACAGCGATTTCGGTGATTCTGCACACTTGTAACAGCAGAATCATGAAGAATATCACTGAAAATGCATATCTCAGCTGGAAACAACAACGATACCGAAGATATCGCAGTTTCCGCATATCAAACGCACTGTGGAGTGCTGAAAACTATAGAAAACGTGTTTTTCGCATTCAATAGCACTAAAACAGCGATTTCGGTGATTCTGCACACTTGTAACAGCAGAATCATGAAGATTTTTACTGAAAATGCATATCTCAGCTGGAAACAACAACGATACCGAAGATATGGCCGTTTCCGCATATCAAACGCACTGTGGAGTGCTGAAAACACCAGAAAACGTGTTTGTCGCATTCAAAAGCACGAAAACAGCGATTTCGGTGAATCTGCACACTTGTCACTGAAGAAACTCGATGATTATCGTAGAAAATGCATATCTCAGCTGGAAACAACAACGATACCGAAGATATCGCAGTTTCCGCATTTCAAACGCACTGTGGAGTGCTGAAAACACCAGAAAACGTGTTTTTCGCATTCAATAGCACTAAAACAGCGATTTCGGTGATTCTGCACACTTGTAACAGCAGAATCATGAAGATTTTCACTGAAAATGCATATCTCAGCTGGAAACAACAACGATACCGAAGATATGGCCGTTTCCGCATATCAAACGCACTGTGGAGTGCTGAAAACACCAGAAAACGTGTTTTTCGCATTCAAAAGCACGAAAACAGCGATTTCGGTGAATCTGCACACTTGTCACTGAAGAAACTCGATGATTATCGTAGAAAATGCATATCTCACCTGGAAACAACAACGATACTGAAGATATCGCAGTTTCCGCATTTCAAACGCACTGTGGAGTGCTGAAAACACCAGAAAACGTGTTTTTCGCATTCAATAGCACTAAAACAGCGATTTCGGTGATTCTGCACACTTGTAACAGCAGAATCATGAAGATTATCACTGAAAATGCATATCTCAGCTGGAAACAACAATGATACCGAAGATATGGCAGTTTCCGCATATCAAACGCACGGTGGAGTGCTGAAAACACCAGAAAACGTGTTTTTAGCATTCAAAAGCACGAAAACAGCGATTTCGGTGATTCTGCACACTTGTAACAGCATAATCATGAAGATTATCACTGAAAATGCATATCACAGCTGGAAACCCAACGAAACCGGAAATATCGCAGTTTCCGCATGTCAAACGCTCTGTGGCGTGCTGAAAACTCCAGAAAACGTGTTTTTCGCATTCAAAAGCACGAAAACAGCGATTTCGGTGATTCTGCACAATTGTCACAGAAGAAACTCGATGATTATCGTAGAAAATGCATATCTCAGCCAGAAACAACAACGATACCGAAGATAACGCTGTTTCCGCATATTAAACGCGCTGTGGAGTGCTGAAAACACCAGAAAACGTGTTTTTCGCATTCAAAAGCACGAAAACAGCGATTTCAGTGATTCTGCACACTTGTAACAGCAGAATCATGAAGATTATCACTGAAAATGCATATCTCAGCTGGAAACAACAACGATACCGAAGATATCGCAGTTTCCGCATATCAAACGCGCTGTGGAGTGCAGAAAACACCAGAAAACGTGTTTTTCGCATTCAAAAGCACGAAAACAGCGATTTCGGTGATTCTGCACACTTGTAACAGCAGAATCATGAAGATTATCACTGAAAATGCATATCTCAGCTGGAAACAACAACGATACCGAAGATATCGCAGTTTCCGCATATCAAACGCACTGTCGAGTGCTGAAAACACCAGAAAACGTGTTTTTCGCATGCAAATGCACGAAACAGCGATTTCGGTGATTCTGCACACTTGTAACAGCAGAATCATGAAGATTATCACTGAAAATGCATATCTCAGCTGGAAACAACAACGATACCGAAGATATCGCAGTTTCCGCATATCAAACGCACTGTGGAGTGCTGAAAACACCAGAAAACGTGTTTTTCGCATTCAAAAGCACGAAAACAGCGATTTCGGTGATTCTGCACACTTGTAACAGCAGAATCATGAAGATTATCACTGAAAATGCATATCTCAGAGGGAAACCCAACGATACCGAAGATATCGCAGTTTCCGCATATCAAACGCTCTGTGGAGTGCTGAAAACACCAGAAAACGTGTTTTTCGCATTCAATAGCACGAAAACAGCGATTTCGGTGATTCTGCACACTTGTCACAGAGAAACTCGAAGATTATCGTAGAAAATGCATATCTCAGCTGGCAACACCAACGATACCGAAGATATCGCAGTTTCCGCATATCAAACGCACTGTCGAGTGCTGAAAACACCAGAAAACGTGTTTTTCGCATGCAAATGCACGAAACAGCGATTTCGGTGATTCTGCACACTTGTAACAGCAGAATCATGAAGATTATCACTGAAAATGCATATCTCAGCTGGAAACAACAACGATACCGAAGATATCGCAGTTTCCGCATATCAAACGCACTGTGGAGTGCTGAAAACACCAGAAAACGTGTTTTTCGCATTCAAAAGCACGAAAACAGCGATTTCGGTGATTCTGCACACTTGTAACAGCAGAATCATGAAGATTATCACTGAAAATGCATATCTCAGCTGGAAACAACAACGATACCGAAGATATCGCAGTTTCCGCATATCAAACGCTCTGTGGAGTGCTGAAAACACCAGATAACGTGTTTTTCGCATTCAATAGCACGAAAACACCGATTTCGGTGATCCTGCATACTTGTAACAGCTGAATCATGAAGCTTATCACTGAAAATGCATATCTCAGCTGGAAACAACAACGATACCGAAGATATCGCAGTTTCCGCATATCAAACGCTCTGTGGAGTGCTGAAAACACCAGAAAACGTGTTTTTCGCATTCAATAGCACGAAAACAGCGATTTCGGTGATTCTGCACACTTGTCACAGAGAAACTCGAAGATTATCGTAGAAAATGCATATCTCAGCTGGCAACACCAACGATACCGAAGATATCGCAGTTTCCGCATATCAAACGCTCTGTGGAGTGCTGAAAACACCAGATAACGTGTTTTTCGCATTCAATAGCACGAAAACACCGATTTCGGTGATCCTGCACACTTGTAGCAGCAGAATCATGAAGATTATCACTGCAAATGCATATCCCAGCTGGAAACAACAACGATACCGAAGATATCGCAGTTTCCGCATGTCAAACGCTCTGTGGCGTACTGAAAACACCAAAAAACGTGTTTTTCGCATTCAAAAGCACGAAAACAGCGATTTCGGTAATTCTGCACACTTGTAACAGCAGAATCATGAAGATTATCACTGAAAATGCATATCTCAGCTGGAAACCCCACGAAAACGAAGATATCCCTGTTTCCGCACATCAAAAGCACTGTCGGGTGCTGAAAACACTAGAAAACGTGTTTTTCGCATTCAATAGCACGAAAACAGCGATTTCGGTGATTCTGCACACTTGTTACAGCAGAATCATAAAGATTATCACTGAGAATGCATATATCTGCTGGAAGCAACAACGATACCGAAGATATGGCAGTTTCCGCATATCAAACGCACTGTGGAGTGCTGAAAACACCAGAAAACGTGTTTTTCGCAATCAATAGCGCGAAAACAGCGATTTCGGTGATTCTGCACACTTGTAACAGCAGAATCATGAAGATTATCACTGAAAATGTATATCTCAGCTGGAAACCCAACGATACCGAAGATATCCCAGTTTCCGCATGTCAAACGCTCTGTGGCGTGCTGAAAACACCAAAAAACGTGTTTTTCGCATTCAAAAGCACGAAAACAGCGATTTCGGTGATTCTGCACACTTGTAACAGCAGAATCATGAAGATTTTCACTGAAAATGCATATCTCAGCTGGAAACAACAACGATACCGAAGATATGGCCGTTTCCGCATATCAAACGCACTGTGGAGTGCTGAAAACACCAGAAAACGTGTTTTTCGCATTCAAAAGCACGAAAACAGCGATTTCGGTGAATCTGCACACTTGTCACTGAAGAAACTCGATGATTATCGTAGAAAATGCATATCTCACCTGGAAACAACAACGATACTGAAGATATCGCAGTTTCCGCATTTCAAACGCACTGTGGAGTGCTGAAAACACCAGAAAACGTGTTTTTCGCATTCAATAGCACTAAAACAGCGATTTCGGTGATTCTGCACACTTGTAACAGCAGAATCATGAAGATTATCACTGAAAATGCATATCTCAGCTGGAAACAACAATGATACCGAAGATATGGCAGTTTCCGCATATCAAACGCACGGTGGAGTGCTGAAAACACCAGAAAACGTGTTTTTAGCATTCAAAAGCACGAAAACAGCGATTTCGGTGATTCTGCACACTTGTAACAGCATAATCATGAAGATTATCACTGAAAATGCATATCACAGCTGGAAACCCAACGAAACCGGAAATATCGCAGTTTCCGCATGTCAAACGCTCTGTGGCGTGCTGAAAACTCCAGAAAACGTGTTTTTCGCATTCAAAAGCACGAAAACAGCGATTTCGGTGATTCTGCACAATTGTCACAGAAGAAACTCGATGATTATCGTAGAAAATGCATATCTCAGCCAGAAACAACAACGATACCGAAGATAACGCTGTTTCCGCATATTAAACGCGCTGTGGAGTGCTGAAAACACCAGAAAACGTGTTTTTCGCATTCAAAAGCACGAAAACAGCGATTTCAGAGATTCTGCACACTTGTAACAGCAGAATCATGAAGATTATCACTGAAAATGCATATCTCAGCTGGAAACAACAACGATACCGAAGATATCGCAGTTTCCGCATATCAAACGCGCTGTGGAGTGCAGAAAACACCAGAAAACGTGTTTTTCGCATTCAAAAGCACGAAAACAGCGATTTCGGTGATTCTGCACACTTGTAACAGCAGAATCATGAAGATTATCACTGAAAATGCATATCACAGCGGGAAACCCAACGATACCGAAGATATCGCAGTTTCCGCATGTCAAACGCTCTGTGGCGTGCTGAAAACTCCAGAAAACGTGTTTTTCGCATTCAAAAGCACGAAAACAGCGATTTCGGTGATTCTGCACACTTGTCACAGAAGAAACTCGATGATTATCGTAGAAAATGCATATCTCAGCTGGAAACAACAACGATACCGAAGATATCGCAGTTTCCGCATATCAAACGCACTGTCGAGTGCTGAAAACACCAGAAAACGTGTTTTTCGCATTCAAAAGCACGAAACAGCGATTTCGGTGATTCTGCACACATGTTACAGCAGAATCATGAAGATTATCACTGAAAATGCATATCTCAGCTGGAAACAACAACGATACCGAAGATATCGCAGTTTCCGCATATCAAACGCACTGTCGAGTGCTGAAAACACCAGAAAACGTGTTTTTCGCATGCAAATGCACGAAACAGCGATTTCGGTGATTCTGCACACTTGTAACAGCAGAATCATGAAGATTATCACTGAAAATGCATATCTCAGCTGGAAACAACAACGATACCGAAGATATCGCAGTTTCCGCATATCAAACGCACTGTGGAGTGCTGAAAACACCAGAAAACGTGTTTTTCGCATTCAAAAGCACGAAAACAGCGATTTCGGTGATTCTGCACACTTGTAACAGCAGAATCATGAAGATTATCACTGAAAATGCATATCTCAGAGGGAAACCCAACGATACCGAAGATATCGCAGTTTCCGCATATCAAACGCTCTGTGGAGTGCTGAAAACACCAGAAAACGTGTTTTTCGCATTCAATAGCACGAAAACAGCGATTTCGGTGATTCTGCACACTTGTCACAGAGAAACTCGAAGATTATCGTAGAAAATGCATATCTCAGCTGGCAACACCAACGATACCGAAGATATCGCAGTTTCCGCATATCAAACGCACTGTCGAGTGCTGAAAACACCAGAAAACGTGTTTTTCGCATTCAAAAGCACGAAACAGCGATTTCGGTGATTCTGCACACTTGTAGCAGCAGAATCATGAAGATTATCACTGAAAATGCATATCTCAGCTGGAAACAACAACGATACCGAAGATATCGCAGTTTCCGCATATCAAACGCTCTGTGGAGTGCTGAAAACACCAGATAACGTGTTTTTCGCATTCAATAGCACGAAAACACCGATTTCGGTGATCCTGCATACTTGTAACAGCTGAATCATGAAGCTTATCACTGAAAATGCATATCTCAGCTGGAAACAACAACGATACCGAAGATATCGCAGTTTCCGCATATCAAACGCTCTGTGGAGTGCTGAAAACACCAGACAACGTGTTTTTCGCATTCAATAGCACGAAAACAGCGATTTCGGTGATTCTGCACACTTGTCACAGAGAAACTCGAAGATTATCGTAGAAAATGCATATCTCAGCTGGCAACACCAACGATACCGAAGATATCGCAGTTTCCGCATATCAAACGCTCTGTGGAGTGCTGAAAACACCAGATAACGTGTTTTTCGCATTCAATAGCACGAAAACACCGATTTCGGTGATCCTGCACACTTGTAGCAGCAGAATCATGAAGATTATCACTGCAAATGCATATCCCAGCTGGAAACAACAACGATACCGAAGATATCGCAGTTTCCGCATGTCAAACGCTCTGTGGCGTACTGAAAACACCAGAAAACGTGTTTTTCGCATTCAAAAGCACGAAAACAGCGATTTCGGTAATTCTGCACACTTGTAACAGCAGAATCATGAAGATTATCACTGAAAATGCATATCTCAGCTGGAAACCCCACGAAAACGAAGATATCCCTGTTTCCGCACATCAAAAGCACTGTCGGGTGCTGAAAACACTAGAAAACGTGTTTTTCGCATTCAATAGCACGAAAACAGCGATTTCGGTGATTCTGCACACTTGTTACAGCAGAATCATAAAGATTATCACTGAGAATGCATATATCTGCTGGAAGCAACAACGATACCGAAGATATGGCAGTTTCCGCATATCAAACGCACTGTGGAGTGCTGAAAACACCAGAAAACGTGTTTTTCGCAATCAATAGCGCGAAAACAGCGATTTCGGTGATTCTGCACACTTGTAACAGCAGAATCATGAAGATTATCACTGAAAATGTATATCTCAGCTGGAAACCCAACGATACCGAAGATATCCCAGTTTCCGCATGTCAAACGCTCTGTGGCGTGCTGAAAACACCAAAAAACGTGTTTTTCGCATTCAAAAGCACGAAAACAGCGATTTCGGTGATTCTGCACACTTGTAACAGCAGAATCATGAAGAATATCACTGAAAATGCATATCTCAGCTGGAAACAACAACGATACCGAAGATATCGCAGTTTCCGCAAGTCAAACGCTCTGTGGCGTGCTGAAAACACCAGAAAACGTGTTTTTCGCATTCAACAGCACGAAAACAGCGATTTCGGTGATTCTGCACACTTGTAACAGCAGAATCATGAAGATTATCACTGAAAATGCATATCTCAGCTGGAAACCCAACGATACCGAAGATATCGCAGTTTCCGCATGTCAAACGCTCTGTGGAGTGCTGAAAACACCAGAAAACATGTTTTTCGCATTCAAGAGCACGAAAACAGCGATTTCGGTGATTCTGCACACTTGTAACAGCAGAATCATGAAGATTATCACTGGAAATGCATATCTCAGCTGGAAACCCAACGATACCGAAGATATCGCAGTTTCCGCATGTCAAACGCTCTGTGGAGTGCTGAAATCACCAGGAAACATGTTTTTCGCATTCAATAGCACAAAAACAGCGATTTCGGTGATTCTGCACACTTGTAACAGCAGAATCATGAAGATTATCACTGAAAATGCATATCTCAGCTGGAAACCCAACGATACCGAAGATATCGCAGTTTCCGCATGTCAAACGCTCTGTGGCGTGCTGAAAACACCAGAAAACGTGTTTTTCGCATTCAAAAGCACGAAAACAGCGATTTCGGTGATTCTGCACACTTGTAACAGCAGAATCATGAAGATTATCACTGAAAATGCATATCTCAGCTGGAAACAACAACGATACCGAAGATATCGCAGTTTCCGCATGTCAAACGCTCTGTGGCGTGCTGAAAACACCAGAAAACGTGTTTTTCGCATTCAAAAGCACGAAAACAGCGATTTCGGTGATTCTGCACACTTGTAACAGCAGAATCATGAAGATTATCATTGAAAATGCATATCTCAGCTGGAAACAACAACGATACCGAAGGTATGACAGTTTCCGCATATCAAACGCACTGTGGAGTGCTGAAAACACCAGAAAACGTGGTTTTCGCATTCAATAGCAGGAAAACAGCGATTTCGGTGATTCTGCACACTTGTCACAGAAGAAACTCGAAGATTGTCGTAGAAAATGCAAATCTCAGCTGGAAACAACAACGATACCGAAGATATCGCAGTTTTCGCATATCAAACGCACTGTGGAGTGCTGAAAACACCAGAAAACGTGTTTTTCGCATTCAATAGCACGAAAACAGCGACTACGGTGATTCTGCATCCTTGTCACAGAAGAAACTCGAAGATTATCGTAGAAAATGCATATCTCAGCTGGAAACAACGACGATACCGAAGATATCGCAGTTTCCGCATATCAAGCGCACTGTGGAGTGCTGAAAACACCAGAAAACGTGTTTTTCGCATTCAATAGCACGAAAACAGCGATTTCGGTGATTCTGCGCACTTGTAACAGCAGAATCATGAAGATTATCACTGAAAATGCATATCTCAGCCGGAAACCCAACGATACCGAAGATATCGCAGTTTCCGCATGTCAAACGCTCTGTGGCGTGCTCAAAACTCCAGAAAACGTGCTTTTCGCATTCAATATCACGAAAACAGCGATTTCGGTGATTCTGCACACTTGTAACAGCAGAATCATGAAGATTATCACTGAAAATGCATATCTCAGCTGGAAACCCAACAATACCGAAGATATCGCAGTTTCCGCATGTCAAACGCTCTGTGGCGTGCTGAGAACACCAGAAAACTTGTTTTTCGCATTCAAGAGCACGAAATCCGCGATTTCGGTGATTCTGCACACTTGTAACAGCAGAATCATGAAGATTATCACTGAAAATGCATATCTCAGCTGGAAACCCAACGATACCGAAGATATCGCAGTTTCCGCATGTCAAACGCTCTGTGGCGTGCGGAGCACACCAGAAAACGTGTTTTTCGCATTCAAAAGCACGAAAACAGCGATTTCGGTGATTCTGCACACTTGTAACAGCAGAATCATGAAGATTATCACTGAAAATGCATATCTCAGCTGGAAACCCAACGATACCGAAGATATCGCAGTTTCCGCATGTCAAACGCTCTGTGGCGTGCTGAGAACACCAGAAAACGTGTTTTTCGCATTCAAGAGCACGAAAACAGCGATTTCGGTGATTCTGCACACTTGTAACATTAGAATCATGAAGATTATCACTGGAAATGCATATCTCAGCTGGAAACCCAACGATACCGAAGATATGGCAGTTTCCGCATGTCAAACGCTCTGTGGCGTGCTGAAAACACCAGAAAACGGGTTTTTTTGCATTCAAAAGCACCAAAACAGCGATTTCGGTGATTCTGCACACTTGTAACTGCAGAATCATGAAGATTATCACTGAAAATGCATATCTCAGCTGGAAACAACAATGATACCGAAGATATCGCAGTTTCCGCATATCAAACGCACTGTGGAGTCCTGAAAACACCAGAAAACGTGTTTTTCGCATTCAATAGCACGAAAACAGCGATTTCGGTGATTCTGCACACATGTCACAGAAGAAACTCGAAGATTATCGTAGAAAATGCATATCTCAGCTGGCAACACCAACGATACCGAAGATATCGCAGTTTCCGCATATCAAACGCTCTGTGGAGTGCTGAAAACACCAGATAACGTGTTTTTCGCATTCAATAGCACGAAAACACCGATTTCGGTGATTCTGCACACTTGTAGCAGCAGAATCATGAAGATTATCACTGCAAATGCATATCCCAGCTGGAAACAACAACGATACCGAAGATATCGCAGTTTCCGCATGTCAAACGCTCTGTGGCGTGCTCAAAACTCCAGAAAACGTGTCTTTCGCATTCAATATCACGAAAACAGCGATTTCGGTGATTCTGCACACTTGTAACAGCAGAATCATGAAGATTATCACTGAAAATGCATATCTCAGCTGGAAACCCAACAATACCGAAGATATCGCAGTTTCCGCATGTCAAACGCTCTGTGGCGTGCTGAGAACACCAGAAAACGTGTTTTTCGCATTGAAGAGCACGAAATCCGCGATTTCGGTGATTCTGCACACTTGTAACAGCAGAATCATGAAGATTATCACTGAAAATGCATATCTCAGCTGGAAACCCAACGATACCGAAGATATCGCAGTTTCCGCATGTCAAACGCTCTGTGGCGTGCTGAGCACACCAGAAAACGTGTTTTTCGCATTCAAAAGCACGAAAACAGCGATTTCGGTGATTCTGCACACTTGTAACAGCAGAATCATGAAGATTATCACTGAAAATGCATATCTCAGCTGGAAACCCAACGATACCGAAGATATCGCAGTTTCCGCATGTCAAACGCTCTGTGGCGTGCTGAGAACACCAGAAAACGTGTTTTTCGCATTCAAGAGCACGAAAACAGCGATTTCGGTGATTCTGCACACTTGTAACATTAGAATCATGAAGATTATCACTGGAAATGCATATCTCAGCTGGAAACCCAACGATACCGAAGATATGGCAGTTTCCGCATGTCAAACGCTCTGTGGCGTGCTGAAAACACCAGAAAACGTGTTTTTCGCATTCAAAAGCACCAAAACAGCGATTTCGGTGATTCTGCACACTTGTAACTGCAGAATCATAAAGATTATCACTGAAAATGCATATCTCAGCTGGAAACAACAATGATACCGAAGATATCGCAGTTTCCGCATATCAAACGCACTGTGGAGTCCTGAAAACACCAGAAAACGTGTTTTTCGCATTCAATAGCACGAAAACAGCGATTTCGGTGATTCTGCACACATGTCACAGAAGAAACTCGAAGATTATCGTAGAAAATGCATATCTCAGCTGGCAACACCAACGATACCGAAGATATCGCAGTTTCCGCATATCAAACGCTCTGTGGAGTGCTGAAAACACCAGATAACGTGTTTTTCGCATTCAATAGCACGAAAACACCGATTTCGGTGATTCTGCACACTTGTAGCAGCAGAATCATGAAGATTATCACTGCAAATGCATATCCCAGCTGGAAACAACAACGATACCGAAGATATCGCAGTTTCCGCATGTCAAACGCTCTGTGGCGTGCTGAAAACACCAGAAAACGTGTTTTTCGCATTCAAAAGCACGAAAACAGCGATTTCGGTAATTCTGCACACTTGTAACAGCAGAATCATGAAGATTATCACTGAAAATGCATATCTCAGCTGGAAACCCCACGAAAACGAAGATATCCCTGTTTCCGCACATCAAAAGCACTGTCGGGTGCTGAAAACACTAGAAAACGTGTTTTTCGCATTCAATAGCACGAAAACAGCGATTTCGGTGATTCTGCACACTTGTTACAGCAGAATCATAAAGATTATCACTGAGAATGCATATATCTGCTGGAAGCAACAACGATACCGAAGATATGGCAGTTTCCGCATATCAAACGCACTGTGGAGTGCTGAAAACACCAGAAAACGTGTTTTTCGCATTCAACAGCACGAAAACAGCGATTTCGGTGATTCTGCACACTTGTAACAGCAGAATCATGAAGATTATCACTGAAAATGCATATCTCAGCTGGAAACCCAACGATACCGAAGATATCGCAGTTTCCGCATGTCAAACGCTCTGTGGAGTGCTGAAAACACCAGAAAACATGTTTTTCGCATTCAAGAGCACGAAAACAGCGATTTCGGTGATTCTGCACACTTGTAACAGCAGAATCATGAAGATTATCACTGGAAATGCATATCTCAGCTGGAAACCTAACGATACCGAAGATATCGCAGTTTCCGCATGTCAAACGCTCTGTGGCGTACTGAAAACACCAGAAAACGTGTTTTTCGCATTCAAAAGCACGAAAACAGCGATTTCGGTGATTCTGCACACTTGTAACAGCAGAATCATGAAGATTATCACTGAAAATGCATATCTCAGCTGGAAACAACAATGATACCGACGATATCGCAGTTTCCGCATATCAAACGCACTGTGGAGTCCTGAAAACACCAGAAAACGTGTTTTTCGCATTCAATAGCACGAAAACAGCGATTTCGGTGATTCTGCACACATGTCACAGAAGAAACTCGAAGATTATCGTAGAAAATGCATATCTCAGCTGGCAACACCAACGATACCGAAGATATCGCAGTTTCCGCATATCAAACGCTCTGTGGAGTGCTGAAAACACCAGAAAACGTGTTTTTCGCATTCAATAGCACGAAAACAGCGACTACGGTGATTCTGCATCCTTGTCACAGAAGAAACTCGAAGATTATCGTAGAAAATGCATATCTCAGCTGGAAACAACGACGATACCGAAGATATCGCAGTTTCCTCATATCAAGCGCACTGTGGAGTGCTGAAAACACCAGAAAACGTGTTTTTCGCATTCAATAGCACGAAAACAGCGATTTCGGTGATTCTGCGCACTTGTAACAGCAGAATCATGAAGATTATCACTGAAAATGCATATCTCAGCTGGAAACCTAACGATACCGAAGATATCGCAGTTTCCGCATGTCAAACGCTCTGTGGCGTACTGAAAACACCAGAAAACGTGTTTTTCGCATTCAAAAGCACGAAAACAGCGATTTCGGTGATTCTGCACACTTGTAACAGCAGAATCATGAAGATTATCACTGAAAATGCATATCTCAGCTGGAAACAACAATGATACCGACGATATCGCAGTTTCCGCATATCAAACGCACTGTGGAGTCCTGAAAACACCAGAAAACGTGTTTTTCGCATTCAATAGCACGAAAACAGCGATTTCGGTGATTCTGCACACATGTCACAGAAGAAACTCGAAGATTATCGTAGAAAATGCATATCTCAGCTGGCAACACCAACGATACCGAAGATATCGCAGTTTCCGCATATCAAACGCTCTGTGGAGTGCTGAAAACACCAGATAACGTGTTTTTCGCATTCAATAGCACGAAAACACCGATTTCGGTGATTCTGCACACTTGTAGCAGCAGAATCATGAAGATTATCACTGCAAATGCATATCCCAGCTGGAAACAACAACGATACCGAAGATATCGCAGTTTCCGCATGTCAAACGCTCTGTGGCGTGCTCAAAACTCCAGAAAACGTGTCTTTCGCATTCAATATCACGAAAACAGCGATTTCGGTGATTCTGCACACTTGTAACAGCAGAATCATGAAGATTATCACTGAAAATGCATATCTCAGCTGGAAACCCAACAATACCGAAGATATCGCAGTTTCCGCATGTCAAACGCTCTGTGGCGTGCTGAGAACACCAGAAAACGTGTTTTTCGCATTGAAGAGCACGAAATCCGCGATTTCGGTGATTCTGCACACTTGTAACAGCAGAATCATGAAGATTATCACTGAAAATGCATATCTCAGCTGGAAACAACAACGATACCGAAGATATCGCAGTTTTCGCATATCAAACGCACTGTGGAGTGCTGAAAACACCAGAAAACGTGTTTTTCGCATTCAATAGCACGAAAACAGCGACTACGGTGATTCTGCATCCTTGTCACAGAAGAAACTCGAAGATTATCGTAGAAAATGCATATCTCAGCTGGAAACAACGACGATACCGAAGATATCGCAGTTTCCGCATATCAAGCGCACTGTGGAGTGCTGAAAACACCAGAAAACGTGTTTTTCGCATTCAATAGCACGAAAACAGCGATTTCGGTGATTCTGCGCACTTGTAACAGCAGAATCATGAAGATTATCACTGAAAATGCATATCTCAGCCGGAAACCCAACGATACCGAAGATATCGCAGTTTCCGCATGTCAAACGCTCTGTGGCGTGCTCAAAACTCCAGAAAACGTGTCTTTCGCATTCAATATCACGAAAACAGCGATTTCGGTGATTCTGCACACTTGTAACAGCAGAATCATGAAGATTATCACTGAAAATGCATATCTCAGCTGGAAACCCAACAATACCGAAGATATCGCAGTTTCCGCATGTCAAACGCTCTGTGGCGTGCTGAGAACACCAGAAAACGTGTTTTTCGCATTCAAGAGCACGAAATCCGCGATTTCGGTGATTCTGCACACTTGTAACAGCAGAATCATGAAGATTATCACTGAAAATGCATATCTCAGCTGGAAACCCAACGATACCGAAGATATCGCAGTTTCCGCATGTCAAACGCTCTGTGGCGTGCGGAGCACACCAGAAAACGTGTTTTTCGCATTCAAAAGCACGAAAACAGCGATTTCGGTGATTCTGCACACTTGTAACAGCAGAATCATGAAGATTATCACTGAAAATGCATATCTCAGCTGGAAACCCAACGATACCGAAGATATCGCAGTTTCCGCATGTCAAACGCTCTGTGGCGTGCTGAGAACACCAGAAAACGTGTTTTTCGCATTCAAGAGCACGAAAACAGCGATTTCGGTGATTCTGCACACTTGTAACATTAGAATCATGAAGATTATCACTGGAAATGCATATCTCAGCTGGAAACCCAACGATACCGAAGATATGGCAGTTACCGCATGTCAAACGCTCTGTGGCGTGCTGAAAACACCAGAAAACGGGTTTTTTTGCATTCAAAAGCACCAAAACAGCGATTTCGGTGATTCTGCACACTTGTAACTGCAGAATCATGAAGATTATCACTGAAAATGCATATCTCAGCTGGAAACAACAATGATACCGAAGATATCGCAGTTTCCGCATATCAAACGCACTGTGGAGTCCTGAAAACACCAGAAAACGTGTTTTTCGCATTCAATAGCACGAAAACAGCGATTTCGGTGATTCTGCACACATGTCACCGAAGAAACTCGAAGATTATCGTAGAAAATGCATATCTCAGCTGGCAACACCAACGATACCGAAGATATCGCAGTTTCCGCATATCAAACGCTCTGTGGAGTGCTGAAAACACCAGATAACGTGTTTTTCGCATTCAATAGCACGAAAACACCGATTTCGGTGATTCTGCACACTTGTAGCAGCAGAATCATGAAGATTATCACTGCAAATGCATATCCCAGCTGGAAACAACAACGATACCGAAGATATCGCAGTTTCCGCATGTCAAACGCGCTGTGGCGTGCTCAAAACTCCAGAAAACGTGTCTTTCGCATTCAATATCACGAAAACAGCGATTTCGGTGATTCTGCACACTTGTAACAGCAGAATCATGAAGATTATCACTGAAAATGCATATCTCAGCTGGAAACCCAACAATACCGAAGATATCGCAGTTTCCGCATGTCAAACGCTCTGTGGCGTGCTGAGAACACCAGAAAACGTGTTTTTCGCATTCAAGAGCACGAAATCCGCGATTTCGGTGATTCTGCACACTTGTAACAGCAGAATCATGAAGATTATCACTGAAAATGCATATCTCAGCTGGAAACCCAACGATACCGAAGATATCGCAGTTTCCGCATGTCAAACGCTCTGTGGCGTGCTGAGCACACCAGAAAACGTGTTTTTCGCATTCAAAAGCACGAAAACAGCGATTTCGGTGATTCTGCACACTTGTAACAGCAGAATCATGAAGATTATCACTGAAAATGCATATCTCAGCTGGAAACCCAACGATACCGAGGATATCGCAGTTTCCGCATGTCAAACGCTCTGTGGCGTGCTGAGAACACCAGAAAACGTGTTTTTCGCATTCAAGAGCACGAAAACAGCGATTTCGGTGATTCTGCACACTTGTAACATTAGAATCATGAAGATTATCACTGGAAATGCATATCTCAGCTGGAAACCCAACGATACCGAAGATATGGCAGTTTCCGCATGTCAAACGCTCTGTGGCGTGCTGAAAACACCAGAAAACGTGTTTTTCGCATTCAAAAGCACCAAAACAGCGATTTCGGTGATTCTGCACACTTGTAACTGCAGAATCATAAAGATTATCACTGAAAATGCATATCTCAGCTGGAAACAACAATGATACCGAAGATATCGCAGTTTCCGCATATCAAACGCACTGTGGAGTCCTGAAAACACCAGAAAACGTGTTTTTCGCATTCAATAGCACGAAAACAGCGATTTCGGTGATTCTGCACACATGTCACAGAAGAAACTCGAAGATTATCGTAGAAAATGCATATCTCAGCTGGCAACACCAACGATACCGAAGATATCGCAGTTTCCGCATATCAAACGCTCTGTGGAGTGCTGAAAACACCAGATAACGTGTTTTTCGCATTCAATAGCACGAAAACACCGATTTCGGTGATTCTGCACACTTGTAGCAGCAGAATCATAAAGATTATCACTGAGAATGCATATATCTGCTGGAAGCAACAACGATACCGAAGATATGGCAGTTTCCGCATATCAAACGCACTGTGGAGTGCTGAAAACACCAGAAAACGTTTTTTTCGCAATCAATAGCGCGAAAACAGCGATTTCGGTGATTCTGCACACTTGTAACAGCAGAATCATGAAGATTATCACTGAAAATGTATATCTCAGCTGGAAACCCAACGATACCGAAGATATCCCAGTTTCCACATGTCAAACGCTCTGTGGCGTGCTGAAAACACCAAAAAACGTGTTTTTCGCATTCAAAAGCACGAAAACAGCGATTTCGGTGATTCTGCACACTTGTAACAGCAGAATCATGAAGATTATCACTGAAAATGCATATCTCAGCTGGAAACAACAACGATACCGAAGATATCGCAGTTTCCGCATGTCAAACGCTCTGTGGCGTGCTGAAAACACCAGAAAACGTGTTTTTCGCATTCAACAGCACGAAAACTGCGATTTCGGTGATTCTGCACACTTGTTACAGCAGAATCATAAAGATTATCACTGAGAATGCATATATCTGCTGGAAGCAACAACGATACCGAAGATATGGCAGTTTCCGCATATCAAACGCACTGTGGAGTGCTGAAAACACCAGAAAACGTTTTTTTCGCAATCAATAGCGCGAAAACAGCGATTTCGGTGATTCTGCACACTTGTAACAGCAGAATCATGAAGATTATCACTGAAAATGTATATCTCAGCTGGAAACCCAACGATACCGAAGATATCCCAGTTTCCACATGTCAAACGCTCTGTGGCGTGCTGAAAACACCAAAAAACGTGTTTTTCGCATTCAAAAGCACGAAAACAGCGATTTCGGTGATTCTGCACACTTGTAACAGCAGAATCATGAAGATTATCACTGAAAATGCATATCTCAGCTGGAAACAACAACGATACCGAAGATATCGCAGTTTCCGCATGTCAAACGCTCTGTGGCGTGCTGAAAACACCAGAAAACGTGTTTTTCGCATTCAACAGCACGAAAACTGCGATTTCGGTGATTCTGCACACTTGTAACAGCAGAATCATGAAGATTATCACTGAAAATGCATATCTCAGCTGGAAACCCAACGATACCGAAGATATCGCAGTTTCCGCATGTCAAACGCTCTGTGGAGTGCTGAAAACACCAGAAAACATGTTTTTCGCATTCAAGAGCACGAAAACAGCGATTTCGGTGATTCTGCACACTTGTAACAGCAGAATCATGAAGATTATCACTGGAAATGCATATCTCAGCTGGAAACCTAACGATACCGAAGATATCGCAGTTTCCGCATGTCAAACGCTCTGTGGCGTGCTGAAAACACCAAAAAACGTGTTTTTCGCATTCAAAAGCACGAAAACAGCGATTTCGGTGATTCTGCACACTTGTAACAGCAGAATCATGAAGATTATCACTGAAAATGCATATCTCAGCTGGAAACAACAACGATACCGAAGATATCGCAGTTTTCGCATGTCAAACGCTCTGTGGCGTGCTGAAAACACCAGAAAACGTGTTTTTCGCATTCAAAAGCACGAAAACAGCGATTTCGGTGATTCTGCACACTTGTAACAGCAGAATCATGAAGATTATCATTGAAAATGCATATCTCAGCTGGAAACAACAACGATACCGAAGGTATGACAGTTTCCGCATATCAAACGCACTGTGGAGTGCTGAAAACACCAGAAAACGTGGTTTTCGCATTCAATAGCAGGAAAACAGCGATTTCGGTGATTCTGCACACTTGTCACAGAAGAAACTCGAAGATTGTCGTAGAAAATGCAAATCTCAGCTGGAAACAACAACGATACCGAAGATATCGCAGTTTTCGCATATCAAACGCACTGTGGAGTGCTGAAAACACCAGAAAACGTGTTTTTCGCATTCAATAGCACGAAAACAGCGACTACGGTGATTCTGCATCCTTGTCACAGAAGAAACTCGAAGATTATCGTAGAAAATGCATATCTCAGCTGGAAACAACGACGATACCGAAGATATCGCAGTTTCCGCATATCAAGCGCACTGTGGAGTGCTGAAAACACCAGAAAACGTGTTTTTCGCATTCAATAGCACGAAAACAGCGATTTCGGTGATTCTGCGCACTTGTAACAGCAGAATCATGAAGATTATCACTGAAAATGCATATCTCAGCCGGAAACCCAACGATACCGAAGATATCGCAGTTTCCGCATGTCAAACGCTCTGTGGCGTGCTCAAAACTCCAGAAAACGTGTCTTTCGCATTCAATATCACGAAAACAGCGATTTCGGTGATTCTGCACACTTGTAACAGCAGAATCATGAAGATTATCACTGAAAATGCATATCTCAGCTGGAAACCCAACAATACCGAAGATATCGCAGTTTCCGCATGTCAACGCTCTGTGGCGTGCTGAGAACACCAGAAAACGTGTTTTTCGCATTCAAGAGCACGAAATCCGCGATTTCGGTGATTCTGCACACTTGTAACAGCAGAATCATGAAGATTATCACTGAAAATGCATATCTCAGCTGGAAACCCAACGATACCGAAGATATCGCAGTTTCCGCATGTCAAACGCTCTGTGGCGTGCTGAGCACACCAGAAAACGTGTTTTTCGCATTCAAAAGCACGAAAACAGCGATTTCGGTGATTCTGCACACTTGTAACAGCAGAATCATGAAGATTATCACTGAAAATGCATATCTCAGCTGGAAACCCAACGATACCGAAGATATCGCAGTTTCCGCATGTCAAACGCTCTGTGGCGTGCTGAGAACACCAGAAAACGTGTTTTTCGCATTCAAGAGCACGAAAACAGCGATTTCGGTGATTCTGCACACTTGTAACATTAGAATCATGAAGATTATCACTGGAAATGCATATCTCAGCTGGAAACCCAACGATACCGAAGATATGGCAGTTTCCGCATGTCAAACGCTCTGTGGCGTGCTGAAAACACCAGAAAACGTGTTTTTCGCATTCAAAAGCACCAAAACAGCGATTTCGGTGATTCTGCACACTTGTAACTGCAGAATCATGAAGATTATCACTGAAAATGCATATCTCAGCTGGAAACAACAATGATACCGAAGATATCGCAGTTTCCGCATATCAAACGCACTGTGGAGTGCTGAAAACACCAGAAAACGTGTTTTTCGCATTCAATAGCACGAAAACAGCGATTTCGGTGATTCTGCACACATGTCACAGAAGAAACTCGAAGATTATCGTAGAAAATGCATATCTCTGCTGGAAACACCAACGATACCGAAGATATCGCAGTTTCCGCATATCAAACGCACTGTGGAGTGCTGAAAACACCAGAAAACGTGTTTTTCGCATTCAATAGCACGAAAACAGCGATTTCGGTGATTCTGCACACATGTCACAGAAGAAACTCGAAGATTATCGTAGAAAATGCAAATCTCAGCTGGAAACAACAACGATACCGAAGATATCGCAGTTTTCGCATATCAAACGCACTGTGGATTGCTGAAAACACCAGAAAACGTGTTTTTCGCATTCAATAGCACGAAAACAGCGACTACGGTGATTCTGCATACTTGTCACAGAAGAAACTCGAAGATTATCGTAGAAAATGCATATCTCAGCTGGAAACAACAACGATACCGAAGATATCGCAGTTTCCGCATGTCAAACGCTCTGTGGCGTGCTGAAAACACCAGAAAACGTGTTTTTCGCTTTCAATAGCATGAAAACAGCGATTTCGGTGATTCTGCACACTGGTAACAGCAGAATCATGAAGATTATCACTGAAAATGCATATCTCAGCCGGAAACCCAACGATACCGAAGATATCGCAGTTTCCGCATGTCAAACGCTCTGTGGCGTGCTGAAAACTCCAGAAAACGTGTTTTTCGCATTCAATAGCACGAAAACAGCGATCTCGGTGATTCTGCACACTTGTCACAGAAGAAACTCGAAGATTATCGTAGAAAATGCATATCTCAGCAGGAAACAACAACGATACCGAAGATATCGCAGTTTCCGCGTATCAAACGCACTGTGGAGTGCTGAAAACACCAGAAAACGTGTTTTTCGCATTCAATAGCACGAAAACAGCGACTTCGGTGATTCTGCATACTTGTCACAGAAGAAACTCGAAGATTATCGTAGAAAATGCATATCTCAGCTGGAAACAACAACGATACCGCAGATATCTCAGTTTCCGCATGTCAAACGATCTGTGGCGTGCTGAAAACACCAGAAAACGTGTTTTTCGCATTCAAAAGCACGAAAACAGCGATTTCGGTGATTCTGCACACATGTAACAGCAGAATCATGAAGATTATCACTGAAAAAGCATATCTCAGCTGGAAACAACAACGATACCGAAGATATCTCAGTTTCCGCATGTCAAACGCTCTGTGGCGTGCTGAAAACACCAGAAAACGTGATTTTCGCATTCAATAGCACGAAATCCGCGATTTCGGTGATTCTGCACACTTGTAACAGCAGAATCATGAAGATTATCACTGAAAATGCATATCTCAGCTGGAAACCCAACGATACCGAAGATATCGCAGTTTCCGCATGTCAAACGCTCTGTGGCGTGCTGAAAACACCAGAAAACGTGTTTGTCGCATTCAAAAGCACGAAAACAGCGATTTCGGTGATTCTGCACACTTGTAACAGCAGAATCATGAAAATTATCACTGAAAATGCATATCTCAGCTGGAAACAACAACGATACCGAAGATATCGCAGTTTCCGCATGTCAAACGCTCTGTGGCGTGCTGAAAACACCAGAAAACGTGTTTTTCGCATTCAAAAGCACGAAAACAGCGATTTCGGTGATTCAGCACACTTGTAGCAGCAGAATCATGACGATTATCATTGAAAATGCATATCTCAGCTGGAAAGAACAACGATACCGAAGGTATGACAGTTTCCGCATATCAAACGCACTGTGGAGTGCTGAAAACACCAGAAAACGTGGTTTTCGCATTCAATAGCACGAAAACAGCGATTTCGGTGATTCTGCACACTTGTCACAGAAGAAACTCGAAGATTATCGTAGAAAATGCAAATCTCAGCTGGAAACAACAACGATACCGAAGATATCGCAGTTTTCGCATATCAAACGCACTGTGGAGTGCTGAAAACACCAGAAAACGTGTTTTTCGCATTCAATATCACGAAAACAGCGACTACGGTGATTCTGCATACTTGTCACAGAAGAAACTCGAAGATTATCGTAGAAAATGCATATCTCAGCTGGAAACACCAACGATACCGAAGATATCGCAGTTTCCGCATATCAAGCGCACTGTGGAGTGCTGAAAACACCAGAAAACGTGTTTTTCGCATTCAAAAGCACGAAAACAGCGATTTCGGTGATTCTGCACACATGTAACAGCAGAATCATGAAGATTATCACTGAAAAAGCATATCTCAGCTGGAAACAACAACGATACCGAAGATATCTCAGTTTCCGCATATCAAACGCTCTGTGGCGTGCTGAAAACACCAGAAAACGTGTTTTTCGCATTCAATAGCACGAAATCCGCGATTTCGGTGATTCTGCACACTTGTAACAGCAGAATCATGAAGATTATCACTGAAAATGCATATCTCAGCTGGAAACCGAACGATACCGAAGATATCGCAGTTTCCGCATGTCAAACGCTCTGTGGCGTGCTGAAAACACCAGAAAACGTGTTTTTCCTATTCAAAAGCACGAAAACAGCGATTTCGGTGATTCTGCACACTTGTAACAGCAGAATCATGAAAATTATCACTGAAAATGCATATCTCAGCTGGAAACAACAACGATACCGAAGATATCGCAGTTTCCGCATGTCAAACGCTCTGTGGCGTGCTGAAAACACCAGAAAACGTGTTTTTCGCATTCAAAAGCACGAAAACAGCGATTTCGGTGATTCAGCACACTTGTAGCAGCAGAATCATGAAGATTATCATTGAAAATGCATATCTCAGCTGGAAACAACAATGATACCGAAGATATCGCAGTTTCCGCATATCAAACGCACTGTGGAGTGCTGAGAACACCAGAAAACGTGTTTTTCGCATTCAAGAGCACGAAAACAGCGATTTCGGTGATTCTGCACACTTGTAACATTAGAATCATGAAGATTATCACTGGAAATGCATATCTCAGCTGGAAACCCAACGATACCGAAGATATGGCAGTTTCCGCATGTCAAACGCTCTGTGGCGTGCTGAAAACACCAGAAAACGTGTTTTTCGCATTCAAAAGCACCAAAACAGCGATTTCGGTGATTCTGCACACTTGTAACTGCAGAATCATGAAGATTATCACTGAAAATGCATATCTCAGCTGGAAACAACAATGATACCGAAGATATCGCAGTTTCCGCATATCAAACGCACTGTGGAGTGCTGAAAACACCAGAAAACGTGTTTTTCGCATTCAATAGCACGAAAACAGCGATTTCGGTGATTCTGCACACATGTCACAGAAGAAACTCGAAGATTATCGTAGAAAATGCATATCTCTGCTGGAAACACCAACGATACCGAAGATATCGCAGTTTCCGCATATCAAACGCACTGTGGAGTGCTGAAGACACCAGAAAACGTGTTTTTCGCATTCAATAGCACGAAAACAGCGATTTCGGTGATTCTGCACACATGTCACAGAAGAAACTCGAAGATTATCGTAGAAAATGCAAATCTCAGCTGGAAACAACAACGATACCGAAGATATCGCAGTTTTCGCATATCAAACGCACTGTGGATTGCTGAAAACACCAGAAAACGTGTTTTTCGCATTCAATAGCACGAAAACAGCGACTACGGTGATTCTGCATACTTGTCACAGAAGAAACTCGAAGATTATCGTAGAAAATGCATATCTCAGCTGGAAACAACAACGATACCGAAGATATCGCAGTTTCCGCATGTCAAACGCTCTGTGGCGTGCTGAAAACACCAGAAAACGTGTTTTTCGCTTTCAATAGCATGAAAACAGCGATTTCGGTGATTCTGCACACTGGTAACAGCAGAATCATGAAGATTATCACTGAAAATGCATATCTCAGCCGGAAACCCAACGATACCGAAGATATCGCAGTTTCCGCATGTCAAACGCTCTGTGGCGTGCTGAAAACTCCAGAAAACGTGTTTTTCGCATTCAATAGCACGAAAACAGCGATCTCGGTGATTCTGCACACTTGTCACAGAAGAAACTCGAAGATTATCGTAGAAAATGCATATCTCAGCAGGAAACAACAACGATACCGAAGATATCGCAGTTTCCGCGTATCAAACGCACTGTGGAGTGCTGAAAACACCAGAAAACGTGTTTTTCGCATTCAATAGCACGAAAACAGCGACTTCGGTGATTCTGCATACTTGTCACAGAAGAAACTCGAAGATTATCGTAGAAAATGCATATCTCAGCTGGAAACAACAACGATACCGCAGATATCTCAGTTTCCGCATGTCAAACGCTCTGTGGCGTGCTGAAAACACCAGAAAACGTGTTTTTCGCATTCAAAAGCACGAAAACAGCGATTTCGGTGATTCTGCACACATGTAACAGCAGAATCATGAAGATTATCACTGAAAAAGCATATCACAGCTGGAAACAACAACGATACCGAAGATATCTCAGTTTCCGCATGTCAAACGCTCTGTGGCGTGCTGAAAACACCAGAAAACGTGTTTTTCGCATTCAATAGCACGAAATCCGCGATTTCGGTGATTCTGCACACTTGTAACAGCAGAATCATGAAGATTATCACTGAAAATGCATATCTCAGCTGGAAACCCAACGATACCGAAGATATCGCAGTTTCCGCATGTCAAACGCTCTGTGGCGTGCTGAAAACACCAGAAAACGTGTTTGTCGCATTCCAAAGCACGAAAACAGCGATTTCGGTGATTCTGCACACTTGTAACAGCAGAATCATGAAAATTATCACTGAAAATGCATATCTCAGCTGGAAACAACAACGATACCGAAGATATCGCAGTTTCCGCATGTCAAACGCTCTGTGGCGTGCTGAAAACACCAGAAAACGTGTTTTTCGCATTCAAAAGCACGAAAACAGCGATTTCGGTGATTCAGCACACTTGTAGCAGCAGAATCATGAAGATTATCATTGAAAATGCATATCTCAGCTGGAAACAACAACGATACCGAAGGTATGACAGTTTCCGCATATCAAACGCACTGTGGAGTGCTGAAAACACCAGAAAACGTGTTTTTCGCATTCAATATCACGAAAACAGCGACTACGGTGATTCTGCATACTTGTCACAGAAGAAACTCGAAGATTATCGTAGAAAATGCATATCTCAGCTGGAAACACCAACGATACCGAAGATATCGCAGTTTCCGCATATCAAGCGCACTGTGGAGTGCTGAAAACACCAGAAAACGTGTTTTTCGCATTCAATAGCACGAAAACAGCGATTTCGGTGATTCTGCACACTTGTCACAGAAGAAACTCGAAGATTATCGTAGAAAATGCATATCTCAGCTGGAAACAACAACGATACCGAAGATACCGCAGTTTCCGCGTATCAAACGCACTGTGGAGTGCTGAAAACACCAGAAAACGTGTTTTTCGCATTCAATAGCACGAAAACAGCGACTTCGGTGATTCTGCATACTTGTCACAGAAGAAACTCGAAGATTATCGTAGAAAATGCATATCTCAGCTGGAAACAACAACGATACCGAAGATATCGCAGTTTCCGCGTATCAAACGCACTGTGGAGTGCTGAAAACACCAGAAAACGTGTTTTTCGCATTCAATAGCACGAAAACAGCGATTTCGGTGATTCTGCACACTTGTAACAGCAGAATCATGAAGATTATCACTGAAAATGCATATCTCAGCTGGAAACCCAACGATACCGAAGATATGGCAGTTTCCGCATGTCAAACGCTCTCTGGCGTACTGAAAACACCAGAAAACGTGTTTTTCGCATTCAATAGCACGAAAACAGCGATATCGGTGATTCTGCATACTTGTCACAGAAGAAACTCGAAGATTATCGTAGAAAATGCATATCTCAGCTGGAAACAACAACGATACCGAAGATATCTCAGTTTCCGCCTGTCAAACGCTCTGTGGCGTGCTGAAAACACCAGAAAACGTGTTTTTCGCATTCAAAAGCACGAAAACAGCGATTTCGGTGATTCTGCACACATGTAACAGCAGAATCATGAAGATTATCACTGAAAAAGCATATCTCAGCTGGAAACAACAACGATACCGAAGATATCTCAGTTTCCGCATGTCAAACGCTCTGTGGCGTGCTGAAAACACCAGAAAACGTGTTTTTCGCATTCAATAGCACGAAATCCGCGATTTCGGTGATTCTGCACACTTGTAACAGCAGAATCATGAAGATTATCACTGAAAATGCATATCTCAGCTGGAAACCCAACGATACCGAAGATATCGCAGTTTCCGCATGTCAAACGCTCTGTGGCGTGCTGAAAACACCAGAAAACGTGTTTTTCGCATTCAAAAGCACGAAAACAGCGATTTCGGTGATTCTGCACACATGTCACAGAAGAAACTCGAAGATTATCGTAGAAAATGCAAATCTCAGCTGGAAACAACAACGATACCGAAGATATCGCAGTTTTCGCATATCAAACGCACTGTGGATTGCTGAAAACACCAGAAAACGTGTTTTTCGCATTCAATAGCACGAAAACAGCGACTACGGTGATTCTGCATACTTGTCACAGAAGAAACTCGAAGATTATCGTAGAAAATGCATATCTCAGCTGGAAACAACAACGATACCGAAGATATCGCAGTTTCCGCATGTCAAACGCTCTGTGGCGTGCTGAAAACACCAGAAAACGTGTTTTTCGCTTTCAATAGCATGAAAACAGCGATTTCGGTGATTCTGCACACTGGTAACAGCAGAATCATGAAGATTATCACTGAAAATGCATATCTCAGCCGGAAACCCAACGATACCGAAGATATCGCAGTTTCCGCATGTCAAACGCTCTGTGGCGTGCTGAAAACTCCTGAAAACGTGTTTTTCGCATTCAATAGCACGAAAACAGCGATCTCGGTGATTCTGCACACTTGTCACAGAAGAAACTCGAAGATTATCGTAGAAAATGCATATCTCAGCAGGAAACAACAACGATACCGAAGATATCGCAGTTTCCGCGTATCAAACGCACTGTGGAGTGCTGAAAACACCAGAAAACGTGTTTTTCGCATTCAATAGCACGAAAACAGCGACTTCGGTGATTCTGCATACTTGTCACAGAAGAAACTCGAAGATTATCGTAGAAAATGCATATCTCAGCTGGAAACAACAACGATACCGCAGATATCTCAGTTTCCGCATGTCAAACGCTCTGTGGCGTGCTGAAAACACCAGAAAACGTGTTTTTCGCATTCAATAGCACGAAATCCGCGATTTCGGTGATTCTGCACACTTGTAACAGCAGAATCATGAAGATTATCACTGAAAATGCATATCTCAGCTGGAAACCCAACGATACCGAAGATATCGCAGTTTCCGCATGTCAAACGCTCTGTGGCGTGCTGAAAACACCAGAAAACGTGTTTGTCGCATTCAAAAGCACGAAAACAGCGATTTCGGTGATTCAGCACACTTGTAGCAGCAGAATCATGAAGATTATCATTGAAAATGCATATCTCAGCTGGAAACAACAACGATACCGAAGGTATGACAGTTTCCGCATATCAAACGCACTGTGGAGTGCTGAAAACACCAGAAAACGTGGTTTTCGCATTCAATAGCACGAAAACAGCGATTTCGGTGATTCTGCACACTTGTCACAGAAGAAACTCGAAGATTATCGTAGAAAATGCAAATCTCAGCTGGAAACAACAACGATACCGAAGATATCGCAGTTTTCGCATATCAAACGCACTGTGGAGTGCTGAAAACACCAGAAAACGTGTTTTTCGCATTCAATATCACGAAAACAGCGACTACGGTGATTCTGCATACTTGTCACAGAAGAAACTCGAAGATTATCGTAGAAAATGCATATCTCAGCTGGAAACACCAACGATACCGAAGATATCGCAGTTTCCGCATATCAAGCGCACTGTGGAGTGCTGAAAACACCAGAAGACCTGTTTTTCGCATTCAATAGCACGAAAACAGCGATTTCGGTGATTCTGCACACTTGTCACAGAAGAAACTCGAAGATTATCGTAGAAAATGCATATCTCAGCTGGAAACAACAACGATACCGAAGATACCGCAGTTTCCGCGTATCAAACGCACTGTGGAGTGCTGAAAACACCAGAAAACGTGTTTTTCGCATTCAATAGCACGAAAACAGCGACTTCGGTGATTCTGCATACTTGTCACAGAAGAAACTCGAAGAATATCGTAGAAAATGCATATCTCAGCTGGAAACAACAACGATACCGAAGATATCGCAGTTTCCGCGTATCAAACGCACTGTGGAGTGCTGAAAACACCAGAAAACGTGTTTTTCGCATTCAATAGCACGAAAACAGCGATTTCGGTGATTCTGCACACTTGTAACAGCAGAATCATGAAGATTATCACTGAAAATGCATATCTCAGCTGGAAACCCAACGATACCGAAGATATGGCAGTTTCCGCATGTCAAACGCTCTCTGGCGTACTGAAAACACCAGAAAACGTGTTTTTCGCATTCAATAGCACGAAAACAGCGATTTCGGTGATTCTGCATACTTGTCACAGAAGAAACTCGAAGATTATCGTAGAAAATGCATATCTCAGCTGGAAACAACAACGATACCGAAGATATCTCAGTTTCCGCCTGTCAAACGCTCTGTGGCGTGCTGAAAACACCAGAAAACGTGTTTTTCGCATTCAAAAGCACGAAAACAGCGATTTCGGTGATTCTGCACACATGTAACAGCAGAATCATGAAGATTATCACTGAAAAAGCATATCTCAGCTGGAAACAACAACGATACCGAAGATATCTCAGTTTCCGCATGTCAAACGCTCTGTGGCGTGCTGAAAAGACCAGAAAACGTGTTTTTCGCATTCAATAGCACGAAATCCGCGATTTCGGTGATTCTGCACACTTGTAACAGCAGAATCATGAAGATTATCACTGAAAATGCATATCTCAGCTGGAAACCCAACGATACCGAAGATATCGCAGTTTCCGCATGTCAAACGCTCTGTGGCGTGCTGAAAACACCAGAAAACGTGTTTTTCGCATTCAAAAGCACGAAAACAGCGATTTCGGTGATTCTGCACACTTGTAACAGCAGAATCATGAAAATTATCACTGAAAATGCATATCTCAGCTGGAAACAACAACGATAACGAAGATATCGCAGTTTCCGCATGTCAAACGCTCTGTGGCGTGCTGAAAACACCAGAAAACGTGTTTTTCGCATTCAATAGCACGAAAACAGCGACTTCGGTGATTCTGCATACTTGTCACAGAAGAAACTCGAAGATTATCGTAGAAAATGCATATCTCAGCTGGAAACAACAACGATACCGCAGATATCTCAGTTTCCGCATGTCAAACGCTCTGTGGCGTGCTGAAAACACCAGAAAACGTGTTTTTCGCATTCAAAAGCACGAAAACAGCGATTTCGGTGATTCTGCACACATGTAACAGCAGAATCATGAAGATTATCACTGAAAAAGCATATCTCAGCTGGAAACAACAACGATACCGAAGATATCTCAGTTTCCGCATGTCAAACGCTCTGTGGCGTGCTGAAAACACCAGAAAACGTGTTTTTCGCATTCAATAGCACGAAATCCGCGATTTCGGTGATTCTGCACACTTGTAACAGCAGAATCATGAAGATTATCACTGAAAATGCATATCTCAGCTGGAAACCCAACGATACCGAAGATATCGCAGTTTCCGCATGTCAAACGCTCTGTGGCGTGCTGAAAACACCAGAAAACGTGTTTGTCGCATTCCAAAGCACGAAAACAGCGATTTCGGTGATTCTGCACACTTGTAACAGCAGAATCATGAAAATTATCACTGAAAATGCATATCTCAGCTGGAAACAACAACGATACCGAAGATATCGCAGTTTCCGCATGTCAAACGCTCTGTGGCGTGCTGAAAACACCAGAAAACGTGTTTTTCGCATTCAAAAGCACGAAAACAGCGATTTCGGTGATTCAGCACACTTGTAGCAGCAGAATCATGAAGATTATCATTGAAAATGCATATCTCAGCTGGAAACAACAACGATACCGAAGGTATGACAGTTTCCGCATATCAAACGCACTGTGGAGTGCTGAAAACACCAGAAAACGTGTTTTTCGCATTCAATATCACGAAAACAGCGACTACGGTGATTCTGCATACTTGTCACAGAAGAAACTCGAAGATTATCGTAGAAAATGCATATCTCAGCTGGAAACAACAACGATACCGAAGATATCGCAGTTTCCGCATATCAAGCGCACTGTGGAGTGCTGAAAACACCAGAAAACGTGTTTTTCGCATTCAATAGCACGAAAACAGCGATTTCGGTGATTCTGCACACTTGTCACAGAAGAAACTCGAAGATTATCGTAGAAAATGCATATCTCAGCTGGAAACAACAACGATACCGAAGATACCGCAGTTTCCGCGTATCAAACGCACTGTGGAGTGCTGAAAACACCAGAAAACGTGTTTTTCGCATTCAATAGCACGAAAACAGCGACTTCGGTGATTCTGCATACTTGTCACAGAAGAAACTCGAAGATTATCGTAGAAAATGCATATCTCAGCTGGAAACAACAACGATACCGAAGATATCGCAGTTTCCGCGTATCAAACGCACTGTGGAGTGCTGAAAACACCAGAAAACGTGTTTTTCGCATTCAATAGCACGAAAACAGCGATTTCGGTGATTCTGCACACTTGTAACAGCAGAATCATGAAGATTATCACTGAAAATGCATATCTCAGCTGGAAACCCAACGATACCGAAGATATGGCAGTTTCCGCATGTCAAACGCTCTCTGGCGTACTGAAAACACCAGAAAACGTGTTTTTCGCATTCAATAGCACGAAAACAGCGATATCGGTGATTCTGCATACTTGTCACAGAAGAAACTCGAAGATTATCGTAGAAAATGCATATCTCAGCTGGAAACAACAACGATACCGAAGATATCTCAGTTTCCGCCTGTCAAACGCTCTGTGGCGTGCTGAAAACACCAGAAAACGTGTTTTTCGCATTCAAAAGCACGAAAACAGCGATTTCGGTGATTCTGCACACATGTAACAGCAGAATCATGAAGATTATCACTGAAAAAGCATATCTCAGCTGGAAACAACAACGATACCGAAGATATCTCAGTTTCCGCATGTCAAACGCTCTGTGGCGTGCTGAAAACACCAGAAAACGTGTTTTTCGCATTCAATAGCACGAAATCCGCGATTTCGGTGATTCTGCACACTTGTAACAGCAGAATCATGAAGATTATCACTGAAAATGCATATCTCAGCTGGAAACCCAACGATACCGAAGATATCGCAGTTTCCGCATGTCAAACGCTCTGTGGCGTGCTGAAAACACCAGAAAACGTGTTTTTCGCATTCAAAAGCACGAAAACAGCGATTTCGGTGATTCTGCACACATGTCACAGAAGAAACTCGAAGATTATCGTAGAAAATGCAAATCTCAGCTGGAAACAACAACGATACCGAAGATATCGCAGTTTTCGCATATCAAACGCACTGTGGATTGCTGAAAACACCAGAAAACGTGTTTTTCGCATTCAATAGCACGAAAACAGCGACTACGGTGATTCTGCATACTTGTCACAGAAGAAACTCGAAGATTATCGTAGAAAATGCATATCTCAGCTGGAAACAACAACGATACCGAAGATATCGCAGTTTCCGCATGTCAAACGCTCTGTGGCGTGCTGAAAACACCAGAAAACGTGTTTTTCGCTTTCAATAGCATGAAAACAGCGATTTCGGTGATTCTGCACACTGGTAACAGCAGAATCATGAAGATTATAACTGAAAATGCATATCTCAGCCGGAAACCCAACGATACCGAAGATATCGCAGTTTCCGCATGTCAAACGCTCTGTGGCGTGCTGAAAACTCCAGAAAACGTGTTTTTCGCATTCAATAGCACGAAAACAGCGATCTCGGTGATTCTGCACACTTGTCACAGAAGAAACTCGAAGATTATCGTAGAAAATGCATATCTCAGCAGGAAACAACAACGATACCGAAGATATCGCAGTTTCCGCGTATCAAACGCACTGTGGAGTGCTGAAAACACCAGAAAACGTGTTTTTCGCATTCAATAGCACGAAAACAGCGACTTCGGTGATTCTGCATACTTGTCACAGAAGAAACTCGAAGATTATCGTAGAAAATGCATATCTCAGCTGGAAACAACAACGATACCGCAGATATCTCAGTTTCCGCATGTCAAACGCTCTGTGGCGTGCTGAAAACACCAGAAAACGTGTTTTTCGCATTCAATAGCACGAAATCCGCGATTTCGGTGATTCTGCACACTTGTAACAGCAGAATCATGAAGATTATCACTGAAAATGCATATCTCAGCTGGAAACCCAACGATACCGAAGATATCGCAGTTTCCGCATGTCAAACGCTCTGTGGCGTGCTGAAAACACCAGAAAACGTGTTTGTCGCATTCAAAAGCACGAAAACAGCGATTTCGGTGATTCAGCACACTTGTAGCAGCAGAATCATGAAGATTATCATTGAAAATGCATATCTCAGCTGGAAACAACAACGATACCGAAGGTATGACAGTTTCCGCATATCAAACGCACTGTGGAGTGCTGAAAACACCAGAAAACGTGGTTTTCGCATTCAATAGCACGAAAACAGCGATTTCGGTGATTCTGCACACTTGTCACAGAAGAAACTCGAAGATTATCGTAGAAAATGCAAATCTCAGCTGGAAACAACAACGATACCGAAGATATCGCAGTTTTCGCATATCAAACGCACTGTGGAGTGCTGAAAACACCAGAAAACGTGTTTTTCGCATTCAATATCACGAAAACAGCGACTACGGTGATTCTGCATACTTGTCACAGAAGAAACTCGAAGATTATCGTAGAAAATGCATATCTCAGCTGGAAACACCAACGATACCGAAGATATCGCAGTTTCCGCATATCAAGCGCACTGTGGAGTGCTGAAAACACCAGAAAACGTGTTTTTCGCATTCAATAGCACGAAAACAGCGATTTCGGTGATTCTGCACACTTGTCACAGAAGAAACTCGAAGATTATCGTAGAAAATGCATATCTCAGCTGGAAACAACAACGATACCGAAGATACCGCAGTTTCCGCGTATCAAACGCACTGTGGAGTGCTGAAAACACCAGAAAACGTGTTTTTCGCATTCAATAGCACGAAAACAGCGACTTCGGTGATTCTGCATACTTGTCACAGAAGAAACTCGAAGAATATCGTAGAAAATGCATATCTCAGCTGGAAACAACAACGATACCGAAGATATCGCAGTTTCCGCGTATCAAACGCACTGTGGAGTGCTGAAAACACCAGAAAACGTGTTTTTCGCATTCAATAGCACGAAAACAGCGATTTCGGTGATTCTGCACACTTGTAACAGCAGAATCATGAAGATTATCACTGAAAATGCATATCTCAGCTGGAAACCCAACGATACCGAAGATATGGCAGTTTCCGCATGTCAAACGCTCTCTGGCGTACTGAAAACACCAGAAAACGTGTTTTTCGCATTCAATAGCACGAAAACAGCGATTTCGGTGATTCTGCATACTTGTCACAGAAGAAACTCGAAGATTATCGTAGAAAATGCATATCTCAGCTGGAAACAACAACGATACCGAAGATATCTCAGTTTCCGCCTGTCAAACGCTCTGTGGCGTGCTGAAAACACCAGAAAACGTGTTTTTCGCATTCAAAAGCACGAAAACAGCGATTTCGGTGATTCTGCACACATGTAACAGCAGAATCATGAAGATTATCACTGAAAAAGCATATCTCAGCTGGAAACAACAACGATACCGAAGATATCTCAGTTTCCGCATGTCAAACGCTCTGTGGCGTGCTGAAAACACCAGAAAACGTGTTTTTCGCATTCAATAGCACGAAATCCGCGATTTCGGTGATTCTGCACACTTGTAACAGCAGAATCATGAAGATTATCACTGAAAATGCATATCTCAGCTGGAAACCCAACGATACCGAAGATATCGCAGTTTCCGCATGTCAAACGCTCTGTGGCGTGCTGAAAACACCAGAAAACGTGTTTTTCGCATTCAAAAGCACGAAAACAGCGATTTCGGTGATTCTGCACACTTGTAACAGCAGAATCATGAAAATTATCACTGAAAATGCATATCTCAGCTGGAAACAACAACGATAACGAAGATATCGCAGTTTCCGCATGTCAAACGCTCTGTGGCGTGCTGAAAACACCAGAAAACGTGTTTTTCGCATTCAAAAGCACGAAAACAGCGATTTCGGTGATTCAGCACACTTGTAGCAGCAGAATCATGAAGATTATCATTGAAAATGCATATCTCAGCTGGAAACAACAATGATACCGAAGATATCGCAGTTTCCGCATATCAAACGCACTGTGGAGTGCTGAAAACACCAGAAAACGTGTTTTTCGCATTCAATAGCACGAAAACAGCGATTTCGGTGATTCTGCACACATGTCACAGAAGAAACTCGAAGATTATCGTAGAAAATGCATATCTCTGCTGGAAACACCAACGATACCGAAGATATCGCAGTTTCCGCATATCAAACGCACTGTGGAGTGCTGAAAACACCAGAAAACGTGTTTTTCGCATTCAATAGCACGAAAACAGCGATTTCGGTGATTCTGCACACATGTCACAGAAGAAACTCGAAGATTATCGTAGAAAATGCATATCTCATCTGGAAACAACAACGATACCGAAGATATCGCAGGTTCCGCATGTCAAACGCTCTGTGGCGTGCTGAAAACACCAGAAAACGTGTTTTTCGCATTCAATAGCACGAAATCAGCGATCTCGGTGATTCTGCACACTTGTCACAGAAGAAACTCGAAGATTATCGTAGAAAATGCATATCTCAGCAGGAAACAACAACGATACCGAAGATATCGCAGTTTCCGCGTATCAAACGCACTGTGGAGTGCTGAAAACACCAGAAAGCGTGTTTTTCGCATTCAATAGCACGAAAACAGCGACTTCGGTGATTCTGCATACTTGTCACAGAAGAAACTCGAAGATTATCGTAGAAAATGCATATCTCAGCTGGAAACCCAACGATACCGAAGATATGGCAGTTTCCGCATGTCAAACGCTCTCTGGCGTGCTGAAAACACCAGAAAACGTGTTTTTCGCATTCAATAGCACGAAAACAGCGATTTCGGTGATTCTGCATACTTGTCACAGAAGAAACTCGAAGATTATCGTAGAAAATGCATATCTCAGCTGGAAACAACAACGATACCGAAGATATCTCAGTTTCCGCATGTCAAACGCTCTGTGGCGTGCTGAAAACACCAGAAAACGTGTTTTTCGCATTCAAAAGCACGAAAACAGCGATTTCGGTGATTCTGCACACATGTAACAGCAGAATCATGAAGATTATCACTGAAAAAGCATATCTCAGCTGGAAACAACAACGATACCGAAGATATCTCAGTTTCCGCATGTCAAACGCTCTGTGGCGTGCTGAAAACTCCAGAAAACGTGTTTTTCGCATTCAATAGCACGAAAACAGCGATTTCGGTGATTCTGCACACTTGTCACAGAAGAAACTCGAAGATTATCGTAGAAAATGCATATCTCAGCTGGAAACAACAACGATACCGAAGATATCGCAGTTTCCGCGTATCAAACGCACTGTGGAGTGCTGAAAACACCAGAAAACGTGTTTTTCGCATTCAATAGCACGAAAACAGCGACTTCGGTGATTCTGCATACTTGTCACAGAAGAAACTCGAAGATTATCGTAGAAAATGCATATCTCAGCTGGAAACAACAACGATACCGAAGATATCGCAGTTTCCGCGTATCAAACGCACTGTGGAGTGCTGAAAACACCAGAAAACGTGTTTTTCGCATTCAATAGCACGAAAACAGCGATTTCGGTGATTCTGCACACTTGTAACAGCAGAATCATGAAGATTATCACTGAAAATGCATATCTCAGCTGGAAACCCAACGATACCGAAGATATGGCAGTTTCCGCATGTCAAACGCTCTCTGGCGTGCTGAAAACACCAGAAAACGTGTTTTTCGCATTCAATAGCACGAAAACAGCGATTTCGGTGATTCTGCATACTTGTCACAGAAGAAACTCGAAGATTATCGTAGAAAATGCATATCTCAGCTGGAAACAACAACGATACCGAAGATATCTCAGTTTCCGCCTGTCAAACGCTCTGTGGCGTGCTGAAAACACCAGAAAACGTGTTTTTCGCATTCAAAAGCACGAAAACAGCGATTTCGGTGATTCTGCACACATGTAACAGCAGAATCATGAAGATTATCACTGAAAAAGCATATCTCAGCTGGAAACAACAACGATACCGAAGATATCTCAGTTTCCGCATGTCAAACGCTCTGTGGCGTGCTGAAAACACCAGAAAACGTGTTTTTCGCATTCAATAGCACGAAATCCGCGATTTCGGTGATTCTGCACACTTGTAACAGCAGAATCATGAAGATTATCACTGAAAATGCATATCTCAGCTGGAAACCCAACGATACCGAAGATATCGCAGTTTCCGCATGTCAAACGCTCTGTGGCGTGCTGAAAACACCAGAAAACGTGTTTTTCGCATTCAAAAGCACGAAAACAGCGATTTCGGTGATTCTGCACACTTGTAACAGCAGAATCATGAAAATTATCACTGAAAATGCATATCTCAGCTGGAAACAACAACGATACCGAAGATATCGCAGTTTCCGCATGTCAAACGCTCTGTGGCGTGCTGAAAACACCAGAAAACGTGTTTTTCGCATTCAAAAGCACGAAAACAGCGATTTCGGTGATTCAGCACACTTGTAGCAGCAGAATCATGAAGATTATCATTGAAAATGCATATCTCAGCTGGAAACAACAATGATACCGAAGATATCGCAGTTTCCGCATATCAAACGCACTGTGGAGTGCTGAAAACACCAGAAACCGTGTTTTTCGCATTCAATAGCACGAAATCCGCGATTTCGGTGATTCTGCACACTTGTAACAGCAGAATCATGAAGATTATCACTGAAAATGCATATCTCAGCTGGAAACCCAACGATACCGAAGATATGGCAGTTTCCGCATGTCAAACGCTCTGTGGCGTGCTGAAAACACCAGAAAACGTGTTTTTCGCATTCAATAGCACGAAAACAGCGATTTCGGTGATTCTGCACACATGTCACAGAAGAAACTCGAGGATTATCGTAGAAAATGCAAATCTCAGCTGGAAACAACAACGATACCGAAGATATCGCAGTTTTCGCATATCAAACGCACTGTGGATTGCTGAAAACACCAGAAAACGTGTTTTTCGCATTCAATAGCACGAAAACAGCGACTACGGTGATTCTGCACACTTGTCAGAGAAGAAACTCGAACATTATCGTAGAAAATGCATATCTCAGCTGGAAACAACTACGATACCGAAGATATCGCAGTCTCTGCATATCAAACGCATTGTGGAGTGCTGAACACACCAGAAACCGTGTTTTTCGCATTCAATAGCACGAAATCCGCGATTTCGGTGATTCTGCACACTTGTAACAGCAGAATCATGAAGATTATCACTGAAAATGCATATCTCAGCTGGAAACCCAACGATACCGAAGATATGGCAGTTTCCGCATGTCAAACGCTCTGTGGCGTGCTGAAAACACCAGAAAACGTGTTTTTCGCATTCAATAGCACGAAAACAGCGATTTCGGTGATTCTGCACACATGTCACAGAAGAAACTCGAGGATTATCGTAGAAAATGCAAATCTCAGCTGGAAACAACAACGATACCGAAGATATCGCAGTTTTCGCATATCAAACGCACTGTGGATTGCTGAAAACACCAGAAAACGTGTTTTTCGCATTCAATAGCACGAAAACAGCGACTACGGTGATTCTGCATACTTGTCACAGAAGAAACTCGAAGATTATCGTAGAAAATGCATATCTCAGCTGGAAACAACAACGATACCGAAGATATCGCAGTTTCCGCATGTCAAACGCTCTGTGGCGTGCTGAAAACACCAGAAAACGTGTTTTTCGCATTCAATAGCACGAAAACAGCGATTTCGGTGATTCTGCATACTTGTCACAGAAGAAACTCGAAGATTATCGTAGAAAATGCATATCTCAGCTGGAAACAACAACGATACCGAAGATATCTCAGTTTCCGCATGTCAAACGCTCTGTGGCGTGCTGAAAACACCAGAAAACGTGTTTTTCGCATTCAAAAGCACGAAAACAGCGATTTCGGTGATTCTGCACACATGTAACAGCAGAATCATGAAGATTATCACTGAAAAAGCATATCTCAGCTGGAAACAACAACGATACCGAAGATATCTCAGTTTCCGCATGTCAAACGCTCTGTGGCGTGCTGAAAACTCCAGAAAACGTGTTTTTCGCATTCAATAGCACGAAAACAGCGATTTCGGTGATACTGCACACTTGTAACAGCAGAATCATGAAAATTATCACTGAAAATGCATATCTCAGCTGGAAACAACAACGATACCGAAGATATCGCAGTTTCCGCATGTCAAACGCTCTGTGGCGTGCTGAAAACACCAGAAAACGTGTTTTTCGCATTCAATAGCACGATAACAGCGATCTCGGTGATTCTGCACACTTGTCACAGAAGAAACTCGAAGATTATCGTAGAAAATGCATATCTCAGCAGGAAACAACAACGATACCGAAGATATCGCAGTTTCCGCGTATCAAACGCACTGTGGAGTGCTGAAAACACCAGAAAACGTGTTTTTCGCATTCAATAGCACGAAAACAGCGACTTCGGTGATTCTGCATACTTGTCACAGAAGAAACTCGAAGATTATCGTAGAAAATGCATATCTCAGCTGGAATCCCAACGATACCGAAGATATGGCAGTTTCCGCATGTCAAACGCTCTCTGGCGTGCTGAAAACACCAGAAAACGTGTTTTTCGCATTCAATAGCACGAAAACAGCGATTTCGGTGATTCTGCATACTTGTCACAGAAGAAACTCGAAGATTATCGTAGAAAATGCATATCTCAGCTGGAAACAACAACGATACCGAAGATATCTCAGTTTCCGCATGTCAAACGCTCTGTGGCGTGCTGAAAACACCAGAAAACGTGTTTTTCGCATTCAAAAGCACGAAAACAGCGATTTCGGTGATTCTGCACACATGTAACAGCAGAATCATGAAGATTATCACTGAAAAAGCATATCTCAGCTGGAAACAACAACGATACCGAAGATATCTCAGTTTCCGCATGTCAAACGCTCTGTGGCGTGCTGAAAACACCAGAAAACGTGTTTTTCGCATTCAATAGCACGAAATCCGCGATTTCGGTGATTCTGCACACTTGTAACAGCAGAATCATGAAGATTATCACTGAAAATGCATATCTCAGCTGGAAACCCAACGATACCGAAGATATCGCAGTTTCCGCATGTCAAACGCTCTGTGGCGTGCTGAAAACACCAGAAAACGTGTTTTTCGCATTCAAAAGCACGAAAACAGCGATTTCGGTGATTCTGCACACTTGTAACAGCAGAATCATGAAAATTATCACTGAAAATGCATATCTCAGCTGGAAACAACAACGATACCGAAGATATCGCAGTTTCCGCATGTCAAACGCTCTGTGGCGTGCTGAAAACACCAGAAAACGTGTTTTTCGCATTCAGAAGCACGAAAACAGCGATTTCGGTGATTCAGCACACTTATAGCAGCAGAATCATGAAGATTATCATTGAAAATGCATATCTCAGCTGGAAACAACAACGATACCGAAGGTATGACAGTTTCCGCATATCAAACGCACTGTGGAGTGCTGAAAACACCAGAAAACGTGGTTTTCGCATTCAATAGCACGAAAACAGCGATTTCGGTGATTCTGCACACTTGTCACAGTAGAAACTCGAAGATTATCGTAGAAAATGCAAATCTCAGCTGGAAACAACAACGATACCGAAGATATCGCAGTTTTCGCATATCAAACGCACTGTGGAGTGCTGAAAACACCAGAAAACGTGTTTTTCGCATTCAATATCACGAAAACAGCGACTACGGTGATTCTGCATACTTGTCACAGAAGAAACTTGAAGATTATCGTAGAAAATGCATATCTCAGCTGGAAACACCAACGATACCGAAGATATCGCAGTTTCCGCATATCAAGCGCACTGTGGAGTGCTGAAAACACCAGAAAACGTGTTTTTCGCATTCAATAGCACGAAAACAGCGATTTCGGTGATTCTGCGCACTTGTAACAGCAGAATCATGAAGATTATCACTGAAAATGCATATCTCAGAGGGAAACCCAACGATACCGAAGATATTGCAGTTTCCGATTGTCAAACGCTCTGTGGCGTGCTGAAAACACCAGAAAACGTGTTTTTCCTATTCAATAGCACGAAAACAGCGATTTCGGTGATTCTGCACACTGGTAACAGCAGAATCATGAAGATTATCACTGAAAATGCATATCTCAGCCGGAAACCCAACGATACCGAAGATATCGCAGTTTCCGCATGTCAAACGCTCTGTGGCGTGCTGAAAACTCCAGAAAACGTGTTTTTCGCATTCAATAGCACGAAAACAGCGATTTCGGTGATTCTGCACACTTGTCACAGAAGAAACTCGAAGATTATCGTAGAAAATGCATATCTCAGCTGGAAACAACAACGATACCGAAGATATCGCAGTTTCCGCGTATCAAACGCACTGTGGAGTGCTGAAATCACCAGAAAACGTGTTTTTCGCATTCAATAGCACGAAAACAGCGACTTCGGTGATTCTGCATACTTGTCACAGAAGAAACTCGAAGATTATAGTAGAAAATGCATATCACAGCTGGAAACAACAACGATACCGAAGATATCTCAGTTTCCGCATGTCAAACGCTCTGTGGCGTGCTGAAAACACCAGAATACGTGTTTTTCGCATTCAAAAGCACGAAAACAGCGATTTCGGTGATTCTGCACACATGTAACAGCAGAATCATGAAGATTATCACTGAAAAAGCATATCTCAGCTGGAAACAACAACGATACCGAAGATATCTCAGTTTCCGCATGTCAAACGCTCTGTGGCGTGCTGAAAACACCAGAAAACGTGTTTTTCGCATTCAATAGCACGAAATCCGCGATTTCGGTGATTCTGCGCACTTGTAACAGCAGAATCATGAAGATTATCACTGAAAATGCATATCTCAGAGGGAAACCCAACGATACCGAAGATATTGCAGTTTCCGATTGTCAAACGCTCTGTGGCGTGCTGAAAACACCAGAAAACGTGTTTTTCCTATTCAATAGCACGAAAACAGCGATTTCGGTGATTCTGCACACTGGTAACAGCAGAATCATGAAGATTATCACTGAAAATGCATATCTCAGAGGGAAACCCAACGATACCGAAGATATTGCAGTTTCCGATTGTCAAACGCTCTGTGGCGTGCTGAAAACACCAGAAAACGTGTTTTTCCTATTCAATAGCTCGAAAACAGCGATTTCGGTGATTCTGCACACTTGTAACAGCAGAATCATGAAGATTATCACTGAAAATGCATATCTCAGCTGGAAACCCAACGATACCGAAGATATGGCAGTTTCCGCATGTCAAACGCTCTGTGGCGTGCTGAAAACACCAGAAAACGTGTTTTTCCTATTCAATAGCACGAAAACAGCGATTTCGGTGATTCTGCACACTGGTAAAAGCAGAATCATGAAGATTATCACTGAAAATGCATATCTCAGCTGGAAACCCAACGATACCGAAGATATCGCAGTTTCCGCATGTCAAACGCTCTGTGGCGTGCTGAAAACACCAGAAAACGTGTTTTTCGCATTCAAAAGCACGAAAACAGCGATTTCGGTGATTCTGCACACTTGTAACAGCAGAATCATGAAAATTATCACTGAAAATGCATATCTCAGCTGGAAACAACAACGATACCGAAGATATCGCAGTTTCCGCATGTCAAACGCTCTGTGGCGTGCTGAAAACACCAGAAAACGTGTTTTTCGCATTCAAAAGCACGAAAACAGCGATTTCGGTGATTCAGCACACTTGTAGCAGCAGAATCATGAAGATTATCATTGAAAATGCATATCTCAGCTGGAAACAACAATGATACCGAAGATATCGCAGTTTCCGCATATCAAACGCACTGTGGAGTGCTGAAAACACCAGAAAACGTGTTTTTCGCATTCAATAGCACGAAAACAGCGATTTCGGTGATTCTGCACACATGTCACAGAAGAAACTCGAAGATTATCGTAGAAAATGCATATCTCTGCTGGAAACACCAACGATACCGAAGATATCGCAGTTTCCGCATATCAAACGCACTGTGGAGTGCTGAAAACACCAGAAAACGTGTTTTTCGCATTCAATAGCACGAAAACAGCGATTTCAGTGATTCTGCACACTTGTCAGAGAAGAAACTCGAACATTATCGTAGAAAATGCATATCTCAGCTGGAAACAACTACGATACCGAAGATATCGCAGTCTCTGCATATCAAACGCATTGTGGCGTGCTGAACACACCAGAAAACGTGTTTTTCGCATTCAATAGCACGAAATCCGCGATGTCGGTGATTCTGCACACTTGTAACAGCAGAATCATGAAGATTATCACTGAAAATGCATATCTCAGCTGGAAACCCAACGATACCGAAGATATGGCAGTTTCCGCATGTCAAACGCTCTGTGGCGTGCTGAAAACACCAGAAAACGTGTTTTTCGCATTCAATAGCACGAAAACAGCGATTTCGGTGATTCTGCACACATGTCACAGAAGAAACTCGAGGATTATCGTAGAAAATGCAAATCTCAGCTGGAAACAACAACGATACCGAAGATATCGCAGTTTTCGCATATCAAACGCACTGTGGATTGCTGAAAACACCAGAAAACGTGTTTTTCGCATTCAATAGCACGAAAACAGCGACTACGGTGATTCTGCATACTTGTCACAGAAGAAACTCGAAGATTATCGTAGAAAATGCATATCTCAGCTGGAAACAACAACGATACCGAAGATATCGCAGTTTCCGCATGTCAAACGCTCTGTGGCGTGCTGAAAACACCAGAAAACGTGTTTTTCGCATTCAATAGCACGAAAACAGCGATTTCGGTGATTCTGCATACTTGTCACAGAAGAAACTCGAAGATTATCGTAGAAAATGCATATCTCAGCTGGAAACAACAACGATACCGAAGATATCTCAGTTTCCGCATGTCAAACGCTCTGTGGCGTGCTGAAAACACCAGAAAACGTGTTTTTCGCATTCAAAAGCACGAAAACAGCGATTTCGGTGATTCTGCACACATGTAACAGCAGAATCATGAAGATTATCACTGAAAAAGCATATCTCAGCTGGAAACAACAACGATACCGAAGATATCTCAGTTTCCGCATGTCAAACGCTCTGTGGCGTGCTGAAAACACCAGAAAACGTGTTTTTCGCATTCAATAGCACGAAATCCGCGATTTCGGTGATTCTGCACACTTGTAACAGCAGAATCATGAAGATTATCACTGAAAATGCATATCTCAGCTGGAAACCCAACGATACCGAAGATATCGCAGTTTCCGCATGTCAAACGCTCTGTGGCGTGCTGAAAACACCAGAAAACGTGTTTTTCGCATTCAAAAGCACGAAAACAGCGATTTCGGTGATTCTGCACACTTGTAACAGCAGAATCATGAAAATTATCACTGAAAATGCATATCTCAGCTGGAAACAACAACGATACCGAAGATATCGCAGTTTCCGCATGTCAAACGCTCTGTGGCGTGCTGAAAACACCAGAAAACGTGTTTTTCGCATTCAAAAGCACGAAAACAGCGATTTCGGTGATTCAGCACACTTGTAGCAGCAGAATCATGAAGATTATCATTGAAAATGCATATCTCAGCTGGAAACAACAACGATACCGAAGGTATGACAGTTTCCGCATATCAAACGCACTGTGGAGTGCTGAAAACACCAGAAAACGTGGTTTTCGCATTCAATAGCACGAAAACAGCGATTTCGGTGATTCTGCACACTTGTCACAGTAGAAACTCGAAGATTATCGTAGAAAATGCAAATCTCAGCTGGAAACAACAACGATACCGAAGATATCGCAGTTTTCGCATATCAAACGCACTGTGGAGTGCTGAAAACACCAGAAAACGTGTTTTTCGCATTCAATAGCACGAAAACAGCGATTTCGGTGATTCTGCGCACTTGTAACAGCAGAATCATGAAGATTATCACTGAAAATGCATATCTCAGAGGGAAACCCAACGATACCGAAGATATTGCAGTTTCCGATTGTCAAACGCTCTGTGGCGTGCTGAAAACACCAGAAAACGTGTTTTTCCTATTCAATAGCACGAAAACAGCGATTTCGGTGATTCTGCACACTGGTAACAGCAGAATCATGAAGATTATCACTGAAAATGCATATCTCAGCCGGAAACCCAACGATACCGAAGATATCGCAGTTTCCGCATGTCAAACGCTCTGTGGCGTGCTGAAAACTCCAGAAAACGTGTTTTTCGCATTCAATAGCACGAAAACAGCGATTTCGGTGATTCTGCACACTTGTCACAGAAGAAACTCGATGATTATCGTAGAAAATGCATATCTCAGCTGGAAACAACAACGATACCGAAGATATCGCAGTTTCCGCGTATCAAACGCACTGTGGAGTGCTGAAATCACCAGAAAACGTGTTTTTCGCATTCAATAGCACGAAAACAGCGACTTCGGTGATTCTGCATACTTGTCACAGAAGAAACTCGAAGATTATCGTAGAAAATGCATATCTCAGCTGGAAACAACAACGATACCGAAGATATCTCAGTTTCCGCATGTCAAACGCTCTGTGGCGTGCTGAAAACACCAGAATACGTGTTTTTCGCATTCAAAAGCACGAAAACAGCGATTTCGGTGATTCTGCACACATGTAACAGCAGAATCATGAAGATTATCACTGAAAAAGCATATCTCAGCTGGAAACAACAACGATACCGAAGATATCTCAGTTTCCGCATGTCAAACGCTCTGTGGCGTGCTGAAAACACCAGAAAACGTGTTTTTCGCATTCAATAGCACGAAATCCGCGATTTCGGTGATTCTGCGCACTTGTAACAGCAGAATCATGAAGATTATCACTGAAAATGCATATCTCAGAGGGAAACCCAACGATACCGAAGATATTGCAGTTTCCGATTGTCAAACGCTCTGTGGCGTGCTGAAAACACCAGAAAACGTGTTTTTCCTATTCAATAGCACGAAAACAGCGATTTCGGTGATTCTGCACACTGGTAACAGCAGAATCATGAAGATTATCACTGAAAATGCATATCTCAGAGGGAAACCCAACGATACCGAAGATATTGCAGTTTCCGATTGTCAAACGCTCTGTGGCGTGCTGAAAACACCAGAAAACGTGTTTTTCCTATTCAATAGCACGAAAACAGCGATTTCGGTGATTCTGCACACTTGTAACAGCAGAATCATGAAGATTATCACTGAAAATGCATATCTCAGCTGGAAACCCAACGATACCGAAGATATGGCAGTTTCCGCATGTCAAACGCTCTCTGGCGTGCTGAAAACACCAGAAAACGTGTTTTTCGCATTCAATAGCACGAAAACAGCGATTTCGGTGATTCTGCACACATGTCACAGAAGAAACTCGAAGATTATCGTAGAAAATGCAAATCTCAGCTGGAAACAACAACGATACCGAAGATATCGCAGTTTTCGCATATCAAACGCACTGAGGAGTGCTGAAAACACCAGAAAACGTGTTTTTCGCATTCAATAGCACGAAAACAGCGACTACGGTGATTCTGCATACTTGTCACAGAAGAAACTCGAAGATTATAGTAGAAAATGCATATCTCAGCTGGAAACAACAACGATACAGAAGATATCGCAGTTTCCGCATGTCAAACGCTCTGTGGCGTGCTGAAAACACCAGAAAACGTGTTTTTCGCATTCAATAGCACGAAAACAGCGATTTTCGGTGATTCTGCACACTTGTCACAGAAGAAACTCGAAGATTATCGTAGAAAATGCATATCTCAGCTGGAAACAACAACGATACCGAAGATATCTCAGTTTCCGCATGTCAAACGCTCTGTGGCGTGCTGAAAACACCAGAAAACGTGTTTTTCGCATTCAAAAGCACGAAAACAGCGATTTCGGTGATTCTGCACACATGTAACAGCAGAATCATGAAGATTATCACTGAAAAAGCATATCTCAGCTGGAAACAACAACGATACCGAAGATATCTCAGTTTCCGCATGTCAAACGCTCTGTGGCGTGCTGAAAACACCAGAAAACGTGTTTTTCGCATTCAATAGCACGAAATCCGCGATTTCGGTGATTCTGCACACTGGCAACAGCAGAATCATGAAGATTATCACTGAAAATGCATATCTCAGCCGGAAACCCAACGATACCGAAGATATCGCAGTTTCCGCATGTCAAACGCTCTGTGGCGTGCTGAAAACTCCAGAAAACGTGTTTTTCGCATTCAATAGCACGAAAACAGCGATCTCGGTGATTCTGCACACTTGTCACAGAAGAAACTCGAAGATTATCGTAGAAAATGCATATCTCAGCTGGAAACAACAACGATACCGAAGATATCTCAGTTTCCGCATGTCAAACGCTCTGTGGCGTGCTGAAAACACCAGAAAACGTGTTTTTCGCATTCAAAAGCACGAAAACAGCGATTTCGGTGATTCTGCACACTTGTAACAGCAGAATCATGAAAATTATCACTGAAAATGCATATCTCAGCTGGAAACAACAACGATACCGAAGATATCGCAGTTTCCGCATGTCAAACGCTCTGTGGCGTGCTGAAAACACCAGAAAACGTGTTTTTCGCATTCAAAAGCACGAAAACAGCGATTTCGGTGATTCAGCACACTTGTAGCAGCAGAATCATGAAGATTATCATTGAAAATGCATATCTCAGCTGGAAACAACAATGATACCGAAGATATCGCAGTTTCCGCATATCAAACGCACTGTGGAGTGCTGAAAACACCAGAAAACGTGTTTTTCGCATTCAATAGCACGAAAACAGCGATTTCGGTGATTCTGCACACATGTCACAGAAGAAACTCGAAGATTATCGTAGAAAATGCATATCTCTGCTGGAAACACCAACGATACCGAAGATATCGCAGTTTCCGCATATCAAACGCACTGTGGAGTGCTGAAAACACCAGAAAACGTGTTTTTCGCATTCAATAGCACGAAAACAGCGATTTCAGTGATTCTGCACACTTGTCAGAGAAGAAACTCGAACATTATCGTAGAAAATGCATATCTCAGCTGGAAACAACTACGATACCGAAGATATCGCAGTCTCTGCATATCAAACGCATTGTGGAGTGCTGAACACACCAGAAAACGTGTTTTTCGCATTCAATAGCACGAAATCCGCGATTTCGGTGATTCTGCACACTTGTAACAGCAGAATCATGAAGATTATCACTGAAAATGCATATCTCAGCTGGAAACCCAACGATACCGAAGATATCGCAGTTTCCGCATGTCAAACGCTCTGTGGCGTGCTGAAAACACCAGAAAACGTGTTTTTCGCATTCAAAACCACGAAAACAGCGATTTCGGTGATTCTGCACACATGTAACAGCAGAATCATGAAGATTATCACTGAAAAAGCATATCTCAGCTGGAAACAACAACGATACCGAAGATATCTCAGTTTCCGCATGTCAAACGCTCTGTGGCGTGCTGAAAACACCAGAAAACCTGTTTTTCGCATTCAATAGCACGAAATCCGCGATTTCGGTGATTCTGCACACTTGTAACAGCAGAATCATGAAGATTATCACTGAAAATGCATATCTCAGCTGGAAACCCAACGATACCGAAGATATCGCAGTTTCCGCATGTCAAACGCTCTGTGGCGTGCTGAAAACACCAGAAAACGTGTTTTTCGCATTCAAAACCACGAAAACAGCGATTTCGGTGATTCTGCACACTTGTAACAGCAGAATCATGAAAATTATCACTGAAAATGCATATCTCAGCTGGAAACAACAACGATACCGAAGATATCGCAGTTTCCGCATGTCAAACGCTCTGTGGCGTGCTGAAAACACCAGAAAACGTGTTTTTCGCATTCAAAAGCACGAAAACATCGATTTCGGTGATTCAGCACACTTGTAGCAGCAGAATCATGAAGATTATCATTGAAAATGCATATCTCAGCTGGAAACAACAACGATACCGAAGGTATGACAGTTTCCGCATATCAAACTCACTGTGGAGTGCTGAAAACACCAGAAAACGTGGTTTTCGCATTCAATAGCACGAAAACAGCGATTTCGGTGATTCTGCACACTTGTCACAGAAGAAACTCGAAGATTATCGTAGAAAATGCAAATCTCAGCTGGAAACAACAACGATACCGAAGATATCGCAGTTTTCGCATATCAAACGCACTGTGGAGTGCTGAAAACACCAGAAAACGTGTTTTTCGCATTCAATATCACGAAAACAGCGACTACGGTGATTCTGCATACTTGTCACAGAAGAAACTCGAAGATTATCGTAGAAAATGCATATCTCAGCTGGAAACACCAACGATACCGAAGATATCGCAGTTTCCGCATATCAAGCGCACTGTGGAGAGCTGAAAACACCAGAAAACGTGTTTCTCGCATTCAATAGCACGAAAACAGCGATTTCGGTGATTCTGCACACTGGTAACAGCAGAATCATGAAGATTATCACTGAAAATGCATATCTCAGAGGGAAACCCAACGATACCGAAGATATTGCAGTTTCCGATTGTCAAACGCTCTGTGGCGTGCTGAAAACACCAGAAAACGTGTTTTTCCTATTCAATAGCTCGAAAACAGCGATTTCGGTGATTCTGCACACTTGTAACAGCAGAATCATGAAGATTATCACTGAAAATGCATATCTCAGCTGGAAACCCAACGATACCGAAGATATGGCAGTTTCCGCATGTCAAACGCTCTGTGGCGTGCTGAAAACACCAGAAAACGTGTTTTTCCTATTCAATAGCACGAAAACAGCGATTTCGGTGATTCTGCACACTGGTAAAAGCAGAATCATGAAGATTATCACTGAAAATGCATATCTCAGCTGGAAACCCAACGATACCGAAGATATCGCAGTTTCCGCATGTCAAACGCTCTGTGGCGTGCTGAAAACACCAGAAAACGTGTTTTTCGCATTCAAAAGCACGAAAACAGCGATTTCGGTGATTCAGCACACTTGTAGCAGCAGAATCATGAAGATTATCATTGAAAATGCATATCTCAGCTGGAAACAACAATGATACCGAAGATATCGCAGTTTCCGCATATCAAACGCACTGTGGAGTGCTGAAAACACCAGAAAACGTGTTTTTCGCATTCAATAGCACGAAAACAGCGATTTCGGTGATTCTGCACACATGTCACAGAAGAAACTCGAAGATTATCGTAGAAAATGCATATCTCTGCTGGAAACACCAACGATACCGAAGATATCGCAGTTTCCGCATATCAAACGCACTGTGGAGTGCTGAAAACACCAGAAAACGTGTTTTTCGCATTCAATAGCACGAAAACAGCGATTTCAGTGATTCTGCACACTTGTCAGAGAAGAAACTCGAACATTATCGTAGAAAATGCATATCTCAGCTGGAAACAACTACGATACCGAAGATATCGCGGTCTCTGCATATAAAACGCATTGTGGAGTGCTGAACACACCAGAAAACGTGTTTTTCGCATTCAATAGCACGAAATCCGCGATTTCGGTGATTCTGCACACTTGTAACAGCAGAATCATGAAGATTATCACTGAAAATGCATATCTCAGCTGGAAACCCAACGATACCGAAGATATCGCAGTTTCCGCATGTCAAACGCTCTGTGGCGTGCTGAAAACACCAGAAAACGTGTTTTTCGCATTCAAAACCACGAAAACAGCGATTTCGGTGATTCTGCACACATGTAACAGCAGAATCATGAAGATTATCACTGAAAAAGCATATCTCAGCTGGAAACAACAACGATACCGAAGATATCTCAGTTTCCGCATGTCAAACGCTCTGTGGCGTGCTGAAAACACCAGAAAACGTGTTTTTCGCATTCAATAGCACGAAATCCGCGATTTCGGTGATTCTGCACACTTGTAACAGCAGAATCATGAAGATTATCACTGAAAATGCATATCTCAGCTGGAAACCCAACGATACCGAAGATATCGCAGTTTCCGCATGTCAAACGCTCTGTGGCGTGCTGAAAACACCAGAAAACGTGTTTTTCGCATTCAAAACCACGAAAACAGCGATTTCGGTGATTCTGCACACTTGTAACAGCAGAATCATGAAAATTATCACTGAAAATGCATATCTCAGCTGGAAACAACAACGATACCGAAGATATCGCAGTTTCCGCATGTCAAACGCTCTGTGGCGTGCTGAAAACACCAGAAAACGTGTTTTTCGCATTCAAAAGCACGAAAACATCGATTTCGGTGATTCAGCACACTTGTAGCAGCAGAATCATGAAGATTATCATTGAAAATGCATATCTCAGCTGGAAACAACAACGATACCGAAGGTATGACAGTTTCCGCATATCAAACTCACTGTGGAGTGCTGAAAACACCAGAAAACGTGGTTTTCGCATTCAATAGCACGAAAACAGCGATTTCGGTGATTCTGCACACTTGTCACAGAAGAAACTCGAAGATTATCGTAGAAAATGCAAATCTCAGCTGGAAACAACAACGATACCGAAGATATCGCAGTTTTCGCATATCAAACGCACTGTGGAGTGCTGAAAACACCAGAAAACGTGTTTTTCGCATTCAATATCACGAAAACAGCGACTACGGTGATTCTGCATACTTGTCACAGAAGAAACTCGAAGATTATCGTAGAAAATGCATATCTCAGCTGGAAACACCAACGATACCGAAGATATCGCAGTTTCCGCATATCAAGCGCACTGTGGAGAGCTGAAAACACCAGAAAACGTGTTTCTCGCATTCAATAGCACGAAAACAGCGATTTCGGTGATTCTGCACACTGGTAACAGCAGAATCATGAAGATTATCACTGAAAATGCATATCTCAGAGGGAAACCCAACGATACCGAAGATATTGCAGTTTCCGATTGTCAAACGCTCTGTGGCGTGCTGAAAACACCAGAAAACGTGTTTTTCCTATTCAATAGCTCGAAAACAGCGATTTCGGTGATTCTGCACACTTGTAACAGCAGAATCATGAAGATTATCACTGAAAATGCATATCTCAGCTGGAAACCCAACGATACCGAAGATATGGCAGTTTCCGCATGTCAAACGCTCTGTGGCGTGCTGAAAACACCAGAAAACGTGTTTTTCCTATTCAATAGCACGAAAACAGCGATTTCGGTGATTCTGCACACTGGTAAAAGCAGAATCATGAAGATTATCACTGAAAATGCATATCTCAGCTGGAAACCCAACGATACCGAAGATATCGCAGTTTCCGCATGTCAAACGCTCTGTGGCGTGCTGAAAACACCAGAAAACGTGTTTTTCGCATTCAAAAGCACGAAAACAGCGATTTCGGTGATTCTGCACACTTGTAACAGCAGAATCATGAAAATTATCACTGAAAATGCATATCTCAGCTGGAAACAACAACGATACCGAAGATATCGCAGTTTCCGCATGTCAAACGCTCTGTGGCGTGCTGAAAACACCAGAAAACGTGTTTTTCGCATTCAAAAGCACGAAAACAGCGATTTCGGTGATTCAGCACACTTGTAGCAGCAGAATCATGAAGATTATCATTGAAAATGCATATCTCAGCTGGAAACAACAATGATACCGAAGATATCGCAGTTTCCGCATATCAAACGCACTGTGGAGTGCTGAAAACACCAGAAAACGTGTTTTTCGCATTCAATAGCACGAAAACAGCGATTTCGGTGATTCTGCACACATGTCACAGAAGAAACTCGAAGATTATCGTAGAAAATGCATATCTCTGCTGGAAACACCAACGATACCGAAGATATCGCAGTTTCCGCATATCAAACGCACTGTGGAGTGCTGAAAACACCAGAAAACGTGTTTTTCGCATTCAATAGCACGAAAACAGCGATTTCAGTGATTCTGCACACTTGTCAGAGAAGAAACTCGAACATTATCGTAGAAAATGCATATCTCAGCTGGAAACAACTACGATACCGAAGATATCGCAGTTTCCGCATGTCAAACGCTCTGTGGCGTGCTGAAAACACCAGAAAACGTGTTTTTCGCATTCAATAGCACGAAAACAGCGATTTCGGTGATTCTGCACACATGTCACAGAAGAAACTCGAGGATTATCGTAGAAAATGCAAATCTCAGCTGGAAACAACAACGATACCGAAGATATCGCAGTTTTCGCATATCAAACGCACTGTGGATTGCTGAAAACACCAGAAAACGTGGTTTTCGCATTCAATAGCACGAAAACAGCGATTTCGGTGATTCTGCACACTTGTCACAGTAGAAACTCGAAGATTATCGTAGAAAATGCATATCTCTGCTGGAAACACCAACGATACCGAAGATATCGCAGTTTCCGCATATCAAACGCACTGTGGAGTGCTGAAAACACCAGAAAACGTGTTTTTCGCATTCAATAGCACGAAAACAGCGATTTCAGTGATTCTGCACACTTGTCAGAGAAGAAACTCGAACATTATCGTAGAAAATGCATATCTCAGCTGGAAACAACTACGATACCGAAGATATCGCAGTTTCCGCATGTCAAACGCTCTGTGGCGTGCTGAAAACACCAGAAAACGTGTTTTTCGCATTCAATAGCACGAAAACAGCGATTTCGGTGATTCTGCACACTTGTAACAGCAGAATCATGAAGATTATCACTGAAAATGCATATCTCAGCTGGAAACCCAACGATACCGAAGATATGGCAGTTTCCGCATGTCAAACGCTCTGTGGCGTGCTGAAAACACCAGAAAACGTGTTTTTCGCATTCAATAGCACGAAAACAGCGATTTCGGTGATTCTGCACACATGTCACAGAAGAAACTCGAGGATTATCGTAGAAAATGCAAATCTCAGCTGGAAACAACAACGATACCGAAGATATCGCAGTTTTCGCATATCAAACGCACTGTGGATTGCTGAAAACACCAGAAAACGTGTTTTTCGCATTCAATAGCACGAAAACAGCGACTACGGTGATTCTGCATACTTGTCACAGAAGAAACTCGAAGATTATCGTAGAAAATGCATATCTCAGCTGGAAACAACAACGATACCGAAGATATCGCAGTTTCCGCATGTCAAACGCTCTGTGGCGTGCTGAAAACACCAGAAAACGTGTTTTTCGCATTCAATAGCACGAAAACAGCGATTTCGGTGATTCTGCATACTTGTCACAGAAGAAACTCGAAGATTATCGTAGAAAATGCATATCTCAGCTGGAAACAACAACGATACCGAAGATATCTCAGTTTCCGCATGTCAAACGCTCTGTGGCGTGCTGAAAACACCAGAAAACGTGTTTTTCGCATTCAAAAGCACGAAAACAGCGATTTCGGTGATTCTGCACACATGTAACAGCAGAATCATGAAGATTATCACTGAAAAAGCATATCTCAGCTGGAAACAACAACGATACCGAAGATATCTCAGTTTCCGCATGTCAAACGCTCTGTGGCGTGCTGAAAACACCAGAAAACGTGTTTTTCGCATTCAATAGCACGAAATCCGCGATTTCGGTGATTCTGCACACTTGTAACAGCAGAATCATGAAGATTATCACTGAAAATGCATATCTCAGCTGGAAACCCAACGATACCGAAGATATCGCAGTTTCCGCATGTCAAACGCTCTGTGGCGTGCTGAAAACACCAGAAAACGTGTTTTTCGCATTCAAAAGCACGAAAACAGCGATTTCGGTGATTCTGCACACTTGTAACAGCAGAATCATGAAAATTATCACTGAAAATGCATATCTCAGCTGGAAACAACAACGATACCGAAGATATCGCAGTTTCCGCATGTCAAACGCTCTGTGGCGTGCTGAAAACACCAGAAAACGTGTTTTTCGCATTCAAAAGCACGAAAACAGCGATTTCGGTGATTCAGCACACTTGTAGCAGCAGAATCATGAAGATTATCATTGAAAATGCATATCTCAGCTGGAAACAACAACGATACCGAAGGTATGACAGTTTCCGCATATCAAACGCACTGTGGAGTGCTGAAAACACCAGAAAACGTGGTTTTCGCATTCAATAGCACGAAAACAGCGATTTCGGTGATTCTGCACACTTGTCACAGTAGAAACTCGAAGATTATCGTAGAAAATGCAAATCTCAGCTGGAAACAACAACGATACCGAAGATATCGCAGTTTTCGCATATCAAACGCACTGTGGAGTGCTGAAAACACCAGAAAACGTGTTTTTCGCATTCAATATCACGAAAACAGCGACTACGGTGATTCTGCATACTTGTCACAGAAGAAACTCGAAGATTATCGTAGAAAATGCATATCTCAGCTGGAAACAACAACGATACCGAAGATATCGCAGTTTCCGCATGTCAAACGCTCTGTGGCGTGCTGAAAACACCAGAAAACGTGTTTTTCGCATTCAATAGCACGAAAACAGCGATTTCGGTGATTCTGCGCACTTGTAACAGCAGAATCATGAAGATTATCACTGAAAATGCATATCTCAGAGGGAAACCCAACGATACCGAAGATATTGCAGTTTCCGATTGTCAAACGCTCTGTGGCGTGCTGAAAACACCAGAAAACGTGTTTTTCCTATTCAATAGCACGAAAACAGCGATTTCGGTGATTCTGCACACTGGTAACAGCAGAATCATGAAGATTATCACTGAAAATGCATATCTCAGCCGGAAACCCAACGATACCGAAGATATCGCAGTTTCCGCATGTCAAACGCTCTGTGGCGTGCTGAAAACTCCAGAAAACGTGTTTTTCGCATTCAATAGCACGAAAACAGCGATTTCGGTGATTCTGCACACTTGTCACAGAAGAAACTCGATGATTATCGTAGAAAATGCATATCTCAGCTGGAAACAACAACGATACCGAAGATATCGCAGTTTCCGCGTATCAAACGCACTGTGGAGTGCTGAAATCACCAGAAAACGTGTTTTTCGCATTCAATAGCACGAAAACAGCGACTTCGGTGATTCTGCATACTTGTCACAGAAGAAACTCGAAGATTATCGTAGAAAATGCATATCTCAGCTGGAAACAACAACGATACCGAAGATATCTCAGTTTCCGCATGTCAAACGCTCTGTGGCGTGCTGAAAAAACCAGAATACGTGTTTTTCGCATTCAAAAGCACGAAAACAGCGATTTCGGTGATTCTGCACACATGTAACAGCAGAATCATGAAGATTATCACTGAAAAAGCATATCTCAGCTGGAAACAACAACGATACCGAAGATATCTCAGTTTCCGCATGTCAAACGCTCTGTGGCGTGCTGAAAACACCAGAAAACGTGTTTTTCGCATTCAATAGCACGAAATCCGCGATTTCGGTGATTCTGCGCACTTGTAACAGCAGAATCATGAAGATTATCACTGAAAATGCATATCTCAGAGGGAAACCCAACGATACCGAAGATATTGCAGTTTCCGATTGTCAAACGCTCTGTGGCGTGCTGAAAACACCAGAAAACGTGTTTTTCCTATTCAATAGCACGAAAACAGCGATTTCGGTGATTCTGCACACTGGTAACAGCAGAATCATGAAGATTATCACTGAAAATGCATATCTCAGAGGGAAACCCAACGATACCGAAGATATTGCAGTTTCCGATTGTCAAACGCTCTGTGGCGTGCTGAAAACACCAGAAAACGTGTTTTTCCTATTCAATAGCACGAAAACAGCGATTTCGGTGATTCTGCACACTTGTAACAGCAGAATCATGAAGATTATCACTGAAAATGCATATCTCAGCTGGAAACCCAACGATACCGAAGATATGGCAGTTTCCGCATGTCAAACGCTCTCTGGCGTGCTGAAAACACCAGAAAACGTGTTTTTCGCATTCAATAGCACGAAAACAGCGATTTCGGTGATTCTGCACACATGTCACAGAAGAAACTCGAAGATTATCGTAGAAAATGCAAATCTCAGCTGGAAACAACAACGATACCGAAGATATCGCAGTTTTCGCATATCAAACGCACTGTGGAGTGCTGAAAACACCAGAAAACGTGTTTTTCGCATTCAATAGCACGAAAACAGCGATCTCGGTGATTCTGCACACTTGTCACAGAAGAAACTCGAAGATTATCGTAGAAAATGCATATCTCAGCTGGAAACAACAACGATACCGAAGATATCTCAGTTTCCGCATGTCAAACGCTCTGTGGCGTGCTGAAAACACCAGAAAACGTGTTTTTCGCATTCAAAAGCACGAAAACAGCGATTTCGGTGATTCTGCACACATGTAACAGCAGAATCATGAAGATTATCACTGAAAAAGCATATCTCAGCTGGAAACAACAACGATACCGAAGATATCTCAGTTTCCGCATGTCAAACGCTCTGTGGCGTGCTGAAAACACCAGAAAACGTGTTTTTCGCATTCAATAGCACGAAATCCGCGATTTCGGTGATTCTGCACACTGGTAACAGCAGAATCATGAAGATTATCACTGAAAATGCATATCTCAGCCGGAAACCCAACGATACCGAAGATATCGCAGTTTCCGCATGTCAAACGCTCTGTGGCGTGCTGAAAACTCCAGAAAACGTGTTTTTCGCATTCAATAGCACGAAAACAGCGATCTCGGTGATTCTGCACACTTGTCACAGAAGAAACTCGAAGATTATCGTAGAAAATGCATATCTCAGCTGGAAACAACAACGATACCGAAGATATCTCAGTTTCCGCATGTCAAACGCTCTGTGGCGTGCTGAAAACACCAGAAAACGTGTTTTTCGCATTCAAAAGCAGGAAAACAGCGATTTCGGTGATTCTGCACACTTGTAACAGCAGAATCATGAAAATTATCACTGAAAATGCATATCTCAGCTGGAAACAACAACGATACCGAAGATATCGCAGTTTCCGCATGTCAAACGCTCTGTGGCGTGCTGAAAACACCAGAAAACGTGTTTTTCGCATTCAAAAGCACGAAAACAGCGATTTCGGTGATTCAGCACACTTGTAGCAGCAGAATCATGAAGATTATCATTGAAAATGCATATCTCAGCTGGAAACAACAATGATACCGAAGATATCGCAGTTTCCGCATATCAAACGCACTGTGGAGTGCTGAAAACACCAGAAAACGTGTTTTTCGCATTCAATAGCACGAAAACAGCGATTTCGGTGATTCTGCACACATGTCACAGAAGAAACTCGAAGATTATCGTAGAAAATGCATATCTCTGCTGGAAACACCAACGATACCGAAGATATCGCAGTTTCCGCATATCAAACGCACTGTGGAGTGCTGAAAACACCAGAAAACGTGTTTTTCGCATTCAATAGCACGAAAACAGCGATTTCAGTGATTCTGCACACTTGTCAGAGAAGAAACTCGAACATTATCGTAGAAAATGCATATCTCAGCTGGAAACAACTACGATACCGAAGATATCGCAGTCTCTGCATATCAAACGCATTGTGGAGTGCTGAACACACCAGAAAACGTGTTTTTCGCATTCAATAGCACGAAATCCGCGATTTCGGTGATTCTGCACACTTGTAACAGCAGAATCATGAAGATTATCACTGAAAATGCATATCTCAGCTGGAAACCCAACGATACCGAAGATATCGCAGTTTCCGCATGTCAAACGCTCTGTGGCGTGCTGAAAACACCAGAAAACGTGTTTTTCGCATTCAAAACCACGAAAACAGCGATTTCGGTGATTCTGCACACATGTAACAGCAGAATCATGAAGATTATCACTGAAAAAGCATATCTCAGCTGGAAACAACAACGATACCGAAGATATCTCAGTTTCCGCATGTCAAACGCTCTGTGGCGTGCTGAAAACACCAGAAAACGTGTTTTTCGCATTCAATAGCACGAAATCCGCGATTTCGGTGATTCTGCACACTTGTAACAGCAGAATCATGAAGATTATCACTGAAAATGCATATCTCAGCTGGAAACCCAACGATACCGAAGATATCGCAGTTTCCGCATGTCAAACGCTCTGTGGCGTGCTGAAAACACCAGAAAACGTGTTTTTCGCATTCAAAACCACGAAAACAGCGATTTCGGTGATTCTGCACACTTGTAACAGCAGAATCATGAAAATTATCACTGAAAATGCATATCTCAGCTGGAAACAACAACGATACCGAAGATATCGCAGTTTCCGCATGTCAAACGCTCTGTGGCGTGCTGAAAACACCAGAAAACGTGTTTTTCGCATTCAAAAGCACGAAAACATCGATTTCGGTGATTCAGCACACTTGTAGCAGCAGAATCATGAAGATTATCATTGAAAATGCATATCTCAGCTGGAAACAACAACGATACCGAAGGTATGACAGTTTCCGCATATCAAACTCACTGTGGAGTGCTGAAAACACCAGAAAACGTGGTTTTCGCATTCAATAGCACGAAAACAGCGATTTCGGTGATTCTGCACACTTGTCACAGAAGAAACTCGAAGATTATCGTAGAAAATGCAAATCTCAGCTGGAAACAACAACGATACCGAAGATATCGCAGTTTTCGCATATCAAACGCACTGTGGAGTGCTGAAAACACCAGAAAACGTGTTTTTCGCATTCAATATCACGAAAACAGCGACTACGGTGATTCTGCATACTTGTCACAGAAGAAACTCGAAGATTATCGTAGAAAATGCATATCTCAGCTGGAAACACCAACGATACCGAAGATATCGCAGTTTCCGCATATCAAGCGCACTGTGGAGAGCTGAAAACACCAGAAAACGTGTTTCTCGCATTCAATAGCACGAAAACAGCGATTTCGGTGATTCTGCGCACTTGTAACAGCAGAATCATGAAGATTATCACTGAAAATGCATATCTCAGAGGGAAACCCAACGATACCGAAGATATTGCAGTTTCCGATTGTCAAACGCTCTGTGGCGTGCTGAAAACACCAGAAAACGTGTTTTTCCTATTCAATAGCACGAAAACAGCGATTTCGGTGATTCTGCACACTGGTAACAGCAGAATCATGAAGATTATCACTGAAAATGCATATCTCAGCCGGAAACGCAACGATACCGAAGATATCGCAGTTTCCGCATGTCAAACGCTCTGTGGCGTGCTGAAAACTCCAGAAAACGTGTTTTTCGCATTCAAAAGCACGAAAACAGCGATTTCGGTGATTCTGCGCACTTGTCACAGAAGAAACTCGAAGATTATCGTAGAAAATGCATATCTCAGCTGGAAACAACAACGATACCGAAGATATCGCAGTTTCCGCGTATCAAACGCACTGTGGAGTGCTGAAAACACCAGAAAACGTGTTTTTCGCATTCAATAGCACGAAAACAGCGATTTCGGTGATTCTGCACACTTGTAACAGCAGAATCATGAAGATTATCACTGAAAATGCATATCTCAGCTGGAAACCCCACGAAAACGAAGATATCCCTGTTTCCGCACATCAAAAGCACTGTCGGGTGCTGAAAACGCTAGAAAACGTGTTTTTCGCATTCAATAGCACGAAAACAGCGATTTCGGTGATTCTGCACACTTGTCACAGAAGAAACTCGATGATTATCGTAGAAAATGCTTATCTCAGCTGGAAACAACAAAGATACCGAAGATATCGCAGTTTCCGCATGTCAAACGCTCTGTGGCGTGCTGAAAACACCAGAAAACGTGTTTTTCGCATTCAATAGCACGAAAACAGCGATTTCGGTGATTCTGCACACTGGTAACAGCAGAATCATGAAGATTATCACTGAAAATGCATATCTCAGCCGGAAACCCAACGATACCGAAGATATCGCAGTTTCCGCATGTCAAACGCTCTGTGGCGTGCTGAAAACTCCATAAAACGTGTTTTTCGCATTCAATAGCACGAAAACAGCGATTTCGGTGATTCTGCACACTTGTCAAGGAAGAAACTCGAAGATTATCGTAGAAAATGCATATCTCAGCTGGAAACAACAACGATACCGAAGATATCGCAGTTTCCGCGTATCAAACGCACTGTGGAGTGCTGAAAACACCAGAAAACGTGTTTTTCGCATTCAATAGCACGAAAACAGCGACTTCGGTGATACTGCATACTTGTCACAGAAGAAACTCGAAGATTATCGTAGAAAATGCATATCTCAGCTGGAAACAACAACGATACCGAAGATATCTCAGTTTCCGCATGTCAAACGCACTGTGGAGTGCTGAAAACACCAGAAAACGTGTTTTTCGCATTCAATATCACGAAAACAGCGACTACGGTGATTCTGCATACTTGTCACAGAAGAAACTCGAAGATTATCGTAGAAAATGCATATCTCAGCTGGAAACACCAACGATACCGAAGATATCGCAGTTTCCGCATATCAAGCGCACTGTGGAGTGCTGAAAACACCAGAAAACGTGTTTTTCGCATTCAATAGCACGAAAACAGCGATTTCGGTGATTCTGCACACTTGTCAAGGAAGAAACTCGAAGATTATCGTAGAAAATGCATATCTCAGCTGGAAACAACAACGATACCGAAGATATCGCAGTTTCCGCGTATCAAACGCACTGTGGAGTGCTGAAAACACCAGAAAACGTGTTTTTCGCATTCAATAGCACGAAAACAGCGACTTCGGTGATACTGCATACTTGTCACAGAAGAAACTCGAAGATTATCGTAGAAAATGCATATCTCAGCTGGAAACAACAACGATACCGAAGATATCTCAGTTTCCGCATGTCAAACGCACTGTGGAGTGCTGAAAACACCAGAAAACGTGTTTTTCGCATTCAATATCACGAAAACAGCGACTACGGTGATTCTGCATACTTGTCACAGAAGAAACTCGAAGATTATCGTAGAAAATGCATATCTCAGCTGGAAACACCAACGATACCGAAGATATCGCAGTTTCCGCATATCAAGCGCACTGTGGAGAGCTGAAAACACCAGAAAACGTGTTTCTCGCATTCAATAGCACGAAAACAGCGATTTCGGTGATTCTGCGCACTTGTAACAGCAGAATCATGAAGATTATCACTGAAAATGCATATCTCAGAGGGAAACCCAACGATACCGAAGATATTGCAGTTTCCGATTGTCAAACGCTCTGTGGCGTGCTGAAAACACCAGAAAACGTGTTTTTCCTATTCAATAGCACGAAAACAGCGATTTCGGTGATTCTGCACACTGGTAACAGCAGAATCATGAAGATTATCACTGAAAATGCATATCTCAGCCGGAAACGCAACGATACCGAAGATATCGCAGTTTCCGCATGTCAAACGCTCTGTGGCGTGCTGAAAACTCCAGAAAACGTGTTTTTCGCATTCAAAAGCACGAAAACAGCGATTTCGGTGATTCTGCGCACTTGTCACAGAAGAAACTCGAAGATTATCGTAGAAAATGCATATCTCAGCTGGAAACAACAACGATACCGAAGATATCGCAGTTTCCGCGTATCAAACGCACTGTGGAGTGCTGAAAACACCAGAAAACGTGTTTTTCGCATTCAATAGCACGAAAACAGCGATTTCGGTGATTCTGCACACTTGTAACAGCAGAATCATGAAGATTATCACTGAAAATGCATATCTCAGCTGGAAACCCCACGAAAACGAAGATATCCCTGTTTCCGCACATCAAAAGCACTGTCGGGTGCTGAAAACGCTAGAAAACGTGTTTTTCGCATTCAATAGCACGAAAACAGCGATTTCGGTGATTCTGCACACTTGTCACAGAAGAAACTCGATGATTATCGTAGAAAATGCTTATCTCAGCTGGAAACAACAAAGATACCGAAGATATCGCAGTTTCCGCATGTCAAACGCTCTGTGGCGTGCTGAAAACACCAGAAAACGTGTTTTTCGCATTCAATAGCACGAAAACAGCGATTTCGGTGATTCTGCACACTGGTAACAGCAGAATCATGAAGATTATCACTGAAAATGCATATCTCAGCCGGAAACCCAACGATACCGAAGATATCGCAGTTTCCGCATGTCAAACGCTCTGTGGCGTGCTGAAAACTCCATAAAACGTGTTTTTCGCATTCAATAGCACGAAAACAGCGATTTCGGTGATTCTGCACACTTGTCAAGGAAGAAACTCGAAGATTATCGTAGAAAATGCATATCTCAGCTGGAAACAACAACGATACCGAAGATATCGCAGTTTCCGCGTATCAAACGCACTGTGGAGTGCTGAAAACACCAGAAAACGTGTTTTTCGCATTCAATAGCACGAAAACAGCGACTTCGGTGATACTGCATACTTGTCACAGAAGAAACTCGAAGATTATCGTAGAAAATGCATATCTCAGCTGGAAACAACAACGATACCGAAGATATCTCAGTTTCCGCATGTCAAACGCACTGTGGAGTGCTGAAAACACCAGAAAACGTGTTTTTCGCATTCAATATCACGAAAACAGCGACTACGGTGATTCAGCATACTTGTCACAGAAGAAACTCGAAGATTATCGTAGAAAATGCATATCTCAGCTGGAAACACCAACGATACCGAAGATATCGCAGTTTCCGCATATCAAGCGCACTGTGGAGTGCTGAAAACACCAGAAAACGTGTTTTTCGCATTCAATAGCACGAAAACAGCGATTTCGGTGATTCTGCGCACTTGTAACAGCAGAATCATGAAGATTATCACTGAAAATGCATATCTCAGAGGGAAACCCAACGATACCGAAGATATTGCAGTTTCCGATTGTCAAACGCACTGTGGCGTGCTGAAAACACCAGAAAACGTGTTTTTCCTATTCAATAGCACGAAAACAGCGATTTCGGTGATTCTGCACACTGGTAACAGCAGAATCATGAAGATTATCACTGAAAATGCATATCTCAGCCGGAAACCCAACGATACCGAAGATATCGCAGTTTCCGCATGTCAAACGCTCTGTGGCGTGCTGAAAACTCCAGAAAACGTGTTTTTCGCATTCAAAAGCACGAAAACAGCGATTTCGGTGATTCTGCACACTTGTCACAGAAGAAACTCGAAGATTATCGTAGAAAATGCATATCTCAGCTGGAAACAACAACGATACCGAAGATATCGCAGTTTCCGCGTATCAAACGCACTGTGGAGTGCTGAAAACACCAGAAAACGTGTTTTTCGCATTCAATAGCACGAAAACAGCGATTTCGGTGATTCTGCACACTTGTAACAGCAGAATCATGAAGATTATCACTGAAAATGCATATCTCAGCTGGAAACCCAACGATACCGAAGATATGGCAGTTTCCGCCTGTCAAACGCTCTCTGGCGTGCTGAAAACACCAGAAAACGTGTTTTTCGCATTCAATAGCACGAAAACAGCGATTTCGGTGATTCTGCACGCATGTCACAGAAGAAACTCGAAGATTATCGCAGAAAATGCAAATCTCAGCTGGAAACAACAACGATACCGAAGATATCGCAGTTTTCGCATATCAAACGCACTGTGGAGTGCTGAAAACACCAGAAAACGTGTTTTTCGCATTCAATAGCACGAAAACAGCGACTACGGTGATTCTGCATACTTGTCACAGAAGAAACTCGAAGATTATCGTAGAAAATGCATATCTCAGCTGGAAACAACAACGATACCGAAGATATCGCAGTTTCCGCATGTCAAACGCTCTGTGGCGTGCTGAAAACACCAGAAAACGTGTTTTTCGCATTCAATAGCACGAAAACAGCGATTTCGGTGATTCTGCACACTGGTAACAGCAGAATCATGAAGATTATCACTGAAAATGCATATCTTAGCCGGAAACCCAACGATACCGAAGATATCGCAGTTTCCGCATGTCAAACGATCTGTGGCGTGCTGAAAACTCCAGAAAACGTGTTTTTCGCATTCAATAGCACGAAAACAGCGATCTCGGTGATTCTGCACACTTGTCACAGAAGAAACTCGAAGATTATCGTAGAAAATGCATATCTCAGCAGGAAACAACAACGATACCGAAGATATCGTAGTTTCCGCGTATCAAACGCACTGTGGAGTGCAGAAAACACCAGAAAACGTGTTTTTCGCATTCAATAGCACGAAAACAGCGACTTCGGTGATTCTGCATACTTGTCACAGAAGAAACTCGAAGATTATCGTAGAAAATGCATATCTCAGCTGGAAACAACAACGATACCGAAGATATCTCAGTTTCCGCATGTCAAACGCTCTGTGGCGTGCTGAAAACACCAGAAAACGTGTTTTTCGCATTCAAAAGCACGAAAACAGCGATTTCAGTGATTCTGCACACTTGTAACAGCAGAATCATGAAGATTATCACTGAAAATGCATATCTCAGCTGGAAACCCAACGATACCGAAGATATCGCAGTTTCCGCGTATCAAACGCACTGTGGAGTGCTGAAAACACCAGAAAACGTGTTTTTCGCATTCAATAGCACGAAAACAGCGACTTCGGTGATTCTGCATACTTGTCACAGAAGAAACTCGAAGATTATCGTTGAAAATGCATATCTCAGCTGGAAACAACAACGATACCGCAGATATCTCAGTTTCCGCATGTCAAACGCTCTGTGGCGTGCTGAAAACACCAGAAAACGTGTTTTTCGCATTCAAAAGCACGAAAACAGCGATTTCGGTGATTCTGCACACATGTAACAGCAGAATCATGAAGATTATCACTGAAAAAGCATATCTCAGCTGGAAACAACAACGATACCGAAGATATCTCAGTTTCCGCATGTCAAACGCTCTGTGGCGTGCTGAAAACACCAGAAAACGTGTTTTTCGCATTCAATAGCACGAAATCCGCGATTTCGGTGATTCTGCACACTTGTAACAGCAGAATCATGAAGATTATCACTGAAAATGCATATCTCAGCTGGAAACCCAACGATACCGAAGATATCGCAGTTTCCGCATGTCAAACGCTCTGTGGCGTGCTGAAAACACCAGAAAACGTGTTTTTCGCATTCAAAAACAAGAAAACAGCGATTTCGGTGATTCTGCACACTTGTAACAGCAGAATCATGAAAATTATCACTGAAAATGCATATCTCAGCTGGAAACAACAACGATACCGAAGATATCGCAGTTTCCGCATGTCAAACGCTCTGTGGCGTGCTGAAAACACCAGAAAACGTGTTTTTCCTATTCAATAGCACGAAAACAGCGATTTCGGTGATTCTGCACACTGGTAACAGCAGAATCATGAAGATTATCACTGAAAATGCATATCTCAGCCGGAAACCCAACGATACCGAAGATATCGCAGTTTCCGCATGTCAAACGCTCTGTGGCGTGCTGAAAACACCAGAAAACGTGTTTTTCGCATTCAATAGCACGAAAACAGCGATTTCGGTGATTCTGCACACTTGTCACAGAAGAAACTCGAAGATTATCGTAGAAAATGCATATCTCAGCTGGAAACAACAACGATACCGAAGATATCGCAGTTTCCGCGTATCAAACGCACTGTGGAGTGCTGAAAACACCAGAAAACGTGTTTTTCGCATTCAATAGCACGAAAACAGCGACTTCGGTGATTCTGCATACTTGTCACAGAAGAAACTCGAAGATTATCGTAGAAAATGCATATCTCAGCTGGAAACAACAACGATACCGAAGATATCTCAGTTTCCGCATGTCAAACGCTCTGTGGCGTGCTGAAAACACCAGAATACGTGTTTTTCGCATTCAAAAGCACGAAAACAGCGATTTCGGTGATTCTGCACACATGTAACAGCAGAATCATGAAGATTATCACTGAAAAAGCATATCTCAGCTGGAAACAACAACGATACCGAAGATATCTCAGTTTCCGCATGTCAAACGCTCTGTGGCGTGCTGAAAACACCAGAAAACGTGTTTTTCCTATTCAATAGCACGAAAACAGCGATTTCGGTGATTCTGCATACTTGTCACAGAAGAAACTCGAAGATTATCGTAGAAAATGCATATCTCAGCTGGAAACAACAACGATACCGAAGATATCTCAGTTTCCGCATGTCAAACGCTCTGTGGCGTGCTGAAAACACCAGAAAACGTGTTTTTCGCATTCAAAAGCACGAAAACAGCGATTTCGGTGATTCTGCACACTTGTAACAGCAGAATCATGAAGATTATCACTGAAAATGCATATCTCAGCTGGAAACCCAACGATACCGAAGATATGGCAGTTTCCGCATGTCGAACGCTCTCTGGTGTGCTGAAAACACCAGAAAACGTGTTTTTCGCATTCAATAGCACGAAAACAGCGATTTCGGTGATTCTGCATACTTGTCACAGAAGAAACTCGAAGATTATCGTAGAAAATGCATATCTCAGCTGGAAACAACAACGATACCGAAGATATCTCAGTTTCCGCATGTCAAACGCTCTGTGGCGTGCTGAAAACACCAGAAAACGTGTTTTTCGCATTCAAAAGCACGATATCCGCGATTTCGGTGATTCTGCACACTTGTAACAGCAGAATCATGAAGATTATCACTGAAAATGCATATCTCAGCTGGAAACAACAACGATACCGAACATATCGCAGTTCCCGCATGTCAAACGCTCTGTGGCGTGCTGAAAACACCAGAAAACGTGTTTTTCGCATTCAATAGCACGAACACAGCGATTTCGGTGATTCTGCACACTGGTAACAGCAGAATCATGAAGATTATCACTGAAAATGCATATCTTAGCCGGAAACCCAACGATACCGAAGATATCGCAGTTTCCGCATGTCAAACGCTCTGTGGCGTGCTGAAAACTCCAGAAAACGTGTTTTTCGCATTCAATAGCACGAAAACAGCGATCTCGGTGATTCTGCACACTTGTCACAGAAGAAACTCGAAGATTATCGTAGAAAATGCATATCTCAGCAGGAAACAACAACGATACCGAAGATATCGTAGTTTCCGCGTATCAAACGCTCTGTGGCGTGCTGAAAACACCAGAAAACGTGTTTTTCGCATTCAAAAGCACGAAATCCGCGATTTCGGTGATTCTGCACACTTGTAACAGCAGAATCATGAAGATTATCACTGAAAATGCATATCTCAGCTGGAAACCCAACGATACCGAAGATATGGCAGTTTCCGCATGTCAAACGCTCTCTGGCGTGCTGAAAACACCAGAAAACGTGTTTTTCGCATTCAATAGCACGAAAACAGCGATTTCGGTGATTCTGCACACATGTCACAGAAGAAACTCGAAGATTATCGCAGAAAATGCAAATCTCAGCTGGAAACAACAACGATACCGAAGATATCGCAGTTTTCGCATATCAAACGCACTGTGGAGTGCTGAAAACACCAGAAAACGTGTTTTTCGCATTCAATAGCACGAAAACAGCGACTACGGTGATTCTGCATACTTGTCACAGAAGAAACTCGAAGATTATCGTAGAAAATGCATATCTCAGCTGGAAACAACAACGATACCGAAGATATCGCAGTTTCCGCATGTCAAACGCTCTGTGGCGTGCTGAAAACACCAGAAAACGTGTTTTTCGCATTCAATAGCACGAAAACAGCGATTTCGGTGATTCTGCACACTGGTAACAGCAGAATCATGAAGATTATCACTGAAAATGCATATCTTAGCCGGAAACCCAACGATACCGAAGATATCGCAGTTTCCGCATGTCAAACGCTCTGTGGCGTGCTGAAAACTCCAGAAAACGTGTTTTTCGCATTCAATAGCACGAAAACAGCGATCTCGGTGATTCCGCACACTTGTCACAGAAGAAACTCGAAGATTATCGTAGAAAATGCATATCTCAGCAGGAAACAACAACGATACCGAAGATATCGTAGTTTCCGCGTATCAAACGCACTGTGGAGTGCAGAAAACACCAGAAAACGTGTTTTTCGCATTCAATAGCACGAAATCCGCGATTTCGGTGATTCTGCACACTTGTAACAGCAGAATCATGAAAATTATCACTGAAAATGCATATCTCAGCTGGAAACAACAACGATACCGAAGATATCGCAGTTTCCGCATGTCAAACGCTCTGTGGCGTGCTGAAAACACCAGAAAACGTGTTTTTCCTATTCAATAGCACGAAAACAGCGATTTCGGTGATTCTGCACACTGGTAACAGCAGAATCATGAAGATTATCACTGAAAATGCATATCTCAGCCGGAAACCCAACGATACCGAAGATATCGCAGTTTTCGCATGTCAAACGCTCTGTGGCGTGCTGAAAACACCAGAAAACGTGTTTTTCGCATTCAAAAGCACGAAAACAGCGATTTCAGTGATTCTGCACACTTGTAACAGCAGAATCATGAAAATTATCACTGAAAATGCATATCTCAGCTGGAAACAACAACGATACCGAAGATATCGCAGTTTCCGCATGTCAAACGCTCTGTGGCGTGCTGAAAACACCAGAAAACGTGTTTTTCGCATTCAATAGCACGAACACAGCGATTTCGGTGATTCTGCACACTGGTAACAGCGGAATCATGAAGATTATCACTGAAAATGCATATCTTAGCCGGAAACCCAACGATACCGAAGATATCGCAGTTTCCGCATGTCAAACGCTCTGTGGCGTGCTGAAAACTCCAGAAAACGTGTTTTTCGCATTCAATAGCACGAAAACAGCGATCTCGGTGATTCTGCACACTTGTCACAGAAGAAACTCGAAGATTATCGTAGAAAATGCATATCTCAGCAGGAAACAACAACGATACCGAAGATATCGTAGTTTCCGCGTATCAAACGCACTGTGGAGTGCAGAAAACACCAGAAAACGTGTTTTTCGCATTCAATAGCACGAAAACAGCGACTTCGGTGATTCTGCATACTTGTCACAGAAGAAACTCGAAGATTATCGTAGAAAATGCATATCTCAGCTGGAAACAACAACGATACCGAAGATATCTCAGTTTCCGCATGTCAAACGCTCTGTGGCGTGCTGAAAACACCAGAAAACGTGTTTTTCGCATTCAAAAGCACGAAATCCGCGATTTCGGTGATTCTGCACACTTGTAACAGCAGAATCATGAAGATTATCACTGAAAATGCATATCTCAGCTGGAAACCCAACGATACCGAAGATATGGCAGTTTCCGCATGTCAAACGCTCTCTGGCGTGCTGAAAACACCAGAAAACGTGTTTTTCGCATTCAATAGCACGAAAACAGCGATTTCGGTGATTCTGCACACATGTCACAGAAGAAACTCGAAGCTTATCGCAGAAAATGCAAATCTCAGCTGGAAACAACAACGATACCGAAGATATCGCAGTTTTCGCATATCAAACGCACTGTGGAGTGCTGAAAACACCAGAAAACGTGTTTTTCGCATTCAATAGCACGAAAACAGCGACTACGGTGATTCTGCATACTTGTCACAGAAGAAACTCGAAGATTATCGTAGAAAATGCATATCTCAGCTGGAAACAACAACGATACCGAAGATATCGCAGTTTCCGCATGTCAAACGCTCTGTGGCGTGCTGAAAACACCAGAAAACGTGTTTTTCGCATTCAATAGCACGAAAACAGCGATTTCGGTGATTCTGCACACTGGTAACAGCAGAATCATGAAGATTATCACTGAAAATGCATATCTTAGCCGGAAACCCAACGATACCGAAGATATCGCAGTTTCCGCATGTCAAACGCTCTGTGGCGTGCTGAAAACTCCAGAAAACGTGTTTTTCGCATTCAATAGCACGAAAACAGCGATCTCGGTGATTCCGCACACTTGTCACAGAAGAAACTCGAAGATTATCGTAGAAAATGCATATCTCAGCAGGAAACAACAACGATACCGAAGATATCGTAGTTTCCGCGTATCAAACGCACTGTGGAGTGCAGAAAACACCAGAAAACGTGTTTTTCGCATTCAATAGCACGAAATCCGCGATTTCGGTGATTCTGCACACTTGTAACAGCAGAATCATGAAGATTATCACTGAAAATGCATATCTCAGCTGGAAACCCAACGATACCGAAGATATCGCAGTTTCCGCATGTCAAACGCTCTGTGGCGTGCTGAAAACACCAGAAAACGTGTTTTTCGCATTCAAAAGCACGAAAACAGCGATTTCGGTGATTCTGCACACTTGTAACAGCAGAATCATGAAAATTATCACTGAAAATGCATATCTCAGCTGGAAACAACAACGATACCGAAGATATCGCAGTTTCCGCATGTCAAACGCTCTGTGGCGTGCTGAAAACACCAGAAAACGTGTTTTTCCTATTCAATAGCACGAAAACAGCGATTTCGGTGATTCTGCACACTGGTAACAGCAGAATCATGAAGATTATCACTGAAAATGCATATCTCAGCCGGAAACCCAACGATACCGAAGATATCGCAGTTTTCGCATGTCAAACGCTCTGTGGCGTGCTGAAAACACCAGAAAACGTGTTTTTCGCATTCAAAAGCACGAAAACAGCGATTTCAGTGATTCTGCACACTTGTAACAGCAGAATCATGAAAATTATCACTGAAAATGCATATCTCAGCTGGAAACAACAACGATACCGAAGATATCGCAGTTTCCGCATGTCAAACGCTCTGTGGCGTGCTGAAAACACCAGAAAACGTGTTTTTCGCATTCAATAGCACGAAAACAGCGACTACGGTGATTCTGCATACTTGTCACAGAAGAAACTCGAAGATTATCGTAGAAAATGCATATCTCAGCTGGAAACAACAACGATACCGAAGATATCGCAGTTTCCGCATGTCAAACGCTCTGTGGCGTGCTGAAAACACCAGAAAACGTGTTTTTCGCATTCAATAGCACGAAAACAGCGATTTCGGTGATTCTGCACACTGGTAACAGCAGAATCATGAAGATTATCACTGAAAATGCATATCTTAGCCGGAAACCCAACGATACCGAAGATATCGCAGTTTCCGCATGTCAAACGCTCTGTGGCGTGCTGAAAACTCCAGAAAACGTGTTTTTCGCATTCAATAGCACGAAAACAGCGACCTCGGTGATTCTGCACACTTGTCACAGAAGAAACTCGAAGATTATCGTAGAAAATGCATATCTCAGCAGGAAACAACAACGATACCGAAGATATCGTAGTTTCCGCGTATCAAACGCACTGTGGAGTGCAGAAAACACCAGAAAACGTGTTTTTCGCATTCAATAGCACGAAAACAGCGACTTCGGTGATTCTGCATACTTGTCACAGAAGAAACTCGAAGATTATCGTAGAAAATGCATATCTCAGCTGGAAACAACAACGATACCGAAGATATCTCAGTTTCCGCATGTCAAACGCTCTGTGGCGTGCTGAAAACACCATAAAACGTGTTTTTCGCATTCAAAAGCACGAAATCCGCGATTTCGGTGATTCTGCACACTTGTAACAGCAGAATCATGAAGATTATCACTGAAAATGCATATCTCAGCTGGAAACCCAACGATACCGAAGATATGGCAGTTTCCGCATGTCAAACGCTCTCTGGCGTGCTGAAAACACCAGAAAACGTGTTTTTCGCATTCAATAGCACGAAAACAGCGATTTCGGTGATTCTGCACACATGTTACAGAAGAAACTCGAAGATTATCGCAGAAAATGCAAATCTCAGCTGGAAACAACAACGATACCGAAGATATCGCAGTTTTCGCATATCAAACGCACTGTGGAGTGCTGAAAACACCAGAAAACGTGTTTTTCGCATTCAATAGCACGAAAACAGCGACTACGGTGATTCTGCATACTTGTCACAGAAGAAACTCGAAGATTATCGTAGAAAATGCATATCTCAGCTGGAAACAACAACGATACCGAAGATATCGCAGTTTCCGCATGTCAAACGCTCTGTGGCGTGCTGAAAACACCAGAAAACGTGTTTTTCGCATTCAATAGCACGAAAACAGCGATTTCGGTGATTCTGCACACTGGTAACAGCAGAATCATGAAGATTATCACTGAAAATGCATATCTTAGCCGGAAACCCAACGATACCGAAGATATCGCAGTTTCCGCATGTCAAACGCTCTGTGGCGTGCTGAAAACTCCAGAAAACGTGTTTTTCGCATTCAATAGCACGAAAACAGCGATCTCGGTGATTCCGCACACTTGTCACAGAAGAAACTCGAAGATTATCGTAGAAAATGCATATCTCAGCAGGAAACAACAACGATACCGAAGATATCGTAGTTTCCGCGTATCAAACGCACTGTGGAGTGCAGAAAACACCAGAAAACGTGTTTTTCGCATTCAAAAGCACGAAAACAGCGATTTCGGTGATTCTGCACACTTGTAACAGCAGAATCATGAAAATTATCACTGAAAATGCATATCTCAGCTGGAAGCAACAACGATACCGAAGTTATCGCAGTTTCCGCATGTCAAGCGCTCTGTGGCGTGCTGAAAACACCAGAAAACGTGTTTTTCCTATTCAATAGCACGAAAACAGCGATTTCGGTGATTCTGCACACTGGTAACAGCAGAATCATGAAGATTATCACTGAAAATGCATATCTCAGCCGGAAACCCAACGATACCGAAGATATCGCAGTTTCCGCATGTCAAACGCTCTGTGGCGTGCTGAAAACTCCAGAAAACGTGTTTTTCGCATTCAATAGCACGAAAACAGCGATTTCGGTGATTCTGCACACTTGTCACAGAAGAAACTCGAAGATTATCGTAGAAAATGCATATCTCAGCTGGAAACAACAACGATACCGAAGATATCGCAGTTTCCGCGTATCAAACGCACTGTGGAGTGCTGAAATCACCAGAAAACGTGTTTTTCGCATTCAATAGCACGAAAACAGCGACTTCGGTGATTCTGCATACTTGTCACAGAAGAAACTCGAAGATTATCGTAGAAAATGCATATCTCAGCTGGAAACAACAACGATACCGAAGATATCTCAGTTTCCGCATGTCAAACGCTCTGTGGCGTGCTGAAAACACCAGAATACGTGTTTTTCGCATTCAAAAGCACGAAAACAGCGATTTCGGTGATTCTGCACACATGTAACAGCAGAATCATGAAGATTATCACTGAAAAAGCATATCTCAGCTGGAAACAACAACGATACCGAAGATATCTCAGTTTCCGCATGTCAAACGCTCTGTGGCGTGCTGAAAACACCAGAAAACGTGTTTTTCCTATTCAATAGCACGAAAACAGCGATTTCGGTGATTCTGCATACTTGTCACAGAAGAAACTCGAAGATTATCGTAGAAAATGCATATCTCAGCTGGAAACAACAACGATACCGAAGATATCTCAGTTTCCGCATGTCAAACGCTCTGTGGCGTGCTGAAAACACCAGAAAACGTGTTTTTCGCATTCAATAGCACGAAAACAGCGACTACGGTGATTCTGCATACTTGTCACAGAAGAAACTCGAAGATTATCGTAGAAAATGCATATCTCAGCTGGAAACAACAACGATACCGAAGATATCGCAGTTTCCGCATGTCAAACGCTCTGTGGCGTGCTGAAAACACCAGAAAACGTGTTTTTCGCATTCAATAGCACGAAAACAGCGATTTCGGTGATTCTGCACACTGGTAACAGCAGAATCATGAAGATTATCACTGAAAATGCATATCTTAGCCGGAAACCCAACGATACCGAAGATATCGCAGTTTCCGCATGTCAAACGCTCTGTGGCGTGCTGAAAACTCCAGAAAACGTGTTTTTCGCATTCAATAGCACGAAAACAGCGATCTCGGTGATTCTGCACACTTGTCACAGAAGAAACTCGAAGATTATCGTAGAAAATGCATATCTCAGCAGGAAACAACAACGATACCGAAGATATCGTAGTTTCCGCGTATCAAACGCACTGTGGAGTGCAGAAAACACCAGAAAACGTGTTTTTCGCATTCAATAGCACGAAAACAGCGACTTCGGTGATTCTGCATACTTGTCACAGAAGAAACTCGAAGATTATCGTAGAAAATGCATATCTCAGCTGGAAACAACAACGATACCGAAGATATCTCAGTTTCCGCATGTCAAACGCTCTGTGGCGTGCTGAAAACACCATAAAACGTGTTTTTCGCATTCAAAAGCACGAAATCCGCGATTTCGGTGATTCTGCACACTTGTAACAGCAGAATCATGAAGATTATCACTGAAAATGCATATCTCAGCTGGAAACCCAACGATACCGAAGATATGGCAGTTTCCGCATGTCAAACGCTCTCTGGCGTGCTGAAAACACCAGAAAACGTGTTTTTCGCATTCAATAGCACGAAAACAGCGATTTCGGTGATTCTGCACACATGTCACAGAAGAAACTCGAAGATTATCGCAGAAAATGCAAATCTCAGCTGGAAACAACAACGATACCGAAGATATCGCAGTTTTCGCATATCAAACGCACTGTGGAGTGCTGAAAACACCAGAAAACGTGTTTTTCGCATTCAATAGCACGAAAACAGCGACTACGGTGATTCTGCATACTTGTCACAGAAGAAACTCGAAGATTATCGTAGAAAATGCATATCTCAGCTGGAAACAACAACGATACCGAAGATATCGCAGTTTCCGCATGTCAAACGCTCTGTGGCGTGCTGAAAACACCAGAAAACGTGTTTTTCGCATTCAATAGCACGAAAACAGCGATTTCGGTGATTCTGCACACTGGTAACAGCAGAATCATGAAGATTATCACTGAAAATGCATATCTTAGCCGGAAACCCAACGATACCGAAGATATCGCAGTTTCCGCATGTCAAACGCTCTGTGGCGTGCTGAAAACTCCAGAAAACGTGTTTTTCGCATTCAATAGCACGAAAACAGCGATCTCGGTGATTCCGCACACTTGTCACAGAAGAAACTCGAAGATTATCGTAGAAAATGCATATCTCAGCAGGAAACAACAACGATACCGAAGATATCGTAGTTTCCGCGTATCAAACGCACTGTGGAGTGCAGAAAACACCAGAAAACGTGTTTTTCGCATTCAATAGCACGAAATCCGCGATTTCGGTGATTCTGCACACTTGTAACAGCAGAATCATGAAGATTATCACTGAAAATGCATATCTCAGCTGGAAACCCAACGATACCGAAGATATCGCAGTTTCCGCATGTCAAACGCTCTGTGGCGTGCTGAAAACACCAGAAAACTTGTTTTTCCTATTCAATAGCACGAAAACAGCGATTTCGGTGATTCTGCACACTGGTAACAGCAGAATCATGAAGATTATCACTGAAAATGCATATCTCAGCCGGAAACCCAACGATACCGAAGATATCGCAGTTTCCGCATGTCAAACGCTCAGTGGCGTGCTGAAAACTCCAGAAAACGTGTTTTTCGCATTCAATAGCACGAAAACAGCGATTTCGGTGATTCTGCACACTTGTCACAGAAGAAACTCGAAGATTATCGTAGAAAATGCATATCTCAGCTGGAAACAACAACGATACCGAAGATATCGCAGTTTCCGCGTATCAAACGCACTGTGGAGTGCTGAAATCACCAGAAAACGTGTTTTTCGCATTCAATAGCACGAAAACAGCGACTTCGGTGATTCTGCATACTTGTCACAGAAGAAACTCGAAGATTATCGTAGAAAATGCATATCTCAGCTGGAAACAACAACGATACCGAAGATATCTCAGTTTCCGCATGTCAAACGCTCTGTGGCGTGCTGAAAACACCAGAATACGTGTTTTTCGCATTCAAAAGCACGAAAACAGCGATTTCGGTGATTCTGCACACATGTAACAGCAGAATCATGAAGATTATCACTGAAAAAGCATATCTCAGCTGGAAACAACAACGATACCGAAGATATCTCAGTTTCCGCATGTCAAACGCTCTGTGGCGTGCTGAAAACACCAGAAAACGTGTTTTTCCTATTCAATAGCACGAAAACAGCGATTTCGGTGATTCTGCATACTTGTCACAGAAGAAACTCGAAGATTATCGTAGAAAATGCATATCTCAGCTGGAAACAACAACGATACCGAAGATATCTCAGTTTCCGCATGTCAAACGCTCTGTGGCGTGCTGAAAACACCAGAAAACGTGTTTTTCGCATTCAAAAGCACGAAAACAGCGATTTCGGTGATTCTGCACACTTGTAACAGCAGAATCATGAAGATTATCACTGAAAATGCATATCTCAGCCGGAAACCCAACGATACCGAAGATATGGCAGTTTCCGCATGTCAAACGCTCTCTGGCGTGCTGAAAACACCAGAAAACGTGTTTTTCGCATTCAATAGCACGAAAACAGCGATTTCGGTGATTCTGCATACTTGTCACAGAAGAAACTCGAAGATTATCGTAGAAAATGCATATCTCAGCTGGAAACAACAACGATACCGAAGATATCTCAGTTTCCGCATGTCAAACGCTCTGTGGCGTGCTGAAAACACCAGAAAACGTGTTTTTCGCATTCAAAAGCACGAAATCCGCGATTTCGGTGATTCTGCACACTTGTAACAGCAGAATCATGAAGATTATCACTGAAAATGCATATCTCAGCTGGAAACCCAACGATACCGAAGATATCGCAGTTTCCGCATGTCAAACGCTCTGTGGCGTGCTGAAAACACCAGAAAACGTGTTTTTCGCATTCAAAAGCACGAAAACAGCGATTTCAGTGATTCTGCACACTTGTAACAGCAGAATCGTGAAAATTATCACTGAAAATGCATATCTCAGCTGGAAACAACAACGATACCGAAGATATCGCAGTTTCCGCATGTCAAACGCTCTGTGGCGTGCTGAAAACACCAGAAAACGTGTTTTTCGCATTCAATAGCACGAAAACAGCGACTACGGTGATTCTGCATACTTGTCACAGAAGAAACTCGAAGATTATCGTAGAAACTGCATATCTCAGCTGGAAACAACAACGATACCGAAGAAATCGCAGTTTCCGCATGTCAAACGCTCTGTGGCGTGCTGAAAACACCAGAAAACGTGTTTTTCGCATTCAATAGCACGAAAACAGCGATTTCGGTGATTCTGCACACTGGTAACAGCAGAATCATGAAGATTATCACTGAAAATGCATATCTTAGCCGGAAACCCAACGATACCGAAGATATCGCAGTTTCCGCATGTCAAACGCTCTGTGGCGTGCTGAAAACTCCAGAAAACGTGTTTTTCGCATTCAATAGCACGAAAACAGCGATCTCGGTGATTCTGCACACTTGTCACAGAAGAAACTCGAAGATTATCGTAGAAAATGCATATCTCAGCAGGAAACAACAACGATACCGAAGATATCGTAGTTTCCGCGTATCAAACGCACTGTGGAGTGCAGAAAACACCAGAAAACGTGTTTTTCGCATTCAATAGCACGAAAACAGCGACTTCGGTGATTCTGCATACTTGTCACAGAAGAAACTCGAAGATTATCGTAGAAAATGCATATCTCAGCTGGAAACAACAACGATACCGAAGATATCTCAGTTTCCGCATGTCAAACGCTCTGTGGCGTGCTGAAAACACCAGAAAACGTGTTTTTCGCATTCAAAAGCACGAAATCCGCGATTTCGGTGATTCTGCACACTTGTAACAGCAGAATCATGAAGATTATCACTGAAAATGCATATCTCAGCTGGAAACCCAACGATACCGAAGATATGGCAGTTTCCGCATGTCAAACGCTCTCTGGCGTGCTGAAAACACCAGAAAACGTGTTTTTCGCATTCAATAGCACGAAAACAGCGATTTCGGTGATTCTGCACACATGTCACAGAAGAAACTCGAAGATTATCGCAGAAAATGCAAATCTCAGCTGGAAACAACAACGATACCGAAGATATCGCAGTTTTCGCATATCAAACGCACTGTGGAGTGCTGAAAACACCAGAAAACGTGTTTTTCGCATTCAATAGCACGAAAACAGCGACTACGGTGATTCTGCATACTTGTCACAGAAGAAACTCGAAGATTATCGTAGAAAATGCATATCTCAGCTGGAAACAACAACGATACCGAAGATATCGCAGTTTCCGCATGTCAAACGCTCTGTGGCGTGCTGAAAACATCAGAAAACGAGTTTTTCGCATTCAATAGCACGAAAACAGCGATTTCGGTGATTCTGCACACTGGTAACAGCAGAATCATGAAGATTATCACTGAAAATGCATATCTTAGCCGGAAACCCAACGATACCGAAGATATCGCAGTTTCCGCATGTCAAACGCTCTGTGGCGTGCTGAAAACTCCAGAAAACGTGTTTTTCGCATTCAATAGCACGAAAACAGCGATCTCGGTGATTCCGCACACTTGTCACAGAAGAAACTCGAAGATTATCGTAGAAAATGCATATCTCAGCAGGAAACAACAACGATACCGAAGATATCGTAGTTTCCGCGTATCAAACGCACTGTGGAGTGCAGAAAACACCAGAAAACGTGTTTTTCGCATTCAATAGCACGAAAACAGCGACTTCGGTGATTCTGCATACTTGTCACAGAAGAAACTCGAAGATTATCGTAGAAAATGCATATCTCAGCTGGAAACAACAACGATACCGAAGATATCTCAGTTTCCGCATGTCAAACGCTCTGTGGCGTGCTGAAAGCACCAGAAAACGTGTTTTTCGCATTCAAAAGCACGAAATCCGCGATTTCGGTGATTCTGCACACTTGTAACAGCAGAATCATGAAGATTATCACTGAAAATGCATATCTCAGCTGGAAACCCAACGATACCGAAGAAATCGCAGTTTCCGCATGTCAAACGCTCTGTGGCGTGCTGAAAACACCAGAAAACGTGTTTTTCGCATTCAAAAGCACGAAAACAGCGATTTCAGTGATTCTGCACACTTGTAACAGCAGAATCATGAAAATTATCACTGAAAATGCATATCTCAGCTGGAAACAACAACGATACCGAAGATATCGCAGTTTCCGCATGTCAAACGCTCTGTGGCGTGCTGAAAACACCAGAAAACGTGTTTTTCGCATTCAAAAGCACGAAAACAGCGATTTCGGTGATTCAGCTCACTTGTCACAGAAGAAACTCGAAGATTATCGTAGAAAATGCATATCTCAGCAGGAAACAACAACGATACCGAAGATATCGCAGTTTCCGCGTATCAAACGCACTGTGGAGTGCTGAAAACACCAGAAAACGTGTTTTTCGCATTCAATAGCACGAAAACAGCGACTTCGGTGATTCTGCATACTTGTCACAGAAGAAACTCGAAGATTATCGTAGAAAATGCATATCTCAGCTGGAAACAACAACGATACCGCAGATATCTCAGTTTCCGCATGTCAAACGCTCTGTGGCGTGCTGAAAACACCAGAAAACGTGTTTTTCGCATTCAAAAGCACGAAAACAGCGATTTCGGTGATTCTGCACACTTGTAACAGCAGAATCATGAAGATTATCACTGAAAATGCATATCTCAGCTGGAAACCCAACGATACCGAAGATATGGCAGTTTCCGCATGTCAAACGCTCTCTGGCGTGCTGAAAACACCAGAAAACGTGTTTTTCGCATTCAATAGCACGAAAACAGCGATTTCGGTGATTCTGCATACTTGTCACAGAAGAAACTCGAAGATTATCGTAGAAAATGCATATCTCAGCTGGAAACAACAACGATACCGAAGATATCTCAGTTTCCGCATGTCAAACGCTCTGTGGCGTGCTGAAAACACCAGAAAACGTGTTTTTCGCATTCAAAAGCACGAAAACAGCGATTTCGGTGATTCTGCACACATGTAACAGCAGAATCATGAAGATTATCACTGAAAAAGCATATCTCAGCTGGAAACAACAACGATACCGAAGATATCTCAGTTTCCGCATGTCAAACGCTCTGTGGCGTGCTGAAAACACCAGAAAACGTGTTTTTCGCATTCAATAGCACGAAATCCGCGATTTCGGTGATTCTGCACACTTGTAACAGCAGAATCATGAAGATTATCACTGAAAATGCATATCTCAGCTGGAAACCCAACGATACCGAAGATATCGCAGTTTCCGCATGTCAAACGCTCTGTGGCGTGCTGAAAACACCAGAAAACGTGTTTTTCGCATTCAAAAGCACGAAAACAGCGATTTCGGTGATTCTGCACACTTGTAACAGCAGAATCATGAAAATTATCACTGAAAATGCATATCTCAGCTGGAAACAACAACGATACCGAAGATATCGCAGTTTCCGCATGTCAAACGCTCTGTGGCGTGCTGAAAACACCAGAAAACGTGTTTTTCGCATTCAAAAGCACGAAAACAGCGATTTCGGTGATTCAGCACACTTGTAGCAGCAGAATCATGAAGATTATCATTGAAAATGCATATCTAAGCTGGAAACAACAATGATACCGAAGATATCGCAGTTTCCGCATATCAAACGCACTGTGGAGTGCTGAAAACACCAGAAAACGTGTTTTTCGCATTCAATAGCACGAAAACAGCGATTTCGGTGATTCTGCACACATGTCACAGAAGAAACTCGAAGATTATCGTAGAAAATGCATATCTCTGCTGGAAACACCAACGATACCGAAGATATCGCAGTTTCCGCATATCAAACGCACTGTGGAGTGCTGAAAACACCAGAAAACGTGTTTTTCGCATTCAATAGCACGAAAACAGCGATTTCAGTGATTCTGCACACTTGTCAGAGAAGAAACTCGAACATTATCGTAGAAAATGCATATCTCAGCTGGAAACAACTACGATACCGAAGATATCGCAGTCTCTGCATATCAAACGCATTGTGGAGTGCTGAACACACCAGAAAACGTGTTTTTCGCATTCAATAGCACGAAAACAGCGATTTCAGTGATTCTGCACACTTGTCAGAGAAGAAACTCGAACATTATCGTAGAAAATGCATATCTCAGCTGGAAACAACTACGATACCGAAGATATCGCAGTCTCTGCATATCAAACGCATTGTGGAGTGCTGAACACACCAGAAAACGTGTTTTTTGCATTCAATAGCACGAAATCCGCGATTTCGGTGATTCTGCACACTTGTAACAGCAGAATCATGAAGATTATCACTGAAAATGCATATCTCAGCTGGAAACAACAACGATACCGAAGATATCTCAGTTTCCGCATGTCAAACGCTCTGTGGCGTGCTGAAAACACCAGAAAACGTGTTTTTCGCATTCAATAGCACGAAATCCGCGATTTCGGTGATTCTGCACACTTGTAACAGCAGAATCATGAAGATTATCACTGAAAATGCATATCTCAGCTGGAAACCCAACGATACCGAAGATATCGCAGTTTCCGCATGTCAAACGCTCTGTGGCGTGCTGAAAACACCAGAAAACGTGTTTTTCGCATTCAAAAGCACGAAAACAGCGATTTCGGTGATTCTGCACACTTGTAACAGCAGAATCATGAAGATTATCACTGAAAATGCATATCTCAGCTGGAAACAACAACGATACCGAAGATATCGCAGTTTCCGCATGTCAAACGCTCTGTGGCGTGCTGAAAACACCAGAAAACGTGTTTTTCGCATTCAATAGCACGAAAACAGCGATTTCGGTGATTCTGCACACATGTCACAGAAGAAACTCGAAGATTATCGTAGAAAATGCATATCTCTGCTGGAAACACCAACGATACCGAAGATATCGCAGTTTCCGCATATCAAACGCACTGTGGAGTGCTGAAAACACCAGAAAACGTGTTTTTCGCATTCAATAGCACGAAAACAGCGATTTCAGTGATTCTGCACACTTGTCAGAGAAGAAACTCGAACATTATCGTAGAAAATGCATATCTCAGCTGGAAACAACTACGATACCGAAGATATCGCAGTCTCTGCATATCAAACGCATTGTGGAGTGCTGAACACACCAGAAAACGTGTTTTTCGCATTCAATAGCACGAAAACAGCGATTTCGGTGATTCTGCACACTTGTAACAGCAGAATCATGAAGATTATCACTGAAAATGCATATCTCAGCTGGAAACCCAACGATACCGAAGATATCGCAGTTTCCGCATGTCAAACGCTCTGTGGCGTGCTGAAAACACCAGAAAACGTGTTTTTCGCATTCAAAAGCACGAAAACAGCGATTTCGGTGATTCTGCACACTTGTAACAGCAGAATCATGAAAATTATCACTGAAAATGCATATCTCAGCTGGAAACAACAACGATACCGAAGATATCGCAGTTTCCGCATGTCAAACGCTCTGTGGCGTGCTGAAAACACCAGAAAACGTGTTTTTCGCATTCAAAAGCACGAAAACAGCGATTTCGGTGATTCAGCACACTTGTAGCAGCAGAATCATGAAGATTATCATTGAAAATGCATATCTAAGCTGGAAACAACAATGATACCGAAGATATCGCAGTTTCCGCATATCAAACGCACTGTGGAGTGCTGAAAACACCAGAAAACGTGTTTTTCGCATTCAATAGCACGAAAACAGCGATTTCGGTGATTCTGCACACATGTCACAGAAGAAACTCGAAGATTATCGTAGAAAATGCATATCTCTGCTGGAAACACCAACGATACCGAAGATATCGCAGTTTCCGCATATCAAACGCACTGTGGAGTGCTGAAAACACCAGAAAACGTGTTTTTCGCATTCAATAGCACGAAAACAGCGATTTCAGTGATTCTGCACACTTGTCAGAGAAGAAACTCGAACATTATCGTAGAAAATGCATATCTCAGCTGGAAACAACTACGATACCGAAGATATCGCAGTCTCTGCATATCAAACGCATTGTGGAGTGCTGAACACACCAGAAAACGTGTTTTTCGCATTCAATAGCACGAAAACAGCGATTTCAGTGATTCTGCACACTTGTCAGAGAAGAAACTCGAACATTATCGTAGAAAATGCATATCTCAGCTGGAAACAACTACGATACCGAAGATATCGCAGTCTCTGCATATCAAACGCATTGTGGAGTGCTGAACACACCAGAAAACGTGTTTTTTGCATTCAATAGCACGAAATCCGCGATTTCGGTGATTCTGCACACTTGTAACAGCAGAATCATGAAGATTATCACTGAAAATGCATATCTCAGCTGGAAACAACAACGATACCGAAGATATCTCAGTTTCCGCATGTCAAACGCTCTGTGGCGTGCTGAAAACACCAGAAAACGTGTTTTTCGCATTCAATAGCACGAAATCCGCGATTTCGGTGATTCTGCACACTTGTAACAGCAGAATCATGAAGATTATCACTGAAAATGCATATCTCAGCTGGAAACCCAACGATACCGAAGATATCGCAGTTTCCGCATGTCAAACGCTCTGTGGCGTGCTGAAAACACCAGAAAACGTGTTTTTCGCATTCAAAAGCACGAAAACAGCGATTTCGGTGATTCTGCACACTTGTAACAGCAGAATCATGAAGATTATCACTGAAAATGCATATCTCAGCTGGAAACAACAACGATACCGAAGATATCGCAGTTTCCGCATGTCAAACGCTCTGTGGCGTGCTGAAAACACCAGAAAACGTGTTTTTCGCATTCAATAGCACGAAAACAGCGATTTCGGTGATTCTGCACACATGTCACAGAAGAAACTCGAAGATTATCGTAGAAAATGCATATCTCTGCTGGAAACACCAACGATACCGAAGATATCGCAGTTTCCGCATATCAAACGCACTGTGGAGTGCTGAAAACACCAGAAAACGTGTTTTTCGCATTCAATAGCACGAAAACAGCGATTTCAGTGATTCTGCACACTTGTCAGAGAAGAAACTCGAACATTATCGTAGAAAATGCATATCTCAGCTGGAAACAACTACGATACCGAAGATATCGCAGTCTCTGCATATCAAACGCATTGTGGAGTGCTGAACACACCAGAAAACGTGTTTTTCGCATTCAATAGCACGAAAACAGCGATTTCAGTGATTCTGCACACTTGTCAGAGAAGAAACTCGAACATTATCGTAGAAAATGCATATCTCAGCTGGAAACAACTACGATACCGAAGATATCGCAGTCTCTGCATATCAAACGCATTGTGGAGTGCTGAACACACCAGAAAACGTGTTTTTTGCATTCAATAGCACGAAATCCGCGATTTCGGTGATTCTGCACACTTGTAACAGCAGAATCATGAAGATTATCACTGAAAATGCATATCTCAGCTGGAAACAACAACGATACCGAAGATATCTCAGTTTCCGCATGTCAAACGCTCTGTGGCGTGCTGAAAACACCAGAAAACGTGTTTTTCGCATTCAAAAGCACGAAAACAGCGATTTCGGTGATTCTGCACACATGTAACAGCAGAATCATGAAGATTATCACTGAAAAAGCATATCTCAGCTGGAAACAACAACGATACCGAAGATATCTCAGTTTCCGCATGTCAAACGCTCTGTGGCGTGCTGAAAACACCAGAAAACGTGTTTTTCGCATTCAATATCACGAAATCCGCGATTTCGGTGATTCTGCACACTTGTAACAGCAGAATCATGAAGATTATCACTGAAAATGCATATCTCAGCTGGAAACCCAACGATACCGAAGATATCGCAGTTTCCGCATGTCAAACGCTCTGTGGCGTGCTGAAAACACCAGAAAACGTGTTTTTCGCATTCAAAAGCACGAAAACAGCGATTTCGGTGATTCTGCACACTTGTAACAGCAGAATCATGAAAATTATCACTGAAAATGCATATCTCAGCTGGAAACAACAACGATACCGAAGATATCGCAGTTTCCGCATGTCAAACGCTCTGTGGCGTGCTGAAAACACCAGAAAACGTGTTTTTCGCATTCAAAAGCACGAAAACAGCGATTTCGGTGATTCAGCACACTTGTAGCAGCAGAATCATGAAGATTATCATTGAAAATGCATATCTCAGCTGGAAACAACAACGATACCGAAGGTATGACAGTTTCCGCATATCAAACGCACTGTGGAGTGCTGAAAACACCAGAAAACGTGGTTTTCGCATTCAATAGCACGAAAACAGCGATTTCGGTGATTCTGCACACTTGTCACAGAAGAAACTCGAAGATTATCGTAGAAAATGCAAATCTCAGCTGGAAACAACAACGATACCGAAGATATCGCAGTTTTCGCATATCAAGCGCACTGTGGAGTGCTGAAAACACCAGAAAACGTGTTTTTCGCATTCAATAGCACGAAAACAGCGATTTCGGTGATTCTGCGCACTTGTAACAGCAGAATCATGAAGATTATCACTGAAAATGCATATCTCAGAGGGAAACCCAACGATACCGAAGATATTGCAGTTTCCGATTGTCAAACGCTCTGTGGCGTGCTGAAAACACCAGAAAACGTGTTTTTCCTATTCAATAGCACGAACACAGCGATTTCGGTGATTCTGCACACTGGTAACAGCAGAATCATGAGGATTATCACTGAAAATGCATATCTCAGCCGGAAACCCAACGATACCGAAGATATCGCAGTTTCCGCATGTCAAACGCTCTGTGGCGTGCTGAAAACTCCAGAAAACGTGTTTTTCGCATTCAATAGCACGAAAACAGCGATTTCGGTGATTCTGCACACTTGTCACAGAAGAAACTCGAAGATTATCGTAGAAAATGCATATCTCAGCTGGAAACAACAACGATACCGAAGATATCGCAGTTTCCGCGTATCAAACGCACTGTGGAGTGCTGAAAACACCAGAAAACGTGTTTTTCCTATTCAATAGCACGTAAACAGCGACTTCGGTGATTCTGCATACTTGTCACAGAAGAAACTCGAAGATTATCGTAGAAAATGCATATCTCAGCTGGAAACAACAACGATACCGAAGATATCGCAGTTTCCGCGTATCAAACGCACTGTGGAGTGCTGAAAACACCAGAAAACGTGTTTTTCGCATTCAATAGCACGACAACAGCGACTTCGGTGATTCTGCATACTTGTCACAGAAGAAACTCGAAGATTATCGTAGAAAATGCATATCTCAGCTGGAAACAACAACGATACCGCAGATATCTCAGTTTCCGCATGTCAAACGCTCTGTGGCGTGCTGAAAACACCAGAAAACGTGTTTTTCGCATTCAAAAGCACGAAAACAGCGATTTCGGTGATTCTGCGCACTTGTAACAGCAGAATTATGAAGATTATCACTGAAAATGCATATCTCAGAGGGAAACTCAACGATACCGAAGATATTGCAGTTTCCGATTGTCAAACGCTCTGTGGCGTGCTGAAAACACCAGAAAACGTGTTTTTCCTATTCAATAGCACGAAAACAGCGATTTCGGTGATTCTGCACACTGGTAACAGCAGAGTCATGAAGATTATCACTGAAAAAGCATATCTCAGCTGGAAACAACAACGATACCGAAGATATCTCAGTTTCCGCATGTCAAACGCTCTGTGGCGTGCTGAAAACACCAGAAAACGTGTTTTTCGCATTCAATAGCACGAAATCCGCGATTTCGGTGATTCTGCACACTTGTAACAGCAGAATCATGAAGATTATCACTGAAAATGCATATCTCAGCTGGAAACCCAACGATACCGAAGATATCGCAGTTTCCGCATGTCAAACGCTCTGTGGCGTGCTGAAAACACCAGAAAACGTGTTTTTCGCATTCAAAAGCACGAAAACAGCGATTTCGGTGATTCTGCACACTTGTAACAGCAGAATCATGAAAATTATCACTGAAAATGCATATCTCAGCTGGAAACAACAACGATACCGAAGATATCGCAGTTTCCGCATGTCAAACGCTCTGCGGCGTGCTGAAAACACCAGAAAACGTGTTTTTCCTATTCAATAGCACGAAAACAGCGATTTCGGTGATTCTGCACACTGGTAACAGCAGAATCATGAAGATTATCACTGAAAATGCATATCTCAGCCGGAAACCCAACGATGCCGAAGATATCGCAGTTTCCGCATGTCAAACGCTCTGTGGCGTGCTGAAAACTCCAGAAAACGTGTTTTTCGCATTCAATAGCACGAAAACAGCGATTTCGGTGATTCTGCACACTTGTCACAGAAGAAACTCGAAGATTATCGTAGAAAATGCATATCTCAGCTGGAAACAACAACGATACCGAAGATATCGCAGTTTCCGCGTATCAAACGCACTGTGGAGTGCTGAAAACACCAGAAAACGTGTTTTTCGCATTCAATAGCACGAAAACAGCGACTTCGGTGATTCTGCATACTTGTCACAGAAGAAACTCGAAGATTATCGTAGAAAATGCATATCTCAGCTGGAAACAACAACGATACCGAAGATATCTCAGTTTCCGCATGTCAAACGCTCTGTGGCGTGCTGAAAACACCAGAAAACGTGTTTTTCCTATTCAATAGCACGAAAACAGCGATTTCGGTGATTCTGCATACTTGTCACAGAAGAAACTCGAAGATTATCGTAGAAAATGCATATCTCAGCTGGAAACAACAACGATACCGAAGATATCTCAGTTTCCGCATGTCAAACGCTCTGTGGCGTGCTGAAAACACCAGAAAACGTGTTTTTCGCATTCAAAAGCACGAAAACAGCGATTTCGGTGATTCTGCACACTTGTAACAGCAGAATCATGAAGATTATCACTGAAAATGCATATCTCAGCTGGAAACCCAACGATACCGAAGATATGGCAGGTTCCGCATGTCAAACGCTCTCTGGCGTGCTGAAAACACCAGAAAACGTGTTTTTCGCATTCAATAGCACGAAAACAGCGATTTCGGTGATTCTGCATACTTGTCACAGAAGAAACTCGAAGATTATTGTAGAAAATGCATATCTCAGCTGGAAACAACAACGATACCGAAGATATCTCAGTTTCCGCATGTCAAACGCTCTGTGGCGTGCTGAAAACACCAGAAAACGTGTTTTTCGCATTCAAAAGCACGAAAACAGCGATTTCGGTGATTCTGCCGACATGTAACAGCAGAATCATGAAGATTATCACTGAAAATGCATATCTCAGCTGGAAACAACAACGATACCGAAGATATCGCAGTTTCCGCATGTCAAACGCTCTGTGGCGTGCTGAAAACACCAGAAAACGTGTTTTTCGCATTCAATAGCACGAAATCCGCGATTTCGGTGATTCTGCACACTTGTAACAGCAGAATCATGAAGATTATCACTGAAAATGCATATCTCAGCTGGAAACCCAACGATACCGAAGATATCGCAGTTTCCGCATGTCAAACGCTCTGTGGCGTGCTGAAAACACCAGAAAACGTGTTTTTCGCATTCAAAAGCACGAAAACAGCGATTTCGGTGATTCTGCACACTTGTAACAGCAGAATCATGAAAATTATCACTGAAAATGCATATCTCAGCTGGAAACAACAAAGATACCGAAGATATCGCAGTTTCCGCATATCAAACGCACTGTGGAGTGCTGAAAACACCAGAAAACGTGTTTTTCGCATTCAATAGCACGAAAACAGCGATTTCGGTGATTCTGCACACATGTCACAGAAGAAACTCGAAGATTATCGTAGAAAATGCATATCTCTGCTGGAAACACCAACGATACCGAAGATATCGCAGTTTCCGCATATCAAACGCACTGTGGAGTGCTGAAAACACCAGAAAACGTGTTTTTCGCATTCAATAGCACGAAAACAGCGATTTTAGTGATTCTGCACACTTGTCAGAGAAGAAACTCGAACATTATCGTAGAAAATGCATGTCTCAGCTGGAAACAACTACGATACCGAAGATATCGCAGTCTCTGCATATCAAACGCATTGTGGAGTGCTGAACACACCAGAAAACGTGTTTTTCGCATTCAATAGCACGAAAACAGCGATTTCAGTGATTCTGCACACTTGTCAGAGAAGAAACTCGAACATTATCGTAGAAAATGCATATCTCAGCTGGAAACAACTACGATACCGAAGATATCGCAGTCTCTGCATATCAAACGCATTGTGGAGTGCTGAACACACCAGAAAACGTGTTTTTTGCATTCAATAGCACGAAATCCGCGATTTCGGTGATTCTGCACACTTGTAACAGCAGAATCATGAAGATTATCACTGAAAATGCATATCTCAGCTGGAAACAACAACGATACCGAAGATATCTCAGTTTCCGCATGTCAAACGCTCTGTGGCGTGCTGAAAACACCAGAAAACGTGTTTTTCGCATTCAAAAGCACGAAAACAGCGATTTCGGTGATTCTGCACACATGTAACAGCAGAATCATGAAGATTATCACTGAAAAAGCATATCTCAGCTGGAAACAACAACGATACCGAAGATATCTCAGTTTCCGCATGTCAAACGCTCTGTGGCGTGCTGAAAACACCAGAAAACGTGTTTTTCGCATTCAATATCACGAAAACAGCGACTACGGTGATTCTGCATACTTGTCACAGAAGAAACTCGAAGATTATCGTAGAAAATGCATATCTCAGCTGGAAACACCAACGGTACCGAAGATATCGCAGTTTCCGCATATCAAGCGCACTGTGGAGTGCTGAAAACACCAGAAAACGTGTTTTTCGCATTCAATAGCACGAAAACAGCGATTTCGGTGATTCTGCGCACTTGTAACAGCAGAATCATGAAGATTATCACTGAAAATGCATATCTCAGAGGGAAACCCAACGATACCGAAGATATTGCAGTTTCCGATTGTCAAACGCTCTGTGGCGTGCTGAAAACACCAGAAAACGTGTTTTTCCTATTCAATAGCACGAAAACAGCGATTTCGGTGATTCTGCACACTGGTAACAGCAGAATCATGAGGATTATCACTGAAAATGCATATCTCAGCCGGAAACCCAACGATACCGAAGATATCGCAGTTTCCGCATGTCAAACGCTCTGTGGCGTGCTGAAAACTCCAGAAAACGTGTTTTTCGCATTCAATAGCACGAAAACAGCGATTTCGGTGATTCTGCACACTTGTCACAGAAGAAACTCGAAGATTATCGTAGAAAATGCATATCTCAGCTGGAAACAACAACGATACCGAAGATATCGCAGTTTCCGCGTATCAAACGCACTGTGGAGTGCTGAAAACACCAGAAAACGTGTTTTTCGCATTCAATAGCACGAAAACAGCGACTTCGGTGATTCTGCATACTTGTCACAGAAGAAACTCGAAGATTATCGTAGAAAATGCATATCTCAGCTGGAAACAACCACGATACCGAAGATATCTCAGTTTCCGCATGTCAAACGCTCTGTGGCGTGCTGAAAACACCAGAATACGTGTTTTTCGCATTCCAAAGCACGAAAACAGCGATTTCGGTGATTCTGCACACATGTAACAGCAGAATCATGAAGATTATCACTGAAAAAGCATATCTCAGCTGGAAACAACAACGATACCGAAGATATCTCAGTTTCCGCATGTCAAACGCTCTGTGGCGTGCTGAAAACACCAGAAAACGTGTTTTTCGCATTCAATAGCACGAAATCCGCGATTTCGGTGATTCTGCGCACTTGTAACAGCAGAATCATGAAGATTATCACTGAAAATGCATATCTCCGAGGGAAACCCAACGATACCGAAGATATTGCAGTTTCCGATTGTCAAACGCTCTGTGGCGTGCTGAAAACACCAGAAAACGTGTTTTTCCTATTCAATAGCACGAAAACAGCGATTTCGGTGATTCTGCACACTTGTAACAGCAGAATCATGAAGATTATCACTGAAAATGCATATCTCAGCTGGAAACCCAACGATACCGAAGATATGGCAGTTTCCGCATGTCAAACGCTCTCTGGCGTGCTGAAAACACCAGAAAACGTGTTTTTCGCATTCAATAGCACGAAAACAGCGATTTCGGTGATTCTGCACACATGTGACAGAAGAAACTCGAAGATTATCGTAGAAAATGCAAATCTCAGCTGGAAACAACAACGATACCGAAGATATCGCAGTTTTCGCATATCAAACGCACTGTGGAGTGCTGAAAACACCAGAAAACGTGTTTTTCGCATTCAATAGCACGAAAACAGCGACTACGGTGATTCTGCATACTTGTCACAGAAGAAACTCGAAGATTATCGTAGAAAATGCATATCTCAGCTGGAAACAACAACGATACCGAAGTTATCGCAGTTTCCGCATGTCAAACGCTCTGTGGCGTGCTGAAAACACCAGAAAACGTGTTTTTCGCATTCAATAGCACGAAAACAGCGATTTCGGTGATTCTGCACACTGGTAACAGCAGAATCATGAAGATTATCACTCAAAATGCATATCTCAGCCGGAAACCCAACGATACCGAAGATATCGCAGTTTCCGCATGTCAAACGCTCTGTGGCGTGCTGAAAACTCCAGAAAACGTGTTTTTCGCATTCAATAGCACGAAAACAGCGATCTCGGTGATTCTGCACACTTGTCACAGAAGAAACTCGAAGATTATCGTAGAAAATGCATATCTCAGCAGGAAACAACAACGATACCGAAGATATCGCAGTTTCCTGCGTATCAAACGCACTGTGGAGTGCTGAAAACACCAGAAAACGTGTTTTTCGCATTCAATAGCACGAAAACAGCGACTTCGGTGATTCTGCATACTTGTCACAGAAGAAACTCGAAGATTATCGTAGAAAATGCATATCTCAGCTGGAAACAACAACGATACCGAAGATATCTCAGTTTCCGCATGTCAAACGCTCTGTGGCGTGCTGAAAACACCAGAAAACGTGTTTTTCGCATTCAAAACCACGAAAACAGCGATTTCGGTGATTCTGCACACATGTAACAGCAGAATCATGAAGATTATCACTGAAAAAGCATATCTCAGCTGGAAACAACAACGATACCGAAGATATCTCAGTTTCCGCATGTCAAACGCTCTGTGGCGTGCTGAAAACACCAGAAAACGTGTTTTTCGCATTCAATAGCACGAAATCCGCGATTTCGGTGATTCTGCACACTGGTAACAGCAGAATCATGAGGATTATCACTGAAAATGCATATCTCAGCCGGAAACCCAACGATACCGAAGATATCGCAGTTTCCGCATGTCAAACGCTCTGTGGCGTGCTGAAAACTCCAGAAAACGTGTTTTTCGCATTCAATAGCACGAAAACAGCGATTTCGGTGATTCTGCACACTTGTCACAGAAGAAACTCGAAGATTATCGTAGAAAATGCATATCTCAGCTGGAAACAACAACGATACCGAAGATATCGCAGTTTCCGCGTATCAAACGCACTGTGGAGTGCTGAAAACACCAGAAAACGTGTTTTTCGCATTCAATAGCACGAAAACAGCGACTTCGGTGATTCTGCATACTTGTCACAGAAGAAACTCGAAGATTATCGTAGAAAATGCATATCTCAGCTGGAAACAACCACGATACCGAAGATATCTCAGTTTCCGCATGTCAAACGCTCTGTGGCGTGCTGAAAACACCAGAATACGTGTTTTTCGCATTCCAAAGCACGAAAACAGCGATTTCGGTGATTCTGCACACATGTAACAGCAGAATCATGAAGATTATCACTGAAAAAGCATATCTCAGCTGGAAACAACAACGATACCGAAGATATCTCAGTTTCCGCATGTCAAACGCTCTGTGGCGTGCTGAAAACACCAGAAAACGTGTTTTTCGCATTCAATAGCACGAAATCCGCGATTTCGGTGATTCTGCGCACTTGTAACAGCAGAATCATGAAGATTATCACTGAAAATGCATATCTCAGAGGGAAACCCAACGATACCGAAGATATTGCAGTTTCCGATTGTCAAACGCTCTGTGGCGTGCTGAAAACACCAGAAAACGTGTTTTTCCTATTCAATAGCACGAAAACAGCGATTTCGGTGATTCTGCACACTTGTAACAGCAGAATCATGAAGATTATCACTGAAAATGCATATCTCAGCTGGAAACCCAACGATACCGAAGATATGGCAGTTTCCGCATGTCAAACGCTCTCTGGCGTGCTGAAAACACCAGAAAACGTGTTTTTCGCATTCAATAGCACGAAAACAGCGATTTCGGTGATTCTGCACACATGTGACAGAAGAAACTCGAAGATTATCGTAGAAAATGCAAATCTCAGCTGGAAACAACAACGATACCGAAGATATCGCAGTTTTCGCATATCAAACGCACTGTGGAGTGCTGAAAACACCAGAAAACGTGTTTTTCGCATTCAATAGCACGAAAACAGCGACTACGGTGATTCTGCATACTTGTCACAGAAGAAACTCGAAGATTATCGTAGAAAATGCATATCTCAGCTGGAAACAACAACGATACCGAAGATATCGCAGTTTCCGCATGTCAAACGCTCTGTGGCGTGCTGAAAACACCAGAAAACGTGTTTTTCGCATTCAATAGCACGAAAACAGCGATTTCGGTGATTCTGCACACTGGTAACAGCAGAATCATGAAGATTATCACTCAAAATGCATATCTCAGCCGGAAACCCAACGATACCGAAGATATCGCAGTTTCCGCATGTCAAACGCTCTGTGGCGTGCTGAAAACTCCAGAAAACGTGTTTTTCGCATTCAATAGCACGAAAACAGCGATCTCGGTGATTCTGCACACTTGTCACAGAAGAAACTCGAAGATTATCGTAGAAAATGCATATCTCAGCAGGAAACAACAACGATACCGAAGATATCGCAGTTTCCGCGTATCAAACGCACTGTGGAGTGCTGAAAACACCAGAAAACGTGTTTTTCGCATTCAATAGCACGAAAACAGCGACTTCGGAGATTCTGCATACTTGTCACAGAAGAAACTCGAAGATTATCGTAGAAAATGCATATCTCAGCTGGAAACAACAACGATACCGAAGATATCTCAGTTTCCGCATGTCAAACGCTCTGTGGCGTGCTGAAAACACCAGAAAACGTGTTTTTCGCATTCAAAACCACGAAAACAGCGATTTCGGTGATTCTGCACACATGTAACAGCAGAATCATGAAGATTATCACTGAAAAAGCATATCTCAGCTGGAAACAACAACGATACCGAATGATATCTCAGTTTCCGCATGTCAAACGCTCTGTGGCGTGCTGAAAACACCAGAAAACGTGTTTTTCGCATTCAATAGCACGAAATCCGCGATTTCGGTGATTCTGCGCACTTGTAACAGCAGAATCATGAAGATTATCACTGAAAATGCATATCTCAGAGGGAAACCCAACGATACCGAAGATATTGCAGTTTCCGATTGTCAAACGCTCTGTGGCGTGCTGAAAACACCAGAACACGTGTTTTTCGAATTCAAAAGCACGAAAACAGCGATTTCGGTGATTCTGCACACTTGTCACAGAAGAAACTCGAAGATTATCGTAGAAAATGCATATCTCAGCTGGAAACAACAACGATACCGAAGATATCGCAGTTTCCGCGTATCAAACGCACTGTGGAGTGCTGAAAACACCAGAAAACGTGTTTTTCGCATTCAATAGCACGAAAACAGCGATTTCGGTGATTCTGCACACTTGTAACAGCAGAATCATGAAGATTATCACTGAAAATGCATATCTCAGCTGGAAACAACAACGATACCGAAGATATCGCAGTTTTCGCATATCAAACGCACTGTGGAGTGCTGAAAACACCAGAAAACGTGTTTTTCGCATTCAATAGCACGAAAACAGCGACTACGGTGATTCTGCATACTTGTCACAGAAGAAACTCGAAGATAATCGTAGAAAATGCATATCTCAGCTGGAAACAACAACGATACCGAAGATATCGCAGTTTCCGCATGTCAAACGCTCTGTGGCGTGCTGAAAACACCAGAAAACGTGTTTTTCGCATTCAATAGCACGAAAACAGCGATTTCGGTGATTCTGCACACTTGTAACAGCAGAATCATGAAGATTATCACTGAAAATGCATATCTCAGCTGGAAACCCAACGATACCGAAGATATCGCAGTTTCCGCATGTCAAACGCTCTGTGGCGTGCTGAAAACACCAGAAAACGTGTTTTTCGCATTCAATAGCACGAAATCCGCGATTTCGGTGATTCTGCGCACTTGTAACAGCAGAATCATGAAGATTATCACTGAAAATGCATATCTCAGAGGGAAACCCAACGATACCGAAGATATTGCAGTTTCCGATTGTCAAACGCTCTGTGGCGTGCTGAAAACACCAGAACACGTGTTTTTCCTATTCAATAGCACGAAAACAGCGATTTCGGTGATTCTGCACACTGGTAACAGCAGAATCATGAAGATTATCACTGAAAATGCATATCTCAGCCGGAAACCCAACGATACCGAAGATATCGCAGTTTCCGCATGTCAAACGCTCTGTGGCGTGCTGAACACTCCAGAAAACGTGTTTTTCGCATTCAAAAGCACGAAAACAGCGATTTCGGTGATTCTGCACACTTGTCACAGAAGAAACTCGAAGATTATCGTAGAAAATGCATATCTCAGCTGGAAACAACAACGATACCGAAGATATCGCAGTTTCCGCGTATCAAACGCACTGTGGAGTGCTGAAAACACCAGAAAACGTGTTTTTCGCATTCAATAGCACGAAAACAGCGATTTCGGTGATTCTGCACACTTGTAACAGCAGAATCATGAAGATTATCACTGAAAATGCATATCTCAGCTGGAAACAACAACGATACCGAAGATATCGCAGTTTTCGCATATCAAACGCACTGTGGAGTGCTGAAAACACCAGAAAACGTATTTTTCGCATTCAATAGCACGAAAACAGCGACTACGGTGATTCTGCATACTTGTCACAGAAGAAACTCGAAGATAATCGTAGAAAATGCATATCTCAGCTGGAAACAACAACGATCCCGAAGATATCGCAGTTTCCGCATGTCAAACGCTCTGTGGCGTGCTGAAAACACCAGAAAACGTGTTTTTCGCATTCAATAGCACGAAAACAGCGATTTCGGTGATTCTGCACACTGGTAACAGCAGAATCATGAAGATTATCACTCAAAATGCATATCTCAGCCGGAAACCCAACGATACCGAAGATATCGCAGTTTCCGCATGTCAAACGCTCTGTGGCGTGCTGAAAACTCCAGAAAACGTGTTTTTCGCATTCAATAGCACGAAAACAGCGATCTCGGTGATTCTGCACACTTGTCACAGAAGATACTCGAAGATTATCGTAGAAAATGCATATCTCAGCAGGAAACAACAACGATACCGAAGATATCGCAGTTTCCGCGTATCAAACGCACTGTGGAGTGCTGAAAACACCAGAAAACGTGTTTTTCGCATTCAATAGCACGAAAACAGCGACTTCGGTGATTCTGCATACTTGTCACAGAAGAAACTCGAAGATTATCGTAGAAAATGCATATCTCAGCTGGAAACAACAACGATACCGAAGATATCTCAGTTTCCGCATGTCAAACGCTCTGTGGCGTGCTGAAAACACCAGAAAACGTGTTTTTCGCATTCAAAACCACGAAAACAGCGATTTCGGTGATTCTGCACACATGTAACAGCAGAATCATGAAGATTATCACTGAAAAAGCATATCTCAGCTGGAAACAACAACGATACCGAAGATATCTCAGTTTCCGCATGTCAAACGCTCTGTGGCGTGCTGAAAACACCAGAAAACGTGTTTTTCGCATTCAATAGCACGAAATCCGCGATTTCGGTGATTCTGCACACTTGTAACAGCAGAATCATGAAGATTATCACTGAAAATGCATATCTCAGCTGGAAACCCATCGATACCGAAGATATCGCAGTTTCCGCATGTCAAACGCTCTGTGGCGTGCTGAAAACACCAGAAAACGTGTTTTTCGCATTCAAAAGCACGAAAACAGCGATTTCGGTGATTCTGCACACTTGTAACAGCAGAATCATGAAAATTATCACTGAAAATGCATATCTCAGCTGGAAACAACAACGATACCGAAGATATCGCAGTTTCCGCATGTCAAACGCTCTGTGGCGTGCTGAAAACACCAGAAAACGTGTTTTTCGCATTCAAAAGCACGAAAACAGCGATTTCGGTGATTCAGCACACTTGTAGCAGCAGAATCATGAAGATTATCATTGAAAATGCATATCTCAGCTGGAAACAACAACGATACCGAAGGTATGACAGTTTCCGCATATCAAACGCACTGTGGAGTGCTGAAAACACCAGAAAACGTGGTTTTCGCATTCAATAGCACGAAAACAGCGATTTCGGTGATTCTGCGCACTTGTAACAGCAGAATCATGAAGATTATCACTGAAAATGCATATCTCAGAGGGAAACCCAACGATACCGAAGATATTGCAGTTTCCGATTGTCAAACGCTCTGTGGCGTGCTGAAAACACCAGAAAACGTGTTTTTCCTATTCAATAGCACGAAAACAGCGATTTCGGTGATTCTGCACACTGGTAACAGCAGAATCATGAAGATTATCACTGAAAATGCATATCTCAGCCGGAATCGCAACGATACCGAAGATATCGCAGTTTCCGCATGTCAAACGCTCTGTGGCGTGCTGAAAACTCCAGAAAACGTGTTTTTCGCATTCAAAAGCACGAAAACAGCGATTTCGGTGATTCTGCGCACTTGTCACAGAAGAAACTCGAAGATTATCGTAGAAAATGCATATCTCAGCTGGAAACAACAACGATACCGAAGATATCGCAGTTTCCGCATATGAGACGCACTGTGGAGTGTTGAAAATACCAGAAAACGTGTTTTTCGCATTCAATAGCACTAAAACAGCGATTTCGGTGATTCTGCACACTAGTAACAGCAGAATCATGAAGATTATCACTGAAAATGCATATCTCAGCTGGAAACAACAACGATACCGAAGATATCGCAGTTTCCGCAAGTCAAACGCTCTGCGGCGTGCTGAAAACTCCAGAAAACGTGTTTTTCGCTTTCAAAAGCACGAAAACCGCGATTTCGGTGATTCTGCACACCTGTCACAGAAGAAAGTCGATGATTATCGTAGAAAATGCTTATCTCAGCTGGAAACAACAAAGATACCGAAGATATCGCAGTTTCCGCATATCAAGCGCACTGTGGAGTGCTGAAAACACTAGAAAACATGTTTTTCGCATTCAATAGCACGAAAACAGCGATTTCGGTGATTCTGCGCACTTGTAACAGCAGAATCATGAAGATTATCACTGAAAATGCATATCTCAGCCGGAAACCCAACGATACCGAAGATATCGCAGTTTCCGCATGTCAAACGCTCTGTGGAGTGCTGAAAACACCAGAAAACGTGTTTTTCGCATTCAATAGCACTAAAACAGCGATTTCCGTGATTCTGCACACTTGTAACAGCAGAATCATGAAGATTATCACTGAAAATGCATATCTCAGCTGGAAACAACAACGATACCGAAGATATCGCAGTTTCCGCATGTCAAACGCTCTGTGGCGTGCTGAAAACACCAGAAAACGTGTTTTTCGCATTCAAAAGCACGAAAACAGCGATTTCGGTGATTCTGCACACTTGTAACAGCAGAATCATGAAGATTATCATTGAAAATGCATATCTCAGCTGGAACCAACAACGATACCGAAGGTATGACAGTTTCCGCATATCAAACGCACTGTGGAGTGCTGAAAACACCAGAAAACGTGTTTTTCGCATTCAATAGCACGAAAACAGCGATTTCGGTGATTCTGCACACTTGTAACAGCAGAATCATGAAGATTATCACTGAAAATGCATATCTCAGCTGGAAACCCCACGAAAACGAAGATATCCCTGTTTCCGCACATCAAAAGCACTGTCGGGTGCTGAAAACGCTAGAAAACGTGTTTTTCGCATTCAATAGCACGAAAACAGCGATTTCGGTGATTCTGCACACTTGTCACAGAAGAAACTCGATGATTATCGTAGAAAATGCTTATCTCAGCTGGAAACAACAAAGATACCGAAGATATCGCAGTTTCCGCATGTCAAACGCTCTGTGGCGTGCTGAAAACACCAGAAAACGTGTTTTTCGCATTCAATAGCACGAAAACAGCGATTTCGGTGATTCTGCACACTTGTCACAGAAGAAACTCGAAGATTATCGTAGAAAATGCATATCTCAGCCGGAAACCCAACGATACCGAAGATATCGCAGTTTCCGCATGTCAAACGCTCTGTGGCGTGCTGAAAACACCAGAAAACGTGTTTTTCGCATTCAATAGCACGAAAACAGCGACTTCGGTGATTCTGCATACTTGTCACAGAAGAAACTCGAAGATTATCGTAGAAAATGCATATCTCAGCTGGAAACAACAACGATACCGAAGATATCTCAGTTTCCGCATGTCAAACGCACTGTGGAGTGCTGAAAACACCAGAAAACGTGTTTTTCGCATTCAATATCACGAAAACAGCGACTACGGTGATTCTGCATACTTGTCACAGAAGAAACTCGAAGATTATCGTAGAAAATGCATATCTCAGCTGGAAACACCAACGATACCGAAGATATCGCAGTTTCCGCATATCAAGCGCACTGTGGAGTGCTGAAAACACCAGAAAACGTGTTTTTCGCATTCAATAGCACGAAAACAGCGATTTCGGTGATTCTGCGCACTTGTAACAGCAGAATCATGAAGATTATCACTGAAAATGCATATCTCAGAGGGAAACCCAACGATACCGAAGATATTGCAGTTTCCGATTGTCAAACGCTCTGTGGCGTGCTGAAAACACCAGAAAACGTGTTTTTCCTATTCAATAGCACGAAAACAGCGATTTCGGTGATTCTGCACACTGGTAACAGCAGAATCATGAAGATTATCACTGAAAATGCATATCTCAGCCGGATACCCAACGATACCGAAGATATCGCAGTTTCCGCATGTCAAACGCTCTGTGGCGTGCTGAAAACTCCAGAAAACGTGTTTTTCGCATTCAAAAGCACGAAAACAGCGATTTCGGTGATTCTGCACACTTGTCACAGAAGAAACTCGAAGATTATCGTAGAAAATGCATATCTCAGCTGGAAACAACAACGATACCGAAGATATCGCAGTTTCCGCGTATCAAACGCACTGTGGAGTGCTGAAAACACCAGAAAACGTGTTTTTCGCATTCAATAGCACGAAAACAGCGATTTCGGTGATTCTGCACACTGGTAACAGCAGAATCATGAAGATTATCACTGAAAATGCATATCTCAGCCGGAAACCCAACGATACCGAAGATATCGCAGTTTCCGCATGTCAAACGCTCTGTGGCGTGCTGAAAACTCCAGAAAACGTGTTTTTCGCATTCAAAAGCACGAAAACAGCGATTTCGGTGATTCTGCACACTTGTCACAGAAGAAACTCGAAGATTATCGTAGAAAATGCATATCTCAGCTGGAAACAACATCGATACCGAAGATATCGCAGTTTCCGCGTATCAAACGCACTGTGGAGTGCTGAAAACACCAGAAAACGTGTTTTTCGCATTCAATAGCACGAAAACAGCGATTTCGATGATTCTGCACACTTGTAACAGCAGAATCATGAAGATTATCACTGAAAATGCATATCTCAGCTGGAAACCCCACGAAAACGAAGATATCCCTGTTTCCGCACATCAAAAGCACTGTCGTGTGCTGAAAACGCTAGAAAACGTGTTTTTCGCATTCAATAGCACGAAAACAGCGATTTCGGTGATTCTGCACACTTGTCACAGAAGAACCTCGAAGATTATCGTAGAAAATGCATATCTCAGCTGGAAACAACAACGATACCGAAGATATCGCAGTTTCCGCATATGAGACGCACTGTGGAGTGTTGAAAATACCAGAAAACGTGTTTTTCGCATTCAATAGCACTAAAACAGCGATTTCGGTGATTCTGCACACTAGTAACAGCAGAATCATGAAGATTATCACTGAAAATGCATATCTCAGCTGGAAACAACAAAGATACCGAAGATATCGCAGTTTCCGCATATCAAGCGCACTGTGGAGTGCTGAAAACACTAGAAAACATGTTTTTCGCATTCAATAGCACGAAAACAGCGATTTCGGTGATTCTGCGCACTTGTAACAGCAGAATCATGAAGATTATCACTGAAAATGCATATCTCAGCCGGAAACCCAACGATACCGAAGATATCGCAGTTTCCGCATGTCAAACGCTCTGTGGAGTGCTGAAAACACCAGAAAACGTGTTTTTCGCATTCAATAGCACTAAAACAGCGATTTCCGTGATTCTGCACACTTGTAACAGCAGAATCATGAAGATTATCACTGAAAATGCATATCTCAGCTGGAAACAACAACGATACCGAAGATATCGCAGTTTCCGCATGTCAAACGCTCTGTGGCGTGCTGAAAACACCAGAAAACGTGTTTTTCGCATTCAAAAGCACGAAAACAGCGATTTCGGTGATTCTGCACACTTGTAACAGCAGAATCATGAAGATTATCATTGAAAATGCATATCTCAGCTGGAACCAACAACGATACCGAAGGTATGACAGTTTCCGCATATCAAACGCACTGTGGAGTGCTGAAAACACCAGAAAACGTGGTTTTCGCATTCAATAGCACGAAAACAGCGATTTCGGTGATTCTGCACACTTGTCACAGAAGAAACTCGAAGATTATCGTAGAAAATGCAAATCTCAGCTGGAAACAACAACGATACCGAAGATATCGCAGTTTTCGCATATCAAACGCACTGTGGAGTGCTGAAAACACCAGAAAACGTGTTTTTCGCATTCAATATCACGAAAACAGCGACTACGGTGATTCTGCATACTTGTCACAGAAGAAACTCGAAGATTATCGTAGAAAATGCATATCTCAGCTGGAAACACCAACGATACCGAAGATATCGCAGTTTCCGCATATCAAGCGCACTGTGGAGTGCTGAAAACACCAGAAAACGTTTTTTTCGCATTCAATAGCACGAAAACAGCGATTTCGGTGATTCTGCACACTGGTAACAGCAGAATCATGAAGATTATCACTGAAAATGCATATCTCAGCCGGAAACCCAACGATACCGAAGATATCGCAGTTTCCGCATGTCAAACGCTCTGTGGCGTGCTGAAAACTCCAGAAAACGTGTTTTTCGCATTCAAAAGCACGAAAACAGCGATTTCGGTGATTCTGCACACTTGTAACAGCAGAATCATGAAGATTATCACTGAAAATGCATATCTCAGCTGGAAACCCCACGAAAACGAAGATATCCCTGTTTCCGCAATTCAATAGCACTGTCGTGTGCTGAAAACGCTAGAAAACGTGTTTTTCGCATTCAATAGCACGAAAACAGCGATTTCGGTGATTCTGCACACTTGTCACAGAAGAAACTCGAAGATTATCGTAGAAAATGCATATCTCAGCTGGAAACAACAACGATACCGAAGATATCGCAGTTTCCGCATATCAGACGCACTGTGGAGTGCTGAAAATACCAGAAAACGTGTTTTTCGCATTCAATAGCACGAAAACAGCGATTTCGGTGATTCTGCACACCTGTCACAGAAGAAACTCGATGATTATCGTAGAAAATGCATATCTCAGCAGGAAACAACAACGATACCGAAGATATCGCAGTTTCCGCGTATCAAACGCACTGTGGAGTGCTGAAAACACCAGAAAACGTGTTTTTCGCATTCAATAGCACGAAAACAGCGATTTCGGTGATTCTGCGCACTTGTAACAGCAGAATCATGAAGATTATCACTGAAAATGCATATCTCAGCCGGAAACCCAACGATACCGAAGATATCGCAGTTTCCGCATGTCAAACGCTCTGTGGAGTGCTGAAAACACCAGAAAACGTGTTTTTCGCATTCAATAGCACTAAAACAGCGATTTCCGTGATTCTGCACACTTGTAACAGCAGAATCATGAAGATTATCACTGAAAATGCATATCTCAGCTGGAAACAACAACGATACCGAAGATATCGCAGTTTCCGCATGTCAAACGCTCTGTGGCGTGCTGAAAACACCAGAAAACGTGTTTTTCGCATTCAAAAGCACGAAAACAGCGATTTCGGTGATTCTGCACACTTGTAACAGCAGAATCATGAAGATTATCATTGAAAATGCATATCTCAGCTGGAACCAACAACGATACCGAAGGTATGACAGTTTCCGCATATCAAACGCACTGTGGAGTGCTGAAAACACCAGAAAACGTGGTTTTCGCATTCAAAAGCACGAAAACAGCGATTTCGGTGATTCTGCGCACTTGTCACAGAAGAAACTCGAAGATTATCGTAGAAAATGCATATCTCAGCTGGAAACAACAACGATACCGAAGATATCGCAGTTTCCGCGTATCAAACGCACTGTGGAGTGCTGAAAACACCAGAAAACGTGTTTTTCGCATTCAATAGCACGAAAACAGCAATTTCGGTGATTCTGCACACTTGTAACAGCAGAATCATGAAGATTATCACTGAAAATGCATATCTCAGCTGGAAACCCCACGAAAACGAAGATATCCCTGTTTCCGCACATCAAAAGCACTGTCGGGTGCTGAAAACGCTAGAAAACGTGTTTTTCGCATTCAATAGCACGAAAACAGCGATTTCGGTGATTCTGCACACTTGTCACAGAAGAAACTCGAAGATTATCGTAGAAAATGCATATCTCAGCTGGAAACAACAACGATACCGAAGATATCTCAGTTTCCGCATGTCAAACGCACTGTGGAGTGCTGAAAACACCAGAAAACGTGTTTTTCGCATTCAATATCACGAAAACAGCGACTACGGTGATTCTGCATACTTGTCACAGAAGAAACTCGAAGATTATCGTAGAAAATGCATATCTCAGCTGGAAACACCAACGATACCGAAGATATCGCAGTTTCCGCATATCAAGCGCACTGTGGAGTGCTGAAAACACCAGAAAACGTGTTTTTCGCATTCAATAGCACGAAAACAGCGATTTCGGTGATTCTGCGCACTTGTAACAGCAGAATCATGAAGATTATCACTGAAAATGCATATCTCAGAGGGAAACCCAACGATACCGAAGATATTGCAGTTTCCGATTGTCAAACGCTCTGTGGCGTGCTGAAAACACCAGAAAACGTGTTTTTCCTATTCAATAGCACGAAAACAGCGATTTCGGTGATTCTGCACACTGGTAACAGCAGAATCATGAAGATTATCACTGAAAATGCATATCTCAGCCGGAAACCCAACGATACCGAAGATATCGCAGTTTCCGCATGTCAAACGCTCTGTGGCGTGCTGAAAACTCCAGAAAACGTGTTTTTCGCATTCAAAAGCACGAAAACAGCGATTTCGGTGATTCTGCACACTTGTCACAGAAGAAACTCGAAGATTATCGTAGAAAATGCATATCTCAGCTGGAAACAACAACGATACCGAAGATATCGCAGTTTCCGCGTATCAAACGCACTGTGGAGTGCTGAAAACACCAGAAAACGTGTTTTTCGCATTCAATAGCACGAAAACAGCGATTTCGGTGATTCTGCACACTGGTAACAGCAGAATCATGAAGATTATCACTGAAAATGCATATCTCAGCCGGAAACCCAACGATACCGAAGATATCGCAGTTTCCGCATGTCAAACGCTCTGTGGCGTGCTGAAAACTCCAGAAAACGTGTTTTTCGCATTCAAAAGCACGAAAACAGCGATTTCGGTGATTCTGCACACTTGTCACAGAAGAAACTCGAAGATTATCGTAGAAAATGCATATCTCAGCTGGAAACAACATCGATACCGAAGATATCGCAGTTTCCGCGTATCAAACGCACTGTGGAGTGCTGAAAACACCAGAAAACGTGTTTTTCGCATTCAATAGCACGAAAACAGCGATTTCGGTGATTCTGCACACTTGTAACAGCAGAATCATGAAGATTATCACTGAAAATGCATATCTCAGCTGGAAACCCCACGAAAACGAAGATATCCCTGTTTCCGCACATCAAAAGCACTGTCGTGTGCTGAAAACGCTAGAAAACGTGTTTTTCGCATTCAATAGCACGAAAACAGCGATTTCGGTGATTCTGCACACTTGTCACAGAAGAACCTCGAAGATTATCGTAGAAAATGCATATCTCAGCTGGAAACAACAACGATACCGAAGATATCGCAGTTTCCGCATATGAGACGCACTGTGGAGTGTTGAAAATACCAGAAAACGTGTTTTTCGCATTCAATAGCACTAAAACAGCGATTTCGGTGATTCTGCACACTAGTAACAGCAGAATCATGAAGATTATCACTGAAAATGCATATCTCAGCTGGAAACAACAACGATACCGAAGATATCGCAGTTTCCGCAAGTCAAACGCTCTGCGGCGTGCTGAAAACTCCAGAAAACGTGTTTTTCGCTTTCAAAAGCACGAAAACCGCGATTTCGGTGATTCTGCACACCTGTCACAGAAGAAACTCGATGATTATCGTAGAAAATGCTTATCTCAGCTGGAAACAACAAAGATACCGAAGATATCGCAGTTTCCGCATATCAAGCGCACTGTGGAGTGCTGAAAACACTAGAAAACATGTTTTTCGCATTCAATAGCACGAAAACAGCGATTTCGGTGATTCTGCGCACTTGTAACAGCAGAATCATGAAGATTATCACTGAAAATGCATATCTCAGCCGGAAACCCAACGATACCGAAGATATCGCAGTTTCCGCATGTCAAACGCTCTGTGGAGTGCTGAAAACACCAGAAAACGTGTTTTTCGCATTCAATAGCACTAAAACAGCGATTTCCGTGATTCTGCACACTTGTAACAGCAGAATCATGAAGATTATCACTGAAAATGCATATCTCAGCTGGAAACAACAACGATACCGAAGATATCGCAGTTTCCGCAAGTCAAACGCTCTGCGGCGTGCTGAAAACTCCAGAAAACGTGTTTTTCGCTTTCAAAAGCACGAAAACCGCGATTTCGGTGATTCTGCACACCTGTCACAGAAGAAACTCGATGATTATCGTAGAAAATGCTTATCTCAGCTGGAAACAACAAAGATACCGAAGATATCGCAGTTTCCGCATATCAAGCGCACTGTGGAGTGCTGAAAACACTAGAAAACATGTTTTTCGCATTCAATAGCACGAAAACAGCGATTTCGGTGATTCTGCGCACTTGTAACAGCAGAATCATGAAGATTATCACTGAAAATGCATATCTCAGCCGGAAACCCAACGATACCGAAGATATCGCAGTTTCCGCATGTCAAACGCTCTGTGGCGTGCTGAAAACACCAGAAAACGTGTTTTTCGCATTCAAAAGCACGAAAACAGCGATTTCGGTGATTCTGCACACTTGTAACAGCAGAATCATGAAGATTATCATTGAAAATGCATATCTCAGCTGGAACCAACAACGATACCGAAGGTATGACAGTTTCCGCATATCAAACGCACTGTGGAGTGCTGAAAACACCAGAAAACGTGGTTTTCGCATTCAATAGCACGAAAACAGCGATTTCGGTGATTCTGCACACTTGTCACAGAAGAAACTCGAAGATTATCGTAGAAAATGCAAATCTCAGCTGGAAACAACAACGATACCGAAGATATCGCAGTTTTCGCATATCAAACGCACTGTGGAGTGCTGAAAACACCAGAAAACGTGTTTTTCGCATTCAATATCACGAAAACAGCGACTACGGTGATTCTGCATACTTGTCACAGAAGAAACTCGAAGATTATCGTAGAAAATGCATATCTCAGCTGGAAACACCAACGATACCGAAGATATCGCAGGTTCCGCATATCAAGCGCACTGTGGAGTGCTGAAAACACCAGAAAACGTTTTTTTCGCATTCAATAGCACGAAAACAGCGATTTCGGTGATTCTGCACACTGGTAACAGCAGAATCATGAAGATTATCACTGAAAATGCATATCTCAGCCGGAAACCCAACGATACCGAAGATATCGCAGTTTCCGCATGTCAAACGCTCTGTGGCGTGCTGAAAACTCCAGAAAACGTGTTTTTCGCATTCAAAAGCACGAAAACAGCGATTTCGGTGATTCTGCACACTTGTAACAGCAGAATCATGAAGATTATCACTGAAAATGCATATCTCAGCTGGAAACAACAACGATACCGAAGATATCGCAGTTTCCGCAAGTCAAACGCTCTGCGGCGTGCTGAAAACTCCACAAAACGTGTTTTTCGCTTTCAAAAGCACGAAAACCGCGATTTCGGTGATTCTGCACACCTGTCACAGAAGAAACTCGATGATTATCGTAGAAAATGCTTATCTCAGCTGGAAACAACAAAGATACCGAAGATATCGCAGTTTCCGCATATCAAGCGCACTGTGGAGTGCTGAAAACACTAGAAAACATGTTTTTCGCATTCAATAGCACGAAAACAGCGATTTCGGTGATTCTGCACACCTGTCACAGAAGAAACTCGATGATTATCGTAGAAAATGCATATCTCAGCAGGAAACAACAACGATACCGAAGATATCGCAGTTTCCGCGTATCAAACGCACTGTGGAGTGCTGAAAACACCAGAAAACGTGTTTTTCGCATTCAATAGCACGAAAACAGCGACTTCGGTGATTCTGCATACTTGTCACAGAAGAAACTCGAAGATTATCGTAGTAAATGCATATCTCAGCTGGAAACAACAACGATACCGAAGATATCTCAGTTTCCGCATGTCAAACGCTCTGTGGCGTGCTGAAAACACCAGAAAACGTGTTTTTCGCTTTCAAAAGCACGAAAACAGCGATTTCGGTGATTCTGCACACATGTAACAGCAGAATCATGAAGATTATCACTGAAGAAGCATATCTCAGCTGGAAACAGCAACGATACCGAAGATATCTCAGATTCCGCATGTCAAACGCACTGTGGCGTGCTGAAAACACCAGAAAACGTGTTTTTCGCATTCAATAGCACGAAATCCGCGATTTCGGTGATTCTGCACACTTGTAACAGCAGAATCATGAAGATTATCACTGAAAATGCATATCTCAGCTGGAAACCCAACGATACCGAAGATGTCGCAGTTTCCGCATGTCAAACGCTCTGTGGCGTGCTGAAAACACCAGAAAACGTGTTTTTCGCATTCAAAAGCACGAAAACAGCGATTTCGGTGATTCTGCACACTTGTAACAGCAGAATCATGAAAATTATCACTGAAAATGCATATCTCAGCTGGAAACAACAACGATACCGAAGGTATGACAGTTTCCGCATATCAAACGCACTGTGGAGTGCTGAAAACACCAGAAAACGTGGTTTTCGCATTCAATAGCACGAAAACAGCGATTTCGGTGATTCTGCACACTTGTCACAGAAGAAACTCGAAGATTATCGTAGAAAATGCAAATCTCAGCTGGAAACAACAACGATACCGAAGATATCGCAGTTTTCGCATATCAAACGCACTGTGGAGTGCTGAAAACACCAGAAAACGTGTTTTTCGCATTCAATATCACGAAAACAGCGACTACGGTGATTCTGCATACTTGTCACAGAAGAAACTCGAAGATTATCGTAGAAAATGCATATCTCAGCTGGAAACACCAACGATACCGAAGATATCGCAGTTTCCGCATATCAAGCGCACTGTGGAGTGCAGAAAACACCAGAAAACGTGTTTTTCGCATTCAATAGCACGAAAACAGCGATTTCGGTGATTCTGCGCACTTGTAACAGCAGAATCATGAAGATTATCACTGAAAATGCATATCTCAGAGGGAAACCCAACGATACCGAAGATATTGCAGTTTCCGATTGTCAAACGCTCTGTGGCGTGCTGAAAACACCAGAAAACGTGTTTTTCCTATTCAATAGCACGAAAACAGCGATTTCGGTGATTCTGCACACTGGTAACAGCAGAATCATGAAGATTATCACTGAAAATGCATATCTCAGCCGGAAACGCAACGATACCGAAGATATCGCAGTTTCCGCATGTCAAACGCTCTGTGGCGTGCTGAAAACTCCAGAAAACGTGTTTTTCGCATTCAAAAGCACGAACACAGCGATTTCGGTGATTCTGCGCACTTTTCACAGAAGAAACTCGAAGATTATCGTAGAAAATGCATATCTCAGCTGGAAACAACAACGATACCGAAGATATCGCAGTTTCCGCGTATCAAACGCACTGTGGAGTGCTGAAAACACCAGAAAACGTGTTTTTCGCATTCAATAGCACGAAAACAGCGATTTCGGTGATTCTGCACACTTGTAACAGCAGAATCATGAAGATTATCACTGAAAATGCATATCTCAGCTGGAAACCCCACGAAAACGAAGATATCCCTGTTTCCGCACATCAAAAGCACTGTCGGGTGCTGAAAACGCTAGAAAACGTGTTTTTCGCATTCAATAGCACGAAAACAGCGATTTCGGTGATTCTGCACACTTGTCACAGAAGAAACTCGATGATTATCGTAGATAATGCTTATCTCAGCTGGAAACAACAAAGATACCGAAGATATCGTAGTTTCCGCATGTCAAACGCTCTGTGGCGTGCTGAAAACACCAGAAAACGTGTTTTTCGCATTCTATAGCACGAAAACAGCGATTTCGGTGATTCTGCACACTGGTAACAGCAGAATCATGAAGATTATCACTGAAAATGCATATCTCAGCCGGAAACCCAACGATACCGAAGATATCGCAGTTTCCGCATGTCAAACGCTCTGTGGCGTGCTGAAAACTCCAGAAAACGTGTTTTTCGCATTCAATAGCACGAAAACAGCGATTTCGGTGATTCTGCACACTTGTCACAGAAGAAACTCGATGATTATCGTAGAAAATGCTTATCTCAGCTGGAAACAACAAAGATACCGAAGATATCGCAGTTTCCGCATGTCAAACGCTCTGTGGCGTGCTGAAAACACCAGAAAACGTGTTTTTCGCATTCAATAGCACGAAAACAGCGATTTCGGTGATTCTGCACACTGGTAACAGCAGAATCATGAAGATTATCACTGAAAATGCATATCTCAGCAGGAAACCCAACGATACCGAAGATATCGCAGTTTCCGCATGTCAAACGCTCTGTGGCGTGCTGAAAACTCCAGAAAACGTGTTTTTCGCATTCAAAAGCACGAAAACAGCGATTTCGGTGATTCTGCACACTTGTCACAGAAGAAACTCGAAGATTATCGTAGAAAATGCATATCTCAGCTGGAAACAACAACGATACCGAAGATATCGCAGTTTCCGCGTATCAAACGCACTGTGGAGTGCTGAAAACACCAGAAAACGTGTTTTTCGCATTCAATAGCACGAAAACAGCGATTTCGGTGATTCTGCACACTTGTAACAGCAGAATCATGAAGATTATCACTGAAAATGCATATCTCAGCTGGAAACCCCACGAAAACGAAGATATCCCTGTTTCCGCACATCAAAAGCACTGTCGTGTGCTGAAAATGCAAGAAAACGTGTTTTTCGCATTCAATAGCACGAAAACAGCGATTTCGGTGATTCTGCACACTTGTCACAGGAGAAACTCGAAGATTATCGTAGAAAATGCATATCTCAGCTGGAAACAACAACGATACCGAAGATATCGCAGTTTCCGCATATCAGACGCACTGTGGAGTGCTGAAAATACCAGAAAACGTGTTTTTCGCATTCAATAGCACTAAAACAGCGATTTCGGTGATTCTGCACACTAGTTACAGCAGAATCATGAAGATTATCACTGAAAATGCATATCTCAGCTGGAAACAACAACGATACCGAAGATATCGCAGTTTCCGCAAGTCAAACGCTCTGCGGCGTGCTGAAAACTCCAGAAAACGTGTTTTTCGCTTTCAAAGCACGAAAACCGCGATTTCGGTGATTCTGCACACCTGTCACAGAAGAAACTCGAAGATTATCGTAGAAAATGCAAATCTCAGCTGGAAACCCAACGATACCGAAGATATTGCAGTTTCCGCATGTCAAACGCTCTGTGGCGTGCTGAAAACACCAGAAAACGTGTTTTTCGCATTCAGTAGCACGAAAACAGCGATTTCGGTGATTCTGCACACTTGTAACAGCAGAATCATGAAGATTATCACTGAAAATGCATTTCTCAGCTGGAAACAACAACGATACCGAAGATATCGCAGTTTCCGCATGTCAAACGCTCTGTGGCGTGCTGAAAACACCAGAAAACGTGTTTTTCGCATTCAAAAGCACGAAAACAGCGATTTCGGTGATTCTGCACACTTGTAACAGCAGAATCATGAAGATTATCATTGAAAATGCATATCTCAGCTGGAAACAACAACGATACCGAAGGTATGACAGTTTCCGCATATCAAACGCACTGTGGAGTGCTGAAAACACCAGAAAACGTGGTTTTCGCATTCAATAGCACGAAAACAGCGATTTCGGTGATTCTGCACACTTGTCACAGAAGAAACTCGAAGATTATCGTAGAAAATGCAAATCTCAGCTGGAAACAACAACGATACCGAAGATATCGCAGTTTTCGCATATCAAACGCACTGTGGAGTGCTGAAAACACCAGAAAACGTGTTTTTCGCATTCAATATCACGAAAACAGCGACTACGGTGATTCTGCATACTTGACACAGAAGAAACTCGAAGATTATCGTAGAAAATGCATATCTCAGCTGGAAACACCAACGATACCGAAGATATCGCAGTTTCCGCATATCAAGCGCACTGTGGAGTGCTGAAAACACCAGAAAACGTTTTTTTCGCATTCAATAGCACGAAAACAGCGATTTCGGTGATTCTGCACACTGGTAACAGCAGAATCATGAAGATTATCACTGAAAATGCATATCTCAGCCGGAAACCCAACGATACCGAAGATATCGCAGTTTCCGCATGTCAAACGCTCTGTGGCGTGCTGAAAACTCCAGAAAACGTGTTTTTCGCATTCAAAAGCACGAAAACAGCGATTTCGGTGATGCTGCACACTTGTCACAGAAGAAACTCGAAGATTATCGTAGAAAATGCATATCTCAGCTGGAAACAACAACGATACCGAAGATATCGCAGTTTCCGCGTATCAAACGCACTGTGGAGTGCTGAAAACACCAGAAAACGTGTTTTTCGCATTCAGTAGCACGAAAACAGCGATTTCGGTGATTCTGCACACTTGTAACAGCAGAATCATGAAGATTATTATTGAAAATGCATATCTCAGCTGGAAACAACAACGATACCGAAGATATCGCAGTTTCCGCATGTCAAACGCTCTGTGGCGTGCTGAAAACTCCAGAAAACGTGTTTTTCGCATTCAAAAGCACGAAAACAGCGATTTCGGTGATTCTGCACACTTGTCACAGAAGAATCATGATGATTATCACTGAAAATGCATATCTCAGCTGGAAACAACAACGATACCGAAGATATCTCAGTGTCCGCATGTCAAACGCTCTGTGGCGTGCTGAAAACACCAGAAAACGTGTTTTTCGCATTCAAAAGCACGAAAACAGTGATTTCGGTGATTCTGCACACGTGTAACAGCAGAATCATGAAGATTATCATTGAAAATGCATATCTCAGCTGGAAACAACAACGATACCGAAGATATCGCAGTTTCCGCATGTCAAACGCTCTGTGGCGTGCAGAAAATACCAGAAAACGTGTTTTTCGCATTCAAAAGCACGAAAACAGCGATTTCGGTGATCCTGCACGCTTGTAACAGCAGAATCATGAAGATTATCACTGAAAATGCATATCTCAGCTGGAAACCCAACGATACCGAAGATATCGCAGTTTCCGCATGTCAAACGCTCTGTGGCGTGCTGAAAACACCAGAAAACGTGTTTTTCACATTCAATAGCACGAAAACAGCGATTCCGGTGATTCTGCACACTTGTAACAGCAGAATCATGAAGATTATCACTGCAAATGCATATCTCAGCAGGAAACAACAAAGATACCGAAGATATCGCAGTTTCCGCATATCAAACGCACTGTGGAGTGCTGAAAACACCAGAAAACGTGTTTTTCGCACTCAATAGCACGAAAACAGCGATTTCGGTGATTCTGCACACATGTCACAGAAGAAACTCGAAGATTATCGTAGAAAATGCATATCTCAGCTGGAAACAACAACGATACCGAAGATATCGCAGTTTCCGCATATCAAACGCACTGTGGAGTGCTGACAACTCCAGAAAACGTGTTTTTCGCATTCAAAAGCACGAAAACAGCGATTTCGGTGATTCTGCACACTTGTAACAGCAGAATCATGAAGATTATTATTGAAAATGCATATCTCAGCTGGAAACAACAACGATACCGAAGATATCGCATTTTCCGCAAGTCAAACGCTCTGTGGCGTGCTGAAAACTCCAGAAAACGTGTTTTTCGCATTCAAAAGCACGAAAACAGCGATTTCGGTGATTCTGCACACTTGTCACAGAAGAATCATGAAGATTATCACTGAAAATGCATATCTCAGCTGGAAACAACAACGATACCGAAGATATCTCAGTTTGCGCATGTCAAACGCTCTGTGGCGTGCTGAAAACACCAGTAAACGTGTTTTTCGCATTCAAAAGCACGAAAACAGCGATTTCGGTGATTCTGCACTCTTGTCACAGAAGAATCATGAAGATTATCACTGAAAATGCATATCTCAGCTGGAAACAACAACGATACCGAAGATATCTCAGTTTCCGCATGTCAAACGCTCTGTGGCGTATTGAAAACACCAGAAAACGTGTTTTTCGCATTCCATAGCACGAAAACAGCGATTTCGGTGATTCTGCGCACTTGTAACAGCAGAATCATGAAGATTATCACTGAAAATGCATATCTCAGCGGGAAACCCAACGAAAACGAAGATATCGCAGTTTCCGCATGTCAAACGCTCTGTGGCGTGCTGAAAACACCAGAAACCGTGTTTTTCGCATTCTATACCACGAAAACAGCGATTTCGTTGATTCTGCACACTTGTAACAGCAGAATCATGAAGATTATCACTGAAAATGCATATCTCAGCCGGAAACCCAACGATACCGAAGATATCGCAGTTTCCGCATGTCAATCGCTCTGTGGAGTGCTGAAAACACCAGAAAACGTGTTTTTCGCATTTCATAGCACGAAAACAGCGATTTCGGTGATTCTGCGCACTTGTAACAGCAGAATCATGAAGATTATCACTGAAAATGCATATCTCAGTGGGAAACCCAACGATACCGAAGATATCGCAGTTTCCGCATGTCAAACGCTCTGTGGCGTGCTGAAAACACCAGAAAACGTGTTTTTCGCATTCAATATCACGAAAACAGCGATTTCGGTGATTCTGCACACTTGTAACAGCAGAATCATGAAGATTATCACTGAAAATGCATATCTCAGCCGGAAACCCAACGATACCAAAGATATCGCAGTTTCCGCATGTCAAACGCTCTATGGAGTGCTGAAAACACCAGAAAACGTGTTTTTCGCATTCAGTAGCACTAAAACAGCGATTTCGGTGATTCTGCACACTTGTAACAGCAGAATCATGAAGATTATCACTGAAAATGCATATCCCAGCTGGAAACCCAGCGATACCGAAGATATCGCAGTTTCCGCATGTCAAACGCTCTGTGGAGTGCTGAAAACACCAGAAAACGTGTTTTTCGCATTCAATAGCACGAAAACTGCGATTTCGGTAATTCTGCACACTTGTAACAGCAGAATCATGAAGATTATTATTGAAAATGCATATCTCAGCTGGAAACAACAACGATACCGAAGATATCGCAGTTTCCGCATGTCAAACGCTCTGTGGCGTGCTGAAAACACCAGAAAACGTGTTTTTCGCATTCAATAGCACTAAAACAGCGATTTCGGTGATTCTGCACACTTGTAACAGCAGAATCATGAAGATTATCACTGAAAATGCATATCTCAGCTGGACACAACAACGATACCGAAGATATCGCAGTTTCCGCATGTCAAACGCTCTGTGGCGTGCTGAAAACACCAGAAAACGTGTTTTTCGCATTCAATAGCACGAAAACAGCGATTTCGGTGATTCTGCACACTTGTCACAGAAGAATCTCGAAGATTATCGTAGAAAATGCATATCTCTGCTGGAAACAACAACGATACCGAATATATCGCAGTTTCCGCATATCTAACGCACTGTGGAGTGCTGAAAACTCCAGAAAACGTGTTTTTCGCATTCAAATGCACGAAAACAGCGATTTCGGTGATTCTGCACACTTGTAACAGCAGAATCATGAAGATTATCACTGAAAATGCATATCTCAGCTGGAAACCCCACGAAAACGAAGATATCCCTGTTTCCGCACATCAAAAGCACTGTCGTGTGCTGAAAATGCTAGAAAACGTGTTTTTCGCATTCAATAGCACGAAATCCGCAATTTCGGTGATTCTGCACACTTGTAACAGCAGAATCATGAAGATTATCACTGAAAATGCATATCTCAGCTGGAAACCCAACGATACCGAAGATATCGCAGTTTCCGCATGTCAAACGCTCAGTGGCGTGCTGAAAACACCAGAAAACGTGTTTTTCGCATTCCAAAGCACGAAAACAGCGATTTCGGTGATTCTGCACACTTGTAACAGCAGAATCATGAAGATTATCACTGAAAATGCATATCTCAGCTGGAAACAACAACGATACCGAAGATATCGCAGTTTCCGCATGTCAAACGCTCTGTGGCGTGCTGAAAACACCAGAAAACGTGTTTTTCGCATTCAAAAGCACGAAAACAGCGATTTCGGTGATTCTGCACACTTGTAACAGCAGAATCATGAAGATTATCATTGAAAATGCATATCTCAGCTGGAAACAACAACGATACCGAAGGTATGACAGTTTCCGCATATCAAACGCACTGTGGAGTGCTGAAAACACCAGAAAACGTGGTTTTCGCATTCAATAGCACGAAAACAGCGATTTCGGTGATTCTGCACACTTGTCACAGAAGAAACTCGAAGATTATCGTAGAAAATGCAAATCTCAGCTGGAAACAACAACGATACCGAAGATATCGCAGTTTTCGCATATCAAACGCACTGTGGAGTGCTGAAAACACCAGAAAACGTGTTTTTCGCATTCAATATCACGAAAACAGCGACTACGGTGATTCTGCATACTTGACACAGAAGAAACTCGAAGATTATCGTAGAAAATGCATATCTCAGCTGGAAACACCAACGATACCGAAGATATCGCAGTTTCCGCATATCAAGCGCACTGTGGAGTGCTGAAAACACCAGAAAACGTTTTTTTCGCATTCAATAGCACGAAAACAGCGATTTCGGTGATTCTGCACACTGGTAACAGCAGAATCATGAAGATTATCACTGAAAATGCATATCTCAGCCGGAAACCCAACGATACCGAAGATATCGCAGTTTCCGCATGTCAAACGCTCTGTGGCGTGCTGAAAACTCCAGAAAACGTGTTTTTCGCATTCAAAAGCACGAAAACAGCGATTTCGGTGATTCTGCACACTTGTCACAGAAGAAACTCGAAGATTATCGTAGAAAATGCATATCTCAGCTGGAAACAACAACGATACCGAAGATATCGCAGTTTCCGCGTATCAAACGCACTGTGGAGTGCTGAAAACACCAGAAAACGTGTTTTTCGCATTCAGTAGCACGAAAACAGCGATTTCGGTGATTCTGCACACTTGTAATAGCAGAATCATGAAGATTATTATTGAAAATGCATATCTCAGCTGGAAACAACAACGATACCGAAGATATCGCAGTTTCCGCATGTCAAACGCTCTGTGGCGTGCTGAAAACACCAGAAAACGTGTTTTTCGCATTCAAAAGCACCAAAACAGCTATTTCGGTGATTCTGCACACTTGTAACAGCAGAATCATGAAGATTATCACTGAAAATGCATATCTCAGCTGGAAACAACAACGATACCGAAGATATCGCAGTTTCCGCATGTCAAACGCTCTGTGGAGTGCTGAAAACACCAGAAAACGTGTTTTTCGCATTCAATAGCACGAAATCCGCGATTTCGGTGATTCTGCACACTTGTAACAGCAGAATCATGAAGATTATCACTGAAAATGCAATATCTCAGCTGGAAACCCAACGATACCGAAGATATCGCAGTTTCCGCATGTCAAACGCTCAGTGGCGTGCTGAAAACACCAGAAAACGTGTTTTTCGCATTCAAAAGCACGAAAACAGCGATTTCGGTGATTCTGCACACTTGTAACAGCAGAATCATGAAGATTATCACTGAAAATGCATATCTCAGCTGGAAACAACAACGATACCGAAGATATCGCAGTTTCCGCATGTCAAACGCTCTGTGGCGTGCTGAAAACACCAGAAAACGTGTTTTTCGCATTCAAAAGCACCAAAACAGCTATTTCGGTGATTCTGCACACTTGTAACAGCAGAATCATGAAGATTATCACTGAAAATGCATATCTCAGATGGAAACAACAACGATACCGAAGATATCGCAGTTTCCGCATGTCAAACGCTCTGTGGAGTGCTGAAAACACCAGAAAACGTGTTTTTCGCATTCAATAGCACGAAATCCGCAATTTCGGTGATTCTGCACACTTGTAACAGCAGAATCATGAAGATTATCACTGAAAATGCATATCTCAGCTGGAAACCCAACGATACCGAAGATATCGCAGTTTCCGCATGTCAAACGCTCAGTGGCGTGCTGAAAACACCAGAAAACGTGTTTTTCGCATTCCAAAGCACGAAAACAGCGATTTCGGTGATTCTGCACACTTGTAACAGCAGAATCATGAAGATTATCACTGAAAATGCATATCTCAGCTGGAAACAACAACGATACCGAAGATATCGCAGTTTCCGCATGTCAAACGCTCTGTGGCGTGCTGAAAACACCAGACAACGTGTTTTTCGCATTCAAAAGCACGAAAACAGCGATTTCGGTGATTCTGCACACTTGTAACAGCAGAATCATGAAGATTATCATTGAAAATGCATATCTCAGCTGGAAACAACAACGATACCGAAGGTATGACAGTTTCCGCATATCAAACGCACTGTGGAGTGCTGAAAACACCAGAAAACGTGGTTTTCGCATTCAATAGCACGAAAACAGCGATTTCGGTGATTCTGCACACTTGTCACAGAAGAAACTCGAAGATTATCGTAGAAAATGCAAATCTCAGCTGGAAACAACAACGATACCGAAGATATCGCAGTTTTCGCATATCAAACGCACTGTGGAGTGCTGAAAACACCAGAAAACGTGTTTTTCGCATTCAATATCACGAAAACAGCGACTACGGTGATTCTGCATACTTGACACAGAAGAAACTCGAAGATTATCGTAGAAAATGCATATCTCAGCTGGAAACACCAACGATACCGAAGATATCGCAGTTTCCGCATATCAAGCGCACTGTGGAGTGCTGAAAACACCAGAAAACGTTTTTTTCGCATTCAATAGCACGAAAACAGCGATTTCGGTGATTCTGCACACTGGTAACAGCAGAATCATGAAGATTATCACTGAAAATGCATATCTCAGCCGGAAACCCAACGATACCGAAGATATCGCAGTTTCCGCATGTCAAACGCTCTGTGGCGTGCTGAAAACTCCAGAAAACGTGTTTTTCGCATTCAAAAGCACGAAAACAGCGATTTCGGTGATTCTGCACACTTGTCACAGAAGAAACTCGAAGATTATCGTAGAAAATGCATATCTCAGCTGGAAACAACAACGATACCGAAGATATCGCAGTTTCCGCGTATCAAACGCACTGTGGAGTGCTGAAAACACCAGAAAACGTGTTTTTCGCATTCAGTAGCACGAAAACAGCGATTTCGGTGATTCTGCACACTTGTAACAGCAGAATCATGAAGATTATTATTGAAAATGCATATCTCAGCTGGAAACAACAACGATACCGAAGATATCGCAGTTTCCGCATGTCAAACGCTCTGTGGCGTGCTGAAAACTCCAGAAAACGTGTTTTTCGCATTCAAAAGCACGAAAACAGCGATTTCGGTGATTCTGCACACTTGTCACAGAAGAATCATGATGATTATCACTGAAAATGCATATCTCAGCTGGAAACAACAACGATACCGAAGATATCTCAGTTTCCGCATGTCAAACGCTCTGTGGCGTGCTGAAAACACCAGAAAACGTGTTTTTCGCATTCAAAAGCACGAAAACAGTGATTTCGGTGATTCTGCACACGTGTAACAGCAGAATCATGAAGATTATCATTGAAAATGCATATCTCAGCTGGAAACAACAACGATACCGAAGATATCGCAGTTTCCGCATGTCAAACGCTCTGTGGCGTGCAGAAAATACCAGAAAACGTGTTTTTCGCATTCAATATCACGAAAACAGCGACTACGGTGATTCTGCATACTTGACACAGAAGAAACTCGAAGATTATCGTAGAAAATGCATATCTCAGATGGAAACACCAACGATACCGAAGATATCGCAGTTTCCGCATATCAAGCGCACTGTGGAGTGCTGAAAACACCAGAAAACGTTTTTTTCGCATTCAATAGCACGAAAACAGCGATTACGGTGATTCTGCACACTGGTAACAGCAGAATCATGAAGATTATCACTGAAAATGCATATCTCAGCCGGAAACCCAACGATACCGAAGATATCGCAGTTTCCGCATGTCAAACGCTCTGTGGCGTGCTGAAAACTCCAGAAAACGTGTTTTTCGCATTCAAAAGCACGAAAACAGCGATTTCGGTGATTCTGCACACTTGTCACAGAAGAAACTCGAAGATTATCGTAGAAAATGCATATCTCAGCTGGAAACAACAACGATACCGAAGATATCGCAGTTTCCGCGTATCAAACGCACTGTGGAGTGCTGAAAACACCAGAAAACGTGTTTTTCGCACTCAATAGCACGAAATCCGCGATTTCGGTGATTCTGCACACTTGTAACAGCAGAATCATGAAGATTATCACTGAAAATGCAATATCTCAGCTGGAAACCCAACGATACCGAAGATATCGCAGTTTCCGCATGTCAAACGCTCAGTGGCGTGCTGAAAACACCAGAAAACGTGTTTTTCGCATTCAAAAGCACGAAAACAGCGATTTCGGTGATTCTGCACACTTGTAACAGCAGAATCATGAAGATTATCACTGAAAATGCATATCTCAGCTGGAAACAACAACGATACCGAAGATATCGCAGTTTCCGCATGTCAAACGCTGTGTGGCGTGCTGAAAACACCAGAAAACGTGTTTTTCGCATTCAAAAGCACCAAAACAGCTATTTCGGTGATTCTGCACACTTGTAACAGCAGAATCATGAAGATTATCACTGAAAATGCATATCTCAGCTGGAAACAACAACGATACCGAAGATATCGCAGTTTCCGCATGTCAAACGCTCTGTGGAGTGCTGAAAACACCAGAAAACGTGTTTTTCGCATTCAATAGCACGAAATCCGCGATTTCGGTGATTCTGCACACTTGTAACAGCAGAATCATGAAGATTATCACTGAAAATGCATATCTCAGCTGGAAACCCAACGATACCGAAGATATCGCAGTTTCCGCATGTCAAACGCTCAGTGGCGTGCTGAAAACACCAGAAAACGTGTTTTTCGCATTCCAAAGCACGAAAACAGCGATTTCGGTGATTCTGCACACTTGTAACAGCAGAATCATGAAGATTATCACTGAAAATGCATATCTCAGCTGGAAACAACAACGATACCGAGGATATCGCAGTTTCCGCATGTCAAACGCTCTGTGGCGTGCTGAAAACACCAGAAAACGTGTTTTTCGCATTCAAAAGCACGAAAACAGCGATTTCGGTGATTCTGCACACTTGTAACAGCAGAATCATGAAGATTATCATTGAAAATGCATATCTCAGCTGGAAACAACAACGATACCGAAGGTATGACAGTTTCCGCATATCAAACGCACTGTGGAGTGCTGAAAACACCAGAAAACGTGGTTTTCGCATTCAATAGCACGAAAACAGCGATTTCGGTGATTCTGCACACTTGTCACAGAAGAAACTCGAAGATTATCGTAGAAAATGCAAATCTCAGCTGGAAACAACAACGATACCGAAGATATCGCAGTTTTCGCATATCAAACGCACTGTGGAGTGCTGAAAACACCAGAAAACGTGTTTTTCGCATTCAATATCACGAAAACAGCGACTACGGTGATTCTGCATACTTGACACAGAAGAAACTCGAAGATTATCGTAGAAAATGCATATCTCAGCTGGAAACACCAACGATACCGAAGATATCGCAGTTTCCGCATATCAAGCGCACTGTGGAGTGCTGAAAACACCAGAAAACGTTTTTTTCGCATTCAATAGCACGAAAACAGCGATTTCGGTGATTCTGCACACTGGTAACAGCAGAATCATGAAGATTATCACTGAAAATGCATATCTCAGCCGGAAACCCAACGATACCGAAGATATCGCAGTTTCCGCATGTCAAACGCTCTGTGGCGTGCTGAAAACTCCAGAAAACGTGTTTTTCGCATTCAAAAGCACGAAAACAGCGATTTCGGTGATTCTGCACACTTGTCACAGAAGAAACTCGAAGATTATCGTAGAAAATGCATATCTCAGCTGGAAACAACAACAATACCGAAGATATCGCAGTTTCCGCGTATCAAACGCACTGTGGAGTGCTGAAAACACCAGAAAACGTGTTTTTCGCATTCAGTAGCACGAAAACAGCGATTTCGGTGATTCTGCACACTTGTAACAGCAGAATCATGAAGATTATTATTGAAAATGCATATCTCAGCTGGAAACAACAACGATACCGAAGATATCGCAGTTTCCGCATGTCAAACGCTCTGTGGCGTGCTGAAAACTCCAGAAAACGTGTTTTTCGCATTCAAAAGCACGAAAACAGCGATTTCGGTGATTCTGCACACTTGTCACAGAAGAATCATGATGATTATCACTGAAAATGCATATCTCAGCTGGAAACAACAACGATACCGAAGATATCTCAGTTTCCGCATGTCAAACGCTCTGTGGCGTGCTGAAAACACCAGAAAACGTGTTTTTCGCATTCAAAAGCACGAAAACAGTGATTTCGGTGATTCTGCACACTTGTAACAGCAGAATCATGAAGATTATTATTGAAAATGCATATCTCAGCTGGAAACAACAACGATACCGAAGATATCGCAGTTTCCGCATGTCAAACGCTCTGTGGCGTGCTGAAAACACCAGAAAACGTGTTTTTCGCATTCAGTAGCACGAAAACAGCGATTTCGGTGATTCTGCACACTTGTAACAGCAGAATCATGAAGATTATTATTGAAAATGCATATCTCAGCTGGAAACAACAACGATACCGAAGATATCGCAGTTTCCGCATGTCAAACGCTCTGTGGCGTGCTGAAAACTCCAGAAAACGTGTTTTTCGCATTCAAAAGCACGAAAACAGCGATTTCGGTGATTCTGCACACTTGTCACAGAAGAATCATGATGATTATCACTGAAAATGCATATCTCAGCTGGAAACAACAACGATACCGAAGATATCTCAGTTTCCGCATGTCAAACGCTCTGTGGCGTGCTGAAAACACCAGAAAACGTGTTTTTCGCATTCAAAAGCACGAAAACAGTGATTTCGGTGATTCTGCACACGTGTAACAGCAGAATCATGAAGATTATCATTGAAAATGCATATCTCAGCTGGAAACAACAACGATACCGAAGATATCGCAGTTTCCGCATGTCAAACGCTCTGTGGCGTGCAGAAAATACCAGAAAACGTGTTTTTCGCATTCAATATCACGAAAACAGCGACTACGGTGATTCTGCATACTTGACACAGAAGAAACTCGAAGATTATCGTAGAAAATGCATATCTCAGATGGAAACACCAACGATACCGAAGATATCGCAGTTTCCGCATATCAAGCGCACTGTGGAGTGCTGAAAACACCAGAAAACGTTTTTTTCGCATTCAATAGCACGAAAACAGCGATTACGGTGATTCTGCACACTGGTAACAGCAGAATCATGAAGATTATCACTGAAAATGCATATCTCAGCCGGAAACCCAACGATACCGAAGATATCGCAGTTTCCGCATGTCAAACGCTCTGTGGCGTGCTGAAAACTCCAGAAAACGTGTTTTTCGCATTCAAAAGCACGAAAACAGCGATTTCGGTGATTCTGCACACTTGTCACAGAAGAAACTCGAAGATTATCGTAGAAAATGCATATCTCAGCTGGAAACAACAACGATACCGAAGATATCGCAGTTTCCGCGTATCAAACGCACTGTGGAGTGCTGAAAACACCAGAAAACGTGTTTTTCGCATTCAGTAGCACGAAAACAGCGATTTCGGTGATTCTGCACACTTGTAACAGCAGAATCATGAAGATTATTATTGAAAATGCATATCTCAGCTGGAAACAACAACGATACCGAAGATATCGCAGTTTCCGCATGTCAAACGCTCTGTGGCGTGCTGAAAACTCCAGAAAACGTGTTTTTCGCATTCAAAAGCACGAAAACAGCGATTTCGGTGATTCTGCACACTTGTCACAGAAGAATCATGATGATTATCACTGAAAATGCATATCTCAGCTGGAAACAACAACGATACCGAAGATATCTCAGTTTCCGCATGTCAAACGCTCTGTGGCGTGCTGAAAACACCAGAAAACGTGTTTTTCGCATTCAAAAGCACGAAAACAGTGATTTCGGTGATTCTGCACACGTGTAACAGCAGAATCATGAAGATTATCATTGAAAATGCATATATCAGCTGGAAACAACAACGATACCGAAGATATCGCAGTTTCCGCATGTCAAACGCTCTGTGGCGTGCAGAAAATACCAGAAAACGTGTTTTTCGCATTCAAAAGCACGAAAACAGCGATTTCGGTGATCCTGCACGCTTGTAACAGCAGAATCATGAAGATTATCACTGAAAATGCATATCTCAGCTGGAAACCCAACGATACCGAAGATATCGCAGTTTCCGCATGTCAAACGCACTGTGGCGTGCTGAAAACACCAGAAAACGTGTTTTTCACATTCAATAGCACGAAAACAGCGATTCCGGTGATTCTGCACACTTGTAACAGCAGAATCATGAAGATTAACACTGCAAATGCATATCTCAGCAGGAAACAACAAAGATACCGAAGATATCGCAGTTTCCGCATATCAAACGCACTGTGGAGTGCTGAAAACACCAGAAAACGTGTTTTTCGCATTCAATAGCACGAAAACAGCGATTTCGGTGATTCTGCACACTTGTCACAGAAGAAACTCGAAGATTATCGTAGAAAATGCATATCTCAGCTGGAAACAACAACGATACCGAAGATATCGCAGTTTCCGCATATCAAACGCACTGTGGAGTGCTGACAACTCCAGAAAACGTGTTTTTCGCATTCAAAAGCACGAAAACAGCGATTTCGGTGATTCTGCACACTTGTAACAGCAGAATCATGAAGATTATTATTGAAAATGCATATCTCAGCTGGAAACAACAACGATACCGAAGATATCGCAGTTTCCGCAAGTCAAACGCTCTGTGGCGTGCTGAAAACTCCAGAAAACGTGTTTTTCGCATTCAAAAGCACGAAAACAGCGATTTCGGTGATTCTGCACACTTGTCACAGAAGAATCATGAAGATTATCACTGAAAATGCATATCTCAGCTGGAAACAACAACGATACCGAAGATATCGCAGTTTCCGCATGTCAATCGCTCTGTGGAGTGCTGAAAACACCAGAAAACGTGTTTTTCGCATTTCATAGCACGAAAACAGCGATTTCGGTGATTCTGCGCACTTGTAACAGCAGAATCATGAAGATTATCACTGAAAATGCATATCTCAGTGGGAAACCCAACGATACCGAAGATATCGCAGTTTCCGCATGTCAAACGCTCTGTGGCGTGCTGAAAACACCAGAAAACGTGTTTTTCGCATTCAATATCACGAAAACAGCGATTTCGGTGATTCTGCACACTTGTAACAGCAGAATCATGAAGATTATCACTGAAAATGCATATCTCAGCCGGAAAACCAACGATACCAAAGATATCGCAGTTTCCGCATGTCAAACGCTCTGTGGAGTGCTGAAAACACCAGAAAACGTGTTTTTCGCATTCAGTAGCACTAAAACAGCGATTTCGGTGATTCTGCACACTTGTAACATCAGAATCATGAAGATTATCACTGAAAATGCATATCCCAGCTGGAAACCCAGCGATACCGAAGATATCGCAGTTTCCGCATGTCAAACGCTCTGTGGAGTGCTGAAAACACCAGAAAAAGTGTTTTTCGCATTCAATAGCACGAAAACAGCGATTTCGGTGATTCTGCACACTTGTAACAGCAGAATCATGAAGATTATCACTGAAAATACATATCTCAGCTGGAAACAACAACGATTCCGAAGATATCGCAGTTTCCGCATGTCAAACGCTCTGTGGCGTGCTGAAAACACCAGAAAACGTGTTTTTCGCATTCAAAAGCACGAAAACAGCGATTTCGGTGATTCTGCACACTTGTAACAGCAGAATCATGAAGATTATCAATGAAAATGCATATCTCAGCTGGAAACAACAACGATACCGAAGATATCGCAGTTTCCGTATATCAAACGCACTGTGGAGTGCTGAAAACACCAGAAAACGTGTTTTTCGCATTCAATAGCACTAAAACAGCGATTTCGGTGATTCTGCACACTTGTAACAGCAGAATCATGAAGATTATAACTGAAAATGCATATCTCAGCTGGAAACAACAACGATACCGAAGATATCGCAGTTTCCGCATGTCAAACGCTCTGTGGCGTGCTGAAAACACCAGAAAACGTGTTTTTCGCATTCAATAGCACGAAAACAGCGATTTCGGTGATTCTGCACACTTGTCACAGAAGAATCTCGAAGATTATCGTAGAAAATGCATATCTCTGCTGGAAACAACAACGATACCGAAGATATCGCAGTTTCCGCATATCAAACGCACTGTGGAGTGCTGAAAACTCCAGAAAACGTGTTTTTCGCATTCAAATGCACGAAAACAGCGATTTCGGTGATTCTGCACACTTGTAACAGCAGAATCATGAAGATTATAACTGAAAATGCATATCTCAGCTGGAAACAACAACGATACCGAAGATATCGCAGTTTCCGCATGTCAAACGCTCTGTGGCGTGCTGAAAACACCAGAAAACGTGTTTTTCGCATTCAATAGCACGAAAACAGCGATTTCGGTGATTCTGCACACTTGTCACAGAAGAATCTCGAAGATTATCGTAGAAAATGCATATCTCTGCTGGAAACAACAACGATACCGAAGATATCGCAGTTTCCGCATATCAAACGCACTGTGGAGTGCTGAAAACTCCAGAAAACGTGTTTTTCGCATTCAAATGCACGAAAACAGCGATTTCGGTGATTCTGCACACTTGTAACAGCAGAATCATGAAGATCATTATTGAAAATGCATATCTCAGCTGGAAACAACAACGATACCGAAGATATCGCAGTTTCCGCAAGTCAAACGCTCTGTGGCGTGCTGAAAACTCCAGAAAACGTGTTTTTCGCATTCAAAAGCACGAAAACAGCGATTTCGGTGATTCTGCACACTTGTCACAGAAGAATCATGAAGATTATCACTGAAAATGCATATCTCAGCTGGAAACAACAACGATACCGAAGATATCGCAGTTTCCGCATGTCAATCGCTCTGTGGAGTGCTGAAAACACCAGAAAACGTGTTTTTCGCATTTCATAGCACGAAAACAGCGATTTCGGTGATTCTGCACACTTGTAACAGCAGAATCATGAAGATTATCACTGAAAATGCATATCCCAGCTGGAAACCCAGCGATACCGAAGATATCGCAGTTTCCGCATGTCAAACGCTCTGTGGAGTGCTGAAAACACCAGAAAACGTGTTTTTCGCATTCAATAGCACGAAAACTGCGATTTCGGTAATTCTGCACACTTGTAACAGCAGAATCATGAAGATTATTATTGAAAATGCATATCTCAGCTGGAAACAACAACGATACCGAAGATATCGCAGTTTCCGCATGTCAAACGCTCTGTGGCGTGCTGAAAACACCAGAAAACGTGTTTTTCGCATTCAAAAGCACGAAAACAGCGATTTCGGTGATTCTGCACACTTGTAACAGCAGAATCATGAAGATTATCAATGAAAATGCATATCTCAGCTGGAAACAACAACGATACCGAAGATATCGCAGTTTCCGTATATCAAACGCACTGTGGAGTGCTGAAAACACCAGAAAACGTGTTTTTCGCATTCAATAGCACTAAAACAGCGATTTCGGTGATTCTGCACACTTGTAACAGCAGAATCATGAAGATTATCACTGAAAATGCATATCTCAGCTGGAAACAACAACGATACCGAAGATATCGCAGTTTCCGCATGTCAAACGCTCTGTGGCGTGCTGAAAACACCAGAAAACGTGTTTTTCGCATTCAATAGCACGAAAACAGCGATTTCGGTGATTCTGCACACTTGTCACAGAAGAATCTCGAAGATTATCGTAGAAAATGCATATCTCTGCTGGAAACAACAACGATACCGAAGATATCGCAGTTTCCGCATATCAAACGCACTGTGGAGTGCTGAAAACTCCAGAAAACGTGTTTTTCGCATTCAAATGCACGAAAACAGCGATTTCGGTGATTCTGCACACTTGTAACAGCAGAATCATGAAGATCATTATTGAAAATGCATATCTCAGCTGGAAACAACAACGATACCGAAGATATCGCAGTTTCCGCAAGTCAAACGCTCGGTGGCGTGCTGAAAACTCCAGAAAACGTGTTTTTCGCATTCAAAAGCACGAAAACAGCGATTTCGGTGATTCTGCACACTTGTCACAGAAGAATCATGAAGATTATCACTGAAAATGCATATCTCAGCTGGAAACAACAACGATACCGAAGATATCGCAGTTTCCGCATGTCAATCGCTCTGTGGAGTGCTGAAAACACCAGAAAACGTGTTTTTCGCATTTCATAGCACGAAAACAGCGATTTCGGTGATTCTGCGCACTTGTAACAGCAGAATCATGAAGATTATCACTGAAAATGCATATCTCAGTGGGAAACCCAACGATACCGAAGATATCGCAGTTTCCGCATGTCAAACGCTCTGTGGCGTGATGAAAACACCAGAAAACGTGTTTTTCGCATTCAATATAACGAAAACAGCGATTTCGGTGATTCTGCACACTTGTAACAGCAGAATCATGAAGATTATCACTGAAAATGCATATCTCAGCCGGAAACCCAACGATACCAAAGATATCGCAGTTTCCGCATGTCAAACGCTCTGTGGAGTGCTGAAAACACCAGAAAACGTGTTTTTCGCATTCAGTAGCACTAAAACAGCGATTTCGGTGATTCTGCACACTTGTAACATCAGAATCATGAAGATTATCACTGAAAATGCATATCCCAGCTGGAAACCCAGCGATACCGAAGATATCGCAGTTTCCGCATGTGAAACGCTCTGTGGAGTGCTGAAAACACCAGAAAAAGTGTTTTTCGCATTCAATAGCACGAAAACAGCGATTTCGGTGATTCTGCACACTTGTAACAGCAGAATCATGAAGATTATCACTGAAAATACATATCTCAGCTGGAAACAACAACGATACCGAAGATATCGCAGTTTCCGCATGTCAAACGCTCTGTGGAGTGCTGAAAACACCAGAAAACGTGTTTTTCGCATTCAAAAGCACGAAAACAGCGATTTCGGTGATTCTGCACACTTGTAACAGCAGAATCATGAAGATTATTATTGAAAATGCATATCTCAGCTGGAAACAACAACGATACCGAAGATATCGCAGTTTCCGCATGTCAAACGCTCTGTGGCGTGCTGAAAACACCAGAAAACGTGTTTTTCGCATTCAATAGCACGAAAACAGCGATTTCGGTGATTCTGCACACTTGTCACAGAAGAATCTCGAAGATTATCGTAGAAAATGCATATCTCTGCTGGAAACAACAACGATACCGAAGATATCGCAGTTTCCGCAAGTCAAACGCTCTGTGGCGTGCTGAAAACTCCAGAAAACGTGTTTTTCGCATTCAAAAGCTCGAAAACAGCGATTTCGGTGATTCTGCACACTTGTCACAGAAGAATCATGAAGATTATCACTGAAAATGCATATCTCAGCTGGAAACAACAACGATACCGAAGATATCGCAGTTTCCGCATGTCAATCGCTCTGTGGAGTGCTGAAAACACCAGAAAACGTGTTTTTCGCATTTCATAGCACGAAAACAGCGATTTCGGTGATTCTGCGCACTTGTAACAGCAGAATCATGAAGATTATCACTGAAAATGCATATCTCAGTGGGAAACCCAACGATACCGAAGATATCGCAGTTTCCGCATGTCAAACGCTCTGTGGCGTGCTGAAAACACCAGAAAACGTGTTTTTCGCATTCAATATCACGAAAACACCGATTTCGGTGATTCTGCACACTTGTAACAGCAGAATCATGAAGATTATCACTGAAAATGCATATCTCAGCCGGAAACCCAACGATACCAAAGATATCGCAGTTTCCGCATGTCAAACGCTCTGTGGAGTGCTGAAAACACCAGAAAACGTGTTTTTCGCATTCAGTAGCACTAAAACAGCGATTTCGGTGATTCTGCACACTTGTAACATCAGAATCATGAAGATTATCACTGAAAATGCATATCCCAGCTGGAAACCCAGCGATACCGAAGATATCGCAGTTTCCGCATGTCAAACGCTCTGTGGAGTGCTGAAAACACCAGAAAAAGTGTTTTTCGCATTCAATAGCACGAAAACAGCGATTTCGGTGATTCTGCACACTTGTAACAGCAGAATCATGAAGATTATCACTGAAAATACATATCTCAGCTGGAAACAACAACGATACCGAAGATATCGCAGTTTCCGCATGTCAAACGCTCTGTGGAGTGCTGAAAACACCAGAAAACGTGTTTTTCGCATTCAAAAGCACGAAAACAGCGATTTCGGTGATTCTGCACACTTGTAACAGCAGAATCATGAAGATTATTATTGAAAATGCATATCTCAGCTGGAAACAACAACGATATCAAAGATATCGCAGTTTCCGCATGTCAAACGCTCTGTGGCGTGCTGAAAGCACCAGAAAACGTGTTTTTCGCATTCAATACCACGAAAACAGCGATTTCGGTGATTCTGCACACTTGTAACAGCAGAATCATGAAGATTATCACTGAAAATGCATATCCCAGCTGGAAACCCAGCGATACCGAAGATATCGCAGTTTCCGCATGTCAAACGCTCTGTGAAGTGCTGAAAACACCAGAAAACGTGTTTTTCGCATTCAATAGCACGAAAACTGCGATTTCGGTAATTCTGCACACTTGTAACAGCAGAATCATGAAGATTATTATTGAAAATGCATATCTCAGCTGGAAACAACAACGATACCGAAGATATCGCAGTTTCCGCATGTCAAACGCTCTGTGGCGTGCTGAAAACACCAGAAAACGTGTTTTTCGCATTCAAAAGCACGAAAACAGCGATTTCGGTGATTCTGCACACTTGTAACAGCAGAATCATGAAGATTATCAATGAAAATGCATATCTCAGCTGGAAACAACAACGATACCGAAGATATCGCAGTTTCCGTATATCAAACGCACTGTGGAGTGCTGAAAACACCAGAAAACGTGTTTTTCGCATTCAATAGCACTAAAACAGCGATTTCGGTGATTCCGCACACTTGTAACAGCAGAATCATGAAGATTATCACTGAAAATGCATATCTCAGCTGGAAACAACAACGATACCGAAGATATCGCAGTTTCCGCATGTCAAACGCTCTGTGGCGTGCTGAAAACACCAGAAAACGTGTTTTTCGCATTCAATAGCACGAAAACAGCGATTTCGGTGATTCTGCACACTTGTCACAGAAGAATCTCGAAGATTATCGTAGAAAATGCATATCTCTGCTGGAAACAACAACGATACCGAAGATATCGCAGTTTCCGCATATCAAACGCACTGTGGAGTGCTGAAAACTCCAGAAAACGTGTTTTTCGCATTCAAATGCACGAAAACAGCGATTTCGGTGATTCTGCACACTTGTAACAGCAGAATCATGAAGATCATTATTGAAAATGCATATCTCAGCTGGAAACAACAACGATACCGAAGATATCGCAGTTTCCGCAAGTCAAACGCTCTGTGGCGTGCTGAAAACTCCAGAAAACGTGTTTTTCGCATTCAAAAGCACGAAAACAGCGATTTCGGTGATTCTGCACACTTGTCACAGAAGAATCATGAAGATTATCACTGAAAATGCATATCTCAGCTGGAAACAACAACGATACCGAAGATATCGCAGTTTCCGCATGTCAATCGCTCTGTGGAGTGCTGAAAACACCAGAAAACGTGTTTTTCGCATTTCATAGCACGAAAACAGCGATTTCGGTGATTCTGCGCACTTGTAACAGCAGAATCATGAAGATTATCACTGAAAATGCATATCTCAGTGGGAAACCCAACGATACCGAAGATATCGCAGTTTCCGCATGTCAAACGCTCTGTGGCGTGCTGAAAACACCAGAAAACGTGTTTTTCGCATTCAATATCACGAAAACAGCGATTTCGGTGATTCTGCACACTTGTAACAGCAGAATCATGAAGATTATCACTGAAAATGCATATCTCAGCCGGAAACCCAACGATACCAAAGATATCGCAGTTTCCGCATGTCAAACGCTCTGTGGAGTGCTGAAAACACCAGAAAACGTGTTTTTCGCATTCAGTAGCACTAAAACAGCGATTTCGGTGATTCTGCACACTTGTAACATCAGAATCATGAAGATTATCACTGAAAATGCATATCCCAGCTGGAAACCCAGCGATACCGAAGATATCGCAGTTTCCGCATGTCAAACGCTCTGTGGAGTGCTGAAAACACCAGAAAAAGTGTTTTTCGCATTCAATAGCACGAAAACAGCGATTTCGGTGATTCTGCACACTTGTAACAGCAGAATCATGAAGATTATCACTGAAAATACATATCTCAGCTGGAAACAACAACGATACCGAAGATATCGCAGTTTCCGCATGTCAAACGCTCTGTGGAGTGCTGAAAACACCAGAAAACGTGTTTTTAGCATTCAAAAGCACGAAAACAGCGATTTCGGTGATTCTGCACACTTGTAACAGCAGAATCATGAAGATTATTATTGAAAATGCATATCTCAGCTGGAAACAACAACGATATCAAAGATATCGCAGTTTCCGCATGTCAAACGCTCTGTGTCGTGCTGAAAACACCAGAAAACGTGTTTTTCGCATTCAATACCACGAAAACAGCGATTTCGGTGATTCTGCACACTTGTAACAGCAGAATCATGAAGATTATCACTGAAAATGCATATCCCAGCTGGAAACCCAGCGATACCGAAGATATCGCAGTTTCCGCATGTCAAACGCTCTGTGGAGTGCTGAAAACACCAGAAAACGTGTTTTTCGCATTCAATAGCACGAAAACTGCGATTTCGGTAATTCTGCACACTTGTAACAGCAGAATCATGAAGATTATTATTGAAAATGCATATCTCAGCTGGAAACAACAACGATACCGAAGATATCGCAGTTTCCGCATGTCAAACGCTCTGTGGCGTGCTGAAAACACCAGAAAACGTGTTTTTCGCATTCAAAAGCACGAAAACAGCGATTTCGGTGATTCTGCACACTTGTAACAGCAGAATCATGAAGATTATCAATGAAAATGCATATCTCAGCTGGAAACAACAACGATACCGAAGATATCGCAGTTTCCGTATATCAAACGCACTGTGGAGTGCTGAAAACACCAGAAAACGTGTTTTTCGCATTCAATAGCACTAAAACAGCGATTTCGGTGATTCTGCACACTTGTAACAGCAGAATCATGAAGATTATCACTGAAAATGCATATCTCAGCTGGAAACAACAACGATACCGAAGATATCGCAGTTTCCGCATGTCAAACGCTCTGTGGCGTGCTGAAAACACCAGAAAACGTGTTTTTCGCATTCAATAGCACGAAAACAGCGATTTCGGTGATTCTGCACACTTGTCACAGAAGAATCTCGAAGATTATCGTAGAAAATGCATATCTCTGCTGGAAACAACAACGATACCGAAGATATCGCAGTTTCCGCATGTCAAACGCTCTGTGGCGTGCTGAAAACACCAGAAAACGTGTTTTTCGCATTCAAAAGCACGAAAACAGCGATTTCGGTGATTCTGCAAACTTGTAACAGCAGAATCATGAAGATTATCAATGAAAATGCATATCTCAGCTGGAAACAACAACGATACCGAAGATATCGCAGTTTCCGTATATCAAACGCACTGTGGAGTGCTGAAAACACCAGAAAACGTGTTTTTCGCATTCAATAGCACTAAAACAGCGATTTCTGTGATTCTGCACACTTGTAACAGCAGAATCATGAAGATTATCACTGAAAATGCATATCTCAGCTGGAAACAACAACGATACCGAAGATATCGCAGTTTCCGCATATCAAACGCACTGCGGAGTGCTGAAAACACCAGAAAACGTGTTTTTCGCATTCAATAGCACGAAAACAGCGATTTCGGTGATCCTGCACACTTGTAACAGCAGAATCATGAAGATTATCACTGAAAATGCATATCTCAGCTGGAAACAACAACGATACCGAAGATATCGCAGTTTCCGCATGTCAATCGCTCTGTGGCGTGCTGAAAACACCAGAAAACGTGTATTTCGCATTCAAAAGCACGAAAACAGCGATTTCGGTGATTCTGCACACTTGTAACAGCAGAATCATGAAGATTATCACTGAAAATGCATATCTCAGCTGGAAACAACAACGATACCGAAGATATCGCAGTTTCCGCATGTCAAACGCTCTGTGGAGTGCTGAAAACAACAGGAAAACGTGTTTTTCGCATTCAATAGCACGAAAACAGCGATTTCGGTGATTCTGCACACTTGTCACAGAAGAAACTCGAAGATTATCGTAGAAAATGCATATCTCAGCTGGAAACAACAACGATACCGAAGATATCGCAGTTTCCGCATGTCAAACGCTCTGTGGGGTGCTGAAAACACCAGAAAACATGTTTTTCGCATTCAATAGCACGAAAACAGCGATTTCGGTGATTCTCTACACTTGTAACAGCAGAATCATGAAGATTATCACTGAAAATGCATATCTCAGCTGGAAACAACAACGATACCGAAGATATCGCAGTTTCCGCATGTCAATCGCTCTGTGGCGTGCTGAAAACACCAGAAAACGTGTTTTTCGCATTCAAAAGCACGAAAACAGCGATTTCGGTGATTCTGCACACTTGTAACAGCAGAATCATGAAGATTATCACTGAAAATGCATATCTCAGCTGGAAACAACAACGATACCGAAGATATCGCAGTTTCCGCATGTCAAACGCTCTGTGGAGTGCTGAAAACACCAGAAAACGTGTTTTTCGCATTCAATAGCACGAAAACAGCGATTTCGGTGATTCTGCACACTTGTAACAGCAGAATCATGAAGATTATTATTGAAAATGCATATCTCAGCTGGAAACAACAACGATACCGAAGATATCGCAGTTTCCGCATTTCAAACGCTCTGTGGCGTGCTGAAAACTCCAGAAAACGTGTTTTTCGCTTTCAATAGCACGAAAACAGCGATTTCGGTGATTCTCTACACTTGTAACAGCAGAATCATGAAGATTATCACTGAAAATGCATATCTCAGCTGGAAACCCAACGATACCGAAGATTTCGCAGTTTCCGCATATCAAACGCACTGTGGAGTGCTGAAAACTCCAGAGAACGTGTTTTTCGCATTCAAAAGCACGAAAACAGCGATTTCGGTGATTCTGCACACTTGTCACAGAAGAAACTCGATGATTATCTTAGAAAATGCATATCTCAGCTGGAAACAACAACGATACCGAAGATATCGCAGTTTCCGCATATCAAACGCACTGCGGAGTGCTGAAAACACCAGAAAACGTGTTTTTCGCATTCAATAGCACGAAAACAGCGATTTCGGTGATCCTGCACACTTGTAACAGCAGAATCATGAAGATTATCACTGAAAATGCATATCTCAGCTGGAAACAACAACGATACCGAAGATATCGCAGTTTCCGCATGTCAATCGCTCTGTGGCGTGCTGAAAACACCAGAAAACGTGTATTTCGCATTCAAAAGCACGAAAACAGCGATTTCGGTGATTCTGCACACTTGTAACAGCAGAATCATGAAGATTATCACTGAAAATGCATATCTCAGCTGGAAACAACAACGATACCGAAGATATCGCAGTTTCCGCATGTCAAAGGCTCTGTGGAGTGCTGAAAACAACAGGAAAACGTGTTTTTCGCATTCAATAGCACGAAAACAGCGATTTCGGTGATTCTGCACACTTGTCACAGAAGAAACTCGAAGATTATCGTAGAAAATGCATATCTCAGCTGGAAACAACAACGATACCGAAGATATCGCAGTTTCCGCATGTCAAACGCTCTGTGGGGTGCTGAAAACACCAGAAAACATGTTTTTCGCATTCAATAGCACGAAAACAGCGATTTCGGTGATTCTGCATACTTGTCACAGAAGAAACTCGAAGATTATCGTAGAAAATGCATATCTCAGCTGGAAACAACAACGATACCGAAGATATCTCAGTTTCCGCATGTCAAACGCTCTGTGGCGTGCTGAAAACACCAGAAAACGTGTTTTTCGCATTCAAAAGCACGAAAACAGCGATTTCGGTGATTCTGCACACTTGTAACAGCAGAATCATGAAGATTATCACTGAAAATGCATATCTCAGCTGGAAACCCAACGATACCGAAGATATGGCAGGTTCCGCATGTCAAACGCTCTCTGGCGTGCTGAAAACACCAGAAAACGTGTTTTTCGCATTCAATAGCACGAAAACAGCGATTTCGGTGATTCTGCATACTTGTCACAGAAGAAACTCGAAGATTATTGTAGAAAATGCATATCTCAGCTGGAAACAACAACGATACCGAAGATATCTCAGTTTCCGCATGTCAAACGCTCTGTGGCGTGCTGAAAACACCAGAAAACGTGTTTTTCGCATTCAATAGCACTAAAACAGCGATTTCGGTGATTCTGCACACTTGTAACAGCAGAATCATGAAGATTATCACTGAAAATGCATATCTCAGCTGGAAACAACAACGATACCGAAGATATCGCAGTTTCCGCATGTCAAACGCTCTGTGGCGTGCTGAAAACACCAGAAAACGTGTTTTTCGCATTCAATAGCACGAAAACAGCGATTTCGGTGATTCTGCACACTTGTCACAGAAGAATCTCGAAGATTATCGTAGAAAATGCATATCTCTGCTGGAAACAACAACGATACCGAAGATATCGCAGTTTCCGCATATCAAACGCACTGTGGAGTGCTGAAAACTCCAGAAAACGTGTTTTTCGCATTCAAATGCACGAAAACAGCGATTTCGGTGATTCTCTACACTTGTAACAGCAGAATCATGAAGATCATTATTGAAAATGCATATCTCAGCTGGAAACAACAACGATACCGAAGATATCGCAGTTTCCGCATGTCAAACGCTCTGTGGCGTGCTGAAAACTCAAGAAAACGTGTTTTTCGCATTCAAAAGCACGAAAACAGCGATTTCGGTGATTCTGCACACTTGTCACAGAAGAAACTCGATGATTATCTTAGAAATTGCATATCTCAGCTGGAAACAACAACGATACCGAAGATATCGCAGTTTCCGCATATCAAACGCACTGCGGAGTGCTGAAAACACCAGAAAACGTGTTTTTCGCATTCAATAGCACGAAAACAGCGATTTCGGTGATCCTGCACACTTGTAACAGCAGAATCATGAAGATTATCACTGAAAATGCATATCTCAGCTGGAAACAACAACGATACCGAAGATATCGCAGTTTCCGCATGTCAATCGCTCTGTGGCGTGCTGAAAACACCAGAAAACGTGCATTTCGCATTCAAAAGCACGAAAACAGCGATTTCGGTGATTCTGCACACTTGTAACAGCAGAATCATGAAGATTATCACTGAAAATGCATATCTCAGCTGGAAACAACAACGATACCGAAGATATCGCAGTTTCCGCATGTCAAACGCTCTGTGGAGTGCTGAAAACAACAGGAAAACGTGTTTTTCGCATTCAATAGCACGAAAACAGCGATTTCGGTGATTCTCTACACTTGTAACAGCAGAATCATGAAGATTATCACTGAAAATGCATATCTCAGCTGGAAACCCAACGATACCGAAGATATCGCAGTTTCCGCATATCAAACGCACTGTGGAGTGCTGAAAACTCCAGAGAACGTGTTTTTCGCATTCAAAAGCACGAAAACAGCGATTTCGGTGATTCTGCACACTTGTCACAGAAGAAACTCGAAGATTATCGTAGAAAATGCATATCTCAGCTGGAAACAACAACGATACCGAAGATATCGCAGTTTCCGCATATCAAACGCACTGTGGAGTGCTAAAATCTCCAGAAAACGTGTTTTTCGCATTCAAAAGCACGAAAACAGCGATTTCGTTGATTCTGCACACTTGTAACAGCAGAATCATGAAGATTATCACTGAAAATGCATATCTCAGCTGGAAACAACAACGATACCGAAGATATCGCAGTTTCCGCATATCAAACGCACTGTGGAGTGCTGAAAACTCCAGAAAACGTGTTTTTCGCATTCAAATGCACGAAAACAGCGATTTCGTTGATTCTGCACACTTGTAACAGCAGAATCATGAAGATTATTATTGAAAATACATATCTCAGCTGGAAACAACAACGATACCGAAGATATCGCAGTTTCCGCATGTCAAACGCTCTGTGGCGTGCTGAAAACTCCAGAAAACGTGTTTTTCGCATTCAAAAGCACGAAAACAGCGATTTCGGTGATTCTGCACACTTGTCACAGAAGAAACTCGATGATTATCTTAGAAAATGCATATCTCAGCTGGAAACAACAACGATACCGAAGATATCGCAGTTACCGCATGTCAAACGCTCTGTGGAGTGCTAAAAACACCAGAAAACGTGTTTTTCGCATTCAATAGCACGAAAACAGCGATTTCGGTGATTCTGCACACTTGTCACAGAAGAAACTCGAAGATTATCGTAGAAAATGCATATCTCAGCTGGAAACAACAACGATACCGAAGATATCTCAGTTTCCGCATGTCAAACGCTCTGTGGGTTGCTGAAAACACCAGAAAACATGTTTTTCGCATTCAATAGCACGAAAACAGCGATTTCGGTGATTCTCTACACTTGTAACAGCAGAATCATGAAGATCATCACTGAAAATGCATATCTCAGCTGGAAACCCGACGATACCGAAGATATCGCAGTTTCCGCATATCAAACGCACTGTGGAGTGCTGAAAACTCCAGAAAACGTGTTTTTCGCATTCAAAAGCACGAACCAGCGATTTCGGTGATTCTACACACTTGTCACAGAAGAATCATGAAGATTATCACTGAAAATGCATATCTCAGCTGGAAACAACAACGATACCGAAGATATCGCTGTTGCCGCATATCAAACGCACTGCGGAGTGCTGAAAACACCAGAAAACGTGTTTTTCGCATTCAATAGCACGAAAACAGCGATTTCGGTGATTCTGCACACTTGTAACAGCAGAATCATGAAGATTATCACTGAAAATGCATATCTCAGCTGGAAACAACAACGATACCGAAGATATCTCAGTTTCCGCTTGTCAAACGCTCTGTGGAGTGCTGAAAACACCAGAAAACGTGTTTTTCGCATTCAATAGCACGAAAACAGCGATTTCGGTGATTCTGCACACTTGTCACAGAAGAAACTCGAAGATTATCGTAGAAAATGCATATCTCAGCTGGAAACAACAACGATACCGAAGATACCGCAGTTTCCGCATATCAAACGCACTGTGGTGTGCTGAAATCTCCAGAAAACGTGTTTTTCGCATTCAAAAGCACGAAAACAGCGATTTCGGTGATTCTGCACACTTGTCACAGAAGAATCATGAAGATTATCACTGAAAATGCATATCTCAGCTGGAAACAACAACGATACCGAAGATATCTCAGTTTCCGCATGTCAAACGCTCTGTGGCGTGCTGAAAACACCAGAAAACGTGTTTTTCGCATTCAAAAGCACGAAAACAGCGATTTCGGTGATTCTGCACACATGTAACAGCAGAATCATGAAGATTATCACTGAAAATGCATATCTCAGCTGGAAACAACAACGATACCGAAGATATCTCAGTTTCCGCATGTCAAACGCTCTGTGGCGTGCTGAAAACACCAGAAAACGTGTTTTTCGCATTCAAAAGCACGAAAACAGCGATTTCGGTGATTCTGCACACTTGTAACAGCAGAATCATGAAGATTATCAATGAAAATGCATATCTCAGCTGGAAACAACAACGATACCGAAGATATCGCAGTTTCCGCATGTCAACCGCTCTGTGGCGTGCTGAAAACACCAGAAAACGTGTTTTTCGCATTCAAAAGCACGAAAACAGCGATTTCGTTGATTCTGCACACTTGTAACAGCAGAATCATGAAGATTATCACTGAAAATGCATATCTCAGCTGGAAACAACAACGATACCGAAGATATCGCAGTTTCCGCATATCAAACGCACTGTGGAGTGCTGAAAACTCCAGAAAACGTGTTTTTCGCATTCAAATGCACGAAAACAGCGATTTCGTTGATTCTGCACACTTGTAACAGCAGAATCATGAAGATTATTATTGAAAATACATATCTCAGCTGGAAACAACAACGATACCGAAGATATCGCAGTTTCCGCATGTCAAACGCTCTGTGGCGTGCTGAAAACTCCAGAAAACGTGTTTTTCGCATTCAAAAGCACGAAAACAGCGATTTTGGTGATTCTGCACACTTGTCACAGAAGAAACTCGATGATTATCTTAGAAAATGCATATGTCAGCTGGAAACAACAACGATACCGAAGATATCGCAGTTTCCGCATATCAAACGCACTGCGGAGTGCTGAAAACACCAGAAAACGTGTTTTTCGCATTCAATAGCACGAAAACAGCGATTTCGGTGATCCTGCACACTTGTAACCGCAGAATCATGAAGATTATCGTAGAAAATGCATATCTCAGCTGGAAACAACAACGATACCGAAGATATCGCAGTTTCCGCATGTCAAACGCTCTGTGGGTTGCTGAAAACACCAGAAAACATGTTTTTCGCATTCAATAGCACGAAAACAGCGATTTCGGTGATTCTCTACACTTGTAACAGGAGAATCATGAAGATCATCACTGAAAATGCATATCTCAGCTGGAAACCCAACGATACCGAAGATATCGCAGTTTCCGCATATCAAACGCACTGTGGAGTGCTGAAAACTCCAGAAAACGTGTTTTTCGCATTCAAAAGCACGAACCAGCGATTTCGGTGATTCTACACACTTGTCACAGAAGAATCATGAAGATTATCACTGAAAATGCATATCTCAGCTGGAAACAACAACGATACCGAAGATATCGCTGTTTCCGCATATCAAACGCACTGCGGAGTGCTGAAAACACCAGAAAACGTGTTTTTCGCATTCAATAGCACGAAAACAGCGATTTCGGTGATTCTGCACACTTGTAACAGCAGAATCATGAAGATTATCACTGAAAATGCATATCTCAGCTGGAAACAACAACGATACCGAAGATATCTCAGTTTCCGCATGTCAAACGCTCTGTGGAGTGCTGAAAACACCAGAAAACGTGTTTTTCGCATTCAATAGCACGAAAACAGCGATTTCGGTGATTCTGCACACTTGTAACAGCAGAATCATGAAGATTATTATTGAAAATGCATATCTCAGCTGGAAACAACAACGATACCGAAGATATCGCAGTTTCCGCATGTCAAACGCTCTGTGGCGTGCTGAAAACTCCAGAAAACGTGTTTTTCGCATTCAAAAGCACGAAAACAGCGATTTCGGTGATTCTGCACACTTGCCACAGAAGAATCATGAAGATTATCACTGAAAATGCATATCTCAGCTGGAAACAACAACGATACTGAAGATATCTCAGTTTCCGCATGTAAAACGCTCTGTGGCGTGCTGAAAACACCAGAAAACGTGTTTTTCGCATTCAAAAGCACGAAAACAGCGATTTCGGTGATTCTGCACACTTGTAACAGCAGAATCATGAAGATTATCATTGAAAATGCATATCTCAGCTGGAAACAACAACGATACCGAAGATATCGCAGTTTCCGTATATCAAACGCACTGTGGAGTGCTGAAAACACCAGAAAACCTGTTTTTCGCATTCAATAGCACGAAAACAGCGATTTCGGTGATTCTGCACACTTGTAACAGCAGAATCATGAAGATTATCACTGAAAATGCATATCTCAGCTGGAAACAACAACGATACCGAAGATATCTCAGTTTCCGCATGTCAAACGCTCTGTGGAGTGCTGAAAACACCAGAAAACGTGTTTTTCGCATTCAATAGCACGAAAACAGCGATTTCGGTGATTCTGCACACTTGTAACAGCAGAATCATGAAGATTATTATTGAAAATGCATATCTCAGCTGGAAACAACAACGATACCGAAGATATCGCAGTTTCCGCATGTCAAACGGTCTGTGGCGTGCTGAAAACTCCAGAAAACGTGTTTTTCGCATTCAAAAGCACGAAAACAGCGATTTCGGTGATTCTGCACACTTGCCACAGAAGAATCATGAAGATTATCACTGAAAATGCATATCTCAGCTGGAAACAACAACGATACCGAAGATATCTCAGTTTCCGCATGTCAAACGCTCTGTGGCGTGCTGAAAACACCAGAAAACGTGTTTTTCGCATTCAAAAGCACGAAAACAGCGATTTCGGTGATTCTGCACACTTGTAACAGCAGAATCATGAAGATTATCACTGAAAATGCATATCTCAGCTGGAAACAACAACGATACCGAAGATATCGCAGTTTCCGCATGTCAACCGCTCTGTGGCGTGCTGAAAACACCAGAAAACGTGTTTTTCGCATTCAAAAGCACGAAAACAGCGATTTCGTTGATTCTGCACACTTGTAACAGCAGAATCATGAAGATTATCACTGAAAATGCATATCTCAGCTGGAAACAACAACGATACCGAAGATATCGCAGTTTCCGCATATCAAACGCACTGTGGAGTGCTGAAAACTCCAGAAAACGTGTTTTTCGCATTCAAATGCACGAAAACAGCGATTTCGTTGATTCTGCACACTTGTAACAGCAGAATCATGAAGATTATTATTGAAAATACATATCTCAGCTGGAAACAACAACGATACCGAAGATATCGCAGTTTCCGCATGTCAAACGCTCTGTGGCGTGCTGAAAACTCCAGAAAACGTGTTTTTCGCATTCAAAAGCACGAAAACAGCGATTTCGGTGATTCTGCACACTTGTCACCGAAGAAACTCGATGATTATCTTAGAAAATGCATATGTCAGCTGGAAACAACAACGATACCGAAGATATCGCAGTTTCCGCATATCAAACGCACTGCGGAGTGCTGAAAACACCAGAAAACGTGTTTTTCGCATTCAATAGCACGAAAACAGCGATTTCGGTGATCCTGCACACTTGTAACAGCAGAATCATGAAGATTATCACTGAAAATGCATTTCTCAGCTGGAAACAACAACGATACCGAAGATATCGCAGTTTCCGCATGTCAATCGCTCTGTGGAGTGCTGAAAACACCAGAAAACGTGTTTTTCGCATTCAATAGCACGAAAACAGCGATTTCGGTGATTCTGCACACTTGTAACAGCAGAATCATGAAGATTATCACTGAAAATGCATATCTCAGCTGGAACCAACAACGATACCGAAGATATGGCAATTTCCGCATATCAAACGCACTGTGGAGTGCTGAAAACACCAGAAAACGTGTTTTTCGCATTCAGTAGCACGAAAACAGCGATTTCGGTGATTCTGCGCACTTGTAACAGCAGAATCATGAAGATTATCACTGAAAATGCATATCCCAGCTGGAAACCCAGCGATACCGAAGATATCGCAGTTTCCGCATATCAAACGCACTGCGGAGTGCTGAAAACACCAGAAAACGTGTTTTTCGCATTCAAAAGCACGAAAACAGCGATTTCGGTGATTCTGCACACTTGTCACCGAAGAAACTCGATGATTATCTTAGAAAATGCATATGTCAGCTGGAAACAACAACGATACCGAAGATATCGCAGTTTCCGCATATCAAACGCACTGCGGAGTGCTGAAAACACCAGAAAACGTGTTTTTCGCATTCAATAGCACGAAAACAGCGATTTCGGTGATCCTGCACACTTGTAACAGCAGAATCATGAAGATTATCACTGAAAATGCATATCTCAGCTGGAAACAACAACGATACCGAAGATATCGCAGTTTCCGCATGTCAAACGCTCTGTGGAGTGCTGAAAACACCAGAAAACGTGTTTTTCGCATTCAATAGCACGAAAACAGCGATTTCGGTGATTCTGCACACTTGTCACAGAAGAAACTCGAAGATTATCGTAGAAAATGCATATCTCAGCTGGAAACAACAACGATACCGAAGATATCGCAGTTTCCGCATGTCAAACGCTCTGTGGGTTGCTGAAAACACCAGAAAACATGTTTTTCGCATTCAATAGCACGAAAACAGCGATTTCGGTGATTCTCTACACTTGTAACAGCAGAATCATGAAGATCATCACTGAAAATGCATATCTCAGCTGGAAACCCAACGATACCGAAGATATCGCAGTTTCCGCATATCAAACGCACTGTGGAGTGCAGAAAACTCCAGAAAACGTGTTTTTCGCATTCAAAAGCACGAACCAGCGATTTCGGTGATTCTACACACTTGTCACAGAAGAATCATGAAGATTATCACTGAAAATGCATATCTCAGCTGGAAACAACAACGATACCGAAGATATCGCTGTTTCCGCATATCAAACGCACTGCGGAGTGCTGAAAACACCAGAAAACGTGTTTTTCGCATTCAATAGCACGAAAACAGCGATTTCGGTGATTCTGCACACTTGTAACAGCAGAATCATGAAGATTATCACTGAAAATGCATATCTCAGCTGGAAACAACAACGATACCGAAGATATCTCAGTTTCCGCATGTCAAACGCTCTGTGGAGTGCTGAAAACACCAGAAAACGTGTTTTTCGCATTCAATAGCACGAAAACAGCGATTTCGGTGATTCTGCACACTTGTAACAGCAGAATCATGAAGATTATTATTGAAAATGCATATCTCAGCTGGAAACAACAACGATACCGAAGATATCGCAGTTTCCGCATGTCAAACGCTCTGTGGCGTGCTGAAAACTCCAGAAAACGTGTTTTTCGCATTCAAAAGCACGAAAACAGCGATTTCGGTGATTCTGCACACTTGCCACAGAGGAATCATGAAGATTATCACTGAAAATGCATATCTCAGCTGGAAACAACAACGATACCGAAGATATCTCAGTTTCCGCATGTAAAACGCTCTGTGGCGTGCTGAAAACACCAGAAAACGTGTTTTTCGCATTCAAAAGCACGAAAACAGCGATTTCGGTGATTCTGCACACTTGTAACAGCAGAATCATGAAGATTATCATTGAAAATGCATATCTCAGCTGGAAACAACAACGATACCGAAGATATCGCAGTTTCCGCCTGTCAAACGCTCTGTGGCGTGCTGAAAACACCAGAAAACGTGTTTTTCGCATTCAAAAGCACGAAAACCGCGATTTCGGTGATTCTGCACACTTGTAACAGCAGAATCATGAAGATTATCAATGAAAATGCATATCTCAGCTGGAAACAACAACGATACCGAAGATATCGCAGTTTCCGTATATCAAACGCACTGTGGAGTGCTGAAAACACCAGAAAACCTGTTTTTCGCATTCAATAGCACGAAAACAGCGATTTCGGTGATTCTGCACACTTGTAACAGCAGAATCATGAAGATTATCACTGAAAATGCATATCTCAGCTGGAAACAACAACGATACCGAAGATATCTCAGTTTCCGCATCTCAAACGCTCTGTGGAGTGCTGAAAACACCAGAAAACGTGTTTTTCGCATTCAATAGCACGAAAACAGCGATTTCGGTGATTCTGCACACTTGTAACAGCAGAATCATGAAGATTATTATTGAAAATGCATATCTCAGCTGGAAACAACAACGATACCGAAGATATCGCAGTTTCCGCATGTCAAACGCTCTGTGGCGTGCTGAAAACTCCAGAAAACGTGTTTTTCGCATTCAAAAGCACGAAAACAGCGATTTCGGTGATTCTGCACACTTGCCACAGAAGAATCATGAAGATTATCACTGAAAATGCATATCTCAGCTGGAAACAACAACGATACCGAAGATATCTCAGTTTCCGCATGTAAAACGCTCTGTGGCGTGCTGAAAACACCAGAAAACGTGTTTTTCGCATTCAAAAGCACGAAAACAGCGATTTCGGTGATTCTGCACACTTGTAACAGCAGAATCATGAAGATTATCATTGAAAATGCATATCTCAGCTGGAAACAACAACGATACCGAAGATATCGCAGTTTCCGCCTGTCAAACGCTCTGTGGCGTGCTGAAAACACCAGAAAACGTGTTTTTCGCATTCAAAAGCACGAAAACCGCGATTTCGGTGATTCTGCACACTTGTACCAGCAGAATCATGAAGATTATCAATGAAAATGCATATCTCAGCTGGAAACAACAACGATACCGAAGATATCGCAGTTTCCGTATATCAAACGCACTGTGGAGTGCTGAAAACACCAGAAAACCTGTTTTTCGCATTCAATAGCACGAAAACAGCGATTTCGGTGATTCTGCACACTTGTAACAGCAGAATCATGAAGATTATCACTGAAAATGCATATCTCAGCTGGAAACAACAACGATACCGAAGATATCTCAGTTTCCGCATCTCAAACGCTCTGTGGAGTGCTGAAAACACCAGAAAACGTGTTTTTCGCATTCAATAGCACGAAAACAGCGATTTCGGTGATTCTGCACACTTGTAACAGCAGAATCATGAAGATTATTATTGAAAATGCATATCTCAGCTGGAAACAACAACGATACCGAAGATATCGCAGTTTCCGCATGTCAAACGCTCTGTGGCGTGCTGAAAACTCCAGAAAACGTGTTTTTCGCATTCAAAAGCACGAAAACAGCGATTTCGGTGATTCTGCACACTTGCCACAGAAGAATCATGAAGATTATCACTGAAAATGCATATCTCAGCTGGAAACCCCACGAAAACGAAGATATCCCTGTTTCCGCACATCAAACGCACTGCGGAGTGCTGAAAACACCAGAAAACGTGTTTTACGCATTCAATAGCACTAAAACAGCGATTTCGGTGATTCTGCACACTTGTAACAGCAGAATCATGAAGATTATCACTGAAAATGCATATCTCAGCTGGAAACAACAACGATACCGAAGATATCGCAGTTTCCGCATGTCAAACGCTCTGTGGCGTGCTGAAAACACCAGAAAACGTGTTTTTCGCATTCAATAGCACGAAAACAGCGATTTCGGTGATTCTGCACACTTGTAACAGCAGAATCATGAAGATTATCAATGAAAATGCATATCTCAGCTGGAAACAACAACGATACCGAAGATATCGCAGTTTCCGTATATCAAACGCACTGTGGAGTGCTGAAAACACCAGAAAACGTGTTTTTCGCATTCAATAGCACTAAAACAGCGATTTCGGTGATTCTGCACACTTGTAACAGCAGAATCATGAAGATTATCACTGAAAATGCATATCTCAGCTGGAAACAACAACGATACCGAAGATATCGCAGTTTCCGCATGTCAAACGCTCTGTGGCGTGCTGAAAACACCAGAAAACGTGTTTTTCGCATTCAATAGCACGAAAACAGCGATTTCGGTGATTCTGCACACTTGCCACAGAAGAAACTCGAAGATTATCGTAGAAAATGCATATCTCAGCTGGAAACAACAACGATACCGAAGATATCGCAGTTTCCGCATATCAAACGCACTGTGGAGTGCTGAAAACTCCAGAAAACGTGTTTTTCGCATTCAAAAGCACGAAAACAGCGATTTCGGTGATTCTGCACACTTGTAACAGCAGAATCATGAAGATTATTATTGAAAATGCATATCTCAGCTGGAAACCCAACGATACCGAAGATATCGCAGTTTCCGCATGTCAAACGCTCTGCGGCGTGCTGAAAACTCCAGAAAACGTGTTTTTCGCTTTCAAAAGCACGAAAACAGCGATTTCGGTGATTCTGCACACTTGTCACAAAAGAAACTCGATGATTATCGTAGAAAATGCATATCTCAGCTGGAAACAACAAAGATACCGAAGATATCGCAGTTTCCGCATATCAAACGCACTGTGTAGTGCTGAAAACACCAGAAAACGTGTTTTTCGCATTCAATAGCACGAAAACAGCGATTTCGGTGATTCTGCGCGCTTGTAACAGCAGAATCATGAAGATTATCACTGAAAATGCATATCTCAGCTGGAAACAACAACGATACCGAAGATATCTCAGTTTCCGCATGTCAAACGCTCTGTGGAGTGCTGAAAACACCAGAAAACGTGTTTTTCGCATTCAATAGCACGAAAACAGCGATTTCGGTGATTCTGCACACTTGTAACAGCAGAATCATGAAGATTATTATTGAAAATGCATATCTCAGCTGGAAACAACAACGATACCGAAGATATCGCAGTTTCCACATGTCAAACGCTCTGTGGCGTGCTGAAAACTCCAGAAAACGTGTTTTTCGCATTCAAAAGCACGAAAACAGCGATTTCGGTGATTCTGCACACTTGCCACAGAAGAATCATGAAGATTATCACTGAAAATGCATATCTCAGCTGGAAACCCCACGAAAACGAAGATATCCCTGTTTCCGCACATCAAACGCACTGCGGAGTGCTGAAAACACCAGAAAACGTGTTTTACGCATTCAATAGCACTAAAACAGCGATTTCGGTGATTCTGCACACTTGTAACAGCAGAATCATGAAGATTATCACTGAAAATGCATATCTCAGCTGGAAACAACAACGATACCGAAGATATCGCAGTTTCCGCATGTCAAACGCTCTGTGGCGTGCTGAAAACACCAGAAAACGTGTTTTTCGCATTCAATAGCACGAAAACAGCGATTTCGGTGATTCTGCACACTTCTAACAGCAGAATCATGAAGATTATCAATGAAAATGCATATCTCAGCTGGAAACAACAACGATACCGAAGATATCGCAGTTTCCGTATATCAAACCCACTGTGGAGTGCTGAAAACACCAGAAAACGTGTTTTTCGCATTCAATAGCACTAAAACAGCGATTTCGGTGATTCTGCACACTTGTAACAGCAGAATCATGAAGATTATCACTGAAAATGCATATCTCAGCTGGAAACAACAACGATACCGAAGATATCGCAGTTTCCGCATGTCAAACGCTCTGTGGCGTGCTGAAAACACCAGAAAACGTGTTTTTCGCATTCAATAGCACGAAAACAGCGATTTCGGTGATTCTGCACACTTGCCACAGAAGAAACTCGAAGATTATCGTAGAAAATGCATATCTCAGCTGGAAACAACAACGATACCGAAGATATCGCAGTTTCCGCATATCAAACGCACTGTGGAGTGCTGAAAACTCCAGAAAACGTGTTTTTCGCATTCAAAAGCACGAAAACAGCGATTTCGGTGATTCTGCACACTTGTAACAGCAGAATCATGAAGATTATTATTGAAAATGCATATCTCAGCTGGAAACCCAACGATACCGAAGATATCGCAGTTTCCGCATGTCAAACGCTCTGCGGCGTGCTGAAAACTCCAGAAAACGTGTTTTTCGCTTTCAAAAGCACGAAAACAGCGATTTCGGTGATTCTGCACACTTGTCACAAAAGAAACTCGATGATTATCGTAGAAAATGCATATCTCAGCTGGAAACAACAAAGATACCGAAGATATCGCAGTTTCCGCATATCAAACGCACTGTGTAGTGCTGAAAACACCAGAAAACGTGTTTTTCGCATTCAATAGCACGAAAACAGCGATTTCGGTGATTCTGCGCGCTTGTAACAGCAGAATCATGAAGATTATCACTGAAAATGCATATCTCAGCGGGAAACCCAACCATACCGAAGATATCGCAGTTTCCGCATGTCAAACGCTCTGTGGAGTGCTGAAAACACCAGAAAACGTGTTTTTCGCATTCAATAGCACGAAAACAGCGATTTCGGTGATTCTGCACACTTGTAACAGCAGAATCATGAAGATTATCACTGAAAATGCATATCTCAGCTGGAACCAACAACGATACCGAAGATATGGCAATTTCCGCATATCAAACGCACTGTGGAGTGCTGAAAACACCAGAAAACGTGTTTTTCGCATTCAGTAGCACGAAAACAGCGATTTCGGTGATTCTGCGCACTTGTAACAGCAGAATCATGAAGATTATCACTGAAAATGCATATCCCAGCTGGAAACCCAGCGATACCGAAGATATCGCAGTTTCCGCATATCAAACGCACTGCGGAGTGCTGAAAACACCAGAAAACGTGTTTTTCGCATTCAATAGCACGAAAACAGCGATTTCGGTGATTCTGCACACTTGTAACAGCAGAATCATGAAGATTATCACTGAAAATGCATATCTCAGCTGGAAACAACAACGATACCGAAGATATCTCAGTTTCCGCATGTCAAACGCTCTGTGGAGTGCTGAAAACACCAGAAAACGTGTTTTTCGCATTCAATAGCACGAAAACAGCGATTTCGGTGATTCTGCACACTTGTAACAGCAGAATCATGAAGATTATTATTGAAAATGCATATCTCAGCTGGAAACAACAACGATACCGAAGATATCGCAGTTTCCGCATGTCAAACGCTCTGTGGCGTGCTGAAAACTCCAGAAAACGTGTTTTTCGCATTCAAAAGCACGAAAACAGCGATTTCGGAGATTCTGCACACTTGCCACAGAAGAATCATGAAGATTATCACTGAAATGCATATCTCAGCTGGAAACAACAACGATACCGAAGATATCTCAGTTTCCGCATGTCAAACGCTCTGTGGCGTGCTGAAAACACCAGAAAACGTGTTTTTCGCATTCAAAAGCACGAAAACAGCGATTTCGGTGATTCTGCACACTTGTAACAGCAGAATCATGAAGATTATCACTGAAAATGCATATCTCAGCTGGAAACAACAACGATACCGAAGATATCTCAGTTTCCGCATGTCAAACGCTCTGTGGAGTGCTGAAAACACCAGAAAACGTGTTTTTCGCATTCAATAGCACGAAAACAGCGATTTCGGTGATTCTGCACACTTGTAACAGCAGAATCATGAAGATTATTATTGAAAATGCATATCTCAGCTGGAAACAACAACGATACCGAAGATATCGCAGTTTCCGCATGTCAAACGCTCTGTGGCGTGCTGAAAACTCCAGAAAACGTGTTTTTCGCATTCAATAGCACGAAAACAGCGATTTCGGTGATTCTGCACACTTGTAACAGCAGAATCATGAAGATTATCATAGAAAATGCATATCTCAGCTGGAAACAATAGCGATACCGAAGATATCGCAGTTTCCGCATATCAATCGCACTGTGGAGTGCTGAAAACACCAGAAGACGTGTTTTTCGCATTCAAAAGCACGAAAACAGCGATTTCGGTGATTCTGCACACTTGTCACAGAAGAAACTCGAAGATTATCGTAGAAAATGCATATCTCAGCTGGAAACAACAACGATACCGAACATATCGCAGTTTCCGCATGTCAAACGCTCTGTGGCGTGCTGAAAACACCAGAAAACATGTTTTTCGCATTCAAAAGCACGAAAACAGCGATTTCGGTGATTCTGCACACTTGTCACAGAAGAAACTCGATGATTATCGTAGAAAATGCATATCTCAGCTGGAAACAACAACGATACCGAAGATATCTCAGTTTCCGCATGTCAAACGCTCTGTGGCGTGCTGAAAACACCAGAAAACGTGTTTTTCGCATTCAAAAGCACGAAAACAGCGATTTCGGTGATTCTGCACACTTGTGACAGCAGAATCATGAAGATTATCACTGAAAATGCATATCTCAGCTGGAAACCCCACGAAAACGAAGATATCCCTGTTTCCGCACATCAAACGCACTGCGGAGTGCTGAAAACACCAGAAAACGTGTTTTACGCATTCAATAGCACTAAAACAGCGATTTCGGTGATTCTGCACACTTGTAACAGCAGAATCATGAAGATTATCACTGAAAATGCATATCTCAGCTGGAAACAACAACGATACCGAAGATATCGCAGTTTCCGCATGTCAAACGCTCTGTGGCGTGCTGAAAACACCAGAAAACGTGTTTTTCGCATTCAATAGCACGAAAACAGCGATTTCGGTGATTCTGCACACTTGTAACAGCAGAATCATGAAGATTATCAATGAAAATGCATATCTCAGCTGGAAACAACAACGATACCGAAGATATCGCAGTTTCCGTATATCAAACGCACTGTGGAGTGCTGAAAACACCAGAAAACGTGTTTTTCGCATTCAATAGCACTAAAACAGCGATTTCGGTGATTCTGCACACTTGTAACAGCAGAATCATGAAGATTATCACTGAAAATGCATATCTCAGCTGGAAACAACAACGATACCGAAGATATCGCAGTTTCCGCATGTCAAACGCTCTGTGGCGTGCTGAAAACACCAGAAAACGTGTTTTTCGCATTCAATAGCACGAAAACAGCGATTTCGGTGATTCTGCACACTTGCCACAGAAGAAACTCGAAGATTATCGTAGAAAATGCATATCTCAGCTGGAAACAACAACGATACCGAAGATATCGCAGTTTCCGCATATCAAACGCACTGTGGAGTGCTGAAAACTCCAGAAAACGTGTTTTTCGCATTCAAAAGCACGAAAACAGCGATTTCGGTGATTCTGCACACTTGTAACAGCAGAATCATGAAGATTATTATTGAAAATGCATATCTCAGCTGGAAACCCAACGATACCGAAGATATCGCAGTTTCCGCATGTCAAACGCTCTGCGGCGTGCTGAAAACTCCAGAAAACGTGTTTTTCGCTTTCAAAAGCACGAAAACAGCGATTTCGGTGATTCTGCACACTTGTCACAAAAGAAACTCGATGATTATCGTAGAAAATGCATATCTCAGCTGGAAACAACAAAGATACCGAAGATATCGCAGTTTCCGCATATCAAACGCACTGTGTAGTGCTGAAAACACCAGAAAACGTGTTTTTCGCATTCAATAGCACGAAAACAGCGATTTCGGTGATTCTGCGCGCTTGTAACAGCAGAATCATGAAGATTATCACTGAAAATGCATATCTCAGCTGGAAACAACAACGATACCGAAGATATCTCAGTTTCCGCATGTCAAACGCTCTGTGGAGTGCTGAAAACACCAGAAAACGTGTTTTTCGCATTCAATAGCACGAAAACAGCGATTTCGGTGATTCTGCACACTTGTAACAGCAGAATCATGAAGATTATTATTGAAAATGCATATCTCAGCTGGAAACAACAACGATACCGAAGATATCGCAGTTTCCGCATGTCAAACGCTCTGTGGCGTGCTGAAAACTCCAGAAAACGTGTTTTTCGCATTCAAAAGCACGAAAACAGCGATTTCGGTGATTCTGCACACTTGCCACAGAAGAATCATGAAGATTATCACTGAAAATGCATATCTCAGCTGGAAACCCCACGAAAACGAAGATATCCCTGTTTCCGCACATCAAACGCACTGCGGAGTGCTGAAAACACCAGAAAACGTGTTTTACGCATTCAATAGCACTAAAACAGCGATTTCGGTGATTCTGCACACTTGTAACAGCAGAATCATGAAGATTATCACTGAAAATGCATATCTCAGCTGGAAACAACAACGATACCGAAGATATCGCAGTTTCCGCATGTCAAACGCTCTGTGGCGTGCTGAAAACACCAGAAAACGTGTTTTTCGCATTCAATAGCACGAAAACAGCGATTTCGGTGATTCTGCACACTTGTAACAGCAGAATCATGAAGATTATCAATGAAAATGCATATCTCAGCTGGAAACAACAACGATACCGAAGATATCGCAGTTTCCGTATATCAAACCCACTGTGGAGTGCTGAAAACACCAGAAAACGTGTTTTTCGCATTCAATAGCACTAAAACAGCGATTTCGGTGATTCTGCACACTTGTAACAGCAGAATCATGAAGATTATCACTGAAAATGCATATCTCAGCTGGAAACAACAACGATACCGAAGATATCGCAGTTTCCGCATGTCAAACGCTCTGTGGCGTGCTGAAAACACCAGAAAACGTGTTTTTCGCATTCAATAGCACGAAAACAGCGATTTCGGTGATTCTGCACACTTGCCACAGAAGAAACTCGAAGATTATCGTAGAAAATGCATATCTCAGCTGGAAACAACAACGATACCGAAGATATCGCAGTTTCCGCATATCAAACGCACTGTGGAGTGCTGAAAACTCCAGAAAACGTGTTTTTCGCATTCAAAAGCACGAAAACAGCGATTTCGGTGATTCTGCACACTTGTAACAGCAGAATCATGAAGATTATTATTGAAAATGCATATCTCAGCTGGAAACCCAACGATACCGAAGATATCGCAGTTTCCGCATGTCAAACGCTCTGCGGCGTGCTGAAAACTCCAGAAAACGTGTTTTTCGCTTTCAAAAGCACGAAAACAGCGATTTCGGTGATTCTGCACACTTGTCACAAAAGAAACTCGATGATTATCGTAGAAAATGCATATCTCAGCTGGAAACAACAAAGATACCGAAGATATCGCAGTTTCCGCATATCAAACGCACTGTGTAGTGCTGAAAACACCAGAAAACGTGTTTTTCGCATTCAATAGCACGAAAACAGCGATTTCGGTGATTCTGCGCGCTTGTAACAGCAGAATCATGAAGATTATCACTGAAAATGCATATCTCAGCGGGAAACCCAACCATACCGAAGATATCGCAGTTTCCGCATGTCAAACGCTCTGTGGAGTGCTGAAAACACCAGAAAACGTGTTTTTCGCATTCAATAGCACGAAAACAGCGATTTCGGTGATTCTGCACACTTGTAACAGCAGAATCATGAAGATTATCACTGAAAATGCATATCTCAGCTGGAACCAACAACGATACCGAAGATATGGCAATTTCCGCATATCAAACGCACTGTGGAGTGCTGAAAACACCAGAAAACGTGTTTTTCGCATTCAGTAGCACGAAAACAGCGATTTCGGTGATTCTGCGCACTTGTAACAGCAGAATCATGAAGATTATCACTGAAAATGCATATCCCAGCTGGAAACCCAGCGATACCGAAGATATCGCAGTTTCCGCATATCAAACGCACTGCGGAGTGCTGAAAACACCAGAAAACGTGTTTTTCGCATTCAATAGCACGAAAACAGCGATTTCGGTGATTCTGCACACTTGTCACAAAAGAAACTCGATGATTATCGTAGAAAATGCATATCTCAGCTGGAAACAACAAAGATACCGAAGATATCGCAGTTTCCGCATATCAAACGCACTGTGTAGTGCTGAAAACACCAGAAAACGTGTTTTTCGCATTCAATAGCACGAAAACAGCGATTTCGGTGATTCTGCGCGCTTGTAACAGCAGAATCATGAAGATTATCACTGAAAATGCATATCTCAGCGGGAAACCCAACCATACCGAAGATATCGCAGTTTCCGCATGTCAAACGCTCTGTGGAGTGCTGAAAACACCAGAAAACGTGTTTTTCGCATTCAATAGCACGAAAACAGCGATTTCGGTGATTCTGCACACTTGTAACAGCAGAATCATGAAGATTATCACTGAAAATGCATATCTCAGCTGGAACCAACAACGATACCGAAGATATGGCAATTTCCGCATATCAAACGCACTGTGGAGTGCTGAAAACACCAGAAAACGTGTTTTTCGCATTCAGTAGCACGAAAACAGCGATTTCGGTGATTCTGCGCACTTGTAACAGCAGAATCATGAAGATTATCACTGAAAATGCATATCCCAGCTGGAAACCCAGCGATACCGAAGATATCGCAGTTTCCGCATATCAAACGCACTGCGGAGTGCTGAAAACACCAGAAAACGTGTTTTTCGCATTCAATAGCACGAAAACAGCGATTTCGGTGATTCTGCACACTTGTAACAGCAGAATCATGAAGATTATCACTGAAAATGCATATCTCAGCTGGAAACAACAACGATACCGAAGATATCTCAGTTTCCGCATGTCAAACGCTCTGTGGAGTGCTGAAAACACCAGAAAACGTGTTTTTCGCATTCAATAGCACGAAAACAGCGATTTCGGTGATTCTGCACACTTGTAACAGCAGAATCATGAAGATTATTATTGAAAATGCATATCTCAGCTGGAAACAACAACGATACCGAAGATATCGCAGTTTCCGCATGTCAAACGCTCTGTGGCGTGCTGAAAACTCCAGAAAACGTGTTTTTCGCATTCAAAAGCACGAAAACAGCGATTTCGGAGATTCTGCACACTTGCCACAGAAGAATCATGAAGATTATCACTGAAATGCATATCTCAGCTGGAAACAACAACGATACCGAAGATATCTCAGTTTCCGCATGTCAAACGCTCTGTGGCGTGCTGAAAACACCAGAAAACGTGTTTTTCGCATTCAAAAGCACGAAAACAGCGATTTCGGTGATTCTGCACACTTGTAACAGCAGAATCATGAAGATTATCACTGAAAATGCATATCTCAGCTGGAAACAACAACGATACCGAAGATATCTCAGTTTCCGCATGTCAAACGCTCTGTGGAGTGCTGAAAACACCAGAAAACGTGTTTTTCGCATTCAATAGCACGAAAACAGCGATTTCGGTGATTCTGCACACTTGTAACAGCAGAATCATGAAGATTATTATTGAAAATGCATATCTCAGCTGGAAACAACAACGATACCGAAGATATCGCAGTTTCCGCATGTCAAACGCTCTGTGGCGTGCTGAAAACTCCAGAAAACGTGTTTTTCGCATTCAATAGCACGAAAACAGCGATTTCGGTGATTCTGCACACTTGTAACAGCAGAATCATGAAGATTATCATAGAAAATGCATATCTCAGCTGGAAACAATAGCGATACCGAAGATATCGCAGTTTCCGCATATCAATCGCACTGTGGAGTGCTGAAAACACCAGAAAACGTGTTTTTCGCATTCAAAAGCACGAAAACAGCGATTTCGGTGATTCTGCACACTTGTCACAGAAGAAACTCGAAGATTATCGTAGAAAATGCATATCTCAGCTGGAAACAACAACGATACCGAACATATCGCAGTTTCCGCATGTCAAACGCTCTGTGGCGTGCTGAAAACACCAGAAAACATGTTTTTCGCATTCAAAAGCACGAAAACAGCGATTTCGGTGATTCTGCACACTTGTCACAGAAGAAACTCGATGATTATCGTAGAAAATGCATATCTCAGCTGGAAACAACAACGATACCGAAGATATCGCAGTTTCCGCATATCAAACGCACTGTCGAGTGCTGAAAACACCAGAAAACGTGTTTTTCGCATTCAAAAGAACGAAAACAGCGATTTCGGTGATTCTGCACACTTGTAACAGCAGAATCATGAAGATTATCATTGAAAATGCATATCACAGCTGGAAACCCAACGATACCGAAGATATCGCAGTTTCCGCATGTCAAACGCTCTGTGGAGAGCTGAAAACACCTGAAAACATGTATTTTCGCATTTAATAGCACGAAAACAGCGATTTCGGTGATTCTGCACACTTGTAACAGCAGAATCATGAAGATTATCACTGAAAATGCATATCTCAGCGGGAAACCCAACGATACCGAAGATATCGCAGTTTCCGCATGTCAAACGCTCTGTGGCGTGCTGAAAACACCAGAAAACGTGTTTTTCGCATTCAAAATCACGAAAACAGCGATTTCGGTGATTCTGCACACTTGTAACAGCAGAATCATGAAGATTATCGTAGAAAATGCATATCTCAGCTGGAAACAACAGCGATACCGAAGATATCGCAGTTTCCGCATATCAAACGCTCTGTGGCGTGCTGAAAACACCAGAAAACGTGTTTTTCGCATTCAAAAGCACGAAAACAGCGATTTCGGTGATTCTGCACACTTGTCACAGAAGAAACTCGATGATTATCGTAGAAAATGCATATCTCAGCTGGAAACAACAACGATACCGAAGATATCGCAGTTTCCGCATATCAAACGCACTGTGGAGTGCTGAGAACACCAGAAAACGTGTTTTTCGCATTCAAAAGCACGAAAACAGCGATTTCGGTGATTCTGCACACTTGTAACAGCAGAATCATGAAGATTATCACTGAAAATGCATATCTCAGAGGGAAACCCAACGATACCGAAGATATCGCAGTTTCCGCATGTCAAACGCTCTGTGGCGTGCTGAAAAAACCAGAAAACGTGTTTTTCGCATTCAAAAGCACGAAAACAGCGATATCGGTGATTCTGCACACTTGTAACAGCATGATCATGAAGATTATCACTGAAAATGCATATCTCAGCTGGAAACAACAACGATACCGAAGATATCGCAGTTTCCGCATATCAAACGCACTGTGGAGTGCTGAAAACACCAGACAACGTGTTTTTCGCATTCAAAAGCACGAAAACAGCGATTTCGGTGATTCTGCACACTTGTAACAGCAGAATCATGAAGATTATCATTGAAAATGCATATCACAGCTGGAAACCCAACGATACCGAAGATATCGCAGTTTCCGCATGTCAAACGCTCTGTGGAGTGCTGAAAACACCAGAAAACATGTTTTTCGCATTCAATAGCACGAAAACAGCGATTTCGGTGATTCTGCACACTTGTAACAGCAGAATCATGAAGATTATCACTGAAAATGCATATCTCAGCGGGAAACCTAACGATACCGAAGATATCGCAGTTTCCGCATGTCAAACGCTCTGTGGCGTGCTGAAAACACCAGAAAACGTGTTTTACGCATTCAAAAGCACGAAAACAGCGATTTCGGTGATTCTGCACACTTGTCACAGAAGAAACTCGATGATTATCGTAGAAAATGCATATCTCAGCTGGAAACAACAACGATACCGAAGATATCGCAGTTTCCGCATATCAAACGCACTGTCGAGTGCTGAAAACACCAGAAAACGTGTTTTTCGCATTCAAAAGAACGAAAACAGCGATTTCGGTGATTCTGCACACTTGTAACAGCAGAATCATGAAGATTATTATTGAAAATGCATATCTCAGCTGGAAACAACAACGATACCGAAGATATCGCAGTTTCCGCATGTCAAACGCTCTGTGGCGTGCTGAAAACTCCAGAAAACGTGTTTTTCGCATTCAATAGCACGAAAACAGCGATTTCGGTGATTCTGCACACTTGTAACAGCAGAATCATGAAGATTATCATAGAAAATGCATATCTCAGCTGGAAACAATAGCGATACCGAAGATATCGCAGTTTCCGCATATCAATCGCACTGTGGAGTGCTGAAAACACCAGAAAACGTGTTTTTCGCATTCAAAAGCACGAAAACAGCGATTTCGGTGATTCTGCACACTTGTCACAGAAGAAACTCGAAGATTATCGTAGAAAATGCATATCTCAGCTGGAAACAACAACGATACCGAACATATCGCAGTTTCCGCATGTCAAACGCTCTGTGGCGTGCTGAAAACACCAGAAAACATGTTTTTCGCATTCAAAAGCACGAAAACAGCGATTTCGGTGATTCTGCACACTTGTCACAGAAGAAACTCGATGATTATCGTAGAAAATGCATATCTCAGCTGGAAACAACAACGATACCGAAGATATCGCAGTTTCCGCATATCAAACGCACTGTCGAGTGCTGAAAACACCAGAAAACGTGTTTTTCGCATTCAAAAGAACGAAAACAGCGATTTCGGTGATTCTGCACACTTGTAACAGCAGAATCATGAAGATTATCATTGAAAATGCATATCACAGCTGGAAACCCAACGATACCGAAGATATCGCAGTTTCCGCATGTCAAACGCTCTGTGGAGTGCTGAAAACACCTGAAAACATGTATTTTCGCATTTAATAGCACGAAAACAGCGATTTCGGTGATTCTGCACACTTGTAACAGCAGAATCATGAAGATTATCACTGAAAATGCATATCTCAGCGGGAAACCCAACGATACCGAAGATATCGCAGTTTCCGCATGTCAAACGCTCTGTGGCGTGCTGAAAACACCAGAAAACGTGTTTTTCGCATTCAAAATCACGAAAACAGCGATTTCGGTGATTCTGCACACTTGTAACAGCAGAATCATGAAGATTATCGTAGAAAATGCATATCTCAGCTGGAAACAACAGCGATACCGAAGATATCGCAGTTTCCGCATATCAAACGCTCTGTGGCGTGCTGAAAACACCAGAAAACGTGTTTTTCGCATTCAAAAGCACGAAAACAGCGATTTCGGTGATTCTGCACACTTGTCACAGAAGAAACTCGATGATTATCGTAGAAAATGCATATCTCAGCTGGAAACAACAACGATACCGAAGATATCGCAGTTTCCGCATATCAAACGCACTGTGGAGTGCTGAAAACACCAGAAAACGTGTTTTTCGCATTCAAAAGCACGAAAACAGCGATTTCGGTGATTCTGCACACTTGTAACAGCAGAATCATGAAGATTATCACTGAAAATGCATATCTCAGAGGGAAACCCAACGATACCGAAGATATCGCAGTTTCCGCATGTCAAACGCTCTGTGGCGTGCTGAAAAAACCAGAAAACGTGTTTTTCGCATTCAAAAGCACGAAAACAGCGATTTCGGTGATTCTGCACACTTGTAACAGCATGATCATGAAGATTATCACTGAAAATGCATATCTCAGCTGGAAACAACAACGATACCGAAGATATCGCAGTTTCCGCATATCAAACGCACTGTGGAGTGCTGAAAACACCAGACAACGTGTTTTTCGCATTCAAAAGCACGAAAACAGCGATTTCGGTGATTCTGCACACTTGTAACAGCAGAATCATGAAGATTATCATTGAAAATGCATATCACAGCTGGAAACCCAACGTTACCGAAGATATCGCAGTTTCCGCATGTCAAACGCTCTGTGGAGTGCTGAAAACACCAGAAAACATGTTTTTCGCATTCAATAGCACGAAAACAGCGATTTCGGTGATTCTGCACACTTGTAACAGCAGAATCATGAAGATTATCACTGAAAATGCATATCTCAGCGGGAAACCTAACGATACCGAAGATATCGCAGTTTCCGCATGTCAAACGCTCTGTGGCGTGCTGAAAACACCAGAAAACGTGTTTTACGCATTCAAAAGCACGAAAACAGCGATTTCGGTGATTCTGCACACTTGTCACAGAAGAAACTCGATGATTATCGTAGAAAATGCATATCTCAGCTGGAAACAACAACGATACCGAAGATATCGCAGTTTCCGCATATCAAACGCACTGTCGAGTGCTGAAAACACCAGAAAACGTGTTTTTCGCATTCAAAAGAACGAAAACAGCGATTTCGGTGATTCTGCACACTTGTAACAGCAGAATCATGAAGATTATCATTGAAAATGCATATCACAGCTGGAAACCCAACGATACCGAAGATATCGCAGTTTCAGCATGTCAAACGCTCTGTGGAGTGCTGAAAACACCTGAAAACATGTATTTTCGCATTTAATAGCACGAAAACAGCGATTTCGGTGATTCTGCACACTTGTAACAGCAGAATCATGAAGATTATCACTGAAAATGCATATCTCAGCGGGAAACCCAACGATACCGAAGATATCGCAGTTTCCGCATGTCAAACGCTCTGTGGCGTGCTGAAAACACCAGAAAACGTGTTTTTCGCATTCAAAATCACGAAAACAGCGATTTCGGTGATTCTGCACACTTGTAACAGCAGAATCATGAAGATTATCGTAGAAAATGCATATCTCAGCTGGAAACAACAGCGATACCGAAGATATCGCAGTTTCCGCATATCAAACGCTCTGTGGCGTGCTGAAAACAACAGAAAACGTGTTTTTCGCATTCAAAAGCACGAAAACAGCGATTTCGGTGATTCTGCACACTTGTCACAGAAGAAACTCGATGATTATCGTAGAAAATGCATATCTCAGCTGGAAACAACAACGATACCGAAGATATCGCAGTTTCCGTATATCAAACGCACTGTCGAGTGCTGAAAACACCTGAAAACGTGTTTTTCGCATTCAAAAGCACGAAAACAGCGATTTCGGTGATTCTGCACACTTGTAACAGCAGAATCATGAAGATTATCACTGAAAATGCATATCTCAGCTGGAAACAACAACGATACCGAAGATATCGCAGTTTCCGCATATCAAACGCACTGTGGAGTGCTGAAAACACCAGAAAACGTGTTTTTCGCATTCAAAAGCACGAAAACAGCGATTTCGGTGATTCTGCACACTTGTAACAGCAGAATCATGAAGATTATCACTGAAAATGCATATCTCAGAGGGAAACCCAACGATACCGAAGATATCGCAGTTTCCGCATGTCAAACGCTCTGTGGCGTGCTGAAAAAACCAGAAAACGTGTTTTTCGCATTCAAAAGCACGAAAACAGCGATTTCGGTGATTCTGCACACTTGTAACAGCATGATCATGAAGATTATCACTGAAAATGCATATCTCAGCTGGAAACAACAACGATACCGAAGATATCGCAGTTTCCGCATATCAAACGCACTGTGGAGTGCTGAAAACACCAGAAAACATGTTTTTCGCAATCAATAGCACGAAAACAGCGATTTCGGTGATTCTGCACACTTGTAACAGCAGAATCATGAAGATTATCACTGAAAATGCATATCTCAGCGGGAAACCTAACGATACCGAAGATATCGCAGTTTCCGCATGTCAAACGCTCTGTGGCGTGCTGAAACCACCAGAAAACGTGTTTTTCGCATTCAAAAGCACGAAAACAGCGATTTCGGTGATTCTGCACACTTGTAACAGCATGATCATGAAGATTATCACTGAAAATGCATATCTCAGCTGGAAACAACAACGATACCGAAGATATCGCAGTTTCCGCATATCAAACGCACTGTGGAGTGCTGAAAACACCAGACAACGTGTTTTTCGCATTCAAAAGCACGAAAACAGCGATTTCGGTGATTCTGCACACTTGTAACAGCAGAATCATGAAGATTATCACTGAAAATGCATATCTCAGCTGGAAACAACAACGATACCGAAGATATCGCAGTTTCCGCATATCAAACGCGCTGTGGAGTGCTGAAAACACCAGAAAACGTGTTTTTCGCATTCAAAAGCACGAAAACAGCGGTTTCGGTGATTCTGCACACTTGTAACAGCAGAATCATGAAGATTATCACTGAAAATGCATATCACAGCGGGAATCCCAACGATACCGAAGATATCGCAGTTTCCGCATGTCAAACGCTCTGTGGCGTGCTGAAAACTCCAGAAAACGGGTTTTTCGCATTCAAAAGCACGAAAACAGCGATTTCGGTGATTCTGCACAATTGTCACAGAAGAAACTCGATGATTATCGTAGAAAATGCATATCTCAGCTAGAAACAACAACGATACCGAAGATAACGCTGTTTCCGCATGTCAAACGCACTGTGGAGTGCTGAAAACACCAGAAAACGTGTTTTTCGCATTCAAAAGCACGAAAACAGCGATTTCGGTGATTCTGCACACTTGTAACAGCAGAATCATGAAGATTATCATAGAAAATGCATATCTCAGCTGGAAACAATAGCGATACCGAAGATATCGCAGTTTCCGCATATCAATCGCACTGTGGAGTGCTGAAAACACCAGAAAACGTGTTTTTCGCATTCAAAAGCACGAAAACAGCGATTTCGGTGATTCTGCACACTTGTCACAGAAGTATCTCGAAGATTATCGTAGAAAATGCATATCTCAGCTGGAAACAACAACGATACCGAAGATATCGCAGTTTCCGCATGTCAAACGCTCTGTGGCGTGCTGAAAACACCAGAAAACGTGTTTTTCGCATTCAAAAGCACGAAAACAGCGATTTCGGTGATTCTGCACACTTGTAACAGCAGAATCATGAAGATTATCATTGAAAATGCATATCACAGCTGGAAACCCAACGATACCGAAGATAACGCTGTTTCCGCATATTAAACGCGCTGTGGAGTGCTGAAAACACCAGAAAACGTGTTTTTCGCATTCAAAAGCACGAAAACAGCGATTTCGGTGATTCTGCACACTTGTAACAGCAGAATCATGAAGATTATCGTAGAAAATGCATATCTCAGCTGGAAACAACAGCGATACCGAAGATATCGCAGTTTCCGCATATCAAACGCACTGTGGAGTGCTGAAAACACCAGAAAACGTGTTTTTCGCATTCAAAAGCACGAAAACAGCGATTTCGGTGATTCTGCACACTTGTAACAGCAGAATCATGAAGATTATCATAGAAAATGCATATCTCAGCTGGAAACAATAGCGATACCGAAGATATCGCAGTTTCCGAATATCAATCGCACTGTGGAGTGCTGAAAACACCAGAAAACGTGTTTTTCGCATTCAAAAGCACGAAAACAGCGATTTCGGTGATTCTGCACACTTGTCACAGAAGAAACTCGAAGATTATCGTAGAAAATGCATATCTCAGCTGGAAACAACAACGATACCGAAGATATCGCAGTTTCCGCATGTCAAACGCTCTGTGGCGTGCTGAAAACACCAGAAAACGTGTTTTTCGCATTCAAAAGCACGAAAACAGCGATTTCGGTGATTCTGCACACTTGTCACAGAAGAAACTCGATGATTATCGTAGAAAATGCATATCTCAGCTGGAAACAACAACGATACCTAAGATATCGCTGTTTCCGCATATCAAACGCACTGTCGAGTGCTGAAAACACCAGAAAACGTGTTTTTCGCATTCAAAAGCACGAAAACAGCGATTTCGGTGATTCTGCACACTTGTAACAGCAGAATCATGAAGATTATCACTGAAAATGCATATCACAGCGGGAAACCCAACGATACCGAAGATATCGCAGTTTCCGCATGTCAAACGCTCTGTGGCGTGCTGAAAACTCCAGAAAACGTGTTTTTCGCATTCAAAAGCACGAAAACAGCGATTTCGGTGATTCTGCACAATTGTCACAGAAGAAACTCGATGATTATCGTAGAAAATGCATATCTCAGCTAGAAACAACAACGATACCGAAGATAACGCTGTTTCCGCATGTCAAAAGCTCTGTGGCGTGCTGAAAACACCAGAAAACGTGTTTTTCGCATTCAAAAGCACGAAAACAGCGATTTCGGTGATCCTGCACACTTGTAACAGCAGAATCATGAAGATTATCGTAGAAAATGCATATCTCAGCTGGAAACAACTGCGATACCGAAGATATCGCAGTTTCCGCATATCAAACGCACTGTGGAGTGCTGAAAACACCAGAAAACGTGTTTTTCGCATTCAAAAGCACGAAAACAGCGATTTCGGTGATTCTGCACACTTGTAACAGCAGAATCATGAAGATTATCACTGAAAATGCATATCACAGCGGGAAACCCAACGATACCGAAGATATCGCAGTTTCCGCATGTCAAACGCTCTGTGGCGTGCTGAAAACTCCAGAAAACGTGTTTTTCGCATTCAAAAGCACGAAAACAGCGATTTCGGTGATTCTGCACACTTGTCACAGAAGAAACTCGATGATTATCGTAGAAAATGCATATCTCAGCTGGAAACAACAACGATACCGAAGATATCGCTGTTTCCGCATATCAAACGCACTGTCGAGTGCTGAAAACACCAGAAAACGTGTTTTTCGCATTCAAAAGCACGAAAACAGCGATTTCGGTGATTCTGCACACTTGTAACAGCAGAATCATGAAGATTATCACTGAAAATGCATATCACAGCGGGAAACCCAACGATACCGAAGATATCGCAGTTTCCGCATGTCAAACGCTCTGTGGCGTGCTGAAAACTCCAGAAAACGTGTTTTTCGCATTCAAAAGCACGAAAACAGCGATTTCGGTGATTCTGCACAATTGTCACAGAAGAAACTCGATGATTATCGTAGAAAATGCATATCTCAGCTGGAAACAACAACGATACCGAAGATATCGGAGTTTCCGCATGTCAAACGCTCTGTGGCGTGCTGAAAACACCAGAAAACGTGTTTTTCGCATTCAAAAGCACGAAAACAGCGATTTCGGTGATTCTGCACACTTGTCACAGAAGAACCTCGATGATTATCGTAGAAAATACATATCTCAGCTGGAAACAACAACGATACCGAAGATATCGCAGTTCCCGCATATCAAACGCACTGTCGAGTGCTGAAAACACCAGAAAACGTGTTTTTCGCATTCAAAAGAACGAAAACAGCGATTTCGGTGATTCTGCACACTTGTAACAGCAGAATCATGAAGATTATCATTGAAAATGCATATCACAGCTGGTAACCCAACGATACCGAAGATATCGCAGTTTCCGCATGTCAAACGCTCTGTGGAGTGCTGAAAACACCTGAAAACATGTATTTTCGCATTTAATAGCACGAAAACAGCGATTTCGGTGATTCTGCACACTTGTAACAGCAGAATCATGAAGATTATCACTGAAAATGCATATCTCAGCGGGAAACCCAACGATACCGAAGATATCGCAGTTTCCGCATGTCAAACGCTCTGTGGCGTGCTGCAAACACCAGAAAACGTGTTTTTCGCATTCAAAATCACGAAAACAGCGATTCCGGTGATTCTGCACACTTGTAACAGCAGAATCATGAAGATTATCGTAGAAAATGCATATCTCAGCTGGAAACAACAGCGATACCGAAGATATCGCAGTTTCCGCATATCAAACGCTCTGTGGCGTGCTGAAAACCCCAGAAAACGTGTTTTTCGCATTCAAAAGCACGAAAACAGCGATTTCGGTGATTCTGCACACTTGTCACAGAAGAAACTCGATGATTATCGTAGAAAATGCATATCTCAGCTGGAAACAACAACGATACCGAAGATATCGCAGTTTCCGCATATCGAACGCACTGTCGAGTGCTGAAAACACCAGAAAACGTGTTTTTCGCATTCAAAAGCACGAAAACAGCGATTTCGGTGATTCTGCACACTTGTAACAGCAGAATCATGAAGATTATCACTGAAAATGCATATCTCAGCTGGAAACAACAACGATACCGAAGATATCGCAGTTTCCGCATATCAAACGCACTGTGGAGTGCTGAAAACACCAGACAACGTGTTTTTCGCATTCAAAAGCACGAAAACAGCGATTTCGGTGATTCTGCACACTTGTAACAGCAGAATCATGAAGATTATCATTGAAAATGCATATCACAGCTGGAAACCCAACGATACCGAAGATATCGCAGTTTCCGCATGTCAAACGCTCTGTGGAGTGCTGAAAACACCAGAAAACATGTTTTTCGCATTCAATAGCACGAAAACAGCGATTTCGGTGATTCTGCACACTTGTAACAGCAGAATCATGAAGATTATCATAGAAAATGCATATCTCAGCTGGAAACAATAGCGATACCGAAGATATCGCAGTTTCCGCATATCAATCGCACTGTGGAGTGCTGAAAACACCAGAAAACGTGTTTTTCGCATTCAAAAGCACGAAAACAGCGATTTCGGTGATTCTGCACACTTGTCACAGAAGAAACTCGAAGATTATCGTAGAAAATGCATATCTCAGCTGGAAACAACAACGATACCGAAGATATCGCAGTTTCCGCATGTCAAACGCTCTGTGGCGTGCTGAAAACACCAGAAAACGTGTTTTTCGCATTCAAAAGCACGAAAACAGCGATTTCGGTGATTCTGCACACTTGTCACAGAAGAACCTCGATGATTATCGTAGAAAATGCATATCTCAGCTGGAAACAACAACGATACCGAAGATATCGCAGTTCCCGCATATCAAACGCACTGTCGAGTGCTGAAAACACCAGAAAACGTGTTTTTCGCATTCAAAAGAACGAAAACAGCGATTTCGGTGATTCTGCACACTTGTAACAGCAGAATCATGAAGATTATCATTGAAAATTCATATCACAGCTGGAAACCCAACGATACCGAAGATATCGCAGTTTCCGCATGTCAAACGCTCTGTGGAGTGCTGAAAAACCTGAAAACATGTATTTTCGCATTTAATAGCACGAAAACAGCGATTTCGGTGATTCTGCACACTTGTAACAGCAGAATCATGAAGATTATCACTGAAAATGCATATCTCAGCGGGAAACCCAACGATACCGAAGATATCGCAGTTTCCGCATGTCAAACGCTCTGTGGCGTGCTGAAAACACCAGAAAACGTGTTTTTCGCATTCAAAATCACGAAAACAGCGATTTCGGTGATTCTGCACACTTGTAACAGCAGAATCATGAAGATTATCGTAGAAAATGCATATCTCAGCTGGAAACAACAGCGATACCGAAGATATCGCAGTTTCCGCATATCAAACGCACTGTGGCGTGCTGAAAACACCAGAAAACGTGTTTTTCGCATTCAAAAGCACGAAAACAGCGATTTCGGTGATTCTGCACACTTGTCACAGAAGAAACTCGATGATTATCGTAGAAAATGCATATCTCAGCTGGAAACAACAACGATACCGAAGATATCGCAGTTTCCGCATATCAAACGCACTGTCGAGTGCTGAAAACACCAGAAAACGTGTTTTTCGCATTCAAAAGCACGAAAACAGCGATTTCGGTGATTCTGCACACTTGTAACAGCAGAATCATGAAGATTATCACTGAAAATGCATATCTCAGCTGGAAACAACAACGATACCGAAGATATCGCAGTTTCCGCATATCAAACGCACTGTGGAGTGCTGAAAACACCAGACAACGTGTTTTTCGCATTCAAAAGCACGAAAACAGCGATTTCGGTGATTCTGCACACTTGTAACAGCAGAATCATGAAGATTATCACTGAAAATGCATATCTCAGCGGGAAACCCAACGATACCGAAGATATCGCAGTTTCCGCATGTCAAACGCTCTGTGGCGTGCTGAAAACACCAGAAAACGTGTTTTTCGCATTCAAAAGCACGAAAACAGCGATTTCGGTGATTCTGCACACTTGTAACAGCATGATCATGAAGATTATCACTGAAAATGCATATCTCAGCTGGAAACAACAACGATACCGAAGATATCGCAGTTTCCGCATGTCAAACGCTCTGTGGAGTGCTGAAAACACCTGAAAACATGTATTTTCGCATTTAATAGCACGAAAACAGCGATTTCGGTGATTCTGCACACTTGTAACAGCAGAATCATGAAGATTATCACTGAAAATGCATATCTCAGCGGGAAACCCAACGATACCGAAGATATCGCAGTTTCCGCATGTCAAACGCTCTGTGGCGTGCTGAAAACACCAGAAAACGTGTTTTTCGCATTCAAAATCACGAAAACAGCGATTTCGGTGATTCTGCACACTTGTACCAGCAGAATCATGAAGATTATCGTAGAAAATGCATATCTCAGCTGGAAACAACAGCGATACCGAAGATATCGCAGTTTCCGCATATCAAACGCTCTGTGGCGTGCTGAAAACACCAGAAAACGTGTTTTTCGCATTCAAAAGCACGAAAACAGCGATTTCGGTGATTCTGCACACTTGTAACAGCAGAATCATGAAGATTATCACTGAAAATGCATATCTCAGCTGGAAACAACAACGATACCGAAGATATCGCAGTTTCCGCATATCAAACGCACTGTGGAGTGCTGAAAACACCAGAAAACGTGTTTTTCGCATTCAAAAGCACGAAAACAGCGATTTCGGTGATTCTGCACACTTGTAACAGCAGAATCATGAAGATTATCACTGAAAATGCATATCTCAGCGGGAAACCCAACGATACCGAAGATATCGCAGTTTCCGCATGTCAAACGCTCTGTGGCGTGCTGAAAACACCAGAAAACGTGTTTTTCGCATTCAAAATCACGAAAACAGCGATTTCGGTGATTCTGCACACTTGTAACAGCAGAATCAGGAAGATTATCGTAGAAAATGCATATCTCAGCTGGAAACAACAGCGATACCGAAGATATCGCAGTTTCCGCATATCAAACGCTCTGTGGCGTGCTGAAAACACCAGAAAACGTGTTTTTCGCATTCAAAAGCACGAAAACAGCGATTTCGGTGATTCTGCACACTTGTAACAGCAGAATCATGAAGATTATCACTGAAAATGCATATCTCAGCTGGAAACAACAACGATACCGAAGATATCGCAGTTTCCGCATATCAAACGCACTGTGGAGTGCTGAAAACACCAGAAAACGTGTTTTTCGCATTCAAAAGCACGAAAACAGCGATTTCGGTGATTCTGCACACTTGTAACAGCAGAATCATGAAGATTATCACTGAAAATGCATATCTCAGAGGGAAACCCAACGATACCGAAGATATCGCAGTTTCCGCATGTCAAACGCTCTGTGGCGTGCTGAAAAAACCAGAAAACGTGTTTTTCGCATTCAAAAGCACGAAAACAGCGATTTCGGTGATTCTGCACACTTGTAACAGCATGATCATGAAGATTATCACTGAAAATGCATATCTCAGCTGGAAACAACAACGATACCGAAGATATCGCAGTTTCCGCATATCAAACGCACTGTGGAGTGCTGAAAACACCAGACAACGTGTTTTTCGCATTCAAAAGCACGAAAACAGCGATTTCGGTGATTCTGCACACTTGTAACAGCAGAATCATGAAGATTATCATTGAAAATGCATATCACAGCTGGAAACCCAACGATACCGAAGATATCGCAGTTTCCGCATGTCAAACGCTCTGTGGAGTGCTGAAAACACCAGAAAACATGTTTTTCGCATTCAATAGCACGAAAACAGCGATTTCGGTGATTCTGCACACTTGTAACAGCAGAATCATGAAGATTATCACTGAAAATGCATATCTCAGCGGGAAACCCAACGATACCGAAGATATCGCAGTTTCCGCATGTCAAACGCTCTGTGGCGTGCTGAAAACACCAGAAAACGTGTTTTTCGCATTCAAAAGCACGAAAACAGCGATTTCGGTGATTCTGCACACTTGTAACAGCATGATCATGAAGATTATCACTGAAAATGCATATCTCAGCTGGAAACAACAACGATACCGAAGATATCGCAGTTTCCGCATATCAAACGCACTGTGGAGTGCTGAAAACACCAGACAACGTGTTTTTCGCATTCAAAAGCACGAAAACAGCGATTTCGGTGATTCTGCACACTTGTAACAGCAGAATCATGAAGATTATCATTGAAAATGCATATCACAGCTGGAAACCCAACGATACCGAAGATATCGCAGTTTCCGCATGTCAAACGCTCTGTGGAGTGCTGAAAACACCAGAAAACATGTTTTTCGCATTCAAAAGCACGAAAACAGCGATTTCGGTGATTCTGCACACTTGTAACAGCAGAATCATGAAGATTATCACTGAAAATGCATATCTCAGCTGGAAACAACAACGATACCGAAGATATCGCAGTTTCCGCATATCAAACGCACTGTGTAGTGCTGAAAACACCAGAAAACGTGTTTTTCGCATTCAAAAGCACGAAAACAGCGATTTCGGTGATTCTGCACACTTGTAACAGCAGAATCATGAAGATTATCACTGAAAATGCATATCTCAGCTGGAAACAACAACGATACCGAAGATATCGCAGTTTCCGCATATCAAACGCACTGTGGAGTGCTGAAAACACCAGACAACGTGTTTTTCGCATTCAAAAGCACGAAAACAGCGATTTCGGTGATTCTGCACACTTGTAACAGCAGAATCATGAAGATTATCACTGAAAATGCATATCACAGCTGGAAACCCAACGATACCGTACATATCGCAGTTTCCGCATGTCAAACGCTCTGTGGAGTGCTGAAAACACCAGAAAACATGTTTTTCGCATTCAATAGCACGAAAACAGCGATTTCGGTGATTCTGCACACTTGGAACAGCAGAATCATGAAGATTATCACTGAAAATGCATATCTCAGCGGGAAACCCAACGATACCGCAGATATCGCAGTTTCCGCATGTCAAACGCTCTGTGGCGTGCTGAAAACACCAGAAAACGTGTTTTTCGCATTCTAAAGCACGAAAACAGCGATTTCGGTGATTCTGCACACTTGTAACAGCAGAATCATAAAGATTATCGTAGAAAATGCATATCTCAGCTGGAAACAACAGCGATACCGAAGATATCGCAGTTTCCGCATATCAAACGCACTGTGGAGTGCTGAAAACACCAGAAAACGTGTTTTTCGCATTCAAAAGCACGAAAACAGCGATTTCGGTGATTCTGCACGCTTGTCACAGAAGAAACTCGAAGATTATCGTAGAAAATGCATATCTCAGCTGGAAACAACAACGATACCGAAGATATCGCAGTTTCCGCTTGTCAAACGCTCTGTGGCGTGCTGAAAACACCAGAAAACAAGTTTTTCGCATTCAATAGCACGAAAACAGCGATTTCGGTGATTCTGCACACTTGTAACAGCAGAATCATGAAGATTATCACTGAAAATGCATATCTCAGCTGTAAACAACAACGATACCGAAGATATCGCAGTTTCCGCATATCAAACGCACTGTGGAGTGCTGAAAACACCAGAAAACGTGTTTTTCGCATTCAAAATCACGAAAACAGCGATTTCGGTGAATCTGCACACTTGTCACTGAAGAAACTCGATGATTATCGTAGAAAATGCATATCTCACCTGGAAACAACAACGATACCGAAGATATCGCAGTTTCCGCATTTCAAACGCACTGTGGAGTGCTGAAAACACCAGAAAACGTGTTTTTCGCATTCAATAGCACTAAAACAGCGATTTCGGTGATTCTGCACACTTGTAACAGCAGAATCATGAAGATTATCACTGAAAATGCATATCTCAGCTGGAAACAACAACGATACCGAAGATATCGCAGTTTCCGCATGTCAAACGCTCTGTGGAGTGCTGAAAACACCAGAAAACATGTTTTTCGCATTCAATAGCACGAAAACAGCGATTTCGGTGATTCTGCACACTTGTAACAGCAGAATCATGAAGATTATCACTGAAAATGCATATCTCAGCGGGAAACCCAACGATACCGAAGATATCGCAGTTTCCGCATGTCAAACGCTCTGTGGCGTGCTGAAAACACCAGAAAACGTGTTTTTCGCATTCAAAAGCACGAAAACAGCGATTTCGGTGATTCTGCACACTTGTAACAGCATGATCATGAAGATTATCACTGAAAATGCATATCTCAGCTGGAAACAACAACGATACCGAAGATATCGCAGTTTCCGCATATCAAACGCACTGTGGAGTGCTGAAAACACCAGACAACGTGTTTTTCGCATTCAAAAGCACGAAAACAGCGATTTCGGTGATTCTGCACACTTGTAACAGCAGAATCATGAAGATTATCATTGAAAATGCATATCACAGCTGGAAACCCAACGATACCGAAGATATCGCAGTTTCCGCATGTCAAACGCTCTGTGGAGTGCTGAAAACACCAGAAAACATGTTTTTCGCATTCAATAGCACGAAAACAGCGATTTCGGTGATTCTGCACACTTGTAACAGCAGAATCATGAAGATTATCACTGAAAATGCATATCTCAGCGGGAAACCCAACGATACCGAAGATATCGCAGTTTCCGCATGTCAAACGCTCTGTGGCGTGCTGAAAACACCAGAAAACGTGTTTTTCGCATTCAAAAGCACGAAAACAGCGATATCGGTGATTCTGCACACTTGTAACAGCATGATCATGAAGATTATCACTGAAAATGCATATCTCAGCTGGAAACAACAACGATACCGAAGATATCGCGGTTTCCGCATATCAAACGCACTGTGGAGTGCTGAAAACACCAGACAACGTGTTTTTCGCATTCAAAAGCACGAAAACAGCGATTTCGGTGATTCTGCACACTTGTAACAGCAGAATCATGAAGATTATCATTGAAAATGCATATCACAGCTGGAAACCCAACGATACCGAAGATATCGCAGTTTCCGCATGTCAAACGCTCTGTGGAGTGCTGAAAACACCAGAAAACATGTTTTTCGCATTCAAAAGCACGAAAACAGCGATTTCGGTGATTCTGCACACTTGTAACAGCAGAATCATGAAGATTATCACTGAAAATGCATATCTCAGCTGGAAACAACAACGATACCGAAGATATCGCAGTTTCCGCATATCAAACGCACTGTGTAGTGCTGAAAACACCAGAAAACGTGTTTTTCGCATTCAAAAGCACGAAAACAGCGATTTCGGTGATTCTGCACACTTGTAACAGCAGAATCATGAAGATTATCACTGAAAATGCATATCTCAGCTGGAAACAACAACGATACCGAAGATATCGCAGTTTCCGCATATCAAACGCACTGTGGAGTGCTGAAAACACCAGACAACGTGTTTTTCGCATTCAAAAGCACGAAAACAGCGATTTCGGTGATTCTGCACACTTGTAACAGCATGATCATGAAGATTATCACTGAAAATGCATATCTCAGCTGGAAACAACAACGATACCGAAGATATCGCAGTTTCCGCATATCAAACGCACTGTGGAGTGCTGAAAACACCAGACAACGTGTTTTTCGCATTCAAAAGCACGAAAACAGCGATTTCGGTGATTCTGCACACTTGTAACAGCAGAATCATGAAGATTATCATTGAAAATGCATATCACAGCTGGAAACCCAACGATACCGAAGATATCGCAGTTTCCGCATGTCAAACGCTCTGTGGAGTGCTGAAAACACCAGAAAACATGTTTTTCGCATTCAAAAGCACGAAAACAGCGATTTCGGTGATTCTGCACACTTGTAACAGCAGAATCATGAAGATTATCACTGAAAATGCATATCTCAGCTGGAAACAACAACGATACCGAAGATATCGCAGTTTCCGCATATCAAACGCACTGTGTAGTGCTGAAAACACCAGAAAACGTGTTTTTCGCATTCAAAAGCACGAAAACAGCGATTTCGGTGATTCTGCACACTTGTAACAGCAGAATCATGAAGATTATCACTGAAAATGCATATCTCAGCTGGAAACAACAACGATACCGAAGATATCGCAGTTTCCGCATATCAAACGCACTGTGGAGTGCTGAAAACACCAGACAACGTGTTTTTCGCATTCAAAAGCACGAAAACAGCGATTTCGGTGATTCTGCACACTTGTAACAGCAGAATCATGAAGATTATCACTGAAAATGCATATCACAGCTGGAAACCCAACGATACCGTACATATCGCAGTTTCCGCATGTCAAACGCTCTGTGGAGTGCTGAAAACACCAGAAAACATGTTTTTCGCATTCAATAGCACGAAAACAGCGATTTCGGTGATTCTGCACACTTGGAACAGCAGAATCATGAAGATTATCACTGAAAATGCATATCTCAGCGGGAAACCCAACGATACCGCAGATATCGCAGTTTCCGCATGTCAAACGCTCTGTGGCGTGCTGAAAACACCAGAAAACGTGTTTTTCGCATTCTAAAGCACGAAAACAGCGATTTCGGTGATTCTGCACACTTGTAACAGCAGAATCATAAAGATTATCGTAGAAAATGCATATCTCAGCTGGAAACAACAGCGATACCGAAGATATCGCAGTTTCCGCATATCAAACGCACTGTGGAGTGCTGAAAACACCAGAAAACGTGTTTTTCGCATTCAAAAGCACGAAAACAGCGATTTCGGTGATTCTGCACGCTTGTCACAGAAGAAACTCGAAGATTATCACTGAAAATGCATATCTCAGCGGGAAACCCAACGATACCGAAGATATCGCAGTTTCCGCATGTCAAACGCTCTGTGGCGTGCTGAAAACACCAGAAAACGTGTTTTTCGCATTCAAAAGCACGAAAACAGCGATTTCGGTGATTCTGCACACTTGTAACAGCATGATCATGAAGATTATCACTGAAAATGCATATCTCAGCTGGAAACAACAACGATACCGAAGATATCGCAGTTTCCGCATATCAAACGCACTGTGGAGTGCTGAAAACACCAGACAACGTGTTTTTCGCATTCAAAAGCACGAAAACAGCGATTTCGGTGATTCTGCACACTTGTAACAGCAGAATCATGAAGATTATCATTGAAAATGCATATCACAGCTGGAAACCCAACGATACCGAAGATATCGCAGTTTCCGCATGTCAAACGCTCTGTGGAGTGCTGAAAACACCAGAAAACATGTTTTTCGCATTCAATAGCACGAAAACAGCGATTTCGGTGATTCTGCACACTTGTAACAGCAGAATCATGAAGATTATCACTGAAAATGCATATCTCAGCGGGAAACCCAACGATACCGAAGATATCGCAGTTTCCGCATGTCAAACGCTCTGTGGCGTGCTGAAAACACCAGAAAACGTGTTTTTCGCATTCAAAAGCACGAAAACAGCGATTTCGGTGATTCTGCACACTTGTAACAGCAGAATCATGAAGATTATCACTGAAAATGCATATCTCAGAGGGAAACCTAACGATACCGAAGATATCGCAGTTTCCGCATGTCAAACGCTCTGTGGAGTGCTGAAAACACCAGAAAACATGTTTTTCGCATTCAAAAGCACGAAAACAGCGATTTCGGTGATTCTGCACACTTGTAACAGCAGAATCATGAAGATTATCACTGAAAATGCATATCTCAGCTGGAAACAACAACGATACCGAAGATATCGCAGTTTCCGCATATCAAACGCACTGTGTAGTGCTGAAAACACCAGAAAACGTGTTTTTCGCATTCAAAAGCACGAAAACAGCGATTTCGGTGATTCTGCACACTTGTAACAGCAGAATCATGAAGATTATCACTGAAAATGCATATCTCAGCTGGAAACAACAACGATACCGAAGATATCGCAGTTTCCGCATATCAAACGCACTGTGGAGTGCTGAAAACACCAGACAACGTGTTTTTCGCATTCAAAAGCACGAAAACAGCGATTTCGGTGATTCTGCACACTTGTAACAGCAGAATCATGAAGATTATCACTGAAAATGCATATCACAGCTGGAAACCCAACGATACCGTACATATCGCAGTTTCCGCATGTCAAACGCTCTGTGGAGTGCTGAAAACACCAGAAAACGTGTTTTTCGCATTCAAAAGCACGAAAACAGCGATTTCGGTGATTCTGCACACTTGTAACAGCAGAATCATGAAGATTATCACTGAAAATGCATATTTCAGAGGGAAACCTAACGATACCGAAGATATCGCAGTTTCCGCATGTCAAACGCTCTGTGGCGTGCTGAAAAAACCAGAAAACGTGTTTTTCGCATTCAAAAGCACGAAAACAGCGATTTCGGTGATTCTGCACACTTGTAACAGCATGATCATGAAGATTATCACTGAAAATGCATATCTCAGCTGGAAACAACAACGATACCGAAGATATCGCAGTTTCCGCATATCAAACGCACTGTGGAGTGCTGAAAACACCAGACAACGTGTTTTTCGCATTCAAAAGCACGAAAACAGCGATTTCGGTGATTCTGCACACTTGTAACAGCAGAATCATGAAGATTATCACTGAAAATGCATATCACAGCTGGAAACCCAACGATACCGTACATATCGCAGTTTCCGCATGTCAAACGCTCTGTGGAGTGCTGAAAACACCAGAAAACATGTTTTTCGCATTCAATAGCACGAAAACAGCGATTTCGGTGATTCTGCACACTTGGAACAGCAGAATCATGAAGATTATCACTGAAAATGCATATCTCAGCGGGAAACCCAACGATACCGCAGATATCGCAGTTTCCGCATGTCAAACGCTCTGTGGCGTGCTGAAAACACCAGAAAACGTGTTTTTCGCATTCTAAAGCACGAAAACAGCGATTTCGGTGATTCTGCACACTTGTAACAGCAGAATCATAAAGATTATCGTAGAAAATGCATATCTCAGCTGGAAACAACAGCGATACCGAAGATATCGCAGTTTCCGCATATCAAACGCACTGTGGAGTGCTGAAAACACCAGAAAACGTGTTTTTCGCATTCAAAAGCACGAAAACAGCGATTTCGGTGATTCTGCACGCTTGTCACAGAAGAAACTCGAAGATTATCGTAGAAAATGCATATCTCAGCTGGAAACAACAACGATACCGAAGATATCGCAGTTTCCGCTTGTCAAACGCTCTGTGGCGTGCTGAAAACACCAGAAAACAAGTTTTTCGCATTCAATAGCACGAAAACAGCGATTTCGGTGATTCTGCACACTTGTAACAGCAGAATCATGAAGATTATCACTGAAAATGCATATCTCAGCTGTAAACAACAACGATACCGAAGATATCGCAGTTTCCGCATATCAAACGCACTGTGGAGTGCTGAAAACACCAGAAAACGTGTTTTTCGCATTCAAAATCACGAAAACAGCGATTTCGGTGAATCTGCACACTTGTCACTGAAGAAACTCGATGATTATCGTAGAAAATGCATATCTCACCTGGAAACAACAACGATACCGAAGATATCGCAGTTTCCGCATATCAAACGCACTGTGGAGTGCTGAAAACACCAGACAACGTGTTTTTCGCATTCAAAAGCACGAAAACAGCGATTTCGGTGATTCTGCACACTTGTAACAGCAGAATCATGAAGATTATCATTGAAAATTCATATCACAGCTGGAAACCCAACGATACCGAAGATATCGCAGTTTCCGCATGTCAAACGCTCTGTGGAGTGCTGAAAACACCAGAAAACATGTTTTTCGCATTCAAAAGCACGAAAACAGCGATTTCGGTGATTCTGCACACTTGTAGCAGCAGAATCATGAAGATTATCACTGAAAATGCATATCTCAGCTGGACACAACAACGATACCGAAGATATCGCAGTTTCCGCATATCAAACGCACTGTGGAGTGCTGAAAACACCAGACAACGTGTTTTTCGCATTCAAAAGCACGAAAACAGCGATTTCGGTGATTCTGCACACTTGTAACAGCAGAATCATGAAGATTATCACTGAAAATGCATATCACAGCTGGAAACCCAACGATACCGTACATATCGCAGTTTCCGCATGTCAAACGCTCTGTGGAGTGCTGAAAACACAAGAAAACATGTTTTTCGCATTCAATAGCACGAAAACAGCGATTTCGGTGATTCTGCACACTTGGAACAGCAGAATCATGAAGATTATCACTGAAAATGCATATCTCAGCTGGAAACAACAACGATACCGAAGATATCGCAGTTTCCGCATATCAAACGCACTGTGTAGTGCTGAAAACACCAGAAAACGTGTTTTTCGCATTCAAAAGCACGAAAACAGCGATTTCGGTGATTCTGCACACTTGTAACAGCAGAATCATGAAGATTATCACTGAAAATGCATATCTCAGCTGGAAACAACAACGATACCGAAGATATCGCAGTTTCCGCATATCAAACGCACTGTGGAGTGCTGAAAACACCAGACAACGTGTTTTTCGCATTCAAAAGCACGAAAACAGCGATTTCGGTGATTCTGCACACTTGTAACAGTAGAATCATGAAGATTATCACTGAAAATGCATATCACAGCTGGAAACCCAACGATACCGTACATATCGCAGTTTCCGCATGTCAAACGCTCTGTGGAGTGCTGAAAACACCAGAAAACATGTTTTTCGCATTCAATAGCACGAAAACAGCGATTTCGGTGATTCTGCACACTTGGAACAGCAGAATCATGAAGATTATCACTGAAAATGCATATCTCAGCGGGAAACCCAACGATACCGAAGATATCGCAGTTTCCGCATGTCAAACGCTCTGTGGCGTGCTGAAAACACCAGAAAACGTGTTTTTCGCATTCTAAAGCACGAAAACAGCGATTTCGGTGATTCTGCACACTTGTAACAGCAGAATCATAAAGATTATCGTAGAAAATGCATATCTCAGCTGGAAACAACAGCGATACCGAAGATATCGCAGTTTCCGCATATCAAACGCACTGTGGAGTGCTGAAAACACCAGAAAACGTGTTTTTCGCATTCAAAAGCACGAAAACAGCGATTTCGGTGATTCTGCACGCTTGTCACAGAAGAAACTCGAAGATTATCGTAGAAAATGCATATCTCAGCTGGAAACAACAACGATACCGATGATATCGTAGTTTCCGCTTGTCAAACGCTCTGTGGCGTGCTGAAAACACCAGAAAACAAGTTTTTCGCATTCAATAGCACGAAAACAGCGATTTCGGTGATTCTGCACACTTGTAACAGCAGAATCATGAAGATTATCACTGAAAATGCATATCTCAGCTGGAAACAACAACGATACCGAAGATATGGCAGTTTCCGCATATCAAACGCACTGTGGAGTGCTGAAAACACCAGAAAACGTGTTTTTACCATTCAAAAGCACGAAAACAGCGATTTCGGTGATTCTGCACACTTGTAACAGCAGAATCATGAAAATTATCACTGAAAATGCATATCTCAGCTGGAAGCAACAACGATACCGAAGTTATCGCAGTTTCCGCATGTCAAACGCTCTGTGGCGTGCTGAAAACACCAGAAAACGTGTTTTTCCTATTCAATAGCACGAAAACAGCGATTTCGGTGATTCTGCACACTGGTAACAGCAGAATCATGAAGATTATCACTGAAAATGCATATCTCAGCCGGAAACCCAACGATACCGAAGATATCGCAGTTTCCGCATGTCAAACGCTCTGTGGCGTGCTGAAAACTCCAGAAAACGTGTTTTTCGCATTCAATAGCACGAAAACAGCGATTTCGGTGATTCTGCACACTTGTCACAGAAGAAACTCGAAGATTATCGTAGAAAATGCATATCTCAGCTGGAAACAACAACGACACCGAAGATATCGCAGTTTCCGCATGTCAAACGCTCTGTGGCGTGCTGAAAACACCAGAAAACGTGTTTTTCGCATTCAAAAGCACGAAAACAGCGATTTCGGTGATTCTGCACACTTGTCACAGAAGAAACTCGATGATTATCGTAGAAAATGCATATCTCAGCTGGAAACAACAACGATACCGAAGATATCGCAGTTTCCGCATATCAAACGCACTGTCGAGTGCTGAAAACACCTGAAAACATGTATTTTCGCATTCAATAGCACGAAAACAGCGATTTCGGTGATTCTGCACACTTGGAACAGCAGAATCATGAAGATTATCACTGAAAATGCATATCTCAGCTGGAAACAACAACGATACCGAAGATATCGCAGTTTCCGCATATCAAACGCACTGTGTAGTGCTGAAAACACCAGAAAACGTGTTTTTCGCATTCAAAAGCACGAAAACAGCGATTTCGGTGATTCTGCACACTTGTAACAGCAGAATCATGAAGATTATCACTGAAAATGCATATCTCAGCTGGAAACAACAACGATACCGAAGATATCGCAGTTTCCGCATATCAAACGCACTGTGGAGTGCTGAAAACACCAGACAACGTGTTTTTCGCATTCAAAAGCACGAAAACAGCGATTTCGGTGATTCTGCACACTTGTAACAGTAGAATCATGAAGATTATCACTGAAAATGCATATCACAGCTGGAAACCCAACGATACCGTACATATCGCAGTTTCCGCATGTCAAACGCTCTGTGGAGTGCTGAAAACACCAGAAAACATGTTTTTCGCATTCAATAGCACGAAAACAGCGATTTCGGTGATTCTGCACACTTGGAACAGCACAATCATGAAGATTATCACTGAAAATGCATATCTCAGCGGGAAACCCAACGATACCGAAGATATCGCAGTTTCCGCATGTCAAACGCTCTGTGGCGTGCTGAAAACACCAGAAAACGTGTTTTTCGCATTCTAAAGCACGAAAACAGCGATTTCGGTGATTCTGCACACTTGTAACAGCAGAATCATAAAGATTATCGTAGAAAATGCATATCTCAGCTGGAAACAACAGCGATACCGAAGATATCGCAGTTTCCGCATATCAAACGCACTGTGGAGTGCTGAAAACACCAGAAAACGTGTTTTTCGCATTCAAAAGCACGAAAACAGCGATTTCGGTGATTCTGCACGCTTGTCACAGAAGAAACTCGAAGATTATCGTAGAAAATGCATATCTCAGCTGGAAACAACAACGATACCGAAGATATCGTAGTTTCCGCTTGTCAAACGCTCTGTGGCGTGCTGAAAACACCAGAAAACAAGTTTTTCGCATTCAATAGCACGAAAACAGCGATTTCGGTGATTCTGCACACTTGTAACAGCAGAATCATGAAGATTATCACTGAAAATGCATATCTCAGCTGGAAACAACAACGATACCGAAGATATGGCAGTTTCCGCATATCAAACGCACTGTGGAGTGCTGAAAACACCAGAAAACGTGTTTTTACCATTCAAAAGCACGAAAACAGCGATTTCGGTGATTCTGCACACTTGTAACAGCAGAATCATGAAAATTATCACTGAAAATGCATATCTCAGCTGGAAGCAACAACGATACCGAAGTTATCGCAGTTTCCGCATGTCAAACGCTCTGTGGCGTGCTGAAAACACCAGAAAACGTGTTTTTCCTATTCAATAGCACGAAAACAGCGATTTCGGTGATTCTGCACACTGGTAACAGCAGAATCATGAAGATTATCACTGAAAATGCATATCTCAGCCGGAAACCCAACGATACCGAAGATATCGCAGTTTCCGCATGTCAAACGCTCTGTGGCGTGCTGAAAACTCCAGAAAACGTGTTTTTCGCATTCAATAGCACGAAAACAGCGATTTCGGTGATTCTGCACACTTGTCACAGAAGAAACTCGAAGATTATCGTAGAAAATGCATATCTCAGCTGGAAACAACAACGACACCGAAGATATCGCAGTTTCCGCATGTCAAACGCTCTGTGGCGTGCTGAAAACACCAGAAAACGTGTTTTTCGCATTCAAAAGCACGAAAACAGCGATTTCGGTGATTCTGCACACTTGTCACAGAAGAAACTCGATGATTATCGTAGAAAATGCATATCTCAGCTGGAAACAACAACGATACCGAAGATATCGCAGTTTCCGCATATCAAACGCACTGTCGAGTGCTGAAAACACCAGAAAACGTGTTTTTCGCATTCAAAAGCACGAAAACAGCGATTTCGGTGATTCTGCACACTTGTAACAGCAGAATCATGAAGATTATCATTGAAAATGCATATCACAGCTGGAAACCCAACGATACCGAAGATATCGCAGTTTCCGCATGTCAAACGCTCTGTGGAGTGCTGAAAACACCTGAAAACATGTATTTTCGCATTCAATAGCACGAAAACAGCGATTTCGGTGATTCTGCACACTTGTAACAGCAGAATCATGAAGATTATCACTGAAAATGCATATCTCAGCGGGAAACCCAACGATACCGAAGATATCGCAGTTTCCGCATGTCAAACGCTCTGTGGCGTGCTGAAAACACCAGAAAACGTGTTTTTCGCATTCAAAAGCACGAAAACAGCGATTTCGGTGATTCTGCACATTTGTAACAGCATGATCATGAAGATTATCACTGAAAATGTATATCTCAGCTGGAAACAACAACGATACCGAAGATATCGCAGTTTCCGCATATCAAACGCACTGTGGAGTGCTGAAAACACCAGACAACGTGTTTTTCGCATTCAAAAGCACGAAAACAGCGATTTCGGTGATTCTGCACACTTGTAACAGCAGAATCATGAAGATTATCACTGAAAATGCATATCACAGCTGGAAACCCAACGATACCAAAGATATCGCAGTTTCCGCATGTCAAACGCTCTGTGGAGTGCTGAAAACACCAGAAAACATGTTTTTCGCATTCAATAGCACGGAAACAGCGATTTCGGTGATTCTGCACACTTGTAACAGCAGAATCATGAAGATTATCACTGAAAATGCATATCTCAGCGGGAAACCCAACGATACCGAAGATATCGCAGTTTCTGCATGTCAAACGCTCTGTGGCGTGCTGAAAACACCAGAAAACGTGTTTTTCGCATTCAAAATCACGAAAACAGCGATTTCGGTGATTCTGCACACTTGTAACAGCAGAATCATGAAGATTATCGTAGAAAATGCATATCTCAGCTGGAAACAACAGCGATACCGAAGATATCGCAGTTTCCGCATATCAAACGCTCTGTGGCGTGCTGAAAACACCAGAAAACGTGTTTTTCGCATTCAAAAGCACGAAAACAGCGATTTCGGTGATTCTGCACACTTGTCACAGAAGAAACTCGATGATTATCGTAGAAAATGCATATCTCAGCTGGAAACAACAACGATACCGAAGATATCGCAGTTTCCGCATATCAAACGCACTGTCGAGTGCTGAAAACACCAGAAAACGTGTTTTTCGCATTCAAAAGCACGAAAACAGCGATTTCGGTGATTCTGCACACTTGTAACAGCAGAATCATGAAGATTATCACTGAAAATGCATATCTCAGCTGGAAACAACAACGATACCGAAGATATCGCAGGTTCCGCATGTCAAACGCTCTGTGGCGTGCTGAAAACTCCAGAAAACGTGTTTTTCGCATTCAAAAGCACGAAAACAGCGACTTCGGTGAATCTGCACACTTGTCACAGAAGAAACTCGAAGATTATCGTAGAAAATGCATATCTCAGCTGGAAACAACAACGATACCGAAGATATCGCAGTTTCCGCATGTCAAACGCTCTGTGGCGTGCTGAAAACACCAGAAAACGTGTTTTTCGCATTCAAAAGCACGAAAACAGCGATTTCGGTGATTCTGCACACTTGTCACAGAAGAAACTCGATGATTATCGTAGAAAATGCATATCTCAGCTGGAAACAACAACGATACCGAAGATATCGCAGTTTCCGCATATCAAACGCACTGTCGAGTGCTGAAAACACCAGAAAACGTGTTTTTCGCATTCAAAAGCACGAAAACAGCGATTTCGGTGATTCTGCACACTTGTAACAGCCGAATCATGAAGATTATCATTGAAAATGCATATCACAGCTGGAAACCCAACGATACCGAAGATATCGCAGTTTCCGCATGTCAAACGCTCTGTGGCGTGCTGAAAGCACCAGAAAACGTGTTTTTCGCATTCAAAAGCACGAAAACAGCGATTTCGGTGATTCTGCACACTTGTAACAGCATGATCATGAAGATTATCACTGAAAATGCATATCTCAGCTGGAAACAACAACGATACCGAAGATATCGCAGTTTCCGCATATCAAACGCACTGTGGAGTGCTGAAAACACCAGACAACGTGTTTTTCGCATTCAATAGCACGAAAACAGCGATTTCGGTGATTCTGCACACTTGTAACAGCCGAATCATGAAGATTATCACTGAAAATGCATATCACAGCTGGAAACCCAACGATACCGAAGATATCGCAGTTTCCGCATGTCAAACGCTCTGTGGAGTGCTGAAAACACCAGAAAACATGTTTTTCGCATTCAATAGCACGGAAACAGCGATTTCGGTGATTCTGCACACTTGTAACAGCAGAATCATGAAGATTATCATAGAAAATGCATATCTCAGCTGGAAACAATAGCGATACCGAAGATATCGCAGTTTCCGCATATCAATCGCACTGTGGAGTGCTGAAAACACCAGAAAACGTGTTTTTCGCATTCAAAAGCACGAAAACAGCGATTTCGGTGATTCTGCACACTTGTCACAGAAGAAACTCGAAGATTATCGTAGAAAATGTATATCTCAGCTGGAAACAACAACGATACCGAAGATATCGCAGTTTCCGCATGTCAAACGCTCTGTGGCGTGCTGAAAACACCAGAAAACGTGTTTTTCGCATTCAAAAGCACGAAAACAGAGATTTCGGTGATTCTGCACACTTGTAACAGCATGATCATGAAGATTATCACTGAAAATGCATATCTCAGCTGGAAACAACAACGATACCGAAGATATCGCAGTTTCCGCATATCAAACGCACTGTCGAGTGCTGAAAACACCAGAAAACGTGTTTTTCGCATTCAAAAGCACGAAAACAGCGATTTCGGTGATTCTGCACACTTGTAACAGCAGAATCATGAAGATTATCACTGAAAATGCATATCTCAGCTGGAAACAACAACGATACCGAAGATGTCGCAGTTTCCGCATATCAAACGCACTGTGTAGTGCTGAAAACACCAGAAAACGTGTTTTTCGCATTCAAAAGCACGAAAACAGCGATTTCGGTGATTCTGCACACTTGTAACAGCAGAATCATGAAGATTATCACTGAAAATGCATATCTCAGCTGGAAACAACAACGATACCGAAGATGTCGCAGTTTCCGCATATCAAACGCTCTGTGGAGTGCTGAAAACACCAGAAAACATGTTTTTCGCATTCAATAGCACGAAAACAGCGATTTCGGTGATTCTGCACACTTGTAACAGCAGAATCATGAAGATTATCACTGAAAATGCATATCTCAGCGGGAAACCCAACGATACTGAAGATATCGCAGTTTCCGCATGTCAAACGATCTGTGGCGTGCTGAAAACACCAGAAAACGTGTTTTTCGCATTCAAAATCACGAAAACAGCGATTTCGGTGATTCTGCACACTTGTAACCGCAGAATCATGAAGATTATCGTAGAAAATGCATATCTCAGCTGGAAACAACAGCGATACCGAAGATATCGCAGTTTCCGCATATCAAACGCACTGTGGAGTGCTGAAAACACCAGAAATCGTGTTTTTCGCATTCAAAAGCACGAAAACAGCGATTTCGGTGATTCTGCACACTTGTCACTGATGAAACGCGAAGATTATCGTAGAAAATGCATATCTCAGCTGGAAACAACAACGATACCGAAGATATCGCAGTTTCCGCATGTCAAACGCTCTGTGCCGTGCTGAAAACACCAGAAAACGTGTTTTTCGCATTCAAAAGCACGAAAACAGCGATTTCTGTGATTCTGCACACTTGTAACAGCAGAATCATGAGGATTATCACTGAAAATGCATATCACAGCTGGAAACCCATCGATACCGAAGATATCGCAGTTTCCGCATGTCAAACGCTCTGTGGCGTGCTGAAAACACCTGAAAACGTGTTTTTCGCATTCAAAAGCACGAAAACAGCGATTTCGGTGATTCAGCACACTTGTAACAGCAGAATCATGAAGATTATCACTGAAAATGCATATCTCAGCTGGTAACAACAACGATACCGAAGATATGGCAGTTTCCGCATATCAAACGCACTGTGGAGTGCTGAAAACACCAGAAAACGTGTTTTTCGCATTCAAAAGCACGAAAACAGCGATTTCGGTGATTCTGCACACTTGTAACAGCAGAATCATGAAGATTATCACTGAAAATGCATATCTCAGCTGGAAACAACAACGATACCGAAGATATCGCAGTTTCCCCATATCAAACGCACTGTGGAGTGCTGAAAACACCAGAAAACGTGTTTTTCGCATTCAAAAGCACGAAAACAGCGATTTCGGTGATTCTGCACACTTGTAACAGCAGAATCATGAAGATTATCACTGAAAATGCATATCTCAGCTGGAAACCCAACGATACCGAAAATATCGCAGTTTCCGCATGTCAAACGCTCTGTGGCGTGCCGAAAACTCCAGAAAACGTGTTTTTCGCATTCAAAAGCACGAAAACAGCGATTTCGGTGATTCTGCACACTTGTCACAGAAGAAACTCGATGATTATCGTAGAAAATGCATATCTCAGCTGGAAACAACAACGATACCGAAGATATCGCAGTTTCCGCATATCAAACGCACTGTGGAGTGCTGAAAACACCAGAAAACGTGTTTTTCGCATTCAAAAGCACGAAAACAGCGATTTCGGTGATTCTGCACACTTGTAACAGCAGAATCATGAAGATTATCACTGAAAATGCATATCTCAGCGGGAAACCCAACGATACCGAAGATATCGCAGTTTCCGCATGTCAAACGCTCTGTGGCGTGCTGAAAACACCAGAAAACGTGTTTCTCGCATTCAAAAGAACGAAAACAGCGATTTCGGTGATTCTGCACACTTGTAACAGCAGATTCATGAAGATTATCGTAGAAAATGCATATCTCAGCTGGAAACAACAGCGATACCTAAGATATCGTAGTTTCCGCATATCAACCGCACTGTGGAGTGCTGAAAACACCAGAAAACGTGTTTTTCGCATTCAAAAGCACGAAAACAGCGATTTCGGTGATTCTGCACACTTGTAACAGCAGAATCATGAAGATTATCACTGAAAATGCAAATCTCAGCTGGAAACCCAACGATACCGAAGATATCGCAGTTTCCGCATGTCAAACGCTCTGTGGCGTGCTGAAAACACCAGAAAACGAGGTTTTCGCATTCAATAGCACGAAAACGGCGATGTCGGTGATTCTGCACACTTGTAACAGCAGAATCATGAAGATTATCGTAGAAAATGCATATCTCAGCTGGAAACAACAGCGATACCGAAGATATCGCAGTTTCCGCATGTCAAACGCTCTGTGGAGTACTGAAAACACCAGAAAACGTGTTGCTCGCATTCAAAAGCACGAAAACAGCGATTTCGGTGATTCTGCACACTTGTAACAGCAGAATCATGAAGATTATCACTGAAAATGCATATCTCAGCTGGAAACCCAACGATACCGAAGATATCGCAGTTTCCGCATGTCAAACGCTCTGTGGAGTGCTGAAAACACCAGAAAACATGTTTTTCGCATTCAATAGCACGAAAACAGCGATTTCGGCGATTCTGCACACTTGTAACAGCAGAATCATGAAGATTATCACTGAAAATGCATATCTCAGCTGGAAACCCAACGATACCGAAGATATCGCAGCTTCCGCATGTCAAACGCTCTGTGGAGTGCTGAAAACACCAGAAAACGTGTTTTTCGCATTCAATAGCACGAAAACAGCGATTTCGGTGATTCTGCACACTTGTAACAACAGAATCATGAAGATTATCACTGAAAATGCATATCTCAGCTGGAAACCCAACGATACCGAAGATATCGCAGTTTCCGCATATCAAACGCTCTGTGGAGTGCTGAAATCACCAGAAAACGTGTTTTTCGCATTCAATAGCACGAAAACAGCGATTTCGGTGATTCTGCACACTTGTAACAGCAGAATCATGAAGATTATCATTGAAAATGCATATCGCGGCTGGAAACAACAACGATACCTAAGATATCGCAGTTTCCGCATGTCAAACGCTCTGTGGCGTGCTGAAAACTCCAGAAAACGTGTTTTTCGCATTAAAAAGCACGAAAACAGCGATTTCGGTGATTCTGCACACTTGTCACAGAAGAAACTCGAAGATTATCGTAGAAAATGCATATCTCAGCTGGAAACAACAACGATACGGAAGATATCGCAGTTTCCGCATATCAAACGCACTGTGGAGTGCTGAAAACACCAGAAAACGTGTTTTTCGCATTCAAAAGCACGAAAACAGCGATTTCGGTGATTCTGCATACTTGTAACAGCAGAATCATGAAGATTATCACTGAAAATGCATATCTCAGCTGGAAACAACAACGATACCGAAGATATCGCAGTTTCCGCATGTCAAACGCTCTGTGGCGTGCTGAAAACACCAGAAAACGTGTTTTTCGCATTAAAAAGCACGAAAACAGCGATTTCGGTGATTCTGCACACTTGTCACAGAAGAAACTCGATGATTATCTTAGAAAATGCATATCTCAGCTGGAAACAACAACGATACCGAAGATATCGCAGTTTCCGCATATCAAACGCACTGTGGAGTGCTGAAAACACCAGAAAACGTGTTTCTCGCATTCAATAGCACGAAAACAGCGATTTCGGTGATTCTGCACACTTGTAACAGCAGAATCATGAAGATTATCACTGAAAATGCATATCTCAGCTGGAAACAACAACGATACCGAAGATATCGCAGTTTCGGCATGTCAAACGCTCTGTGGCGTGCTGAAAACACCAGAAAACGTGTTTTTCGCATTGAATACCACGAAAACAGCGATTTCGGTGATTCTGCACACTTGTAACAGCAGAATCATGAAGATTATCTTTGAAAATGCATATATCAACTGGAAACAACAACGATAACGAAGATGTCGCAGTTTCTGCATGTCAAACGCTCTGTGGCGTGCTGGAAACTCCAGAAAACCTGTTTTTCACATTCAAAAGCACGAAAACAGCGATTTCGGTGATTCAGCACACTTGTAACAGCAGAATCATGAAGATTATCACTGATAATGCATATCTCAGCTGGAAACAACAACGATACCGAAGATATCGCAGTTTCCGCATATCAAACACACTGTGGAGTGCTGAAAACACCAGCAAACGAGTTTTTCGCATTCAATAGCACTAAACCAGCGATTTCGGTGATTCTGCACACTTGTAACAGCAGAATCATGAAGATTATCACTGAAAATGCATATCTCAGCTGGAAACAACAACGATACCGAAGATATCGCAGTTTCCGCATGTCAAATGCTCTGTGGCGTGCTGAAAACTCCAGAAAACGTGTTTTTCGCATTCAAAAGCACGAAAACAGCGGTTTCGGAGATTCTGCACACTTGTAACAGCAGAATCAAGAAGATTATCACTGAAAATGCATATCTCAGTTGGAAACCCAACGATACCGAAGATATCGCAGTTTCCGCATGTCAAACGCTCTGTGGCGTGCTGAAAACACCAGAAAACGTGTTTTTCGCATTCAATAGCACGAAAACGGCGATGTCGGTGATTCTGCACACTTGTAACAGCAGAATCATGAAGATTATCGTAGAAAATGCATATCTCAGCTGGAAACAACAGCGATACCGAAGATATCGCAGTTTCCGCATGTCAAACGCTCTGTGGAGTGCTGAAAACACCAGAAAACGTGTTGCTCGCATTCAAAAGCACGAAAACAGCGATTTCGGTGATTCTGCACACTTGTAACAGCAGAATCATGAAGATTATCACTGAAAATGCATAACTCAGCTGGAAACCCAACGATACCGAAGATATCGCAGTTTCCGCATGTCAAATGCTCTGTGGCGTGCTGAAAACACCAGAAAACGTGTTTCTCGCATTCAATAGCACGAAAACAGCGATTTCGGTGATTCTGCACACTTGTAACAACAGAATCATGAAGATTATCACTGAAAATGCATATCTCAGCTGGAAACCCAACGATACCGAAGATATCGCAGTTTCCGCATATCAAACGCTCTGTGGAGTGCTGAAATCACCAGAAAACGTGTTTTTCGCATTCAATAGCACGAAAACAGCGATTTCGGTGATTCTGCACACTTGTAACAGCAGAATCATGAAGATTATCATTGAAAATGCATATCGCGGCTGGAAACAACAACGATACCTAAGATATCGCAGTTTCCGCATGTCAAACGCTCTGTGGCGTGCTGAAAACTCCAGAAAACGTGTTTTTCGCATTAAAAAGCACGAAAACAGCGATTTCGGTGATTCTGCACACTTGTCACAGAAGAAACTCGAAGATTATCGTAGAAAATGCATATCTCAGCTGGAAACAACAACGATACGGAAGATATCGCAGTTTCCGCATATCAAACGCACTGTGGAGTGCTGAAAACACCAGAAAACGTGTTTTTCGCATTCAAAGCACGAAAACAGCGATTTCGGTGATTCTGCATACTTGTAACAGCAGAATCATGAAGATTATCACTGAAAATGCATATCTCAGCTGGAAACAACAACGATACCGAAGATATCGCAGTTTCCGCATGTCAAACGCTCTGTGGCGTGCTGAAAACACCAGAAAACGTGTTTCTCGCATTCAATAGCACGAAAACAGCGATTTCGGTGATTCTGCACACTTGTAACAGCAGAATCATGAAGATTATCACTGAAAATGCATATCTCAGCTGGAAACCCAACGATACCGAAGATATCGCAGTTTCCGCATATCAAACACACTGTGGAGTGCTGAAAACACCAGCAAACGAGTTTTTCGCATTCAATAGCACTAAACCAGCGATTTCGGTGATTCTGCACACTTGTAACAGCAGAATCATGAAGATTATCACTGAAAATGCATATCTCAGCTGGAAACAACAACGATACCGAAGATATCGCAGTTTCCGCATGTCAAATGCTCTGTGGCGTGCTGAAAACTCCAGAAAACGTGTTTTTCGCATTCAAAAGCACGAAAACAGCGGTTTCGGAGATTCTGCACACTTGTAACAGCAGAATCAAGAAGATTATCACTGAAAATGCATATCTCAGCTGGAAACCCAACGATACCGAATATATCGCAGTTTCCGCATGTCAAACGCTCTGTGGCGTGCTGAAAACACCAGAAAACGTGTTTTTCGCATTCAATAGCACGAAAACGGCGATGTCGGTGATTCTGCACACTTGTAACAGCAGAATCATGAAGATTATCGTAGAAAATGCATATCTCAGCTGGAAACAACAGCGATACCGAAGATATCGCAGTTTCCGCATGTCAAACGCTCTGTGGAGTGCTGAAAACACCAGAAAACGTGTTGCTCGCATTAAAAAGCACGAAAACAGCGATTTCGGTGATTCTGCACACTTGTCACAGAAGAAACTCGATGATTATCTTAGAAAATGCATATCTCAGCTGGAAACAACAACGATACCGAAGATATCGCAGTTTCCGCATATCAAACGCACTGTGGAGTGCTGAAAACACCAGAAAACGTGTTTCTCGCATTCAATAGCACGAAAACAGCGATTTCGGTGATTCTGCACACTTGTAACAGCAGAATCATGAAGATTATCACTGAAAATGCATATCTCAGCTGGAAACAACAACGATACCGAAGATATCGCAGTTTCGGCATGTCAAACGCTCTGTGGCGTGCTGAAAACACCAGAAAACGTGTTTTTCGCATTGAATACCACGAAAACAGCGATTTCGGTGATTCTGCACACTTGTAACAGCAGAATCATGAAGATTATCTTTGAAAATGCATATATCAACTGGAAACAACAACGATAACGAAGATGTCGCAGTTTCTGCATGTCAAACGCTCTGTGGCGTGCTGGAAACTCCAGAAAACCTGTTTTTCACATTCAAAAGCACGAAAACAGCGATTTCGGTGATTCTGCACACTTGTAACAGCAGAATCATGAAGATTATCACTGATAATGCATATCTCAGCTGGAAACAACAACGATACCGAAGATATCGCAGTTTCCGCATATCAAACACACTGTGGAGTGCTGAAAACACCAGCAAACGAGTTTTTCGCATTCAATAGCACTAAACCAGCGATTTCGGTGATTCTGCACACTTGTAACAGCAGAATCATGAAGATTATCACTGAAAATGCATATCTCAGCTGGAAACAACAACGATACCGAAGATATCGCAGTTTCCGCATGTCAAATGCTCTGTGGCGTGCTGAAAACTCCAGAAAACGTGTTTTTCGCATTCAAAAGCACGAAAACAGCGGTTTCGGAGATTCTGCACACTTGTAACAGCAGAATCAAGAAGATTATCACTGAAAATGCATCTCTCAGCTGGAAACAACAACGATACCGAAGATATCGCAGTTTCCGCATATCAAACGCACTGTGGAGTGCTGAAAACACCAGAAAACGAGTTTTTCGCATTCAATAGCACTAAACCAGCGATTTCGGTGATTCTGCACACTTGTCACAGAAGAAACTCGAAGATTATCGTAGAAAATGCATATCTCAGCTGGAAACAACAACGATACCGAAGATATCGCAGTTTCCGCATATCAAACGCACTGTGGAGTGCTGAAAACACCAGAAAACGAGTTTTTCGCATTCAGTAGCACTGAACCAGCGATTTCGGTGATTCTGCACACTTGTAACAGCAGAATCATGAAGATTATCACTGAAAATGCATATCTCAGATGGAAACAACAACGATACCGAAGATATCGCAGTTTCCGCATATCAAACGCACTGTGGAGTGCTGAAAACACCAGAAAACGTGTTTTTCGCATTCAATAGCACTAAAACAGCGATTTCGGTGATTCTGCACACTTGTAACAGCAGAATCATGAAGATTATCACTGAAAATGCATATCTCAGCTGGAAACAACAACGATACCGAAGATATCGCAGTTTCCGCATGTCAAACGCTCTCTGGCGTGCTGAAAACACCAGAAAACGTGTTGTTCGCATTCAAAACCACGAAAACAGCGATTTCGGTGATTCTGCACACTTGTAACAGCAGAATCATGAAGATTATCACTGAAAATGCATATCTCAGCTGGAAACAACAACGATACCGAAGATATCGCAGTTTCCGCATGTCAAACGCTCTGCGGCGTGCTGAAAACACCAGAAAACGTGTTTTTCGCATTCAATAGCACGAAAACAGCGATTTCCGTGATCATGCACACTTGTAACAGCAGAATCATGAAGATTATCACTGAAAATGCATATCTTAGCTGGAAACCCAACGATACCGAAGATATCGCCAGCTTCCGCATGTCAAACGCTCTGTGGAGTGCTGAAAACACCAGAAAACGTGTTTTTCGCATTCAATAGCACGAAAACAGCGATTTCGGTGATTCTGCACACTTGTAACAGCAGAATCATGAAGATTATCACTGAAAATGCATATCTCAGCTGGAAACCCAACAATACCGAAGATATCGCAGTTTCCGCATGTCAAACGCTCTGTGGCGTGCTGAAAAATCCAGAAAACGTGTTTTTCGCATTAAAAAGCGCGAAAACAGCGATTTCGGTGATTCTGCACACTTGTCACAGAAAAAACTCGAAGATTATCGTAGAAAATGCATATCTCAGCTGGAAACAACAACGATACCGAAGATATCGCAGTTTCCGCATATCAAACGCACTGTGGAGTGCTGAAAACACCAGAAAACGTGTTTTTCGTATTCAAAAGCACGAAAACAGCCATTTCGGTGATTCTGCATACTTGTAACAGCAGAATCATGAAGATTATCACTGAAAATGCATATCTCAGCTGGAAACAACAACTATACCGAAGATATCGCAGTTTCCGCATGTCAAACGCTCTGTGGCGTGCTGAAAACACCAGAAAACGTGTTTCTCAAAATCAATAGCACGAAAACAGCGATTTCGGTGATTGTGCACACTTGTCACAGAAGAAACTCGACGATTATCGTAGAAAATGCATATCTCAGCTGGAAACAACAAAGATACCGAAGATATCGCAGTTTCCGCATATCAAACGCACTGTGGAGTACTGAAAACACCAGAAAACGTGTTTTTCGCATTCAAAAGCACGAAAACAGCGATTTCGGTGATTCTGCACACTTGTCACTGAAGAAACTCGAAGATTATCGTAGAAAATGCATATCTCAGCTGGAAACAACAACGATACCGAAGATATCGCAGTTTCCGCACGTCAAACGCTCTGTGGCGTGCTGAAAACACCAGAAAACGTGTTTTTCGCATTCAAAAGCAAGAAAACAGCGATTTCGGTGATTCTGTCGACTTGTAACAGCAGAATCATGAAGAGTATCACTGAAAATGCATATCTCAGCTGGAAACAACAACGATACCGAAGATATCGCAGTTTCCGCATGTCAAACGCTCTCTGGCGTGCTGAAAACACCAGAAAACGTGTTTTTCGCATTCAAAACCACGAAAACAGCGATTTCGGTGATTCTGCACACTTGTAACAGCAGAATCATGAAGATTATCACTGAAAATGCATATCTCAGCTGGAAACAACAACGATACCGAAGATATCGCAGTTTCCGCATGTCAAACGCTCTGTGACGTGCTGAAAACACCAGAAAACGTGTTTTTCGCATTGAATAGTACGAAAACATCGATTTCGGTGATTCTGCACACTTGTAACAGCAGAATCATGAAGATTATCATTGAAAATGCATCTCTCAGCTGGAAACAACAACGATACCGAAGATATCGCAGTTTCCGCATGTCAAACGCTCTGTGGCGTGCTGAAAACTCCAGAAAACCTGTTTTTCGCATTCAAAAGCACGAAAACAGCGATTTCGGTGATTCTGCACACTTGTAACAGCAGAATCATGAAGATTATCACTGAAAATGCATATCTCAGCTGGAAACAACAACGATACCGAAGATATCGCAGTTTCCGCATATCAAACGCACTGTGGAGTGCTGAAAACACCAGAAAACGAGTTTTTCGCATTCAATAGCACTAAACCAGCGATTTCGGTGATTCTGCACACTTGTCACAGAAGAAACTCGCAGATTATCGTAGAAAATGCATATCTCAGCTGGAAACAACAACGATACCGAAGATATCGCAGTTTCCGCATATCAAACGCACTGTGGAGTGCTGAAAACACCAGAAAACGAGTTTTTCGCATTCAGTAGCACTGAACCAGCGATTTCGGTGATTCTGCACACTTGTCACAGAAGAAACTCGAAGATTATCGTAGAAAATGCATATCTCAGCTGGAAACAACAACGATACCGAAGATATCGCAGTTTCCGCATGTCAAACGCTCTGTGGCGTGCTGAAAACACCAGAAAACGTGTTTTTCGCATTGAATAGTACGAAAACATCGATTTCGGTGATTCTGCACACTTGTAACAGCAGAATCATGAAGATTATCATTGAAAATGCATCTCTCAGCTGGAAACAACAACGATACCGAAGATATCGCAGTTTCCGCATGTCAAACGCTCTGTGGCGTGCTGAAAACTCCAGAAAACCTGTTTTTCGCATTCAAAAGCACGAAAACAGCGATTTCGGTGATTCTGCACACTTGTAACAGCAGAATCATGAAGATTATCACTGAAAATGCATATCTCAGCTGGAAACAACAACGATACCGAAGATATCGCAGTTTCCGCATATCAAACGCACTGTGGAGTGCTGAAAACACCAGAAAACGAGTTTTTCGCATTCAATAGCACTAAACCAGCGATTTCGGTGATTCTGCACACTTGTCACAGAAGAAACTCGAAGATTATCGTAGAAAATGCATATCTCAGCTGGAAACAACAACGATACCGAAGATATCGCAGTTTCCGCATATCAAACGCACTGTGGAGTGCTGAAAACACCAGAAAACGAGTTTTTCGCATTCAGTAGCACTGAACCAGCGATTTCGGTGATTCTGCACACTTGTAACAGCAGAATCATGAAGATTATCACTGAAAATGCATATCTCAGCTGGAAACAACAACGATACCGAAGATATCGCAGTTTCCGCATATCAAACGCACTGTGGAGTGCTGAAAACACCAGAAAACGTGTTTTTCGCATTCAATAGCACTAAAACAGCGATTTCGGTGATTCTGCACACTTGTAACAGCAGAATCATGAAGATTATCACTGAAAATGCATATCTCAGCTGGAAACAACAACGATACCGAAGATATCGCAGTTTCCGCATATCAAACGCACTGTGGAGTGCTGAAAACACCAGAAAACGTGTTTTTCGCATTCAATAGCACTAAAACAGCGATTTCGGTGATTCTGCACACTTGTAACAGCAGAATCATGAAGATTATCACTGAAAATGCATATCTCAGCTGGAAACAACAACGATACCGAAGATATCGCAGTTTCCGCATGTCAAACGCTCTCTGGCGTGCTGAAAACACCAGAAAACGTGTTGTTCGCATTCAAAACCACGAAAACAGCGATTTCGGTGATTCTGCACACTTGTAACAGCAGAATCATGAAGATTATCACTGAAAATGCATATCTCAGCTGGAAACAACAACGATACCGAAGATATCGCAGTTTCCGCATGTCAAACGCTCTGTGACGTGCTGAAAACACCAGAAAACGTGTTTTTCGCATTCAGTAGCACTGAACCAGCGATTTCGGTGATTCTGCACACTTGTAACAGCAGAATCATGAAGATTATCACTGAAAATGCATATCTCAGCTGGAAACAACAACGATACCGAAGATATCGCAGTTTCCGCATATCAAACGCACTGTGGAGTGCTGAAAACACCAGAAAACGTGTTTTTCGCATTCAATAGCACTAAAACAGCGATTTCGGTGATTCTGCACACTTGTAACAGCAGAATCATGAAGATTATCACTGAAAATGCATATCTCAGCTGGAAACAACAACGATACCGAAGATATCGCAGTTTCCGCATGTCAAACGCTCTCTGGCGTGCTGAAAACACCAGAAAACGTGTTGTTCGCATTCAAAACCACGAAAACAGCGATTTCGGTGATTCTGCACACTTGTAACAGCAGAATCATGAAGATTATCACTGAAAATGCATATCTCAGCTGGAAACAACAACGATACCGAAGATATCGCAGTTTCCGCATGTCAAACGCTCTGCGGCGTGCTGAAAACACCAGAAAACGTGTTTTTCGCATTCAATAGCACGAAAACAGCGATTTCCGTGATCATGCACACTTGTAACAGCAGAATCATGAAGATTATCACTGAAAATGCATATCTCAGCTGGAAACAACAAAGATACCGAAGATATCGCAGTTTCCGCATAACAAACGCACTGTGGAGTGCTGAAATCACCAGAAAACGTGTTTTTCGCATTCAAAAGCACGAAAACAGCGATTTCGGTGATTCTGCACACTTGTCACTGAAGAAACTCGAAGATTATCGTAGAAAATGCATATCTCAGCTGGAAACAACAACGATACCGAAGATATCGCAGTTTCCGCATGTCAAACGCTCTGCGGCGTGCTGAAAACACCAGAAAACGTGTTTTTCGCATTCAATAGCACGAAAACAGCGATTTCCGTGATCATGCACACTTGTAACAGCAGAATCATGAAGATTATCACTGAAAATGCATATCTCAGCTGGAAACAACAACGATACCGAAGATATCGCAGTTTCCGCATGTCAAACGCTCTGTGGCGTGCTGAAAACACCAGAAAACGTGTTTCTCAAAATCAATAGCACGAAAACAGCGATTTCGGCGATTGTGCACACTTGTCACAGAAGAAACTCGACGATTATCGTAGAAAATGCATATCTCAGCTGGAAACAACAAAGATACCGAAGATATCGCAGTTTCCGCATATCAAACGCACTGTGGAGTACTGAAAACACCAGAAAACGTGTTTTTCGCATTCAAAAGCACGAAAACAGCGATTTCGGTGATTCTGCACACTTGTAACAGCAGAATCATGAAGATTATCACTGAAAATGCATATCTCAGCTGGAAACAACAACGATACCGAAGATATCGCAGTTTCCGCATATCAAACGCACTGTGGAGTGCTGAAAACACCAGAAAACGTGTTTTTCGCATTCAATAGCACTAAAACAGCGATTTCGGTGATTCTGCACACTTGTAACAGCAGAATCATGAAGATTATCACTGAAAATGCATATCTCAGCTGGAAACAACAACGATACCGAAGATATCGCAGTTTCCGCATATCAAACGCACTGTGGAGTGCTGAAAACACCAGAAAACGTGTTTTTCGCATTCAATAGCACTAAAACAGCGATTTCGGTGATTCTGCACACTTGTAACAGCAGAATCATGAAGATTATCACTGAAAATGCATATCTCAGCTGGAAACAACAACGATACCGAAGATATCGCAGTTTCCGCATGTCAAACGCTCTCTGGCGTGCTGAAAACACCAGAAAACGTGTTGTTCGCATTCAAAACCACGAAAACAGCGATTTCGGTGATTCTGCACACTTGTAACAGCAGAATCATGAAGATTATCACTGAAAATGCATATCTCAGCTGGAAACAACAACGATACCGAAGATATCGCAGTTTCCGCATGTCAAACGCTCTGTGACGTGCTGAAAACACCAGAAAACGTGTTTTTCGCATTCAGTAGCACTGAACCAGCGATTTCGGTGATTCTGCACACTTGTAACAGCAGAATCATGAAGATTATCACTGAAAATGCATATCTCAGCTGGAAACAACAACGATACCGAAGATATCGCAGTTTCCGCATGTCAAACGCTCTGCGGCGTGCTGAAAACACCAGAAAACGTGTTTTTCGCATTCAATAGCACGAAAACAGCGATTTCCGTGATCATGCACACTTGTAACAGCAGAATCATGAAGATTATCACTGAAAATGCATATCTCAGCTGGAAACAACAACGATACCGAAGATATCGCAGTTTCCGCATGTCAAACGCTCTGTGGCGTGCTGAAAACACCAGAAAACGTGTTTCTCAAAATCAATAGCACGAAAACAGCGATTTCGGTGATTGTGCACACTTGTCACAGAAGAAACTCGACGATTATCTTAGAAAATGCATATCTCAGCTGGAAACAACAAAGATACCGAAGATATCGCAGTTTCCGCATATCAAACGCACTGTGGAGTACTGAAAACACCAGAAAACGTGTTTTTCGCATTCAAAAGCACGAAAACAGCGATTTCGGTGATTCTGCACACTTGTCACTGAAGAAACTCGAAGATTATCGTAGAAAATGCATATCTCAGCTGGAAACAACAACGATACCGAAGATATCGCAGTTTCCGCACGTCAAACGCTCTGTGGCGTGCTGAAAACACCAGAAAACGTGTTTTTCGCATTCAAAAGCAAGAAAACAGCGATTTCGGTGATTCTGCCGACTTGTAACAGCAGAATCATGAAGAGTATCACTGAAAATGCATATCTCAGCTGGAAACAACAACGATACCGAAGATATCGCAGTTTCCGCATGTCAAACGCCTCTGGCGTGCTGAAAACACCAGAAAACGTGTTTTTCGCATTCAAAACCACGAAAACAGCGATTTCGGTGATTCTGCACACTTGTAACAGCAGAATCATGAAGATTATCACTGAAAATGCATATCTCAGCTGGAAACAACAACGATACCGAAGATATCGCAGTTTCCGCATATCAAACGCACTGTGGAGTGCTGAAAACACCAGAAAACGAGTTTTTCGCATTCAATAGCACTGAACCAGCGATTTCGGTGATTCTGCACACTTGTCACAGAAGAAACTCGAAGATTATCGTAGAAAATGCATATCTCAGCTGGAAACAACAACGATACCGAAGATATCGCAGTTTCCGCATATCAAACGCACTGTGGAGTGCTGAAAACACCAGAAAACGAGTTTTTCGCATTCAGTAGCACTGAACCAGCGATTTCGGTGATTCTGCACACTTGTAACAGCAGAATCATGAAGATTATCACTGAAAATGCATATCTCAGCTGGAAACAACAACGATACCGAAGATATCGCAGTTTCCGCATATCAAACGCACTGTGGAGTGCTGAAAACACCAGAAAACGTGTTTTTCGCATTCAATAGCACTAAAACAGCGATTTCGGTGATTCTGCACACTTGTAACAGCAGAATCATGAAGATTATCACTGAAAATGCATATCTCAGCTGGAAACAACAACGATACCGAAGATATCGCAGTTTCCGCATGTCAAACGCTCTCTGGCGTGCTGAAAACACCAGAAAACGTGTTGTTCGCATTCAAAACCACGAAAACAGCGATTTCGGTGATTCTGCACACTTGTAACAGCAGAATCATGAAGATTATCACTGAAAATGCATATCTCAGCTGGAAACAACAACGATACCGAAGATATCGCAGTTTCCGCATGTCAAACGCTCTGTGACGTGCTGAAAACACCAGAAAACGTGTTTTTCGCATTGAATAGCACGAAAACAGCGATTTCGGTGATTCTGCACACTTGTAACAGCAGAGTCATGAAGATTATCACTGAAAATGCATATCTCAGCTGGAAACAACAACGACACCGAAGATTTCGCAGTTTCCGCATATCAAACGCACTGTGGAGTGCTGAAAACTCCAGTAAACGTGTTTTTCGCATTCAATAGCACGAAAACAACGATTTCGGCGATTCTGCACACTTGTAACAGCAGAATCATGAAGATTATCGTAGAAAATGCATATCTCAGCTGGAAACAACAGCGATACCTAAGATATCGTAGTTTCCGCATATCAACCGCACTGTGGAGTGCTGAAAACACCAGAAAACGTGTTTTTCGCATTCAAAAGCACGAAAACAGCGATTTCGGTGATTCTGCACACTTGTAACAGCAGAATCATGAAGATTATCACTGAAAATGCAAATCTCAGCTGGAAACCCAACGATACCGAAGATATCGCAGTTTCCGCATGTCAAACGCTCTGTGGCGTGCTGAAAACACCAGAAAACGAGGTTTTCGCATTCAATAGCACGAAAACGGCGATGTCGGTGATTCTGCACACTTGTAACAGCAGAATCATGAAGATTATCGTAGAAAATGCATATCTCAGCTGGAAACAACAGCGATACCGAAGATATCGCAGTTTCCGCATGTCAAACGCTCTGTGGAGTACTGAAAACACCAGAAAACGTGTTGCTCGCATTCAAAAGCACGAAAACAGCGATTTCGGTGATTCTGCACACTTGTAACAGCAGAATCATGAAGATTATCACTGAAAATGCATATCTCAGCTGGAAACCCAACGATACCGAAGATATCGCAGTTTCCGCATGTCAAACGCTCTGTGGAGTGCTGAAAACACCAGAAAACATGTTTTTCGCATTCAATAGCACGAAAACAGCGATTTCGGCGATTCTGCACACTTGTAACAGCAGAATCATGAAGATTATCACTGAAAATGCATATCTCAGCTGGAAACCCAACGATACCGAAGATATCGCAGCTTCCGCATGTCAAACGCTCTGTGGAGTGCTGAAAACACCAGAAAACGTGTTTTTCGCATTCAATAGCACGAAAACAGCGATTTCGGTGATTCTGCACACTTGTAACAACAGAATCATGAAGATTATCACTGAAAATGCATATCTCAGCTGGAAACCCAACGATACCGAAGATATCGCAGTTTCCGCATATCAAACGCACTGTGGAGTGCTGAAATCACCAGAAAACGTGTTTTTCGCATTCAATAGCACGAAAACAGCGATTTCGGTGATTCTGCACACTTGTAACAGCAGAATCATGAAGATTATCATTGAAAATGCATATCGCGGCTGGAAACAACAACGATACCTAAGATATCGCAGTTTCCGCATGTCAAACGCTCTGTGGCGTGCTGAAAACTCCAGAAAACGTGTTTTTCGCATTAAAAAGCACGAAAACAGCGATTTCGGTGATTCTGCACACTTGTCACAGAAGAAACTCGATGATTATCTTAGAAAATGCATATCTCAGCTGGAAACAACAACGATACCGAAGATATCGCAGTTTCCGCATATCAAACGCACTGTGGAGTGCTGAAAACACCAGAAAACGTGTTTCTCGCATTCAATAGCACGAAAACAGCGATTTCGGTGATTCTGCACACTTGTAACAGCAGAATCATGAAGATTATCACTGAAAATGCATATCTCAGCTGGAAACAACAACGATACCGAAGATATCGCAGTTTCGGCATGTCAAACGCTCTGTGGCGTGCTGAAAACACCAGAAAACGTGTTTTTCGCATTGAATACCACGAAAACAGCGATTTCGGTGATTCTGCACACTTGTAACAGCAGAATCATGAAGATTATCTTTGAAAATGCATATATCAACTGGAAACAACAACGATAACGACGATGTCGCAGTTTCTGCATGTCAAACGCTGTGTGGCGTGCTGGAAACTCCAGAAAACCTGTTTTTCACATTCAAAAGCACGAAAACAGCGATTTCGGTGATTCTGCACACTTGTAACAGCAGAATCATGAAGATTATCACTGATAATGCATATCTCAGCTGGAAACAACAACGATACCGAAGATATCGCAGTTTCCGCATATCAAACACACTGTGGAGTGCTGAAAACACCAGCAAACGAGTTTTTCGCATTCAATAGCACTAAACCAGCGATTTCGGTGATTCTGCACACTTGTAACAGCAGAATCATGAAGATTATCACTGAAAATGCATATCTCAGCTGGAAACAACAACGATACCGAAGATATCGCAGTTTCCGCATGTCAAATGCTCTGTGGCGTGCTGAAAACTCCAGAAAACGTGTTTTTCGCATTCAAAAGCACGAAAACAGCGGTTTCGGAGATTCTGCACACTTGTAACAGCAGAATCAAGAAGATTATCACTGAAAATGCATATCTCAGCTGGAAACCCAACGATACCGAAGATATCGCAGTTTCCGCATGTCAAACGCTCTGTGGCGTGCTGAAAACACCAGAAAACGTGTTTTTCGCATTCAATAGCACGAAAACGGCGATGTCGGTGATTCTGCACACTTGTAACAGCAGAATCATGAAGATTATCGTAGAAAATGCATATCTCAGCTGGAAACAACAGCGATACCGAAGATATCGCAGTTTCCGCATGTCAAACGCTCTGTGGAGTGCTGAAAACACCAGAAAACGTGTTGCTCGCATTCAAAAGCACGAAAACAGCGATTTCGGTGATTCTGCACACTTGTAACAGCAGAATCATGAAGATTATCACTGAAAATGCATAACTCAGCTGGAAACCCAACGATACCGAAGATATCGCAGTTTCCGCATGTCAAATGCTCTGTGGCGTGCTGAAAACACCAGAAAACGTGTTTCTCGCATTCAATAGCACGAAAACAGCGATTTCGGTGATTCTGCACACTTGTAACAACAGAATCATGAAGATTATCACTGAAAATGCATATCTCAGCTGGAAACCCAACGATACCGAAGATATCGCAGTTTCCGCATATCAAACGCTCTGTGGAGTGCTGAAATCACCAGAAAACGTGTTTTTCGCATTCAATAGCACGAAAACAGCGATTTCGGTGATTCTGCACACTTGTAACAGCAGAATCATGAAGATTATCATTGAAAATGCATATCGCGGCTGGAAACAACAACGATACCTAAGATATCGCAGTTTCCGCATGTCAAACGTTCTGTGGCGTGCTGAAAACTCCAGAAAACGTGTTTTTCGCATTAAAAAGCACGAAAACAGCGATTTCGGTGATTCTGCACACTTGTCACAGAAGAAACTCGAAGATTATCGTAGAAAATGCATATCTCAGCTGGAAACAACAACGATACGGAAGATATCGCAGTTTCCGCATATCGAACGCACTGTGGAGTGCTGAAAACACCAGAAAACGTGTTTTTCGCATTCAAAAGCACGAAAACAGCGATTTCGGTGATTCTGCATACTTGTAACAGCAGAATCATGAAGATTATCACTGAAAATGCATATCTCAGCTGGAAACAACAACGATACCGAAGATATCGCAGTTTCCGCATGTCAAACGCTCTGTGGCGTGCTGAAAACACCAGAAAACGTGTTTTTCGCATTAAAAAGCACGAAAACAGCGATTTCGGTGATTCTGCACACTTGTCACAGAAGAAATTCGATGATTATCTTAGAAAATGCATATCTCAGCTGGAAACAACAACGATACCGAAGATATCGCAGTTTCCGCATATCAAACGCACTGTGGAGTGCTGAAAACACCAGAAAACGTGTTTCTCGCATTCAATAGCACGAAAACAGCGATTTCGGTGATTCTGCACACTTGTAACAGCAGAATCATGAAGATTATCACTGAAAATGCATATCTCAGCTGGAAACAACAACGATACCGAAGATATCGCAGTTTCGGCATGTCAAACGCTCTGTGGCGTGCTGAAAACACCAGAAAACGTGTTTTTCGCATTGAATACCACGAAAACAGCGATTTCGGTGATTCTGCACACTTGTAACAGCAGAATCATGAAGATTATCTTTGAAAATGCATATATCAACTGGAAACAACAACGATAACGAAGATGTCGCAGTTTCTGCATGTCAAACGCTCTGTGGCGTGCTGGAAACTCCAGAAAACCTGTTTTTCACATTCAAAAGCACGAAAACAGCGATTTCGGTGATTCTGCACACTTGTAACAGCAGAATCATGAAGATTATCACTGATAATGCATATCTCAGCTGGAAACAACAACGATACCGAAGATATCGCAGTTTCCGCATATCAAACACACTGTGGAGTGCTGAAAACACCAGCAAACGAGTTTTTCGCATTCAATAGCACTAAACCAGCGATTTCGGTGATTCTGCACACTTGTAACAGCAGAATCATGAAGATTATCACTGAAAATGCATATCTCAGCTGGAAACAACAACGATACCGAAGATATCGCAGTTTCCGCATGTCAAATGCTCTGTGGCGTGCTGAAAACTCCAGAAAACGTGTTTTTCGCATTCAAAAGCACGAAAACAGCGGTTTCGGAGATTCTGCACACTTGTAACAGCAGAATCAAGAAGATTATCACTGAAAATGCATATCTCAGCTGGAAACCCAACGATACCGAAGATATCGCAGTTTCCGCATGTCAAACGCTCTGTGGCGTGCTGAAAACACCAGAAAACGTGTTTTTCGCATTCAATAGCACGAAAACGGCGATGTCGGTGATTCTGCACACTTGTAACAGCAGAATCATGAAGATTATCGTAGAAAATGCATATCTCAGCTGGAAACAACAGCGATACCGAAGATATCGCAGTTTCCGCATGTCAAACGCTCTGTGGAGTGCTGAAAACACCAGAAAACGTGTTGCTCGCATTCAAAAGCACGAAAACAGCGATTTCGGTGATTCTGCACACTTGTAACAGCAGAATCATGAAGATTATCACTGAAAATGCATAACTCAGCTGGAAACCCAACGATACCGAAGATATCGCAGTTTCCGCATGTCAAATGCTCTGTGGCGTGCTGAAAACACCAGAAAACGTGTTTCTCGCATTCAATAGCACGAAAACAGCGATTTCGGTGATTGTGCACACTTGTCACAGAAGAAACTCGATCATTATCGTAGAAAATGCATATCTCAGCTGGAAACAACAAAGATACCGAAGATATGGCAGTTTCCGCATATCAAACGCACTGTGGAGTACTGAAAACACCAGAAAACGTGTTTTTCGCATTCAAAAGCACGAAAACAGCGATTGCGGAGATTCTGCACACTTGTCACAGAAGAAACTCGAAGATTATCGTAGAAAATGCATATCTCAGCTGGAAACAACAAAGATACCGAAGATATCGCAGTATCCGCAGATCAAACGCACTGTGGAGTACTGAAAACACCAGAAAACGTGTTTTTCGCATTCAAAAGCACGAAAACAGCGATTTCGGTGATTCTGCACACTTGTCACAGAAGAAACTCGAAGATTATCGTAGAAAATGCATATCTCAGCTGGAAACAACAACGATACCGAAGATATCGCAGTTTCCGCATATCAAACGCACTGTGGAGTGCTGAAAACACCAGAAAACATGTTTTTCGCATTCAAGAGCACGAAAACAGCGATTTCGGTGATTCTGCACACTTGTAACAGCAGAATCATGAAGATTATCACTGAAAATGCATATCTCAGCTGGAAACAACAACGATACCGAAGATATCGCAGTTTCCGCATATCAAACGCACTGTGGAGTGCTGAAAACACCAGAAAACGAGTTTTTCGCATTCAATAGCACTAAATCAGCGATTTCGGTGATTCTGCACACTTGTAACAGCAGAATCATGAAGATTATCACTGAAAATGCATATCTCAGCTGGAAACAACAACGATACCGAAGATATCGCAGTTTCCGCATGTCAAATGCTCTGTGGCGTGCTGAAAACTCCAGAAAACGTGTTTTTCGCATTCAAAAGCACGAAAACAGCGATTTCGGAGATTCTGCACACTTGTAACAGCAGAATCATGAAGATTATCACTGAAAATGCATATCTCAGCTGGAAACCCAACGATACCGAAGATATCGCAGTTTCCGCATGTCAAACGCTCTGTGGCGTGCTGAAAACACGAGAAAACGTGTTTTTCGCATTCAATAGCACGAAAACGGCGATGTCGGTGATTCTGCACACTTGTAACAGCAGCATCATGAAGATTATCACTGAAAATGCATATCTTAGCTGGTAACCCAACGATACCGAAGATATCGCAGCTTCCGCATGTCAAACGCTCTGTGGAGTGCTGAAAACACCAGAAAACGTGTTTTTCGCATTCAATAGCACGAAAACAGCGATTTCGGTGATTCTGCACACTTGTAACAGCAGAATCATGAAGATTATCACTGAAAATGCATATCTCAGCTGGAAACCCAACGATACCGAAAATATCGCAGTTTCCGCATGTCAAACGCTCTGCGGCGTGCTGAAAACACCAGAAAACGTGTTTTTCGCATTCAATAGCACGAAAACAGCGATTTCCGTGATCATGCACACTTGTAACAGCAGAATCATGAAGATTATCACTGAAAATGCATATCTCAGCTGGAAACAACAAAGATACCGAAGATATCGCAGTTTCCGCATAACAAACGCACTGTGGAGTGCTGAAATCACCAGAAAACGTGTTTTTCGCATTCAATAGCACGAAAACAGCGATTTCGGTGATTCTGCACACTTGTAACAGCAGAATCATGAAGATTATCACTGAAAATGCATATCTCAGCTGGAAACAACAACGATACCGAAGATATCGCAGTTTCCGCACGTCAAACGCTCTGTGGCGTGCTGAAAACACCAGAAAACGTGTTTTTCGCATTCAAAAGCAAGAAAACAGCGATTTCGGTGATTCTGCCGACTTGTAACAGCAGAATCATGAAGAGTATCACTGAAAATGCATATCTCAGCTGGAAACAACAACGATACCGAAGATATCGCAGTTTCCGCATGTCAAACGCTCTTTGGCGTGCTGAAAACACCAGAAAACGTGTTTTTCGCATTGAATACCACGAAAACAGCGATTTCGGTGATTCTGCACACTTGTAACAGCAGAATCATGAAGATTATCTTTGAAAATGCATATATCAACTGGAAACAACAACGATAACGAAGATGTCGCAGTTTCTGCATGTCAAACGCTCTGTGGCGTGCTGGAAACTCCAGAAAACCTGTTTTTCACATTCAAAAGCACGAAAACAGCGATTTCGGTGATTCTGCACACTTGTAACAGCAGAATCATGAAGATTATCACTGATAATGCATATCTCAGCTGGAAACAACAACGATACCGAAGATATCGCAGTTTCCGCATATCAAACACACTGTGGAGTGCTGAAAACACCAGCAAACGAGTTTTTCGCATTCAATAGCACTAAACCAGCGATTTCGGTGATTCTGCACACTTGTAACAGCAGAATCATGAAGATTATCACTGAAAATGCATATCTCAGCTGGAAACAACAACGATACCGAAGATATCGCAGTTTCCGCATGTCAAATGCTCTGTGGCGTGCTGAAAACTCCAGAAAACGTGTTTTTCGCATTCAAAAGCACGAAAACAGCGGTTTCGGAGATTCTGCACACTTGTAACAGCAGAATCAAGAAGATTATCGTAGAAAATGCATATCTCAGCTGGAAACAACAACGATACCGAAGATATCGCAGTTTCCGCATATCAAACGCACTGTGGAGTGCTGAAAACACCAGAAAACATGTTTTTCGCATTCAAGAGCACGAAAACAGCGATTTCGGTGATTCTGCACACTTGTAACAGCAGAATCATGAAGATTATCACTGAAAATGCATATCTCAGCTGGAAACAACAACGATACCGAAGATATCGCAGTTTCCGCATATCAAACGCACTGTGGAGTGCTGAAAACACCAGAAAACGAGTTTTTCGCATTCAATAGCACTAAATCAGCGATTTCGGTGATTCTGCACACTTGTAACAGCAGAATCATGAAGATTATCACTGAAAATGCATATCTCAGCTGGAAACAACAACGATACCGAAGATATCGCAGTTTCCGCATGTCAAATGCTCTGTGGCGTGCTGAAAACTCCAGAAAACGTGTTTTTCGCATTCAAAAGCACGAAAACAGCGATTTCGGAGATTCTGCACACTTGTAACAGCAGAATCATGAAGATTATCACTGAAAATGCATATCTCAGCTGGAAACCCAACGATACCGAAGATATCGCAGTTTCCGCATGTCAAACGCTCTGTGGCGTGCTGAAAACACGAGAAAACGTGTTTTTCGCATTCAATAGCACGAAAACGGCGATGTCGGTGATTCTGCACACTTGTAACAGCAGCATCATGAAGATTATCACTGAAAATGCATATCTTAGCTGGTAACCCAACGATACCGAAGATATCGCAGCTTCCGCATGTCAAACGCTCTGTGGAGTGCTGAAAACACCAGAAAACGTGTTTTTCGCATTCAATAGCACGAAAACAGCGATTTCGGTGATTCTGCACACTTGTAACAGCAGAATCATGAAGATTATCACTGAAAATGCATATCTCAGCTGGAAACCCAACGATACCGAAGATATCGCAGTTTCCGCATGTCAAACGCTCTGCGGCGTGCTGAAAACACCAGAAAACGTGTTTTTCGCATTCAATAGCACGAAAACAGCGATTTCCGTGATCATGCACACTTGTAACAGCAGAATCATGAAGATTATCACTGAAAATGCATATCTCAGCTGGAAACAACAAAGATACCGAAGATATCGCAGTTTCCGCATAACAAACGCACTGTGGAGTGCTGAAATCACCAGAAAACGTGTTTTTCGCATTCAATAGCACGAAAACAGCGATTTCGGTGATTCTGCACACTTGTAACAGCAGAATCATGAAGATTATCACTGAAAATGCATATCTCAGCTGGAAACAACAACGATACCGAAGATATCGCAGTTTCCGCACGTCAAACGCTCTGTGGCGTGCTGAAAACACCAGAAAACGTGTTTTTCGCATTCAAAAGCAAGAAAACAGCGATTTCGGTGATTCTGCCGACTTGTAACAGCAGAATCATGAAGAGTATCACTGAAAATGCATATCTCAGCTGGAAACAACAACGATACCGAAGATATCGCAGTTTCCGCATGTCAAACGCTCTTTGGCGTGCTGAAAACACCAGAAAACGTGTTTTTCGCATTGAATACCACGAAAACAGCGATTTCGGTGATTCTGCACACTTGTAACAGCAGAATCATGAAGATTATCTTTGAAAATGCATATATCAACTGGAAACAACAACGATAACGAAGATGTCGCAGTTTCTGCATGTCAAACGCTCTGTGGCGTGCTGGAAACTCCAGAAAACCTGTTTTTCACATTCAAAAGCACGAAAACAGCGATTTCGGTGATTCTGCACACTTGTAACAGCAGAATCATGAAGATTATCACTGATAATGCATATCTCAGCTGGAAACAACAACGATACCGAAGATATCGCAGTTTCCGCATATCAAACACACTGTGGAGTGCTGAAAACACCAGCAAACGAGTTTTTCGCATTCAATAGCACTAAACCAGCGATTTCGGTGATTCTGCACACTTGTAACAGCAGAATCATGAAGATTATCACTGAAAATGCATATCTCAGCTGGAAACAACAACGATACCGAAGATATCGCAGTTTCCGCATGTCAAATGCTCTGTGGCGTGCTGAAAACTCCAGAAAACGTGTTTTTCGCATTCAAAAGCACGAAAACAGCGGTTTCGGAGATTCTGCACACTTGTAACAGCAGAATCAAGAAGATTATCACTGAAAATGCATATCTCAGCTGGAAACCCAACGATACCGAAGATATCGCAGTTTCCGCATGTCAAACGCTCTGTGGCGTGCTGAAAACACCAGAAAACGTGTTTTTCGCATTCAATAGCACGAAAACGGCGATGTCGGTGATTCTGCACACTTGTAACAGCAGAATCATGAAGATTATCGTAGAAAATGCATATCTCAGCTGGAAACAACAGCGATACCGAAGATATCGCAGTTTCCGCATGTCAAACGCTCTGTGGAGTGCTGAAAACACCAGAAAACGTGTTGCTCGCATTCAAAAGCACGAAAACAGCGATTTCGGTGATTCTGCACACTTGTAACAGCAGAATCATGAAGATTATCACTGAAAATGCATAACTCAGCTGCAAACCCAACGATACCGAAGATATCGCAGTTTCCGCATGTCAAATGCTCTGTGGCGTGCTGAAAACACCAGAAAACGTGTTTCTCGCATTCAATAGCACGAAAACAGCGATTTCGGTGATTGTGCACACTTGTCACAGAAGAAACTCGATCATTATCGTAGAAAATGCATATCTCAGCTGGAAACAACAAAGATACCGAAGATATGGCAGTTTCCGCATATCAAACGCACTGTGGAGTACTGAAAACACCAGAAAACGTGTTTTTCGCATTCAAAAGCACGAAAACAGCGATTGCGGAGATTCTGCACACTTGTCACAGAAGAAACTCGAAGATTATCGTAGAAAATGCATATCTCAGCTGGAAACAACAAAGATACCGAAGATATCGCAGTATCCGCAGATCAAACGCACTGTGGAGTACTGAAAACACCAGAAAACGTGTTTTTCGCATTCAAAAGCACGAAAACAGCGATTTCGGTGATTCTGCACACTTGTCACAGAAGAAACTCGAAGATTATCGTAGAAAATGCATATCTCAGCTGGAAACAACAACGATACCGAAGATATCGCAGTTTCCGCATGTCAAACGCTCTGTGGCGTGCTGAAAACACCAGAAAACGTGTTTTTCGCATTAAAAAGCACGAAAACAGCGATTTCGGTGATTCTGCACACTTGTCACAGAAGAAACTCGAAGATTATCGTAGAAAATGCATATCTCAGCTGGAAACAACAACGATACCGAAGATATCGCAGTTTCCGCATATCAAACGCACTGTGGAGTGCTGAAAACACCAGAAAACATGTTTTTCGCATTCAAGAGCACGAAAACAGCGATTTCGGTGATTCTGCACACTTGTAACAGCAGAATCATGAAGATTATCGTAGAAAATGCATATCTCAGCTGGAAACAACAGCGATACCGAAGATATCGCAGTTTCCGCATGTCAAACGCTCTGTGGAGTGCTGAAAACACCAGAAAACGTGTTGCTCGCATTCAAAAGCACGAAAACAGCGATTTCGGTGATTCTGCACACTTGTAACAGCAGAATCATGAAGATTATCACTGAAAATGCATAACTCAGCTGCAAACCCAACGATACCGAAGATATCGCAGTTTCCGCATGTCAAATGCTCTGTGGCGTGCTGAAAACACCAGAAAACGTGTTTCTCGCATTCAATAGCACGAAAACAGCGATTTCGGTGATTGTGCACACTTGTCACAGAAGAAACTCGATCATTATCGTAGAAAATGCATATCTCAGCTGGAAACAACAAAGATACCGAAGATATGGCAGTTTCCGCATATCAAACGCACTGTGGAGTACTGAAAACACCAGAAAACGTGTTTTTCGCATTCAAAAGCACGAAAACAGCGATTGCGGAGATTCTGCACACTTGTCACAGAAGAAACTCGAAGATTATCGTAGAAAATGCATATCTCAGCTGGAAACAACAAAGATACCGAAGATATCGCAGTATCCGCAGATCAAACGCACTGTGGAGTACTGAAAACACCAGAAAACGTGTTTTTCGCATTCAAAAGCACGAAAACAGCGATTTCGGTGATTCTGCACACTTGTCACAGAAGAAACTCGAAGATTATCGTAGAAAATGCATATCTCAGCTGGAAACAACAACGATACCGAAGATATCGCAGTTTCCGCATGTCAAACGCTCTGTGGCGTGCTGAAAACACCAGAAAACGTGTTTTTCGCATTAAAAAGCACGAAAACAGCGATTTCGGTGATTCTGCACACTTGTCACAGAAGAAACTCGAAGATTATCGTAGAAAATGCATATCTCAGCTGGAAACAACAACGATACCGAAGATATCGCAGTTTCCGCATATCAAACGCACTGTGGAGTGCTGAAAACACCAGAAAACATGTTTTTCGCATTCAAGAGCACGAAAACAGCGATTTCGGTGATTCTGCACACTTGTAACAGCAGAATCATGAAGATTATCACTGAAAATGCATATCTCAGCTGGAAACAACAACGATACCGAAGATATCGCAGTTTCCGCATATCAAACGCACTGTGGAGTGCTGAAAACACCAGAAAACGAGTTTTTCGCATTCAATAGCACTAAATCAGCGATTTCGGTGATTCTGCACACTTGTAACAGCAGAATCATGAAGATTATCACTGAAAATGCATATCTCAGCTGGAAACAACAACGATACCGAAGATATCGCAGTTTCCGCATGTCAAATGCTCTGTGGCGTGCTGAAAACTCCAGAAAACGTGTTTTTCGCATTCAAAAGCACGAAAACAGCGATTTCGGAGATTCTGCACACTTGTAACAGCAGAATCATGAAGATTATCACTGAAAATGCATATCTCAGCTGGAAACCCAACGATACCGAAGATATCGCAGTTTCCGCATGTCAAACGCTCTGTGGCGTGCTGAAAACACGAGAAAACGTGTTTTTCGCATTCAATAGCACGAAAACGGCGATGTCGGTGATTCTGCACACTTGTAACAGCAGCATCATGAAGATTATCACTGAAAATGCATATCTTAGCTGGTAACCCAACGATACCGAAGATATCGCAGCTTCCGCATGTCAAACGCTCTGTGGAGTGCTGAAAACACCAGAAAACGTGTTTTTCGCATTCAATTGCACGAAAACAGCGATTTCGGTGATTCTGCACACTTGTAACAGCAGAATCATGAAGATTATCACTGAAAATGCATATCTCAGCTGGAAACCCAACGATACCGAAGATATCGCAGTTTCCGCATGTCAAACGCTCTGCGGCGTGCTGAAAACACCAGAAAACGTGTTTTTCGCATTCAATAGCACGAAAACAGCGATTTCCGTGATCATGCACACTTGTAACAGCAGAATCATGAAGATTATCACTGAAAATGCATATCTCAGCTGGAAACAACAAAGATACCGAAGATATCGCAGTTTCCGCATAACAAACGCACTGTGGAGTGCTGAAATCACCAGAAAACGTGTTTTTCGCATTCAATAGCACGAAAACAGCGATTTCGGTGATTCTGCACACTTGTAACAGCAGAATCATGAAGATTATCACTGAAAATGTATATCTCAGCTGGAAACAACAACGATACCGAAGATATCGCAGTTTCCGCACGTCAAACGCTCTGTGGCGTGCTGAAAACACCAGAAAACGTGTTTTTCGCATTCAAAAGCAAGAAAACAGCGATTTCGGTGATTCTGCCGACTTGTAACAGCAGAATCATGAAGAGTATCACTGAAAATGCATATCTCAGCTGGAAACAACAACGATACCGAAGATATCGCAGTTTCCGCATGTCAAACGCTCTTTGGCGTGCTGAAAACACCAGAAAACGTGTTTTTCGCATTCAAAACCACGAAAACAGCGATTTCGGTGATTCTGCACACTTGTAACAGCAGAATCATGAAGATTATCACTGAAAATGCATATCTCAGCTGGAAACAACAACGATACCGAAGATATCGCAGTTTCCGCATGTCAAACGCTCTGTGGCGTGCTGAAAACACCAGAAAACGTGTTTTTCGCATTGAATACTACGAAAACATCGATTTCGGTGATTCTGCACACTTGTAACAGCAGAATCATGAAGATTATCATTGAAAATGCATCTCTCAGCTGGAAACAACAACGATACCGAAGATATCGCAGTTTCCGCATATCAAACGCACTGTGGAGTGCTGAAAACACCAGAAAACGAGTTTTTCGCATTCAATAGCACTAAACCAGCGATTTCGGTGATTCTGCACACTTGTCACAGAAGAAACTCGAAGATTATCGTAGAAAATGCATATCTCAGCTGGAAACAACAACGATACCGAAGATATCGCAGTTTCCGCATATCAAACGCACTGTGGAGTGCTGAAAACACCAGAAAACGAGTTTTTCGCATTCAGTAGCACTGAACCAGCGATTTCGGTGATTCTGCACACTTGTAACAGCAGAATCATGAAGATTATCACTGAAAATGCATATCTCAGCTGGAAACAACAACGATACCGAAGATATCGCAGTTTCCGCATATCAAACGCACTGTGGAGTGCTGAAAACACCAGAAAACGTGTTTTTCGCATTCAATAGCACTAAAACAGCGATTTCGGTGATTCTGCACACTTGTAACAGCAGAATCATGAAGATTATCACTGAAAATGCATATCTCAGCTGGAAACAACAACGATACCGAAGATATCGCAGTTTCCGCATGTCAAACGCTCTCTGGCGTGCTGAAAACACCAGAAAACGTGTTGTTCGCATTCAAAACCACGAAAACAGCGATTTCGGTGATTCTGCACACTTGTAACAGCAGAATCATGAAGATTATCACTGAAAATGCATATCTCAGCTGGAAACAACAACGATACCGAAGATATCGCAGTTTCCGCATGTCAAACGCTCTGCGGCGTGCTGAAAACACCAGAAAACGTGTTTTTCGCATTCAATAGCACTAAAACAGCGATTTCGGTGATTCTGCACACTTGTAACAGCAGAATCATGAAGATTATCACTGAAAATGCATATCTCAGCTGGAAACAACAACGATACCGAAGATATCGCAGTTTTCGCATGTCAAACGCTCTGTGGAGTGCTGAAAACACCAGAAAACATGTTTTTCGCATTCAATAGCACGAAAACAACGATTTCGGCGATTCTGCACACTTGTAACAGCAGAATCATGAAGATTATCACTGAAAATGCATATCTTAGCTGGAAACCCAACGATACCGAAGATATCGCAGCTTCCGCATGTCAAACGCTCTGTGGAGTGCTGAAAACACCAGAAAACGTGTTTTTCGCATTCAATAGCACGAAAACAGCGATTTCGGTGATTCTGCACACTTGTAACAGCAGAATCATGAAGATTATCACTGAAAATGCATATCTCAGCTGGAAACCCAACAATACCGAAGATATCGCAGTTTCCGCATGTCAAACGCTCTGTGGCGTGCTGAAAAATCCAGAAAACGTGTTTTTCGCATTAAAAAGCACGAAAACAGCGATTTCGGTGATTCTGCACACTTGTCACAGAAAAAACTCGAAGATTATCGTAGAAAATGCATATCTCAGCTGGAAACAACAACGATACCGAAGATATCGCAGTTTCCGCATATCAAACGCACTGTGGAGTGCTGAAAACACCAGAAAACGAGTTTTTCGCATTCAGTAGCACTGAACCAGCGATTTCGGTGATTCTGCACACTTGTAACAGCAGAATCATGAAGATTATCACTGAAAATGCATATCTCAGCTGGAAACAACAACGATACCGAAGATATCGCAGTTTCCGCATATCAAACGCACTGTGGAGTGCTGAAAACACCAGAAAACGTGTTTTTCGCATTCAATAGCACTAAAACAGCGATTTCGGTGATTCTGCACACTTGTAACAGCAGAATCATGAAGATTATCACTGAAAATGCATATCTCAGCTGGAAACAACAACGATACCGAAGATATCGCAGTTTCCGCATGTCAAACGCTCTCTGGCGTGCTGAAAACACCAGAAAACGTGTTGTTCGCATTCAAAACCACGAAAACAGCGATTTCGGTGATTCTGCACACTTGTAACAGCAGAATCATGAAGATTATCACTGAAAATGCATATCTCAGCTGGAAACAACAACGATACCGAAGATATCGCAGTTTCCGCATGTCAAACGCTCTGTGACGTGCTGAAAACACCAGAAAACGTGTTTTTCGCATTGAATAGCACGAAAACAGCGATTTCGGTGATTCTGCACACTTGTAACAGCAGAGTCATGAAGATTATCACTGAAAATGCATATCTCAGCTGGAAACAACAACGACACCGAAGATTTCGCAGTTTCCGCATATCAAACGCACTGTGGAGTGCTGAAAACTCCAGTAAACGTGTTTTTCGCATTCAATAGCACGAAAACAACGATTTCGGCGATTCTGCACACTTGTAACAGCAGAATCATGAAGATTATCACTGAAAATGCATATCTTAGCTGGAAACCCAACGATACCGAAGATATCGCAGCTTCCGCATGTCAAACGCTCTGTGGAGTGCTGAAAACACCAGAAAACGTGTTTTTCGCATTCAATAGCACGAAAACAGCGATTTCGGTGATTCTGCACACTTGTAACAGCAGAATCATGAAGATTATCACTGAAAATGCATATCTCAGCTGGAAACCCAACGATACCGAAGATATCGCAGTTTCCGCATGTCAAACGCTCTGTGGCGTGCTGAAAACTCCAGGAAACGTGTTTTTCGCATTAAAAAGCACGAAAACAGCGATTTCGGTGATTCTGCACACTTGTCACAGAAGAAACTCGAAGATTATCGTAGAAAATGCATATCTCAGCTGGAAACAACAACGATACCGAAGATATCGCAGTTTCCGCATATCAAACGCACTGTGGAGTGCTGAAAACACCAGAAAACGTGTTTTTCGTATTCAAAAGCACGAAAACAGCCATTTCGGTGATTCTGCATACTTGTAACAGCAGAATCATGAAGATTATCACTGAAAATGCATATCTCAGCTGGAAACAACAACTATACCGAAGATATCGCAGTTACCGCATGTCAGACGCTCTGTGGCGTGCTGAAAACACCAGAAAACGTGTTTCTCAAAATCAATAGCACGAAAACAGCGATTTCGGTGATTGTGCACACTTGTCACAGAAGAAACTCGACGATTATCGTAGAAAATGCATATCTCAGCTGGAAACAACAAAGATACCGAAGATATCGCAGTTTCCGCATATCAAACGCACTGTGGAGTACTGAAAACACCAGAAAACGTGTTTTTCGCATTCAAAAGCACGAAAACAGCGATTTCGGTGATTCTGCACACTTGTCACAGAAGAAACTCGAAGATTATCGTAGAAAATGCATATCTCAGCTGGAAACAACAACGATACCGAAGATATCGCAGTTTCCGCATGTCAAACGCGCTGTGGCGTGCTGAAAACACCAGAAAACGTGTTTTTCGCATTCAAAAGCAAGAAAACAGCGATTTCGGTGATTCTGCCGACTTGTAACAGCAGAATCATGAAGAGTATCACTGAAAATGCATATCTCAGCTGGAAACAACAACGATACCGAAGATATCGCAGTTTCCGCATGTCAAACGCTCTCTGGCGTGCTGAAAACACCAGAAAACGTGTTTTTCGCATTCAAAACCACGAAAACAGCGATTTCGGTGATTCTGCACACTTGTAACAGCAGAATCATGAAGATTATCACTGAAAATGCATATCTCAGCTGGAAACAACAACGATACCGAAGATATCGCAGTTTCCGCATGTCAAACGCTCTGTGGCGTGCTGAAAAAACCAGAAAACGTGTTTTTCGCATTGAATAGTACGAAAACATCGATTTCGGTGATTCTGCACACTTGTAACAGCAGAATCATGAAGATTATCATTGAAAATGCATCTCTCAGCTGGAAACAACAACGATACCGAAGATATCGCAGTTTCCGCATGTCAAACGCTCTGTGGCGTGCTGAAAACTCCAGAAAACCTGTTTTTCGCATTCAAAAGCACGAAAACAGCGATTTCGGTGATTCTGCACACTTGTAACAGCAGAATCATGAAGATTATCACTGAAAATGCATATCTTAGCTGGAAACCCAACGATACCGAAGATATCGCAGCTTCCGCATGTCAAACGCTCTGTGGAGTGCTGAAAACACCAGAAAACGTGTTTTTCGCATTCAATAGCACGAAAACAGCGATTTCGGTGATTCTGCACACTTGTAACAGCAGAATCATGAAGATTATCACTGAAAATGCATATCTTAGCTGGAAACCCAACGATACCGAAGATATCGCAGTTTCCGCATGTCAAACGCTCTGTGGCGTGCTGAAAACTCCAGAAAACGTGTTTTTCGCATTAAAAAGCACGAAAACAGCGATTTCGGTGATTCTGCACACTTGTCACAGAAGAAACTCGAAGATTATCGTAGAAAATGCATATCTCAGCTGGAAACAACAACGATACCGAAGATATCGCAGTTTCCGCATATCAAACGCACTGTGGAGTGCTGAAAACACCAGAAAACGTGTTTTTCGTATTCAAAAGCACGAAAACAGCCATTTCGGTGATTCTGCATACTTGTAACAGCAGAATCATGAAGATTATCACTGAAAATGCATATCTCAGCTGGAAACAACAACTATACCGAAGATATCGCAGTTACCGCATGTCAGACGCTCTGTGGCGTGCTGAAAACACCAGAAAACGTGTTTCTCAAAATCAATAGCACGAAAACAGCGATTTCGGTGATTGTGCACACTTGTCACAGAAGAAACTCGACGATTATCGTAGAAAATGCATATCTCAGCTGGAAACAACAAAGATACCGAAGATATCGCAGTTTCCGCATATCAAACGCACTGTGGAGTACTGAAAACACCAGAAAACGTGTTTTTCGCATTCAAAAGCACGAAAACAGCGATTTCGGTGATTCTGCACACTTGTCACAGAAGAAACTCGAAGATTATCGTAGAAAATGCATATCTCAGCTGGAAACAACAACGATACCGAAGATATCGCAGTTTCCGCATGTCAAACGCGCTGTGGCGTGCTGAAAACACCAGAAAACGTGTTTTTCGCATTCAAAAGCAAGAAAACAGCGATTTCGGTGATTCTGCCGACTTGTAACAGCAGAATCATGAAGAGTATCACTGAAAATGCATATCTCAGCTGGAAACAACAACGATACCGAAGATATCGCAGTTTCCGCATGTCAAACGCTCTCTGGCGTGCTGAAAACACCAGAAAACGTGTTTTTCGCATTCAAAACCACGAAAACAGCGATTTCGGTGATTCTGCACACTTGTAACAGCAGAATCATGAAGATTATCACTGAAAATGCATATCTCAGCTGGAAACAACAACGATACCGAAGATATCGCAGTTTCCGCATGTCAAACGCTCTGTGGCGTGCTGAAAAAACCAGAAAACGTGTTTTTCGCATTGAATAGTACGAAAACATCGATTTCGGTGATTCTGCACACTTGTAACAGCAGAATCATGAAGATTATCATTGAAAATGCATCTCTCAGCTGGAAACAACAACGATACCGAAGATATCGCAGTTTCCGCATGTCAAACGCTCTGTGGCGTGCTGAAAACTCCAGAAAACCTGTTTTTCGCATTCAAAAGCACGAAAACAGCGATTTCGGTGATTCTGCACACTTGTAACAGCAGAATCATGAAGATTATCACTGAAAATGCATATCTCAGCTGGAAACAACAACGATACCGAAGATATCGCAGTTTCCGCATATCAAACGCACTGTGGAGTGCTGAAAACACCAGAAAACGAGTTTTTCGCATTCAATTGCGCTAAACCAGCGATTTCGGTGATTCTGCACACTTGTCACAGAAGAAACTCGAAGATTATCGTAGAAAATGCATATCTCAGCTGGAAACAACTACGATACCGAAGATATCGCAGTTTCCGCATATCAAACGCACTGTGGAGTGCTGAAAACACCAGAAAACGAGTTTTTCGCATTCAATAGCACTAAACCAGCGATTTCGGTGATTCTGCACACTTGTAACAGCAGAATCATGAAGATTATCACTGAAAATGCATATCTCAGCTGGAAACAACAACGATACCGAAGATATCGCAGTTTCCGCATATCAAACGCACTGTGGAGTGCTGAAAACACCAGAAAACGTGTTTTTCGCATTCAATAGCACTAAAACAGCGATTTCGGTGATTCTGCACACTTGTAACAGCAGAATCATGAAGATTATCACTGAAAATGCATATCTCAGCTGGAAACAACAACGATACCGAAGATATCGCAGTTTCCGCATGTCAAACGCTCTCTGGCGTGCTGAAAACACCAGAAAACGTGTTGTTCGCATTCAAAACCACGAAAACAGCGATTTCGGTGATTCTGCACACTTGTAACAGCAGAATCATGAAGATTATCACTGAAAATGCATATCTCAGCTGGAAACAACAACGATACCGAAGATATCGCAGTTTCCGCATGTCAAACGCTCTGTGACGTGCTGAAAACACCAGAAAACGTGTTTTTCGCATTGAATAGCACGAAAACAGCGATTTCGGTGATTCTGCACACTTGTAACAGCAGAGTCATGAAGATTATCACTGAAAATGCATATCTCAGCTGGAAACAACAACGACACCGAAGATTTCGCAGTTTCCGCATATCAAACGCACTGTGGAGTGCTGAAAACACCAGTAAACGTGTTTTTCGCATTCAATAGCACGAAAACAGCTATTTCGGTGATTCTGCACACTTGTAACAGCAGAATCATGAAGATTATCGTAGAAAATGCATATCTCAGCTGGAAACAACAGCGATACCGAAGATATCGCAGTTTCCGGATATCAAACGCACTGTGGAGTGCTGAAAACACCAGAAAACGTGTTTTTCGCATTCAATAGCACGAAAACAGCGATTTCGGTGATTCTGCACACTTGTAACAGCAGAATCATAAAGATTATCACTGAAAATGCATATCTCAGCTGGAAACAACGATACCGAAGATATCGCAGTTACCGCATGTCAAACGCTCAGTGGCGTGCTGAAATCACCAGAAAACGTGTTTTTCGCATTCAAAAGCACGAAAACAGCGATTTCGGTGATTCTGCACACTTGTAACAGCAGAATCATGAAGATATTCACTGAAAATGCATATCTCAGCTGGAAACAACAACGATACCGAAGATATCGCAGTTTCCGCATATCAAACGCACTGTGGAGTGCTGAAAACACCAGAAAACGTGTTTTTCGCATTCAAAAGCACGAAAACAGCGATTTCGGTGATTCTGCACACTTGTAACAGCAGAATTATGAAGATTATCACTGAAAATGCATATCTCAGCTGGAAACAACAACGATACCGAAGATATCGCAGTTTCCGAATATCAAACCGCACTGTGGAGTGCTGAAAACACCAGAAAACGTGTTTTTCGCATTCAATAGCACGAAAACAGCGATTTCAGTGATTCTTCACATTTGTCACAGAAGAAACTCGAAGATTATCGTAGAAAATGCATATCTCAGCTGGAAACAACAACGATACCGAAGATCTCGCAGTTTCCGCATATCAAACGCACTGTGGAGTGCTGAAAAAACCAGAAAACGTGTTTTTCGCATTCAATAGCACGAAAACAGCGATTTCGGTGATTCTGCACACTTGTCACAGAAGAAACTCAAAGATTATCACTGAAAATGCATATCTCAGCTGGAAACAACAACGATACCGAAGATATCGCAGTTTCCGCATATCAAACGCACTGTGGAGTGCTGAAAACACCAGAAAACGTGTTTTTCGCATTCAATAGCACGAAAACAGCGATTTCAGTGATTCTTCACATTTGTCACAGAAGAAACTCGAAGATTATCGTAGAAAATGCATATCTCAGCTGGAAACAACAACGATACCGAAGATATCGCAGTTTCCGCATATCAAACGCACTGTGGAGTGCTGAACACACCAGAAAACGTGATTTTCGCTTTCAATAGCACGAAAACAGCGATTTCGGTGATTCTGCACACTTGTAACAGCAGAATCATGAAGATTATCACTGAAAATGCATATCTCAGCTGGAAACAACAACGATACCGAAGATATGGCGGTTTCCGCATGTCAAACGCTCTGTGGCGTGCTGAAAACACCAGAAAACGTGTTTTTCGCATTCAAAAGCTCGAAAACAGCGATTTCGGTGATTCTCCACACTCGACTGCAGTGTTTTCACCACTCCACAGTGCGTCTGATATGCAGAACCGGCGATATCTTGATTTTCGTGAGGTTTAAAGCTGAGATATCCATTTTCTGCGATAATATTGGTGAGACTTCTGTCCGAAGTATGCAGAGTCATCGATATCGCTCTTTTCGAGCTATTTAATGAGAGAAACACGTTATCTGGTGTTTTGACCACTCCACAGTGCGTTTCATATGTAGAGCCGCCGATAACTTGGTTTTCGTGGGGTTTCCAGCTGAAATATGCATTTTCTGCGATAATCTTGGTGTTTCATCTATGAGAAGTATTCAGAATCATCGAGAACGCTCTTTTCGAGCTAGTTAATGCGAGAAACACGTTTTCTGGTGTTTTCACCACTCCACAGTGCATCTGATATGCAGAACCGGCGATATCTTGGTTACCGTGGGGTTTCCAGCTGAGATATGCATTTTCTGCGATAATCTTGGTGAGTCTTCTGTCAGAAGTATGCAGAATCATCTAGATCGCTCTTTTCGAGCTATTTAATGCGAGAAACAAGTTTTCTGGTGTATTCACCACTCCACAGCACGTTTGACATGCAGTAACGGATATATCTTGGTTTCGGTCGGGTTTCAAGCTGAGATATGCATTTTCTGCGATAATATTGGTGAGACTTCAGACAGAAGTATGCAGAATCATCCAGATCGCTCTTTTCGAGCTATTTAATGCGAGAAACACGTTTTCTGGTGTATTCACCACTCCACAGCACGTTTGACATGCAGTAACGGAGATATCTTGGTTTTCATCGGATTTCAAGCTGAGATATGCATTTTCTGCGATAATATAGGTGAGACTTCAGACAGAAGTATGTCTAATCATCTAGATCGCTCGTTTCGAGCTATTTAATGCGAGAAACACGTTATCTGGTAGTTTTCACCACTCGATAGTGCTTTTGATATGCAGAACCGGCGACATCTTGATTTTCGTCAGGGTTCTAGCTGCGATATGCATTTTCTGCGATAATCTTGGTGAATCTTCTGTCAGAAGTATGCAGAATCATCTAGATTGCTCTTTTCGAGCTATTTAATGCGAGAAACACGTTTTCTGGTGTTTTCACCACACCACAGTGCGTTTGATATGCAGAACCGGCGACATCGTGGTTTTCGTCGGGTTTCAAGCTGAGATATGCATTTTCTGCGATAATATTTGTGAGACTTCAGTCAGAAGTATGCAGAATCATCTAGATCGCTCTATTCGAGCTATTTAATGCGAGAAACACGTTATCTGGTGTTTTCATCACTCCACAGTGCGTTTGATATGCAGAACCGGCGATATCTTGGTTTTCGTGGGGTTTCCAGCTGAGATATGCATTTTCTGCGATAATCTTGGTGAGTCTTTAGTCAGAAGTATGCAGAATCATCTAGATCGCTCGTTTCGAGCTATTTAATGCGAAAAAACAAGTTTTCTGGTGTTTTGACCACTCCACAGTGCGTTTGATATGTAGAGCCGTCGATAACTTGGTTTTCGTGGGGTTTCCAGCTGAAATATGCATTTTCTGCGATAATCTTTGTGTTTCATCTATGAGAAGTATGCAGAATCATCCAGAACGCTCTTTTCGAGCTAGTTAATGCGAGAAACACGTTTTCTGGTGTTTTCACCACTCCACAGTGCGTCTGCTATGCAGAACCTGCGATATCTTGATTTTCGTGGTGTTTCCAGCTGAGATATGCATTTTCTGCGATAATCTTGGTGAGTCTTCTGTCAGAAGTATGCAGAATCATCTAGATCGCTCGTTTCGAGCTATTTAATGTGAGAAACACGTTATCTGGTTGTTTTTACCACTCCACAGTGCGTTTGATATGTAGAGCCGTCGATAACTTGGTTTTCGTGGGGTTTCCAGCTGAAATATGCATTTTCTGCGATAATCTTTGTGTTTCATCTATGAGAAGTATGCAGAATCATTCAGAACGCTCTTTTCGAGCTAGTTAATGCGAGAAACACGTTTTCTGGTGTATTCACCACTCCACAGTACGTTTGAAATGCAGTAACGGAGATATCTTGATTTTCGTGGTGTTTCCAGCTGAGATATGCATTTTCTGCGATAATCTTGGTGAGTCTTCTGTCAGAAGTATGCAGAATCATCTAGATTGCTCTTTTCGAGCTATTTAATGCGAGAAACACGTTTTCTGGTGTTTTCACCACACCACAGTGCGTTTGATATGCAGAACCGGCGACATCGTGGTTTTCGTCGGGTTTTAACCTGAGATATGCATTTTCTGCGATAATATTGGTGAGACTTCTGTCCGAAGTATGCAGAATCATCGATATCGCTCTTTTCGAGCTATTTAATGCGAGAAACACGTTATCTGTGTTTTGACCACTCCACAGTGCGTTTGATATGCAGAGCCGCCGATAACTTGGTTTTCGTGAGGTTTCCAGCTGAAATACGCATTTTCTGCGATAATCTTGGTGTTTCATCTATGAGAAGTATGCAGAATCATCGATATCGCTCTTTTCGAGCTATTTAATGCGAGAACCACGTTATCTGTGTTTTGACCATTCCACAGTGCGTCTGATATGCAGAACCGGCGATATCTTGATTTTCGTGATGTTTCCAGCTGAGATATGCATTTTCTGCGATAATCTTGGTGAGACTTCTGTCCCAAGTATGCAGTATCATCGATATCGCTCTGTTCGAGCTATTTAATGCGAGAAACACGTTATCTGGTGTTTTGACCACTCCACATTGCGTATGATATGTAGAGCCGCCGATAACTTGGTTTTCGTGGGGTTTCCAGCTGAAATATGCATTTTCTGCGATAATCTTGGTGTTTCATCTATGAGAAGTATTCAGAATCATCGAGAACGCTCTTTTCGAGCTAGTTAATGCGAGAAACACGTTTTCTGGTGTTTTCACCACTCCACAGTGCGTCTGATATGCAGAACCGGCGATATCTTGGTTACCGTGGGGTTTCCAGCTGAGATATGCATTTTCTGCGATAATCTTGGTGAGTCTTCTGTCAGAAGTATGCAGAATCATCTAGATCGCTCTTTGCGAGCTATTTAATGCGAGAAACACGTTTTCTAGTGTTTTCACAACCCCACAGTGCGTTTGATATGCAGAACCGGCGACATCGTGGTTTTCGTCGGGTTTCAAGCTGAGATATGCATTTTCTGCGATAATATTGGTGAGACTTCAGACAGAAGGATGCAGAATCATCTAGATCGCTCTTTTCGAGCTATTTAATGCGAGAAACACGTTTTCTGGTGTATTCACCACTCCACAGCACGTTTGACATGCAGTAACGGATATATCTTGGTTTCGGTCGGGTTTCAAGCTGAGATATGCATTTTCTGCGATAATACTGGTGAGACTTCAGACAGAAGTATGCAGAATCATCCAGATCGCTCTTTTCGAGCTATTTAATGCGAGAAACACGTTTTCTGGTGTATTCACCATTCCACAGCACGTTTGACATGCAGTAACGGAGATATCGTGGTTTTCATCGGGTTTCAAGCTGAGATATGCATTTTCTGCGATAATATTGGTGAGACTTCAGACAGAAGTATGTCGAATCATCTAGATCGCTCGTTTCGAGCTATTTAATGCGAGAAACACGTTATCTGGTAGTTTTCACCACTCGATAGTGCTTTTGATATGCAGAACCGGCGACATCTTGATTTTCGTGAGGGTTCTAGCTGCGATATGCATTTTCTGCGATAATCTTGGTGAATCTTCTGTCAGAAGTATGCAGAATCATCGAGATCGCTCTATTCGAGCTATTTAATGCGAGAAACACGTTATCTGGTGTTTTCATCACTCCACAGTGCGTTTGATATGCAGAACCGGCGATATCTTGGTTTTCGTGGGGTTTCCAGCTGAGATATGCATTTTCTGCGATAATCTTGGTGAGTCTTTAGTCAGAAGTATGCACAATCATCTAGATCGCTCGTTTCGAGCTATTTAATGCGAAAAAACAAGTTTTCTGGTGTTTTGACCACTCCACAGTGCGTTTGATATGTAGAGCCGTCGATAACTTGGTTTTCGTGGGGTTTCCAGCTGAAATGTGCATTTTCTGCGATAATCTTTGTGTTTCATCTATGAGAAGTATGCAGAATCATCCAGAACGCTCTTTTCGAGCTAGTTAATGCGAGAAACACGTTTTCTGGTGTTTTCACCACTCCACAGTGCGTCTGCTATGCAGAACCTGCGATATCTTGATTTTCGTGGTGTTTCCAGCTGAGATATGCATTTTCTGCGATAATCTTGGTGAGTCTTCTGTCAGAAGTATGCAGAATCATCTAGATCGCTCGTTTCGAGCTATTTAATGTGAGAAACACGTTATCTGGTTGTTTTCACCACTCCACAGTGCGTTTGATATGTAGAGCCGTCGATAACTTGGTTTTCGTGGGGTTTCCAGCTGAAATATGCATTTTCTGCGATAATCTTTGTGTTTCATCTATGAGAAGTATGCAGAATCATCCAGAACGCTCTTTTCGAGCTAGCTAATGCGAGAAACACGTTTTCTGGTGTATTCACCACTCCACAGTACGTTTGAAATGCAGTAACGGAGATATCTTGATTTTCGTGGTGTTTCCAGCTGAGATATGCATTTTCTGCGATAATCTTGGTGAGTCTTCTGTCAGAAGTATGCAGAATCATCTAGATTGCTCTTTTCGAGCTATTTAATGCGAGAAACACGTTTTCTGGTGTTTTCACCACACCACAGTGCGTTTGATATGCAGAACCGGCGACATCGTGGTTTTCGTCGGGTTTTAAGCTGAGATATGCATTTTCTGCGATAATATTAGTGAGACTTCAGTCAGAAGTATGCAGAATCATCTAGATCGCTCGTTTCGAGCTATTTAATGTGAGAAACACGTTATCTGGTTGTTTTCACCACTCCACAGTGCGTTTGATATGCAGAACCGGCGACATCTTGATTTTCGTGAGGTTTCAAGCTGAAATATGCATTTTCTGCGATAATATTGGTGAGACTTCTGTCCGAAGAATGCAGAATCATCGAGAACGCTCTTTTCGAGTTAGTTAATGCGAGAAACACGTTTTCTGGTGTTTTCACCACCCCACAGTGCGTTTGAAATGCAGAACCGGCGATATCTTGGTTTTCGTGGGGTTTCCAGCTGAGATATGCATTTTCTGCGATAATCTTGGTGAGACTTCAGTCAGAAGTATGCAGAATCATCTACATCGCTCGTTTCGAGCTATTTAATGCGAGAAACACGTTATCTGGTTGTTTTCACCACTCGATAGTGCGTTTGATATGCAGAACCGGCGATATCTTGATTTTCGTGAGGTTTCTAGCTGCGATATGCATTTTCTGCGATAATATTGGTGAGTGTTCTGTCAGAAGTATGCAGAATCACCTAGATCGCTCGTTTCGATCTATTTAATGCGAGAAACACGTTATCTGGTTGTTTTCTCCACTCCACAGTGCGTCTGATATGCAGAACAGGCGATATCTTGGTTTTCGTGGGGTTTCCAGCTGAGATATGCATTTTCTGCGATCATATTGGTGAGACTTCAGTCAGAAGTATGCAGAATCATCTAGATCGCTCGTTTCGAGCTACTTAATGCGAGAAACACGTTTTCTGGTGTATTCACCACTCCACAGTACGTTAGACATTTAGAACCGGAGATATCTTCGTTTCGGTCGGGTTTCAAGCTGAGATATGCATTTTCTACGATAATATTGGTGAGACCTCTGTCAGAAGTATGCAGAATCTTCGAGAACGCTCTTTTCGAGCTACTTAATGCGAGAAACACGTTTTCTGGTGTTTTCACCACTCCACAGTGCGTTTGATATGCAGAACCGGCGATATCTTGATTTTCGTGGTGTTTCCAGCTGAGAGATGCATTTTCTGCGATAATATTGGTGAGACATCTGTCCGAAGTATGCAGAATCATCGATATCGCTCTTTTCGAGCTATTTAATGCGAGAAACACGTTATCTGTGTTTTGACCGCTCCACAGTGCGTTTGATATGTAGAGCCGCCGATAACTTGGTTTTCGTGGGGTTTCCAGCTGAAATATGCATTTTCTGCGATAATCTCTGTGTTTCATCTATGAGAAGTATGCAGAATCATCCAGAACGCTCTTTTCGAGCTAGTTAATGCGAGTAACAAGTTTTCTGGTGTTTTCATCACTCCACAGGGCGTGTGATATGCAGAACCGGCGATATCTTGGTTTTCGTGGGGTTTCCAGCTGAGGGATGCATTTTCTGCGATCATATTGGTGAGACTTCAGTCAGAAGTATGCAGAATCATCTAGATCGCTCGTTTCGAGCTATTTAATGCGAGAAACACGTTATCTGGTTGTTTTCACCACTCTATAGTGCGATTGATATGCAGAACCGGCGACATCTTGATTTTCGTGAGGTTTCTAGCTGCGATATGCATTTTCTGCGATAATATTGGTGAGACTTCAGTCAGAAGTATGCAGAATCATCTAGATCGCTCTTTTCGAGCTATTTAATGCGAGAACCACGTTATCTGTGTTTTGACCATTCCACAGTGCGTCTGATATGCAGAACCGGCGATATCTTGATTTTCGTGATGTTTCAAGCTGAGATATGCATTTTCTGCGATAATCTTGGTGAGACTTCTGTCCCAAGTATGCAGTATCATCGATATCGCTCTTTTCGAGCTATTTAATGCGAGAACCACGTTATCTGTGTTTTGACCATTCCACAGTGCGTCTGATATGCAGAACGGGCGCTATCTTGATTTTCGTGATGTTTCCAGCTGAGATATGCATTTTCTGCGATAATCTTGGTGAGACTTCTGTCCCAAGTATGCAGTATCATCGATATCGCTCTTTTCGAGCTATTTAATGCGAGAAACACGTTATCTGTGTTTTGACCGCTCCACAGTGCGTTTGATATGTAGAGCCGCCGATAACTTGGTTTTCGTGGGGTTTCCAGCTGAAATATGCATTTTCTGCGATAATCTCTGTGTTTCATCTATGAGAAGTATGCAGAATCATCGAGAACGCTCTTTTCGAGCTAGCTAATGCGAGTAACACGTTTTCTGGTGTTATCACCACTCCACAGTGCGTCTGATATGCAGAACCGGCGACATCTTGATTTTCGTGAGGTTTCATGCTGAGATATGCATTTTCTGCGATAATATTGGTGAGACTTCTGTCCGAAGTATGCAGAATCATCGATATCGCTCTTTTCGAGCTATTTAATGCGAGAACCACGTTATCTGTGTTTTGACCATTCCACAGTGCGTCTGATATGCAGAACCGGCGATATCTTGATTTTCGTGATGTTTCCAGCTGAGATATGCATTTTCTGCGATAATCTTGGTGAGACTTCTGTCCCAAGTATGCAGTATCATCGATATCGCTCTTTTCGAGCTATTTAATGCGAGAAACACGTTATCTGGTGTTTTGACCACTCCACATTGCGTATGATATGTAGAGCCGCCGATAACTTGGTTTTCGTGGGGTTTCCAGCTGAAATATGCATTTTCTGCGATAATCTTGGTGTTTCATCTATGAGAAGTATTCAGAATCATCGAGAACGCTCTTTTCGAGCTAGTTAATGCGAGAAACACGTTTTCTGGTGTTTTCACCACTCCACAGTGCGTCTGATATGCAGAACCGGCGATATCTTGGTTACCGTGGGGTTTCCAGCTGAGATATGCATTTGCTGCGATAATCTTGGTGAGTCTTCTGTCAGAAGTATGCAGAATCATCTAGATCGCTCTTTGCGAGCTATTTAATGCGAGAAACACGTTTTCTAGTGTTTTCACAACCCCACAGTGCGTTTGATATGCAGAACGGGCGACATCGTGGTTTTCGTCGGGTTTCAAGCTGAGATATGCATTTTCTGCGATAATATTGGTGAGACTTCAGACAGAAGGATGCAGAATCATCTAGATCGCTCTTTTCGAGCTATTTAATGCGAGAAACACGTTTTCTGGTGTATTCACCACTCCACAGCACGTTTGACATGCAGTAACGGATATATCTTGGTTTCGGTCGGGTTTCAAGCTGAGATATGCATTTTCTGCGATAATATTGGTGAGACTTCAGACAGAAGTATGCAGAATCATCCAGATCGCTCTTTTCGAGCTATTTAATGCGAGAAACACGTTTTCTGGTGTATTCACCATTCCACAGCACGTTTGACATGCAGTAACGGAGATATCTTGGTTTTCATCGGGTTTCAAGCTGAGATATGCATTTTCTGCGATAATATTGGTGAGACTTCAGACAGAAGTATGTCGAATCATCTAGATCGCTCGTTTCGAGCTATTTAATGCGAGAAACACGTTATCTGGTAGTTTTCACCACTCGATAGTGCTTTTGATATGCAGAACCGGCGACATCTTGATTTTCGTGAGGGTTCTAGCTGCGATATGCATTTTCTGCGATAATCTTGGTGAATCTTCTGTCAGAAGTATGCAGAATCATCTAGATTGCTCTTTTCGAGCTATTTAATGCGAGAAACACGTTTTCTGGTGTTTTCACCACACCACAGTGCGTTTGATATGCAGAACCGGCGACATCGTGGTTTTCGTCGGGTTTCAAGCTGAGATATGCATTTTCTGCGATAATATTTGTGAGACTTCAGTCAGAAGTATGCAGAATCATCTAGATCGCTCGTTTCGAGCTATTTAATGTGAGAAACACGTTATCTGGTTGTTTTCACCACTCCACAGTGCGTTGGATATGCAGTACCGGCGATATCTTGATTTTCGTGTGGTTTCTAGCTGAGATATGCATTTTCTGCGATAATATTGGTGAGACTTCAGTCAGAAGTATGCAGAATCATCTAGATCGCTCGTTTCGAACTATTTAATGCGAAAAAACCAGTTTTCTGGTGTTTTGACCACTCCACAGTGCGTTTGATATGTAGAGCCGCCGATAACTTGGTTTTCCTGGGGTTTCCAGCTGAAATATGCATTTTCTGTGATAATCTTGGTGAGTCTTCTGTCAGAAGTATGCAGAATCATCGAGATCGCTCTATTCGAGCTATTTAATGCGAGAAACACGTTATCTGGTGTTTTCATCACTCCACAGTGCGTTTGATATGCAGAACCGGCGATATCTTGGTTTTCGTGGGGTTTCCAGCTGAGATATGCATTTTCTGCGATAATCTTGGTGAGTCTTTAGTCAGAAGTATGCACAATCATCTAGATCGCTCGTTTCGAGCTATTTAATGCGAAAAAACAAGTTTTCTGGTGTTTTGACCACTCCACAGTGCGTTTGATATGTAGAGCCGTCGATAACTTGGTTTTCGTGGGGTTTCCAGCTGAAATGTGCATTTTCTGCGATAATCTTTGTGTTTCATCTATGAGAAGTATGCAGAATCATCCAGAACGCTCTTTTCGAGCTAGTTAATGCGAGAAACACGTTTTCTGGTGTTTTCACCACTCCACAGTGCGTCTGCTATGCAGAACCTGCGATATCTTGATTTTCGTGGTGTTTCCAGCTGAGATATGCATTTTCTGCGATAATCTTGGTGAGTCTTCTGTCAGAAGTATGCAGAATCATCTAGATCGCTCGTTTCGAGCTATTTAATGTGAGAAACACGTTATCTGGTTGTTTTCACCATTCCACAGTGCGTTTGATATGTAGAGCCGTCGATAACTTGGTTTTCGTGGGGTTTCCAGCTGAAATATGCATTTTCTGCGATAATCTTTGTGTTTCATCTATGAGAAGTATGCAGAATCATCCAGAACGCTCTTTTCGAGCTAGTTAATGCGAGAAACACGTTTTCTGGTGTATTCACCACTCCACAGTGCGTTTGATATGCAGAACCGGCGATATCTTGATTTTCGTGGTGTTTCCAGCTGAGAGATGCATTTTCTGCGATAATATTGGTGAGACATCTGTCCGAAGTATGCAGAATCATCTAGATCGCTCGTTTCGAGCTATTTAATGCGAGAAACACGTTATCTGGTTGTTTTCACCACTCGATAGTGCGTTTGATATGCAGAACCGGCGACATCTTGATTTTCGTGAGGTTTCAAGCTGAGATATGCATTTTCTGCGATAATATTGGTGAGACTTCTGTCCGAAGTATGCAGAATCATCTAGATCGCTCGTTTCGAGCTATTTAATGCGAGAAACACGTTATCTGGTTGTTTTCACCACTCGATAGTGCGTTTGATATGCAGAACCGGCGACATCTTGGTTTTCGTGGGGTTTCCAGCTGAGATATGCATTTTTGCGATAATCTTGGTGAGTCCTCTGTCAGAAGTATGCAGAATCATCTAGATCGCTCTTTTCGAGCTATTTAATGCGAGCAACACGTTATCTGGTTGTGTTCACCACTCCACAGTACGTTTGATATGCAGAACCGGCGACATCTTGATTTTCGTGAGGTTTCAAGCTGAGATATGCATTTTCTGCGATCATATTGGTGAGACTTCTGTCCCAAGTATGCAGAATCATCGATATCGCTCTTTTCGAGCTATTTAATGCGAGAACCACGTTATCTGTGTTTTGACCATTCCACAGTGCGTCTGATATGCAGAACCGGCGATATCTTGATTTTCGTGATGTTTCCAGCTGAGATATGCATTTTCTGCGATAATCTTGGTGAGTCTTCTGTCAGAAGTATGCAGAATCATCTAGATCGCACTTTTCGAGCTATTTAATGCGAGAAACACGTTTTCTGGTGTTTCCACCACCCCACAGTGCGTTTGATATGCAGAACCGGCGACATCGTGATTTTCGTCGGGTTTCAAGCTGAGATATGCATTTTCTGCGATAATCTTGGTGAGACTTCAGTCAGAAGTATGCAGAATCATCTAGATCGCTCGTTTCGAGCTATTTAATGCGAGAAACACGTTATCTGGTTGTTTTCACCACTCGATAGTGCGTTTGATATGCAGAACCGGCGACATCTTGGTTTTCGTGGGGTTTCCAGCTGAGATATGCATTTTTGCGATAATCTTGGTGAGTCCTCTGTCAGAAGTATGCAGAATCATCTAGATCGCTCTTTTCGAGCTATTTAATGCGAGCAACACGTTATCTGGTTGTTTTCACCACTCCACAGTACGTTTGATATGCAGAACCGGCGACATCTTGATTTTCGTGAGGTTTCAGGCTGAGATATGCATTTTCTGCGATCATATTGGTGAGACTTCTGTCCCAAGTATGCAGAATCATCGATATCGCTCTTTTCGTGCTATTTAATGCGAGAACCACGTTATCTGTGTTTTGACCATTCCACAGTGCGTCTGATATGCAGAACCGGCGATATCTTGATTTTCGTGATGTTTCCAGCTGAGATATGCATTTTCTGCGATAATCTTGGTGAGTCTTCTGTCAGAAGTATGCAGAATCATCTAGATCGCACTTTTCGAGCTATTTAATGCGAGAAACACGTTTTCTGGTGTTTCCACCACCCCACAGTGCGTTTGATATGCAGAACCGGCGACATCGTGATTTTCGTCGGGTTTCAAGCTGAGATATGCATTTTCTGCGATAATCTTGGTGAGACTTCAGTCAGAAGTATGCAGAATCATCTAGATCGCTCTTTTCGAGCTAATTAATGCGAGAAACACGTTTTCTGGTGTATTCACCACTCCACAGTACGTTAGACATTTAGAACCGGAGATATCTTCGTTTCGGTCGGGTTTCAAGCTGAGATATGCATTTTCTACGATAATATTGGTGAGACCTCTGTCAGAAGTATGCAGAATCTTCGAGAACGCTCTCTTCGAGCTACTTAATGCGAGAAACACGTTTTCTGGTGTTTTCACCACTCCACAGTGCGTTTGATATGCAGAACCGGCGATATCTTGATTTTCGTGGTGTTTCCAGCTGAGAGATGCATTTTCTGCGATAATATTGGTGAGACATCTGTCCGAAGTATGCAGAATCATCGATATCGCTCTTTTCGAGCTATTTAATGCGAGAAACCCGTTATCTGTGTTTTGACCGCTCCACAGTGCGTTTGATATGTAGAGCCGCCGATAACTTGGTTTTCGTGGGGTTTCCAGCTGAAATATGCATTTTCTGCGATAATCTTGGTGTTTCATCTATGTGAAGTATGCAGAATCATCGAGAACGCTCTTTTCGAGCTAGTTAATGCGAGTAACACGTTTTCTGGTGCTTTCATCACTCTACAGGGCGTTTGATATGCAGAACCGGCGATATCTTGGTTTTCGTGGAGTTTCCAGCTGAGATATGCATTTTCTGCGATAATCTTGGTGAGTCTTCTGTCAGAAGTATGCAGAATCATCTAGATCGCTCTTTTCGAGCTATTTAATGCGAGAAACATGTTTTCTGGTGTTTTCACCACCCCACAGTGCGTTTGATATGCAGAACCGGCGACATCTTTGTTTTCGTCGGGTTTCAAGCTGAGATATGCATTTGCTGCGATAATCTTGGTGAGTCTTCTGTCAGAAGTATGCAGAATCATCGAGATCGCTCGATTCGAGCTATTTAATGCAAGAAACACGTTATCTGGTTGTTTTCACCACTCCACAGTGCTTCTGATATGCAGAACCGGCGATATCTTGATTTTCGTGATGTTTCCAGCTGAGATATGCATTTTCTGCGATAATCTTGGTGAGTCTTCTGTCAGAAGTATGCAGAATCATCTAGATCGCTCTTTTCGAGCTACTTAATGCGAGAAACACGTTATCTGGTTGTTTTCACCACTCCACAGTGCGTCTGATATGCAGAACCGGCGATATCTTGATTTTCGTGATGTTTCCAGGTGAGATATGCATTTTCTGCGATAATCTTTGTGAGACTTCTGTCAGAAGTTTGCAGAATCATCTAGATCGCTCGTTTCGAGCTATTTAATGCGAAAAAACAAGTTTTCTGGTGTTTTGACCACTCCACAGTGCGTTTGATATGTAGAGCCGCCGATAACCTGGTTTTCGTGGGGTTTCCAGCTGAAATATGCATTTTCTGCGATAATCTTGGTGTTTCATCTATGTGAAGTATGCAGAATCATCGAGAATGCTCTTTTCGAGTTAGTTATTTCGAGAAACACGTTTTCTGGTGTTTTCATCACTCCACAGGGCGTTTGATATGCAGAACCGGCGATATCTTGGTTTTCGTGGGGTTTCCAGCTGAGATATGCATTTTCTGCGATAATCTTGGTGAGTCTTCTGTTAGAAGTATGCAGCATCATCTAGATCGCTCTATTCGATCTATTTAATGCGAGAAACACGTTAACTGTGTTTTGACCACTCCACAGTGCGTTTGATATGTAGAGCCGCCGATAACTTGGTTTTCGTGGGGTTTCCAGCTGAAATATGCATTTTTTGCGATAATCTTGGTGTTTCATCTATGAGAAGTATGCAGAATCATCGAGAACGCTCTTTTCGAGCTAGTAAATGCGAGTAACACGTTTTCTGGTGTTTTCACCACTCCACGGTGTGTCTGATATGCAGAACCGGCGATATCTTGATTTTCGTGAGGTTTCAAGCTGAGATATGCATTTTCTACGATAATCTTGGTGAGACTTCTGTCAAAAGTTTGCAGAATCATCTAGATCGCTCGTTTCGAGCTATTTAATGCGGAAGAACAAGTTTTCTGGTGTTTTCATCACTCCACAGGGCGTTTGATATGCAGAACCGGCGATATCTTGGTTTTCGTGGGGTTTCCAGCTGAGATATGCATTTTCTGCGATAATCTTAGTGATACTTTAGTCAGAAGTATGCAGAATCATCTAGATCGCTCGTTTCGAGCTATTTAATGCGGAAGAACAAGTTTTCTGGTGTTTTCACCACACCACAGTGCGTTTGATATGCAGAACCGGCGACATCGTGGTATTCGTCGGGTTTCAAGCTGAGATATGCATTTTCAGCGATAATATTGGTGAGACTTCAGTCAGAAGTATGCAGAATCATCGATATCGCTCTTTTCGAGCTATCTAATGCGAGAAACACGTTATCAGGTGTTTTGACCACTCCACAGTGCGTTTGATATGTAGAGCCGCCGATAACTTGGTTTTCGTGGGATCTCCAGCTGAAATATGCATTTTCTGCGATAATCTTGGTGTTTCATCTATGAGAAGTATGCAGAATCATCGAGAACGCTCTTTTCGAGCTAGTAAATGCGAGTAACACGTTTTCTGGTGTTTTCACCACTCCACAGTGCGTCTAATATGCAGAACCGGCGATATCTTGGTTTTCGTGGGGTTTCCAGCTGAGATATGCATTTTCTGCGATAATCTTAGTGATACTTTAGTCAGAAGTATGCAGAATCATCTAGATCGCTCGTTTCGAGCTATTTAATGCGGAAGAACAAGTTTTCTGGTGTTTTCATCACTCCACAGGGCGTTTGATATGCAGAACCGGCGATATCTTGGTTTTCGTGGGGTTTCCAGCTGAGATATGCATTTTCTGCGATAATCTTAATGATACTTTAGTCAGAAGTATGCAGAATCATCTAGATCGCTCGTTTCGAGCTATTTAATGCGGAAGAACAAGTTTTCTGGTGTTTTCACCACACCACAGTGCGTTTGATATGCAGAACCGGCGACATCGTGGTATTCGTCGGGTTTCAAGCTGAGATATGCATTTTCAGCGATAATATTGGTGAGACTTCAGTCAGAAGTATGCAGAATCATCGATATCGCTCTTTTCGAGCTATCTAATGCGAGAAACACGTTATCAGGTGTTTTGACCACTCCACAGTGCGTTTGATATGTAGAGCCGCCGATAACTTGGTTTTCGTGGGATCTCCAGCTGAAATATGCATTTTCTGCGATAATCTTGGTGTTTCATCTATGAGAAGTATGCAGAATCATCGAGAACGCTCTTTTCGAGCTAGTAAATGCGAGTAACACGTTTTCTGGTGTTTTCACCACTCCACGGTGTGTCTGATATGCAGAACCGGCGATATCTTGATTTTCGTGAGGTTTCAAGCTGAGATATGCATTTTCTGCGATAATATTGGTGAGACTTCTGTCCGAAGTATGCAGAATCATCGAGATCGCTCTTTTCGAGCTATTTAATGCGAGAAAGACGTTATCTGGTGTTTTCACCACTCCACAGTGCGTTTGATATGCAGAACCGGCGACATCGTGGTTTTCGTCGGGTTTCAAGCTGAGATATACATTTTCTACGATAATCTTGGTGAGACTTCTGTCAAAAGTTTGCAGAATCATCTAGATCGCTCGTTTCGAGCTATTGAACGCGAAATAACAAGTTTTCTGGTGTTTTGACCACTCCACAGTGCGTTTGTTATGTAGAGCCGCCGATAACCTGATTTTCGTGGGGTTTCCAGCTGAAATATGCATTTTCTGCGATAATCTTGGTGTTTCATCTATGAGAAGTATGCAGAATCATCGAGAATGCTCTTTTCGAGTTCGTTAATGCGAGAAACACGTTTTCTGGTGTTTTCAACATTCCACAGTGCGTCTGATATGCAGAACCGACGATATCTTGGTTTTCGTGGGGTTTCCAGCTGAGATATGCATTTTCTGCGATAATCTTGGTGAGTCTTCTGTCAGAAGTATGCAGAATCATCTAGATCGCTCTTTTCGAGCTATTTAATGCGAGAAACACGTTTTCTGGTGTTTCCACAACCCCACAGTGCGTTTGATATGCAGAACCGGCGACATCGTGGTTTTCGTCGGGTTTCAAGCTGAGATATGCATTTTCTGCGAGCATATTGGTGAGACTTCAGTCAGAAGTATGCAGAATCACCTAGTTCGCTCGTTTCGATCTATTTAATGCGAGAAACACATTATCTGGTTGTTTTCACCACTCCACAGTGCGTTTGATATGTAGAGCCGCCGATAACTAGGTTTTCGTGGGGTTTCCAGCTGAAATATGCATTTTCTGCGATAATCTTGGTGTTTCATCTATGAGAAGTATGCAGAATCATCGAGAACGCTCTTTTCGAGCTAGTTAATGCGAGTAATACGTTTTCTGGTGTTTTCATCACTCCACAGGGCGTTTGATATGCAGAACCGGCGATATCTTGGTTTTCGTGGGGTTTCCAGCTGAGATATGCATTTTCTGCGATAATCTTGGTGAGTCTTCTGTTAGAAGTATGCAGAATCATCTAGATCGCTCTATTCGATCTATTTAATGCGAGAAACACGTTAACTGTGTTTTGACCACTCCACAGTGCGTTTGATATGTAGAGCCGCCGATAACTTGGTTTTCGTGGGGTTTCCAGCTGAAATATGCATTTTTTGCGATAATCTTGGTGTTTCATCTATGAGAAGTATGCAGAATCATCGAGAACGCTCTTTTCGAGCTAGTAAATGCGAGTAACACGTTTTCTGGTGTTTTCACCACTCCACGGTGTGTCTGATATGCAGAACCGGCGATATCTTGATTTTCGTGAGGTTTCGAGCTGAGATATGCATTTTCTGCGATAATATTGGTGAGACTTCTGTCCGAAGTATGCAGAATCATCGAGATCGCTCTTTTCGAGCTATTTAATGCGAGAAAGACGTTATCTGGTGTTTTCACCACTCCACAGTGCGTTTGATATGCAGAACCGGCGACATCTTGGATTTCGTCGGGTTTCAAGCTGAGATATGCATTTTCTACGATAATCTTGGTGAGACTTCTGTCAAAAGTTTGCAGAATCATCTAGATCGCTCGTTTCGAGCTATTGAATGCGAAATAACAAGTTTTCTGGTGTTTTGACCACTCCACAGTGCGTTTGTTATGTAGAGCCGCCGATAACCTGATTTTCGTGGGGTTTCCAGCTGAAATATGCATTTTCTGCGATAATCTTGGTGTTTCATCTATGAGAAGTATGCAGAATCATCGAGAATGCTCTTTTCGAGTTCGTTAATGCGAGAAACACGATTTCTGGTGTTTTCAACATTCCACAGTGCGTCTGATATGCAGAACCGACGATATCTTGGTTTTCGTGGGGTTTCCAGCTGAGATATGCATTTTCTGCGATAATCTTGGTGAGTCTTCTGTCAGAAGTATGCAGAATCATCTAGATCGCTCTTTTCGAGCTATTTAATGCGTGAAACACGTTTTCTGGTGTTTCCACCACCCCACAGTGCGTTTGATATGCAGAACCGGCGACATCGTGGTTTTCGTCGGGTTTCAAGCTGAGATATGCATTTTCTGCGAGCATATTGGTGAGGCTTCAGTCAGAAGTATGCAGAATCACCTAGTTCGCTCGTTTCGATCTATTTAATGCGAGAAACACATTATCTGGTTGTTTTCACCACTCCACAGTGCGTTTGATATGCAGAACCGGCGACATCTTGATTTTCGTGAGGTTTCAAGCTGAGATATGCATTTTGTGCGATAATATTGGTGAGACTTCTGTCCCAAGTATGCAGTATCATCGATATCGCTCTTTTCGAGCTATTTAATGCGAGAAACACGTTATCTGGTGTTTTGACCACTCCACAGTGCGTTTGATATGTAGACCCGCCGATAACTAGGTTTTCGTGGGGTTTCCAGCTGAAATATGCATTTTCTGCGATAATCTTGGTGTTTCATCTATGAGAAGTATGCAGAATCATCGAGAACGCTCTTTTCGAGCTAGTTAATGCGAGTAATACGTTTTCTGGTGTTTTCATCACTCCACAGGGCGTTTGATATGCAGAACCGGCGATATCTTGGTTTTCGTGGGGTTTCCAGCTGAGATATGCATTTTCTGCGATAATCTTGGTGAGTCTTCTGTTAGAAGTATGCAGAATCATCTAGATCGCTCTATTCGATCTATTTAATGCGAGAAACACGTTTTCTGGAGTTTCCACCACCCCACAGTGCGTTTGATATGCAGAACCGCCGACATCGCGGTTTTCGTCGGGTTTCAAGCTGAGATATGCATTTTCTGCGATCATATTGGTGAGACTTCAGTCAGAAGTATGCAGAATCACCTAGATCGCTCGTTTTGATCTATTTAATGCGAGAAACACGTTATCTGGTTGTTTTCACCACTCCACAGTGCGTTTGATATGCAGAACCGGCGACATCTTGATTTTCGTGAGGTTTCAAGCTGAGATATGCATTTTCTGCGTTAATATTGGTGAGACTTCTGTCCCAAGTATGCAGTACCATCGTTATCGCTCTTTTCCAGCTCTTTAATGCGAGAAACTCGTTATCTGGTGTTTTGACCACTCCACAGTGCGTTTGATATGTAGAGCCGCCGATAACTTGGTTTTCGTGGGGTTTCCAGCTGAAATATGCATTTTCTGCGATAATCTTTGTGTTTCATCTATGAGAAGTATGCAGAATCATCGAGAACGCTCTTTTCGAGCTAGTTAATGCGAGTAATACGTTTTCTGGTGTTTTCATCACTCCACAGGGCGTTTGATATGCAGAACCGGCGATATCTTGGTTTTCGTGGGGTTTCCAGCTGAGATATGCATTTTCTGCGATAATCTTAGTGAGACTTTAGTCAGAAGTATGCAGAATCATCTAGATCGCTCGTTTCGAGCTATTTAATGCGAAAGAACAAGTTTTCTGGTGTTTTCATCACTCCACAGGGCGTTTGATATGCAGAACCGGCGATATCTTGGTTTTCGTGGGGTTTCCAGCTGAGATATGCATTTTCTGCGATAATCTTAGTGAGACTTTAGTCAGAAGTATGCAGAATCATCTAGATCGCTCTTTTCGAGCTATTTAATGCGAGAAACACGTTATCTGGTGTTTTGACCACTCCACAGTGCCTTTGATATGTAGAGCCGCCGATAACATGGTTTTCGTGGGGTTTCCAGCTGAAATATGCATTTTCTGCGATAATCTTGGTGAGTGTTCTGTCAGAAGTATGCAGATTCATCGAGATCGCTCTATTCGAGCTATTTAATGCGAGAAACACGTTTTCTGGTGTTTTCACCACCCCACAGTGCGTTTGATATGCAGAACCGGCGACAACTTGATTTTCGTGAGGTTTCAAGCTGAGATATGCATTTTCTGCGATATTATTGGTGAGACTTCTGTCCGAAGTATGCAGAATCATCGATATCGCTCTTTTCGAGATATTTAATGCGAGAAACACGTTATCTGTGTTTTGACCACTCCACAGTGCGTTTGATATGTAGAGCCGCCGATAACTAGGTTTTCGTGGGTTTTCCAGCTGAAATATGCATTTTCTGCGATAATCTTGGTGTTTCATCTATGAGAAGTATGCAGAATCATCGAGATCGCTCTATTCGAGCTATTTAATGCGAGAAACAAGTTTTCTGGTGTTTTCACCACTCCACAGTGCGTCTAATATGCAGAACCGGCGACAACTTGATTTTCGTCGGGTTTCAAGCTGAGATATGCATTTTCTACGATAATCTTGGTGAGACTTCTGTCAGAAGGATGCAGAATCATCGATATCGCTCTTTTCGAGCTATTTAATGCGAGAAACACGTTTTCTGGTGTTTTCAACATTCCACAGTGCGTCTGATATGCAGAACCGGCGACAACTTGATTTTCGTGAGGTTTCAAGCTGAGATATGCATTTTCTGCGATAATATTGGTGAAACTTCAGTCAGAAGTATGCAGAATCGTCTAGATCGCTCGTTTCGAGCTATTTAATGCGAAAAATAAGTTTTCGGGTGTTTTGACCACTCCACAGTGCGTTTGATATGTAGAGCCGCCGATAACCTGGTTTTCGTAGGGTTTCCAGCTGAAAGATGCATTTTCTGCGATAATCTTGGTGTTTCATCTATGAGAAGTATGCAGAATCATCGAGATCGCTCTATTCGAGCTATTTAATGCGAGAAACAAGTTTTCTGGTGTTTTCACCACTCCACAGTGCGTCTAATATGCAGAACCGGCGATATCTTGGTTTTCGTGGGGTTTCCAGCTGAGATATGCATTTTCTGCGATAATCTTAGTGAGACTTTAGTCAGAAGTATGCAGAATCATCTAGATCGCTCTTTTCGAGCTATTTGATGCGAGAAACACGTTATCTGGTGTTTTGACCACTCCACAGTGCCTTTGATATGTAGAGCCGCCGATAACTTGGTTTTCGTGGGGTTTCCAGCTGAAATATGCATTTTCTGCGATAATCTTTGTGTTTCATCTATGAGAAGAATGCAGAATCATCGAGAACGCTCTTTTCGAGCTAGTTAATGCGAGAAACACGTTTTCTGGTGTTTTCACCACTCCACAGTGCGTCTAATATGCAGAACCGGCGATATCTTGGTTTTCGTGGGGTTTCCAGCTGAAATATGCATTTTCTGCGATAATCTTGGTGTTTCATCTATGAGAAGTATGCAGAATCATCGAGAACGCTCTTTTCGAGCTAGTTAATGCAAGAAACACGTTTTCTGGTGTTTTCACCACTCCACAGTGCGACTATTATGCAGAACCGGCGATATCTTGGTTTTCGTGGGGTTTCCAGCTGAGAAATGCATTTGCTGCGATAATATTGGTGAGACTTCTGTCCGAAGTATGCAGAATCATCGATATCGCTCTTTTCGAGCTAGTTAATGCGAGAAACACGTTATCTGGTGTTTTCATCACCCCACAGTTCGTCTGATATGCAGAACCGGCGATATCTTGGTTATCGTGGGGTTTCCAGCTGAGATATGCATTTTCTGCGATAATATTGGTAAGACTTCAGTCAGAAGTATGCAGAATCATCTAGATCGCTCGTTTCGAGCTATTTAATGTGAGAAACACGTTATCTGGTTGTTTTCACCACTCCACAGTGCGTTTGATATGCAGAACCGGCGACATCTTGATTTTCGTGAGGTTTCAAGCTGAGATATTCATTTGCTGCGATAATATTGGTGAGACTTCTGTCCGAAGTATGCAGAATCTTCGACATCGCTCTTTTCGAGCTATCTAATGCGAGAAACACGTTATCTGGTGTTTTGACCACTCCACAGTGCGTTTGATATGTAGAGCCGCCGATAACTTGGTTTTCGTGGGATCTCCAGCTGAAATATGCATTTTCTGCGATAATCTTGGTGTTTCATCTATGAGAAGTATGCAGAATCATCGAGAACGCTCTTTTCGAGCTAGTTAATGCGAGAAACACGTTTTCTGGTGTTTTCACCACACCACAGTGCGTTTGATATGCAGAACCGGCGACATCGTGGTATTCGTCGGGTTTCAAGCTGAGATATGCATTTTCAGCGATAATATTGGTGAGACTTCAGTCAGAAGTATGCAGAATCATCGATATCGCTCTTTTCGAGCTATCTAATGCGAGAAACACGTTATCAGGTGTTTTGACCACTCCACAGTGCGTTTGATATGTAGAGCCGCCGATAACTTGGTTTTCGTGGGATCTCCAGCTGAAATATGCATTTTCTGCGATAATCTTGGTGTTTCATCTATGAGAAGTATGAAGAATCATCGAGAACGCTCTTTTCGAGCTAGTTAATGCGAGAAACACGTTTTCTGGTGTTTTCACCACTCCACAGTGCGTTTGATATGCAGAACCGGCGACATCTTGATTTTCGTGAGGTTTTAAGCTGAGATATCCATTTGCTGCGATAATATTGGTCAGACTTCTGTCCGAAGTATGCAGAATCATCGATATCGCTCTTTTCGAGCTATTTAATGTGAGAAACACGTTATCTGTGTTTTGCCCACTCCACAGTGCGTTTGATATGTAGAGCCGCCGACAACTTGGTTTTCGTGGGGTTTCCAGCTGAAATATGCATTTTCGGCGATAATCTCTGTGTTTCATCTATGAGAAGTATGCAGAATCATCCAGAACGCTCTTTTCGAGCTAGTTAATGCGAGTAACACGTTTTCTGGTGTTTTCATCACTCCACAGGGCGTTTGATATGCAGAACCGGCGACATGTTGGATTTCGTCGGGTTTCAAGCTGAGATATGCATTTTCTACGATAATCTTGGTGAGACTTCTGTCAGAAGGATGCAGAATCATCGATATCGCTCTTTTCGAGCTATTTAATGCGAGAAACACGTTATCTGGTGTTTTCACCACTCCACAGTGCGTCTGATATGCAGAACCGGCGATATCTTGGTTTTCGTGGGGTTTCCAGCTGAGAGATGCATTTTCTGCGATAATCTTGGTGAGTGTTCTGTCAGAAGTATGCAGAATCATCGAGATCGCTCTTTTCGAGCTATTTAATGCGAGAAACACGTTATCTGGTGTTTTCACCACTCCACAGTGCGTTTGATATGCAGAACCGGCGACATGTTGGATTTCGTCGGGTTTCAAGCTGAGATATGCATTTTCTACGATAATCTTGGTGAGACTTCTGTCAAAAGTTTGCAGAATCATCTAGATCGCTCGTTTCGAGCTATTGAACGCGAAAAAACAAGTTTTCTGGTGTTTTGACCACTCCACAGTGCGTTTGATATGTAGAGCCGCCTATAACCTGATTTTCGTGGGGTTTCCAGCTGAAATATGCATTTTCTGCGATAATCTTGGTGTTTCATCTATGAGAAGTATGCAGAATCATCGAGAATGCTCTTTTCGAGTTCGTTAATGCGAGAAACACGTTTTCTGGTGTTTTCAACATTCCACAGTGCGTCTGATGTTGCAGAACCGACGATATCTTGGTTTTCGTGGGGTTTCCAGCTGAGATATGCATTTTCTGCGCTAATCCTGGTGAGTCTTCTGTCAGAAGGATTCAGAATCATCTAGATCGCTCTTTTCGAGCTATTTAGTGCGCGAAACACGTTTTCTGGTGTTTCCACCACCCCACAGTGCGTTTGATATGCAGAACCGGCGATATCTTGGTTTTCGTGGGGTTTCCAGCTGAGATATGCATTTTCTGCGATAATATTGGTGAGACTTCTGTCCCAAGTATGCAGTATCATCGATATCGCTCTTTTCGAGCTATTTAATGCGAGAAACACGTTATCCGGTGTTTTGACCACTCCACAGTGCGTTTGATATGTAGAGCCGCCGATAACTTGGTTTTCGTGGGGTTTCCAGCTGAGAGATGCATTTTCTGCGATAATCTTGGTGAGACTTCTGTCCGAAGTATGCAGAATCATCTAGATCGCTCGTTTCGAGCTATTTAATGCGAAAAAACAAGTTTTCTGGTGTTTTGACCACTCCACAGTGCGTTTGATATGTAGAGCCGCCGATAACTTGGTTTTCGAGGGGTTTCCGGCTGAAATATGCATTTTCGGCGATAATCTCTGTGTTTCATCTATGTAAAGTATGCAGAATCATCCAGAACGCTCTATTCGAGCTATTTAATGCAAGAAACACGTTTTCTGGTGTTTTCACCACCCCACAGTGCGTTTGATATGCAGAACCGGCGACATCTTGATTTTCGTGAGGTTTCAAGCTGAGATATGCATTTTCTGCGATAATATTGGTGAGACTTCTGTCCGAAGTATGCAGAACCATCGATATCGCTCTTTTCGAGCTATATAATGCGAGAAACACGTTATCTGTGTTTTGACCACTCCACAGTGCGTTTGATATCTAGAGCCGCCGATAACTAGGTTTTCGTGGGTTTTCCAGCTGAAATATGCATTTTCTGCGATAATCTTGGTGTTTCATCTATGAGCAGTGTGCAGAATCATCCAGAACGCTCTTTTCGAGCTAGTTAATGTGAGTAACACGTTTTCCGGTGTTTTCATCACTCCACAGGGCGTTTGATATGCAGAACCGGCGATATCTTGGTTTTCGTGGGGTTTCCAGCTGAGAGATGCATTTTCTGCGATAATCTTGGTGAGTGTTCTGTCAGAAGTATGCAGAATCATCGAGATCGCTCTATTCGAGCTATTTAATGCGAGAAACACGTTATCTGGTTGTTTTCACCACTCCACGGTGCGTCTGATATGCAGAACCGGCGATATCTTGGTTTTCGTGGGATTTTCAGCTGAGATATGCATTTTCTGCGATAATCTTGGTGAGTGTACTGTCAGAAGTATGCAGAATCATCGAGATCGCTCTTTTCGAGCTATTTAATGCGAGAAACACGTTATCTGGTGTTTTGACCACTCCACAGTGCGTTTGATATGTAGAGCCGCCGATAACTTGGTTTTCGTGGGGTTTCCAGCTGAGAGATGCATTTTCTGCGATAATCTTGGTGAGACTTCTGTCCGAAGTATGCAGAATCATCTAGATCGCTCGTTTCGAGCTATTTAATGCGAAAAAACAAGTTTTCTGGTGTTTTGACCACTCCACAGTGCGTTTGATATGTAGAGCCGCCGATAACTTGGTTTTCGAGGGGTTTCCAGCTGAAATATGCATTTTCGGAGATAATCTCTGTGTTTCATCTATGAGAAGTATGCAGAATCATCCAGAACGCACTATTCGAGCTATTTAATGCAAGAAACACGTTTTCTGGTGTTTTCACCACCCCACAGTGCGTTTGATATGCAGAACCGGCGACATCTTGATTTTCGTGAGGTTTCAAGCTGAGATATGCATTTTCTGCGATAATATTGGTGAGACTTCTGTCCGAAGTATGCAGAACCATCGATATCGCTCTTTTCGAGCTATATAATGCGAGAAACACGTTATCTGTGTTTTGACCACTCCACAGTGCGTTTGATATCTAGAGCCGCCGATAACTAGGTTTTCGTGGGTTTTCCAGCTGAAATATGCATTTTCTGCGATAATCTTGGTGTTTCATCTATGAGCAGTGTGCAGAATCATCCAGAACGCTCTTTTCGAGCTAGTTAATGTGAGTAACACGTTTTCCGGTGTTTTCATCACTCCACAGGGCGTTTGATATGCAGAACCGGCGATATCTTGGTTTTCGTGGTGTTTCCAGCTGAGAGATGCATTTTCTGCGATAATCTTGGTGAGTGTTCTGTCAGAAGTATGCAGAATCATCGAGATCGCTCTATTCGAGCTATTTAATGCGAGAAACACGTTATCTGGTTGTTTTCACCACTCCACGGTGCGTCTGATATGCAGAACCGGCGATATCTTGGTTTTCGTGGGATTTTCAGCTGAGATATGCATTTTCTGCGATAATCTTGGTGAGTGTTCTGTCAGAAGTATGCAGAATCATCGAGATCGCTCTTTTCGAGCTATTTAATGCGAGAAACACGTTATCTGGTGTTTTGACCACTCCACAGTACGTTTGATATGTAGAGCCGCTGATAACTTGGATTTCGTGGGGTTTCCAGCTGAGAGATGCTTTTTCTGCGATAATCTTGGTGAGACTTCTGTCCGTAGGATGCAGAATCATCTAGATCGCTCGTTTCGAGCTATTTAATGCGAAAAAACAAGTTTTCTGGTGTTTTGACCACTCCACAGTGCGTTTGATATGTAGAGCCGCCGATAACTTGGTTTTCGAGGGGTTTCCAGCTGAAATATGCATTTTCGGCGATAATCTCTGTGTTTCATCTATGAGAAGTATGCAGAATCATCCAGAACGCTCTATTCGAGCTATTTAATGCAAGAAACACGTTTTCTGGTGTTTTCACCACTCCACAGTGCGTTTGATATGCAGAACCGGCGACACCTTGATTTTCGTGAGGTTTTAAGCTGAGATATCCATTTGCTGCGATAATATTGGTGAGACTTCTGTCCGAAGTATGCAGAATCATCGATATCGCTCTTTTCGAGCTAGTTAATGCGAGAAACACGTTATCTGGTGTTTTCATCACTCCACAGTGCGTCTGATATGCAGAACCGGCGATATCTTGGTTATCGTGGGGTTTCCAGCTGAGATATGCATTTTCTGCGATAATATTGGTAAGACTTCAGTCAGAAGTATGCAGAATCATCTAGATCGCTCGTTTCGAGCTATTTAATGTGAGAAACACGTTATCTGGTTGTTTTCACCACTCCACAGTGCGTTTGATATGCAGAACCGGCGACATCTTGATTTTCGTGTGGTTTCAAGCTGAGATATCCATTTGCTGCGATAATATTGGTGAGACTTCTGTCCGAAGTATGCAGAATCTTCGACATCGCTCTTTTCGAGCTATCTAATGCGAGAAACACGTTATCTGGTGTTTTGACCACTCCACAGTGCGTTTGATATGTTGAGCCGCCGATAACTTGGTTTTCGTGGGATCTCCAGCTGAAATATGCATTTTCTGCGATAATCTTGGTGTTTCATCTATGAGAAGTATGCAGAATCATCGAGAACGCTCTTTTCGAGCTAGTTAATGCGAGAAACACGTTTTCTGGTGTTTTCACCACACCACAGTGCGTTTGATATGCAGAACCGGCGACATCGTGGTATTCGTCGGGTTTCCAGCTGAGATATCCATTTGCTGCGATAATATTGGTCAGACTTCTGTCCGAAGTATGCAGAATCATCGATATCGCTCTTTTCGAGCTATTTAATGTGAGAAACACGTTATCTGTGTTTTGCCCACTCCACAGTGCGTTTGATATGTAGAGCCGCCGACAACTTGGTTTTCGTGGGGTTTCCAGCTGAAATATGCATTTTCGGCGATAATCTCTGTGTTTCATCTATGAGAAGTATGCAGAATCATCCAGAAGGCTCTTTTCGAGCTAGTTAATGCGAGTAACACGTTTTCTGGTGTTTTCATCACTCCACAGGGCGTTTGATATGCAGAACGGGCGACATGTTGGATTTCGTCGGGTTTCAAGCTGAGATATGCATTTTCTACGATAATCTTGGTGAGACTTCTGTCAGAAGGATGCAGAATCATCGATATCGCTCTTTTCGAGCTATTTAATGCGAGAAACACGTTATCTGGTGTTTTCACCACTCCACAGTGCGTCTGATATGCAGAACCGGCGATATCTTGGTTTTCGTGGGGTTTCCAGCTGAGAGATGCATTTTCTGCGATAATCTTGGTGAGTGTTCTGTCAGAAGTATGCAGAATCATCGAGATCGCTCTTTTCGAGCTATTTAATGCGAGAAACACGTTATCTGGTGTTTTCACCACTCCACAGTGCGTTTGATATGCAGAACCGGCGACATGTTGGATTTCGTCGGGTTTCAAGCTGAGATATGCATTTTCTACGATAATCTTGGTGAGACTTCTGTCAAAAGTTTGCAGAATCATCTAGATCGCTCGTTTCGAGCTATTGAACGCGAAAAAACAAGTTTTCTGGTGTTTTCATCACTCCACAGGGCGTTTGATATGTAGAGCCGCCGATAACCTGGTTTTCGTATGGTTTCCAGCTGAGATATGCATTTTCTGCGATAATCTTGGTGAGTCTTCTGTCAGAAGTATGCAGAATCATCGAGATCGCTCTATTCGAGCTATTTAATGCGAGAAACACGTTATCTGGTGTTTTCATCACTCCACAGTGCGTTTGATATGCAGAACCGGCGACATCTTGATTTTCGTGAGGTTTCAAGCTGAGATATCCATTTGCTGCGATAATATTGGTGAGACTTCTGTCCGAAGTATGCAGAATCTTCGACATCGCTCTTTTCGAGCTATCTAATGCGAGAAACACGTTATCTGGTGTTTTGACCACTCCACTGTGGCGTTTGATATGTAGAGCCGCCTATAACCTGATTTTCGTGGGGTTTCCAGCTGAAATATGCATTTTCTGCGATAATCTTGGTGTTTCATCTATGAGAAGTATGCAGAATCATCGAGAATGCTCTTTTCGAGTTCGTTAATGCGAGAAACACGTTTTCTGGTGTTTTCAACATTCCACAGTGCGTCTGATATGCAGAACCGGCGACAACTTGATTTTCGTGAGGTTTCAAGCTGAGATATGCATTTTCTGCGATATTATTGGTGAGACTTCTGTCCGAAGTATGCAGAATCATCGATATCGCTCTTTTCGAGATATTTAATGCGAGAAACACGTTATCTGTGTTTTGACCACTCCACAGTGCGTTTGATATGTAGAGCCGCCGATAACTAGGTTTTCGTGGGTTTTCCAGCTGAAATATGCATTTTCTGCGATAATCTTGGTGTTTCATCTATGAGAAGTGTGCAGAATCATCCAGAACGCTCTTTTCGAGCTAGTTAATGTGAGTAACAGGTTTTCCGGTGTTTTCATCACTCCACAGGGCGTTTGATATGCAGAACCGGCGATATATTGGTTTTCGTGGGGTTTCCAGCTGAGAGATGCATTTTCTGCGATAATCTTGGTGAGTGTTCTGTCAGAAGTATGCAGAATCATCGAGATCGCTCTATTCGAGCTATTTAATGCGAGAAACACGTTATCTGGTTGTTTTCACCACTCCACAGTGCGTTTGATATGCAGAACCGGCGACATCTTGATTTTCGTGAGGTTTCTAGCTGAGATATGCATTTTCTGCGATAATATTGGTGAAACTTCAGTCAGAAGTATGCAGAATCGTCTAGATCGCTCGTTTCGAGCTATTTAATGCGAAAAATAAGTTTTCTGGTGTTTTGACCACTCCACAGTGCGTTTGATATGTAGAGCCGCCGATAACCTGGTTTTCGTATGGTTTCCAGCTGAAAGATGCATTTTCTGCGATAATCTTGGTGTTTCATCTATGAGAAGTATGCAGAATCATCGAGATCGCTCTATTCGAGCTATTTAATGCGAGAAACACGTTATCTGGTGTTTTCATCACTCCACAGGGCGTTTGATATGTAGAGCCGCCGATAACCTGGTTTTCGTATGGTTTCCAACTGAGATATGCATTTTCTGCGATAATCTTGGTGAGTCTTCTGTCAGAAGTATGCAGAATCATCGAGATCGCTCTATTCGAGCTATTTAATGCGAGAAACACGTTATCTGGTGTTTTCATCACTCCACTGGGCGTTTGATATGCAGAACCGGCGATATCTTGGTTTTCGTGGGGTTTCCAGCTGAGATATGCATTTTCTGCGATAATCTTAGTGTGACTTTAGTCAGAAGTATGCAGAATCATCTAGATCGCTCGTTTCGAGCTATTTAATGCGAAAGAACAAGTTTTCTGGTGTTTTCATCACTCCACAGGGCGTTTGATATGCAGAACCGGCGATATCTTGGTTTTCGTGGGGTTTCCAGCTGAGATGTGCATTTTCTGCGATAATCTTAGTGAGACTTTAGTCAGAAGTATGCAGAATCATCTAGATCGCTCTTTTCGAGCTATTTGATGCGAGAAACACGTTATCTGGTGTTTTGACCACTCCACAGTGCCTTTGATATGTAGAGCCGCCGATAACTTGGTTTTCGTGGGGTTTCCAGCTGAAATATGCATTTTCTGCGATAATCTTTGTGTTTCATCTATGAGAAGTATGCAGAATCATCGAGAACGCTCTTTTCGAGCTAGTTAATGCGAGAAACACGTTTTCTGGTGTTTTCACCACTCCACAGTGCGTCTAATATGCAGAACCGGCGATATCTTGGTTTTCGTGGGGTTTCCAGCTGAAATATGCATTTTCTGCGATAATCTTGGTGTTTCATCTATGAGAAGTATGCAGAATCATCGAGAACGCTCTTTTCGAGCTAGTTAATGCAAGAAACACGTTTTCTGGTGTTTTCACCACTCCACAGTGCGACTAATATGCAGAACCGGCGATATCTTGGTTTTCGTGGGGTTTCCAGCTGAGAAATGCATTTCTGCGATAATCTTGGTGAGTGTTCTGTCAGAAGTATGCAGATTCATCGAGATCGCTCTATTCGAGCTATTTAATGCGAGAAACACGTTTTCTGGTGTTTTCACCACCCCACAGTGCGTTTGATATGCAGAACCGGCGACAACTTGATTTTCGTGAGGTTTCAAGCTGAGATATGCATTTTCTGCGATAATCTTGGTGTTTCATCTATGAGAAGTATGAAGAATCATAGAGAACGCTCTTTTCGAGCTAGTTAATGCGAGAAACACGTTTTCTGGTGTTTTCACCACTCCACAGTGCGTTTGATATGCAGAACCGGCGACATCTTGATTTTCGTGAGGTTTTAAGCTGAGATATCCATTTGCTGCGATAATATTGGTGAGACTTCTGTCCGAAGTATGCAGAATCATCGATATCGCTCTTTTCGAGCTAGTTAATGCGAGAAACACGTTATCTGGTGTTTTCATCACTCCACAGTGCGTCTGATATGCAGAACCGGCGATATCTTGGTTATCGTGGGGTTTCCAGCTGAGATATGCATTTTCTGCGATAATATTGGTAAGACTTCAGTCAGAAGTATGCAGAATCATCTAGATCGCTCGTTTCGAGCTATTTAATGTGAGAAACACGTTATCTGGTTGTTTTCACCACTCCACAGTGCGTTTGATATGCAGAACCGGCGACATCTTGATTTTCGTGAGGTTTCAAGCTGAGATATTCATTTGCTGCGATAATATTGGTGAGACTTCTGTCCGAAGTATGCAGAATCTTCGACATCGCTCTTTTCGAGCTATCTAATGCGAGAAACACGTTATCTGGTGTTTTGACCACTCCACAGTGCGTTTGATATGTAGAGCCGCCGATAACTTGGTTTTCGTGGGATCTCCAGCTGAAATATGCATTTTCTGCGATAATCTTGGTGTTTCATCTATGAGAAGTATGCAGAATCATCGATATCGCTCTTTTCGAGCTATTTAATGCGAGAAACACGTTATCTGGTGTTTTCACCACTCCACAGTGCGTCTGATATGCAGAACCGGCGATATCTTGGTTTTCGTGGGGTTTCCAGCTGAGAGATGCATTTTCTGCGATAATCTTGGTGAGTGTTCTGTCAGAAGTATGCAGAATCATCGAGATCGCTCTTTTCGAGCTATTTAATGCGAGAAACACGTTATCTGGTGTTTTCACCACTCCACAGTGCGTTTGATATGCAGAACCGGCGACATGTTGGATTTCGTCGGGTTTCAAGCTGAGATATGCATTTTCTACGATAATCTTGGTGAGACTTCTGTCAAAAGTTTGCAGAATCATCTAGATCGCTCGTTTCGAGCTATTGAACGCGAAAAAACAAGTTTTCTGGTGTTTTCATCACTCCACAGGGCGTTTGATATGCAGAACCGGCGATATATTGGTTTTCGTGGGGTTTCCAGCTGAGAGATGCATTTTCTGCGATAATCTTGGTGAGTGTTCTGTCAGAAGTATGCAGAATCATCGAGATCGCTCTATTCGAGCTATTTAATGCGAGAAACACGTTATCTGGTTGTTTTCACCACTCCACAGTGCGTTTGATATGCAGAACCGGCGACATCTTGATTTTCGTGAGGTTTCTAGCTGAGATATGCATTTTCTGCGATAATATTGGTGAAACTTCAGTCAGAAGTATGCAGAATCGTCTAGATCGCTCGTTTCGAGCTATTTAATGCGAAAAATAAGTTTTCTGGTGTTTTGACCACTCCACAGTGCGTTTGATATGTAGAGCCGCCGATAACCTGGTTTTCGTATGGTTTCCAGCTGAAAGATGCATTTTCTGCGATAATCTTGGTGTTTCATCTATGAGAAGTATGCAGAATCATCGAGATCGCTCTATTCGAGCTATTTAATGCGAGAAACACGTTATCTGGTGTTTTCATCACTCCACAGGGCGTTTGATATGTAGAGCCGCCGATAACCTGGTTTTCGTATGGTTTCCAGCTGAGATATGCATTTTCTGCGATAATCTTGGTGAGTCTTCTGTCAGAAGTATGCAGAATCATCGAGATCGCTCTATTCGAGCTATTTAATGCGAGAAACACGTTATCTGGTGTTTTCATCACTCCACTGGGCGTTTGATATGCAGAACCGGCGATATCTTGGTTTTCGTGGGGTTTCCAGCTGAGATATGCATTTTCTGCGATAATCTTAGTGTGACTTTAGTCAGAAGTATGCAGAATCATCTAGATCGCTCGTTTCGAGCTATTTAATGCGAAAGAACAAGTTTTCTGGTGTTTTCATCACTCCACAGGGCGTTTGATATGCAGAACCGGCGATATCTTGGTTTTCGTGGGGTTTCCAGCTGAGATGTGCATTTTCTGCGATAATCTTAGTGAGACTTTAGTCAGAAGTATGCAGAATCATCTAGATCGCTCTTTTCGAGCTATTTGATGCGAGAAACACGTTATCTGGTGTTTTGACCACTCCACAGTGCCTTTGATATGTAGAGCCGCCGATAACTTGGTTTTCGTGGGGTTTCCAGCTGAAATATGCATTTTCTGCGATAATCTTTGTGTTTCATCTATGAGAAGTATGCAGAATCATCGAGAACGCTCTTTTCGAGCTAGTTAATGCGAGAAACACGTTTTCTGGTGTTTTCACCACTCCACAGTGCGTCTAATATGCAGAACCGGCGATATCTTGGTTTTCGTGGGGTTTCCAGCTGAAATATGCATTTTCTGCGATAATCTTGGTGTTTCATCTATGAGAAGTATGCAGAATCATCGAGAACGCTCTTTTCGAGCTAGTTAATGCAAGAAACACGTTTTCTGGTGTTTTCACCACTCCACAGTGCGACTAATATGCAGAACCGGCGATATCTTGGTTTTCGTGGGGTTTCCAGCTGAGAAATGCATTTCTGCGATAATCTTGGTGAGTGTTCTGTCAGAAGTATGCAGATTCATCGAGATCGCTCTATTCGAGCTATTTAATGCGAGAAACACGTTTTCTGGTGTTTTCACCACCCCACAGTGCGTTTGATATGCAGAACCGGCGACAACTTGATTTTCGTGAGGTTTCAAGCTGAGATATGCATTTTCTGCGATAATCTTGGTGTTTCATCTATGAGAAGTATGAAGAATCATAGAGAACGCTCTTTTCGAGCTAGTTAATGCGAGAAACACGTTTTCTGGTGTTTTCACCACTCCACAGTGCGTTTGATATGCAGAACCGGCGACATCTTGATTTTCGTGAGGTTTTAAGCTGAGATATCCATTTGCTGCGATAATATTGGTGAGACTTCTGTCCGAAGTATGCAGAATCATCGATATCGCTCTTTTCGAGCTAGTTAATGCGAGAAACACGTTATCTGGTGTTTTCATCACTCCACAGTGCGTCTGATATGCAGAACCGGCGATATCTTGGTTATCGTGGGGTTTCCAGCTGAGATATGCATTTTCTGCGATAATATTGGTAAGACTTCAGTCAGAAGTATGCAGAATCATCTAGATCGCTCGTTTCGAGCTATTTAATGTGAGAAACACGTTATCTGGTTGTTTTCACCACTCCACAGTGCGTTTGATATGCAGAACCGGCGACATCTTGATTTTCGTGAGGTTTCAAGCTGAGATATTCATTTGCTGCGATAATATTGGTGAGACTTCTGTCCGAAGTATGCAGAATCTTCGACATCGCTCTTTTCGAGCTATCTAATGCGAGAAACACGTTATCTGGTGTTTTGACCACTCCACAGTGCGTTTGATATGTAGAGCCGCCGATAACTTGGTTTTCGTGGGATCTCCAGCTGAAATATGCATTTTCTGCGATAATCTTGGTGTTTCATCTATGAGAAGTATGCAGAATCATCGAGAACGCTCTTTTCGAGCTAGTTAATGCGAGAAACACGTTTTCTGGTGTTTTCACCACACCACAGTGCGTTTGATATGCAGAACCGGCGACATCGTGGTATTCGTCGGGTTTCAAGCTGAGATATGCATTTTCAGCGATAATATTGGTGAGACTTCAGTCAGAAGTATGCAGAATCATCGATATCGCTCTTTTCGAGCTATCTAATGCGAGAAACACGTTATCTGGTGTTTTGACCACTCCACAGTGCGTTTGATATGTAGAGCCGCCGATAACTTGGTTTTCGAGGGGTTTCCAGGTGAAATATGCATTTTCGGCGATAATCTCTGTGTTTCATCTATGAGAAGTATGCAGAATCATCCAGAACGCTCTATTCGAGCTATTTAATGCAAGAAACACGTTTTCTGGTGTTTTCACCACCCCACAGTGCGTTTGATATGCAGAACCGGCGACATCTTGATTTTCGTGAGGTTTCAAGATGAGATATGCATTTTCTGCGATAATATTGGTGAGACTTCTGTCCGAAGTATGCAGAACCATCGATATCGCTCTTTTCGAGCTATATAATGCGAGAAACACGTTATCTGTGTTTTGACCACTCCACAGTGCGTTTGATATGTAGAGCCGCCGATAACTAGGTTTTCGTGGGTTTTCCAGCTGAAATATGCATTTTCTGCGATAATCTTGGTGTTTCATCTATGAGAAGTATGCAGAATCATCCAGAACGCTCTTTTCGAGCTAGTTAATGTGAGTAACACGTTTTCCGGTGTTTTCATCACTCCACAGGGCGTTTGATATGCAGAACCGGCGATATCTTGGTTTTCGTGGGGTTTCCAGCTGAGAGATGCATTTTCTGCGATAATCTTGGTGAGTGTTCTGTCAGAAGTATGCAGAATCATCGAGATCGCTCTATTCGAGCTATTTAATGCGACAAACACGTTATCTGGTTGTTTTCACCACTCCACAGTGCGTTTGATATGCAGAACCGGCGACATCTTGATTTTCGTGAGGTTTCAAGCTGAGATATGCATTTTCTGGGATAATATTGGTGAGACTTCTGTCCGAAGTATGCAGAATCATCTAGATCGCTCGTTTCGAGCTATTTAATGCGAAAAAACAAGTTTTCTGGTGTTTTGACCACTCCACAGTGCGTTTGATATGTAGAGCCGCCGATAACTTGGTTTTCGAGGGGTTTCCAGCTGATATATGCATTTTCGGCGATAATCTCTGTGTTTCATCTATGAGAAGTATGCAGAATCATCCAGAACGCTCTTTTCGAGCTAGTTAATGCGAGTAACACGTTTTCTGGTGTTTTCATCACTCCACAGGGCGATTGATATGCAGAACCGGCGATATCTTGGTTTTAGTGGGGTTTCCAGCTGAGAGATGCATTTTCTGCGATAATCTTGGTGAGTGTTCTGTCAGAAGTATGCAGAATCATCGAGATCGCTCTATTCGAGCTATTTAATGCAAGAAACACGTTTTCTGGTGTTTTCACCACCCCACAGTGCGTTTGATATGCAGAACCGGCGACATCTTGATTTTCGTGAGGTTTCAAGCTGAGATATGCATTTTCTGCGATAATATTGGTGAGACTTCTGTCCGAAGTATGCAGAACCATCGATATCGCTCTTTTCGAGCTATATAATGCGAGAAACACGTTATCTGTGTTTTGACCACTCCACAGTGCGTTTGATATGTAGAGTCACCGATAACTTGGTTTTCGTGGGGTTTCCAGCTGAAATATGCATTTTCTGCGATAATCATGGTGTGTCATCTATGAGAAGTATGCAGAATCATCGAGAACACTCTTTTCGAGCTAGTTAATGCGAGTAACACGTCTTCTGGTGTTTTCACCACTCCACGGTGCGTCTGATATGCAGAACCGGCGACATCTTGATTTTCGTGAGGTTTCAAGCTGAGATATGCATTTTCTGCGATAATATTGGTGAGACTTCTGTCCGAAGTATGCAGAACCATCGATATCGCTCTTTTCGAGCTATATAATGCGAGAAACACGTTATCTGTGTTTTGACCACTCCACAGTGCGTTTGATATGTAGCGCCGCCGATAATTTGGTTTTCGTGGGGTTTCCAGCTGAAATATGCATTTTCTGCGATAATCATGGTGTGTCATCTATGAGAAGTATGCAGAATCATCGAGAACGCTCTTTTCGAGCTAGTTAATGCGAGTAACACGTCTTCTGGTGTTTTCACCACTCCACGGTGCGTCTGATATGCAGAACCGGCGATATCTTGGTTTTCGTGGGATTATCAGCTGAGATATGCATTTTCTGCGATAATGTTGGTGAGTGTTCTGTCAGAAGTATGCAGAATCATCGAGATCGCTCGTCTCGAGCTATTTAATGCGAAAAAACAAGTTTTCTGGTGTTTTGACCACTCCACAGTGCGTTTGATATGTAGAGCCGCCGATAACTTGGTTTTCGAGGGGTTTCCAGCTGTAATATGCATTTTCGGCGATAATCTCTGTGTTTCATCTATGAGAAGTATGCAGAATCATCCAGAACGCTCTTTTCGAGCTAGTTAATGCGAGTAACACGTTTTCTGGTGTTTTCATCACTCCACAGGGCGTTTGATATGCAGAACCGGCGATATCTTGGTTTTCGTGGGGTTTCCAGCTGAGAGATGCATTTTCTGCGATAATCTTGGTGAGTGTTCTGTCAGAAGTATGCAGAATCATCGAGATCGCTCTTTTCGAGCTATTTAATGCGAGAAACACCTTATCTGGTGTTTTCACCACTCCACAGTGCGTTTGATATGCAGAACCGGCGACATCTTGATTTTCGTGAGGTTTCAAGCTGAGATATGCATTTCCTGCGATAATATTGGTGAGACTTCTCTCCGAAGTATGCAGAATCATCGAGAACGCTCTTTTCGAGCTAGTTAATGCGAGTAACACGTTTTCTGGTGTTTTCATCACTCCACAGGGCGTTTGATATGCAGAACCGGCGATATCTTGATTTTCGTGAGGTTTCAAGCTGAGATATGCATTTTCTGGGATAATATTGATGAGACTTCTGTCCGAAGTATGCAGAATCATCTAGATCGCTCGTCTCGAGCTATTTAATGCGAAAAAACAAGTTTTCTGGTGTTTTGACCACTCCACAGTGCGTTTGATATGTAGAGCCGCCGATAACTTGGTTTTCGAGGGGTTTCCAGCTGAAATATGCATTTTCGGCGATAATCTCTGTGTTTCATCTATGAGAAGTATGCAGAATCATCCAGAACGCTCTTTTCGAGTTCGTTAATGCGAGAAACACGTTTTCTGGTGTTTTCAACATTCCACAGTGCGTCTGATATGCAGAACCGACGATATCTTGGTTTTCGTGGGGTTTCCAGCTGAGATATGCATTTTCTGCGATAATCTTGGTGAGTCTTCTGTCAGAAGTATGCAGAATCATCTAGATCGCTCTTTTCGAGCTATTTAATGCGCGAAACACGTTATCTGGTGTTTTGACCACTCCACAGTGCGTTTGATATGTAGAGCCGCCGATAACCTGGTTTTCGTAGGGTTTCCAGCTGAAAGATGCATTTTCTGCGATAATCTTGGTGTTTCATCTATGTGAAGTATGCAGAATCATCGAGATCGCTCTATTCGAGCTATTTAATGCAAGAAACACGTTTTCTGGTGTTTTCACCACCCCACAGTGCGTTTGATATGCAGAACCGGCGACATCTTGATTTTCGTGAGGTTTCAAGCTGAGATATGCATTTTCTGCGATAATATTGGTGAGACTTCTGTCCGAAGTATGCAGAACCATCGATATCGCTCTTTTCGAGCTATATAATGCGAGAAACACGTTATCTGTGTTTTGACCACTCCACAGTGCGTTTGATATGTAGAGCCGCCGATAACTTGGTTTTCGTGGGGTTTCCAGCTGAAATATGCATTTTCTGCGATAATCATGGTGTGTCATCTATGAGAAGTATGCAGAATCATCGAGAACGCTCTTTTCGAGCTAGTTAATGCGAGTAACACGTCTTCTGGTGTTTTCACCACTCCACGGTGCGTCTGATATGCAGAACCGGCGATATCTTGATTTTCGTGAGGTTTCAAGCTGAGATATGCATTTTCTGCGATAATATTGGTGAGACTTCTGTCCGAAGTATGCAGAATCATCTAGATCGCTCGTTTCGAGCTATTTAATGCGAAAAAACAAGTTTTCTGGTGTTTTGACCACTCCACAGTGCGTTTGATATGAAGAGCCGCCGATATCTTGGTTTTCGAGGGGTTTCCAGCTGAAATATGCATTTTCGACGATAATCTCTGTGTTTCATCTATGAGAAGTATGCAGAATCATCCAGAACGCTCTTTTCGAGCTAGTTAATGCGAGTAACACGTTTTCTGGTGTTTTCATCACTCCACAGGGCGTTTGATATGCAGAACCGGCGATATCTTGGTTTTCGTGGGGATTCCAGCTGAGAGATGCATTTTCTGCGATAATCTTGGTGAGTGTTCTGTCAGAAGTATGCAGAACCATCGATATCGCTCTTTTCGAGCTATATAATGCGAGAAACACGTTATCTGTGTTTTGACCACTCCACAGTGCGTTTGATATGTAGAGCCGCCGATAACTTGGTTTTCGTGGGGTTTCCAGCTGAAATATGCATTTTCTGCGATTATCATGGTGTGTCATCTATGAGAAGTATGCAGAATCATCGAGAACGCTCTTTTCGAGCTAGTTAATGCGAGGAACACGTCTTCTGGTGTTTTCACCACTCCACGGTGCGTCTGATATGCAGAACCGGCGATATCTTGGTTTTCGTGGGATTTTCAGCTGAGATATGCATTTTCTGCGATAATCTTGGTGAGTGTTCTGTCAGAAGTATGCAGAATCATGGCGATCGCTCTTTTCGAGCTATTTAATGCGAGAAACACGTTATCTGGTGTTTTGACCACTCCACAGTGCGTTTGATATGTAGAGCCGCCGATAACTTGGTTTTCGTGGGGTTTCCAGCTGAGAGATGCATTTTCTGCGATAATCTTGGTGAGACTTCTGTCCGAAGTATGCAGAATCATCTAGATCGCTCGTTTCGATCTATTTAATGCGAAAAAACAAGTTTTCTGGTGTTTTGACCACTCCACAGTGCGTTTGATATGTAGAGCCGCCGATAACTTGGTTTTCGTGGGGTTTCCAGCTGAAATATGCATTTTCTGCGATAATCATGGTGTTTCATCTATGTGAAGAATGCAGAATCATCGAGATCGCTCTATTCGAGCTATTTAATGCAAGAAACACGTTTTCTGGTGTTTTCACCACCCCACAGTGCGTTTGATATGCAGAACCGGCGACATCTTGATTTTCGTGAGGTTTCAAGCTGAGATATGCATTTTCTGCGATAATATTGGTGAGACTTCTGTCCGAAGTATGCAGAACCATCGATATCGCTCTTTTCGAGCTATATAATGCGAGAAACACGTTATCTGTGTTTTGACCACTCCACAGTGCGTTTGATATGTAGAGCCGCCGATAACTTGGTTTTCGTGGGGTTTCCAGCTGAAATATGCATTTTCTGCGATAATCATGGTGTGTCATCTATGAGATGTATGCAGAATCATCGAGAACGCTCTTTTCGTGCTAGTTAATGCGAGTAACACGTCTTCTGGTGTTTTCACCACTCCACGGTGCGTCTGATATGCAGAACCGGCGATATCTTGATTTTCGTGAGGTTTCAAGCTGAGATATGCATTTTCTGCGATAATATTGGTGAGACTTCTGTCCGAAGTATGCAGAATCATCTAGATCGCTCGTTTCGAGCTATTTAATGCGAAAAAACAAGTTTTCTGGTGTTTTGACCACTCCACAGTGCGTTTGATATGTAGAGCCGCCGATATCTTGGTTTTCGAGGGGTTTCCAGCTGAAATATGCATTTTCGACGATAATCTCTGTGTTTCATCTATGAGAAGGATGCAGAATCATCCAGAACGCTCTTTTCGAGCTAGTTAATGCGAGTAACACGTTTTCTGGTGTTTTCATCACTCCACAGGGCGTTTGATATGCAGAACCGGCGATATCTTGGTTTTCGTGGGGTTTCCAGCTGAGAGATGCATCTTCTGCGATAATCTTGGTGAGACTTCTGTCCGAAGTATGCAGAATCATCTAGATCGCTCGTTTCGAGCTATTTAATGCGAAAAAACAAGTTTTCTGGGGTTTTGACCACTCCACAGTGCGTTTCATATGTAGAGCCGCCGATAACTTGGTTTTCGAGGGGTTTCCAGCTGAAAGATGCATTTTCTGCGATAATCTGGGTGTTTCATCTATGTGAAGTATGCAGAATCATCCAGATCGCTCTATTCGAGCTATTTAATGCAAGAAACACGTTTTCTGGTGTTTTCACCACTCCACGTTGCGTCTGATATGCAGAACCGGCGATATCTTGGTTTTCGTGGGATTTTCAGCTGAGATATGCATTTTCTGCGATAATCTTGGTGAGTGTTCTGTCAGAAGTATGCAGAACCATCGATATCGCTCTTTTCGAGCTATATAATGCGAGAAACACGTTATCTGTGTTTTGACCACTCCACAGTGCGTTTGATATGTAGAGCCGCCGATAACCTGGTTTTCGTAGGGTTTCCAGCTGAAAGATGCATTTTCTGCGATAATCTTGGTGTTTCATCTATGTGAAGTATGCAGAATCATCGAGATCGCTCTATTGGAGCTATTTAATGCAAGAAACACGTTTTCTGGTGTTTTCACCACCCCACAGTGCGTTTGATATGCAGAACCGGCGACATCTTGATTTTCGTGAGGTTTCAAGCTGAGATATGCATTTTCTGCGATAATATTGGTGAGACTTCTGTCCGAAGTATGCAGAACCATCGATATCGCTCTTTTCGAGCTATATAATGCGAGAAACACGTTATCTGTGTTTTGACCACTCCACAGTGCGTTTGATATGTAGAGCCGCCGATAACTTGGTTTTCGTGGGGTTTCCAGCTGAAATATGCATTTTCTGCGATAATCATGGTGTGTCATCTATGAGAAGTATGCAGAATCATCGAGAACGCTCTTTTCGAGCTAGTTAATGCAAGTAACACGTCTTCTGGTGTTTTCACCACTCCACGGTGCGTCTGATATGCAGAACCGGCGATATCTTGATTTTCGTGAGGTTTCAAGCTGAGATATGCATTTTCTGCGATAATATTGGTGAGACTTCTGTCCGAAGTATGCAGAATCATCTAGATCGCTCTATTCGAGCTATTTAATGCGAGAAACACGTTATCTGGTTGTTTTCACCACTCCACGGTGCGTCTGATATGCAGAACCGGCGATATCTTGGTTTTCGTGGGATTTTCAGCTGAGATATGCATTTTCTGCGATAATCTTGGTGAGTGTTCTGTCAGAAGTATGCAGAATCATCGAGATCGCTCTTTTCGAGCTATTTAATGCGAGAAACACGTTATCTGGTGTTTTGACCACTCCACAGTGCGTTTGATATGTAGAGCCGCCGATAACTTGGTTTTCGTGGGGTTTCCAGCTGAGAGATGCATTTTCTGCGATAATCTTGGTGAGACTTCTGTCCGAAGTATGCAGAATCATCTAGATCGCTCGTTTCGAGCTATTTAATGCGAAAAAACAAGTTTTCTGGTGTTTTGACCACTCCACAGTGCGTTTCATATGTAGAGCCGCCGATAACTTGGTTTTCGAGGGGTTTCCAGCTGAAATATGCATTTTCGGCGATAATCTCTGTGTTTCATCTATGAGAAGTATGCAGAATCATCCAGAACGCTCTATTCGAGCTATTTAATGCAAGAAACACGTTTTCTGGTGTTTTCACCACCCCACAGTGCGTTTGATATGCAGAACCGGCGACATCTTGATTTTCGTGAGGTTTCAAGCTGAGATATGCATTTTCTGCGATAATATTGGTGAGTGTTCTGTCCGAAGTGTGCAGAACCATCGATATCGCTCTTTTCGAGCTATATAATGCGAGAAACACGTTATCTGTGTTTTGACCACTCCACAGTGCGTTTGATATGTAGAGCCGCCGATAACTAGGTTTTCGTGGGTTTTCCAGCTGAAATATGCATTTTCTGCGATAATCTTGGTGTTTCATCTATGAGAAGTATGCAGAATCATCCAGAACGCTCTTTTCGAGCTAGTTAATGTGAGTAACACGTTTTCCGGTGTTTTCATCACTCCACAGGGCGTTTGATATGCAGAACCGGCGATATCTTGGTTTTCGTGGGGTTTCCAGCTGAGAGATGCATTTTCTGCGATAATCTTGGTGAGTGTTCTGTCAGAAGTATCCAGAATCATCGAGATCGCTCTATTCGAGCTATTTAATGCGAGAAACACGTTATCTGGCTGTTTTCACCACTCCACGGTGCGTCTGATATGCAGAACCGGCGATATCTTGGTTTTCGTGGGATTTTCAGCTGAGATATGCATTTTCTGCGATCATCTTGGTGAGTGTTCTGTCAGAAGTATGCAGAATCATCGAGATCGCTCTTTTCGAGCTATTTAATGCGAGAAACACGTTATCTGGTGTTTTAACCACTCCACAGTGCGTTTGATATGTAGAGCCGCCGATAACTTGGTTTTCGTGGGGTTTCCAGCTGAGAGATGCATTTTCTGCGATAATCTTGGTGAGACTTCTGTCCGAAGTATGCAGAATCATCTAGATCGCTCGTTTCGAGCTATTTAATGCGAAAAAACAAGTTTTCTGGTGTTTTGACCACTCCACAGTGCGTTTGATATGTAGAGCCGCCGATAACTTGGTTTTCGAGGGGTTTCCAGCTGAAATATGCATTTTCGGCGATAATCTCTGTGTTTCATCTATGAGAAGTATGCAGAATCATCCAGAACGCTCTATTCGAGCTATTTAATGCAAGAAACACGTTTTCTGGTGTTTTCACCACCCCACAGTGCGTTTGATATGCAGAACCGGCGACATCTTGATTTTCGTGAGGTTTCAAGCTGAGAAATGCATTTTCTGCGATAATCTTGGTGAGTGTTCTGTCAGAAGTATGCAGAACCATCGATATCGCTCTTTTCGAGCTATATAATGCGAGAAACACGTTATCTGTGTTTTGACCACTCCACAGTGCGTTTGATATGTAGAGCCGCCGATAACTTGGTTTTCGTGGGGTTTCCAGCTGAAATATGCATTTTCTGCGATTATCATGGTGTGTCATCTATGAGAAGTATGCAGAATCATCGAGAACGCTCTTTTCGAGCTAGTTAATGCGAGTAACACGTCTTCTGGTGTTTTCACCACTCCACGGTGCGTCTGATATGCAGAACCGGCGATATCTTGGTTTTCGTGGGATTTTCAGCTGAGATATGCATTTTCTGCGATAATCTTGGTGAGTGTTCTGTCAGAAGTATGCAGAATCATCGAGATCGCTCTTTTCGAGCTATTTAATGCGAGAAACACGTTATCTGGTGTTTTGACCACTCCACAGTGCGTTTGATATGTAGAGCCGCCGATAACTTGGTTTTCGTGGGGTTTCCAGCTGAGAGATGCATTTTCTGCGATAATCTTGGTGAGACTTCTGTCCGAAGTATGCAGAATCATCTAGATCGCTCGTTTCGATCTATTTAATGCGAAAAAACAAGTTTTCTGGTGTTTTGACCACTCCACAGTGCGTTTGATATGTAGAGCCGCCGATAACTTGGTTTTCGTGGGGTATCCAGCTGAAATATGCATTTTCTGCGATAATCATGGTGTTTCATCTATGTGAAGTATGCAGAATCATCGAGATCGCTCTATTCGAGCTATTTAATGCAAGAAACACGTTTTCTGGTGTTTTCACCACCCCACAGTGCGTTTGATATGCAGAACCGGCGTCATCTTGATTTTCGTGAGGTTTCAAGCTGAGATATGCATTTTCTGCGATAATATTGGTGAGACTTCTGTCCGAAGTATGCAGAACCATCGATATCGCTCTTTTCGAGCTATATAATGCGAGAAACACGTTATCTGTGTTTTGACCACTCCACAGTGCGTTTGATATGTAGAGCCGCCGATAACTTGGTTTTCGTGGGGTTTCCAGCTGAAATATGCATTTTCTGCGATAATCATGGTGTGTCATCTATGAGATGTATGCAGAATCATCGAGAACGCTCTTTTCGTGCTAGTTAATGCGAGTAACACGTCTTCTGGTGTTTTCACCACTCCACGGTGCGTCTGATATGCAGAACCGGCGATATCTTGATTTTCGTGAGGTTTCAAGCTGAGATATGCATTTTCTGCGATAATATTGGTGAGACTTCTGTCCGAAGTATGCAGAATCATCTAGATCGCTCGTTTCGAGCTATTTAATGCGAAAAAACAAGTTTTCTGGTGTTTTGACCACTCCACAGTGCGTTTGATATGTAGAGCCGCCGATATCTTGGTTTTCGAGGGGTTTCCAGCTGAAATATGCATTTTCGACGATAATCTCTGTGTTTCATCTATGAGAAGTATGCAGAATCATCCAGAACGCTCTTTTCGAGCTAGTTAATGCGAGTAACACGTTTTCTGGTGTTTTCATCACTCCACAGGGCGTTTGATATGCAGAACCGGCGATATCTTGGTTTTCGTGGGGTTTCCAGCTGAGAGATGCATTTTCTGCGATAATCTTGGTGAGTGTTCTGTCAGAAGTATGCAGAACCATCGATATCGCTCTTTTCGAGCTATATAATGCGAGAAACACGTTATCTGTGTTTTGACCACTCCACAGTGCGTTTGATATGTAGAGCCGCCGATAACCTGGTTTTTGTAGGGTTTCCAGCTGAAAGATGCATTTTCTGCGATAATCTTGGTGTTTCATCTATGTGAAGTATGCAGAATCATCGAGATCGCTCTATTGGAGCTATTTAATGCAAGAAACACGTTTTCTGGTGTTTTCACCACCCCACAGTGCGTTTGATATGCAGAACCGGCGACATCTTGATTTTCGTGAGGGTTCAAGCTGAGATATGCATTTTCTGCGATAATATTGGTGAGACTTCTGTCCGAAGTATGCAGAACCATCGATATCGCTCTTTTCGAGCTATATAATGCGAGAAACACGTTATCTGTGTTTTGACCACTCCACAGTGCGTTTGATATGTAGAGCCGCCGATAACTTGGTTTTCGTGGGGTTTCCAGCTGAAATATGCATTTTCTGCGATAATCATGGTGTGTCATCTATGAGCAGTATGCAGAATCATCGAGAACGCTCTTTTCGAGCTAGTTAATGCAAGTAACACGTCTTCTGGTGTTTTCACCACTCCACGGTGCGTCTGATATGCAGAACCGGCGATATCTTGATTTTCGTGAGGTTTCAAGCTGAGATATGCATTTTCTGCGATAATATTGGTGAGACTTCTGTCCGAAGTATGCAGAATCATCTAGATCGCTCGTTTCGAGCTGTTTAATGCGAGAAACACGTTTTCTGGTTTTTTCAACATTCCACAGTGCGTCTGATATGCAGATCCGACGATATCTTGGTTTTCGTGTGGTTTCCAGATGAGAGATGCATTTTCTGCGATAATCTTGGTGAGTGTTCTGTCAGAAGTATGCAGAATCATCGAGATCGCTCTTTTCGAGCTATTTAATGCGAGAAACACGTTATCTGGTTGTTTTCACCACTCCACAGTGCGTTTGATATGCAGAACCGGCGACATCTTGATTTTCGTGAGGTTTCAAGCTGAGATGTGCATTTTCTGCGATAATATTGGTGAGACTTCAAACAGAAGTATGCAGAATCATCTAGATCGCTCGTTTCGAGCTATTTAATGCGAGAAACACGTTATCTGGTTGTTATCACCACTCCACAGTGCGTCTGAAATGCAGAACCGGCGATATCTTGATTTTCGTGATGTTTCCAGCTGAGATATGCATTTTCTGCGATAATCTTGGAGAGTCTTCTGTCAGAAATATGCAGAATCATCTAGATCGCTCTTTTCGAGCTATTTAATGCGAGAAACACGTTATCTGGTGTTTTCACCACTCCACAGTGCGTTTGATATGCAGAACCGGCGACATCTTGGATTTCGTCGGGTTTCAAGCTGAGGTATGCATTTTCTACGATAATCTTGGTGAGTCTTCTGTCAGAAGTATGCAGTATCATCGATATCGCTCTTTTCGAGCTATTTAATGTGAGAAACACGTTATCTGGTGTTTTGACCACTCCACAGTGCGTTTGATATGTAGAGCCGCCGATAACATGGTTTTCGTGGGGTTTCCAGCTGAAATATGCATTTTCTGCGATAATCTCTGTGTTTCATCTATGAGAAGTATGCAGAATCATCGAGATCGCTCTATTCGAGCTATTTAATGCGAGAAACACGTTATCTGGTTGTTTTCACCACTCCACAGTGCGTTTGATATGCAGAACCGGCGACATCTTGATTTTCGTGAGGTTTCAAGCTGAGATATGCATTTTCTGCGATAATCTTGGTGAGTCCTCTGTCAGAAGTATGCAGAATCATCTAGATCGCTCTTTTCGAGCTATTTAATGCGAGAAACACGTTTTCTGGTGTTTTCACCACCCCACAGTGCGTTTGATATGCAGAACCGGCGACATCTTGGTTTTCGTGGGGTTTCCAGCTGAAATATGCATTTTCTGCGATAATCTTGGTGAGTCTTCTGTCAGAAATATGCAGAATCATCTAGATCGCTCTTTTCGAGCTATTTAATGCGAGAAACACGTTATCTGGTGTTTTCACCACTCCACAGTGCGTTTGATATGCAGAACCGGCGACATCTTGGATTTCGTCGGGTTTCCAGCTGAGATATGCATTTTCTGCGATAATCTTGGTGAGTCTTCTGTCAGCAGTATGCAGAATCATCGAGATCGCTCTATTCGAGCTATTTAATGCGAGAAACACGTTATCTGGTTGTTTTCACCACTCCACAGTGCGTTTGATATGCAGAACCGGCGACATCTTGATTTTAGTGAGGTTTCTAGCTGATATATGCATTTTCTGCGATAATATTGGTGAAACTTCAGTCAGAAGTATGCAGAATCGTCTAGATCGCTCGTTTCGAGCTATTTAATGCGAAAGAACAAGTTTTCTGGTGTTTTGACCACTCCACAATGCGTTTGATATGTAGAGCCTCCGATAACTTGGTTTTCGTGGGGTTTCCAGCTGAAATATGCATTTTCTGCGATAATCATGGTGTGTCATCTATGAGCAGTATGCAGAATCATCGAGAACGCTCTTTTCGAGCTAGTTAATGCAAGTAACACGTCTTCTGGTGTTTTCACCACTCCACGGTGCGTCTGATATGCAGAACCGGCGATATCTTGATTTTCGTGAGGTTTCAAGCTGAGATATGCATTTTCTGCGATAATATTGGTGAGACTTCTGTCCGAAGTATGCAGAATCATCTAGATCGCTCGTTTCGAGCTGTTTAATGCGAGAAACACGTTTTCTGGTTTTTTCAACATTCCACAGTGCGTCTGATATGCAGATCCGACGATATCTTGGTTTTCGTGTGGTTTCCAGATGAGAGATGCATTTTCTGCGATAATCTTGGTGAGTGTTCTGTCAGAAGTATGCAGAATCATCGAGATCGCTCTTTTCGAGCTATTTAATGCGAGAAACACGTTATCTGGTTGTTTTCACCACTCCACAGTGCGTTTGATATGCAGAACCGGCGACATCTTGATTTTCGTGAGGTTTCAAGCTGAGATGTGCATTTTCTGCGATAATATTGGTGAGACTTCAAACAGAAGTATGCAGAATCATCTAGATCGCTCGTTTCGAGCTATTTAATGCGAGAAACACGTTATCTGGTTGTTATCACCACTCCACAGTGCGTCTGAAATGCAGAACCGGCGATATCTTGATTTTCGTGATGTTTCCAGCTGAGATATGCATTTTCTGCGATAATCTTGGAGAGTCTTCTGTCAGAAATATGCAGAATCATCTAGATCGCTCTTTTCGAGCTATTTAATGCGAGAAACACGTTATCTGGTGTTTTCACCACTCCACAGTGCGTTTGATATGCAGAACCGGCGACATCTTGGATTTCGTCGGGTTTCAAGCTGAGGTATGCATTTTCTACGATAATCTTGGTGAGTCTTCTGTCAGAAGTATGCAGTATCATCGATATCGCTCTTTTCGAGCTATTTAATGTGAGAAACACGTTATCTGGTGTTTTGACCACTCCACAGTGCGTTTGATATGTAGAGCCGCCGATAACATGGTTTTCGTGGGGTTTCCAGCTGAAATATGCATTTTCTGCGATAATCTCTGTGTTTCATCTATGAGAAGTATGCAGAATCATCGAGATCGCTCTATTCGAGCTATTTAATGCGAGAAACACGTTATCTGGTTGTTTTCACCACTCCACAGTGCGTTTGATATGCAGAACCGGCGACATCTTGATTTTCGTGAGGTTTCAAGCTGAGATATGCATTTTCTGCGATAATCTTGGTGAGTCCTCTGTCAGAAGTATGCAGAATCATCTAGATCGCTCTTTTCGAGCTATTTAATGCGAGAAACACGTTTTCTGGTGTTTTCACCACCCCACAGTGCGTTTGATATGCAGAACCGGCGACATCTTGGTTTTCGTGGGGTTTCCAGCTGAAATATGCATTTTCTGCGATAATCTTGGTGAGTCTTCTGTCAGAAATATGCAGAATCATCTAGATCGCTCTTTTCGAGCTATTTAATGCGAGAAACACGTTATCTGGTGTTTTCACCACTCCACAGTGCGTTTGATATGCAGAACCGGCGACATCTTGGATTTCGTCGGGTTTCCAGCTGAGATATGCATTTTCTGCGATAATCTTGGTGAGTCTTCTGTCAGCAGTATGCAGAATCATCGAGATCGCTCTATTCGAGCTATTTAATGCGAGAAACACGTTATCTGGTTGTTTTCACCACTCCACAGTGCGTTTGATATGCAGAACCGGCGACATCTTGATTTTAGTGAGGTTTCTAGCTGATATATGCATTTTCTGCGATAATATTGGTGAAACTTCAGTCAGAAGTATGCAGAATCGTCTAGATCGCTCGTTTCGAGCTATTTAATGCGAAAGAACAAGTTTTCTGGTGTTTTGACCACTCCACAATGCGTTTGATATGTAGAGCCTCCGATAACTTGGTTTTCGTGGGGTTTCCAGCTGAAATATGCATTTTCTGGAAAATCTTTGTGTTTCATCTATGAGAAGTATGCAGAATCATCGAGATCGCTCTATTCGAGCTAGTTAATGCGAGAAACACGTTATCTGGTTGTTTTCACCACTCCACAGTGCGTTTGATATGCAGAACCGGCGACATCTTGATTTTCGTGAGGTTTCAAGCTGAGATGTGCATTTTCTGCGATAATATTGGTGAGACTTCAGACAGAAGTATGCAGAATCATCTAGATCGCTCGTTTCGAGCTATTTAATGCGAGAAACACGTTATCTGGTTGTTATCACCACTCCACAGTGCGTCTGAAATGCAGAACCGGCGATATCTTGATTTTCGTGATGTTTCCAGCTGAGATATGCATTTTCTGCGATAATCTTGGTGAGTCTTCTGTCAGAAATATGCAGAATCATCTAGATCGCTCTTTTCGAGCTATTTAATGCGAGAAACACGTTATCTGGTGTTTTCACCACTCCACAGTGCGTTTGATATGCAGAACCGGCGACATCTTGGATTTCGTCGGGTTTCAAGCTGAGATATGCATTTTCTACGATAATCTTGGTGAGTCTTCTGTCAGAAGTATACAGTATCATCGATATCGCTCTTTTCGAGCTATTTAATGTGAGAAACACGTTATCTGGTGTTTTGACCACTCCACAGTGCGTTTGATATGTAGAGCCGCCGATAACGTGGTTTTCGTGGGGTTTCCAGCTGAAATATGCATTTTCTGCGATAATCTCTGTGTTTCATCTATGAGAAGTATGCAGAATCATCCAGAACGCTCTTTTCGAGCTAGTTAATGCGAGTAACACGTTTTCTGGTGTTTTCATCACTCCACAGGGCGTTTGATATGCAGAACCGGCGATATCTTGGTTTTCGTGGGGTTTCCAGCTGAGATATGCATTTTCTGCGATAATCTTGGTGAGTGCTCTGTCAGAAGTATGCAGAATCATCTAGATCGCTCTTTTCGAGCTATTTAATGCGAGAAACACGTTTTCTGGTGTTTTCACCACCCCACAGTGCGTTTGATATGCAGAACCGGCGACATCTTGGATTTCGTCGGGTTTCAAGCTGAGATATGCATTTTCTACGATAATCTTGGTGAGTCTTCTGTCAGAAGTATACAGTATCATCGATATCGCTCTTTTCGAGCTATTTAATGTGAGAAACACGTTATCTGGTGTTTTGACCACTCCACAGTGCGTTTGATATGTAGAGCCGCCGATAACGTGGTTTTCGTGGGGTTTCCAGCTGAAATATGCATTTTCTGCGATAATCTCTGTGTTTCATCTATGAGAAGTATGCAGAATCATCCAGAACGCTCTTTTCGAGCTAGTTAATGCGAGTAACACGTTTTCTGGTGTTTTCATCACTCCACAGGGCGTTTGATATGCAGAACCGGCGATATCTTGGTTTTCGTGGGGTTTCCAGCTGAGATATGCATTTTCTGCGATAATCTTGGTGAGTGCTCTGTCAGAAGTATGCAGAATCATCTAGATCGCTCTTTTCGAGCTATTTAATGCGAGAAACACGTTTTCTGGTGTTTTCACCACCCCACAGTGCGTTTGATATGCAGAACCGGCGACATCTTGGTTTTCGTCGGGTTTCAAGCTGAGATGTGCATTTTCTGCGATAATATTGGTGAGACTTCAGACAGAAGTATGCAGAATCATCTAGATCGCTCGTTTCGAGCTATTTAATGCTAGAAACACGTTATCTGGTTATCATCACCACTCCACAGTGCGTCTGAAATGCAGAACCGGCGATATCTTGATTTTCGTGATGTTTCCAGCTGAGAGATGCATTTTCTGCGATAATCTTGGTGAGTGTTCTGTCAGAAGTATGCAGATTCATCGAGATCGCTCTATTCGAGCTATTTAATGCGAGAAACACGTTATCTGGTTGTTTTCACCACTCCACAGTGCGTTTGATATGCAGAACCGGCGACATCTTGATTTTCGTGAGGTTTCTAGCTGAGATATGCATTTCCTGCGATAATATTGGTGAAACTTCAGTCAGTAGTATGCAGAATCGTCAAGATCGCTCGTTTCGAGCTATTTAATGCGAAAAATAAGTTTTCTGGTGTTTTGACCACTCCACAGTGCGTTTGATATGTAGAGCCGCCGATAACTTGGTTTTCGTGGGGTTTCCAGCTGAAATATGCATTTTCTGCGATAATCTTGGTGAGTCTTCTGTCAGAAGTATGCAGAATCATCGAGATCGCTCTATTCGAGCTATTTAATTCGAGAAACACGTTATCTGGTGTTTTCATCACTCCACAGGGCGTTTGATATGCAGAACCGGCGATATCTTGGTTTTCGTGGGGTTTCCAGCTGAGATGTGCATTTTCTGCGATAATCTTGGTGAGACTTTAGTCAGAAGTATGCAGAATCATCTAGATCGCTCGTTTCGAGCTATTTAATTCGAAAGAACAAGTTTTCTGGTGTTTTGACCACTCCACAGAGCGTTTGATATTTAGAGCCGCCGATAACTTGGTTTTCGTGGGGTTTCCAGCTGAAATATGCATTTTCTGCGATAATCTTGGTGAGTCTTCTGTCAGAAGTATGCAGAATCATCGAGATCGCTCTATTCGAGCTATTTAATTCGAGAAACACGTTATCTGGTGTTTTCATCACTCCACAGGGCGTTTGATATGCAGAACCGGCGATATCTTGGTTTTCGTGGGGTTTCCAGCTGAGAGATGCATTTTCTGCGATAATCTTGGTGAGTGTTCTGTCAGAAGTATGCAGAATCATCGAGATCGCTCTATTCGAGCTATTTAATGCGAGAAACACGTTATCTGGTTGTTTTCACCACTCCACAGTGCGTTTGATATGCAGAACCGGCGACATCTTGATTTTCGTGTGGTTTCTAGCTGAGATATGAATTTTCTGCGATAATATTGGTGAAACTTCAGTCAGAAGTATGCAGAATCGTTTAGATCGCTCGTTTCGAGCTATTTAATGCGAAAAATAAGTTTTCTGGTGTTTTGACTACTCCACAGTGCGTTTGATATGTAGAGCCGCCGATAACTTGGTTTTCGTGGGGTTTCCAGCTGAAATATGCATTTTCTGCGATAATCTTGGTGAGTCTTCTGTCAGAAGTATGCAGAATGATCGAGATCGCTCTATTCGAGCTATTTAATTCGAGAAACACGTTATCTGGTGTTTTCATCACTCCACAGGGCGTTTGATATGCAGAACCGGCGATATCCTGGTTTTCGTGGGGTTTCCAGCTGAGATGTGCATTTTCTGCGATAATCTTGGTGAGACTTTAGTCAGAAGTATGCAGAATCATCTAGATCGCTCGTTTCGAGCCATTAAATGCGAAAGAACAAGTTTTCTGGTGTTTTGACCACTCCACAGTGCGTTTGATAATTAGAGCCGCCGATAACTTGGTTTTCGTGGGGTTTCCAGCTGAAATATGCATTTTCTGGAAAATCTTTGTGTTTCATCTATGAGAAGTATGCAGTATCATCCAGAACGCTCTTTTCGAGCTAGTTAATGCGAGTAACACGTTGTCTGGTGTTTTCACCACTCCACAGTGCGTCTGATATGCATAACCGGCGATATCTTGGTTTTCGTGGGGTTTCCAGCTGAGATATGCATTTTCTGCGATAATCTTGGTGAGTCCTCTGTCAGAAGTATGCAGAATCATCTAGATCGCTCTTTTCGAGCTATTTAATGCGAGAAACACGTTTTCTGGTGTTTTCACCACCCCACAGTGCGTTTGATATGCAGAACCGGCGACATCTTGATTTTCGTGTGGTTTCTAGCTGAGATGTGCATTTTCTGCGATAATATTGGTGAGACTTCAGACAGAAGTATGCAGAATCATCTAGATCGCACGTTTCGAGCTATTTAATGCGAAAGAACAAGTTTTCTGGTGTTTTGACCACTCCACAGTGCGTTTGATATGTAGAGCCGCCGATAACTTGGTTTTCGTGGGGTTTCCAGCTGAAATATGCATTTTCTGCGATAATCTCTGTGTTTCATCTATGAGAAGTATGCAGAATCATCCAGAACGCTCTTTTCGAGCTAGTTAATGCGAGTAACACGTTTTCTGGTGTTTTCATCACTCCACAGGGCGTTTGATATGCAGAACCGGCGATATCTTGGTTTTCGTGGGGTTTCCAGCTGAGATATGCATTTTCTGCGATAATCTTGGTGAGTCCTCTGTCAGAAGTATGCAGAATCATCTAGATCGCTCTTTTCGAGCTATTTAATGCGAGAAACACGTTTTCTGGTGTTTTCACCACCCCACAGTGCGTTTGATATGCAGAACCGGCGACATCTTGGTTTTCGTCGGGTTTCAAGCTGAGATGTGCATTTTCTGCGATAATATTGGTGAGACTTCAGACAGAAGTATGCAGAATCATCTAGATCGCTCGTTTCGAGCTATTTAATGCTAGAAACACGTTATCTGGTTGTTATCACCACTCCACAGTGCGTCTGAAATGCAGAACCGGCGATATCTTGATTTTCGTGATGTTTCCAGCTGAGAGATGCATTTTCTGCGATAATCTTGGTGAGTGTTCTGTCAGAAGTATGCAGATTCATCGAGATCGCTCTATTCGAGATATTTAATGCGAGAAACACGTTATCTGGTTGTTTTCACCACTCCACAGGGCGTTTGATATGCAGAACCGGCGACATCTTGATTTTCGTGAGGTTTCTAGCTGAGATATGCATTTCCTGCGATAATATTGGTGAAACTTCAGTCAGTAGTATGCAGAATCGTCAAGATCGCTCGTTTCGAGCTATTTAATGCGAAAAATAAGTTTTCTGGTGTTTTGACCACTCCACAGTGCGTTTGATATGTGGAGCCGCCGATAACTTGGTTTTCGTGGGGTTTCCAGCTGAAATATGCATTTTCTGCGATAATCTTGGTGAGTCTTCTGTCAGAAGTATGCAGAATCATCGAGATCGCTCTATTCGAGCTATTTAATTCGAGAAACACGTTATCTGGTGTTTTCATCACTCCACAGGGCGTTTGATATGCAGAACCGGCGATGTCTTGGTTTTCGTGGGGTTTCCAGCTGAGATGTGCATTTTCTGCGATAATCTTGGTGAGACTTTAGTCAGAAGTATGCAGAATCATCTAGATCGCTCGTTTCGAGCTATTTAATGCGAAAGAACAAGTTTTCTGGTGTTTTGACCACTCCACAGTGCGTTTGATATTTAGAGCCGCCGATAACTTGGTTTTCGTGGGGTTTCCAGCTGAAATATGCATTTTCTGGAAAATCTTTGTGTTTCATCTATGAGAAGTATGCAGAATCATCCAGAATGCTCTTTTCGAGCTAGTTAATGCGAGTAACACGTTGTCTGGTGTTTTCACCACTCCACAGTGCGTCTGATATGCATAACCGGCGATATCTTGGTTTTCGTGGGGTTTCCAGCTGAAATATGCATTTTCTGCGATAATCTTGGTGAGTCTTCTGTCAGAAGTATGCAGAATCATCGAGATCGCTCTTTTCGAGTTCGTTAATGCGAGAAACACGTTTTCCGGTGTTTTCATCACTCCACAGGGCGTTTGATATGCAGAACCGGCGATATCTTGGTTTTCGTGGGGTTTCCAGCTGAGATATGCATTTTCTGCGATAATCTTGGTGAGACTTTAGTCAGAAGTATGCAGAATCATCTAGATCGCTCGTTTCGAGCGATTAAATGCGAAAGAACAAGTTTTCTGGTGTTTTGACCACTCCACAGTGCGTTTGATATTTAGAGCCGCCGATAACTTGGTTTTCGTGGGGTTTCCAGCTGAAATATGCATTTTCTGGAAAATCTTTGTGTTTCATCTATGAGAAGTATGCAGAATCATCCAGAATGCTCTTTTCGAGCTAGTTAATGCGAGTAACACGTTGTCTGGAGTTTTCACCACCCCACAGTGCGTTTGATATGCAGAACCGGCGACATCTTGGTTTTAGTCGGGTTTCAAGCTGAGATGTGCATTTTCTGCGATAATATTGGTGAGACTTCAGACAGAAGAATGCAGAATCATCTAGATCGCTCTTTTCGAGTTCGTTAATGCGAGAAACACGTTTTCCGGTGTTTTCATCACTCCACAGGGCGTTTGATATGCAGAACCGGCGATATCTTGGTTTTCGTGGGGTTTCCAGCTGAGATATGCATTTTCTGCGATAATCTTGGTGAGACTTTAGTCAGAAGTATGCAGAATCATCTAGATCGCTCGTTTCGAGCGATTAAATGCGAAAGAACAAGTTTTCTGGTGTTTTGACCACTCCACAGTGCGTTTGATATTTAGAGCCGCCGATAACTTGGTTTTCGTGGGGTTTCCAGCTGAAATATGCATTTTCTGGAAAATCTTTGTGTTTCATCTATGAGAAGTATGCAGAATCATCCAGAATGCTCTTTTCGAGCTATTTAATGCGAGAAACACGTTTTCTGGTGTTTTCACCACCCCACAGTGCGTTTGATATGCAGAACCGGCGACATCTTGATTTTCGTGTGGTTTCTAGCTGAGATGTGCATTTTCTGCGATAATATTGGTGAGACTTCAGACAGAAGTATGCAGAATCATCTAGATCGCTCGTTTCGAGCTATTTAATGCGAAAGAACAAGTTTTCTGGTGTTTTGACCACTCCACAGTGCGTTTGATATTTAGAGCCGCCGATAACTTGGTTTTCGTGGGGTTTCCAGCTGAAATATGCATTTTCTGGAAAATCTTTGTGTTTCATCTATGAGAAGTATGCAGAATCATCCAGAATGCTCTTTTCGAGCTAGTTAATGCGAGTAACACGTTGTCTGGAGTTTTCACCACCCCACAGTGCGTTTGATATGCAGAACCGGCGACATCTTGGTTTTAGTCGGGTTTCAAGCTGAGATGTGCATTTTCTGCGATAATATTGGTGAGACTTCAGACAGAAGAATGCAGAATCATCTAGATCGCTCTTTTCGAGTTCGTTAATGCGAGAAACACGTTTTCCGGTGTTTTCATCACTCCACAGGGCGTTTGATATGCAGAACCGGCGATATCTTGGTTTTCGTGGGGTTTCCAGCTGAGATATGCATTTTCTGCGATAATCTTGGTGAGACTTTAGTCAGAAGTATGCAGAATCATCTAGATCGCTCGTTTCGAGCGATTAAATGCGAAAGAACAAGTTTTCTGGTGTTTTGACCACTCCACAGTGCGTTTGATATTTAGAGCCGCCGATAACTTGGTTTTCGTGGGGTTTCCAGCTGAAATATGCATTTTCTGGAAAATCTTTGTGTTTCATCTATGAGAAGTATGCAGAATCATCCAGAATGCTCTTTTCGAGCTATTTAATGCGAGAAACACGTTTTCTGGTGTTTTCACCACCCCACAGTGCGTTTGATATGCAGAACCGGCGACATCTTGATTTTCGTGTGGTTTCTAGCTGAGATGTGCATTTTCTGCGATAATATTGGTGAGACTTCAGACAGAAGTATGCAGAATCATCTAGATCGCTCGTTTCGAGCTATTTAATGCGAAAGAACAAGTTTTCTGGTGTTTTGACCACTCCACAGTGCGTTTGATATTTAGAGCCGCCGATAACTTGGTTTTCGTGGGGTTTCCAGCTGAAATATGCATTTTCTGGAAAATCTTTGTGTTTCATCTATGAGAAGTATGCAGAATCATCCAGAATGCTCTTTTCGAGCTAGTTAATGCGAGTAACACGTTGTCTGGTGTTTTCACCACTCCACAGTGCGTCTGATATGCATAACCGGCGATATCTTGGTTTTCGTGGGGTTTCCAGCTGAAATATGCATTTTCTGCGATAATCTTGGTGAGTCTTCTGTCAGAAGTATGCAGAATCATCGAGATCGCTCTTTTCGAGTTCGTTAATGCGAGAAACACGTTTTCCGGTGTTTTCATCACTCCACAGGGCGTTTGATATGCAGAACCGGCGATATCTTGGTTTTCGTGGGGTTTCCAGCTGAGATATGCATTTTCTGCGATAATCTTGGTGAGACTTTAGTCAGAAGTATGCAGAATCATCTAGATCGCTCGTTTCGAGCGATTAAATGCGAAAGAACAAGTTTTCTGGTGTTTTGACCACTCCACAGTGCGTTTGATATTTAGAGCCGCCGATAACTTGGTTTTCGTGGGGTTTCCAGCTGAAATATGCATTTTCTGGAAAATCTTTGCGTTTCATCTATGAGAAGTATGCAGAATCATCCAGAACGCTCTTTTCGAGCTAGTTAATGCGAGTAACACGTTGTCTGGAGTTTTCACCACCCCACAGTGCGTTTGATATGCAGAACCGGCGACATCTTGGTTTTAGTCGGGTTTCAAGCTGAGATGTGCATTTTCTGCGATAATATTGGTGAGACTTCAGACAGAAGTATGCAGAATCATCTAGATCGCTCTTTTCGAGCTAGTTAATGCGAGTAACACGTTTTCTGGTGTTTTCATCACTCCACAGGGCGTTTGAAATGCAGAACCGGCGATATCTTGGTTTTCGTGGGGTTTCCAACTGAGATATGCATTTTCTGCGATAATCTTAGTGAGTCTTCTGTCAGAAGTATGCAGAATCATCTAGATCGCCCTTTTCGAGCTATTTAATGCGAGAAACACGTTTTCTGGTGTTTCCACCACCCCACAGTGCGTTTGATATGCAGAACCGGCGACATCTTGATTTTCGTGAGGTTTCAAGCTGAGATATGCATTTTCTGCGATAATATTGGTGAGACTTCTGTCCCAAGTATGCAGTATCATCGATATCGCTCTTTTCGAGCTATTTAATGCGAGAAACACGTTATCTGGTGTTTTGACCACTCCACAGTGCGTTTGATATGTAGAGCCGCCGATAACTTGGTTTTCGTGGGGTTTCCAGCTGAGAGATGCATTTTCTGCGATAATCTTGGTGTTTCATCTATGAGAAGTATGCAGAATCATCGAGAATGCTCTTTTCGAGTTCGTTAATGCGAGAAACACGTTTTCTGGTGTTTTCAACATTCCACAGTGCGTCGGATATGCAGAACCGACGATATCTTGGTTTTCGTGGGGTTTCCAGCTGAGATATGCATTTTCTGCGATCATCTTGGTGAGTCTTCTGTCAGAAGTATGCAGAATCATCGAGATCGCTAGTTTCGAGCTATTTAATGCGAAAAAACAAGTTTTCTGGTGTTTTGACCACTCCACAGCGCGTTTGATATGTAGTGCCGCCGATAACTTGGTTTTCGTTGGGTTTCCAGCTGAAATATGCATTTTCTGCGATAATCTTGGTGTTTCATCTATGAGAAGTATGCAGAATCATCGAGAACGCTCTTTTCGAGCTAGTTAATGCGAGAAACACGTTTTCTGGTGTTTTCACCACTCCACAGTGCGTCTAATATACAGAACCGGCGACATCTTGGTTTTAGTCGGGTTTCAAGCTGAGATGTGCATTTTCTGCGATAATATTGGTGAGACTTCAGACAGAAGTATGCAGAATCATCTAGATCGCTCTTTTCGAGCTAGTTAATGCGAGTAACACGTTTTCTGGTGTTTTCATCACTCCACAGGGCGTTTGAAATGCAGAACCGGCGATATCTTGGTTTTCGTGGGGTTTCCAGCTGAGATATGCATTTTCTGCGATAATCTTGGTGAGACTTCAGTCAGAAGTATGCAGAATCATCTAGATCGCTCGTTTCGAGCTATTTAATGCGAGAAACACGTTATCTGGTTGTTTTCACCACTCGATAGTGCGTTTGATATGCAGAACCTGGGACATCTTGATTTTCGTGAGGTTTCTAGCTGCGATATGCATTTTCTGCGATAATATTGGTGAGACTTCTGTCCGAAGTATGCAGAATCATCTAGATCGCTCGTTTCGAGCTATTTAATGCGAAAAAACAAGTTTTCTGGTGTTTTGACCACTCCACAGTGCGTTTGATATGTAGAGCCGCCGATAACTTGGTTTTCGTGGGGTTTCCAGCTGAGAGATGCATTTTCTGCGATAATCTTGGTGAGACTTCTGTCCGAAGTATGCAGAATCATCTAGATCGCTCGTTTCGAGCTATTTAATGCGAAAAAACAAGTTTTCTGGTGTTTTGACCACTCCACAGTGCCTTTGATATGTAGAGCCGCCGATAACTTGGTTTTCGAGGGGTTTCCAGCTGAAATATGCATTTTCGGCGATAATCTCTGTGTTTCATCTATGAGAAGTATGCAGAATCATCCAGAACGCTCTATTCGAGCTATTTAATGCAAGAAACACGTTTTCTGGTGTTTTCACCACCCCACAGTGCGTTTGATATGCAGAACCGGCGACATCTTGATTTTCGTGAGGTTTCAAGCTGAGAAATGCATTTTCTGCGATAATCTTGGTGAGTGTTCTGTCAGAAGTATGCAGAACCATCGATATCGCTCTTTTCGAGCTATATAATGCGAGAAACACGTTATCTGTGTTTTGACCACTCCACAGTGCGTTTGATATGTAGAGCCGCCGATAACTTGGTTTTCGTGGGGTTTCCAGCTGAAATATGCATTTTCTGCGATTATCATGGTGTGTCATCTATGAGAAGTATGCAGAATCATCGAGAACGCTCTTTTCGAGCTAGTTAATGCGAGTAACACGTCTTCTGGTGTTTTCACCACTCCACGGTGCGTCTGATATGCAGAACCGGCGATATCTTGGTTTTCGTGGGATTTTCAGCTGAGATATGCATTTTCTGCGATAATCTTGGTGAGTGTTCTGTCAGAAGTATGCAGAATCATCGAGATCGCTCTTTTCGAGCTATTTAATGCGAGAAACACGTTATCTGGTGTTTTGACCACTCCACAGTGCGTTTGATATGTAGAGCCGCCGATAACTTGGTTTTCGTGGGGTTTCCAGCTGAGAGATGCATTTTCTGCGATAATCTTGGTGAGACTTCTGTCCGAAGTATGCAGAATCATCTAGATCGCTCGTTTCGATCTATTTAATGCGAAAAAACAAGTTTTCTGGTGTTTTGACCACTCCACAGTGCGTTTGATATGTAGAGCCGCCGATAACTTGGTTTTCGTGGGGTTTCCAGCTGAAATATGCATTTTCTGCGATAATCATGGTGTTTCATCTATGTGAAGTATGCAGAATCATCGAGATCGCTCTATTCGAGCTATTTAATGCAAGAAACACGTTTTCTGGTGTTTTCACCACCCCACAGTGCGTTTGATATGCAGAACCGGCGTCATCTTGATTTTCGTGAGGTTTCAAGCTGAGATATGCATTTTCTGCGATAATATTGGTGACACTTGTGTCCGAAGTATGCAGAACCATCGATATCGCTCTTTTCGAGCTATATAATGCGAGAAACACGTTATCTGTGTTTTGACCACTCCACAGTGCGTTTGATATGTAGAGCCGCCGATAACTTGGTTTTCGTGGGGTTTCCAGCTGAAATATGCATTTTCTGCGATAATCATGGTGTGTCATCTATGAGATGTATGCAGAATCATCGAGAACGCTCTTTTCGTGCTAGTTAATGCGAGTAACACGTCTTCTGGTGTTTTCACCACTCCACGGTGCGTCTGATATGCAGAACCGGCGATATCTTGATTTTCGTGAGGTTTCAAGCTGAGATATGCATTTTCTGCGATAATATTGGTGAGACTTCTGTCCGAAGTATGCAGAATCATCTAGATCGCTCGTTTCGAGCTATTTAATGCGAAAAAACAAGTTTTCTGGTGTTTTGACCACTCCACAGTGCGTTTGATATGTAGAGCCGCCGATATCTTGGTTTTCGAGGGGTTTCCAGCTGAAATATGCATTTTCGACGATAATCTCTGTGTTTCATCTATGAGAAGTATGCAGAATCATCCAGAACGCTCTTTTCGAGCTAGTTAATGCGAGTAACACGTTTTCTGGTGTTTTCATCACTCCACAGGGCGTTTGATATGCAGAACCGGCGATATCTTGGTTTTCGTGGGGTTTCCAGCTGAGAGATGCATTTTCTGCGATAATCTTGGTGAGTGTTCTGTCAGAAGTATGCAGAACCATCGATATCGCTCTTTTCGAGCTATATAATGCGAGAAACACGTTCTCTGTGTTTTGACCACTCCACAGTGCGTTTGATATGTAGAGCCGCCGATAACCTGGTTTTTGTAGGGTTTCCAGCTGAAAGATGCATTTTCTGCGATAATCTTGGTGTTTCATCTATGTGAAGTATGCAGAATCATCGAGATCGCTCTATTGGAGCTATTTAATGCAAGAAACACGTTTTCTGGTGTTTTCACCACCCCACAGTGCGTTTGATATGCAGAACCGGCGACATCTTGATTTTCGTGAGGGTTCAAGCTGAGATATGCATTTTCTGCGATAATATTGGTGAGACTTCTGTCCGAAGTATGCAGAACCATCGATATCGCTCTTTTCGAGCTATATAATGCGAGAAACACGTTATCTGTGTTTTGACCACTCCACAGTGCGTTTGATATGTAGAGCCGCCGATAACTTGGTTTTCGTGGGGTTTCCAGCTGAAATATGCATTTTCTGCGATAATCATGGTGTGTCATCTATGAGCAGTATGCAGAATCATCGAGAACGCTCTTTTCGAGCTAGTTAATGCAAGTAACACGTCTTCTGGTGTTTTCACCACTCCACGGTGCGTCTGATATGCAGAACCGGCGATATCTTGATTTTCGTGAGGTTTCAAGCTGAGATATGCATTTTCTGCGATAATATTGGTGAGACTTCTGTCCGAAGTATGCAGAATCATCTAGATCGCTCGTTTCGAGCTGTTTAATGCGAGAAACACGTTTTCTGGTTTTTTCAACATTCCACAGTGCGTCTGATATGCAGATCCGACGATATCTTGGTTTTCGTGTGGTTTCCAGATGAGAGATGCATTTTCTGCGATAATCTTGGTGAGTGTTCTGTCAGAAGTATGCAGAATCATCGAGATCGCTCTTTTCGAGCTATTTAATGCGAGAAACACGTTATCTGGTTGTTTTCACCACTCCACAGTGCGTTTGATATGCAGAACCGGCGACATCTTGATTTTCGTGAGGTTTCAAGCTGAGATGTGCATTTTCTGCGATAATATTGGTGAGACTTCAAACAGAAGTATGCAGAATCATCTAGATCGCTCGTTTCGAGCTATTTAATGCGAGAAACACGTTATCTGGTTGTTATCACCACTCCACAGTGCGTCTGAAATGCAGAACCGGCGATATCTTGATTTTCGTGATGTTTCCAGCTGAGATATGCATTTTCTGCGATAATCTTGGAGAGTCTTCTGTCAGAAATATGCAGAATCATCGAGATCGCTCTTTTCGAGTTCGTTAATGCGAGAAACACGTTTTCCGGTGTTTTCATCACTCCACAGGGCGTTTGATATGCAGAACCGGCGATATCTTGGTTTTCGTGGGGTTTCCAGCTGAGATATGCATTTTCTGCGATAATCTTGGTGAGACTTTAGTCAGAAGTATGCAGAATCATCTAGATCGCTCGTTTCGAGCGATTAAATGCGAAAGAACAAGTTTTCTGGTGTTTTGACCACTCCACAGTGCGTTTGATATTTAGAGCCGCCGATAACTTGGTTTTCGTGGGGTTTCCAGCTGAAATATGCATTTTCTGGAAAATCTTTGCGTTTCATCTATGAGAAGTATGCAGAATCATCCAGAACGCTCTTTTCGAGCTAGTTAATGCGAGTAACACGTTGTCTGGAGTTTTCACCACCCCACAGTGCGTTTGATATGCAGAACCGGCGACATCTTGGTTTTAGTCGGGTTTCAAGCTGAGATGTGCATTTTCTGCGATAATATTGGTGAGACTTCAGACAGAAGTATGCAGAATCATCTAGATCGCTCTTTTCGAGCTAGTTAATGCGAGTAACACGTTTTCTGGTGTTTTCATCACTCCACAGGGCGTTTGAAATGCAGAACCGGCGATATCTTGGTTTTCGTGGGGTTTCCAACTGAGATATGCATTTTCTGCGATAATCTTAGTGAGTCTTCTGTCAGAAGTATGCAGAATCATCTAGATCGCCCTTTTCGAGCTATTTAATGCGAGAAACACGTTTTCTGGTGTTTCCACCACCCCACAGTGCGTTTGATATGCAGAACCGGCGACATCTTGATTTTCGTGAGGTTTCAAGCTGAGATATGCATTTTCTGCGATAATATTGGTGAGACTTCTGTCCCAAGTATGCAGTATCATCGATATCGCTCTTTTCGAGCTATTTAATGCGAGAAACACGTTATCTGGTGTTTTGACCACTCCACAGTGCGTTTGATATGTAGAGCCGCCGATAACTTGGTTTTCGTGGGGTTTCCAGCTGAGAGATGCATTTTCTGCGATAATCTTGGTGTTTCATCTATGAGAAGTATGCAGAATCATCGAGAATGCTCTTTTCGAGTTCGTTAATGCGAGAAACACGTTTTCTGGTGTTTTCAACATTCCACAGTGCGTCGGATATGCAGAACCGACGATATCTTGGTTTTCGTGGGGTTTCCAGCTGAGATATGCATTTTCTGCGATCATCTTGGTGAGTCTTCTGTCAGAAGTATGCAGAATCATCGAGATCGCTAGTTTCGAGCTATTTAATGCGAAAAAACAAGTTTTCTGGTGTTTTGACCACTCCACAGCGCGTTTGATATGTAGTGCCGCCGATAACTTGGTTTTCGTTGGGTTTCCAGCTGAAATATGCATTTTCTGCGATAATCTTGGTGTTTCATCTATGAGAAGTATGCAGAATCATCGAGAACGCTCTTTTCGAGCTAGTTAATGCGAGAAACACGTTTTCTGGTGTTTTCACCACTCCACAGTGCGTCTAATATACAGAACCGGCGACATCTTGGTTTTAGTCGGGTTTCAAGCTGAGATGTGCATTTTCTGCGATAATATTGGTGAGACTTCAGACAGAAGTATGCAGAATCATCTAGATCGCTCTTTTCGAGCTAGTTAATGCGAGTAACACGTTTTCTGGTGTTTTCATCACTCCACAGGGCGTTTGAAATGCAGAACCGGCGATATCTTGGTTTTCGTGGGGTTTCCAGCTGAGATATGCATTTTCTGCGATAATCTTGGTGAGACTTCAGTCAGAAGTATGCAGAATCATCTAGATCGCTCGTTTCGAGCTATTTAATGCGAGAAACACGTTATCTGGTTGTTTTCACCACTCGATAGTGCGTTTGATATGCAGAACCTGGGACATCTTGATTTTCGTGAGGTTTCTAGCTGCGATATGCATTTTCTGCGATAATATTGGTGAGACTTCTGTCCGAAGTATGCAGAATCATCTAGATCGCTCGTTTCGAGCTATTTAATGCGAAAAAACAAGTTTTCTGGTGTTTTGACCACTCCACAGTGCGTTTGATATGTAGAGCCGCCGATAACTTGGTTTTCGTGGGGTTTCCAGCTGAGAGATGCATTTTCTGCGATAATCTTGGTGAGACTTCTGTCCGAAGTATGCAGAATCATCTAGATCGCTCGTTTCGAGCTATTTAATGCGAAAAAACAAGTTTTCTGGTGTTTTGACCACTCCACAGTGCCTTTGATATGTAGAGCCGCCGATAACTTGGTTTTCGAGGGGTTTCCAGCTGAAATATGCATTTTCGGCGATAATCTCTGTGTTTCATCTATGAGAAGTATGCAGAATCATCCAGAACGCTCTATTCGAGCTATTTAATGCAAGAAACACGTTTTCTGGTGTTTTCACCACCCCACAGTGCGTTTGATATGCAGAACCGGCGACATCTTGATTTTCGTGAGGTTTCAAGCTGAGAAATGCATTTTCTGCGATAATCTTGGTGAGTGTTCTGTCAGAAGTATGCAGAACCATCGATATCGCTCTTTTCGAGCTATATAATGCGAGAAACACGTTATCTGTGTTTTGACCACTCCACAGTGCGTTTGATATGTAGAGCCGCCGATAACTTGGTTTTCGTGGGGTTTCCAGCTGAAATATGCATTTTCTGCGATTATCATGGTGTGTCATCTATGAGAAGTATGCAGAATCATCGAGAACGCTCTTTTCGAGCTAGTTAATGCGAGTAACACGTCTTCTGGTGTTTTCACCACTCCACGGTGCGTCTGATATGCAGAACCGGCGATATCTTGGTTTTCGTGGGATTTTCAGCTGAGATATGCATTTTCTGCGATAATCTTGGTGAGTGTTCTGTCAGAAGTATGCAGAATCATCGAGATCGCTCTTTTCGAGCTATTTAATGCGAGAAACACGTTATCTGGTGTTTTGACCACTCCACAGTGCGTTTGATATGTAGAGCCGCCGATAACTTGGTTTTCGTGGGGTTTCCAGCTGAGAGATGCATTTTCTGCGATAATCTTGGTGAGACTTCTGTCCGAAGTATGCAGAATCATCTAGATCGCTCGTTTCGATCTATTTAATGCGAAAAAACAAGTTTTCTGGTGTTTTGACCACTCCACAGTGCGTTTGATATGTAGAGCCGCCGATAACTTGGTTTTCGTGGGGTTTCCAGCTGAAATATGCATTTTCTGCGATAATCATGGTGTTTCATCTATGTGAAGTATGCAGAATCATCGAGATCGCTCTATTCGAGCTATTTAATGCAAGAAACACGTTTTCTGGTGTTTTCACCACCCCACAGTGCGTTTGATATGCAGAACCGGCGTCATCTTGATTTTCGTGAGGTTTCAAGCTGAGATATGCATTTTCTGCGATAATATTGGTGACACTTGTGTCCGAAGTATGCAGAACCATCGATATCGCTCTTTTCGAGCTATATAATGCGAGAAACACGTTATCTGTGTTTTGACCACTCCACAGTGCGTTTGATATGTAGAGCCGCCGATAACTTGGTTTTCGTGGGGTTTCCAGCTGAAATATGCATTTTCTGCGATAATCATGGTGTGTCATCTATGAGATGTATGCAGAATCATCGAGAACGCTCTTTTCGTGCTAGTTAATGCGAGTAACACGTCTTCTGGTGTTTTCACCACTCCACGGTGCGTCTGATATGCAGAACCGGCGATATCTTGATTTTCGTGAGGTTTCAAGCTGAGATATGCATTTTCTGCGATAATATTGGTGAGACTTCTGTCCGAAGTATGCAGAATCATCTAGATCGCTCGTTTCGAGCTATTTAATGCGAAAAAACAAGTTTTCTGGTGTTTTGACCACTCCACAGTGCGTTTGATATGTAGAGCCGCCGATATCTTGGTTTTCGAGGGGTTTCCAGCTGAAATATGCATTTTCGACGATAATCTCTGTGTTTCATCTATGAGAAGTATGCAGAATCATCCAGAACGCTCTTTTCGAGCTAGTTAATGCGAGTAACACGTTTTCTGGTGTTTTCATCACTCCACAGGGCGTTTGATATGCAGAACCGGCGATATCTTGGTTTTCGTGGGGTTTCCAGCTGAGAGATGCATTTTCTGCGATAATCTTGGTGAGTGTTCTGTCAGAAGTATGCAGAACCATCGATATCGCTCTTTTCGAGCTATATAATGCGAGAAACACGTTCTCTGTGTTTTGACCACTCCACAGTGCGTTTGATATGTAGAGCCGCCGATAACCTGGTTTTTGTAGGGTTTCCAGCTGAAAGATGCATTTTCTGCGATAATCTTGGTGTTTCATCTATGTGAAGTATGCAGAATCATCGAGATCGCTCTATTGGAGCTATTTAATGCAAGAAACACGTTTTCTGGTGTTTTCACCACCCCACAGTGCGTTTGATATGCAGAACCGGCGACATCTTGATTTTCGTGAGGGTTCAAGCTGAGATATGCATTTTCTGCGATAATATTGGTGAGACTTCTGTCCGAAGTATGCAGAACCATCGATATCGCTCTTTTCGAGCTATATAATGCGAGAAACACGTTATCTGTGTTTTGACCACTCCACAGTGCGTTTGATATGTAGAGCCGCCGATAACTTGGTTTTCGTGGGGTTTCCAGCTGAAATATGCATTTTCTGCGATAATCATGGTGTGTCATCTATGAGCAGTATGCAGAATCATCGAGAACGCTCTTTTCGAGCTAGTTAATGCAAGTAACACGTCTTCTGGTGTTTTCACCACTCCACGGTGCGTCTGATATGCAGAACCGGCGATATCTTGATTTTCGTGAGGTTTCAAGCTGAGATATGCATTTTCTGCGATAATATTGGTGAGACTTCTGTCCGAAGTATGCAGAATCATCTAGATCGCTCGTTTCGAGCTGTTTAATGCGAGAAACACGTTTTCTGGTTTTTTCAACATTCCACAGTGCGTCTGATATGCAGATCCGACGATATCTTGGTTTTCGTGTGGTTTCCAGATGAGAGATGCATTTTCTGCGATAATCTTGGTGAGTGTTCTGTCAGAAGTATGCAGAATCATCGAGATCGCTCTTTTCGAGCTATTTAATGCGAGAAACACGTTATCTGGTTGTTTTCACCACTCCACAGTGCGTTTGATATGCAGAACCGGCGACATCTTGATTTTCGTGAGGTTTCAAGCTGAGATGTGCATTTTCTGCGATAATATTGGTGAGACTTCAAACAGAAGTATGCAGAATCATCTAGATCGCTCGTTTCGAGCTATTTAATGCGAGAAACACGTTATCTGGTTGTTATCACCACTCCACAGTGCGTCTGAAATGCAGAACCGGCGATATCTTGATTTTCGTGATGTTTCCAGCTGAGATATGCATTTTCTGCGATAATCTTGGAGAGTCTTCTGTCAGAAATATGCAGAATCATCTAGATCGCTCTTTTCGAGCTATTTAATGCGAGAAACACGTTATCTGGTGTTTTCACCACTCCACAGTGCGTTTGATATGCAGAACCGGCGACATCTTGGATTTCGTCGGGTTTCAAGCTGAGGTATGCATTTTCTACGATAATCTTGGTGAGTCTTCTGTCAGAAGTATGCAGTATCATCGATATCGCTCTTTTCGAGCTATTTAATGTGAGAAACACGTTATCTGGTGTTTTGACCACTCCACAGTGCGTTTGATATGTAGAGCCGCCGATAACTTGGTTTTCGTGGGGTTTCCAGCTGAAATATGCATTTTCTGCGATAATCTCTGTGTTTCATCTATGAGAAGTATGCAGAATCATCGAGATCGCTCTATTCGAGCTATTTAATGCGAGAAACACGTTATCTGGTTGTTTTCACCACTCCACAGTGCGTTTGATATGCAGAACCGGCGACATCTTGATTTTCGTGAGGTTTCAAGCTGAGATATGCATTTTCTGCGATAATCTTGGTGAGTCCTCTGTCAGAAGTATGCAGAATCATCTAGATCGCTCTTTTCGAGCTATTTAATGCGAGAAACACGTTTTCTGGTGTTTTCACCACCCCACAGTGCGTTTGATATGCAGAACCGGCGACATCTTGGTTTTCGTGGGGTTTCCAGCTGAAATATGCATTTTCTGCGATAATCTTGGTGAGTCTTCTGTCAGAAATATGCAGAATCATCTAGATCGCTCTTTTCGAGCTATTTAATGCGAGAAACACGTTATCTGGTGTTTTCACCACTCCACAGTGCGTTTGATATGCAGAACCGGCGACATCTTGGATTTCGTCGGGTTTCCAGCTGAGATATGCATTTTCTGCGATAATCTTGGTGAGTCTTCTGTCAGCAGTATGCAGAATCATCGAGATCGCTCTATTCGAGCTATTTAATGCGAGAAACACGTTATCTGGTTGTTTTCACCACTCCACAGTGCGTTTGATATGCAGAACCGGCGACATCTTGATTTTTGTGAGGTTTCTAGCTGATATATGCATTTTCTGCGATAATATTGGTGAAACTTCAGTCAGAAGTATGCAGAATCGTCTAGATCGCTCGTTTCGAGCTATTTAATGCGAAAGAACAAGTTTTCTGGTGTTTTGACCACTCCACAATGCGTTTGATATGTAGAGCCTCCGATAACTTGGTTTTCGTGGGGTTTCCAGCTGAAATATGCATTTTCTGGAAAATCTTTGTGTTTCATCTATGAGAAGTATGCAGAATCATCGAGATCGCTCTATTCGAGCTAGTTAATGCGAGAAACACGTTATCTGGTTGTTTTCACCACTCCACAGTGCGTTTGATATGCAGAACCGGCGACATCTTGATTTTCGTGAGGTTTCAAGCTGAGATGTGCATTTTCTGCGATAATATTGGTGAGACTTCAGACAGAAGTATGCAGAATCATCTAGATCGCTCGTTTCGAGCTATTTAATGCGAGAAACACGTTATCTGGTTGTTATCACCACTCCACAGTGCGTCTGAAATGCAGAACCGGCGATATCTTGATTTTCGTGATGTTTCCAGCTGAGATATGCATTTTCTGCGATAATCTTGGTGAGTCTTCTGTCAGAAATATGCAGAATCATCTAGATCGCTCTTTTCGAGCTATTTAATGCGAGAAACACGTTATCTGGTGTTTTCACCACTCCACAGTGCGTTTGATATGCAGAACCGGCGACATCTTGGATTTCGTCGGGTTTCAAGCTGAGATATGCATTTTCTACGATAATCTTGGTGAGTCTTCTGTCAGAAGTATACAGTATCATCGATATCGCTCTTTTCGAGCTATTTAATGTGAGAAACACGTTATCTGGTGTTTTGACCACTCCACAGTGCGTTTGATATGTAGAGCCGCCGATAACGTGGTTTTCGTGGGGTTTCCAGCTGAAATATGCATTTTCTGCGATAATCTCTGTGTTTCATCTATGAGAAGTATGCAGAATCATCCAGAACGCTCTTTTCGAGCTAGTTAATGCGAGTAACACGTTTTCTGTTGTTTTCATCACTCCACAGGGCGTTTGATATGCAGAACCGGCGATATCTTGGTTTTCGTGGGGTTTCCAGCTGAGATATGCATTTTCTGCGATAATCTTGGTGAGTCCTCTGTCAGAAGTATGCAGAATCATCTAGATCGCTCTTTTCGAGCTATTTAATGCGAGAAACACGTTTTCTGGTGTTTTCACCACCCCACAGTGCGTTTGATATGCAGAACCGGCGACATCTTGGTTTTCGTCGGGTTTCAAGCTGAGATGTGCATTTTCTGCGATAATATTGGTGAGACTTCAGACAGAAGTATGCAGAATCATCTAGATCGCTCGTTTCGAGCTATTTAATGCTAGAAACACGTTATCTGGTTATCATCACCACTCCACAGTGCGTCTGAAATGCAGAACCGGCGATATCTTGATTTTCGTGATGTTTCCAGCTGAGAGATGCATTTTCTGCGATAATCTTGGTGAGTGTTCTGTCAGAAGTATGCAGATTCATCGAGATCGCTCTATTCGAGCTATTTAATGCGAGAAACACGTTATCTGGTTGTTTTCACCACTCCACAGTGCGTTTGATATGCAGAACCGGCGACATCTTGATTTTCGTGAGGTTTCTAGCTGAGATATGCATTTCCTGCGATAATATTGGTGAAACTTCAGTCAGTAGTATGCAGAATCGTCAAGATCGCTCGTTTCGAGCTATTTAATGCGAAAAATAAGTTTTCTGGTGTTTTGACCACTCCACAGTGCGTTTGATATGTAGAGCCGCCGATAACTTGGTTTTCGTGGGGTTTCCAGCTGAAATATGCATTTTCTGCGATAATCTTGGTGAGTCTTCTGTCAGAAGTATGCAGAATCATCGAGATCGCTCTATTCGAGCTATTTAATTCGAGAAACACGTTATCTGGTGTTTTCATCACTCCACAGGGCGTTTGATATGCAGAACCGGCGATATCTTGGTTTTCGTGGGGTTTCCAGCTGAGATGTGCATTTTCTGCGATAATCTTGGTGAGACTTTAGTCAGAAGTATGCAGAATCATCTAGATCGCTCGTTTCGAGCTATTTAATTCGAAAGAACAAGTTTTCTGGTGTTTTGACCACTCCACAGAGCGTTTGATATTTAGAGCCGCCGATAACTTGGTTTTCGTGGGGTTTCCAGCTGAAATATGCATTTTCTGCGATAATCTTGGTGAGTCTTCTGTCAGAAGTATGCAGAATCATCGAGATCGCTCTATTCGAGCTATTTAATTCGAGAAACACGTTATCTGGTGTTTTCATCACTCCACAGGGCGTTTGATATGCAGAACCGGCGATATCTTGGTTTTCGTGGGGTTTCCAGCTGAGAGATGCATTTTCTGCGATAATCTTGGTGAGTGTTCTGTCAGAAGTATGCAGAATCATCGAGATCGCTCTATTCGAGCTATTTAATGCGAGAAACACGTTATCTGGTTGTTTTCACCACTCCACAGTGCGTTTGATATGCAGAACCGGCGACATCTTGATTTTCGTGTGGTTTCTAGCTGAGATATGAATTTTCTGCGATAATATTGGTGAAACTTCAGTCAGAAGTATGCAGAATCGTTTAGATCGCTCGTTTCGAGCTATTTAATGCGAAAAATAAGTTTTCTGGTGTTTTGACTACTCCACAGTGCGTTTGATATGTAGAGCCGCCGATAACTTGGTTTTCGTGGGGTTTCCAGCTGAAATATGCATTTTCTGCGATAATCTTGGTGAGTCTTCTGTCAGAAGTATGCAGAATGATCGAGATCGCTCTATTCGAGCTATTTAATTCGAGAAACACGTTATCTGGTGTTTTCATCACTCCACAGGGCGTTTGATATGCAGAACCGGCGATATCCTGGTTTTCGTGGGGTTTCCAGCTGAGATGTGCATTTTCTGCGATAATCTTGGTGAGACTTTAGTCAGAAGTATGCAGAATCATCTAGATCGCTCGTTTCGAGCCATTAAATGCGAAAGAACAAGTTTTCTGGTGTTTTGACCACTCCACAGTGCGTTTGATAATTAGAGCCGCCGATAACTTGGTTTTCGTGGGGTTTCCAGCTGAAATATGCATTTTCTGGAAAATCTTTGTGTTTCATCTATGAGAAGTATGCAGTATCATCCAGAACGCTCTTTTCGAGCTAGTTAATGCGAGTAACACGTTGTCTGGTGTTTTCACCACTCCACAGTGCGTCTGATATGCATAACCGGCGATATCTTGGTTTTCGTGGGGTTTCCAGCTGAGATATGCATTTTCTGCGATAATCTTGGTGAGTCCTCTGTCAGAAGTATGCAGAATCATCTAGATCGCTCTTTTCGAGCTATTTAATGCGAGAAACACGTTTTCTGGTGTTTTCACCACCCCACAGTGCGTTTGATATGCAGAACCGGCGACATCTTGATTTTCGTGTGGTTTCTAGCTGAGATGTGCATTTTCTGCGATAATATTGGTGAGACTTCAGACAGAAGTATGCAGAATCATCTAGATCGCACGTTTCGAGCTATTTAATGCGAAAGAACAAGTTTTCTGGTGTTTTGACCACTCCACAGTGCGTTTGATATGTAGAGCCGCCGATAACTTGGTTTTCGTGGGGTTTCCAGCTGAAATATGCATTTTCTGCGATAATCTCTGTGTTTCATCTATGAGAAGTATGCAGAATCATCCAGAACGCTCTTTTCGAGCTAGTTAATGCGAGTAACACGTTTTCTGGTGTTTTCATCACTCCACAGGGCGTTTGATATGCAGAACCGGCGATATCTTGGTTTTCGTGGGGTTTCCAGCTGAGATATGCATTTTCTGCGATAATCTTGGTGAGTCCTCTGTCAGAAGTATGCAGAATCATCTAGATCGCTCTTTTCGAGCTATTTAATGCGAGAAACACGTTTTCTGGTGTTTTCACCACCCCACAGTGCGTTTGATATGCAGAACCGGCGACATCTTGGTTTTCGTCGGGTTTCAAGCTGAGATGTGCATTTTCTGCGATAATATTGGTGAGACTTCAGACAGAAGTATGCAGAATCATCTAGATCGCTCGTTTCGAGCTATTTAATGCTAGAAACACGTTATCTGGTTGTTATCACCACTCCACAGTGCGTCTGAAATGCAGAACCGGCGATATCTTGATTTTCGTGATGTTTCCAGCTGAGAGATGCATTTTCTGCGATAATCTTGGTGAGTGTTCTGTCAGAAGTATGCAGATTCATCGAGATCGCTCTATTCGAGATATTTAATGCGAGAAACACGTTATCTGGTTGTTTTCACCACTCCACAGGGCGTTTGATATGCAGAACCGGCGACATCTTGATTTTCGTGAGGTTTCTAGCTGAGATATGCATTTCCTGCGATAATATTGGTGAAACTTCAGTCAGTAGTATGCAGAATCGTCAAGATCGCTCGTTTCGAGCTATTTAATGCGAAAAATAAGTTTTCTGGTGTTTTGACCACTCCACAGTGCGTTTGATATGTGGAGCCGCCGATAACTTGGTTTTCGTGGGGTTTCCAGCTGAAATATGCATTTTCTGCGATAATCTTGGTGAGTCTTCTGTCAGAAGTATGCAGAATCATCGAGATCGCTCTATTCGAGCTATTTGATTCGAGAAACACGTTATCTGGTGTTTTCATCACTCCACAGGGCGTTTGATATGCAGAACCGGCGATGTCTTGGTTTTCGTGGGGTTTCCAGCTGAGATGTGCATTTTCTGCGATAATCTTGGTGAGACTTTAGTCAGAAGTATGCAGAATCATCTAGATCGCTCGTTTCGAGCTATTTAATGCGAAAGAACAAGTTTTCTGGTGTTTTGACCACTCCACAGTGCGTTTGATATTTAGAGCCGCCGATAACTTGGTTTTCGTGGGGTTTCCAGCTGAAATATGCATTTTCTGGAAAATCTTTGTGTTTCATCTATGAGAAGTATGCAGAATCATCCAGAATGCTCTTTTCGAGCTAGTTAATGCGAGTAACACGTTGTCTGGTGTTTTCACCACTCCACAGTGCGTCTGATATGCATAACCGGCGATATCTTGGTTTTCGTGGGGTTTCCAGCTGAAATATGCATTTTCTGCGATAATCTTGGTGAGTCTTCTGTCAGAAGTATGCAGAATCATCGAGATCGCTCTTTTCGAGTTCGTTAATGCGAGAAACACGTTTTCCGGTGTTTTCATCACTCCACAGGGCGTTTGATATGCAGAACCGGCGATATCTTGGTTTTCGTGGGGTTTCCAGCTGAGATATGCATTTTCTGCGATAATCTTGGTGAGACTTTAGTCAGAAGTATGCAGAATCATCTAGATCGCTCGTTTCGAGCGATTAAATGCGAAAGAACAAGTTTTCTGGTGTTTTGACCACTCCACAGTGCGTTTGATATTTAGAGCCGCCGATAACTTGGTTTTCGTGGGGTTTCCAGCTGAAATATGCATTTTCTGGAAAATCTTTGTGTTTCATCTATGAGAAGTATGCAGAATCATCCAGAATGCTCTTTTCGAGCTAGTTAATGCGAGTAACACGTTGTCTGGAGTTTTCACCACCCCACAGTGCGTTTGATATGCAGAACCGGCGACATCTTGGTTTTAGTCGGGTTTCAAGCTGAGATGTGCATTTTCTGCGATAATATTGGTGAGACTTCAGACAGAAGAATGCAGAATCATCTAGATCGCTCTTTTCGAGTTCGTTAATGCGAGAAACACGTTTTCCGGTGTTTTCATCACTCCACAGGGCGTTTGATATGCAGAACCGGCGATATCTTGGTTTTCGTGGGGTTTCCAGCTGAGATATGCATTTTCTGCGATAATCTTGGTGAGACTTTAGTCAGAAGTATGCAGAATCATCTAGATCGCTCGTTTCGAGCGATTAAATGCGAAAGAACAAGTTTTCTGGTGTTTTGACCACTCCACAGTGCGTTTGATATTTAGAGCCGCCGATAACTTGGTTTTCGTGGGGTTTCCAGCTGAAATATGCATTTTCTGGAAAATCTTTGTGTTTCATCTATGAGAAGTATGCAGAATCATCCAGAATGCTCTTTTCGAGCTATTTAATGCGAGAAACACGTTTTCTGGTGTTTTCACCACCCCACAGTGCGTTTGATATGCAGAACCGGCGACATCTTGATTTTCGTGTGGTTTCTAGCTGAGATGTGCATTTTCTGCGATAATATTGGTGAGACTTCAGACAGAAGTATGCAGAATCATCTAGATCGCTCGTTTCGAGCTATTTAATGCGAAAGAACAAGTTTTCTGGTGTTTTGACCACTCCACAGTGCGTTTGATATTTAGAGCCGCCGATAACTTGGTTTTCGTGGGGTTTCCAGCTGAAATATGCATTTTCTGGAAAATCTTTGTGTTTCATCTATGAGAAGTATGCAGAATCATCCAGAATGCTCTTTTCGAGCTAGTTAATGCGAGTAACACGTTGTCTGGTGTTTTCACCACTCCACAGTGCGTCTGATATGCATAACCGGCGATATCTTGGTTTTCGTGGGGTTTCCAGCTGAAATATGCATTTTCTGCGATAATCTTGGTGAGTCTTCTGTCAGAAGTATGCAGAATCATCGAGATCGCTCTTTTCGAGTTCGTTAATGCGAGAAACACGTTTTCCGGTGTTTTCATCACTCCACAGGGCGTTTGATATGCAGAACCGGCGATATCTTGGTTTTCGTGGGGTTTCCAGCTGAGATATGCATTTTCTGCGATAATCTTGGTGAGACTTTAGTCAGAAGTATGCAGAATCATCTAGATCGCTCGTTTCGAGCGATTAAATGCGAAAGAACAAGTTTTCTGGTGTTTTGACCACTCCACAGTGCGTTTGATATTTAGAGCCGCCGATAACTTGGTTTTCGTGGGGTTTCCAGCTGAAATATGCATTTTCTGGAAAATCTTTGCGTTTCATCTATGAGAAGTATGCAGAATCATCCAGAACGCTCTTTTCGAGCTAGTTAATGCGAGTAACACGTTGTCTGGAGTTTTCACCACCCCACAGTGCGTTTGATATGCAGAACCGGCGACATCTTGGTTTTAGTCGGGTTTCAAGCTGAGATGTGCATTTTCTGCGATAATATTGGTGAGACTTCAGACAGAAGTATGCAGAATCATCTAGATCGCTCTTTTCGAGCTAGTTAATGCGAGTAACACGTTTTCTGGTGTTTTCATCACTCCACAGGGCGTTTGAAATGCAGAACCGGCGATATCTTGGTTTTCGTGGGGTTTCCAACTGAGATATGCATTTTCTGCGATAATCTTAGTGAGTCTTCTGTCAGAAGTATGCAGAATCATCTAGATCGCCCTTTTCGAGCTATTTAATGCGAGAAACACGTTTTATGGTGTTTCCACCACCCCACAGTGCGTTTGATATGCAGAACCGGCGACATCTTGATTTTCGTGAGGTTTCAAGCTGAGATATGCATTTTCTGCGATAATATTGGTGAGACTTCTGTCCCAAGTATGCAGTATCATCGATATCGCTCTTTTCGAGCTATTTAATGCGAGAAACACGTTATCTGGTGTTTTGACCACTCCACAGTGCGTTTGATATGTAGAGCCGCCGATAACTTGGTTTTCGTGGGGTTTCCAGCTGAAATATGCATTTTCTGCGATAATCTTGGTGTTTCATCTATGAGAAGTATGCAGAATCATCGAGAACGCTCTTTTCGAGCTAGTTAATGCGAGAAACACGTTTTCTGGTGTTTTCACCACTCCACAGTGCGTCTAATATACAGAACCGGCGACATCTTGGTTTTAGTCGGGTTTCAAGCTGAGATGTGCATTTTCTGCGATAATATTGGTGAGACTTCAGACAGAAGTATGCAGAATCATCTAGATCGCTCTTTTCGAGCTAGTTAATGCGAGTAACACGTTTTCTGGTGTTTTCATCACTCCACAGGGCGTTTGAAATGCAGAACCGGCGATATCTTGGTTTTCGTGGGGTTTCCAGCTGAGATATGCATTTTCTGCGATAATCTTGGTGAGACTTCAGTCAGAAGTATGCAGAATCATCTAGATCGCTCGTTTCGAGCTATTTAATGCGAGAAACACGTTATCTGGTTGTTTTCACCACTCGATAGTGCGTTTGATATGCAGAACCTGGGACATCTTGATTTTCGTGAGGTTTCTAGCTGCGATATGCATTTTCTGCGATAATATTGGTGAGACTTCAGTCAGAAGTATGCAGAATGATCTAGATCGCCCTTTTCGAGCTATTTAATGCGAGAAACACGTTATCTGGTGTTGTCATCACTCCACAGGGCGTTTGATATGCAGAACCGGCGATATCTTGGTTTTCGTGGGGTTTGCAGCTGAGATATGCATTTTCTGTGATAATCTTGGTGAGACTTTAGTCAGAAGTATGCAGAATCATCTAGATCGCTCGTTTTGAGCTATTTAATTCGAAAGAACAAGTTTTCTGGTGTTTTGAATACTCCACAGTGCGTTTGATATGTAGAGCCGCCGATAACTTGGTTTTCGTGGGGTTTCCAGCTGAAATATGCATTTTCTGCGATAATCTTGGTGTTTCATCTATGAGAAGTATGCAGAATCATCGAGAACGCTCTTTTCGAGCTAGTTAATGCGAAAAAACAAGTTTTCTGGTGTTTTGACCACTCCACAGCGCGTTTGATATGTAGAGCCGCCGATAACTTGGTTTTCGTGGGGTTTCCAGCTGAAATATGCATTTTCTGCGATAATCTCTGTGTTTCATCTATGAGAAGTATGCAGAATCATCCAGAACGATCTTTGCGAGCTAGTTAATGCGAATAACACGTTTTCTGGTTTTTTCAACATTCCACAGTGCGTCTGATATGCAGATCCGACGATATCTTGGTTTTCGTGTGGTTTCCAGATGAGAGATGCATTTTCTGCGATAATCTTGGTGAGTGTTCTGTCAGAAGTATGCAGAATCATCGAGATCGCTCTTTTCGAGCTATTTAATGCGAGAAACACGTTATCTGGTGTTTTCACCACTCCACAGTGCGTTTGATATGCAGAACCGGCGACATCTTGGATTACGTCGGGATTCAAGCTGAGATATGCATTTTCTAAGATAATCTTGGTGAGACTTCTGTCAAACGTTTGCAGAATCATCTAGATCGCTCGTTTCGAGCTATTGAATGCGAAAAAACAAGTTTTCTGGTGTTTTGACCACTCCACAGCGCGTTTGATATGTAGAGCCGCCGATAACTTGGTTTTCGTGGGGTTTCCAGCTGAAATATGCATTTTCTGCGATAATCTCTGTGTTTCATCTATGAGAAGTATGCAGAATCATCCAGAACGATCTTTTCGAGCTAGTTAATGCGAGTAGCACGTTTTCTGGTGTTTTGACCACTCCACAGTGCGTTTGATATGTAGAGCCGCCGATAACCTGGTTTTCGTGGGGTTTCCAGCTGAAATATGCATTTGCTGCGATAATCTTGGTGTTTCATCTATGAGAAGTATGCAGAATCATCGAGAATGCTCTTTTCGAGTTCGTTAATGCGAGAAACACGTTTTCTGGTGTTTTCAACATTCCACAGTGCGTCGGATATGCAGAACCGACGATATCTTGGTTTTCGTGGGGTTTCCAGATGAGATATGCATTTTCTGCGATCATCTTGGTGAGTCTTCTGTCAGAAGTATGCAGAATCATCTAGATCGCTCGTTTCGAGCTGTTTAATGCGAGAAACACGTTATCTGGTTGTTTTCACCACTCGATAGTGCGTTTGATATGCAGAACCGGCGATATCTTGATTTTCGTGATGTTTCCAGCTGAGATATGCATTTTCTGCGATAATCTTGGTGAGTCTTCTGTCAGAAGTATGCAGAATCATCTAGATCGCTCTTTTCGAGCTATTTAATGCGAGAAACACGTTTTCTGGTGTTTCCACCACCCCACAGTGCGTTTGATATGCAGAACCGGCGACATCTTGATTTTCGTGAGGTTTCAAGCTGAGATATGCATTTTCTGCGATAATATTGGTGAGACTTCTGTCCCAAGTATGCAGTATCATCGATATCGCTCTTTTCGAGCTATTTAATGCGAGAAACACGTTATCTGGTGTTTTGACCACTCCACAGTGCGTTTGATATGTAGAGCCGCCGATAACTTGGTTTTCGTGGGGTTTCCAGCTGAAATATGCATTTTCTGCGATAATCTTGGTGTTTCATCTATGAGAAGTATGCAGAATCATCGAGAACGCTCTTTTCGAGCTAGTTAATGCGAGAAACACGTTTTCTGGTGTTTTCACCACTCCACAGTGCGTCTAATATACAGAACCGGCGATATCTTGGTTTTCGTGGGGTTTCCAGCTGAGATATGCATTTTCTGCGATAATCTTGGTGAGACTTCAGTCAGAAGTATGCAGAATCATCTAGATCGCTCGTTTCGAGCTATTTAATGCGAGAAACACGTTATCTGGTTGTTTTCACCACTCGATAGTGCGTTTGATATGCAGAACCTGGGACATCTTGATTTTCGTGAGGTTTCTAGCTGCGATATGCATTTTCTGCGATAATATTGGTGAGACTTCAGTCAGAAGTATGCAGAATGATCTAGATCGCCCTTTTCGAGCTATTTAATGCGAGAAACACGTTATCTGGTGTTGTCATCACTCCACAGGGCGTTTGATATGCAGAACCGGCGATATCTTGGTTTTCGTGGGGTTTGCAGCTGAGATATGCATTTTCTGTGATAATCTTGGTGAGACTTTAGTCAGAAGTATGCAGAATCATCTAGATCGCTCGTTTTGAGCTATTTAATTCGAAAGAACAAGTTTTCTGGTGTTTTGAATACTCCACAGTGCGTTTGATATGTAGAGCCGCCGATAACTTGGTTTTCGTGGGGTTTCCAGCTGAAATATGCATTTTCTGCGATAATCTTGGTGTTTCATCTATGAGAAGTATGCAGAATCATCGAGAACGCTCTTTTCGAGCTAGTTAATGCGAAAAAACAAGTTTTCTGGTGTTTTGACCACTCCACAGCGCGTTTGATATGTAGAGCCGCCGATAACTTGGTTTTCGTGGGGTTTCCAGCTGAAATATGCATTTTCTGCGATAATCTCTGTGTTTCATCTATGAGAAGTATGCAGAATCATCCAGAACGATCTTTGCGAGCTAGTTAATGCGAATAACACGTTTTCTGGTTTTTTCAACATTCCACAGTGCGTCTGATATGCAGATCCGACGATATCTTGGTTTTCGTGTGGTTTCCAGATGAGAGATGCATTTTCTGCGATAATCTTGGTGAGTGTTCTGTCAGAAGTATGCAGAATCATCGAGATCGCTCTTTTCGAGCTATTTAATGCGAGAAACACGTTATCTGGTGTTTTCACCACTCCACAGTGCGTTTGATATGCAGAACCGGCGACATCTTGGATTACGTCGGGTTTCAAGCTGAGATATGCATTTTCTAAGATAATCTTGGTGAGACTTCTGTCAAACGTTTGCAGAATCATCTAGATCGCTCGTTTCGAGCTATTGAATGCGAAAAAACAAGTTTTCTGGTGTTTTGACCACTCCACAGCGCGTTTGATATGTAGAGCCGCCGATAACTTGGTTTTCGTGGGGTTTCCAGCTGAAATATGCATTTTCTGCGATAATCTCTGTGTTTCATCTATGAGAAGTATGCAGAATCATCCAGAACGATCTTTTCGAGCTAGTTAATGCGAGTAGCACGTCTTCTGGTGTTTTGACCACTCCACAGTGCGTTTGATATGTAGAGCCGCCGATAACCTGGTTTTCGTGGGGTTTCCAGCTGAAATATGCATTTGCTGCGATAATCTTGGTGTTTCATCTATGAGAAGTATGCAGAATCATCGAGAATGCTCTTTTCGAGTTCGTTAATGCGAGAAACACGTTTTCTGGTGTTTTCAACATTCCACAGTGCGTCGGATATGCAGAACCGACGATATCTTGGTTTTCGTGGGGTTTCCAGATGAGATATGCATTTTCTGCGATCATCTTGGTGAGTCTTCTGTCAGAAGTATGCAGAATCATCGAGATCGCTAGTTTCGAGCTATTTAATGCGAAAAACAAGGTTTCTGGTGTTTTGACCACTCCACAGCGCGTTTGATATGTAGAGCCGCCGATAACTTGGTTTTCGTGGGGTTTCCAGCTGAAATATGCATTTTCTGCGATAATCTCTGTGTTTCATCTATGAGAAGTATGCAGAATCATCGAGAACGCTCTTTTCGAGCTAGTTAATGCGAGAAACACCTTTTCTGGTGTTTTCACCACCCCACAGTGCGTTTGATATGCAGAACCGGCGACATCTTGTTTTTCGTCGGGTTTCAAGCTGAGATATGCATTTTCTGCGATAATCTTGGTGAGACTTCAGTCAGAAGTATGCAGAATCATCTAGATCGCTCGTTTCGAGCTGTTTAATGCGAGAAACACGTTATCTGGTTGTTTTCACCACTCGATAGTGCGTTTGATATGCAGAAAGGGCGATATCTTGATTTTCGTGATGTTTCCAGCTGAGATATGCATTTTCTGCGATAATCTTGGTGAGTCTTCTGTCAGAAGTATGCAGAATCATCTAGATCGCTCTTTTCGAGCTATTTAATGCGAGAAACACCTTTTCTGGTGTTTTCACCACCCCACAGTGCGTTTGATATGCAGAACCGGCGACATCTTGGTTTTCGTCGGGTTTCAAGCTGAGATATGCATTTTCTGCGATAATCTTGGTGAGACTTCAGTCAGAAGTATGCAGAATCATCTAGATCGCTCGTTTCGAGCTGTTTAATGCGAGAAACACGTTTTCTGGTTTTTTCAACATTCCACAGTGCGTCTGATATGCAGATCCGACGATATCTTGGTTTTCGTGTGGTTTCCAGATGAGAGATGCATTTTCTGCGATAATCTTGGTGAGTGTTCTGTCAGAAGTATGCAGAATCATCGAGATCGCTCTTTTCGAGCTATTTAATGCGAGAAACACGTTATCTGGTGTTTTCACCACTCCACAGTGCGTTTGATATGCAGAACCGGCGACATCTTGGATTACGTCGGGTTTCAAGCTGAGATATGCATTTTCTAAGATAATCTTGGTGAGACTTCTGTCAAACGTTTGCAGAATCATCTAGATCGCACGTTTCGAGCTATTGAATGCGAAAAAACAAGTTTTCTGGTGTTTTGACCACTCCACAGCGCGTTTGATATGTAGAGCCGCCGATAACTTGGTTTTCGTGGGGTTTCCCGCTGAAATATGCATTTTCTGCGATAATCTCTGTGTTTCATCTATGAGAAGTATGCAGAATCATCCAGAACGATCTTTTCGAGCTAGTTAATGCGAGTAACACGTTTTCTGGTGTTTTGACCACTCCACAGTGCGTTTGATATGTAGAGCCGCCGATAATATGGTTTTCGTGGGGTTTCCAGCTGAAATATGCATTTTCTGCGATAATCTTGGTGTTTCATCTATGAGAAGTATGCAGAATCATCGAGAATGCTCTTTTCGAGTTCGTTAATGCGAGAAACACGTTTTCTGGTGTTTTCAACATTCCACAGTGCGTCGGATATGCAGAACCGACGATATCTTGGTTTTCGTGGGGTTTCCAGCTGAGATATGCATTTTCTGCGATCATCTTGGTGAGTCTTCTGTCAGAAGTATGCAGAATCATCGAGATCGCTAGTTTCGAGCTATTTAATGCGAAAAAACAAGTTTTCTGGTGTTTTGACCACTCCACAGCGCGTTTGATATGTAGTGCCGCCGATAACTTGGTTTTCGTGGGGTTTCCAGCTGAAATATTCATTTTCTGCGATAATCTCTGTGTTTCATCTATGAGAAGTATGCAGAATCATCGAGAACGCTCTTTTCGAGCTAGTTAATGCGAGTAACACGTTGTCTGGAGTTTTCACCACCCCACAGTGCGTTTGATATGCAGAACCGGCGACATCTTGGTTTTAGTCGGGTTTCAAGCTGAGATGTGCATTTTCTGCGATAATATTGGTGAGACTTCAGACAGAAGTATGCAGAATCATCTAGATCGCTCTTTTCGAGCTAGTTAATGCGAGTAACACGTTTTCTGGTGTTTTCATCACTCCACAGGGCGTTTGAAATGCAGAACCGGCGATATCTTGGTTTTCGTGGGGTTTCCAGCTGAGATATGCATTTTCTGCGATAATCTTAGTGAGTCTTCTGTCAGAAGTATGCAGAATCATCTAGATCGCCCTTTTCGAGCTATTTAATGCGAGAAACACGTTTTCTGGTGTTTCCACCACCCCACAGTGCGTTTGATATGCAGAACCGGCGACATCTTGATTTTCGTGAGGTTTCAAGCTGAGATATGCATTCTCTGCGATAATATTGGTGAGACTTCTGTCCCAAGTATGCAGTATCATCGATATCGCTCTTTTCGAGCTATTTAATGCGAGAAACACGTTATCAGGTGTTTTGACCACTCCACAGTGCGTTTGATATGTAGAGCCGCCGATAACTTGGTTTTCGTGGGGTTTCCAGCTGAAATATGCATTTTCTGCGATAATCTTGGTGTTTCATCTATGAGAAGTATGCAGAATCATCGAGAACGCTCTTTTCGAGCTAGTTAATGCGAGAAACACGTTTTCTGGTGTTTTCACCACTCCACAGTGCGTCTAATATACAGAACCGGCAATATCTTGGTTTTCGTGGGGTTTCCAGCTGAGATATGCATTTTCTGCGATAATGTTGGTGAGACTTCAGTCAGAAGTATGCAGAATCATCTAGATCGCTCGTTTCGAGCTATTTAATGCGAGAAACACGTTATCTGGTTGTTTTCACCACTCGATCGTGCGTTTGATATGCAGAACCGACGATATCTTGGTTTTCGTGGGTTTTTCCAGATGAGATATGCATTTTCTGCGATCATCTTGGTGAGTCTTCTGTCAGAAGTATGCAGAATCATCGAGATCGCTAGTTTCGAGCTATTTAATGCGAAAAACAAGGTTTCTGGTGTTTTGACCACTCCACAGCGCGTTTGATATGTAGAGCCGCCGATAACTTGGTTTTCGTGGGGTTTCCAGCTGAAATATGCATTTTCTGTGATAATCTCTGTGTTTCATCTATGAGAAGTATGCAGAATCATCCAGAACGATCTTTTCGAGCTAGTTAATGCGAGTAACACGTTTTCTGGTGTTTTGACCACTCCACAGTGCGTTTGATATGTAGAGCCGCCGATAATATGGTTTTCGTGGGGTTTCCAGCTGAAATATGCATTTTCTGCGATAATCTTGGTGTTTCATCTATGAGAAGTATGCAGAATCATCGAGAATGCTCTTTTCGAGTTCGTTAATGCGAGAAACACGTTTTCTGGTGTTTTCAACATTCCACAGTGCGTCGGATATGCAGAACCGACGATATCTTGGTTTTCGTGGGGTTTCCAGCTGAGATATGCATTTTCTGCGATAATCTTGGTGAGACTTCAGTCAGAAGTATGCAGAATCATCTAGATCGCTCGTTTCGAGCTGTTTAATGCGAGAAACACGTTATCTGGTTGTTTTCACCACTCGATAGTGCGTTTGATATGCAGAACCGGCGATATCTTGATTTTCGTGATGTTTCCAGCTGAGATATGCATTTTCTGCGATAATCTTGGTGAGTCTTCTGTCAGAAGTATGCAGAATCATCTAGATCGCTCTTTTCGAGCTATTTAATGCGAGAAACACCTTTTCTGGTGTTTTCACCACCCCACAGTGCGTTTGATATGCAGAACCGGCGACATCTTGGTTTTCGTCGGGTTTCAAGCTGAGATATGCATTTTCTGCGATAATCTTGGTGAGACTTCAGTCAGAAGTATGCAGAATCATCTAGATCGCTCGTTTCGAGCGGTTTAATGCGAGAAACACGTTTTCTGGTTTTTTCAACATTCCACAGTGCGTCTGATATGCAGATCCGACGATATCTTGGTTTTCGTGTGGTTTCCAGATGAGAGATGCATTTTCTGCGATAATCTTGGTGAGTGTTCTGTCAGAAGTATGCAGAATCATCGAGATCGCTCTTTTCGAGCTATTTAATGCGAGAAACACGTTATCTGGTGTTTTCACCACTCCACAGTGCGTTTGATATGCAGAACCGGCGACATCTTGGATTACGTCGGGTTTCAAGCTGAGATATGCATTTTCTAAGATAATCTTGGTGAGACTTCTGTCAAACGTTTGCAGAATCATCTAGATCGCTCGTTTCGAGCTATTGAATGCGAAAAAACAAGTTTTCTGGTGTTTTGACCACTCCACAGCGCGTTTGATATGTAGGGCCGCCGATAACTTGGTTTTCGTGGGGTTTCCAGCTGAAATATGCATTTTCTGCGATAATCTCTGTGTTTCATCTATGAGAAGTATGCAGAATCATCCAGAACGATCTTTTCGAGCTAGTTAATGCGAGTAGCACGTTTTCTGGTGTTTTGACCACTCCACAGTGCGTTTGATATGTAGAGCCGCCGATAACCTGGTTTTCGTGGGGTTTCCAGCCGAAATATGCATTTGCTGCGATAATCTTGGTGTTTCATCTATGAGAAGTATGCAGAATCATCGAGAATGCTCTTTTCGAGTTCGTTAATGCGAGAAACACGTTTTCTGGTGTTTTCAACATTCCACAGTGCGTCGGATATGCAGAACCGACGATATCTTGGTTTTCGTGGGGTTTCCAGATGAGATATGCATTTTCTGCGATCATCTTGGTGAGTCTTCTGTCAGAAGTATGCAGAATCATCGAGATCGCTAGTTTCGAGCTATTTAATGCGAAAAAACAAGGTTTCTGGTGTTTTGACCACTCCACAGCGCGTTTGATATGTAGAGCCGCCGATAACTTGGTTTTCGTGGGGTTTCCAGCTGAAATATGCATTTTCTGCGATAATCTCTGTGTTTCATCTATGAGAAGTATGCAGAATCATCGAGAACGCTCTTTTCGTGCTAGTTAATGCGAGAAACACCTTTTCTGGTGTTTTCACCACCCCACAGTGCGTTTGATATGCAGAACCGGCGACATCTTGTTTTTCGTCGGGTTTCAAGCTGAGATATGCATTTTCTGCGATAATCTTGGTGAGACTTCAGTCAGAAGTATGCAGAATCATCTAGATCGCTCGTTTCGAGCTGTTTAATGCGAGAAACACGTTATCTGGTTGTTTTCACCACTCGATAGTGCGTTTGATATGCAGAACCGGCGATATCTTGATTTTCGTGATGTTTCCAGCTGAGATATGCATTTTCTGCGATAATCTTGGTGAGTCTTCTGTCAGAAGTATGCAGAATCATCTAGATCGCTCTTTTCGAGCTATTTAATGCGAGAAACACCTTTTCTGGTGTTTTCACCACCCCACAGTGCGTTTGATATGCAGAACCGGCGACATCTTGGTTTTCGTCGGGTTTCAAGCTGAGATATGCATTTTCTGCGATAATCTTGGTGAGACTTCTGTCAAACGTTTGCAGAATCATCTAGATCGCTCGTTTCGAGCTATTGAATGCGAAAAAACAAGTTTTCTGGTGTTTTGACCACTCCACAGCGCGTTTGATATGTAGGGCCGCCGATAACTTGGTTTTCGTGGGGTTTCCAGCTGAAATATGCATTTTCTGCGATAATCTCTGTGTTTCATCTATGAGAAGTATGCAGAATCATCCAGAACGATCTTTTCGAGCTAGTTAATGCGAGTAGCACGTTTTCTGGTGTTTTGACCACTCCACAGTGCGTTTGATATGTAGAGCCGCCGATAACCTGGTTTTCGTGGGGTTTCCAGCTGAAATATGCATTTGCTGCGATAATCTTGGTGTTTCATCTATGAGAAGTATGCAGAATCATCGAGAATGCTCTTTTCGAGTTCGTTAATGCGAGAAACACGTTTTCTGGTGTTTTCAACATTCCACAGTGCGTCGGATATGCAGAACCGACGATATCTTGGTTTTCGTGGGGTTTCCAGATGAGATATGCATTTTCTGCGATCATCTTGGTGAGTCTTCTGTCAGAAGTATGCAGAATCATCGAGATCGCTAGTTTCGAGCTATTTAATGCGAAAAAACAAGGTTTCTGGTGTTTTGACCACTCCACAGCGCGTTTGATATGTAGAGCCGCCGATAACTTGGTTTTCGTGGGGTTTCCAGCTGAAATATGCATTTTCTGCGATAATCTCTGTGTTTCATCTATGAGAAGTATGCAGAATCATCGAGAACGCTCTTTTCGTGCTAGTTAATGCGAGAAACACCTTTTCTGGTGTTTTCACCACCCCACAGTGCGTTTGATATGCAGAACCGGCGACATCTTGTTTTTCGTCGGGTTTCAAGCTGAGATATGCATTTTCTGCGATAATCTTGGTGAGACTTCAGTCAGAAGTATGCAGAATCATCTAGATCGCTCGTTTCGAGCTGTTTAATGCGAGAAACACGTTATCTGGTTGTTTTCACCACTCGATAGTGCGTTTGATATGCAGAACCGGCGATATCTTGATTTTCGTGATGTTTCCAGCTGAGATATGCATTTTCTGCGATAATCTTGGTGAGTCTTCTGTCAGAAGTATGCAGAATCATCTAGATCGCTCTTTTCGAGCTATTTAATGCGAGAAACACCTTTTCTGGTGTTTTCACCACCCCACAGTGCGTTTGATATGCAGAACCGGCGACATCTTGGTTTTCGTCGGGTTTCAAGCTGAGATATGCATTTTCTGCGATAATCTTGGTGAGACTTCAGTCAGAAGTATGCAGAATCATCTAGATCGCTCGTTTCGAGCTGTTTAATGCGAGAAACACGTTTTCTGGTTTTTGCAACATTCCACAGTGCGTCTGATATGCAGATCCGACGATATCTTGGTTTTCGTGTGGTTTCCAGATGAGAGATGCATTTTCTGCGATAATCTTGGTGAGTGTTCTGTCAGAAGTATGCAGAATCATCGAGATCGCTCTTTTCGAGCTATTTAATGCGAGAAACACGTTATCTGGTGTTTTCACCACTCCACAGTGCGTTTGATATGCAGAACCGGCGACATCTTGGATTACGTCGGGTTTCAAGCTGAGATATGCATTTTCTAAGATAATCTTGGTGAGACTTCTGTCAAACGTTTGCAGAATCATCTAGATCGCTCGTTTCGAGCTATTGAATGCGAAAAAACAAGTTTTCTGGTGTTTTGACCACTCCACAGCGCGTTTGATATGTAGAGCCGCCGATAACTTGGTTTTCGTGGGGTTTCCAGCTGAAATATGCATTTTCTGCGATAATCTCTGTGTTTCATCTATGAGAAGTATGCAGAATCATCCAGAACGATCTTTTCGAGCTAGTTAATGCGAGTAACACGTTTTCTGGTGTTTTGACCACTCCACAGTGCGTTTGATATGTAGAGCCGCCGATAATATGGTTTTCGTGGGGTTTCCAGCTGAAATATGCATTTTCTGCGATAATCTTGGTGTTTCATCTATGAGAAGTATGCAGAATCATCGAGAATGCTCTTTTCGAGTTCGTTAATGCGAGAAACACGTTTTCTGGTGTTTTCAACATTCCACAGTGCGTCGGATATGCAGAACCGACGATATCATGGTTTTCGTGGGGTTTCCAGCTGAGATATGCATTTTCTGCGATCATCTTGGTGAGTCTTCTGTCAGAAGTATGCAGAATCATCGAGATCGCTAGTTTCGAGCTATTTAATGCGAAAAAACAAGTTTTCTGGTGTTTTGACCACTCCACAGCGCGTTTGATATGTACTGCCGCCGATAACTTGGTTTTCGTGGGGTTTCCAGCTGAAATATTCATTTTCTGCGATAATCTCTGTGTTTCATCTATGAGAAGTATGCAGAATCATCGAGAACGCTCTTTTCGAGCTAGTTAATGCGAGAAACACCTTTTCTGGTGTTTTCACCACCCCACAGTGCGTTTGATATGCAGAACCGGCGACATCTTGATTTTCGTGATGTTTCCAGCTGAGATATGCATTTTCTGCGATAATCTTGGTGAGTCTTCTGTCAGAAGTATGCAGAATCATCTAGATCGCTCTTTTCGAGCTATTTAATGCGAGAAACACGTTATCTGGTGATTTCACCACTCCACAGTGCGTTTGATATGCAGAACCGGCGACATCTTGGATTTCGTCGGGTTTCAAGCTGAGATATGCATTTTCTACGATCATCTTGGTGAGACTTCTGTCAGAAGTTTGCAGAATCAACTAGATCGCTCGTTTCGAGCTATTTACTGCGAAAAATCAAGTTTTCTGGTGTTTTGACCACTCCACAGTGCGTTTGATATGTAGAGCCGCCGATAACCTGGTTTTCGTGGGGTTTCCAGCTGAAATATGCATTTTCCGCGATAATCGTGGTGTTTCATTTATGTGAAGTATGCAGAATCATCGAGAATGCTCTTTTCGAGTTAGTGAATGCGAGAAACACGTTTTCTGGTGTTTTCAACATTCCACAGTGCGTCTGATATGCAGAACCGACGATATCTTGGTTTTCGTGGGGTTTCCAGCTGAGATATGCATTTTCTGCGATCATCTTGGTGAGTCTTCTGTCAGAAGTATGCAGAATCATCGAGATCGCTCTATTCGAGCTATTTAATGCGAGAAACACGTTATCTGGTGTTGTCATCACTCCACAGGGCGTTTGATATGCAGAACCGGCGATATCTTGGTTTTCGTGGGGTTTCCAGCTGAGAGATGCATTTTCTGCGATAATCTTGGTGAGACTTTAGTCAGAAGTATGCAGAATCCTCTAGATCGCTCGTTTTGAGCTATTTAATTCGAAAGAACAAGTTTTCTGGTGTTTTGAATACTCCACAGTGCGTTTGATATTTAGAGCCGCCGAAAACTTGGTTTTCGTGGGGTTTCCAGCTGAAATATGCATTTTCTGCGATAATCTCTGTGTTTCATCTATGAGAAGTATGCAGAATCATCCAGAACGATCTTTTCGAGCTAGTTAATGCGAGTAACACGTTTTCTGGTGTTTTGACCACTCCACAGTGCGTTTGATATGTAGAGCCGCCGATAATATGGTTTTCGTGGGGTTTCCAGCTGAAATATGCATTTTCTGCGATAATCTTGGTGTTTCATCTATGAGAAGTATGCAGAATCATCGAGAATGCTCTTTTCGAGTTCGTTAATGCGAGAAACACGTTTTCTGGTGTTTTCAACATTCCACAGTGCGTCGGATATGCAGAACCGACGATATCTTGGTTTTCGTGGGGTTTCCAGCTGAGATATGCATTTTCTGCGATCATCTTGGTGAGTCTTCTGTCAGAAGTATGCAGAATCATCGAGATCGCTAGTTTCGAGCTATTTAATGCGAAAAAACAAGTTTTCTGGTGTTTTGACCACTCCACAGCGCGTTTGATATGTACTGCCGCCGATAACTTGGTTTTCGTGGGGTTTCCAGCTGAAATATTCATTTTCTGCGATAATCTCTGTGTTTCATCTATGAGAAGTATGCAGAATCATCGAGAACGCTCTTTTCGAGCTAGTTAATGCGAGAAACACCTTTTCTGGTGTTTTCACCACCCCACAGTGCGTTTGATATGCAGAACCGGCGACATCTTGATTTTCGTGATGTTTCCAGCTGAGATATGCATTTTCTGCGATAATCTTGGTGAGTCTTCTGTCAGAAGTATGCAGAATCATCTAGATCGCTCTTTTCGAGCTATTTAATGCGAGAAACACGTTATCTGGTGTTTTCACCACTCCACAGTGCGTTTGATATGCAGAACCGGCGACATCTTGGATTTCGTCGGGTTTCAAGCTGAGATATGCATTTTCTACGATCATCTTGGTGAGACTTCTGTCAGAAGTTTGCAGAATCAACTAGATCGCTCGTTTCGAGCTATTTACTGCGAAAAATCAAGTTTTCTGGTGTTTTGACCACTCCACAGTGCGTTTGATATGTAGAGCCGCCGATAACCTGGTTTTCGTGGGGTTTCCAGCTGAAATATGCATTTTCCGCGATAATCGTGGTGTTTCATTTATGTGAAGTATGCAGAATCATCGAGAATGCTCTTTTCGAGTTAGTGAATGCGAGAAACACGTTTTCTGGTGTTTTCAACATTCCACAGTGCGTCTGATATGCAGAACCGACGATATCTTGGTTTTCGTGGGGTTTCCAGCTGAGATATGCATTTTCTGCGATCATCTTGGTGAGTCTTCTGTCAGAAGTATGCAGAATCATCGAGATCGCTCTATTCGAGCTATTTAATGCGAGAAACACGTTATCTGGTGTTGTCATCACTCCACAGGGCGTTTGATATGCAGAACCGGCGATATCTTGGTTTTCGTGGGGTTTCCAGCTGAGAGATGCATTTTCTGCGATAATCTTGGTGAGACTTTAGTCAGAAGTATGCAGAATCCTCTAGATCGCTCGTTTTGAGCTATTTAATTCGAAAGAACAAGTTTTCTGGTGTTTTGAATACTCCACAGTGCGTTTGATATTTAGAGCCGCCGAAAACTTGGTTTTCGTGGGGTTTCCAGCTGAAATATGCATTTTCTGGAAAATCTTTGTGTTTCATCTATGAGAAGTATGCAGAATCATCCAGAACTCTCTTTTCGAGCTAGTTAATGCGAGTAACACGTTTTCTGGTGTTTCCACCACCCCACAGTGCGTTTGATATGCAGAACCGGCGACATCTTGGATTTCGTCGGGTTTCAAGCTGAGATATGCATTTTCTACGATAATCTTGGTGAGACTTCTGTCAGAAGTTTGCAGAATCATCTAGATCGCTCGTTTCGAACTATTTAATGCGAAAAAACAAGTTTTCTGGTGTTTTGACCACTCCACAGTGCGTTTGATATGTAGAACCGACGATATCTTGGTTTTCGTGGGGTTTCCAGCTGAAATATGCATTTTCTGCGATAATCTTGGTGTTTCATCTATGAGAAGTATGCAGAATCATCGAGAACTCTCCTTTCGAGCTATTTAATGCGAAAAAACAAGTTTTCTGGTGTTTTGACCACTCCACAGTGCGTCTGATATGCAGAACCGGCGATAACTTGGTTTTCGTGGGGTTTCCAGCTGAGATATGCATTTTCTGCGATAATCTTGGTGTTTCATCTATGAGAAGTATGCAGAATCATCGAGAACGCTCTTTTCGAGCTAGTTAATGCGAGTAACACGTTTTCTGGTGTTTCCATCAACCCACAGTGCGTTTGATATGCAGAACCGGCGACATCGTGGTTTTCGTCGGATTTCAAGCTGAGATATGCATTTTCTGCGATCATATTGGTGAGACTTCAGTCAGAAATATGCAGAATCACCTAGATCGCTCGTTTCGATCTATTTAATGCGAGAAACACGTTATCTGGTTGTTTTCACCACTCCACAGTGCGTTTGATATGCAGAACCGACGACATCTTGATTTTCGTGAGGTTTCAAGCTGAGATATGCATTTTCTGCGATAATATTGGTAAGGCTTCTGTCCCAAGTATGCAGTATCATCGATATCGCTCTTTTCGAGCTATTTAATGGGAGAAACACGTTATCTGGTGTTTTGACCACTCCACAGTGCGTTTGATATGTAGAGCCGCCGATAACTTGGTTTTCGTGGGGTTTCCAGCTGAAATATGCATTTTCTGCGATAATCTTGGTGTTTCATCTATGAGAAGTATGCAGAATCATCGAGAACGCTCTTTTCGAGCTAGTTAATGCGAGAAACACGTTTTCTGGTGTTTTCACCACTCCACAGAGGGTCTAATATGCAGAACCGGCGATATCTTGGTTTTAGTGAGGTTTCAAGCTGAGATATGCATTTTCTGCGATAATATTGGTGAGGCTTCTGTCCCAAGTATGCAGTATCATCGATATCGCCCTTTTCGAGCTATTTAATGCGAACAAACAAGTTTTCTGGAGTTTAGACCACTCCACAGTGCGTTTGATATGTAGAGCCGCCGATAACTTGGTTTTCGTGGGGTTCCCAGCTGAAATATGCATTTTCTGCGATAATCTTTGTGTTTCATCTATGAGAAGTATGCAGAATCATCCAGAACGCTCTTTTCGAGCTAGTTAATGCGAGTAACAAGATTTCTGGTGTTTTCACCACTCCACAGTGCGTCTGATATGCATAACCGGCGATATCTTGGTTTTCGTGGGGTTTCCAGCTGAGATATGCATTTTCTGCGATAATCTTGGTGAGTCCTCTGTCAGAAGTATGCAGAATCATCTAGATCGCTCTTTTCGAGCTATTTAGTGCGAGAAACACGTTTTCTAGTGTTTTCACCACCCCACAGTGCGTTTGATATGCAGAACCGGCGTTATCTTGGTTTTCGTGGGGTTTCCAGGTGAGATATGCATTTTCTGCGATAATCTTGGTGAGTCTTCTGTCAGAAGTATGCAGAATCATCGAGAACGCTCTTTTCGAGCTAGTTAATGCGAGAAACACGTTTTCTGGGGTTTTCACCACTCCACAGTGCGTCTGATATGCAGAACCGGCGATATCTTGGTTTTCGTGGGGTTTCCAGGTGAGATATGCATTTTCTGCGATAATCTTGGTGAGTCTTCTGTCAGAAGTATGCAGAATCATCGAGATCGCTCTATTCGAGCTATTTAATGCGAGAAACACGTTATCTGGTTGTTTTCACCACTCCACAGTGCGTTTGATATGCAGAACCGGCGACATCTTGATTTTCGTGAGGTTTCTAGCTGAGATATGCATTTTCTGCGATAATATTGGTGAGACTTCAGTCAGAGGTGTGCAGAATCATCTGGATCGCTCGTTTCGAGCTATTTAATGCGAGAAACACGTTATCTGGTTGTTTTCACCACTCCACAGTGCGTTTGATATGCAGAACCGGCGACATCTTGATTTTCGTGAGGTTTCAAGATGAGTTATGCATTTTCTGCGATAATCTTGGTGAGACTTTAGTCAGAAGTATGCAGTATCATCGATATCGCTGTTTTCGAGCTATTTAATGCGAGAAACACGTTATCTGGTGTTTTGACCACTCTACAGTGCGTTTGATATGTAGAGCCGCCGATAACTTGGTTTTCGTGGGGTTTCCAGCTGAAATATGCATTTTCTGCGATAATCTTGGTGTTTCATCTATGAGAAGTATGCAGAATAATCCAGAACGCTCTATTCGAGCTATTTAATGCGAGAAACACGTTTTCTGGTGTTTTCACCACTCCACAGTGCGTCTGATATGCAGAACCGGCGATATCTTGGTTTTCGTGGGGTTTCCAGGTGAGATATGCATTTTCTGCGATAATCTTGGTGAGACTTTAGTCAGAAGTATGCAGTATCATTGATATCGCTCTTTTAGAGCTATTTAATGCGAGAAACACGTTATCTGGTGTTTTGACCACTCCACAGTGCGTTTGATATGTAGATCCGCCGATAACTTGGTTTTCGTAGGGTTTCCAGCTGAAATATGCATTTTCTGCGATAATCTTGGTGTTTCATCTATGAGAAGCATGCAGAATCATCGAGAACGCTCTTTTCGAGCTAGATAATGCGAGGAACACGTTTTCTGTTGTTTTCAGCACTCCACAGTACGTTTGACATGCAGAACCGGAGATATCTTGGTTTCGGTCGGGTTTCAAGCTGAGATATGCATTTTCTACGATAATCTTGGTGAGACGTCTGTCGGAAGGATGCAGAATCATCGGGATCGCTCTTTTCGAGCTAATTAATGCGAGAAACACGTTTTCTGGTGTTTTCTCCACCCCACAGTGCGTCTGATATGCAGAACCGGCGATATCTTGGTTTTCGTGGGGTTTCCAGCTGAGATATGCATTTTCTGCGATAATCTTGGTGAGTCCTCTGTCAGAAGTATGCAGAATCATCTAGATCGCTCTTTTCGAGCTATTTAATGCGAGAAACACGTTTTCTGGTGTTTTCAGCACGCCACAGAGCGTTTGTCATGCGGAAACTGCGATATCTTCGGTATCGTTGGGTTTCCAGCTGAGATATGCATTTTCAGTGATAATCTTCATGATTCTGCTGTTACAAGTGTGCAGAATCACCGAAAAAGCTGTTTTCGTGCTATTGAATGCGAAAAACACGTTTTCTAGTGTTTTCAGCACCCGACAGTGCTTTTGATGTGCGGAAACAGGTCATATCTTCGTTTGCGTTGGGTTTCCAGCTGAGATATGCATTTTCAGTGATAATCTTCATGATTCTGCTGTTACAAGTGTGCAGAATCACCGAAATCGCTGTTTTCGTGCTATTGAATGCGAAAAACACGTTTTCTAGTGTTTTCAGCACCCGACAGTGCTTTTGATGTGCGGAAACAGGGATATCTTCGTTTGCGTGGGGTTTCCAGCTGAGATATGCATTTTCAATGATAATCTTAATGATTCTGCTGTTACAAGTGTGCAGAATAACCGAAATCGCTGTTTTCGTGCTTTTGAATGCGAAAAACACGTTTTCTGGTGTTTTCAGCACTCCACAGTGCGGTTGATATGCGGAAACTGCGATATCTTCGGTATCGTTGTTGTTTCCAGCTGAGATATGCATTTTAAGTGATAATCTTCATGATTCTGCTGTTACAAGTGTGCAGAATCACCGAAATCGCTGTTTTCGTGCTATTGAATGCGAAAAACATGTTTTCTGGTGTTTTCAGCACTCCACAGAGCGTTTGACATGCGGAAACTGCGATATCTTCGGTATTGTTGGGTTTCCAGCTGAGGTATGCATTTTCAGTGATAATCTTCATGATTCTGCTGTTACAAGTGACCAGAATAACCGAAATCGCTGTTTTAGTGCTATTGAATGCGAAAAACACGTTTTCTGGTGTTTTCAGCACTCCACAGTGCGTTTGATATGCGGAAACTGCGATATCTTCGGTATCGTTGTTGTTTCCAGCTGAGATATGCATTTTCTACGATAATCTTCGAGTTTCTTCTGTGACAAGTGTGCAGAATCACCGAAATCGCTGTTTCCGTGCTTATGAATGCGAAAAACACGTTTTCTGGTGTTTTCAGCACTCCACAGTGCGTTTGATATGCGGAAACTGCAATATCTTCGGTATCGTTGTTGTTTCCAGCTGAGATATGCATTTTAAGTGATAATCTTCATGATTCTGCTGTTACAAGTGTGCAGAATCACCGAAATCGCTGTTTTCGTGCTATTGAATGCGAAAAACATGTTTTCTGGTATTTTCAGCACTCCACAGAGCGTTTGACATGCGGAAACTGCGATATCTTCGGTATTGTTGGGTTTCCAGCTGAGGTATGCATTTTCAGTGATAATCTTCATGATTCTGCTGTTACAAGTGTGCAGAATCACAGAAATCGCTCTTCTCGTGCTATTGAATGCGAAAAGCACGTTTTCTGGTGTTTTCAGCACTCCACAGAGCGTTTGATATGCGGAAACTGCGATATATTCGGTATCGTTGTTGTTTCCAGCTGAGATATGCATTTTCTACGATAATCTTCGAGTATCTTCTGTGACAAGTGTGCAGGATCACAGAAATCGCTGTCTTCGTGCTATTGAATGCGAAAAACACGTTTTCTGGAGTTTTCAGCACTCCACAGAGCGTTTGATATGCGGAAACTGCGATATCTTCGGTATCGTTGGGTTTCCAGCTGGGATATGCATTTTCAGTGATAATCTCCATGATTCTGCTGTTACAAGTGTGCAGAATCACCGAAATCGCTGTTTTCGTGCTATTGAATGTGAGAATCACATTTCTGGTGTTTTCAGCACTCCACAGAGCGTTTGATATGCGGAAACTGCGATATCTTCGTTTGCGTGGGGTTTCCAGTTGAGATATGCATTTTCAGTGATAATCTTCATGGTTCTGCTGTTACACGTGTGCCGAATCTCCGCAATCGCTGTTTTCGTGGTATTGAATGCGAAAAACACGTTTTCTGGTGTTTTCAGCACTCCACAGAGCGTTTGACATGCGCAAACTGCGATATCTTCGGTATCGTTGGGTTTCCAGCTGAGATATGCATCTTCAGTGATAATCTTCATGATTCTGCTGTTACAAGTGCGCAGAATCACCGCAATCGCTGTTTTCGTGCTATTGAAGGCGAAAAACACGTTTTCTGGTGTTTTCAGCACTCCACAGTGCGTATGACATGCGGAAACTGCGATATCTTCGGTATCGTTGGGTTTCCAGCTGAGATATGCATTTTCAGTGATAATCTTCAAGATTCTGCTGTTACAAGTGTGCAGAATCACCGAAATCACTGTTTTCGTGCTATTGAATGCGAAAAACACGTTTTCTGCTGTTTTCAGCACTCCACAGTGCATTTGATATGCGGAAACTGCGATATCTTCGTTTGCGTGGGGTTTCCAGTTGAGATATGCATTTTCAGTGATAATCTTCATGGCTCTGCTGTTACACGTGTGCCGAATCTCCGCAATCGCTGTTTTCGTGGTATTGAATGCGAAAAACACGTTTTCTGGTGTTTTCAGCACTCCACAGTGCGTTTGATATGCGGAAACTGCGATATCTTCGTTTGCGTGGGGTTTCCAGTTGAGATATGCATTTTCAGTGATAATCTTCATGATTCTGCTGTTACAAGTGTGCAGAATCACAGCAAACGCTGTTTTCGTGCTATTGAATGCGAGCATCACATTTCTGGTGTTTTCAGCACTCCACAGAGCGTTTGATATGCGGAAACTGCGATATCTTCGTTTGCGTGGGGTTTCCAGTTGAGATATGCATTTTCAGTGATAATGTTCATGATTCTGCTGTTACAAGTGTGCAGAACCACCGAAATCGCTGTTGTCGTGCTATTGAATGCGAAAAACACGTTTTCTGGTGTTTTCACCACTCCACAGTGCGTTTGATATGCAGAACCGGCGATATCTTGATTTTCGTGGTGTTTCCAGCTGAGATATGCATTTTCTGCAATAATCTTGGTGAGACTTCAGTCAGAAGTATGCAGAATCATCTAGATCGCTCGTTTCGAGCTATTTAATGCGAGAAACACGTTATCTGGTTGTTTTCACCACTCGATAGTGCGTTTGATATGCAGAACCGGCGACATCTTGATTTTCGTGAGGTTTCTAGCTGCGATATGCATTTTCTGCGATAATATTGGTGAGTCTTCAGTCAGAAGTATGCAGAATCACCTAGATCGCTCGTTTCGATCTACTTAATGCGAGAAACACGTTAGCTGGTGGTTTTCACCACTCCACAGTGCGTTTGATATGCAGAACCGGCGACATCTTGATTTTCGTGAGGTTTCTAGCTGAGATATGCATTTTCTGCGATAATATTGTTGAGTCTTCTGTCAGAAGTATGCCGAATCATCTAGATCGCTCGTTTCGAGCTATTTAATGCGAACAAACAAGTTTTCTGGTGTTTTGACCACTCCACAGTGCGTTTGATATGTAGAGCCGCCGATAACTTGGTTTTCGTGGGGTTTCCAGCTGAAATATGCATTTTCTGCGATAATCTTTGTGTTTCATCTATGAGAAGTATGCAGAATCATCCAGAACGCTCTTTTCGAGCTAGTTAATGCGAGTAACAAGTTTTCTGGAGTTTTCACCACTCCACAGTGCGTCTGATATGCATAACCGGCGATATCTTGGTTTTCGTGGTGTTTCCAGCTGAGATATGCATTTTCTGCGATAATCTTGGTGAGTCCTCTGTCAGAAGTATGCAGAATCATCTAGATCGCTCTTTTCGAGCTATTTAATGCGAGAAACACGTTTTCTAGTGTTTTCACCACCCCACAGTGCGTTTGATATGCAGAACCGGCGTTATCTTGGTTTTCGTGGGGTTTCCAGGTGAGATATGCATTTTCTGCGATAATCTTGGTGAGTCTTCTGTCAGAAGTATGCAGAATCATCGAGAACGCTCTTTTCGAGCTAGTTAATGCGAGAAACACGTTTTCTGGGGTTTTCACCACTCCACAGTGCGTCTGATATGCAGAACCGGCGATATCTTGGTTTTCGTGGGGTTTCCAGGTGAGATATGCATTTTCTGCGATAATCTTGGTGAGTCTTCTGTCAGAAGTATGCAGAATCATCGAGATCGCTCTATTCGAGCTATTTAATGCGAGAAACACGTTATCTGGTTGTTTTCACCACTCGATAGTGCGTTTGATTTGTAGAGCCGCCGATAACTTGGTTTTCGTGGGGTTTCCAGCTGAAATATGCATTTTCTGCGATAATCTTGGTGTTTCATCTATGAGAAGTAGGCAGAATCATCGAGAACGCTCTTTTCGAGCTAGTTAATGCGAGAAACACGTTTTCTGGTGTTCTCACCACTCCACAGTGCGTCTGATATGCAGAACCGGCGATATCTTGATTTTCGTGGTGTTTCCAGCTGAGATATGCATTTTGTGCGATAATCTTGGTGAGTCATCAGACAGTAGGATGCAGAATCATCTAGATCGCTCGTTTCGAGCTATTTAAAGCGAGAAACATGTTATCTGCTTGTTTTCACCACTCCACAGTGCGTTTGATATGCAGAACCGGCGACATCTCGATTTTCGTGAGGTTTCAAGCTGAGATATGCATTTTCTGCGATAATATTGGTGAGACCTGTCCGAAGTATGCAGAATCATCGATATCGCTCTTTTCGAGCTATTTAATGCGAGAAGCACGTTATCTGGTGTTTCCACCACCCCACAGTGCGTCTGATATGCAGAACCGGCGATATCTTGATTTTCGTGGTGTTTCCAGCTGAGATATGCATTTTCTGCGATAATATTGGTGAGTCTTCTGTCAGAAGTATGCCGAATCATCTAGATCGCTCTTTTCGAGCTATTTAATGCGAGAAACACGTTTTCTAGTGTTTTCACCACCCCACAGTGCGTTTGATATGCAGAACCGGCGTTATCTTGGTTTTCGTGGGGTTTCCAGGTGAGATATGCATTTTCTGCGATAATCTTGGTGAGTCTTCTGTCAGAAGTATGCAGAATCATCCAGAACTCTCTTTTCGAGCTAGTTAATGCGAGTAACACGTTTTCTGGTGTTTTCACAACTCCACGGTGCGTCTGATATGCAGAACCGGCGATATCTTGGTTTTCGTGGGGTTTCCAGCTGAGATATGCATTTTCTGCGATAATCTTGGTGAGTCTTCTGTCAGAAGTATGCAGAATCATCTAGATCGCTCTTTTCGAGCTATTTAATGCGAGAAACACGTTTTCTGGTGTTTCCACCACCCCACAGTGCGTCTGATATGCAGAACCGGCGATATCTTGATTTTCGTGGTGTTTCCAGCTGAGATATGCATTTTCTGTAATAATCTTGGTGAGACTTCAGTCAGAAGTATGCAGAATCATCTAGATCGCTCGTTTCGAGCTATTTAATGCGAGAAACACGTTATCTGGTTGTTTTCACCACTCGATAGTGCGTTTGATATGCAGAACCGGCGACATCTTGATTTTCGTGAGGTTTCTAGCTGCGATATGCATTTTCTGCGATAATATTGGTGAGACTTCAGTCAGAAGTATGCAGAATCACCTAGATCGCTCGTTTCGATCTATTTAATGCGAGAAACACGTTAGCTGGTGGTTTTCACCACTCCACAGTGCGTTTGATATGCAGAACCGGCGACATCTTGATTTTCGTGGGGTTCCCAGCTGAAATATGCATTTTCTGCGATAATCTTTGTGTTTCATCTATGAGAAGTATGCAGAATCATCCAGAACGCTCTTTTCGAGCTAGTTAATGCGAGTAACAAGTTTTCTGGTGTTTTCACCACTCCACAGTGCGTCTGATATGCATAACCGGCGATATCTTGGTTTTCGTGGGGTTTCCAGCTGAGATATGCATTTTCTGCGATAATCTTGGTGAGTCCTCTGTCAGAAGTATGCAGAATCATCTAGATCGCTCTTTTCGAGCTATTTAGTGCGAGAAACACGTTTTCTAGTGTTTTCACCACCCCACAGTGCGTTTGATATGCAGAACCGGCGTTATCTTGGTTTTCGTGGGGTTTCCTGGTGAGATATGCATTTTCTGCGATAATCTTGGTGAGTCTTCTGTCAGAAGTATGCAGAATCATCGAGAACGCTCTTTTCGAGCTAGTTATTGCGAGAAACACGTTTTCTGGGGTTTTCACCACTCCACAGTGCGTCTGATATGCAGAACTGGCGATATCTTGGTTTTCGTGGGGTTTCCAGGTGAGATATGCATTTTCTGCGATAATCTTGGTGAGTCTTCTGTCAGAAGTATGCAGAATCATCGAGATCGCTCTATTCGAGCTATTTAATGCGAGAAACACGTTATCTGGTTGTTTTCACCACTCCACAGTGCGTTTGATATGCAGAACCGGCGACATCTTGATTTTCGTGAGGTTTCTAGCTGAGATATGCATTTTCTGCGATAATATTGGTGAGACTTCAGTCAGAGGTGTGCAGAATCATCTAGATCGCTCGTTTCGAGCTATTTAATGCGAAAAAACAAGTTTTCTGGTGTTTTGACCACTCCACAGTGCGCTTGATATGTAGAGCCGCCGATAACATGGTTTTCGTGGGGTTTCCAGCTGAAATATGCATTTTCTGCGATAATCTTGGTGTTTCATCTATGAGAAGTATGCAGAATCATCGAGAACGCTCTTTTCGTGCTAGTTAATGGGAGAAACACGTTTTCTGGTGTTATCACCACTCCACAGTGCGTCTGATATGCAGAACCGGCGATATCTTGGTTTTCGTGGGGTTTCCAGGTGAGATATGCATTTTCGGCGATAATCTTGGTGAGACTTTAGTCAGAAGTATGCAGAATCATCTAGATCGCTCGTTTCGAGCTATTTAATGCGAGAAACACGATATCTGGTGTTCTGACCACTCCACAGTGCGTTTGATATGTAGAGCCGCCGATACCTTGGTTTTCGTGGTGTTTCAAGCTGAGATATGCATTTTCTGCGGTAATATTGGTGAGACTTCAGTCAGAAGTATGCAGAATCATCTGGATCGCTCGTTTCGAGCTATTTAATGCGAGAAACACGTTATCTGGTGTTTTGACCACTCTGCAGTGCGTTTGATATGTAGAGCCGCCGATAACTTGGTTTTCGTGGGGTTTCCAGCTGAAATATGCATTTTCTGCGATAATCTTGGTGTTTCATCTATGAGAAGTATGCAGAATAATCCAGAACGCTCTATTCGAGCTATTTAATGCGAGAAACACGTTTTCTGGTGTTTTCACCACTCCACAGTGCGTCTGATATGCAGAACCGGCGATATCTTGGTTTTCGTGGGGTTTCCAGGTGAGATATGCATTTTCTGCGATAATCTTGGTGAGACTTTAGTCAGAAGTATGCAGTATCATTGATATCGCTCTTTTAGAGCTATTTAATGCGAGAAACACGTTATCTGGTGTTTTGACCACTCCACAGTGCGTTTGATATGTAGAGCCGCCGATAACTTGGTTTTCGTAGGGTTTCCAGCTGAAATATGCATTTTCTGCGATAATCTTGGTGTTTCATCTATGAGAAGCATGCAGAATCATCGAGAACGCTCTTTTCGAGCTAGTTAATGGGAGAAACACGTTTTCTGGTGTTATCACCACTCCACAGTGCGTCTGATATGCAGAACCGGCGATATCTTGGTTTTCGTGGGGTTTCCAGGTGAGATATGCATTTTCTGCGATAATCTTGGTGAGACTTTAGTCAGAAGTATGCAGTATCATTGATATCGCTCTTTTAGAGCTATTTAATGCGAGAAACACGTTATCTGGTGTTTTGACCACTCCACAGTGCGTTTGATATGTAGAGCCGCCGATAACTTGGTTTTCGTAGGGTTTCCAGCTGAAATATGCATTTTCTGCGATAATCTTGGTGTTTCATCTATGAGAAGCATGCAGAATCATCGAGAACGCTCTTTTCGAGCTAGATAATGTGAGGAACACGTTTTCTGGTGTTTTCACCACTCCACAGTGCGTCTGATATGCAGAACCGGCGATATCTTGGTTTTCGTGGGGTTTCCAGGTGAGATATGCATTTTCTGCGATAATCTTGGTGAGTCTTCTGTCAGAAGTATGCAGAATCATCTAGATCGCTCTTTTCGAGCTATTAAATGCGAAAAACACGTTTTCTGTTGTTTTCAGCACTCCACAGTACGTTTGACATGCAGAACCGGAGATATCTTGGTTTCGGTCGGGTTTCAAGCTGAGATATGCATTTTCTACGATAATCTTGGTGAGACGTCTGTCGGAAGGATGCAGAATCATCGGGATCGCTCTTTTCGAGCTAATTAATGCGAGAAACACGTTTTCTGGTGTTTTCTCCACCCCACAGTGCGTCTGATATGCAGAACCGGCGATATCTTGGTTTTCGTGGGGTTTCCAGCTGAGATATGCATTTTCTGCGATAATCTTGGTGAGTCCTCTGTCAGAAGTATGCAGAATCATCTAGATCGCTCTTTTCGAGCTATTTAATGCGAGAAACACGTTTTCTGGTGTTTTCAGCACGCCACAGAGCGTTTGTCATGCGGAAACTGCGATATCTTCGGTATCGTTGGGTTTCCAGCTGAGATATGCATTTTCAGTGATAATCTTCATGATTCTGCTGTTACAAGTGTGCAGAATCACCGAAAAAGCTGTTTTCGTGCTATTGAATGCGAAAAACACGTTTTCTAGTGTTTTCAGCACCCGACAGTGCTTTTGATGTGCGGAAACAGGTCATATCTTCGTTTGCGTTGGGTTTCCAGCTGAGATATGCATTTTCAGTGATAATCTTCATGATTCTGCTGTTACAAGTGTGCAGAATCACCGAAATCGCTGTTTTCGTGCTATTGAATGCGAAAAACACGTTTTCTAGTGTTTTCAGCACCCGACAGTGCTTTTGATGTGCGGAAACAGGGATATCTTCGTTTGCGTGGGGTTTCCAGCTGAGATATGCATTTTCAATGATAATCTTAATGATTCTGCTGTTACAAGTGTGCAGAATAACCGAAATCGCTGTTTTCGTGCTTTTGAATGCGAAAAACACGTTTTCTGGTGTTTTCAGCACTCCACAGTGCGGTTGATATGCGGGAACTGCGATATCTTCGGTATCGTTGTTGTTTCCAGCTGAGATATGCATTTTAAGTGATAATCTTCATGATTCTGCTGTTACAAGTGTGCAGAATCACCGAAATCGCTGTTTTCGTGCTATTGAATGCGAAAAACATGTTTTCTGGTGTTTTCAGCACTCCACAGAGCGTTTGACATGCGGAAACTGCGATATCTTCGGTATTGTTGGGTTTCCAGCTGAGGTATGCATTTTCAGTGATAATCTTCATGATTCTGCTGTTACAAGTGTGCAGAATCACAGAAATCGCTCTTCTCGTGCTATTGAATGCGAAAAGCACGTTTTCTGGTGTTTTCAGCACTCCACAGAGCGTTTGATATGCGGAAACTGCGATATATTCGGTATCGTTGTTGTTTCCAGCTGAGATATGCATTTTCTACGATAATCTTCGAGTATCTTCTGTGACAAGTGTGCAGGATCACAGAAATCGCTGTCTTCGTGCTATTGAATGCGAAAAACACGTTTTCTGGAGTTTTCAGCACTCCACAGAGCGTTTGATATGCGGAAACTGCGATATCTTCGGTATCGTTGGGTTTCCAGCTGGGATATGCATTTTCAGTGATAATCTCCATGATTCTGCTGTTACAAGTGTGCAGAATCACCGAAATCGCTGTTTTCGTGCTATTGAATGTGAGAATCACATTTCTGGTGTTTTCAGCACTCCACAGAGCGTTTGATATGCGGAAACTGCGATATCTTCGTTTGCGTGGGGTTTCCAGTTGAGATATGCATTTTCAGTGATAATCTTCATGGTTCTGCTGGTACACGTGTGCCGAATCTCCGCAATCGCTGTTTTCGTGGTATTGAATGCGAAAAACACGTTTTCTGGTGTTTTCAGCACTCCACAGAGCGTTTGACATGCGCAAACTGCGATATCTTCGGTATCGTTGGGTTTCCAGCTGAGATATGCATTTTCAGTGATAATCTTCATGATTCTGCTGTTACAAGTGCGCAGAATCACCGCAATCGCTGTTTTCGTGCTATTGAAGGCGAAAAACACGTTTTCTGGTGTTTTCAGCACTCCACAGTGCGTATGACATGCGGAAACTGCGATATCTTCGGTATCGTTGGGTTTCCAGCTGAGATATGCATTTTCAGTGATAATCTTCAAGATTCTGCTGTTACAAGTGTGCAGAATCACCGAAATCACTGTTTTCGTGCTATTGAATGCGAAAAACACGTTTTCTGCTGTTTTCAGCACTCCACAGTGCATTTGATATGCGGAAACTGCGATATCTTCGTTTGCGTGGGGTTTCCAGTTGAGATATGCATTTTCAGTGATAATCTTCATGGCTCTGCTGTTACACGTGTGCCGAATCTCCGCAATCGCTGTTTTCGTGGTATTGAATGCGAAAAACACGTTTTCTGGTGTTTTCAGCACTCCACAGTGCGTTTGATATGCGGAAACTGCGATATCTTCGTTTGCGTGGGGTTTCCAGTTGAGATATGCATTTTCAGTGATAATCTTCATGATTCTGCTGTTACAAGTGTGCAGAATCACAGCAAACGCTGTTTTCGTGCTATTGAATGCGAGCATCACATTTCTGGTGTTTTCAGCACTCCACAGAGCGTTTGATATGCGGAAACTGCGATATCTTCGTTTGCGTGGGGTTTCCAGTTGAGATATGCATTTTCAGTGATAATGTTCATGATTCTGCTGTTACAAGTGTGCAGAACCACCGAAATCGCTGTTGTCGTGCTATTGAATGCGAAAAACACGTTTTCTGGTGTTTTCACCACTCCACAGTGCGTTTGATATGCAGAACCGGCGATATCTTGATTTTCGTGGTGTTTCCAGCTGAGATATGCATTTTCTGCAATAATCTTGGTGAGACTTCAGTCAGAAGTATGCAGAATCATCTAGATCGCTCGTTTCGAGCTATTTAATGCGAGAAACACGTTATCTGGTTGTTTTCACCACTCGATAGTGCGTTTGATATGCAGAACCGGCGACATCTTGATTTTCGTGAGGTTTCTAGCTGCGATATGCATTTTCTGCGATAATATTGGTGAGACTTCAGTCAGAAGTATGCAGAATCACCTAGATCGCTCGTTTCGATCTACTTAATGCGAGAAACACGTTAGCTGGTGGTTTTCACCACTCCACAGTGCGTTTGATATGCAGAACCGGCGACATCTTGATTTTCGTGAGGTTTCTAGCTGAGATATGCATTTTCTGCGATAATATTGTTGAGTCTTCTGTCAGAAGTATGCCGAATCATCTAGATCGCTCGTTTCGAGCTATTTAATGCGAACAAACAAGTTTTCTGGTGTTTTGACCACTCCACAGTGCGTTTGATATGTAGAGCCGCCGATAACTTGGTTTTCGTGGGGTTTCCAGCTGAAATATGCATTTTCTGCGATAATCTTTGTGTTTCATCTATGAGAAGTATGCAGAATCATCCAGAACGCTCTTTTCGAGCTAGTTAATGCGAGTAACAAGTTTTCTGGAGTTTTCACCACTCCACAGTGCGTCTGATATGCATAACCGGCGATATCTTGGTTTTCGTGGTGTTTCCAGCTGAGATATGCATTTTCTGCGATAATCTTGGTGAGTCCTCTGTCAGAAGTATGCAGAATCATCTAGATCGCTCTTTTCGAGCTATTTAATGCGAGAAACACGTTTTCTAGTGTTTTCACCACCCCACAGTGCGTTTGATATGCAGAACCGGCGTTATCTTGGTTTTCGTGGGGTTTCCAGGTGAGATATGCATTTTCTGCGATAATCTTGGTGAGTCTTCTGTCAGAAGTATGCAGAATCATCGAGAACGCTCTTTTCGAGCTAGTTAATGCGAGAAACACGTTTTCTGGGGTTTTCACCACTCCACAGTGCGTCTGATATGCAGAACCGGCGATATCTTGGTTTTCGTGGGGTTTCCAGGTGAGATATGCATTTTCTGCGATAATCTTGGTGAGTCTTCTGTCAGAAGTATGCAGAATCATCGAGATCGCTCTATTCGAGCTATTTAATGCGAGAAACACGTTATCTGGTTGTTTTCACCACTCGATAGTGCGTTTGATTTGTAGAGCCGCCGATAACTTGGTTTTCGTGGGGTTTCCAGCTGAAATATGCATTTTCTGCGATAATCTTGGTGTTTCATCTATGAGAAGTAGGCAGAATCATCGAGAACGCTCTTTTCGAGCTAGTTAATGCGAGAAACACGTTTTCTGGTGTTCTCACCACTCCACAGTGCGTCTGATATGCAGAACCGGCGATATCTTGATTTTCGTGGTGTTTCCAGCTGAGATATGCATTTTGTGCGATAATCTTGGTGAGTCATCAGACAGTAGGATGCAGAATCATCTAGATCGCTCGTTTCGAGCTATTTAAAGCGAGAAACATGTTATCTGCTTGTTTTCACCACTCCACAGTGCGTTTGATATGCAGAACCGGCGACATCTCGATTTTCGTGAGGTTTCAAGCTGAGATATGCATTTTCTGCGATAATATTGGTGAGACCTGTCCGAAGTATGCAGAATCATCGATATCGCTCTTTTCGAGCTATTTAATGCGAGAAGCACGTTATCTGGTGTTTCCACCACCCCACAGTGCGTCTGATATGCAGAACCGGCGATATCTTGATTTTCGTGGTGTTTCCAGCTGAGATATGCATTTTCTGCGATAATATTGGTGAGTCTTCTGTCAGAAGTATGCCGAATCATCTAGATCGCTCTTTTCGAGCTATTTAATGCGAGAAACACGTTTTCTAGTGTTTTCACCACCCCACAGTGCGTTTGATATGCAGAACCGGCGTTATCTTGGTTTTCGTGGGGTTTCCAGGTGAGATATGCATTTTCTGCGATAATCTTGGTGAGTCTTCTGTCAGAAGTATGCAGAATCATCCAGAACTCTCTTTTCGAGCTAGTTAATGCGAGTAACACGTTTTCTGGTGTTTTCACAACTCCACGGTGCGTCTGATATGCAGAACCGGCGATATCTTGGTTTTCGTGGGGTTTCCAGCTGAGATATGCATTTTCTGCGATAATCTTGGTGAGTCTTCTGTCAGAAGTATGCAGAATCATCTAGATCGCTCTTTTCGAGCTATTTAATGCGAGAAACACGTTTTCTGGTGTTTCCACCACCCCACAGTGCGTCTGATATGCATAACCGGCGATATCTTGGTTTTCGTGGTGTTTCCAGCTGAGATATGCATTTTCTGCGATAATCTTGGTGAGTCCTCTGTCAGAAGTATGCAGAATCATCTAGATCGCTCTTTTCGAGCTATTTAATGCGAGAAACACGTTTTCTAGTGTTTTCACCACCCCACAGTGCGTTTGATATGCAGAACCGGCGTTATCTTGGTTTTCGTGGGGTTTCCAGGTGAGATATGCATTTTCTGCGATAATCTTGGTGAGTCTTCTGTCAGAAGTATGCAGAATCATCGAGAACGCTCTTTTCGAGCTAGTTAATGCGAGAAACACGTTTTCTGGTGTTCTCACCACTCCACAGTGCGTCTGATATGCAGAACCGGCGATATCTTGATTTTCGTGGTGTTTCCAGCTGAGATATGCATTTTGTGCGATAATCTTGGTGAGTCATCAGACAGTAGTATGCAGAATCATCTAGATCGCTCGTTTCGAGCTATTTAAAGCGAGAAACATGTTATCTGCTTGTTTTCACCACTCCACAGTGCGTTTGATATGCAGAACCGGCGACATCTCGATTTTCGTGAGGTTTCAAGCTGAGATATGCATTTTCTGCGATAATATTGGTGAGACCTGTCCGAAGTATGCAGAATCATCGATATCGCTCTTTTCGAGCTATTTAATGCGAGAAGCACGTTATCTGGTGTTTTGACCACTCCACAGTGCGGTTGATATGTAGAGCCGCCGATAACTTGGTTTTCGTGGGGTTTCCAGCTGAAATATGCATTTTCTGCGATAATCTCTGTGTTTCATCTATGAGAAGGATGCAGAATCATCCAGAACTCTCTTTTCGAGCTAGTTAATGCGAGAAACACGTTATCTGGTTGTTTTCACCACTCGATAGTGCGTTTGATATGCAGAACCGGCGACATCTTGATTTTCGTGAGGTTTCTAGCTGCGATATGCATTTTCTGCGATAATATTGGTGAGACTTCAGTCAGAAGTATGCAGAATCACCTAGATCGCTCGTTTCGATCTATTTAATGCGAGAAACACGTTAGCTGGTGGTTTTTACCACTCCACAGTGCGTTTGATATGCAGAACCGGCGACATCTTGATTTTCGTGAGGTATCTAGCTGAGATATGCATTTTCTGCGATAATATTGGTGAGTCTTCTGTCAGAAGTATGCCGAATCATCTAGATCGCTCGTTTCGAGCTATTTAATGCGAACAAACAAGTTTTCTGGTGTTTTGACCACTCCACAGTGCGTTTGATATGTAGAGCCGCCGATAACTTGGTTTTCGTGGGGTTCCCAGCTGAAATATGCATTTTCTGCGATAATCTTTGTGTTTCATCTATGAGAAGTATGCAGAATCATCCAGAACGCTCTTTTCGAGCTAGTTAATGCGAGTAACAAGTTTTCTGGTGTTTTCACCACTCCACAGTGCGTCTGATATGCATAACCGGCGATATCTTGGTTTTCGTGGGGTTTCCAGCTGAGATATGCATTTTCTGCGATAATCTTGGTGAGTCCTCTGTCAGAAGTATGCAGAATCATCTAGATCGCTCTTTTCGAGCTATTTAGTGCGAGAAACACGTTTTCTAGTGTTTTCACCACCCCACAGTGCGTTTGATATGCAGAACCGGCGTTATCTTGGTTTTCGTGGGGTTTCCTGGTGAGATATGCATTTTCTGCGATAATCTTGGTGAGTCTTCTGTCAGAAGTATGCAGAATCATCGAGAACGCTCTTTTCGAGCTAGTTATTGCGAGAAACACGTTTTCTGGGGTTTTCACCACTCCACAGTACGTCTGATATGCAGAACCGGCGATATCTTGGTTTTCGTGGGGTTTCCAGGTGAGATATGCATTTTCTGCGATAATCTTGGTGAGTCTTCTGTCAGAAGTATGCAGAATCATCGAGATCGCTCTATTCGAGCTATTTAATGCGAGAAACACGTTATCTGGTTGTTTTCACCACTCCACAGTGCGTTTGATATGCAGAACCGGCGACATCTTGATTTTCGTGAGGTTTCTAGCTGAGATATGCATTTTCTGCGATAATATTGGTGAGACCTCAGTCAGAGGTGTGCAGAATCATCTAGATCGCTCGTTTCGAGCTATTTAATGCGAAAAAACAAGTTTTCTGGTGTTTTGACCACTCCACAGTGCGCTTGATATGTAGAGCCGCCGATAACTTGGTTTTCGTGGGGTTTCCAGCTGAAATATGCATTTTCTGCGATAATCTTGGTGTTTCATCTATGAGAAGTATGCAGAATCATCGAGAACGCTCTTTTCGAGCTAGTTAATGGGAGAAACACGTTTTCTGGTGTTATCACCACTCCACAGTGCGTCTGATATGCAGAACCGGCGATATCTTGGTTTTCGTGGGGTTTCCAGGTGAGATATGCATTTTCGGCGATAATCTTGGTGAGACTTTAGTCAGAAGTATGCAGAATCATCTAGATCGCTCGTTTCGAGCTATTTAATGCGAGAAACACGATATCTGGTGTTCTGACCACTCCACAGTGCGTTTGATATGTAGAGCCGCCGATACCTTGGTTTTCGTGGTGTTTCAAGCTGAGATATGCATTTTCTGCGGTAATATTGGTGAGACTTCAGTCAGAAGTATGCAGAATCATCTGGATCGCTCGTTTCGAGCTATTTAATGCGAGAAACACGTTATCTGGTGTTTTGACCACTCTGCAGTGCGTTTGATATGTAGAGCCGCCGATAACTTGGTTTTCGTGGGGTTTCCAGCTGAAATATGCATTTTCTGCGATAATCTTGGTGTTTCATCTATGAGAAGTATGCAGAATAATCCAGAACGCTCTATTCGAGCTATTTAATGCGAGAAACACGTTTTCTGGTGTTTTCACCACTCCACAGTGCGTCTGATATGCAGAACCGGCGATATCTTGGTTTTCGTGGGGTTTCCAGGTGAGATATGCATTTTCTGCGATAATCTTGGTGAGACTTTAGTCAGAAGTATGCAGTATCATTGATATCGCTCTTTTAGAGCTATTTAATGCGAGAAACACGTTATCTGGTGTTTTGACCACTCCACAGTGCGTTTGATATGTAGAGCCGCCGATATCTTGGTTTTCGTGGGGTTTCCAGCTGAGATATGCATTTTGTGCGATAATCTTGGTGAGTCATCAGACAGTAGTATGCAGAATCATCTAGATCGCTCGTTTCGAGCTATTTAAAGCGAGAAACATGTTATCTGCTTGTTTTCACCACTCCACAGTGCGTTTGATATGCAGAACCGGCGACATCTCGATTTTCGTGAGGTTTCAAGCTGAGATATGCATTTTCTGCGATAATATTGGTGAGACCTGTCCGAAGTATGCAGAATCATCGATATCGCTCTTTTCGAGCTATTTAATGCGAGAAGCACGTTATCTGGTGTTTTGACCACTCCACAGTGCGGTTGATATGTAGAGCCGCCGATAACTTGGTTTTCGTGGGGTTTCCAGCTGAAATATGCATTTTCTGCGATAATCTCTGTGTTTCATCTATGAGAAGGATGCAGAATCATCCAGAACTCTCTTTTCGAGCTAGTTAATGCGAGAAACACGTTATCTGGTTGTTTTCACCACTCGATAGTGCGTTTGATATGCAGAACCGGCGACATCTTGATTTTCGTGAGGTTTCTAGCTGCGATATGCATTTTCTGCGATAATATTGGTGAGACTTCAGTCAGAAGTATGCAGAATCACCTAGATCGCTCGTTTCGATCTATTTAATGCGAGAAACACGTTAGCTGGTGGTTTTTACCACTCCACAGTGCGTTTGATATGCAGAACCGGCGACATCTTGATTTTCGTGAGGTATCTAGCTGAGATATGCATTTTCTGCGATAATATTGGTGAGTCTTCTGTCAGAAGTATGCCGAATCATCTAGATCGCTCGTTTCGAGCTATTTAATGCGAACAAACAAGTTTTCTGGTGTTTTGACCACTCCACAGTGCGTTTGATATGTAGAGCCGCCGATAACTTGGTTTTCGTGGGGTTCCCAGCTGAAATATGCATTTTCTGCGATAATCTTTGTGTTTCATCTATGAGAAGTATGCAGAATCATCCAGAACGCTCTTTTCGAGCTAGTTAATGCGAGTAACAAGTTTTCTGGTGTTTTCACCACTCCACAGTGCGTCTGATATGCATAACCGGCGATATCTTGGTTTTCGTGGGGTTTCCAGCTGAGATATGCATTTTCTGCGATAATCTTGGTGAGTCCTCTGTCAGAAGTATGCAGAATCATCTAGATCGCTCTTTTCGAGCTATTTAGTGCGAGAAACACGTTTTCTAGTGTTTTCACCACCCCACAGTGCGTTTGATATGCAGAACCGGCGTTATCTTGGTTTTCGTGGGGTTTCCTGGTGAGATATGCATTTTCTGCGATAATCTTGGTGAGTCTTCTGTCAGAAGTATGCAGAATCATCGAGAACGCTCTTTTCGAGCTAGTTATTGCGAGAAACACGTTTTCTGGGGTTTTCACCACTCCACAGTACGTCTGATATGCAGAACCGGCGATATCTTGGTTTTCGTGGGGTTTCCAGGTGAGATATGCATTTTCTGCGATAATCTTGGCGAGTCTTCTGTCAGAAGTATGCAGAATCATCGAGATCGCTCTATTCGAGCTATTTAATGCGAGAAACACGTTATCTGGTTGTTTTCACCACTCCACAGTGCGTTTGATATGCAGAACCGGCGACATCTTGATTTTCGTGAGGTTTCTAGCTGAGATATGCATTTTCTGCGATAATATTGGTGAGACCTCAGTCAGAGGTGTGCAGAATCATCTAGATCGCTCGTTTCGAGCTATTTAATGCGAAAAAACAAGTTTTCTGGTGTTTTGACCACTCCACAGTGCGCTTGATATGTAGAGCCGCCGATAACTTGGTTTTCGTGGGGTTTCCAGCTGAAATATGCATTTTCTGCGATAATCTTGGTGTTTCATCTATGAGAAGTATGCAGAATCATCGAGAACGCTCTTTTCGAGCTAGTTAATGGGAGAAACACGTTTTCTGGTGTTATCACCACTCCACAGTGCGTCTGATATGCAGAACCGGCGATATCTTGGTTTTCGTGGGGTTTCCAGGTGAGATATGCATTTTCGGCGATAATCTTGGTGAGACTTTAGTCAGAAGTATGCAGAATCATCTAGATCGCTCGTTTCGAGCTATTTAATGCGAGAAACACGATATCTGGTGTTCTGACCACTCCACAGTGCGTTTGATATGTAGAGCCGCCGATACCTTGGTTTTCGTGGTGTTTCAAGCTGAGATATGCATTTTCTGCGGTAATATTGGTGAGACTTCAGTCAGAAGTATGCAGAATCATCTGGATCGCTCGTTTCGAGCTATTTAATGCGAGAAACACGTTATCTGGTGTTTTGACCACTCTGCAGTGCGTTTGATATGTAGAGCCGCCGATAACTTGGTTTTCGTGGGGTTTCCAGCTGAAATATGCATTTTCTGCGATAATCTTGGTGTTTCATCTATGAGAAGTATGCAGAATAATCCAGAACGCTCTATTCGAGCTATTTAATGCGAGAAACACGTTTTCTGGTGTTTTCACCACTCCACAGTGCGTCTGATATGCAGAACCGGCGATATCTTGGTTTTCGTGGGGTTTCCAGGTGAGATATGCATTTTCTGCGATAATCTTGGTGAGACTTTAGTCAGAAGTATGCAGTATCATTGATATCGCTCTTTTAGAGCTATTTAATGCGAGAAACACGTTATCTGGTGTTTTGACCACTCCACAGTGCGTTTGATATGTAGAGCCGCCGATAACTTGGTTTTCGTAGGGTTTCCAGCTGAAATATGCATTTTCTGCGATAATCTTGGTGTTTCATCTATGAGAAGCATGCAGAATCATCGAGAACGCTCTTTTCGAGCTAGTTAATGGGAGAAACACGTTTTCTGGTGTTATCACCACTCCACAGTGCGTCTGATATGCAGAACCGGCGATATCTTGGTTTTCGTGGGGTTTCCAGGTGAGATATGCATTTTCTGCGATAATCTTGGTGAGACTTTAGTCAGAAGTATGCAGTATCATTGATATCGCTCTTTTAGAGCTATTTAATGCGAGAAACACGTTATCTGGTGTTTTGACCACTCCACAGTGCGTTTGATATGTAGAGCCGCCGATAACTTGGTTTTCGTAGGGTTTCCAGCTGAAATATGCATTTTCTGCGATAATCTTGGTGTTTCATCTATGAGAAGCATGCAGAATCATCGAGAACGCTCTTTTCGAGCTAGATAATGTGAGGAACACGTTTTCTGGTGTTTTCACCACTCCACAGTGCGTCTGATATGCAGAACCGGCGATATCTTGGTTTTCGTGGGGTTTCCAGGTGAGATATGCATTTTCTGCGATAATCTTGGTGAGTCTTCTGTCAGAAGTATGCAGAATCATCTAGATCGCTCTTTTCGAGCTATTAAATGCGAAAAACACGTTTTCTGTTGTTTTCAGCACTCCACAGTACGTTTGACATGCAGAACCGGAGATATCTTGGTTTCGGTCGGGTTTCAAGCTGAGATATGCATTTTCTACGATAATCTTGGTGAGACGTCTGTCGGAAGGATGCAGAATCATCGGGATCGCTCTTTTCGAGCTAATTAATGCGAGAAACACGTTTTCTGGTGTTTTCTCCACCCCACAGTGCGTCTGATATGCAGAACCGGCGATATCTTGGTTTTCGTGGGGTTTCCAGCTGAGATATGCATTTTCTGCGATAATCTTGGTGAGTCCTCTGTCAGAAGTATGCAGAATAATCCAGAACGCTCTATTCGAGCTATTTAATGCGAGAAACACGTTTTCTGGTGTTTTCCCCACTCCACAGTGCGTCTGATATGCAGAACCGGCGATATCTTGGTTTTCGTGGGGTTTCCAGGTGAGATATGCATTTTCTGCGATAATCTTGGTGAGACTTTAGTCAGAAGTATGCAGTATCATTGATATCGCTCTTTTAGAGCTATTTAATGCGAGAAACACGTTATCTGGTGTTTTGACCACTCCACAGTGCGTTTGATATGTAGAGCCGCCGATAACTTGGTTTTCGTAGGGTTTCCAGCTGAAATATGCATTTTCTGCGATAATCTTGGTGTTTCATCTATGAGAAGCATGCAGAATCATCGAGAACGCTCTTTTCGAGCTAGATAATGCGAGGAACACGTTTTCTGGTGTTTTCACCACTCCACAGTGCGTCTGATATGCAGAACCGGCGATATCTTGGTTTTCGTGGGGTTTCCAGGTGAGATATGCATTTTCTGCGATAATCTTGGTGAGTCTTCTGTCAGAAGTATGCAGAATCATCTAGATCGCTCTTTTCGAGCTATTTAATGCGAAAAACACGTTTTCTGTTGTTTTCAGCACTCCACAGTACGTTTGACATGCAGAACCGGAGATATCTTGGTTTCGGTCGGGTTTCAAGCTGAGATATGCATTTTCTACGATAATCTTGGTGAGACGTCTGTCGGAAGGATGCAGAATCATCGGGATCGCTCTTTTCGAGCTAATTAATGCGAGAAACACGTTTTCTGGTGTTTTCTCCACCCCACAGTGCGTCTGATATGCAGAACCGGCGATATCTTGGTTTTCGTGGGGTTTCCAGCTGAGATATGCATTTTCTGCGATAATCATGGTGAGTCCTCTGTCAGAAGTATGCAGAATCATCTAGATCGCTCTTTTCGAGCTATTTGATGCGAGAAACACGTTTTCTGGTGTTTTCACCACCCCACAGTGCGTTTGATATGCAGAATCGGCGACATCTTGGTTTTCGTCGGGTTTCCAGCTGAGATATGCATTTTCTGCGATAATCTTGGTGAGACTTTAGTCAGAAGTATGCAGAATCATCTAGATCGCTCTTTTCGAGCTATTTAATGCGAGAAACACGTTTTCTGGTGGTTTCAGCACGCCACAGAGCGATTGTCATGCGGAAACTGCGATATCTTCGGTATCGTTGGGTTTCCAGCTGAGATATGCATTTTCAGTGATAATCTTCATGATTCTGCTGTTACAAGTGTGCAGAATCACCGAAATCGCTGTTTTCGTGCTATTGAATGCGAAAAACACGTTTTCTAGTGTTTTCAGCACCCGACAGTGCTTTTGATGTGCGGAAACAGGGATATCTTCGTTTGCGTTGGGTTTCCAGCTGAGATATGCATTTTCAGTGATAATCTTCATGATTCTGCTGTTACAAGGGTGCAGAATCACCGAAATCGCTGTTTTCGTGCTATTGAATGCGAAAAACACGTTTTCTAGTGTTTTCAGCACCCGACAGTGCTTTTGATGTGCGGAAACAGGGATATCTTCGTTTGCGTGGGGTTTCCAGCTGAGATATGCATTTTCAATGATAATCTTAATGATTCTGCTGTTACAAGTGTGCAGAATAACCGAAATCGCTGTTTTCGTGCTTTTGAATGCGAAAAACACGTTTTCTGGTGTTTTCAGCACTCCACAGTGCGGTTGATATGCGGAAACTGCGATATCTTCGGTATCGTTGTTGTTTCCAGCTGAGATATGCATTTTAAGTGATAATCTTCATGATTCTGCTGTTACAAGTGTGCAGAATCACCGAAATCGCTGTTTTCGTGCTATTGAATGCGAAAAACATGTTTTCTGGTGTTTTCCGCACTCCACAGAGCGTTTGACATGCGGAAACTGCGATATCTTCGGTATCGTTGGGTTTCCAGCTGAGATATGCATTTTCAGTGATAATCTTCATGATTCTGCTGTTACAAGTGTGCAGAATCACCGAGATCGCTGTTTTCGTGCTATTGAATGCGAAAAACATGTTTTCTGGTGTTTTCAGCACTCCACAGAGCGTTTGACATGCGGAAACTGCGATATCTTCGGTATCGTTGGGTTTCCAGCTGAGATATGCATTTTCAGTGATATTCTTCATGATTCTGCTGTTACAAGTGTGCAGAATCACAGATATCGCTGTTTTCGTGCTTTTGAATGCGAAAAACACGATTTCTGGTGTTTTCAGCACTCTACAGTGCGTTTGATATGCGGAAGCTGCGATATCTTCGGTATCGTTGTTGCTTCCAGCTGAGATATGCATTTTCTACGATAATCTTCGAGTTTCTTCTGCGACAAGCGTGCAGAATCACAGAAATCGCTCTTTTCGTGCTATTGAATGCGAAAAACACGTTTTCTGGTGTTTTCAGCACTCCACAGAGCGTTTGACATGCGGAAAACTGCGATATCTTCGGTATTGTTGGGTTTCCAGCTGAGGTATGCATTTTCAGTGATAATCTTCATGATTCTGCTGTTACAAGTGTGCAGAATCACAGAAATCGCTCTTCTCGTGCTATTGAATGCGAAAAGCACGTTTTCTGGTGTTTTCAGCACTCCACAGAGCATTTGATATGCGGAAACTGCGATATATTCGGTATCGTTGTTGTTTCCAGCTGAGATATGCATTTTCTACGATAATCTTCGAGTTTCTTCTGTGACAAGTGTGCAGGATCACAGAAATCGCTGTCTTCGTGCTATTGAATGCGAAAAACACGTTTTCTGGAGTTTTCAGCACTCCACAGAGCGTTTGATATGCGGAAATTGCGATATCTTCGGTATCGTTGGGTTTCCAGCTGAGATATGCATTTTCAGTGATAATCTCCATGATTCTGCTGTTACAAGTGTGCAGATTCACCGAAATCGCTGTTTTCGTGCTTTTGGATGCGAAAAACACGTTTTCTGGTGTTTTCAGCTCTCCACAGTGCGTTTGATATGCGGAAACTGCGATAACTTCGGTATCGTTGTTGTTTCCAGCTGAGATATGCATTATCTACGATAATCTTCGAGTTTCTTCTGTGACAAGTGTGCAGAATCACCGAAATCGCTGTTTCCGTGCTTATGAATGCGAAAAACACGTTTTCTGGTGTTTTCAGCACTCCACAGTGCGTTTGATATGCGGAAACTGCGATATCGTCGGTATCGTTGTTGTTTCCAGCTGAGATATGCATTTTCAGTGATAATCTTCATGATTCTGCTGTTACAAGTGTGCAGAATCACCGAAATCGCTGTTTTCGTGCTTTTGAATGCGAAAAACACGTTTTCTGGTGTTTTCAGCACTCCACTCTGTTATTGATATGCGGAAACTGCGATATCTTCGGTATCCTTGTTGTTTCCAGCTGAGATATGCATTTTCAGTGATAATCTTCATGATTCTGCTGTTACAAGTGTGCAGAATCACCGAAATCGCTGTTTCCGTGCTATTGAATGCGAAAAACACGTTTTCTGGTGTTTTCAGCACTCCACAGAGCGTTTGACATGCGGAAACTGCGATATCTTCGTTATCGTTGGGTTTCCAGCTGAGATATGCATTTTCAGTGATAATCTTCATGATTCTGCTGTTACAAGTGTGCAGAATCACCGAAATCGCTGTTTTCGTGCTATTGAATGCGAGAATCACATTTCTGGTGTTTTCAGCACTCCACAGAGCGTTTGACATGCGGAAACTGCGATATCTTCGGTATTGTTGGGTTTCCAGCTGAGGTATGCATTTTCAGTGATAATCTTCATGATTCTGCTGTTACAAGTGTGCAGAATCACAGAAATCGCTCTTTTCGTGCTATTGAATGCGAAAAGCACGTTTTCTGGTGTTTTCAGCACTCCACAGAGCGTTTGATATGCGGAAACTGCGATATCTTCGGTATCGTTGTTGTTTCCAGCTGAGATATGCATTTTCTACGATAATCTTCGAGTTTCTTCTGTGACAAGTGTGCAGGATCACAGAAATCGCTGTCTTCGTGCTATTGAATGCGAAAAACACGTTTTCTGGAGTTTTCAGCACTCCACAGAGCGTTTGATATGCGGAAACTGCGATATCTTCGGTATCGTTGGGTTTCCAGTTGAGATATGCATTTTCAGTGATAATCTTCATGATTCTGCTGTTACAAGTGTGCAGAATCACCGAAATCGCTGTTTTGGTGCTATTGAATGCGAAAAACACGTTTTCTGGTGTTTACAGCACTCCACAGTGCGTTTGATGTGCGGAAACAGGGATATCTTCGGTATCGTTGGGTTTCCAGCTGAGATATGCATTTTCAGTGATAATCTTCATGATTCTGCTGTTACAAGTGTGCAGAATCACAGAAATTGCTCTTTTCGTGCTATTGAATGCGAAAGACACGTTTTCTGGTGTTTTCAACACTCCACAGAGCGTTTGACATGCGGAAACTGCGTTATCTTCGGTATCGTTGGGTTTCCAGCTGAGATATGCATTTTCAGTGATAATCTCCATGATTCTGCTGTTACAAGTGTGCAGATTCACCGAAATCGCTGTTTTCGTGCTTTTGAATGCGAAAAACACGTTTTCTGGTGTTTTCAGTTCTCCACAGTGCGTTTGATATGCGGAAACTGCGATAACTTCGGTATCGTTGTTGTTTCCAGCTGAGATATGCATTTTCTACGATAATCTTCGAGTTTCTTCTGTGACAAGTGTGCAGAATCACCGAAATCGCTGTTTCCGTGCTTATGAATGCGAAAAACACGTTTTCTGGTGTTTTCAGCACTCCACAGTGCGTTTGATATGCGGAAACTGCGATATCTTCGGTATCGTTGTTGTTTCCAGCTGAGATATGCATTTTCAGTGATAATCTTCATGATTCTGCTGTTACAAGTGTGCAGAATCACCGAAATCGCTGTTTTCGTGCTTTTGAATGCGAAAAACACGTTTTCTGGTGTTTTCAGCACTCCACAGTGCGTTTGATATGCGGAAACTGCGATATCTTCGGTATCGTTGTTGTTTCCAGCTGAGATATGCATTTTCTACGATAATCTTCTAGTTTCTTCTGTGACAAGTGTGCAGAATCACCGGAATCGCTCTTTTCGTGCTATTGAATGCGAAAAACACGTTTTCTGGTGTTTTCAGCACCCGACAGTGCGTTTGATGTGCGGAAACAGGGATATCTTCGTTTTCGTGGGGTTTCCAGCTGAGATATGCATTTTCAGTGATAGTCTTCATGATTCTGCTGTTACAAGTGAGCAGAATCACCGAAAACCCTGTTTTCGTGCTATTGAATGCGAAAAACACGTTTTCTGGTGTTTTCAGCACTCCACTCTGTTATTGATATGCGGAAACTGCGATATCTTCGGTATCCTTGTTGTTTCCAGCTGAGATATGCATTTTCAGTGATAATCTTCATGATTCTGCTGTTACAAGTGTGCAGAATCACCGAAATCGCTGTTTTCGTGCTATTGAATGCGAGAATCACATTTCTGGTGTTTTCAGCACTCCACAGAGCGTTTGATATGCGGAAACTGCGATATCTTCGTTTGCGTGGGGTTTCCAGTTGAGATATGCATTTTCAGTGATAATCTTCATGATTCTGCTGTTACAAGTGTGCAGAATCACCGAAATCGCTGTTTTGGTGCTATTGAATGCGAAAAACACGTTTTCTGGTGTTTACAGCACTCCACAGTGCGTTTGATGTGCGGAAACAGGGATATCTTCGGTATCGTTGGGTTTCCAGCTGAGATATGCATTTTCAGTGATAATCTTCATGATTCTGCTGTTACAAGTGTGCAGAATCACAGAAATTGCTCTTTTCGTGCTATTGAATGCGAAAGACACGTTTTCTGGTGTTTTCAACACTCCACAGAGCGTTTGACATGCGGAAACTGCGTTATCTTCGGTATCGTTGGGTTTCCAGCTGAGATATGCATTTTCAGTGATAATCTCCATGATTCTGCTGTTACAAGTGTGCAGATTCACCGAAATCGCTGTTTTCGTGCTTTTGAATGCGAAAAACACGTTTTCTGGTGTTTTCAGTTCTCCACAGTGCGTTTGATATGCGGAAACTGCGATAACTTCGGTATCGTTGTTGTTTCCAGCTGAGATATGCATTTTCTACGATAATCTTCGAGTTTCTTCTGTGACAAGTGTGCAGAATCACCGAAATCGCTGTTTCCGTGCTTATGAATGCGAAAAACACGTTTTCTGGTGTTTTCAGCACTCCACAGTGCGTTTGATATGCGGAAACTGCGATATCTTCGGTATCGTTGTTGTTTCCAGCTGAGATATGCATTTTCAGTGATAATCTTCATGATTCTGCTGTTACAAGTGTGCAGAATCACCGAAATCGCTGTTTTCGTGCTTTTGAATGCGAAAAACACGTTTTCTGGTGTTTTCAGCACTCCACAGTGCGTTTGATATGCGGAAACTGCGATATCTTCGGTATCGTTGTTGTTTCCAGCTGAGATATGCATTTTCTACGATAATCTTCTAGTTTCTTCTGTGACAAGTGTGCAGAATCACCGGAATCGCTCTTTTCGTGCTATTGAATGCGAAAAACACGTTTTCTGGTGTTTTCAGCACCCGACAGTGCGTTTGATGTGCGGAAACAGGGATATCTTCGTTTTCGTGGGGTTTCCAGCTGAGATATGCATTTTCAGTGATAGTCTTCATGATTCTGCTGTTACAAGTGAGCAGAATCACCGAAAACCCTGTTTTCGTGCTATTGAATGCGAAAAACACGTTTTCTGGTGTTTTCAGCACTCCACTCTGTTATTGATATGCGGAAACTGCGATATCTTCGGTATCCTTGTTGTTTCCAGCTGAGATATGCATTTTCAGTGATAATCTTCATGATTCTGCTGTTACAAGTGTGCAGAATCACCGAAATCGCTGTTTTCGTGCTATTGAATGCGAGAATCACATTTCTGGTGTTTTCAGCACTCCACAGAGCGTTTGATATGCGGAAACTGCGATATCTTCGTTTGCGTGGGGTTTCCAGTTGAGATATGCATTTTCAGTGATAATCTTCATGATTCTGCTGTTACAAGTGTGCAGAATCACCGAAATCGCTGTTTTGGTGCTATTGAATGCGAAAAACACGTTTTCTGGTGTTTACAGCACTCCACAGTGCGTTTGATGTGCGGAAACAGGGATATCTTCGGTATCGTTGGGTTTCCAGCTGAGATATGCATTTTCAGTGATAATCTTCATGATTCTGCTGTTACAAGTGTGCAGAATCACAGAAATCGCTCTTTTCGTGCTATTGAATGCGAAAAACACGTTTTCTGGTGTTTTGAGCACTCCACAGAGCGTTTGACATGCGGAAACTGCGTTATCTTCGGTATCGTTGGGTTTCCAGCTGAGATATGCATTTTCAGTGATAATCTCCATGATTCTGCTGTTACAAGTGTGCAGATTCACCGAAATCGCTGTTTTCGTGCTTTTGAATGCGAAAAACACGTTTTCTGGTGTTTTCAGCTCTCCACAGTGCGTTTGATATGCAGAAACTGCGATAACTTCGGTATCGTTGTTGTTTCCAGCTGAGATATGCATTTTCTACGATAATCTTCGAGTTTCTTCTGTGACAAGTGTGCAGAATCACCGAAATCGCTGTTTCCGTGCTTATGAATGCGAAAAACACGTTTTCTGGTGTTTTCAGCACTCCACAGTGCGTTTGATGTGCGGAAACAGAGATATCTTCGGTATCGTTGGGTTTCCAGCTGAGATATGCATTTTCAGTGATAATCTTCATGATTCTGCTGTTACAAGTGTGCAGAATCACCGAAATCGCTGTTTTCGTGCTATTGAATGCGAAAGACACGCTTTCTGGTGTTTTCAGCACTCCACAGTGCGTTTGTTATGCGGAAACTGCGATATCTTCGTTTGCGTGATGTTTCCAGTTGAGATATGCAATTTCAGTGATAATCTACATGGTTCTGCTGTTACACGTGTGCCGAATCTCCGCTATCGCTGTTTTCGTGGTATTGAATGCGAAAAACACGTTTTCTGGTGTTTTCAGCACTCCACAGAGTGTTTGACATGCGGAAACTGCGATATCTTCGGTATCGTTGGGTTTCCAGCTGAGATATGCATTTTCAGTGATAATTTTCATGATTCTGCTGTTACAAGTGTGCAGAATCACCGAAATCGCTGTTTTCGTGCCATTGAATGCGAAAAACACGTTTTCTGGTGTTTGCAGCACTCCACAGTGCGTTTGATATGCGGAAACTGCGATATCTTCGTTTGCGTGGGGTTTCCAGTTGAGATATGCATTTTCAGTGATAGTCGTCATGATTCTGCTGTTACAAGTGTGCAGAATCACCGCAATCGCTGCTTTCGTGCTTTTGAATGCGAGAAACACGTTTTCTGGTGTTTGCAGCACTCCACAGTGCGTTTGATGTGCGGAAACAGGGATATCTTCGTTTTCGTGGGGTTTCCAGCTGAGATATGCATTTTCAGTGATAATCTTCATGATTCTGCTGTTACAAGTGAGCAGAATCACCGAAAACCCTGTTTTCGTGCTATTGAATGCGAAAAACACGTTTTCTGGTGTTTTCAGCACTCCACTCTGTTATTGATATGCGGAAACTGCGACATCTTCGGTATTGTTGTTGTTTCCATCTGAGATATGCATTTTCAGTGATAATCTTTATCATTCTTCTGTTACAAGTGTGCAGAATCACCGAAATCGCTGTTTTCGTGCTATTGAATGCGAGAATCACATTTCTGGTGTTTTCAGCACTCCACAGAGCGTTTGACATGCGGAAACTGCGATATCTTCGTTTGCGTGGGGTTTCCAGTTGAGATATGCATTTTCAGTGATAATCTTCATGATTTTGCTGTTACAAGTGTGCAGAATCACCGAAATCGCTGTTTTCGTGCTATTGAATGCGAGAATCACATTTCTGGTGTTTTCAGCACTCCACAGAGCGTTTGACATGCGGAAACTGCGATATCTTCGTTTGCGTGGGGTTTCCAGTTGAGATATGCATTTTCAGTGATAATCTTCATGATTCTGCTGTTACAAGTGTGCAGAATCACCGAAATCGCTGTTTTGGTGCTATTGAATGCGAAAAACACGTTTTCTGCTGTTTTCAGCACCCGACAGTGCGTTTGATGTGCGGAAACAGGGATATCTTCGTTTTCGTGGGGTTTCCAGTTGAGATATGCATTTTCAGTGATAATCTTCATGGTTCTGCTGTTACACGTGTGCCGAATCTCCGCAATCGCTGTTTTCGTGGTATTGAATGCGAAAAACACGTTTTCTGGTGTTTTCAGCACTCCACAGATCGTTTGACATGCGGAAACTGCGATATCTTCGGTATCGTAGGGTTTCCAGCTGAGATATGCATTTTCAGTGATAATTTTCATGATTCTGCTGTTACAAATGTACAGAATCACCGAAATCGCTGTTTTCGTGCTATTGAATGCGAAAAACACGTTTTCTGGTGTTTGCAGCACTCCACAGTGCGTTTGATATGCGGAAACTGCGATATCTTCGTTTGCGTGGGGTTTCCAGTTGAGATATGCATTATCAGTGATAATCTTCATGGTTCTGCTGTTACACGTGTGCCGAATCTCCGCAATCGCTGTTTTCGTGGTATTGAATGCGAAAAACACGTTTTCTGGTGTTTTCAGCACTCCACAGAGCGTTTGACATGCGGAAACTGCGATATCTTCGGTATCGTTGGGTTTCCAGCTGAGATATGCATTTTCAGTGATAATTTTCATGATTCTGCTGTTACAAGTGTGCAGAACCACCGAAATCGCTGTTTTCGTGCTATTGAATGCGAAAAACACGTTTTCTGGTGTTTTCAGCACTCCACAGTGCGTTTGATGTGCGGAAACAGGGATATCTTCGGTATCGTTGGGTTTCCAGCCGAGAGATATGCATTTTCAGTGATAATCTTCATGATTCTGCTGTTACAAGTGTGCAGAATCACCGAAATCGCTGTTTTCGTGCTATTGAATGCGAGAATCACATTTCTGGTGTTTTCAGCACTCCACAGAGCGTTTGATATGCGGTAACTGCGATATCTTCGTTTGCGTGGGGTTTCCAGTAGAGATATGCATTTTCAGTGATAATCTTCATGATTCTGCTGTTACAAGTGTGCAGAATCTCCGAAATCGCTGTTTTGGTGCTATTGAATGCGAAAAACACGTTTTCTGGTGTTTTCAGCACTCCACAGAGCGTTTGACATGCGGAAACTGCGATATCTTCGGTATCGTTGGGTTTCCAGCTGAGATATGCATTTTCAGTGATAATTTTCATGATTCTGCTGTTACAAGTGTGCAGAACCACCGAAATCGCTGTTTTGGTGCTATTGAATGCGAAAAACACGTTTTCTGGTGTTTTCAGCACTCCACAGAGCGTTTGACATGCGGAAACTGCGATATCTTCGTTTGCGTGGGGTTTCCAGTTGAGATATGCATTTTCAGTGATAATCTTCATGATTCTGCTGTTACAGGTGTGCAGAACCACCGAAATCGCTGTATTCGTGCTATTGAATGCGAAAAACACGTTTTCTGGTGTTTTCAGCACTCCACAGTGCGTTTGATATGCGGAAACTGCGATATCTTCGTTTGCGTGGGGTTTCCAGTTGAGATATGCATTTTCAGTGATAATCTTCATGATTCTGCTGTTACAAGTGTGCAGAATCACCGCAATCGCTGTTTTCGTGCTATTGAATGCGAGAATCACATTTCTGGTGTTTTCAGCACTCCACAGAGCGTTTGATATACGGAAACAGCGATATCTTCGTTTGCGTGGGGTTTCCAGTTGAGTTATGCATTTTCAGTGATAATCTTCATGATTCTGCTGTTACAAGTGTGCAGAATCACCGAAATCGCTGTTTTGGTGCTATTGAATGCGAAAAACACGTTTTCTGGTGTTTGCAGCACTCCACAGTGCGTTTGATATGCGGAAACTGCGATATCTTCGTTTGCGTGGGGTTTCCAGTTGAGATATGCATTTTCAGTGATAATCTTCATGGTTCTGCTGTTACACGTGTGCCGAATCTCCGTAATCGCTGTTTTCGTGGTATTGAATGCGAAAAACACGTTTTCTGGTGTTTTCAGCACTCCACAGAGCGTTTGACATGCGCAAACTGCGATATCTTCGGTATCGTTGGGTTTCCAGCTGAGATATGCATTTTCAGTGATAATCTTCATGATTCTGCTGTTACAAGTGCGCAGAATCACCGCAATCGCTGTTTTCGTGCTATTGAAGGCGAAAAACATGTTTTCTGGTGTTTTCAGCACTCCACAGTGCGTATGACATGCGGAAACTGCGATATCTTCGGTATCGTTGGGTTTCCAGCTGAGATATGCATTTTCAGTGATAATCTTCAAGATTCTGCTGTTACAAGTGTGCAGAATCACCGAAATCACTGTTTTCGTGCTATTGAATGCGAAAAACACGTTTTCTGCTGTTTTCAGCACTCCACAGTGCATTTGATATGCGGAAACTGCGATATCTTCGTTTGCGTGGGGTTTCCAGTTGAGATATGCATTTTCAGTGATAATCTTCATGGTTCTGCTGTTACACGTGTGCCGAATCTCCGCAATCGCTGTTTTCGTGGTATTGAATGCGAAAAACACGTTTTCTGGTGTTTTCAGCACTCCACAGTGCGTTTGATATGCGGAAACTGCGATATCTTCGTTTGCGTGGGGTTTCCAGTTGAGATATGCATTTTCAGTGATAATCTTCATGATTCTGCTGTTACAAGTGTGCAGAATCACCGCGATCGCTGTTTTCGTGCTATTGAATGCGAGCATCACATTTCTGGTGTTTTCAGCACTCCACAGAGCGTTTGATATGCGGAAACAGCGATATCTTCGTTTGCGTGGGGTTTCCAGTTGAGATATGCATTTTCAGTGATAATCTTCATGATTCTGCTGTTACAAGTGTGCAGAATCACCGAAATCGCTGTTTTGGTGCTATTGAATGCGAAAAACACGTTTTCTGGTGTTTGCAGCACTCCACAGTGCGTTTGATGTGCGGAAACAGGGATATCTTCGTTTTCGTGGGGTTTCCAGTTGAGATATGCATTTTCAGTGATAATCTTCATGATTCTGCTGTTACAAGTGTGCAGAACCACCGAAATCGCTGTTGTCGTGCTATTGAATGCGAAAAACACGTTTTCTGGTGTTTTCAGCACTCCACAGAGCGTTTGATATGCGCAAACTGCGATATCTTCGGTATCGTTGGGTTTCCAGCTGAGATATGCATATTCAGTGATAATCTTCATGATACTGCTGTTACAAGTGTGCAGAACCACCGAAATCGCTGTTTTCGTGCTATTGAATGCGAAAAACACGTTTTCTGGTGTTTTCAGCACCCGACAGTGCGTTTGATGTGCGGAAACAGGGATATCTTCGTTTTCGTGGTGTTTCCAGTTGAGATATGCATTTTCAGTGATAATCTTCATGATTCTGCTGTTACAAGTGCGCAGAATCACCGCAATCGCTGTTTTCGTGCTATTGAATGCGAAAAACACGTTTTCTGGTGTTTTCAGCACTCCACAGTGCGTTTGATATGCGGAAACTGCGATATCTTCGTTTGGGTGGGGTTTCCAGTTGAGATATGCATTTTCAGTGATAATCTTCATGGTTCTGCTCCTACAAGTGTGCAGAATCACCGCAATCGCTGTTTTCGTGCTATTGAATGCGAAAAACACGTTTTCTGGTGTTTTCAGCACCCGACAGTGCGTTTGATGTGCGGAAACAGGGATATCTTCGTTTTCGTGGGGTATCCAGTTGAGATATGCATTTTCACTGATAATCTTCATGATTCTGCTGTTACAAGTGTGCAGAACCACCGACATCGCTGTTTTCGTGCTATTGAATGCGAAAAACAAGTTTTCTGGTGTTTTCAGCACTCCACAGTGCGTTTGATGTGCGGAAACAGGGATATCTTCGTTTTCGTGGGGTTTCCAGTTGAGATATGCATTTTCAGTGATAATCTTCATGATTCTGCTGTTACAGGTGTGCAGAACCACCGAAATCGCTGCTTTCGTGCTATTGAAGGCGGAAAACACGTTTTCTGGTGTTTTCAGCACTCCACAGTGCGTATGACATGCGGAAACTGCGATATCTTCGGTATCGTTGGGTTTCCAGCTGAGATATGCATTTTCAGTGATAATCTTCAAGATTCTGCTGTTACAAGTGTGCAGAATCACCGAAATCACTGTTTTCGTGCTATTGAATGCGAAAAACACGTTTTCTGGTGTTTTCAGCACGCCACAGAGCGTTTGAAATGCGGAAACTGCGATATCTTCGGTATCGTTGGGTTTCCAGCTGAGATATGCATTTTCAGTGATAATCTTCGAGTTTCTTCTATGACAAGTGTGCAGAATCACCGAAATCGCTGTTTTCGTGCTTTTGAATGCGAAAAACACGTTTTCTGGAGTTTTCAGCACGCCACAGAGCGTTTGACATGCGGAAACTGCGATATCTTCGGTATTGTTGTTGTTTACAGCTGAGATATGCATTTTCAGTGATATTCTTCATGATTCTGCTGTTACAAGTGTGCAGAATCACCGAAATCGCTGTTTTCGTGCTTTTGAATGCGAAAAACACGTTCTCTGGTGTTTTCAGCACTCCACAGTGCGTTTGATATGCGGAAACTGCGATATCTTCGGTATCGTTGTTGTTTCCAGCTGAGATATGCATTTTCAGTGATCATCTTCATGATTCTGCTGTTACAAGTGTGCAGAATCACCGAAATCGCTGTTTTCGTGCTATTGAATGCGAAAAACATGTTTTCTGGTGTTTTCAGCACTCCACAGAGCGTTTGACATGCGGAAACTGCGATATCTTCGGTATCGATGGGTTTCCAGCGGAGATATGCATTTTCAGTGATAATCTTCATGATTCTGCTGTTACAAGAGTGCAGAATCACCGAAATCGCTGTTTTCGTGCTATTGAATGCGAAAAACACGTTTTCTGGTGCTTTCAGCACTCCACAGTGCGCTTGATATGCGGAAATTGCGTTATCTTCGGTATCGTTGTTGTTTCCAGCTGAGATATGCATTTTCTACGATAATCTTCGAGTTTCTTTTGTGAGAAGTGTGCAGAATCACAGAAAAAGCTGTTTTCGTGCTATTGAATGCGAAAAACACGTTTTCTGGTGTTTTCAGCACTCCACAGAGCGTTTGACATGCGGAAACTGCGATATCTTCGGTATCGTTGGGTTTCCAGCTGAGATATACATTTTCAGTGATAATTTCCATGATTCTGCTGTTACAAGTGTGCAGAAACACCGGAATCGCTGTTTTCGTGCTTTTGAATGCGAAAAACACGTTTTCTGGTGCTTTCAGCACTCCACAGTGCGCTTGATATGCGGAAACTGCGTTATCTTCGGTATGGTTGTTGTTTCCAGCTGAGATATGCATTTTCTACGATAATCTTCGAGTTTCTTCTGTGAAAAGTGTGCAGAATTACAGAAATCGCTGTTTTCGTGCTATTGAATGCGAAAAACACGTTTTCTGGTGTTTTCAGCACTCCACAGAGCGTTTGACATGCGGAAACTGCGATATCTTCGGTATCGTTGGGTTTCCAGCTGAGATATGCATTTTCAGTGATAATCTTCATGATTCTGCTGTTACAAGTGTGCAGAACCACCGAAATCGCGTTTTCTTGCTATTGAATGCGAAAAACACGTTTTCTGGCGTTTTCAGCACTCCATAGTGCGTTTGATATGCGGAAACTGCGATATCTTCGGTATCGTTGCTGTTTCCAGCTCAGATATGCATTTTCTACTATAATCTTCGAGTTTCTTCTGTGACAAGCGTGCAGAATCACAGAAATCGCTGTTTTCGTGCTATTGAAAGCGAAAAACACGTTTTCTGGTGTTTTCAGCACTCCACAGAGCGTTTGACATGCGGAAACTGCGATATCTTCGGTATCGTTGGTTTTCCAGCTGAGATATGCATTTTCAGTGATAATCTTCATGATACTGCTGTTACAAGTGTGCAGAATCACCGAAATCGCTGTTTTCGTGCTATTGAATGCGAAAAACACGTATTCTGGTGTTTTCAGCACGCCACAGTGCGTTTGACATGCGGAAACTGCGATATCTTCGGTATCGTTGGGTTTCCAGCTGAGATATGCATTTTCAGTGATAATCTTCGAGTTTCTTCTATGACAAGTGTGCAGAATCACCGAAATCGCTGTTTTCGTGCTTTTGAATGCGAAAAACACGTTTTCTGGAGTTTTCAGCACGCCACAGAGCGTTTGACATGCGGAAACTGCGATATCTTCGGTATCGTTGTTGTTTACAGCTGAGATATGCATTTTCAGTGATCACCTTCATGATTCTGCTGTTACAAGTGTGCAGAATCACCGAAATCGCTGTTTTCGTGCTATTGAATGCGAAAAACATGTTTTCTGGTGTTTTCAGCACTCCACAGAGCGTTTGACATGCGGAAACTGCGATATCTTCGGTATCGATGGGTTTCCAGCGGAGATATGCATTTTCAGTGATAATCTTCATGATTCTGCTGTTACAAGAGTGCAGAATCACCGAAATCGCTGTTTTCGTGCTATTGAATGCGAAAAACACGTTTTCTGGTGCTTTCAGCACTCCACAGTGCGCTTGATATGCGGAAATTGCGTTATCTTCGGTATCGTTGTTGTTTCCAGCTGAGATATGCATTTTCTACGATAATCTTCGAGTTTCTTTTGTGAGAAGTGTGCAGAATCACAGAAAAAGCTGTTTTCGTGCTATTGAATGCGAAAAACACGTTTTCTGGTGTTTTCAGCACTCCACAGAGCGTTTGACATGCGGAAACTGCGATATCTTCGGTATCGTTGGGTTTCCAGCTGAGATATACATTTTCAGTGATAATTTCCATGATTCTGCTGTTACAAGTGTGCAGAAACACCGGAATCGCTGTTTTCGTGCTTTTGAATGCAAAAAACACGTTTTCTGGTGCTTTCAGCACTCCACAGTGCGCTTGATATGCGGAAACTGCGTTATCTTCGGTATGGTTGTTGTTTCCAGCTGAGATATGCATTTTCTACGATAATCTTCGAGTTTCTTCTGTGAAAAGTGTGCAGAATTACAGAAATCGCTGTTTTCGTGCTATTGAAAGCGAAAAACACGTTTTCTGGTGTTTTCAGCACTCCACAGAGCGTTTGACATGCGGAAACTGCGATATCTTCGGTATCGTTGGTTTTCCAGCTGAGATATGCATTTTCAGTGATAATCTTCATGATACTGCTGTTACAAGTGTGCAGAATCACCGAAATCGCTGTTTTCGTGCTATTGAATGCGAAAAACACGTATTCTGGTGTTTTCAGCACGCCACAGTGCGTTTGACATGCGGAAACTGCGATATCTTCGGTATCGTTGGGTTTCCAGCTCAGATATGCATTTTCAGTGATAATCTCCATTATTCTGCTGTTACAAGTGTGCAGAATCACCGAAATCGCTGTTTTCGTGCTTTTGCATGCGAAAAACACGTTTTCTGGTGTTTTCAGCACGCCACAGAGCGTTTGACATGCGGAAACTGCGATATCTTCGGTATCATTGTTGTTTCCAGCTGAGATATGCATTTTCAGTGATAATCTTCATGATTCTGCTGTTACAAGTGTGCAGAATCACCGAAATCGCTGTTTTCGTGCTTTTGAATGCGAAAAACACGTTTTCTGGTGTTTTCAGCACGCCACAAAGCATTTGACATGCGGAAACTGCGATATCTTCGGTATCGTTGGGTTTCCAGCTCAGATATGCATTTTCAGTGATAATCTTAATGATTCTGCTGTTACAAGTGTGCAGAATAACCGAAATCGCTGTTTTCGTGCTTTTGAATGCGAAAAACACGTTTTCTGGTGTTTTCAGCACTCCACAGTGCGTTTGATATGCGGAAACTGCGATATCTTCGGTATCGTCGTTGTTTCCAGCTGAGACATGCATTTTCAGTGATATTCTTCATGATTCTGCTGTTACAAGTGTGCAGAATCACCGAAATCGCTGTTTTCGTGCTATTGAATGCGAAAAACACGTTTTCTGGTGTTTTCAGCACTCCACAGTGCGTTTGATATGCGGAAACTGCGATATCTTCGGTATCGTTGTTGTTTCCAGCTGAGATATGCATTTTCTCCGATAATCTTCGAGTTTCTTCTGTGACAAGTGTGCAGAATCACTGAAATCGCTGTTTTCGTGCTATTGAATGCGAAAAAAACGTTTTCTGGTGTTTTCAGCACTCCACAGAGGGTTTGACATGCGGAAACTGCGATATGTTCGGTATCGTTGGGTTTCCAGCCGAGATATGCATTTTCAGTGATAATTTCCATGATTCTGCTGTTACAAGTGTGCAGAAACACCGAAATCGCTGTTTTCGTGCTTTTGAATGCGAAAAACACGTTTTCTGGTGCTTTCAGCACTCCACAGTTCGCTTGATATGCGGAAACTGCGTTATCTTCGGTATTGTTGTTGGTTCCAGCTGAGATATGCATTTTCTACGATAATCTTCGAGTTTCTTCTGTGACAAGTGTGCAGAATCACAGAAATCGCTGTTTTCGTGCTATTGAATGCGAAAAACACGTTTTCTGTGTTTTCAGCACTCCACAGAGCGTTTGACATGCGGAAACTGCGATATCTTCGGTATCGTTGGGTATCCAGCTGAGATATGCATTTTCAGTGATAATCTTCATGATTCTGCTGTTACAAGTGTGCAGAATAACCGAAATCGCTGTTTTCGTGCTTTTGAATGCGAAAAACACGTTTTCTGGTGTTTTCAGCACTCCACAGTGCGTTTGATATGCGGAAACTGCGATATCTTCGGTATCGTTGTTGTTTCCAGCTGAGATATGCATTTTCTCCGATAATCTTCGAGTTTCTTCTGTGACAAGTGTGCAGAATCACTGAAATCGCTGTTTTCGTGCTATTGAATGCGAAAAAAACGTTTTCTGGTGTTTTCAGCACTCCACAGAGCGTTTGACATGCGGAAACTGCGATATCTTCGGTATCGTTGGGTTTCCAGCCGAGATATGCATTTTCAGTGATAATTTCCATGATTCTGCTGTTACAAGTGTGCAGAAACACCGAAATCGCTGTTTTCGTGCTTTTGAATGCGAAAAACACGTTTTCTGGTGCTTTCAGCACTCCACAGTTCGCTTGATATGCGGAAACTGCGTTATCTTCGGTATTGTTGTTCGTTCCAGCTGAGATATGCATTTTCTACGATAATCTTCGAGTTTCTTCTGTGACAAGTGTGCAGAATCACAGAAATCGCTGTTTTCGTGCTATTGAATGCGAAAAACACGTTTTCTGTGTTTTCAGCACTCCACAGAGCGTTTGACTTGCGGAAACTGCGATATCTTCGGTATCGTTGGGTATCCAGCTGAGATATGCATTTTCAGTGATAATCTTCATGATTCTGCTGTTACAAGTGTGCAGAATATCCGAAATCGCTGTTTTCGTGCTTTTGGAAGCGAAAAACACGTTTTCTGGTGTTTTCAGCACGCCACAGAGCGTTTGACATGCGAAAACTGCGATATCTTCGGTATCGTTGTTGTTTCCAGCTGAGACATGCATTTTCAGTGAAAATTTCCATGATTCTGCTGTTACAAGTGTGCAGAAACACCGAAATCGCTGTTTTCTTGATTTTGAATGCGAAAAACACGTTTTCTGGTGCTTTCAGCACTCCACAGTGCGCTTGATATGCGGAAATTGCGTTATCTTCGGTATCGTTGTTGTTTCCAGCTGAGATATGCATTTTCTACGATAATCTTCGAGTTTCTTTTGTGAGAAGTGTGCAGAATCACAGAAAAAGCTGTTTTCGTGCTATTGAATGCGAAAAACACGTTTTCTGGTGTTTTCAGCACTCCACAGAGCGTTTGACATGCGGAAACTGCGATATCTTCGGTATCGTTGGGTTTCCAGCTGAGATATACATTTTCAGTGATAATTTCCATGATTCTGCTGTTACAAGTGTGCAGAAACACCGGAATCGCTGTTTTCGTGCTTTTGAATGCGAAAAACACGTTTTCTGGTGCTTTCAGCACTCCACAGTGCGCTTGATATGCGGAAACTGCGTTATCTTCGGTATGGTTGTTGTTTCCAGCTGAGATATGCATTTTCTACGATAATCTTCGAGTTTCTTCTGTGAAAAGTGTGCAGAATTACAGAAATCGCTGTTTTCGTGCTATTGAATGCGAAAAACACGTTTTCTGGTGTTTTCAGCACTCCACAGAGCGTTTGACATGCGGAAACTGCGATATCTTCGGTATCGTTGGGTTTCCAGCTGAGATATGCATTTTCAGTGATAATCTTCATGATTCTGCTGTTACAAGTGTGCAGAATCACCGCAATCGCTGTTTTCGTGTTATTGAATGCGAAAAACACGTTTTCTGGTGTTTGCAGCACTCCACAGTGCGTTTGATATGCGGAAACTGCGATATCTTCGTTTGCGTGGGGTTTCCAGTTGAGATATGCATTTTCAGTGATAATCTTCATGGTTCTGCTGTTACACGTGTGCCGAATCTCCGCAATCGCTGTTTTCGTGGTATTGAATGCGAAAAACACGTTTTCTGGTGTTTTCAGCACTCCACAGAGCGTTTGACATGCGGAAACTGCGATATCTTCGGTATCGTTGGGTTTCCAGCTGAGATATGCATTTTCAGTGATATTCTTCATGATTCTGCTGTTACAAGTGTGCAGAATCACCGAAATCGCTGTTTTCGTGCTTTTGAATGCGAAAAACACGTTTTCTGGTGTTTTCAGCACTCCACAGTGCGTTTGATATGCGGAAACTGCGATATCTTCGGTATCGTTGTTGTTTCCAGCTGAGATATGCATTTTCAGTGATAATCTTCATGATTCTGCTGTTACAAGTGTGCAGAATCAGCGTAATCGCTGTTTTCGTGCTTTTGAATGCGAAAAACACGTTTTCTGGTGTTTTCAGCACGCCACAGAGCGTTTGAAATGCGGAAACTGCGATATCTTCGGTATCGTTGGGTTTCCAGCTGAGATATGCATTTTCAGTGATAATCTTCGAGTTTCTTCTATGACAAGTGTGCAGAATCACCGAAATCGCTGTTTTCGTGCTTTTGAATGCGAAAAACACGTTTTCTGGAGTTTTCAGCACGCCACAGAGCGTTTGACATGCGGAAACTGCGATATCTTCGGTATCGTTGTTGTTTACAGCTGAGATATGCATTTTCAGTGATCATCTTCATGATTCTGCTGTTACAAGTGTGCAGAATCACCGAAATCGCTGTTTTCGTGCTATTGAATGCGAAAAACATGTTTTCTGGTGTTTTCAGCACTCCACAGAGCGTTTGACATGCGGAAACTGCGATATCTTCGGTATCGATGGGTTTCCAGCGGAGATATGCATTTTCAGTGATAATCTTCATGATTCTGCTGTTACAAGAGTGCAGAATCACCGAAATCGCTGTTTTCGTGCTATTGAATGCGAAAAACACGTTTTCTGGTGTTTTCAGCACGCCACAGAGCGTTTGAAATGCGGAAACGGCGATATCTTCGGTATCGTTGGGTTTCCAGCTGAGATATGCATTTTCAGTGATCATCTTCATGATTCTGCTGTTACAAGTGTGCAGAATCACCGAAATCGCTGTTTTCGTGCTATTGAATGCGAAAAACATGTTTTCTGGTGTTTTCAGCACTCCACAGAGCGTTTGACATGCGGAAACTGCGATATCTTCGGTATCGTTGGGTTTCCAGCGGAGATATGCATTTTCAGTGATAATCTTCATGATTCTGCTGTTACAAGAGTGCAGAATCACAGAAATCGCTCTTTTCGTGCTATTGAATGCGAAAAACACGTTTTCTGGTGTTTTCAGCTCTCCACAGAGCGTTTGACATGCGGAAACTGCGATATCTTCTGTATTGTTGGGTTTCCAGCGGAGATATGCATTTTCAGTGATAATCTTCAAGATTCTGCTGTTACAAGTGTGCAGAATCACCGAAATCGCTGTTTTCGTGCTTTTGAATGCGAAAAACACGTTTTCTGGTGTTTTCAGCTCTCCACAGTGCGTTTGATATGCGGAAACTGCGATATCTTCGGTATCGTTGTTGTTTCCAGCTGAGATATGCATTTTCTACGATAATCTTCGAGTTTCTTTTGTGACAAGGGTGCAGAATCACGAAATCGCTCTTTTCGTGCTATTGAATGCGAAAAACACGTTTTCTGGCGTTTTCAGCACTCCACAGAGCGTTTGATATGCGGAAACTGCGATATCTTCGGTATCGTTGGGTTTCCAGCTGAGATATGCATTTTCAGTGATATTCTTCATGATTCAGCTGTTACAAGTGTGCAGAATCACCGAAATCGCTGTTTTCGTGCTATTGAATGCGAAAAACACGTATTCTGGTGTTTTCAGCACCCGACAATGCGTTTGATGTGCGAAAACAGGGATATCTTCGGATTCGTGGGGTTTCCAGTTGAGATATGCATTTTCAGTGATAATCTTCATGATTCTGCTGTTACAAGTGTGCAGAATAACCGAAATCGCTGTTTTCGTGCTATTGAATGCGAAAAACACTTTTTCTGGTGTTTTCAGCATTCCACAGTGCGTTTGATATGCGGAAACTGCGATATCTTCGGTATCGTTGTTGTTTCCAGCTGAGATATGCATTTTCAGTGATAATCTTCATGATTCTGCTGTTACAAGTGTGCAGAATCACCGAAATCGCTGTTTTCGTGCTTTTGAATACGAAAAACACGTTTTCTGGTGTTTTCAGCACGCCACAGAGCGTTTGACATGCGGAAACTGCGATATCTTCGGTATCGTTGGGTTTCCAGCTCAGATATGCATTTTCAGTGATAATCTCCATTATTCTGCTGTTACAAGTGTGCAGAATCACCGAAATCGCTGTTTTCGTGCTTTTGCATGCGAAAAACACGTTTTCTGGTGTTTTCAGCACGCCACAGAGCGTTTGACATGCGGAAACTGCGATATCTTCGGTATCGTTGTTGTTTCCAGCTGAGATATGCATTTTCAGTGATAATCTTCATGATTCTGCTGTTACAAGTGTGCAGAATCACCGAAATCGCTGTTTTCGTGCTTTTGAATACGAAAAACACGTTTTCTGGTGTTTTCAGCACGCCACAGAGCGTTTGACATGCGGAAACTGCGATATCTTCGGTATCGTTGGGTTTCCAGCTCAGATATGCATTTTCAGTGATAATCTCCATTATTCTGCTGTTACAAGTGTGCAGAAACACCGAAATCGCTGTTTTCGTGCTTTTGAATGCGAAAAACACGTTTTCTGGTGTTTTCAGCACTCCACAGTGCGTTTGATATGCGGAAACTGCGATATCTTCGGTATCGTTGGGTTTCCAGCTGAGATATGCATTTTCAGTGATAATCTTCATGATTCTGCTGTTACAAGTGTGCAGAATAACCGAAATCGCTGTTTTCGTGCTTTTGAATGCGAAAAACACGTTTTCTGATGTTTTCAGCACGCCACAGAGCGTTTGACATGCGAAAACTGCGATATCTTCGGTATCGTTGTTGTTTCCAGCTGAGACATGCATTTTCAGTGATAATCTTCATGATTCTGCTGTTACAAGTGTGCAGAATCACCGAAACCGCTGTTTTCGTGCTTTTGAATACGAAAAACACGTTTTCTGGTGTTTTCAGCACGCCACAGAGCGTTTGACATGCGGAAACTGCGATATCTTCGGTATCGTTGGGTTTCCAGCTCAGATATGCATTTTCAGTGATAATCTCCATTATTCTGCTGTTACAAGTGTGCAGAAACACCGAAATCGCTGTTTTCGTGCTTTTGAATTCGAAAAACACGTTTTCTGGTGCTTTCAGCACTCCACAGTGCGTTTGATATGCGGAAACTGCGATATCTTCGGTATCGTTGGGTTTCCAGCTGAGATATGCATTTTCAGTGATAATCTTCATGATTCTGCTGTTACAAGTGTGCAGAATAACCGAAATCGCTGTTTTCGTGCTTTTGAATGCGAAAAACACGTTTTCTGGTGTTTTCAGCACTCCACAGTGCGTTTGATATGCGGAAACTGCGATATCTTCGGTATCGTTGTTGTTTCTAGCTGAGACATGCATTTTCAGTGATAATCTTCATGATTCTGCTGTTACAAGTGTGCAGAATCACCGAAATCGCTGTTTTCGTGCTACTGAATGCGAAAAACTCGTTTTCTGGTGTTTTCAGCACTCCACAGTGCGTTTGATATGCGGAAACTGCGACATCTTCGGTATCGTTGTTGTTTCCAGCTGAGATATGCATTTTCTACGATAATCTTCGAGTTTCTTTTGTGAGAAGTGTGCAGAATCACCGAAATCGCTGTTTTCGTGCTATTGAATGCGAAAAACACGTTTTCTGATGTTTTCAGCACGCCACAGAGCGTTTGACATGCGAAAACTGCGATATCTTCGGTATCGTTGTTGTTTCCAGCTGAGACATGCATTTTCAGTGATAATTTCCATGATTCTGCTGTTACAAGTGTGCAGAAACACCGAAATCGCTGTTTTCTTGATTTTGAATGCGAAAAACACGTTTTCTGGTGCTTTCAGCACTCCACAGTGCGCTTGATATGCGGAAATTGCGTTATCTTCGGTATCGTTGTTGTTTCTAGCTGAGATATGCATTTTCTACGATAATCTTCGAGTTTCTTTTGTGAGAAGTGTGCAGAATCACCGAAATCGCTGTTTTCGTGCTATTGAATGCGAAAAACACGTATTCTGGTGTTTTCAGCACCCGACAATGCGTTTGATGTGCGGAAACAGGGATATCTTCGGATTCGTGGGGTTTCCAGTTGAGATATGCATTTTCAGTGATAATCTTCATGATTCTGCTGTTACAAGTGTGCAGAATCACCGAAATCGCTGTTTTCGTGCTATTGAATGCGAAAAACACGTTTTCTGGTGTTTTCAGCATTCCACAGTGCGTTTGATATGCGGAAACTGCGATATCTTCGGTATCGTTGTTGTTTCCAGCTGAGATATGCATTTTCAGTGATAATCTTCATGATTCTGCTGTTACAAGTGTGCAGAATCACCGAAATCGCTGTTTTCGTGCTTTTGAATACGAAAAACACGTTTTCTGGTGTTTTCAGCACGCCACAGAGCGTTTGACATGCGGAAACTGCGATATCTTCGGTATCGTTGGGTTTCCAGCTCAGATAAGCATTTTCAGTGATAATCTCCATTATTCTGCTGTTACAAGTGTGCAGAAACACCGAAATCGCTGTTTTCGTGCTTTTGAATGCGAAAAACACGTTTTCTGGTGTTTTCAGCACTCCACAGTGCGTTTGATATGCGGAAACTGCGATATCTTCGGTATCGTTGGGTTTCCAGCTGAGATATGCATTTTCAGTGATAATCTTCATGATTCTGCTGTTACAAGTGTGCAGAATAACCGAAATCGCTGTTTTCGTGCTTTTGAATGCGAAAAACACGTTTTCTGGTGTTTTCAGCACTCCACAGTGCGTTTGATATGCGGAAACTGCGATATCTTCGGTATCGTTGTTGTTTCTAGCTGAGACATGCATTTTCAGTGATAATCTTCATGATTCTGCTGTTACAAGTGTGCAGAATCACCGAAATCGCTGTTTTCGTGCTACTGAATGCGAAAAACTCGTTTTCTGGTGTTTTCAGCACTCCACAGTGCGTTTGATATGCGGAAACTGCGACATCTTCGGTATCGTTGTTGTTTCCAGCTGAGATATGCATTTTCTCCGATAATCTTCGAGTTTCTTCTGTGACAAGTGTGCAGAATCACTGAAATCGCTGTTTTCGTGCTATTGAATGCGAAAAAAACGTTTTCTGGTGTTTTCAGCACTCCACAGAGCGTTTGACATGCGGAAACTGCGATATCTTCGGTATCGTTGGGTTTCCAGCCGAGATATGCATTTTCAGTGATAATTTCCATGATTCTGCTGTTACAAGTGTGCAGAAACACCGAAATCGCTGTTTTCGTGCTTTTGAATGCGAAAAACACGTTTTCTGGTGCTTTCAGCACTCCACAGTTCGCTTGATATGCGGAAACTGCGTTATCTTCGGTATTGTTGTTGGTTCCAGCTGAGATATGCATTTTCTACGATAATCTTCGAGTTTCTTCTGTGACAAGTGTGCAGAATCACAGAAATCGCTGTTTTCGTGCTATTGAATGCGAAAAACACGTTTTCTGTGTTTTCAGCACTCCACCGAGCGTTTGACTTGCGGAAACTGCGATATCTTCGGTATCGTTGGGTATCCAGCTGAGATATGCATTTTCAGTGATAATCTTCATGATTCTGCTGTTACAAGTGTGCAGAATATCCGAAATCGCTGTTTTCGTGCTTTTGGAAGCGAAAAACACGTTTTCTGGTGTTTTCAGCACGCCACAGAGCGTTTGACATGCGAAAACTGCGATATCTTCGGTATCGTTGTTGTTTCCAGCTGAGACATGCATTTTCAGTGATAATTTCCATGATTCTGCTGTTACAAGTGTGCAGAAACACCGAAATCGCTGTTTTCTTGATTTTGAATGCGAAAAACACGTTTTCTGGTGCTTTCAGCACTCCACAGTGCGCTTGATATGCGGAAATTGCGTTATCTTCGGTATCGTTGTTGTTTCCAGCTGAGATATGCATTTTCTACGATAATCTTCGAGTTTCTTTTGTGAGAAGTGTGCAGAATCACAGAAATCGCTGTTTTCGTGCTATTGAATGCGAAAAACACGTTTTCTGGTGTTTTCAGCACTCCACAGAGCGTTTGACATGCGGAAACTGCGATATCTTCGGTATCGTTGGGTTTCCAGCTGAGATATACATTTTCAGTGATTATTTCCATGATTCTGCTGTTACAAGTGTGCAGAAACACCGGAATCGCTGTTTTCGTGCTTTTGAATGCGAAAAACACGTTTTCTCGTGCTTTCAGCACTCCACAGTGCGCTTGATATGCGGAAACTGCGTTATCTTCGGTATGGTTGTTGTTTCCAGCTGAGATATGCATTTTCTACGATAATCTTCGAGTTTCTTCTGTGAAAAGTGTGCAGAATCACAGAAATCGCTGTTTTCGTGCTATTGAATGCGAAAAACACGTTTTCTGGTGTTTTCAGCACTCCACAGAGCGTTTGACATGCGGAAACTGCGATATCTTCGGTATCGTTGGGTTTCCAGCTGAGATATGCATTTTCAGTGATAATCGTCATGATTCTGCTGTTACAAGTGTGCAGAACCACCGAAATCTCTGTTTTCGTGCTATTGAATGCGAAAAACACGTTTTCTGGCGTTTTCAGCACTCCATAGTGCGTTTGATATGCGGAAACTGCGATATCTTCGGTATCGTTGCTGTTTCCAGCTCAGATATGCATTTTCTACTATAATCTTCGAGTTTCTTCTGTGACAAGCGTGCAGAATCACAGAAATCGCTGTTTTCGTGCTATTGAAAGCGAAAAACACGTTTTCTGGTGTTTTCAGCACTCCACAGAGCGTTTGACATGCGGAAACTGCGATATCTTCGGTATCGTTGGGTTTCCAGCTCAGATATGCATTTTCAGTGATAATCTCCATTATTCTGCTGTTACAAGTGTGCAGAAACACCGAAATCGCTGTTTTCGTGCTTTTGAATTCGAAAAACACGTTTTCTGGTGCTTTCAGCACTCCACAGTGCGTTTGATATGCGGAAACTGCGATATCTTCGGTATCGTTGGGTTTCCAGCTGAGATATGCATTTTCAGTGATAATCTTCATGATTCTGCTGTTACAAGTGTGCAGAATAACCGAAATCGCTGTTTTCGTGCTTTTGAATGCGAAAAACACGTTTTCTGGTGTTTTCAGCACTCCACAGTGCGTTTGATATGCGGAAACTGCGATATCTTCGGTATCGTTGTTGTTTCTAGCTGAGACATGCATTTTCAGTGATAATCTTCATGATTCTGCTGTTACAAGTGTGCAGAATCACCGAAATCGCTGTTTTCGTGCTACTGAATGCGAAAAACTCGTTTTCTGGTGTTTTCAGCACTCCACAGTGCGTTTGATATGCGGAAACTGCGACATCTTCGGTATCGTTGTTGTTTCCAGCTGAGATATGCATTTTCTACGATAATCTTCGAGTTTCTTTTGTGAGAAGTGTGCAGAATCACCGAAATCGCTGTTTTCGTGCTATTGAATGCGAAAAACACGTTTTCTGATGTTTTCAGCACGCCACAGAGCGTTTGACATGCGAAAACTGCGATATCTTCGGTATCGTTGTTGTTTCCAGCTGAGACATGCATTTTCAGTGATAATTTCCATGATTCTGCTGTTACAAGTGTGCAGAAACACCGAAATCGCTGTTTTCTTGATTTTGAATGCGAAAAACACGTTTTCTGGTGCTTTCAGCACTCCACAGTGCGCTTGATATGCGGAAATTGCGTTATCTTCGGTATCGTTGTTGTTTCTAGCTGAGATATGCATTTTCTACGATAATCTTCGAGTTTCTTTTGTGAGAAGTGTGCAGAATCACCGAAATCGCTGTTTTCGTGCTATTGAATGCGAAAAACACGTATTCTGGTGTTTTCAGCACCCGACAATGCGTTTGATGTGCGGAAACAGGGATATCTTCGGATTCGTGGGGTTTCCAGTTGAGATATGCATTTTCAGTGATAATCTTCATGATTCTGCTGTTACAAGTGTGCAGAATCACCGAAATCGCTGTTTTCGTGCTATTGAATGCGAAAAACACGTTTTCTGGTGTTTTCAGCATTCCACAGTGCGTTTGATATGCGGAAACTGCGATATCTTCGGTATCGTTGTTGTTTCCAGCTGAGATATGCATTTTCAGTGATAATCTTCATGATTCTGCTGTTACAAGTGTGCAGAATCACCGAAATCGCTGTTTTCGTGCTTTTGAATACGAAAAACACGTTTTCTGGTGTTTTCAGCACGCCACAGAGCGTTTGACATGCGGAAACTGCGATATCTTCGGTATCGTTGGGTTTCCAGCTCAGATAAGCATTTTCAGTGATAATCTCCATTATTCTGCTGTTACAAGTGTGCAGAAACACCGAAATCGCTGTTTTCGTGCTTTTGAATGCGAAAAACACGTTTTCTGGTGTTTTCAGCACTCCACAGTGCGTTTGATATGCGGAAACTGCGATATCTTCGGTATCGTTGGGTTTCCAGCTGAGATATGCATTTTCAGTGATAATCTTCATGATTCTGCTGTTACAAGTGTGCAGAATAACCGAAATCGCTGTTTTCGTGCTTTTGAATGCGAAAAACACGTTTTCTGGTGTTTTCAGCACTCCACAGTGCGTTTGATATGCGGAAACTGCGATATCTTCGGTATCGTTGTTGTTTCTAGCTGAGACATGCATTTTCAGTGATAATCTTCATGATTCTGCTGTTACAAGTGTGCAGAATCACCGAAATCGCTGTTTTCGTGCTACTGAATGCGAAAAACTCGTTTTCTGGTGTTTTCAGCACTCCACAGTGCGTTTGATATGCGGAAACTGCGACATCTTCGGTATCGTTGTTGTTTCCAGCTGAGATATGCATTTTCTCCGATAATCTTCGAGTTTCTTCTGTGACAAGTGTGCAGAATCACTGAAATCGCTGTTTTCGTGCTATTGAATGCGAAAAAAACGTTTTCTGGTGTTTTCAGCACTCCACAGAGCGTTTGACATGCGGAAACTGCGATATCTTCGGTATCGTTGGGTTTCCAGCCGAGATATGCATTTTCAGTGATAATTTCCATGATTCTGCTGTTACAAGTGTGCAGAAACACCGAAATCGCTGTTTTCGTGCTTTTGAATGCGAAAAACACGTTTTCTGGTGCTTTCAGCACTCCACAGTTCGCTTGATATGCGGAAACTGCGTTATCTTCGGTATTGTTGTTGGTTCCAGCTGAGATATGCATTTTCTACGATAATCTTCGAGTTTCTTCTGTGACAAGTGTGCAGAATCACAGAAATCGCTGTTTTCGTGCTATTGAATGCGAAAAACACGTTTTCTGTGTTTTCAGCACTCCACCGAGCGTTTGACTTGCGGAAACTGCGATATCTTCGGTATCGTTGGGTATCCAGCTGAGATATGCATTTTCAGTGATAATCTTCATGATTCTGCTGTTACAAGTGTGCAGAATATCCGAAATCGCTGTTTTCGTGCTTTTGGAAGCGAAAAACACGTTTTCTGGTGTTTTCAGCACGCCACAGAGCGTTTGACATGCGAAAACTGCGATATCTTCGGTATCGTTGTTGTTTCCAGCTGAGACATGCATTTTCAGTGATAATTTCCATGATTCTGCTGTTACAAGTGTGCAGAAACACCGAAATCGCTGTTTTCTTGATTTTGAATGCGAAAAACACGTTTTCTGGTGCTTTCAGCACTCCACAGTGCGCTTGATATGCGGAAATTGCGTTATCTTCGGTATCGTTGTTGTTTCCAGCTGAGATATGCATTTTCTACGATAATCTTCGAGTTTCTTTTGTGAGAAGTGTGCAGAATCACAGAAATCGCTGTTTTCGTGCTATTGAATGCGAAAAACACGTTTTCTGGTGTTTTCAGCACTCCACAGAGCGTTTGACATGCGGAAACTGCGATATCTTCGGTATCGTTGGGTTTCCAGCTGAGATATACATTTTCAGTGATTATTTCCATGATTCTGCTGTTACAAGTGTGCAGAAACACCGGAATCGCTGTTTTCGTGCTTTTGAATGCGAAAAACACGTTTTCTCGTGCTTTCAGCACTCCACAGTGCGCTTGATATGCGGAAACTGCGTTATCTTCGGTATGGTTGTTGTTTCCAGCTGAGATATGCATTTTCTACGATAATCTTCGAGTTTCTTCTGTGAAAAGTGTGCAGAATCACAGAAATCGCTGTTTTCGTGCTATTGAATGCGAAAAACACGTTTTCTGGTGTTTTCAGCACTCCACAGAGCGTTTGACATGCGGAAACTGCGATATCTTCGGTATCGTTGGGTTTCCAGCTGAGATATGCATTTTCAGTGATAATCGTCATGATTCTGCTGTTACAAGTGTGCAGAACCACCGAAATCTCTGTTTTCGTGCTATTGAATGCGAAAAACACGTTTTCTGGCGTTTTCAGCACTCCATAGTGCGTTTGATATGCGGAAACTGCGATATCTTCGGTATCGTTGCTGTTTCCAGCTCAGATATGCATTTTCTACTATAATCTTCGAGTTTCTTCTGTGACAAGCGTGCAGAATCACAGAAATCGCTGTTTTCGTGCTATTGAAAGCGAAAAACACGTTTTCTGGTGTTTTCAGCACTCCACAGAGCGTTTGACATGCGGAAACTGCGATATCTTCGGTATCGTTGGTTTTCCAGCTGAGATATGCATTTTCAGTGATAATCTTCATGATACTGCTGTTACAAGTGTGCAGAATCACCGAAATCGCTGTTTTCGTGCTATTGAATGCGAAAAACACGTATTCTGGTGTTTTCAGCACCCGACAATGCGTTTGATGTGCGGAAACAGGCATATCTTCGGATTCGTGGGGTTTCCAGTTGAGATATGCATTTTCAGTGATAATCTTCATGATTCTGCTGTTACAAGTGTGCAGAATCACCGAAATCGCTGTTTTCGTGCTATTGAATGCGAAAAACACTTTTTCTGGTGTTTTCAGCATTCCACAGTGCGTTTGATATGCGGAAACTGCGATATCTTCGGTATCGTCGTTGTTTCCAGCTGAGATATGCATTTTCAGTGATAATCTTCATGATTCTGCTGTTACAAGTGTGCAGAATCACCGAAATCGCTGTTTTCGTGCTTGTGAAAGCGAAAAACACGTTTTCTGGTGTTTTCAGCACGCCACAGAGCGTTTGACATGCGGAAACTGCGATATCTTCGGTATCGTTGTTGTTTCCAGCTGAGATATGCATTTTCAGTGATAATCTTCATGATTCTGCTGTTACAAGTGTGCAGAATCACCGAAATCGCTGTTTTCGAGCTTCTGAATGCGAAAAACACGTTTTCTGGTGTTTTCAGCACTCCACAGTGCGTTTGATATGCGGAAACTGCGATATCTTCGGTATCGTTGTTGTTTCCACCTGAGATATGCATTTTCAGTGATAATCTTCATGATTCTGCTGTTACAAGTGTGCAGAATCACCGAAATCGCTGTTTTCGTGCTTTTGAATACGAAAAACACGTTTGCTGGTGTTTTCAGCACGCCACAGAGCGTTTGACATGCGGAAACTGCGATATCTTCGGTATCGTTGGGTTTCCAGCTCAGATATGCATTTTCAGTGATAATCTCCATTATTCTGCTGTTACAAGTGTGCAGAAACACCGAAATCGCTGTTTTCGTGCTTTTGAATCCGAAAAACAAGTTTTCTGGTGTTTTCAGCACACCACAGTGCGTTTGATATGCGGAAACGGCGATATCTTCGGTATCGTTGGGTTTCCAGCTGAGATATGCATTTTCAGTGATAATCTTCATGATTCTGCTGTTACAAGTGTGCAGAACCACCGAAATCGCTGTTTTCGTGCTATTGAATGCGAAAAACACGTTTTCTGGCGTTTTCAGCACTCCACAGTGCGTTTGATATGCGGAAACTGCGATATCTTCGGTATCGTTGTTGTTTCCAGCTCAGATATGCATTTTCTACGATAATATTCGAGTTTCTTCTGTGACAAGCGTGCAGAATCACAGAAATCGCTGTTTTCGTGCTATTGAATGCGAAAAACACGTTTTCTGGCGTTTTCAGCACTCCACAGTGCGTTTGATATGCGGAAACTGCGATATCTTCGGTATCGTTGTTGTTTCCAGTTCAGATATGCATTTTCAGTGATAATCTTCATGATACTGCTGTTACAAGTGTGCAGAATCACCGAAATCGCTGTTTTCGTGCTATTGAATGCGAAAAACACGTTTTCTGGCGTTTTCAGCACTCCACAGTGCGTTTGATATGCGGAAACTGCGATATCTTCGGTATCGTTGTTGTTTCCAGTTCAGATATGCATTTTCAGTGATAATCTTCATGATTCTGCTGTTACAAGTGTGCAGAACCACCGAAATCGCTGTTTTCGTGCTATTGAATGCGAAAAACACGTTTTCTGGCGTTTTCAGCACTCCACAGTGCGTTTGATATGCGGAAACTGCGATATCTTCGGTATCGTTGTTGTTTCCAGTTCAGATATGCATTTTCAGTGATAATCTTCATGATTCTGCTGTTACAAGTGTGCAGAACCACCGAAATCGCTGTTTTCGTGCTATTGAATGCGAAAAACACGTTTTCTGGCGTTTTCAGCACTCCACAGTGCGTTTGATATGCGGAAACTGCGATATCTTCGGTATCGTTGTTGTTTCCAGTTCAGATATGCATTTTCAGTGATAATCTTCATGATTCTGCTGTTACAAGTGTGCAGAACCACCGAAATCGCTGTTTTCGTGCTATTGAATGCGAAAAACACGTTTTCTGGCGTTTTCAGCACTCCACAGTGCGTTTGATATGCGGAAACTGCGATATCTTCGGTATCGTTGTTGTTTCCAGTTCAGATATGCATTTTCAGTGATAATCTTCATGATACTGCTGTTACAAGTGTGCAGAATCACCGAAATCGCTGTTTTCGTGCTATTGAATGCGAAAAACACGTTTTCTGGCGTTTTCAGCACTCCACAGTGCGTTTGATATGCGGAAACTGCGATATCTTCGGTATCGTTGTTGTTTCCAGTTCAGATATGCATTTTCAGTGATAATCTTCATGATTCTGCTGTTACAAGTGTGCAGAACCACCGAAATCGCTGTTTTCGTGCTATTGAATGCGAAAAACACGTTTTCTGGCGTTTTCAGCACTCCACAGTGCGTTTGATATGCGGAAACTGCGATATCTTCGGTATAGTTGTTGTTTCCAGCTGAGATATGCATTTTCAGTGATAATCATCATGATTCTGCTGTTACAAGTGTGCAGAATCACCGAAATCGCTGTTTTCGTGCTTTTGAATACGAAAAACACGTTTTCTGGTGTTTTCAGCACGCCACAGAGCGTTTGACATGCGGAAACTGCGATATCTTCGGTATCGTTGGTTTTCCAGCTGAGATATGCATTTTCAGTGATAATCTTCATGATACTGCTGTTACAAGTGTGCAGAATCACCGAAATCGCTGTTTTCGTGCTATTGAATGCGAAAAACACGTATTCTGGTGTTTTCAGCACCCGACAATGCGTTTGATGTGCGGAAACAGGGATATCTTCGGATTCGTGGGGTTTCCAGTTGAGATATGCATTTTCAGCGATAATCTTCATGATTCTGCTGTTACAAGTGTGCAGAATCACCGAAATCGCTGTTTTCGTGCTATTGAATGCGAAAAACACGTTTTCTGGCGTTTTCAGCACTCCACAGTGCGTTTGATATGCGGAAACTGCGATATCTTCGGTATCGTTGTTGTTTCCAGTTCAGATATGCATTTTCAGTGATAATCTTCATGATTCTGCTGTTACAAGTGTGCAGAACCACCGAAATCGCTGTTTTCGTGCTATTGAATGCGAAAAACACGTTTTCTGGCGTTTTCAGCACTCCACAGTGCGTTTGATATGCGGAAACTGCGATATCTTCGGTATCGTTGTTGTTTCCAGCTGAGATATGCATTTTCAGTGATAATCATCATGATTCTGCTGTTACAAGTGTGCAGAATCACCGAAATCGCTGTTTTCGTGCTTTTGAATACGAAAAATACGTTTTCTGGTGTTTTCAGCACGCCACAGAGCGTTTGACATGCGGAAACTGCGATATCTTCGGTATCGTTGGGTTTCCAGCTCAGATATGCATTTTCAGTGATAATCTCCATTATTCTGCTGTTACAAGTGTGCAGAATTACCGAAATCGCTGTTTTCGTGCTTTTGAATGCGAAAAACACGTATTCTGGTGTTTTCAGCACCCGACAATGCGTTTGATGTGCGGAAACAGGGATATCTTCGGATTCGTGGGGTTTCCAGTTGAGATATGCATTTTCAGTGATAATCTTCATGATTCTGCTGTTACAAGTGTGCAGAATCACCGAAATCGCTGTTTTCGTGCTATTGAATGCGAAAAACACTTTTTCTGGTGTTTTCAGCATTCCACAGTGCGTTTGATATGCGGTAACTGCGATATCTTCGGTATCGTTGTTGTTTCCAGCTGAGATATGCATTTTCAGTGATAATCTTCATGATTCTGCTGTTACAAGTGTGCAGAATCACCGAAATCGCTGTTTTCGTGCTTTTGAATACGAAAAACACGTTTTCTGGTGTTTTCAGCACGCCACAGAGCGTTTGACATGCGGAAACTGCGATATCTTCGGTATCGTTGGGTTTCCAGCTCAGATATGCATTTTCAGTGATAATCTCCATTATTCTGCTGTTACAAGTGTGCAGAAACACCGTAATCGCTGTTTTCGTGCTTTTGAATGCGAAAAACACGTTTTCTGGTGTTTTCAGCACTCCACAGTGCGTTTGATATGCGGAAACTGCGATATATTCGGTATCGTCGTTGTTTCCAGCTGAGATATGCATTTTCAGTGATAATCTTCATGATTCTGCTGTTACAAGTGTGCAGAAACACCGAAATCGCTGTTTTCGTGCTTGTGAATGCGAAAAACACGCTTTCTGGTGTTTTCAGCACGCCACAGAGCGTTTGACATGCGGAAACTGCGATATCTTCGGTATCGTTGTTGTTTCCAGCTGAGATATGCATTTTCAGTGATAATCTTCATGATTCTGCTGTTACAAGTGTGCAGAATCACCGAAATCGCTGTTTTCGAGCTTCTGAATTCGAAAAACACGTTTTCTGGTGTTTTCAGCACTCCACAGTGCGTTTGATATGCGGAAACTGCGATATCTTCGGTATCGTTGTTGTTTCCAGCTGAGATATGCATTTTCAGTGATAATCTTCATGATTCTGCTGTTACAAGTGTGCAGAATCACCGAAATCGCTGTTTTCGTGCTTTTGAATACGAAAAACACGTTTTCTGGTGTTTTCAGCACGCCACAGAGCGTTTGACATGCGGAAACTGCGATATCTTCGGTATCGTTGGGTTTCCAGCTCAGATATGCATTTTCAGTGATAATCTCCATTATTCTGCTGTTACAAGTGTGCAGAAACACCGAAATCGCTGTTTTCGTGCTTTTGAATGCGAAAAACACGTTTTCTGGTGTTTTCAGCACACCACAGTGCGCTTGATATGCGGAAACTGCGATATCTTCGGTATCGTTGGGTTTCCAGCTGAGATATGCATTTTCAGTGATAATCTTCATGATTCTGCTGTTACAAGTGTGCAGAACCACCGAAATCGCTGTTTTCGTGCTATTGAATGCGAAAAACACGTTTTCTGGCGTTATCAGCACTCCACAGTGCGTTTGATATGCGGAAACTGCGATATCTTCGGTATCGTTGTTGTTTCCAGCTCAGATATGCTTTTTCTACGATAATCTTCGAGTTTCTTCTGTGACAAGCGTGCAGAATCACAGAAATCGCTGTTTTCGTGCTATTGAAAGCGAAAAACACGTTTTCTGGTGTTTTCAGCACTCCAGAGAGCGTTTGACATGCGGAAACTGCGATATCTTCGGTATCGTTGGTTTTCCAGCTGAGATATGCATTTTCAGTGATAATCTTCATGAAACTGCTGTTACAAGTGTGCAGAATCACCGAAATCGCTGTTTTCGTGCTATTGAATGCGAAAAACACGTATTCTGGTGTTTTCAGCACCCGACAATGCGTTTGATGTGCGGAAACAGGGATATCTTCGGATTCGTGGGGTTTCCAGTTGAGATATGCATTTTCAGTGATAATCTTCATGATTCTGCTGTTACAAGTGTGCAGAATCACCGAAATCGCTGTTTTCGTGCTATTGAATGCGAAAAACACTTTTTCTGGTGTTTTCAGCATTCCACAGTGCGTCTGATATGCGGAAACTGCGATATCTTCGGTATCGTTGTTGTTTCCAGCTGAGATATGCATTTTCAGTGATTATCTTCATGATTCTGCTGTTACAAGTGTGCAGAATCACCGAAATCGCTGTTTTCGTGCTTTTGAATACGAAAAATACGTTTTCTGGTGTTTTCAGCACGCCACAGAGCGTTTGACATGCGGAAACTGCGATATCTTCGGTATCGTTGGGTTTCCAGCTCAGATATGCATTTTCAGTGATAATCTCCATTATTCTGCTGTTACAAGTGTGCAGAATTACCGAAATCGCTGTTTTCGTGCTTTTGAATGCGAAAAACACGTTTTCTGGTGTTTTCAGCACTCCACAGTGCGTTTGATATGCGGAAACTGCGATATCTTCGGTATCGTCGTTGTTTCCAGCTGAGATATGCATTTTCAGTGATAATCTTCATGATTCTGCTGTTACAAGTGTGCAGAATCACCGAAATCGCTGTTTTCGTGCTTGTGAAAGCGAAAAACACGTTTTCTGGTGTTTTCAGCACGCCACAGAGCGTTTGACATGCGGAAACTGCGATATCTTCGGTATCGTTGTTGTATCCAGCTGAGATATGCATTTTCGACGATAATCTTCGAGTTTCTTCGGTGACAAGTGTGCAGAATCACCGAAATCGCTGTTTTCGTGCATTGAATGCGAAAAACACGTTTTCTGGTGTTTTCAGCATTCCACAGTGCGTTTGATATGCGGAAACTGCGATATCTTCGGTATCGTTGTTGTTTCCAGCTGAGACATGCATTTTCAGTGATAATCTTCATGATTCTGCTGTTACAAGTGTGCAGAATCACCGAAATCGCTGTTTTCGTGGTTTTGAATGCGAAAAAAACGTTTTCAGGTGTTTTCAGCACGCCACAAAGCGTTTGACATGCGGAAACTGCGATATCTTCGGTATCGTTGGGTTTCCAGCTCAGATATGCATTTTCAGTGATAATCTTAATGATTCTGCTGTTACAAGTGTGCAGAATAACCGAAATCGCTGTTTTCGTGCTTTTGAATGCGAAAAACACGTTTTCTGTTGTTTTCAGCACTCCACAGTGCGTTTGATATGCGGAAACTGCGATATCTTCGGTATCGTTGTTGTTTCCAGCTGAGACATGCATTTTCAGTGATAATCTTCATGATTCTGCTGTTACAAGTGTGCAGAATCACCGAAATCGCTGTTTTCGTGCTTTTGAATGCGAAAAAAACGTTTTCTGGTGTTTTCAGCAGTCCACAGAGCGTTTGACATGCGGAAACTGCGGTATCTTCGGTATCGTTGGGTTTCCAGCCGAGATATGCATTTTCAGTGATAATTACAATGATTCTGCTGTTACAAGTGTGCAAAAACACCGAAATCGCTGTTTTCGTGCTTTTGAATGCGAAAAACACGTTTTCTGGTGTTTTCAGCACGCCACAACGCGTTTGACATGCGGAAACTGCGATATCTTCGGTATCGTTCTGTTTCCAGCTCAGATATGCATTTTCAGTGATAATCTTAATGATTCTGCTGTTACAAGGGTGCAGAATAACCGAAATCGCTGTTATCGTGCTATTGAATGCGAAAAACACGTTTTCTGTGTTTTCAGCACTCCACAGAGCGTTTGACATGCGGAAACTGCGATATCTTCGGTATCGTTGGGTATCCAGCTGAGATATGCATTTTCAGTGATAATCTTCATGATTCTGCTGTTACAAGTGTGCAGAATAACCGAAATCGCTGTTTTCGTGCTTTTGGATGCGAAAAACACGTTTTCTGGTGTTTTCAGCACGCCACAGAGCGTTTGACATGCGAAAACTGCGATATCTTCGGTATCGTTGGGTTTCCAGCTGAGATATGCATTTTCAGTGAAAATCTTCATGATTCTGCTGTTACAAGTCTGCAGAATCACCGAAATCGCTGTTTACGTGCTATTGAATGCGAAAAACACGTTTTCTGGTGTTTTCAGCACCCGACAGTGCGTTTGATGTGCGGAAACAGGGATATCTTCGTTTTCGTGGGGTTTCCAGTTGAGATATGCATTTTCAGTGATAATCTTTATCATTCTTCTGTTACAAGAGTGCAGAATCACCGAAATCGCTGTTTTCGTGCTATTGAATGCGAAAAACACGTTTTCTGGTGTTTTCAGCACGCCACAGAGCGTTTGATATGCGGTAACTGCGATATCTTCGTTTGCGTGGGGTTTCCAGTTGAGATATGCATTTTCAGTGATAATCTTCATGATTCTGCTGTTACCAGTGTGCAGAACCACCGAAATCGCTGTTGTCGTATATTGAATGCGACAAACACGTTTTCTGGTGTTTTCAGCACACCACAGTGCGTTTGATATGCGAATACTGCGATATCTTCGTTTGCGTGGGGTTTCCAGTTGAGATATGCATTTTCAGTGATAATCTTCATGATTCTGCTGTTACAAGGGTGCAGAACCACCGAAATCGCTGTTGTCGTATATTGAATGCGACAAACACGTTTTCTGGTGTTTTCAGCACTCCACAGTGCGTTTGATATGCGGAAACTGCGATATCTTCGTTTGGGTGGGGTTTCCAGTTGAGATATGCATTTTCAGTGATAATCTTCATGGTTCTGCTCTTACAAGTGTGCAGAATCACCGCAATCGCTGTTTTCGTGCTATTGAATGCGAAAAACACGTTTTCTGGTGTATGCAGCACCCGACAGTGCGTTTGATGTGCGGAAACAGGAATATCTTCGTTTTCGTGGGGTTTCCAGCTGAGATATGCATTTTCAGTGATAATCTTCATGATTCTGCTGTTACAAGTGTGCAGAACCACCGAAATCGCTGTTGTCGTGCTATTGAATGCGAAAAACACGTTTTCTGGTGTTTTCAGCATTCCACAGAACGTTTGACATGCGGAAACTGCGATATCTTCGGTATCGTTCTGTTTCCAGCTCAGATATGCATTTTCAGTGATAATCTTAATGATTCTGCTGTTACAAGGGTGCAGAATAACCGAAATCGCTGTTATCGTGCTATTGAATGCGAAAAACACGTTTTCTGGTGTTTTCAGCACTCCACAGTGCGTTTGATATGCGGAAACTGCGATATCTTCGGTATCGTTGTTGTTTCCAGCTGAGATATGCATTTTCTCCGATAATCTTCGAGTTTCTTCTGTGACAAGTGTGCAGAATCACTGAAATCGCTGTTTTCGTGCTATTGAATGCGAAAAAAACGTTTTCTGGTGTTTTCTGCACTCCACAGAGCGTTTGACATGCGGAAACTGCGATATCTTCGGTATCGTTGGGTTTCAAGCCGAGATATGCATTTTCTGTGATAATTTCCATGATTCTGCTGTTACAAGTGTGCAGAAACACCGAAATCGCTGTTTTCGTGCTTTTGAATGCGAAAAACACGTTTTCTGGTGCTTTCAGCACTCCACAGTTCGCTTGATATGCGGAAACTGCGTTATCTTCGGTATTGTTGTTGGTTCCAGCTGAGATATGCATTTTCTACGATAATCTTCGAGTTTCTTCTGTGACAAGTGTACAGAATCACAGAAATCGCTGTTTTCGTGCTATTGAATGCGAAAAACACGTTTTCTGTGTTTTCAGCACTCCACAGAGCGTTTGACATGCGGAAACTGCGATATCTTCGGTATCGTTGGGTATCCAGCTGAGATATGCATTTTCAGTGATAATCTTCATGATTCTGCTGTTACAAGTGTGCAGAATAACCGAAATCGCTGTTTTCGTGCTTTTGGATGCGAAAAACACGTTTTCTGGTGTTTTCAGCACGCCACAGAGCGTTTGACATGCGAAAACTGCGATATCTTCGGTATCGTTGGGTTTCCAGCTGAGATATGCATTTTCAGTGATAATCCTCATGATTCTGCTGTTACAGGTGTGCAGAACCACCGAAATCGCTGTTTTCGTGCTATTGAATGCGAAAAACACGTTTTCTGGTGTTTTCAGCACTCCACTCTGTTATTGATATGCGGAAACTGCGATATCTTCGGTATCGCTGTTGTTTCCAGCTGAGATATGCATTTTCAGTGATAATCTTTATCATTCTTCTGTTACAAGAGTGCAGAATCACCGAAATCGCTGTTTTCGTGCTATTGAATGCGAAAAACACGTTTTCTGGTGTTTTCAGCACGCCACAGAGCGTTTGATATGCGGTAACTGCGATATCTTCGTTTGCGTGGGGTTTCCAGTTGAGATATGCATTTTCAGTGATAATCTTCATGATTCTGCTGTTACCAGTGTGCAGAACCACCGAAATCGCTGTTGTCGTATATTGAATGCGACAAACACGTTTTCTGGTGTTTTCAGCACACCACAGTGCGTTTGATATGCGAATACTGCGATATCTTCGTTTGCGTGGGGTTTCCAGTTGAGATATGCATTTTCAGTGATAATCTTCATGATTCTGCTGTTACAAGGGTGCAGAACCACCGAAATCGCTGTTGTCGTATATTGAATGCGACAAACACGTTTTCTGGTGTTTTCAGCACTCCACAGTGCGTTTGATATGCGGAAACTGCGATATCTTCGTTTGGGTGGGGTTTCCAGTTGAGATATGCATTTTCAGTGATAATCTTCATGGTTCTGCTCTTACAAGTGTGCAGAATCACCGCAATCGCTGTTTTCGTGCTATTGAATGCGAAAAACACGTTTTCTGGTGTATGCAGCACCCGACAGTGCGTTTGATGTGCGGAAACAGGAATATCTTCGTTTTCGTGGGGTTTCCAGCTGAGATATGCATTTTCAGTGATAATCTTCATGATTCTGCTGTTACAAGGGTGCAGACCCACCGAAATCGCTGTTGTCGTATATTGAATGCGACAAACACGTTTTCTGGTGTTTTCAGCACTCCACAGTGCGTTTGATATGCGGAAACTGCGATATCTTCGTTTGGGTGGGGTTTCCAGTTGAGATATGCATTTTCAGTGATAATCTTCATGGTTCTGCTCTTACAAGTGTGCAGAATCACCGCAACCGCTGTTTTCGTGCTATTGAATGCGAAAAACACGTTTTCTGGTGTTTTCAGCACCCGACATTGCGTTTGATGTGCGGAAACAGGGATATCTTTGTTTTCGTGGGGTTTCCAGTTGAGATATGCATTTTCAGTGATAATCTTCATGATTCTGCTGTTACAAGTGTGCAGAACCACCGAAATCGCTGTTGTCGTGCTATTGAATGCGACAAACACGTTTTCTCGTGTTTTCAACACTCCACAGAGCGTTTGACATGCGGAAACTGCGATATCTTCGGTATCGTTGGGTTTCCAGCTGAGATATGCATTTTCAGTGATAATCTTCATGATTCTGCTGTTACAAGTGTGCAGAATCACCGAAATCACTGTTTTCGTGCTATTGAATGCCAAAAACACGTTTTCTGGTGTTTTCAGCACTCCACAGTGCGTTTGATATGCGGATACTGCGATATCTCCGTTTGCGTGGGGTTTCCAGTTGAGATATGCATTTTCAGTGATAATCTTCATGATTCTGCTGTTACAAGTGTGCAGAATCACCGCAATCGCTGTTTTCGTGCTATTGAATGCGAAAAACACGTTTTCTGGTGTATGCAGCACCCGACAGTGCGTTTGATGTGCGGAAACAGGAATATCTTCGTTTTCGTGGGGTTTCCAGCTGAGATATGCATTTCCAGTGATAATCTTCATGATTCTGCTGTTACAAGTGTGCAGAATAACCGAAAACCCTGTTTTCGTGCTATTGAATGCGAAAAACACGTTTTCTGGTGTTTTCAGCACTCCACTCTGTTATTGATATGCGGAAACTGCGATATCTTCGGTATCGTTGTTGTTTCCAGCTGAGATATGCATTTTCAGTGATAATCTTTATCATTCTTCTGTTACAAGTGTGCAGAATCACCGAAAACGCTGTTTTCGTGCTATTGAATGCGAAAAACACGTTTTCTGGTGTTTTCAGCACCCGACATTGCGTTTGATGTGCGGAAACAGGGACATCTTTGTTTTCGTGGGGTTTCCAGTTGAGATATGCATTTTCAGTGATAATCTTCATGATTCTGCTGTTACAAGTGTGCAGAACCACCGAAATCGCTGTTGTCGTGCTATTGAATGCGAAAAACACGTTTTCTGGTGTTTTCAGCATTCCACAGAGCGTTTGACATGCGGAAACTGCGATATCTTCGGTATCGTTGGGTTTCCAGCTGAGATATGCATTTTCAGTGATAATCTTCATTATTCTGCTGTTACAAGTGTGCAGAATAACCGCAATCGCTGTTTTCGTGCTATTGAATGCGAGAATCACATTTCAGGTGTTTTCAGCACTCCCCAGAGCGTTTGATATGCGGAAACTGCGATATCTTCGTTATCGTTGGGTTTCCAGCTGAGATATTCATTTTCAGTGATAATCTTCATGATTCTGCTGTTACAAGTGTGCAGAATCACCGAAATCGCTGTTTTCGTGCTATTGAATGCGAAAAACACGTTTTCTGGTGTTTTCAGCACCCGACAGTGCGTTTGATGTGCGGAAACAGGGATATCTTCGTTTCGTGGGGTTTCCAGCTGAGATATGCATTTTCAGTGATAATCTTCATGATTCTGCTGTTACAAGTGTGCAGAATCACCGCAATCGCTGTTTTCGTGCTATTGAATGCGAGAATCACATTTCAGGTGTTTTCAGCACTCCCCAGAGCGTTTGATATGCGGAAACTGCGATATCTTCGTTATCGTTGGGTTTCCAGCTGAGATATTCATTTTCAGAGATAATCTTCATGATTCTGCTGTTACAAGTGTGCAGAATCACCGAAAACACTGTTTTTGTGCTATTGAATGCGAAAAACACGTTTTCTGGTGTTTTCAGCACGCCACAGAGCGTTTGACATGCGGAAACTGCGATATCTTCGTTATCGTTTGGTTTCCAGCTGAGATATGCATTTTGAGTGATAATCTTCATGATTCAGCTGTTACAAGTGTGCAGAATCACCGAAATCGCTGTTTTCGTGCTATTGAATGCGAAAAACACGTTTTCTGGTGTTTTCAGCACGCCACAGAGCGTTCGACATGCGGAAACTGCGATATCTTCGTTATCGTTGGGTTTCCAGCTGATATATGCATTTTCAGTGATAATCTTCATGATTCAGCTGTTACAAGTGTGCAGAATCACCGAAATCGCTGTTTTCGTGCTATTGAATGCGAAAAACACGTTTTCTGGTGTTTTCAGCACGCCACAGAGCGTTTGACATGCGGAAACTGCGATATCTTCGTTTTCGTGGGGTTTCCAGCTGAGATATGTATATTCAGTGATAATCTTCATGATTCTGCTGTTACAAGTGTGCAGAATCACCGAAATCGCTGTTTTGGTGCTATTGAATGCGAAAGACACGCTTTCTGGTGTTTTCAGCACTCCACAGTGCGTTTGATAAATGGAAACTGCGATATCTTCGGTATCGTTGGGTTTCCAGCTGAGATATGCATTTTCAGTGATAATTTTCATGATTCTGCTGTTACAAGTGTGCAAAACCACCGAAATCGCTGTTTTCGTGCTATTGAATGCGAAAAACACGCTTTCTGGTGTTTTCAGCACTCCACAGTGCGTTTGATATGCGGAAACTGCGATATCTTCGGTATCGTTGTTGTTTCCAGCTGAGATATGCATTTTCTACGATAATCTTCGAGTTTCTTCGGTGACAAGTGTGCAGAATCACCGAAATCGCTGTTTTCGTAAATTGAATGCGAAAAACACGTTTTCTGGTGTTTTCAGCATTCCACAGTGCGTTTGATATGCGGAAACTGCGATATCTTCGGTATCGTTATTGTTTCCAGCTGAGACATGCATTTTCAGTGATAATCTTCATGATTCTGCTGTTACAAGTGTGCAGAATCACCGAAATCGCTGTTGTCGTGCTTTTGAATGCGAAAAAAACGTTTTCTGGTGTTTTCAGCACGCCACAAAGCGTTTGACATGCGGAAACTGCGATATCTTCGGTATCGTTGGGTTTCCAGCTCAGATATGCATTTTCAGTGATAATCTTAATGATTCTGCTGTTACAAGTGTGCAGAATAACCGAAATCGCTGTTTTCGTGCTTTTGAATGCGAAAAACACGTTTTCTGTTGTTTTCAGCACTCCACAGTGCGTTTGATATGCGGAAACTGCGATATCTACGGTATCGTTGTTGTTTCCAGCTGAGACATGCATTTTCAGTGATAATCTTCATGATTCTGCTGTTACAAGTGTGCAGAATCACCGAAATCGCTGTTTTCGTGCTTTTGAATGCGAAAAAAACGTTTTCTGGTGTTTTCAGCAGTCCACAGAGCGTTTGACATGCGGAAACTGCGATATTTTCGGTATCGTTGGGTTTCCAGCCGAGATATGCATTTTCAGTGATAATTTCAATGATTCTGCTGTTACAAGTGTGCAGAAACACCGAAATCGCTGTTTTCGTGCTTTTGAATGCGAAAAACACGTTTTCTGGTGCTTTCAGCACTCCACAGTTCGCTTGATATGCGGAAACTGCGTTATTTTCGGTATTGTTGTTGGTTCCAGCTGAGATATGCATTTTCTACGATAATCTTCGAGTTTCTTCTGTGACAAGTGTGCAGAATCACAGAAATCGCTGTTTTCGTGCTATTGAATGCGAAAAACACGTTTTCTGGTGTTTTCAGCACTCCACAGTGCGTTTGATATGCGGAAACTGCGATATCTTCGGTATCGTTGGGTTTCCAGCCGAGATATGCATTTTCAGTGATAATTTCCATGATTCTGCTGTTACAAGTGTGCAGAATCACCGAAATCGCTGTTTTCGTGCTTTTGAATGCGAAAAACACGTTTTCTGGTGTTTTCAGCACGCCACAAAGCGTTTGACATGCGGAAACTGCGATATCTTCGGTATCGTTGGTTTTCCAGCTCAGATATGCATTTTCAGTGATAATCTTAATGATTCTGCCGTTACAAGGGTGCAGAATAACCGAAATCGCTGTTTTCGTGCTATTGAATGCGAAAAACACGTTTTCTGGTGTTTTCAGCACTCCACAGTGCGTTTGATGTGCGGAAACAGGGATATCTTCGTTTTCGTGGGGTTTCCAGTTGAGATATGCATTTTCAGTGATAATCTTCATGATTCTCCTGTTACAAGTGTGCAGAACCACCGACATCGCTGTTTTCGTACTATTGAATGCGAAAAATACGTTTTCTGGGGTTTTCAGCACTCCACAGTGCGTTTGTTGTGCGGAAACAGGGATATCTTCGTTTTCGTGGGGTTTCCAGTTGAGATATGCATTTTCAGTGATAATCCTCATGATTCTGCTGTTACAGGTTTGCAGAACCACCGAAATCGCTGTTTTCGTGCTATTGAATGCGAAAAACACGTTTTCTGGTGTTTTCAGCACTCCACTCTGTTATTGATATGCGGAAACTGCGATATCTTCGGTATCGCTGTTGTTTCCAGCTGAGATATGCATTTTCAGTGGTAATCTTTATCATTCTTCTGTTACAAGAGTGCAGAATCACCGAAATCGCTGTTTTCGTGCTATTGAATGCGAAAAACACGTTTTCTGGTGTTTTCAGCACGCCACAGAGCGTTTGATATGCGGTAACTGCGATATCTTCGTTTGCGTGGGGTTTCCAGTTGAGATATGCATTTTCAGTGATAATCTTCATGATTCTGCTGTTACCAGTGTGCAGAACCACCGAAATCGCTGTTGTCGTATATTGAATGCGACAAACACGTTTTCTGGTGTTTTCAGCACACCACAGTGCGTTTGATATGCGAATACTGCGATATCTTCGTTTGCGTGGGGTTTCCAGTTGAGATATGCATTTTCAGTGATAATCTTCATGATTCTGCTGTTACAAGGGTGCAGAACCACCGAAATCGCTGTTGTCGTATATTGAATGCGACAAACACGTTTTCTGGTGTTTTCAGCACTCCACAGTGCGTTTGATATACGGAAACTGCGATATCTTCGTTTGGGTGGGGTTTCCAGTTGAGATATGCATTTTCAGTGATAATCTTCATGGTTCTGCTCTTACAAGTGTGCAGAATCACCGCAATCGCTGTTTTCGTGCTATTGAATGCGAGAATCACATTTCAGGTGTTTTCAGCACTCCCCAGAGCGTTTGATATGCGGAAACTGCGATATCTTCGTTATCGTTGGGTTTCCAGCTGAGATATTCATTTTCAGTGATAATCTTCATGATTCTGCAGTTACAAGTGTGCAGAATCACCGAAATCGCTGTTTTCGTGCTATTGAATGAGAAAAACACGTTTTCTGGTGTTTTCAGCACCCGACAGTGCGTTTGATGTGCGGAAACAGGGATATCTTCGTTTCGTGGGGTTTCCAGCTGAGATATGCATTTTCAGTGATAATCTTCATGATTCTGCTGTTACAAGTGTGCAGAATCACTGAAAACCCTGTTTTCGTGCTATTGAATGCGAAAAACACGTTTTCTGGTGTTTTCAGCACTCCACAGAGCGATTGATATGCGGAAACTGCGATATCTTCGTTATCGTTGGGTTTCCAGCTGAGATATTCATTTTCAGTGATAATCTTCATGATTCTGCGGTTACAAGTGTGCAGAATCACCGAAATCGCTGTTTTCGTGCTATTGAATGCGAAAAACACGTTTTCTGTTGTTTTCAGCACCCGACAGTGCGTTTGATGTGCGGAAACAGGGATATCTTCGGTATCGTTGGGTTTCCAGCTGAGATATGCATTTTCAGTGATAATCTTCATGATTCAGCTGTTACAAGTGTGCAGAATCACCGCAATCGCGGTTTTCGTGCTATTGAATGCGAAAAACACGTTTTCTGGTGTTTTCAGCACTCCACAGAGCGTTTGACATGCGGAAACTGCGATATCTTCGGTATCGTTGGGTTTCCAGCTGAGATATGCATTTTCAGTGATAATCTTCATGATTCTGCTGTTACAAGTGTGCAGAATCACCTGAAATCGCTGTTTTCGTGCTATTGAATGCGAAAAACACGATTTCTGGTGTTTTCAGCACGCCACAGAGCGTTTGACATGCGGAAACTGCGATATCTTCGTTATCGTTGGGTTTCCAGCTGAGATATGCATTTTCAGTGATAATCTTCATGATTCTGCTGTTACAAGTGTGCAGAATCACCGCAATCGCTGTTTTCGTGCTATTGATTGCGAAAAACACGTTTTCTGTTGTTTTCAGCACCCGACAGTGCGTTTGATGTGCGGAAACAGGGATATCTTCGTTTTCGTGGGGTTTCCAGCTCAGATATGCACTTTCAGAGATAATCTTCATGATTCTGCTGTTACAAGTGTGCAGAATCACCGAAAACACTGTTTTTGTGCTATTGAATGCGAAAAACACGTTTTCTGGTGTTTTCAGCACGCCACAGAGCGTTTGACATGCGGAAACTGCGATATCTTCGTTATCGTTTGGTTTCCAGCTGAGATATGCATTTTCAGTGATAATCTTCATGATTCAGCTGTTACAAGTGTGCAGAATCACCGAAATCGCTGTTTTCGTGCTATTGAATGCGAAAAACACGTTTTCTGGTGTTTTCAGCACGCCACAGAGCGTTTGACATGCGGAAACTGCGATATCTTCGTTATCGTTGGGTTTCCAGCTGAGATATGCATTTTCAGTGATAATCTTCATGATTCAGCTGTTACAAGTGTGCAGAATCACCGAAATCGCTGTTTTCGTGCTATTGAATGCGAAAAACACGTTTTCTGGTGTTTTCAGCACGCCACAGAGCGTTTGACATGCGGAAACTGCGATATCTTCGTTTTCGTGGGGTTTCCAGCTGAGATATGCATATTCAGTGATAATCTTCATGATTCTGCTGTTACAAGTGTGCAGAATCACCGAAATCGCTGTTTTGGTGCTATTGAATGCGAAAGACACGCTTTCTGGTGTTTTCAGCACTCCACAGTGCGTTTGATAAATGGAAACTGCGATATCTTCGTTTGCGTGGGGTTTCCAGTTGAGATATGCATTTTCTGTGATAATCTTCATGGTTCTGCTGTTACAAGTGTGCCGAATCTCCGCAATCGCTGTTTTCGTGCTATTGAATGCGAAAAACACGTTTTCTGGTGTTTTCAGCACGCCACAGAGCGTTTGACATGCGGAAACTGCGATATCTTCGTTATCGTTGGGTTTCCAGCTGAGATATGCATTTTCAGTGATAATCTTCATGATTCAGCTGTTACAAGTGTGCAGAATCACCGAAATCGCTGTTTTCGTGCTATTGAATGCGAAAAACACGTTTTCTGGTGTTTTCAGCACGCCACAGAGCGTTTGACATGCGGAAACTGCGATATCTTCGTTTTCGTGGGGTTTCCAGCTGAGATATGCATATTCAGTGATAATCTTCATGATTCTGCTGTTACAAGTGTGCAGAATCACCGAAATCGCTGTTTTGGTGCTATTGAATGCGAAAAACACGTTTTCTGGTGTTTTCAGCACTCCACAGTGCGTTTGATGTGCGGAAACAGGGATATCTTCGTTTTCGTGGGGTTTCCAGCTGAGATATGCATTTTCAGTGATAATCTTCATGATTCTGCTGTTACAAGTGTGCAGAATAACCGAAAACCCTGTTTTCGTGCTATTGAATGCGAAAAACACGCTTTCTGGTGTTTTCAGCACTCCACAGTGCGTTTGATATGCGGAAACTGCGATATCTTCGGTATCGTTGTTGTTTCCAGCTGAGATATGCATTTTCAGTGATAATCTTCATGATTCTGCTGTTACCAGTGTGCAGAATCACCGCAATCGCTGTTTTCGTGCTATTGATTGCGAAAAACACGTTTTCTGTTGTTTTCAGCACCCGACAGTGCGTTTGATGTGCGGAAACAGGGATATCTTCGTTTTCGTGGGGTTTCCAGCTCAGATATGCATTTTCAGAGATAATCTTCATGATTCTGCTGTTACAAGTGTGCAGAATCACCGAAAACACTGTTTTTGTGCTATTGAATGCGAAAAACACGTTTTCTGGTGTTTTCAGCACGCCACAGAGCGTTTGACATGCGGAAACTGCGATATCTTCGTTATCGTTTGGTTTCCAGCTGAGATATGCATTTTCAGTGATAATCTTCATGATTCAGCTGTTACAAGTGTGCAGAATCACCGAAATCGCTGTTTTCGTGCTATTGAATGCGAAAAACACGTTTTCTGGTGTTTTCAGCACGCCACAGAGCGTTTGACATGCGGAAACTGCGATATCTTCGTTTGCGTGGGGTTTCCAGTTGAGATATGCATTTTCTGTGATAATCTTCATGGTTCTGCTGTTACAAGTGTGCCGAATCTCCGCAATCGCTGTTTTCGTGCTATTGAATGCGAAAAACACGTTTTCTGGTGTTTTCAGCACGCCACAGAGCGTTTGACATGCGGAAACTGCGATATCTTCGTTATCGTTGGGTTTCCAGCTGAGATATGCATTTTCAGTGATAATCTTCATGATTCAGCTGTTACAAGTGTGCAGAATCACCGAAATCGCTGTTTTCGTGCTATTGAATGCGAAAAACACGTTTTCTGGTGTTTTCAGCACGCCACAGAGCGTTTGACATGCGGAAACTGCGATATCTTCGTTTTCGTGGGGTTTCCAGCTGAGATATGCATATTCAGTGATAATCTTCATGATTCTGCTGTTACAAGTGTGCAGAATCACCGAAATCGCTGTTTTGGTGCTATTGAATGCGAAAAACACGTTTTCTGGTGTTTTCAGCACTCCACAGTGCGTTTGATGTGCGGAATCAGGGATATCTTCGTTTTCGTGGGGTTTCCAGCTGAGATATGCATTTTCAGTGATAATCTTCATGATTCTGCTGTTACAAGTGTGCAGAATAACCGAAAACCCTGTTTTCGTGCTATTGAATGCGAAAAACACGCTTTCTGGTGTTTTCAGCACTCCACAGTGCGTTTGATATGCGGAAACTGCGATATCTTCGGTATCGTTGTTGTTTCCAGCTGAGATATGCATTTTCTACGATAATCTTCGAGTTTCTTCGGTGACAAGTGTGCAGAATCACCGAAATCGCTGTTTTCGTGCATTGAATGCGAAAAACACGTTTTCTGGTGTTTTCAGCATTCCACAGTGCGTTTGATATGCGGAAACTGCGATATCTTCGGTATCGTTATTGTTTCCAGCTGAGACATGCATTTTCAGTGATAATCTTCATGATTCTGCTGTTACAAGTGTGCAGAATCACCGAAATCACTGTTTTCGTGCTATTGAATGCGAAAAACACGTTTTCTGGTGTTTTCAGCACTCCACAGTGCGTTTGATGTGCGGAAACAGGGATATCTTCGTTTTCGTGGGGTTTCCAGCTGAGATATGCATTTTCAGTGATAATCTTCATGATTCTGCTGTTACAAGTGTGCAGAATCACCGAAATCACTGTTTTCGTGCTATTGAATGCCAAAAACACGTTTTCTGGTGTTTTCAGCACTCCACAGTGCGTTTGATGTGCGGAAACAGGGATATCTTCGGTATCGTTGGGTTTCCAGCTGAGATATGCATTTTCAGTGATAATTTTCATGATTCTGCTGTTACAAGTGTGCAAAACCACCGAAATCGCTGTTGTCGTATATTGAATGCGACAAACACGTTTTCTGGTGTTTTCAGCACTCCACAGTGCGTATGACATGTGGAAACTGCGATATCTTCGGTATCGTTGGGTTTCCAGCTGAGATATGCATTTTCAGTGACAATCTTCATGATTCTGCTGTTACAAGTGTGCAGAATCACCGAAATCGCTGTTTTCGTGCTATTGAATGCGAAAAACACGTTTTCTGTTGTTTTCAGCACCCGACAGTGCGTTTGATGTGCGGTAACTGCGATATCTTCGTTTGCGTGGGGTTTCCAGTTGAGATATGCATTTTCAGTGATAATCTTCATGATTCTGCTGTTACCAGTGTGCAGAACCACCGAAATCGCTGTTGTCGTATATTGAATGCGACAAACACGTTTTCTGGTGTTTTCAGCACACCACAGTGCGTTTGATATGCGAATACTGCGATATCTTCGTTTGCGTGGGGTTTCCAGTTGAGATATGCATTTTCAGTGATAATCTTCATGATTCTGCTGTTACAAGGGTGCAGAACCACCGAAATCGCTGTTGTCGTATATTGAATGCGACAAACACGTTTTCTGGTGTTTTCAGCACTCCACAGTGCGTTTGATATACGGAAACTGCGATATCTTCGTTTGGGTGGGGTTTCCAGTTGAGATATGCATTTTCAGTGATAATCTTCATGGTTCTGCTCTTACAAGTGTGCAGAATCACCGCAATCGCTGTTTTCGTGCTATTGAATGCGAGAATCACATTTCAGGTGTTTTCAGCACTCCCCAGAGCGTTTGATATGCGGAAACTGCGATATCTTCGTTATCGTTGGGTTTCCAGCTGAGATATGCATTTTCAGTGATAATCTTCATGATTCTGCAGTTACAAGTGTGCAGAATCACCGAAATCGCTGTTTTCGTGCTATTGAATGCGAAAAACACGTTTTCTGGTGTTTTCAGCACCCGACAGTGCGTTTGATGTGCGGAAACAGGGATATCTTCGTTTCGTGGGGTTTCCAGCTGAGATATGCATTTTCAGTGATAATCTTCATGATTCTGCTGTTACAAGTGTGCAGAATCACCGAAAACCCTGTTTTCGTGCTATTGAATGCGAAAAACACGTTTTCTGGTGTTTTCAGCACTCCACAGAGCGTTTGATATGCGGAAACTGCGATATCTTCGTTATCGTTGGGTTTCCAGCTGAGATATTCATTTTCAGTGATAATCTTCATGATTCTGCGGTTACAAGTGTGCAGAATCACCGAAATCGCTGTTTTCGTGCTATTGAATGCGAAAAACACGTTTTCTGTTGTTTTCAGCACCCGACAGTGCGTTTGATGTGCGGAAACAGGGATATCTTCGGTATCGTTGGGTTTCCAGCTGAGATATGCATTTTCAGTGATAATCTTCATGATTCAGCTGTTACAAGTGTGCAGAATCACCGCAATCGCGGTGTTCGTGCTATTGAATGCGAAAAACACGTTTTCTGGTGTTTTCAGCACTCCACAGAGCGTTTGACATGCGGAAACTGCGATATCTTCGGTATCGTTGGGTTTCCAGCTGAGATATGCATTTTCAGTGATAATCTTCATGATTCTGCTGTTACAAGTGTGCAGAATCACCTGAAATCGCTGTTTTCGTGCTATTGAATGCGAAAAACACGATTTCTGGTGTTTTCAGCACGCCACAGAGCGTTTGACATGCGGAAACTGCGATATCTTCGTTATCGTTGGGTTTCCAGCTGAGATATGCATTTTCAGTGATAATCTTCATGATTCTGCTGTTACAAGTGTGCAGAATCACCGCAATCGCTGTTTTCGTGCTATTGATTGCGAAAAACACGTTTTCTGTTGTTTTCAGCACCCGACAGTGCGTTTGATGTGCGGAAACAGGGATATCTTCGTTTTCGTGGGGTTTCCAGCTCAGATATGCATTTTCAGAGATAATCTTCATGATTCTGCTGTTACAAGTGTGCAGAATCACCGAAAACACTGTTTTTGTGCTATTGAATGCGAAAAACACGTTTTCTGGTGTTTTCAGCACGCCACAGAGCGTTTGACATGCGGAAACTGCGATATCTTCGTTATCGTTTGGTTTCCAGCTGAGATATGCATTTTCAGTGATAATCTTCATGATTCAGCTGTTACAAGTGTGCAGAATCACCGAAATCGCTGTTTTCGCGCTATTGAATGCGAAAAACACGTTTTCTGGTGTTTTCAGCACGCCACAGAGCGTTTGACATGCGGAAACTGCGATATCTTCGTTATCGTTGGGTTTCCAGCTGAGATATGCATTTTCAGTGATAATCTTCATGATTCAGCTGTTACAAGTGTGCAGAATCACCGAAATCGCTGTTTTCGTGCTATTGAATGCGAAAAACACGTTTTCTGGTGTTTTCAGCACGCCACAGAGCGTTTGACATGCGGAAACTGCGATATCTTCGTTTTCGTGGGGTTTCCAGCTGAGATATGCATATTCAGTGATAATCTTCATGATTCTGCTGTTACAAGTGTGCAGAATCACCGAAATCGCTGTTTTGGTGCTATTGAATGCGAAAGACACGCTTTCTGGTGTTTTCAGCACTCCACAGTGCGTTTGATAAATGGAAACTGCGATATCTTCGTTTGCGTGGGGTTTCCAGTTGAGATATGCATTTTCTGTGATAATCTTCATGGTTCTGCTGTTACAAGTGTGCCGAATCTCCGCAATCGCTGTTTTCGTGCTATTGAATGCGAAAAACACGTTTTCTGGTGTTTTCAGCACGCCACAGAGCGTTTGACATGCGGAAACTGCGATATCTTCGTTATCGTTGGGTTTCCAGCTGAGATATGCATTTTCAGTGATAATCTTCATGATTCAGCTGTTACAAGTGTGCAGAATCACCGAAATCGCTGTTTTCGTGCTATTGAATGCGAAAAACACGTTTTCTGGTGTTTTCAGCACGCCACAGAGCGTTTGACATGCGGAAACTGCGATATCTTCGTTTTCGTGGGGTTTCCAGCTGAGATATGCATATTCAGTGATAATCTTCATGATTCTGCTGTTACAAGTGTGCAGAATCACCGAAATCGCTGTTTTGGTGCTATTGAATGCGAAAAACACGTTTTCTGGTGTTTTCAGCACTCCACAGTGCGTTTGATGTGCGGAAACAGGGATATCTTCGTTTTCGTGGGGTTTCCAGCTGAGATATGCATTTTCAGTGATAATCTTCATGATTCTGCTGTTACAAGTGTGCAGAATAACCGAAAACCCTGTTTTCGTGCTATTGAATGCGAAAAACACGCTTTCTGGTGTTTTCAGCACTCCACAGTGCGTTTGATATGCGGAAACTGCGATATCTTCGGTATCGTTGTTGTTTCCAGCTGAGATATGCATTTTCTACGATAATCTTCGAGTTTCTTCGGTGACAAGTGTGCAGAATCACCGAAATCGCTGTTTTCGTGCATTGAATGCGAAAAACACGTTTTCTGGTGTTTTCAGCATTCCACAGTGCGTTTGATATGCGGAAACTGCGATATCTTCGGTATCGTTATTGTTTCCAGCTGAGACATGCATTTTCAGTGATAATCTTCATGATTCTGCTGTTACAAGTGTGCAGAATCACCGACATCACTGTTTTCGTGCTATTGAATGCGAAAAACACGTTTTCTGGTGTTTTCAGCACTCCACAGTGCGTTTGATGTGCGGAAACAGGGATATCTTCGTTTTCGTGGGGTTTCCAGCTGAGATATGCATTTTCAGTGATAATCTTCATGATTCTGCTGTTACAAGTGTGCAGAATCACCGAAATCACTGTTTTCGTGCTATTGAATGCGAAAAACACGTTTTCTGGTGTTTTCAGCACTCCACAGTGCGTTTGATGTGCGGAAACAGGGATATCTTCGGTATCGTTGGGTTTCCAGCTGAGATATGCATTTTCAGTGATAATTTTCATGATTCTGCTGTTACAAGTGTGCAAAACCACCGAAATCGCTGTTGTCGTATATTGAATGCGACAAACACGTTTTCTGGTGTTTTCAGCACTCCACAGTGCGTATGACATGTGGAAACTGCGATATCTTCGGTATCGTTGGGTTTCCAGCTGAGATATGCATTTTCAGTGACAATCTTCATGATTCTGCTGTTACAAGTGTGCAGAATCACCGAAATCGCTGTTTTCGTGCTATTGAATGCGAAAAACACGTTTTCTGTTGTTTTCAGCACCCGACAGTGCGTTTGATGTGCGGAAACAGGGATATCTTCGGTATCGTTGGGTTTTCAGCTGAGATATGCATTTTCAGTGATAATCTTCATGATTCAGCTGTTACAAGTGTGCAGAATCACCGCAATCGCGGTTTTCGTGCTATTGAATGCGAAAAACACGTTTTCTGGTGTTTTCAGCACTCCACAGAGCGTTTGACATGCGGAAACTGCGATATCTTCGGTATCGTTGGGTTTCCAGCTGAGATATGCATTTTCAGTGATAATCTTCATGATTCTGCTGTTACAAGTGTGCAGAATCACCTGAAATCGCTGTTTTCGTGCTATTGAATGCGAAAAACACGATTTCTGGTGTTTTCAGCACGCCACAGAGCGTTTGACATGCGGAAACTGCGATATCTTCGTTATCGTTGGGTTTCCAGCTGAGATATGCATTTTCAGTGATAATCTTCATGATTCTGCTGTTACAAGTGTGCAGAATCACCGCAATCGCTGTTTTCGTGCTATTGATTGCGAAAAACACGTTTTCTGTTGTTTTCAGCACCCGACAGTGCGTTTGATGTGCGGAAACAGGGATATCTTCGTTTTCGTGGGGTTTCCAGCTCAGATATGCATTTTCAGAGATAATCTTCATGATTCTGCTGTTACAAGTGTGCAGAATCACCGAAAACACTGTTTTTGTGCTATTGAATGCGAAAAACACGTTTTCTGGTGTTTTCAGCACGCCACAGAGCGTTTGACATGCGGAAACTGCGATATCTTCGTTATCGTTTGGTTTCCAGCTGAGATATGCATTTTCAGTGATAATCTTCATGATTCAGCTGTTACAAGTGTGCAGAATCACCGAAATCGCTGTTTTCGTGCTATTGAATGCGAAAAACACGTTTTCTGGTGTTTTCAGCACGCCACAGAGCGTTTGACATGCGGAAACTGCGATATCTTCGTTATCGTTGGGTTTCCAGCTGAGATATGCATTTTCAGTGATAATCTTCATGATTCAGCTGTTACAAGTGTGCAGAATCACCGAAATCGCTGTTTTCGTGCTATTGAATACGAAAAACACGTTTTCTGGTGTTTTCAGCACGCCACAGAGCGTTTGACATGCGGAAACTGCGATATCTTCGTTTTCGTGGGGTTTCCAGCTGAGATATGCATATTCAGTGATAATCTTCATGATTCTGCTGTTACAAGTGTGCAGAATCACCGAAATCGCTGTTTTGGTGCTATTGAATGCGAAAGACACGTTTTCTGGTGTTTTCAGCACTCCACAGTGCGTTTGACATGCGGAAACTGCGATATCTTCGTTATCGTTTGGTTTCCAGCTGAGATATGCATTTTCAGTGATAATCTTCATGATTCAGCTGTTACAAGTGTGCAGAATCACCGAAATCGCTGTTTTCGTGCTATTGAATGCGAAAAACACGTTTTCTGGTGTTTTCAGCACGCCACAGAGCGTTTGACATGCGGAAACTGCGATATCTTCGTTATCGTTGGGTTTCCAGCTGAGATATGCATTTTCAGTGATAATCTTCATGATTCAGCTGTTACAAGTGTGCAGAATCACCGAAATCGCTGTTTTGGTGCTATTGAATGCGAAAAACACGTTTTCTGGTGTTTTCAGCACTCCACAGTGCGTTTGATGTGCGGAAACAGGGATATCTTCGTTTTCGTGGGGTTTCCAGCTGAGATATGCATTTTCAGTGATAATCTTCATGATTCTGCTGTTACAAGTGTGCAGAATAACCGAAAACCCTGTTTTCGTGCTATTGAATGCGAAAAACACGCTTTCTGGTGTTTTCAGCACTCCACAGTGCGTTTGATATGCGGAAACTGCGATATCTTCGGTATCGTTGTTGTTTCCAGCTGAGATATGCATTTTCTACGATAATCTTCGAGTTTCTTCGGTGACAAGTGTGCAGAATCACCGAAATCGCTGTTTTCGTGCATTGAATGCGAAAAACACGTTTTCTGGTGTTTTCAGCATTCCACAGTGCGTTTGATATGCGGAAACTGCGATATCTTCGGTATCGTTATTGTTTCCAGCTGAGACATGCATTTTCAGTGATAATCTTCATGATTCTGCTGTTACAAGTGTGCAGAATCACCGACATCACTGTTTTCGTGCTATTGAATGCGAAAAACACGTTTTCTGGTGTTTTCAGCACTCCACAGTGCGTTTGATGTGCGGAAACAGGGATATCTTCGTTTTCGTGGGGTTTCCAGCTGAGATATGCATTTTCAGTGATAATCTTCATGATTCTGCTGTTACAAGTGTGCAGAATCACCGAAATCACTGTTTTCGTGCTATTGAATGCGAAAAACACGTTTTCTGGTGTTTTCAGCACTCCACAGTGCGTTTGATGTGCGGAAACAGGGATATCTTCGGTATCGTTGGGTTTCCAGCTGAGATATGCATTTTCAGTGATAATTTTCATGATTCTGCTGTTACAAGTGTGCAAAACCACCGAAATCGCTGTTGTCGTATATTGAATGCGACAAACACGTTTTCTGGTGTTTTCAGCACTCCACAGTGCGTATGACATGTGGAAACTGCGATATCTTCGGTATCGTTGGGTTTCCAGCTGAGATATGCATTTTCAGTGACAATCTTCATGATTCTGCTGTTAAAAGTGTGCAGAATCACCGAAATCGCTGTTTTCGTGCTATTGAATGCGAAAAACACGTTTTCTGTTGTTTTCAGCACCCGACAGTGCGTTTGATGTGCGGAAACAGGGATATCTTCGGTATCGTTGGGTTTTCAGCTGAGATATGCATTTTCAGTGATAATCTTCATGATTCAGCTGTTACAAGTGTGCAGAATCACCGCAATCGCGGTTTTCGTGCTATTGAATGCGAAAAACACGTTTTCTGGTGTTTTCAGCACTCCACAGAGCGTTTGACATGCGGAAACTGCGATATCTTCGGTATCGTTGGGTTTCCAGCTGAGATATGCATTTTCAGTGATAATCTTCATGATTCTGCTGTTACAAGTGTGCAGAATCACCTGAAATCGCTGTTTTCGTGCTATTGAATGCGAAAAACACGATTTCTGGTGTTTTCAGCACGCCACAGAGCGTTTGACATGCGGAAACTGCGATATCTTCGTTATCGTTGGGTTTCCAGCTGAGATATGCATTTTCAGTGATAATCTTCATGATTCTGCTGTTACAAGTGTGCAGAATCACCGCAATCGCTGTTTTCGTGCTATTGATTGCGAAAAACACGTTTTCTGTTGTTTTCAGCACCCGACAGTGCGTTTGATGTGCGGAAACAGGGATATCTTCGTTTTCGTGGGGTTTCCAGCTCAGATATGCATTTTCAGAGATAATCTTCATGATTCTGCTGTTACAAGTGTGCAGAATCACCGAAAACACTGTTTTTGTGCTATTGAATGCGAAAAACACGTTTTCTGGTGTTTTCAGCACGCCACAGAGCGTTTGACATGCGGAAACTGCGATATCTTCGTTATCGTTTGGTTTCCAGCTGAGATATGCATTTTCAGTGATAATCTTCATGATTCAGCTGTTACAAGTGTGCAGAATCACCGAAATCGCTGTTTTCGTGCTATTGAATGCGAAAAACACGTTTTCTGGTGTTTTCAGCACGCCACAGAGCGTTTGACATGCGGAAACTGCGATATCTTCGTTATCGTTGGGTTTCCAGCTGAGATATGCATTTTCAGTGATAATCTTCATGATTCAGCTGTTACAAGTGTGCAGAATCACCGAAATCGCTGTTTTCGTGCTATTGAATACGAAAAACACGTTTTCTGGTGTTTTCAGCACGCCACAGAGCGTTTGACATGCGGAAACTGCGATATCTTCGTTTTCGTGGGGTTTCCAGCTGAGATATGCATATTCAGTGATAATCTTCATGATTCTGCTGTTACAAGTGTGCAGAATCACCGAAATCGCTGTTTTGGTGCTATTGAATGCGAAAGACACGCTTTCTGGTGTTTTCAGCACTCCACAGTGCGTTTGATAAATGGAAACTGCGATATCTTCGTTTGCGTGGGGTTTCCAGTTGAGATATGCATTTTCTGTGATAATCTTCATGGTTCTGCTGTTACAAGTGTGCCGAATCTCCGCAATCGCTGTTTTCGTGCTATTGAATGCGAAAAACACGTTTTCTGGTGTTTTCAGCACGCCACAGAGCGTTTGACATGCGGAAACTGCGATATCTTCGTTATCGTTGGGTTTCCAGCTGAGATATGCATTTTCAGTGATAATCTTCATGATTCAGCTGTTACAAGTGTGCAGAATCACCGAAATCGCTGTTTTCGTGCTATTGAATGCGAAAAACACGTTTTCTGGTGTTTTCAGCACGCCACAGAGCGTTTGACATGCGGAAACTGCGATATCTTCGTTTTCGTGGGGTTTCCAGCTGAGATATGCATATTCAGTGATAATCTTCATGATTCAGCTGTTACAAGTGTGCAGAATCACCGAAATCGCTGTTTTGGTGCTATTGAATGCGAAAAACACGTTTTCTGGTGTTTTCAGCACTCCACAGTGCGTTTGATGTGCGGAAACAGGGATATCTTCGTTTTCGTGGGGTTTCCAGTTGAGATATGCATTTTCAGTGATAATCCTCATGATTCTGCTGTTACAGGTGTGCAGAACCACCGAAATCGCTGTTTTCGTGCTATTGAATGCGAAAAACACGTTTTCTGGTGTTTTCAGCACTCCACTCTGTTATTGATATGCGGAAACTGCGATATCTTCGGTATCGCTGTTGTTTCCAGCTGAGATATGCATTTTCAGTGATAATCTTTATCATTCTTCTGTTACAAGAGGGCAGAATCTCCGAAATCGCTGTTTTCGTGCTATTGAATGCGAAAAACACGTTTTCTGGTGTTTTCAGCACGCCACAGAGCGTTTGATATGCGGTAACTGCGATATCTTCGTTTGCGTGGGGTTTCCAGTTGAGATATGCATTTTCAGTGATAATCTTCATGATTCTGCTGTTACCAGTGTGCAGAACCACCGAAATCGCTGTTGTCGTATATTGAATGCGACAAACACGTTTTCTGGTGTTTTCAGCACACCACAGTGCGTTTGATATGCGAATACTGCGAGATCTTCGTTTGCGTGGGGTTTCCAGTTGAGATATGCATTTTCAGTGATAATCTTCATGATTCTGCTGTTACAAGGGTGCAGAACCACCGAAATCGCTGTTGTCGTATATTGAATGCGACAAACACGTTTTCTGGTGTTTTCAGCACTCCACAGTGCGTTTGATATGCGGAAACTGCGATATCTTCGTTTGGGTGGGGTTTCCAGTTGAGATATGCATTTTCAGTGATAATCTTCATGGTTCTGCTCTTACAAGTGTGCAGAATCACCGCAATCGCTGTTTTCGTGCTATTGAATGCGAAAAACACGTTTTCTGGTGTTTTCAGCACCCGACATTGCGTTTGATGTGCGGAAACAGGGATATCTTTGTTTTCGTGGGGTTTCCAGTTGAGATATGCATTTTCAGTGATAATCTTCATGATTCTGCTGTTACAAGTGTGCAGAACCACCGAAATCGCTGTTGTCGTGCTATTGAATGCGAAAAACACGTTTTCTGGTGTTTTCAGCATTCCACAGAGCGTTTGACATGCGGAAACTGCGATATCTTCGGTATCGTTGGGTTTCCAGCTGAGATATGCATTTTCAGTGATAATCTTCATGATTCTGCTGTTACAAGTGTGCAGAACCACCGAAATCGCTGTTGTCGTATATTGAATGCGACAAACACGTTTTCTGGTGTTTTCAGCACTCCACAGAGCGTTTGACATGCGGAAACTGCGATATCTTCGGTATCGTTGGGTATCCAGCTGAGATATGCATTTTCAGTGATAATCTTCATGATTCTGCTGTTACAAGTGTGCAGAATCACCGAAATCGCTGTTTTCGTGCTATTGAATGCGAAAAACACGTTTTCTGGTGTTTTCAGCACGCCACAGAGCGTTTGACATGCGGAAACTGCGATATCTTCGTTATCGTTGGGATTCCAGCTGAGATATGCATTTTCAGTGATAATCTTCATGATTCTGCTGTTACAAGTGTGCAGAATCACCAAAATCGCTGTTTTCGTGCTATTGAATGCGAAAAACACGTTTTCTGGTGTTTTCAGCACGCCACAGAGCGTTTGACATGCGGAAACTGCGATATCTTCGTTTTCGTGGGGTTTCCAGCTGAGATATGCATATTCAGTGATAATCTTCATGATTCTGCTATTACAAGTGTGCAGAATCACCGAAATCGCTGTTTTGGTGCTATTGAATGCGAAAGACACGCTTTCTGGTGTTTTCAGCACTCCACAGTGCGTTTGATAAATGGAAACTGCGATATCTTCGTTTGCGTGGGGTTTCCAGTTGAGATATGCATTTTCTGTGATAATCTTCATGGTTCTGCTGTTACAAGTGTGCCGAATCTCCGCAATCGCTGTTTTCGTGCTATTGAATGCGAAAAACACGTTTTCTGGTGTTTTCAGCACTCCACAGAGCGTTTGACATGCGGAAACTGCGATATCTTCGGTATCGTTGGGTTTCCAGCTGAGATATGCATTTTCAGTGATAATTTTCATGATTCTGCTGTTACAAGTGTGCAGAACCACCGAAATCGCTGTTGTCGTATATTGAATTCGACATACACGTTTTCTGGTGTTTTCAGCACTCCACAGTGCGTATGACATGTGGAAACTGCGATATCTTCGGTATCGTTGGGTTTCCAGCTGAGATATGCATTTTCAGTGATAATCTTCATGATTCTGCTGTTACAAGTGTGCAGAATCTCCGCAATCGCTGTTTTCGTGCTATTGAATGCGAAAAACACGTTTTTTGGTGTTTTCAGCACTCCACAGTGCGTTTGATATGCGGAAACTGCGATATCTCCGTTTGCGTGGGGTTTCCAGTTGAGATATGCATTTTCAGTGATAATCTTCATGATTCTGCTGTTACAAGTGTGCAGAATCTCCGCAATCGCTGTTTTCGTGCTATTGAATGCGAAAAACACGTTTTCTGGTGTATGCAGCACCCGAAGGTGCGTTTGATGTGCGGAAACAGGGATATCTTCGTTTTCGTGGGGTTTCCAGCTGAGATATGCATTTTCAGTGATAATCTTCATGATTCTGCTGCTACAAGTGTGCAGAATAACCGAAAACCCTGTTTTCGTGCTATTGAATGCGAAAAACACGCTTTCTGGTGTTTTCAGCACTCCACTCTGTTATTGATATGCGGAAACTACGATATCTTCGGTATCGTAGTTGTTTCCAGCTGAGATATGCATTTTCAGTGATAATCTTTATCATTCTTCTGTTACAAGTGTGCAGAATCACCGAAATCGCTGTTTTCGTGCTATTGAATGCGAAAAACACGTTTTCTGGTGTTTTCAGCAGGCCACAGAGCGTTTGACATGCGGAAACTGCGATATCTTCGTTTTCGTGGGGTTTCCAGCTGAGATATGCATTTTCGGAGATAATGTTCATGATTCTGCTGTTACAAGTGTGCAGAATCACCGAAAACGCTGTTTTCGTGCTATTGAATGCGAAAAACACGTTTTCTGGTGTTTTCAGCACTCCACAGTGCGTTTGATATGCGGAAACAGGGATATCTTCGATTGCGTGGGGTTTCCAGTTGAGATATGCATTTTCAGTGATAATCTTCATGGTTCTGCTGTTACAAGTGTGCAGAATCACCGCATACGCGGTTTTCGTGCTATTGAATGCGAAAAACACGATTTCTGGTGATTTCAGCACTCCACAGAGCGTTTGACATGCGGAAACTGCGATATCTTCGGTATCGTTGGGTTTCCAGCTGAGATATGCATTTTCAGTGATAATCTTCATGATTCTGCTGTTACAAGTGTGCAGAATCACCTGAAATCGCTGTTTTCGTGCTATTGAATGCGATAAACACGTTTTCTGGTGTTTTCAGCACGCCACAGAGCATTTGATATGCGGAAACTGCGATATCTCCGTTTGCGTGGGGTTTCCAGTTGAGATATGCATTTTCAGTGATAATCTTCATGATTCTGCTGTTACAAGTGTGCAAAATCACCGCAATCGCTGTTTTCGTGCTATTGAATGCGAGAATCACATTTCTGGTGTTTTCAGCACTCCACAGAGCGTTGGATATGCGGAAACTGCGATATCTTCGTTATCGTTGGGTTTCCAGCTGAGATATGCATTTTCAGTGATAATCTTCATGATTCTGCTGTTACAAGTGTGCAAAATCACCGAGAACCCTGTTTTCGTGCTATTGAAAGCGAAAAACACGTTTTCTGGTGTTTTCAGCACGCCACAGAGCGTTTGATATGCGGAAACTGCGATATCTTCGTTTGCGTGGGGTTTCCAGTTGAGATATGCATTTTCAGTGATAATCTTCATGATTCTGCTGTTACAAGTGTGCAGAATCACCGAGAACACTGTTTTCGTGCTATTGAATGCGAAAAACACGTTTTCTGGTGTTTTCAGCACTCCACTCTGTTATTGATATGCGGACACTGCGATATCTTCGGTGTCGTTGTTGTTTCCAGCTGAGATATGCATTTTCAGTGATATTCTTCATGATTCTGCTGTTACAAGTGTGCAGAATCACCGCAATCGCTGTTTTCGTGCTATTGAATTCGAGAATCACATTTCTGGTGTTTTCAGCACTCCATAGAGCGTTTGATATGCGGAAACTGCGATATCTTCGTTATCGTTGGGTTTCCAGCTGAGATATGCATTTTCAGTGATAATCTTCATTATTCTGCTGTTACAAGTGTGCAGAATCACCGCAATCGCTGTTTTCGTGCTATTGAATGCGAGAATCACATTTCTGGTGTTTTCAGCACTCCACAGAGCGTTTGATATGCGGAAACTGCGATATCTTCGGTATCGTTGGGGATTCCAGCTCAGATATGCATTTCCAGAGATAATCTTCATGATTCTGCTGTTACAAGTGTGCAGAATCACCGAAAACACTGTTTTCGTGCTATTGAATGCGAAAAACACGTTTTCTGGTGTTTTCAGCACCCGACTGTGCGTTTGATGTGCGGAAACAGGGATATCTTCGGTATCGTTGGGTTTCCAGCTGAGATATGCATTTTCAGTGATAATCTTCATGATTCAGCTGTTACAAGTGTGCAGAGTCACCGAAATCGCTGTTTTCGTGCTATTGAATGCGAAAAACAAGTTTTCTGGTGTTTTGAGCACCCGACATTGCGTTTGATGTGCGGAAACAGGGATATCTTTGTTTTCGTGGGGTTTCCAGTTGAGATATGCATTTTCAGTGATAATCTTCATGATTCTGCTGTTACAAGTGTGCAGAATCACCGCAATCGCTGTTTTCGTGCTATTGATTGCGAAAAACACGTTTTCTGGTGTTTTCAGCACGCCACAGAGCATTTGACATGCGGAAACTGTGATATCTTCGTTATCGTTGGGTTTCCAGCTGAGATATGCATTTTCAGTGATAATCTTCATGATTCAGCTGTTACAAGTGTGCAGAATCACCGAAATCGCTGTTTTCGTGCTATTGAATGCGAAAAACACGTTTTCTGGTGTTTTCAGCACGCCACAGAGCGTTTGACATGCGGAAACTGCGATATCTTCGTTATCGTTGGGTTTCCAGCTGAGATATGCATTTTCAGTGATAATCTTCATGATTCAGCTGTTACAAGTGTGCAGAATCACCGAAATCGCTGTTTTCGTGCTATTGAATGCGAAAAACACGTTTTCTGGTGTTTTCAGCACGCCACAGAGCGTTTGACATGCGGAAACTGCGATATCTTCGTTTTCGTGGGGTTTCCAGCTGAGATATGCATATTCAGTGATAATCTTCATGATTCTGCTGTTACAAGTGTGCAGAATCACCGAAATCGCTGTTTTCGTGCTATTGAATGCGAAAAACACGATTTCTGGTGTTTTCAGCACGCCACAGAGCGTTTGACATGCGGAAACTGCGATATCTTCGTTTTCGTGGGGTTTCCAGCTGAGATATGCATATTCAGTGATAATCTTCATGATTCTGCTGTTTCAAGTGTGCAGAATCACCGAAATCGCTGTTTTGGTGCTATTGAATGCGAAAGACACGCTTTCTGGTGTTTTCAGCACTCCACAGTGCGTTTGATAAATGGAAACTGCGATATCTTCGTTTGCGTGGGGTTTCCAGTTGAGATATGCATTTTCTGTGATAATCTTCATGGTTCTGCTGTTACAAGTGTGCCGAATCTCCGCAATCGCTGTTTTCGTGCTATTGAATGCGAAAAACACGTTTTCTGGTGTTTTCAGCACTCCACAGAGCGTTTGACATGCGGAAACTGCGATATCTTCGGTATCGTTGGGTTTCCAGATGAGATATGCATTTTCAGTGATAATTTTCATGATTCTGCTGTTACAAGTGTGCAGAACCACCGAAATCGCTGTTGTCGTGCTATTGAATGCGATAAACACGTTTTCTGGTGTTTTCAGCACGCCACAGAGCATTTGATATGCGGAAACTGCGATATCTCCGTTTGCGTGGGGTTTCCAGTTGAGATATGCATTTTCAGTGATAATCTTCATGATTCTGCTGTTACAAGTGTGCAAAATCACCGCAATCGCTGTTTTCGTGCTATTGAATGCGAGAATCACATTTCTGGTGTTTTCAGCACTCCACAGAGCGTTGGATATGCGGAAACTGCGATATCTTCGTTATCGTTGGGTTTCCAGCTGAGATATGCATTTTCAGTGATAATCTTCATGATTCTGCTGTTACAAGTGTGCAAAATCACCGAGAACCCTGTTTTCGTGCTATTGAAAGCGAAAAACACGTTTTCTGGTGTTTTCAGCACGCCACAGAGCGTTTGATATGCGGAAACTGCGATATCTTCGTTTGCGTGGGGTTTCCAGTTGAGATATGCATTTTCAGTGATAATCTTCATGATTCTGCTGTTACAAGTGTGCAGAATCACCGAGAACACTGTTTTCGTGCTATTGAATGCGAAAAACACGTTTTCTGGTGTTTTCAGCACTCCACTCTGTTATTGATATGCGGACACTGCGATATCTTCGGTGTCGTTGTTGTTTCCAGCTGAGATATGCATTTTCAGTGATATTCTTCATGATTCTGCTGTTACAAGTGTGCAGAATCACCGCAATCGCTGTTTTCGTGCTATTGAATTCGAGAATCACATTTCTGGTGTTTTCAGCACTCCATAGAGCGTTTGATATGCGGAAACTGCGATATCTTCGTTATCGTTGGGTTTCCAGCTGAGATATGCATTTTCAGTGATAATCTTCATTATTCTGCTGTTACAAGTGTGCAGAATCACCGCAATCGCTGTTTTCGTGCTATTGAATGCGAGAATCACATTTCTGGTGTTTTCAGCACTCCACAGAGCGTTTGATATGCGGAAACTGCGATATCTTCGGTATCGTTGGGGATTCCAGCTCAGATATGCATTTCCAGAGATAATCTTCATGATTCTGCTGTTACAAGTGTGCAGAATCACCGAAAACACTGTTTTCGTGCTATTGAATGCGAAAAACACGTTTTCTGGTGTTTTCAGCACCCGACAGTGCGTTTGATGTGCGGAAACAGGGATATCTTCGGTATCGTTGGGTTTCCAGCTGAGATATGCATTTTCAGTGATAATCTTCATGATTCAGCTGTTACAAGTGTGCAGAGTCACCGAAATCGCTGTTTTCGTGCTATTGAATGCGAAAAACAAGTTTTCTGGTGTTTTCAGCACCCGACATTGCGTTTGATGTGCGGAAACAGGGATATCTTTGTTTTCGTGGGGTTTCCAGTTGAGATATGCATTTTCAGTGATAATCTTCATGATTCTGCTGTTACAAGTGTGCAGAATCACCGCAATCGCTGTTTTCGTGCTATTGATTGCGAAAAACACGTTTTCTGGTGTTTTCAGCACGCCACAGAGCATTTGACATGCGGAAACTGTGATATCTTCGTTATCGTTGGGTTTCCAGCTGAGATATGCATTTTCAGTGATAATCTTCATGATTCAGCTGTTACAAGTGTGCAGAATCACCGAAATCGCTGTTTTCGTGCTATTGAATGCGAAAAACACGTTTTCTGGTGTTTTCAGCACGCCACAGAGCGTTTGACATGCGGAAACTGCGATATCTTCGTTATCGTTGGGTTTCCAGCTGAGATATGCATTTTCAGTGATAATCTTCATGATTCAGCTGTTACAAGTGTGCAGAATCACCGAAATCGCTGTTTTCGTGCTATTGAATGCGAAAAACACGTTTTCTGGTGTTTTCAGCACGCCACAGAGCGTTTGACATGCGGAAACTGCGATATCTTCGTTTTCGTGGGGTTTCCAGCTGAGATATGCATATTCAGTGATAATCTTCATGATTCTGCTGTTACAAGTGTGCAGAATCACCGAAATCGCTGTTTTCGTGCTATTGAATGCGAAAAACACGATTTCTGGTGTTTTCAGCACGCCACAGAGCGTTTGACATGCGGAAACTGCGATATCTTCGTTTTCGTGGGGTTTCCAGCTGAGGTATGCATATTCAGTGATAATCTTCATGATTCTGCTGTTACAAGTGTGCAGAATCACCGAAATCGCTGTTTTGGTGCTATTGAATGCGAAAGACACGCTTTCTGGTGTTTTCAGCACTCCACAGTGCGTTTGATAAATGGAAACTGCGATATCTTCGTTTGCGTGGGGTTTCCAGTTGAGATATGCATTTTCTGTGATAATCTTCATGGTTCTGCTGTTACAAGTGTGCCGAATCTCCGCAATCGCTGTTTTCGTGCTATTGAATGCGAAAAACACGTTTTCTGGTGTTTTCAGCACTCCACAGAGCGTTTGACATGCGGAAACTGCGATATCTTCGGTATCGTTGGGTTTCCAGATGAGATATGCATTTTCAGTGATAATTTTCATGATTCTGCTGTTACAAGTGTGCAGAACCACCGAAATCGCTGTTGTCGTATATTGAATGCGACAAACACGTTTTCTGGTGTTTTCAGCACTCCACAGTGCGTATGACATGTGGAAACTGCGATATCTTCGGTATCGTTGGGTTTCCAGCTGAGATATGCATTTTCAGTGATAATCTTCATGATTCTGCTGTTACAAGTGTGCAGAATCACCGAAATCACTGTTTTCGTGCTATTGAATGCGAAAAACACGTTTTCTGGTGTTTTCAGCACTCCACAGTGCGTTTGATATGCGGAAACTGCGATATCTCCGTTTGCGTGGGGTTTCCAGTTGAGATATGCATTTTCAGTGATAATCTTCATGATTCTGCTGTTACAAGTGTGCAGAATCACCGCAATCGCTGTTTTCGTGCTATTGAATGCGAAAAACACGTTTTCTGGTGTATGCAGCACCCGAAGGTGCGTTTGATGTGCGGAAGCAGGGATATCTTCGTTTTCGTGGGGTTTCCAGCTGAGATATGCATTTTCAGTGATAATCTTCATGATTCTGCTGTTACAAGTGTGCAGAATAACCGAAAACCCTGTTTTCGTGCTATTGAATCCGAAAAACACGCTTTCTGGTGTTTTCAGCACTCCACTCTGTTATTGATATGCGGAAACTGCGATATCTTCGGTATCGTAGTTGTTTCCAGCTGAGATATGCATTTTCAGTGATAATCTTTATCATTCTTCTGTTACAAGTGTGCAGAATCACCGAAATCGCTGTTTTCGTGCTATTGAATGCGAAAAACACGTTTTCTGGTGTTTTCAGCACGCCACAGAGCGTTTGACATGCGGAAACTGCGATATCTTCGTTATCGTTGGGTTTCCAGCTGAGATATGCATTTTCAGTGATAATCTTCATGATTCAGCTGTTACAAGTGTGCAGAATCACCGAAATCGCTGTTTTCGTGCTATTGAATGCGAAAAACACGTTTTCTGGTGTTTTCAGCACGCCACAGAGCGTTTGACATGCGGAAACTGCGATATCTTCGTTTTCGTGGGGTTTCCAGCTGAGATATGCATATTCAGTGATAATCTTCATGATTCTGCTGTTACAAGTGTGCAGAATCACCGAAATCGCTGTTTTGGTGCTATTGAATGCGAAAGACACGCTTTCTGGTGTTTTCAGCACTCCACAGTGCGTTTGATAAATGGAAACTGCGATATCTTCGTTTGCGTGGGGTTTCCAGTTGAGATATGCATTTTCTGTGATAATCTTCATGGTTCTGCTGTTACAAGTGTGCCGAATCTCCGCAATCGCTGTTTTCGTGCTATTGAATGCGAAAAACACGTTTTCTGGTGTTTTCAGCACGCCACAGAGCGTTTGACATGCGGAAACTGCGATATCTTCGTTTGCGTGGGGTTTCCAGTTGAGATATGCATTTTCAGTGATAATCTTCATGATTCTGCTGTTACAAGTGTGCAGAATCACCGAGAACCCTGTTTTCGTGCTATTGAATGCGAAAAACACGTTTTCTGGTGTTTTCAGCACTCCACAGTGCGTTTGATATGCGGAAACAGGGATATCTTCGATTGCGTGGGGTTTCCAGTTGAGATATGCATTTTCAGTGATAATCTTCATGGTTCTGCTGTTACAAGTGTGCAGAATTACCGCAATCGCGGTTTTCGTGCTATTGAATGCGAAAAACACGTTTTCTGGTGTTTTCAGCACGCCACAGAGCGTTTGATATGCGGAAACTGCGATATCTTCGGTATTGTAGTTGTTTCCAGCTGAGATATGCATTTTCAGTGATAATCTTTATCATTCTTCTGTTACAAGTGTGCAGAATCACCGCAATCGCTGTTTTCGTGCTATTGAATGCGAGAATCACATTTCTGGTGTTTTCAGCACTCCACAGAGCGTTGGATATGCGGAAACTGCGATATCTTCGTTATCGTTGGGTTTCCAGCTGAGATATGCATTTTCAGTGATAATCTTCATGATTCTGCTGTTACAAGTGTGCAAAATCACCGAGAACCCTGTTTTCGTGCTATTGAAAGCGAAAAACACGTTTTCTGGTGTTTTCAGCACGCCACAGAGCGTTTGATATGCGGAAACTGCGATATCTTCGTTTGCGTGGGGTTTCCAGTTGAGATATGCATTTTCAGTGATAATCTTCATGATTCTGCTGTTACAAGTGTGCAGAATCACCGAGAACCCTGTTTTCGTGCTATTGAATGCGAAAAACACGTTTTCTGGTGTTTTCAGCACTCCACTCTGTTATTGATATGCGGAAACTGCGATATCTTCGTTATCGTTGGGTTTCCAGCTGAGATATTCATTTTCAGTGATAATCTTCATGATTCTGCTGTTACAAGTGTGCAGAATCACCGAAATCGCTGTTTTCGTGCTATTGAATGCGAAAAACACGTTTTCTGGTGTTTTCAGCACCCGACAGTGCGTTTGATGTGCGGAAACAGGGATATCTTCGTTTTCGTGGGGTTTCCAGTTGAGATATGCATTTCCAGAGATAATCTTCATGATTCTGCTGTTACAAGTGTGCAGAATCACCGAAAACACTGTTTTCGTGCTATTGAATGAGAAAAACACGTTTTCTGGTGTTTTCAGCACCCGACAGTGCGTTTGATGTGCGGAAACAGGGATATCTTCGGTATCGTTGGGTTTCCAGCTGAGATATGCATTTTCAGTGATAATCTTCATGATTCAGCTGTTACAAGTGTGCAGAGTCACCGAAATCGCTGTTTTCGTGCTATTGAATGCGAAAAACAAGTTTTCTGGTGTTTTCAGCACCCGACAGTGCGTTTGATGTGCGGAAACAGGGATATCTTCGGTATCGTTGGGTTTCCAGCTGAGATATGCATTTTCAGTGATAATCTTCATGATTCAGCTGTTACAAGTGTGCAGAGTCACCGAAATCGCTGTTTTCGTGCTATTGAATGCGAAAAACACGTTTTCTGGTGTTTTCAGCACGCCACAGAGCGTTTGACATGCGGAAACTGCGATATCTTCGTTATCGTTGGGTTTCCATCTGAGATATGCATTTTCAGTGATAATCTTCATGATTCTGCTGTTACAAGTGTGCAGAATCACCGAAATCACTGTTTTGGTGCTATTGAATGCGAAAAACACGTTTTCTGGTGTTTTCAGCACTCCACAGTGCGTTTGATGTGCGGAAACAGGGATATCTTCGGTATCGTTGGGTTTCCAGCTGAGATATGCATTTTCAGTGATAATCTTCATGATTCAGCTGTTACAAGTGTGCAGAACCACCGAAATCGCTGTTTTCGTGCTATTGAATGCGAAAAACACGTTTTCTGGTGTTTTCAGCACGCCACAGAGCGTTTGACATGCGGAAACTGCGATATCTTCGGTATCGTTGGGTTTCCAGCTGAGATATGCATATTCAGTGATAATCTTCATGATTCTTCTGTTACAAGTGTGCAGAATCACCGAAATCGCTGTTTTCGTGCTATTGAATGCGAAAAAAACGTTTTCTGGTGTTTTCAGCACGCCACAGAGCGTTTGATATGCGGAAACTGCGATATCTTCGTTTGCGTGGGGTTTCCAGTTGAGATATGCATTTTCAGTGATAATCTTCATGATTCTGCTGTTACAAGTGTGCAGAACCACCGAAATCGCTGTTGTCGTATATTGAAGGCGACAAACACGTTTTCTGGTGTTTTCAGTACTCCACAGTGCGTTTGATATGCGGATACTGCGATATCTTCGTTTGCGTGGGGTTTCCAGTTGAGATATGCATTTTCAGTGATAATCTTCATGATTCTGCTGTTACAAGTGTGCAAAATCACCGCAATCGCTGTTTTCGTGCTATTGAATGCGAAAAACACGTTTTCTGGTGTTTTCAGCACCCGACATTGCGTTTGATGTGCGGAAACAGGGATATCTTCGTTTTCGTGGGGTTTCCAGTTGAGATATGCGTTTTCAGTGATAATCTTCATGATTCTGCTGTTACAAGTGTGCAGAACCACCGAAATCGCTGTTGTCGTGCTATTGAATGCGAAAAACACGTTTTCTGGTGTTTTCAGCACTCCACAGAGCGTTTGACATGCGGAAACTGCGATATCTTCGGTATCGTTGGGTTTCCAGCTGAGATATGCATTTTCAGTGATAATCTTCATGATTCTGCTGTTACAAGTGTGCAGAACCACCGAAATCGCTGTTGTCGTATATTGAATGCGACAAACACGTTTTCTGGTGTTTTCAGCACTCCACAGTGCGTATGACATGCGGAAACTGCGATATCTTCGGTATCGTTGGGTTTCCAGCTGAGATATGCATTTTCAGTGATAATCTTCATGATTCTGCTGTTACAAGTGTGCAGAATCACCGAAAACACTGTTTTTGTGCTATTGAATGCGAAAAACACGTTTTCTGGTGTTTTCAGCACGCCACAGAGCGTTTGACATGCGGAAACTGCGATATCTTCGTTATCGTTTGGTTTCCAGCTGAGATATGCATTTTCAGTGATAATCTTCATGATTCAGCTGTTACAAGTGTGCAGAATCACCGAAATCGCTGTTTTCGTGCTATTGAATGCGAAAAACACGTTTTCTGGTGTTTTCAGCACGCCACAGAGCGTTTGACATGCGGAAACTGCGATATCTTCGTTATCGTTGGGTTTCCAGCTGAGATATGCATTTTCAGTGATAATCTTCATGATTCAGCTGTTACAAGTGTGCAGAATCACCGAAATCGCTGTTTTCGTGCTATTGAATGCGAAAAACACGTTTTCTGGTATTTTCAGCACGCCACAGAGCGTTTGACATGCGGAAACTGCGATATCTTCGTTTTCGTGGGGTTTCCAGCTGAGATATGCATATTCAGTGATAATCTTCATGATTCTGCTGTTACAAGTGTGCAGAATCACCGAAATCGCTGTTTTGGTGCTATTGAATGCGAAAGACACGCTTTCTGGTGTTTTCAGCACTCCACAGTGCGTTTGATAAATGGAAACTGCGATATCTTCGTTTGCGTGGGGTTTCCAGTTGAGATATGCATTTTCTGTGATAATCTTCATGGTTCTGCTGTTACAAGTGTGCCGAATCTCCGCAATCGCTGTTTTCGTGCTATTGAATGCGAAAAACACGTTTTCTGGTGTTTTCAGCACGCCACAGAGCGTTTGACATGCGGAAACTGCGATATCTTCGTTATCGTTGGGTTTCCAGCTGAGATATGCATTTTCAGTGATAATCTTCATGATTCAGCTGTTACAAGTGTGCAGAATCACCGAAATCGCTGTTTTCGTGCTATTGAATGCGAAAAACACGTTTTCTGGTGTTTTCAGCACGCCACAGAGCGTTTGACATGCGGAAACTGCGATATCTTCGTTTTCGTGGGGTTTCCAGCTGAGATATGCATATTCAGTGATAATCTTCATGATTCTGCTGTTACAAGTGTGCAGAATCACCGAAATCGCTGTTTTGGTGCTATTGAATGCGAAAAACACGTTTTCTGGTGTTTTCAGCACTCCACAGTGCGTTTGATGTGCGGAAACAGGGATATCTTCGTTTTCGTGGGGTTTCCAGCTGAGATATGCATTTTCAGTGATAATCTTCATGATTCTGCTGTTACAAGTGTGCAGAATAACCGAAAACCCTGTTTTCGTGCTATTGATTGCGAAAAACACGCTTTCTGGTGTTTTCAGCACTCCACAGTGCGTTTGATATGCGGAAACTGCGATATCTTCGGTATCGTTGTTGTTTCCAGCTGAGATATGCATTTTCTACGATAATCTTCGAGTTTCTTCGGTGACAAGTGTGCAGAATCACCGAAATCGCTGTTTTCGTGCATTGAATGCGAAAAACACGTTTTCTGGTGTTTTCAGCATTCCACAGTGCGTTTGATATGCGGAAACTGCGATATCTTCGGTATCGTTATTGTTTCCAGCTGAGACATGCATTTTCAGTGATAATCTTCATGATTCTGCTGTTACAAGTGTGCAGAATCACCGAAATCACTGTTTTCGTGCTATTGAATGCGAAAAACACGTTTTCTGGTGTTTTCAGCACTCCACAGTGCGTTTGATGTGCGGAAACAGGGATATCTTCGTTTTCGTGGGGTTTCCAGCTGAGATATGCATTTTCAGTGATAATCTTCATGATTCTGCTGTTACAAGTGTGCAGAATCACCGAAATCACTGTTTTCGTGCTATTGAATGCGAAAAACACGTTTTCTGGTGTTTTCAGCACTCCACAGTGCGTTTGATGTGCGGAAACAGGGATATCTTCGGTATCGTTGGGTTTCCAGCTGAGATATGCATTTTCAGTGATAATTTTCATGATTCTGCTGTTACAAGTGTGCAAAACCACCGAAATCGCTGTTGTCGTATATTGAATGCGACAAACACGTTTTCTGGTGTTTTCAGCACTCCACAGTGCGTATGACATGTGGAAACTGCGATATCTTCGGTATCGTTGGGTTTCCAGCTGAGATATGCATTTTCAGTGACAATCTTCATGATTCTGCTGTTACAAGTGTGCAGAATCACCGCAATCGCGGTTTTCGTGCTATTGAATGCGAAAAACACGTTTTCTGGTGTTTTCAGCACTCCACAGAGCGTTTGACATGCGGAAACTGCCATATCTTCGGTATCGTTGGGTTTCCAGCTGAGATATGCATTTTCAGTGATAATCTTCATGATTCTGCTGTTACAAGTGTGCAGAATCACCTGAAATCGCTGTTTTCGTGCTATTGAATGCGAAAAACACGATTTCTGGTGTTTTCAGCACGCCACAGAGCGTTTGACATGCGGAAACTGCGATATCTTCGTTATCGTTGGGTTTCCAGCTGAGATATGCATTTTCAGTGATAATCTTCATGATTCTGCTGTTACAAGTGTGCAGAATCACCGCAATCGCTGTTTTCGTGCTATTGATTGCGAAAAACACGTTTTCTGTTGTTTTCAGCACCCGACAGTGCGTTTGATGTGCGGAAACAGGGATATCTTCGTTTTCGTGGGGTTTCCAGCTCAGATATGCATTTTCAGAGATAATCTTCATGATTCTGCTGTTACAAGTGTGCAGAATCACCGAAAACACTGTTTTTGTGCTATTGAATGCGAAAAACACGTTTTCTGGTGTTTTCAGCACGCCACAGAGCGTTTGACATGCGGAAACTGCGATATCTTCGTTATCGTTTGGTTTCCAGCTGAGATATGCATTTTCAGTGATAATCTTCATGATTCAGCTGTTACAAGTGTGCAGAATCACCGAAATCGCTGTTTTCGTGCTATTGAATGCGAAAAACACGTTTTCTGGTGTTTTCAGCACGCCACAGAGCGTTTGACATGCGGAAACTGCGATATCTTCGTTATCGTTGGGTTTCCAGCTGAGATATGCATTTTCAGTGATAATCTTCATGATTCAGCTGTTACAAGTGTGCAGAATCACCGAAATCGCTGTTTTCGTGCTATTGAATACGAAAAACACGTTTTCTGGTGTTTTCAGCACGCCACAGAGCGTTTGACATGCGGAAACTGCGATATCTTCGTTTTCGTGGGGTTTCCAGCTGAGATATGCATATTCAGTGATAATCTTCATGATTCTGCTGTTACAAGTGTGCAGAATCACCGAAATCGCTGTTTTGGTGCTATTGAATGCGAAAGACACGCTTTCTGGTGTTTTCAGCACTCCACAGTGCGTTTGATAAATGGAAACTGCGATATCTTCGTTTGCGTGGGGTTTCCAGTTGAGATATGCATTTTCTGTGATAATCTTCATGGTTCTGCTGTTACAAGTGTGCCGAATCTCCGCAATCGCTGTTTTCGTGCTATTGAATGCGAAAAACACGTTTTCTGGTGTTTTCAGCACGCCACAGAGCGTTTGACATGCGGAAACTGCGATATCTTCGTTATCGTTGGGTTTCCAGCTGAGATATGCATTTTCAGTGATAATCTTCATGATTCAGCTGTTACAAGTGTGCAGAATCACCGAAATCGCTGTTTTCGTGCTATTGAATGCGAAAAACACGTTTTCTGGTGTTTTCAGCACGCCACAGAGCGTTTGACATGCGGAAACTGCGATATCTTCGTTTTCGTGGGGTTTCCAGCTGAGATATGCATATTCAGTGATAATCTTCATGATTCAGCTGTTACAAGTGTGCAGAATCACCGAAATCGCTGTTTTGGTGCTATTGAATGCGAAAAACACGTTTTCTGGTGTTTTCAGCACTCCACAGTGCGTTTGATGTGCGGAAACAGGGATATCTTCGTTTTCGTGGGGTTTCCAGTTGAGATATGCATTTTCAGTGATAATCCTCATGATTCTGCTGTTACAGGTGTGCAGAACCACCGAAATCGCTGTTTTCGTGCTATTGAATGCGAAAAACACGTTTTCTGGTGTTTTCAGCACTCCACTCTGTTATTGATATGCGGAAACTGCGATATCTTCGGTATCGCTGTTGTTTCCAGCTGAGATATGCATTTTCAGTGATAATCTTTATCATTCTTCTGTTACAAGAGGGCAGAATCTCCGAAATCGCTGTTTTCGTGCTATTGAATGCGAAAAACACGTTTTCTGGTGTTTTCAGCACGCCACAGAGCGTTTGATATGCGGTAACTGCGATATCTTCGTTTGCGTGGGGTTTCCAGTTGAGATATGCATTTTCAGTGATAATCTTCATGATTCTGCTGTTACCAGTGTGCAGAACCACCGAAATCGCTGTTGTCGTATATTGAATGCGACAAACACGTTTTCTGGTGTTTTCAGCACACCACAGTGCGTTTGATATGCGAATACTGCGATATCTTCGTTTGCGTGGGGTTTCCAGTTGAGATATGCATTTTCAGTGATAATCTTCATGATTCTGCTGTTACAAGGGTGCAGAACCACCGAAATCGCTGTTGTCGTATATTGAATGCGACAAACACGTTTTCTGGTGTTTTCAGCACTCCACAGTGCGTTTGATATGCGGAAACTGCGATATCTTCGTTTGGGTGGGGTTTCCAGTTGAGATATGCATTTTCAGTGATAATCTTCATGGTTCTGCTCTTACAAGTGTGCAGAATCACCGCAATCGCTGTTTTCGTGCTATTGAATGCGAAAAACACGTTTTCTGGTGTTTTCAGCACCCGACATTGCGTTTGATGTGCGGAAACAGGGATATCTTTGTTTTCGTGGGGTTTCCAGTTGAGATATGCATTTTCAGTGATAATCTTCATGATTCTGCTGTTACAAGTGTGCAGAACCACCGAAATCGCTGTTGTCGTGCTATTGAATGCGAAAAACACGTTTTCTGGTGTTTTCAGCATTCCACAGAGCGTTTGACATGCGGAAACTGCGATATCTTCGGTATCGTTGGGTTTCCAGCTGAGATATGCATTTTCAGTGATAATCTTCATGATTCTGCTGTTACAAGTGTGCAGAACCACCGAAATCGCTGTTGTCGTATATTGAATGCGACAAACACGTTTTCTGGTGTTTTCAGCACTCCACAGAGCGTTTGACATGCGGAAACTGCGATATCTTCGGTATCGTTGGGTATCCAGCTGAGATATGCATTTTCAGTGATAATCTTCATGATTCTGCTGTTACAAGTGTGCAGAATCACCGAAATCGCTGTTTTCGTGCTATTGAATGCGAAAAACACGTTTTCTGGTGTTTTCAGCACGCCACAGAGCGTTTGACATGCGGAAACTGCGATATCTTCGTTTTCGTGGGGTTTCCAGCTGAGATATGCATATTCAGTGATAATCTTCATGATTCTGCTATTACAAGTGTGCAGAATCACCGCAATCGCTGTTTTCGTGCTATTGAATGCGAAAAACACGTTTTCTGGTGTATGCAGCACCCGAAGGTGCGTTTGATGTGCGGAAACAGGGATATCTTCGTTTTCGTGGGGTTTCCAGCTGAGATATGCATTTTCAGTGATAATCTTCATGATTCTGCTGCTACAAGTGTGCAGAATAACCGAAAACCCTGTTTTCGTGCTATTGAATGCGAAAAACACGCTTTCTGGTGTTTTCAGCACTCCACTCTGTTATTGATATGCGGAAACTACGATATCTTCGGTATCGTAGTTGTTTCCAGCTGAGATATGCATTTTCAGTGATAATCTTTATCATTCTTCTGTTACAAGTGTGCAGAATCACCGAAATCGCTGTTTTCGTGCTATTGAATGCGAAAAACACGTTTTCTGGTGTTTTCAGCAGGCCACAGAGCGTTTGACATGCGGAAACTGCGATATCTTCGTTTTCGTGGGGTTTCCAGCTGAGATATGCATTTTCGGAGATAATGTTCATGATTCTGCTGTTACAAGTGTGCAGAATCACCGAAAACGCTGTTTTCGTGCTATTGAATGCGAAAAACACGTTTTCTGGTGTTTTCAGCACTCCACAGTGCGTTTGATATGCGGAAACAGGGATATCTTCGATTGCGTGGGGTTTCCAGTTGAGATATGCATTTTCAGTGATAATCTTCATGGTTCTGCTGTTACAAGTGTGCAGAATCACCGCATACGCGGTTTTCGTGCTATTGAATGCGAAAAACACGTTTTCTGGTGATTTCAGCACTCCACAGAGCGTTTGACATGCGGAAACTGCGATATCTTCGGTATCGTTGGGTTTCCAGCTGAGATATGCATTTTCAGTGATAATCTTCATGATTCTGCTGTTACAAGTGTGCAGAATCACCTGAAATCGCTGTTTTCGTGCTATTGAATGCGATAAACACGTTTTCTGGTGTTTTCAGCACGCCACAGAGCATTTGATATGCGGAAACTGCGATATCTTCGTTTGCGTGGGGTTTCCAGTTGAGATATGCATTTTCAGTGATAATCTTCATGATTCTGCTGTTACAAGTGTGCAAAATCACCGCAATCGCTGTTTTCGTGCTATTGAATGCGAGAATCACATTTCTGGTGTTTTCAGCACTCCACAGAGCGTTGGATATGCGGAAACTGCGATATCTTCGTTATCGTTGGGTTTCCAGCTGAGATATGCATTTTCAGTGATAATCTTCATGATTCTGCTGTTACAAGTGTGCAAAATCACCGAGAACCCTGTTTTCGTGCTATTGAAAGCGAAAAACACGTTTTCTGGTGTTTTCAGCACGCCACAGAGCGTTTGATATGCGGAAACTGCGATATCTTCGTTTGCGTGGGGTTTCCAGTTGAGATATGCATTTTCAGTGATAATCTTCATGATTCTGCTGTTACAAGTGTGCAGAATCACCGAGAACACTGTTTTCGTGCTATTGAATGCGAAAAACACGTTTTCTGGTGTTTTCAGCACTCCACTCTGTTATTGATATGCGGACACTGCGATATCTTCGGTGTCGTTGTTGTTTCCAGCTGAGATATGCATTTTCAGTGATATTCTTCATGATTCTGCTGTTACAAGTGTGCAGAATCACCGCAATCGCTGTTTTCGTGCTATTGAATTCGAGAATCACATTTCTGGTGTTTTCAGCACTCCATAGAGCGTTTGATATGCGGAAACTGCGATATCTTCGTTATCGTTGGGTTTCCAGCTGAGATATGCATTTTCAGTGATAATCTTCATTATTCTGCTGTTACAAGTGTGCAGAATCACCGCAATCGCTGTTTTCGTGCTATTGAATGCGAGAATCACATTTCTGGTGTTTTCAGCACTCCACAGAGCGTTTGATATGCGGAAACTGCGATATCTTCGTTATCGTTGGGTTTCCAGCTGAGATATTCATTTTCAGTGATAATCTTCATGATTCTGCTGTTACAAGTGTGCAGAATCACCGAAAACGCTGTTTTCGTGCTATTGAATGCGAAAAACACGTTTTCTGGTGTTTTCAGCACCCGACAGTGCGTTTGATGTGCGGAAACAGGGATATCTTCGTTTTCGTGGGGATTCCAGCTCAGATATGCATTTCCAGAGATAATCTTCATGATTCTGCTGTTACAAGTGTGCAGAATCACCGAAAACACTGTTTTCGTGCTATTGAATGCGAAAAACACGTTTTCTGGTGTTTTCAGCACCCGACAGTGCGTTTGATGTGCGGAAACAGGGATATCTTCGGTATCGTTGGGTTTCCTGCTGAGATATGCATTTTCAGTGATAATCTTCATGATTCAGCTGTTACAAGTGTGCAGAGTCACCGAAATCGCTGTTTTCGTGCTATTGAATGCGAAAAACAAGTTTTCTGGTGTTTTCAGCACCCGACATTGCGTTTGATGTGCGGAAACAGGGATATCTTTGTTTTCGTGGGGTTTCCAGTTGAGATATGCATTTTCAGTGATAATCTTCATGATTCTGCTGTTACAAGTGTGCAGAATCACCGCAATCGCTGTTTTCGTGCTATTGATTGCGAAAAACACGTTTTCTGGTGTTTTCAGCACGCCACAGAGCATTTGACATGCGGAAACTGTGATATCTTCGTTATCGTTGGGTTTCCAGCTGAGATATGCATTTTCAGTGATAATCTTCATGATTCAGCTGTTACAAGTGTGCAGAATCACCGAAATCGCTGTTTTCGTGCTATTGAATGCGAAAAACACGTTTTCTGGTGTTTTCAGCACGCCACAGAGCGTTTGACATGCGGAAACTGCGATATCTTCGTTATCGTTGGGTTTCCAGCTGAGATATGCATTTTCAGTGATAATCTTCATGATTCAGCTGTTACAAGTGTGCAGAATCACCGAAATCGCTGTTTTCGTGCTATTGAATGCGAAAAACACGTTTTCTGGTGTTTTCAGCACGCCACAGAGCGTTTGACATGCGGAAACTGCGATATCTTCGTTTTCGTGGGGTTTCCAGCTGAGATATGCATATTCAGTGATAATCTTCATGATTCTGCTGTTACAAGTGTGCAGAATCACCGAAATCGCTGTTTTCGTGCTATTGAATGCGAAAAACACGATTTCTGGTGTTTTCAGCACGCCACAGAGCGTTTGACATGCGGAAACTGCGATATCTTCGGTATCGTTGGGTTTCCAGCTGAGATATGCATTTTCAGTGATAATCTTCATGATTCTGCTGTTACAAGTGTGCAGAATCACCGAAATCACTGTTTTCGTGCTATTGAATGCGAAAAACACGTTTTCTGGTGTTTTCAGCACGCCACAGAGCGTTTGACATGCGGAAACTGCGATATCTTCGTTTTCGTGGGGTTTCCAGCTGAGATATGCATATTCAGTGATAATCTTCATGATTCTGCTGTTACAAGTGTGCAGAACCACCGAAATCGCTGTTGTCGTATATTGAATGCGACAAACACGTTTTCTGGTGTTTTCAGCACTCCACAGTGCGTATGACATGTGGAAACTGCGATATCTTCGGTATCGTTGGGTTTCCAGCTGAGATATGCATTTTCAGTGATAATCTTCATGATTCTGCTGTTACAAGTGTGCAGAATCACCGAAATCACTGTTTTCGTGCTATTGAATGCGAAAAACACGTTTTCTGGTGTTTTCAGCACTCCACAGTGCGTTTGATATGCGGAAACTGCGATATCTCCGTTTGCGTGGGGTTTCCAGTTGAGATATGCATTTTCAGTGATAATCTTCATGATTCTGCTGTTACAAGTGTGCAGAATCACCGCAATCGCTGTTTTCGTGCTATTGAATGCGAAAAACACGTTTTCTGGTGTATGCAGCACCCGAAGGTGCGTTTGATGTGCGGAAGCAGGGATATCTTCGTTTTCGTGGGGTTTCCAGCTGAGATATGCATTTTCAGTGATAATCTTCATGATTCTGCTGTTACAAGTGTGCAGAATAACCGAAAACCCTGTTTTCGTGCTATTGAATACGAAAAACACGCTTTCTGGTGTTTTCAGCACTCCACTCTGTTATTGATATGCGGAAACTGCGATATCTTCGGTATCGTAGTTGTTTCCAGCTGAGATATGCATTTTCAGTGATAATCTTTATCATTCTTCTGTTACAAGTGTGCAGAATCACCGAAATCGCTGTTTTCGTGCTATTGAATGCGAAAAACACGTTTTCTGGTGTTTTCAGCACGCCACAGAGCGTTTGACATGCGGAAACTGCGATATCTTCGTTATCGTTGGGTTTCCAGCTGAGATATGCATTTTCAGTGATAATCTTCATGATTCAGCTGTTACAAGTGTGCAGAATCACCGAAATCGCTGTTTTCGTGCTATTGAATGCGAAAAACACGTTTTCTGGTGTTTTCAGCACGCCACAGAGCGTTTGACATGCGGAAACTGCGATATCTTCGTTTTCGTGGGGTTTCCAGCTGAGATATGCATATTCAGTGATAATCTTCATGATTCTGCTGTTACAAGTGTGCAGAATCACCGAAATCGCTGTTTTGGTGCTATTGAATGCGAAAGACACGCTTTCTGGTGTTTTCAGCACTCCACAGTGCGTTTGATAAATGGAAACTGCGATATCTTCGTTTGCGTGGGGTTTCCAGTTGAGATATGCATTTTCTGTGATAATCTTCATGGTTCTGCTGTTACAAGTGTGCCGAATCTCCGCAATCGCTGTTTTCGTGCTATTGAATGCGAAAAACACGTTTTCTGGTGTTTTCAGCACGCCACAGAGCGTTTGACATGCGGAAACTGCGATATCTTCGTTTGCGTGGGGTTTCCAGTTGAGATATGCATTTTCAGTGATAATCTTCATGATTCTGCTGTTACAAGTGTGCAGAATCACCGAGAACCCTGTTTTCGTGCTATTGAATGCGAAAAACACGTTTTCTGGTGTTTTCAGCACTCCACAGTGCGTTTGATATGCGGAAACAGGGATATCTTCGATTGCGTGGGGTTTCCAGTTGAGATATGCATTTTCAGTGATAATCTTCATGGTTCTGCTGTTACAAGTGTGCAGAATTACCGCAATCGCGGTTTTCGTGCTATTGAATGCGAAAAACACGTTTTCTGGTGTTTTCAGCACGCCACAGAGCGTTTGATATGCGGAAACTGCGATATCTTCGGTATTGTAGTTGTTTCCAGCTGAGATATGCATTTTCAGTGATAATCTTTATCATTCTTCTGTTACAAGTGTGCAGAATCACCGCAATCGCTGTTTTCGTGCTATTGAATGCGAAAATCACATTTCTGGTGTTTTCAGCACTCCACAGAGCGTTGGATATGCGGAAACTGCGATATCTTCGTTATCGTTGGGTTTCCAGCTGAGATATGCATTTTCAGTGATAATCTTCATGATTCTGCTGTTACAAGTGTGCAAAATCACCGAGAACCCTGTTTTCGTGCTATTGAAAGCGAAAAACACGTTTTCTGGTGTTTTCAGCACGCCACAGAGCGTTTGATATGCGGAAACTGCGATATCTTCGTTTGCGTGGGGTTTCCAGTTGAGATATGCATTTTCAGTGATAATCTTCATGATTCTGCTGTTACAAGTGTGCAGAATCACCGAGAACCCTGTTTTCGTGCTATTGAATGCGAAAAACACGTTTTCTGGTGTTTTCAGCACTCCACTCTGTTATTGATATGCGGAAACTGCGATATCTTCGTTATCGTTGGGTTTCCAGCTGAGATATTCATTTTCAGTGATAATCTTCATGATTCTGCTGTTACAAGTGTGCAGAATCACCGAAATCGCTGTTTTCGTGCTATTGAATGCGAAAAACACGTTTTCTGGTGTTTTCAGCACCCGACAGTGCGTTTGATGTGCGGAAACAGGGATATCTTCGTTTTCGTGGGGTTTCCAGTTGAGATATGCATTTCCAGAGATAATCTTCATGATTCTGCTGTTACAAGTGTGCAGAATCACCGAAAACACTGTTTTCGTGCTATTGAATGAGAAAAACACGTTTTCTGGTGTTTTCAGCACCCGACAGTGCGTTTGATGTGCGGAAACAGGGATATCTTCGGTATCGTTGGGTTTCCAGCTGAGATATGCATTTTCAGTGATAATCTTCATGATTCAGCTGTTACAAGTGTGCAGAGTCACCGAAATCGCTGTTTTCGTGCTATTGAATGCGAAAAACAAGTTTTCTGGTGTTTTCAGCACCCGACAGTGCGTTTGATGTGCGGAAACAGGGATATCTTCGGTATCGTTGGGTTTCCAGCTGAGATATGCATTTTCAGTGATAATCTTCATGATTCAGCTGTTACAAGTGTGCAGAGTCACCGAAATCGCTGTTTTCGTGCTATTGAATGCGAAAAACACGTTTTCTGGTGTTTTCAGCACGCCACAGAGCGTTTGACATGCGGAAACTGCGATATCTTCGTTATCGTTGGGTTTCCAGCTGAGATATGCATTTTCAGTGATAATCTTCATGATTCTGCTGTTACAAGTGTGCAGAATCACCGAAATCACTGTTTTGGTGCTATTGAATGCGAAAAACACGTTTTCTGGTGTTTTCAGCACTCCACAGTGCGTTTGATGTGCGGAAACAGGGATATCTTCGGTATCGTTGGGTTTCCAGCTGAGATATGCATTTTCAGTGATAATCTTCATGATTCAGCTGTTACAAGTGTGCAGAACCACCGAAATCGCTGTTTTCGTGCTATTTAATGCGAAAAACACGTTTTCTGGTGTTTTCAGCACGCCACAGAGCGTTTGACATGCGGAAACTGCGATATCTTCGGTATCGTTGGGTTTCCAGCTGAGATATGCATATTCAGTGATAATCTTCATGATTCTTCTGTTACAAGTGTGCAGAATCACCGAAATCGCTGTTTTCGTGCTATTGAATGCGAAAAAAACGTTTTCTGGTGTTTTCAGCACGCCACAGAGCGTTTGATATGCGGAAACTGCGATATCTTCGTTTGCGTGAGGTTTCCAGTTGAGATATGCATTTTCAGTGATAATCTTCATGATTCTGCTGTTACAAGTGTGCAGAACCACCGAAATCGCTGTTGTCGTATATTGAAGGCGACAAACACGTTTTCTGGTGTTTTCAGTACTCCACAGTGCGTTTGATATGCGGAAACTGCGATATCTTCGGTATCGTTGGGTTTCCAGTTGAGATATGCATTTTCAGTGATAATCTTCATGATTCTGCAGTTACAAGTGTGCAGAATCACCGAAATCACTGTTTTCGTGCTATTGAATGCGAAAAACACGTTTTCTGGTGTTTTCAGCACTCCACAGTGCGTTTGATATGCGGAAACTGCGATATCTCCGTTTGCGTGGGGTTTCCAGTTGAGATATGCATTTTCAGTGATAATCTTCATGATTCTGCTGTTACAAGTGTGCACAATCACCGCAATCGCTGTTTTCGTGCTATTGAATGCGAAAAACACGTTTTCTGGTGTATGCAGCACCCGACAGTGCGTTTGATGTGCGGAAACAGGGATATCTTCGTTTTCTTGGGGTTTCCAGCTGAGATATGCATTTTCAGTGATAATCTTCTTGATTCTGCTGTTACAAGTGTGCAGAATAACCGAAAACCCTGTTTTCGTGCTATTGAATGCGAAAAACACGTTTTCTGGTGTTTTCAGCACTCCACTCTGTTATTGATATGCGGAAACTGCGATATCTTCGGTATCGTTGTTGTTTCCAGCTGAGATATGCATTTTCAGTGATAATCTTTATCATTCTTCTGTTACAAGTGTGCAGAATCACCGAAATCGCTGTTTTCGTGCTATTGAATGCGAAAAACACGTTTTCTGGTGTTTTCAGCACGCCACAGAGCGTTTGACATGCGGAAACTGCGATATCTTCGTTTTCGTGGGGTTTCCAGCTGAGATATGCATTTTCGGAGATAATCTTCATGATTCTGCTGTTACAAGTGTGCAGAATCACCGAAAACGCTGTTTTCGTGCTATTGAATGCGAAAAACACGTTTTCTGGTGTTTTCAGCACTCCACAGTGCGTTTGATATGCGGAAACAGGGATATCTTCGATTGCGTGGGGTTTCCAGTTGAGATATGCATTTTCAGTGATAATCTTCATGGTTCTGCTGTTACAAGTGTGCAGAATCACCGCAATCGCGGTTTTCGTGCTATTGAATGCGAAAAACACGTTTTCTGGTGTTTTCAGCACTCCACAGAGCGTTTGACATGCGGAAACTGCGATATCTTCGGTATCGTTGGGTTTCCAGCTGAGATATGCATTTTCAGTGATAATCTTCATGATTCTGCTGTTACAAGTGTGCGAAATCACCGAGAACCCTGTTTTCGTGCTATTGAAAGCGAAAAACACGTTTTCTGGTGTTTTCAGCACGCCACAGAGCGTTTGATATGCGGAAACTGCGATATCTTCGTTTGCGTGGGGTTTCCAGTTGAGATATGCATTTTCAGTGATAATCTTCATGATTCTGCTGTTACAAGTGTGCAGAATCACCGAGAACCCTGTTTTCGTGCTATTGAATGCGAAAAACACGTTTTCTGGTGTTTTCAGCACTCCACTCTGTTATTGATATGCGGAAACTGCGATATCTTCGGTATCGTTGTTGTTTCCAGCTGAGATATGCATTTTCAGTGATATTCTTCATGATTCTGCTGTTACAAGTGTGCAGAATCACCGCAATCGCTGTTTTCGTGCTATTGAATTCGAGAATCACATTTCTGGTGTTTTCAGCACTCCATAGAGCGTTTGATATGCGGAAACTGCGATATCTTCGTTATCGTTGGGTTTCCAGCTGAGATATGCATTTTCAGTGATAATCTTCATGATTCTGCTGTTACAAGTGTGCAGAATCACCGAAAACGCTGTTTTCGTGCTATTGAATGCGAAAAACACGTTTTCTGGTGTTTTCAGCACTCCACAGAGCGTTTGATATGCGGAAACTGCGATATCTTCGTTATCGTTGGGTTTCCAGCTGAGATATTCATTTTCAGTGATAATCTTCATGATTCTGCTGTTACAAGTGTGCAGAATCACCGAAATCGCTGTTTTCGTGCTATTGAATGCGAAAAACACGTTTTCTGGTGTTTTCAGCACCCGACAGTGCGTTTGATGTGCGGAAACAGGGATATCTTCGTTTTCGTGGGGTTTCCAGCTCAGATATGCATTTCCAGAGATAATCTTCATGATTCTGCTGTTACAAGTGTGCAGAATCACCGAAAACACTGTTTTCGTGCTATTGAATGCGAAAAACACGTTTTCTGGTGTTTTCAGCACCCGACAGTGCGTTTGATGTGCGGAAACAGGGATATCTTCGGTATCGTTGGGTTTCCAGCTGAGATATGCATTTTCAGTGATAATCTTCATGATTCAGCTGTTACAAGTGTGCAGAGTCACCGAAATCGCTGTTTTCGTGCTATTGAATGCGAAAAACAAGTTTTCTGGTGTTTTCAGCACCCTACAGTGCGTTTGATGTGCGGAAACAGGGATATCTTCGGTATCGTTGGGTTTCCAGCTGAGATATGCATTTTCAGTGATAATCTTCATGATTCAGCTGTTACAAGTGTGCAGAGTCACCGAAATCGCTGTTTTCGTGCTATTGAATGCGAAAAACACGTTTTCTGGTGTTTTCAGCACGCCACAGAGCGTTTGACATGCGGAAACTGCGATATCTTCGTTATCGTTGGGTTTCCAGCTGAGATATGCATTTTCAGTGATAATCTTCATGATTCTGCTGTTACAAGTGTGCAGAATCACCGAAATCACTGTTTTGGTGCTATTGAATGCGAAAAACACGTTTTCTGGTGTTTTCAGCACTCCACAGTGCGTTTGATGTGCGGAAACAGGGATATCTTCGGTATCGTTGGGTTTCCAGCTGAGATATGCATTTTCAGTGATAATCTTCATGATTCAGCTGTTACAAGTGTGCAGAATCACCGAAATCGCTGTTTTCGTGCTATTGAATGCGAAAAACACGTTTTCTGGTGTTTTCAGCACGCCACAGAGCGTTTGATATGCGGAAACTGCGATATCTTCGTTTGCGTGGGGTTTCCAGTTGAGATATGCATTTTCAGTGATAATCTTCATGATTCTGCTGTTACAAGTGTGCAGAACCACCGAAATCGCTGTTGTCGTATATTGAAGGCGACAAACACGTTTTCTGGTGTTTTCAGTACTCCACAGTGCGTTTGGTATGCGGATACTGCGATATCTTCGTTTGCGTGGGGTTTCCAGTTGAGATATGCATTTTCAGTGATAATCTTCATGATTCTGCTGTTACAAGTGTGCAAAATCACCGCAATCGCTGTTTTCGTGCTATTGAATGCGAAAAACACGTTTTCTGGTGTTTTCAGCACCCGACATTGCGTTTGATGTGCGGAAACAGGGATATCTTCGTTTTCGTGGGGTTTCCAGTTGAGATATGCGTTTTCAGTGATAATCTTCATGATTCTGCTGTTACAAGTGTGCAGAACCAACGAAATCGCTGTTGTCGTGCTATTGAATGCGAAAAACACGTTTTCTGGTGTTTTCAGCACTCCACAGAGCGTTTGACATGCGGAAACTGCGATATCTTCGGTATCGTTGGGTTTCCAGCTGAGATATGCATTTTCAGTGATAATCTTCATGATTCTGCTGTTACAAGTGTGCAGAACCACCGAAATCGCTGTTGTCGTATATTGAATGCGACAAACACGTTTTCTGGTGTTTTCAGCACTCCACAGTGCGTATGACATGCGGAAACTGCGATATCTTCGGTATCGTTGGGTTTCCAGCTGAGATATGCATTTTCAGTGATAATCTTCATGATTCTGCAGTTACAAGTGTGCAGAATCACCGAAATCACTGTTTTCGTGCTATTGAATGCGAAAAACACGTTTTCTGGTGTTTTCAGCACTCCACAGTGCGTTTGATATGCGGAAACTGCGATATCTCCGTTTGCGTGGGGTTTCCAGTTGAGATATGCATTTTCAGTGATAATCTTCATGATTCTGCTGTTACAAGTGTGCACAATCACCGCAATCGCTGTTTTCGTGCTATTGAATGCGAAAAACACGTTTTCTGGTGTATGCAGCACCCGACAGTGCGTTTGATGTGCGGAAACAGGGATATCTTCGTTTTCTTGGGGTTTCCAGCTGAGATATGCATTTTCAGTGATAATCTTCTTGATTCTGCTGTTACAAGTGTGCAGAATAACCGAAAACCCTGTTTTCGTGCTATTGAATGCGAAAAACACGTTTTCTGGTGTTTTCAGCACTCCACTCTGTTATTGATATGCTGAAACTGCGATATCTTCGGTATCGTTGTTGTTTCCAGCTGAGATATGCATTTTCAGTGATAATCTTTATCATTCTTCTGTTACAAGTGTGCAGAATCACCGAAATCGCTGTTTTCGTGCTATTGAATGCGAAAAACACGTTTTCTGGTGTTTTCAGCACGCCACAGAGCGTTTGACATGCGGAAACTGCGATATCTTCGTTTTCGTGGGGTTTCCAGCTGAGATATGCATTTTCGGAGATAATCTTCATGATTCTGCTGTTACAAGTGTGCAGAATCACCGAAAACGCTGTTTTCGTGCTATTGAATGCGAAAAACACGTTTTCTGGTGTTTTCAGCACTCCACAGTGCGTTTGATATGCGGAAACAGGGATATCTTCGATTGCGTGGGGTTTCCAGTTGAGATATGCATTTTCAGTGATAATCTTCATGGTTCTGCTGTTACAAGTGTGCAGAATCACCGCAATCGCGGTTTTCGTGCTATTGAATGCGAAAAACACGTTTTCTGGTGTTTTCAGCACTCCACAGAGCGTTTGACATGCGGAAACTGCGATATCTTCGGTATCGTTGGGTTTCCAGCTGAGATATGCATTTTCAGTGATAATCTTCATGATTCTGCTGTTACAAGTGTGCAGAATCACCTGAAATCGCTGTTTTCGTGCTATTGAATGCGATAAACACGTTTTCTGGTGTTTTCAGCACGCCACAGAGCATTTGATATGCGGAAACTGCGATATCTTCGTTTGCGTGGGGTTTCCAGTTGAGATATGCATTTTCAGTGATTATCTTCATGATTCTGCTGTTACAAGTGTGCAAAATCACCGCAATCGCTGTTTTCGTGCTATTGAATGCGAGAATCACATTTCTGGTGTTTTCAGCACTCCACAGAGCGTTGGATATGCGGAAACTGCGATATCTTCGTTATCGTTGGGTTTCCAGCTGAGATATGCATTTTCAGTGATAATCTTCATGATTCTGCTGTTACAAGTGTGCGAAATCACCGAGAACACTGTTTTCGTGCTATTGAAAGCGAAAAACACGTTTTCTGGTGTTTTCAGCACGCCACAGAGCGTTTGATATGCGGAAACTGCGATATCTTCGTTTGCGTGGGGTTTCCAGTTGAGATATGCATTTTCAGTGATAATCTTCATGATTCTGCTGTTACAAGTGTGCAGAATCACCGAGAACCCTGTTTTCGTGCTATTGAATGCGAAAAACACGTTTTCTGGTGTTTTCAGCACTCCACTCTGTTATTGATATGCGGAAACTGCGATATCTTCGGTATCGCTGTTGTTTCCAGCTGAGATATGCATTTTCAGTGATATTCTTCATGATTCTGCTGTTACAAGTGTGCAGAATCACCGCAATCGCTGTTTTCGTGCTATTGAATTCGAGAATCACATTTCTGGTGTTTTCAGCACTCCATAGAGCGTTTGATATGCGGAAACTGCGATATCTTCGTTATCGTTGGGTTTCCAGCTGAGATATGCATTTTCAGTGATAATCTTCATGATTCTGCTGTTACAAGTGTGCAGAATCACCGAAAACGCTGTTTTCGTGCTATTGAATGCGAAAAACACGTTTTCTGGTGTTTTCAGCACTCCACAGAGCGTTTGATATGCGGAAACTGCGATATCTTCGTTATCGTTGGGTTTCCAGCTGAGATATTCAGTTTCAGTGATAATCTTCATGATTCTGCTGTTACAAGTGTGCAGAATCACCGAAATCGCTGTTTTCGTGCTATTGAATGCGAAAAACACGTTTTCTGGTGTTTTCAGCACCCGACAGTGCGTTTGATGTGCGGAAACAGGGATATCTTCGTTTTCGTGGGGTTTCCAGCTCAGATATGCATTTCCAGAGATAATCTTCATGATTCTGCTGTTACAAGTGTGCAGAATCACCGAAAACACTGTTTTCGTGCTATTGAATGCGAAAAACACGTTTTCTGGTGTTTTCAGCACCCGACAGTGCGTTTGATGTGCGGAAACAGGGATATCTTCGGTATCGTTGGGTTTCCAGCTGAGATATGCATTTTCAGTGATAATCTTCATGATTCAGCTGTTACAAGTGTGCAGAGTCACCGAAATCGCTGTTTTCGTGCTATTGAATGCGAAAAACAAGTTTTCTGGTGTTTTCAGCACCCGACAGTGCGTTTGATGTGCGGAAACAGGGATATCTTCGGTATCGTTGGGTTTCCAGCTGAGATATGCATTTTCAGTGATAATCTTCATGATTCAGCTGTTACAAGTGTGCAGAGTCACCGAAATCGCTGTTTTCGTGCTATTGAATGCGAAAAACACGTTTTCTGGTGTTTTCAGCACGCCACAGAGCGTTTGACATGCGGAAACTGCGATATCTTCGTTATCGTTGGGTTTCCAGCTGAGATATGCATTTTCAGTGATAATCTTCATGATTCTGCTGTTACAAGTGTGCAGAATCACCGAAATCACTGTTTTGGTGCTATTGAATGCGAAAAACACGTTTTCTGGTGTTTTCAGCACTCCACAGTGCGTTTGATGTGCGGAAACAGGGATATCTTCGGTATCGTTGGGTTTCCAGCTGAGATATGCATTTTCAGTGATAATCTTCATGATTCAGCTGTTACAAGTGTGCAGAATCACCGAAATCGCTGTTTTCGTGCTATTGAATGCGAAAAACACGTTTTCTGGTGTTTTCAGCACGCCACAGAGCGTTTGACATGCGGAAACTGCGATATCTTCGGTATCGTTGGGTTTCCAGCTGAGATATGCATATTCAGTGATAATCTTCATGATTCTGCTGTTACAAGTGTGCAGAACCACCGAAATCGCTGTTTTCGTGCTATTGAATGCGAAAAACACGTTTTCTGGTGTTTTCAGCACTCCACTCTGTTATTGATATGCGGAAACTGCGATATCTTCGGTATCGCTGTTGTTTCCAGCTGAGATATGCATTTTCAGTGATAATCTTTATCATTCTTCTGTTACAAGTGTGCAGAATCACCGAAATCGCTGTTTTCGTGCTATTGAATGCGAAAAAAACGTTTTCTGGTGTTTTCAGTACTCCACAGTGCGTTTGACATGCGGAAACTGCGAAATCTTCGGTATCGTTGGGTTTCCAGCTGAGATATGCATTTTCAGTGATAATCTTCATGATTCTGCTGTTACAAGTGTGCAGAATCACCGAAATCGCTGTTTTCGTGCTATTGAATGCGATAAACACGTTTTCTGGTGTTTTCAGCACCCGACAGTGCGTTTGATGTGCGGAAACAGGGATATCTTCGTTTTCGTGGGGTTTCCAGCTCAGATATGCATTTCCAGAGATAATCTTCATGATTCTGCTGTTACAAGTGTGCAGAATCACCGAAAACACTGTTTTCGTGCTATTGAATGCGAAAAACACGTTTTCTGGTGTTTTCAGCACCCGACAGTGCGTTTGATGTGCGGAAACAGGGATATCTTCGGTATCGTTGGGTTTCCAGCTGAGATATGCATTTTCAGTGATAATCTTCATGATTCAGCTGTTACAAGTGTGCAGAGTCACCGAAATCGCTGTTTTCGTGCTATTGAATGCGAAAAACAAGTTTTCTGGTGTTTTCAGCACCCGACAGTGCGTTTGATGTGCGGAAACAGGGATATCTTCGGTATCGTTGGGTTTCCAGCTGAGATATGCATTTTCAGTGATAATCTTCATGATTCAGCTGTTACAAGTGTGCAGAGTCACCGAAATCGCTGTTTTCGTGCTATTGAATGCGAAAAACACGTTTTCTGGTGTTTTCAGCACGCCACAGAGCGTTTGTCATGCGGAAACTGCGATATCTTCGTTATCGTTGGGTATCCAGCTGAGATATGCATTTTCAGTGATAATCTTCATGATTCTGCTGTTACAAGTGTGCAGAATCACCGAAATCACTGTTTTGGTGCTATTGAATGCGAAAAACACGTTTTCTGGTGTTTTCAGCACTCCACAGTGCGTTTGATGTGCGGAAACAGGGATATCTTCGGTATCGTTGGGTTTCCAGCTGAGATATGCATTTTCAGTGATAATCTTCATGATTCAGCTGTTACAAGTGTGCAGAATCACCGAAATCGCTGTTTTCGTGCTATTGAATGCGAAAAACACGTTTTCTGGTGTTTTCAGCACGCCACAGAGCGTTTGACATGCGGAAACTGCGATATCTTCGGTATCGTTGGGTTTCCAGCTGAGATATGCATATTCAGTGATAATCTTCATGATTCTGCTGTTACAAGTGTGCAGAACCACCGAAATCGCTGTTTTCGTGCTATTGAATGCGAAAAACACGTTTTCTGGTGTTTTCAGCACTCCACTCTGTTATTGATATGCGGAAACTGCGATATCTTCGGTATCGCTGTTGTTTCCAGCTGAGATATGCATTTTCAGTGATAATCTTTATCATTCTTCTGTTACAAGTGTGCAGAATCACCGAAATCGCTGTTTTCGTGCTATTGAATGCGAAAAAAACGTTTTCTGGTGTTTTCAGTACTCCACAGTGCGTTTGACATGCGGCAACTGCGATATCTTCGGTATCGTTGGGTTTCCAGCTGAGATATGCATTTTCAGTGATAATCTTCATGATTCTGCTGTTACAAGTGTGCAGAATCACCGAAATCGCTGTTTTCGTGCTATTGAATGCGATAAACACGTTTTCTGGTGTTTTCAGCACCCGACAGTGCGTTTGATGTGTGGAAACAGGGATATCTTCGTTTTCGTGGGGTTTCCAGCTCAGATATGCAATTCCAGAGATAATCTTCATGATTCTGCTGTTACAAGTGTGCAGAATCACCGAAAACACTGTTTTCGTGCTATTGAATGCGAAAAACACGTTTTCTGGTGTTTTCAGCACCCGACAGTGCGTTTGATGTGCGGAAACAGGGATATCTTCGGTATCGTTGGGTTTCCAGCTGAGATATGCATTTTCAGTGATAATCTTCATGATTCAGCTGTTACAAGTGTGCAGAGTCACCGAAATCGCTGTTTTCGTGTTATTGAATGCGAAAAACAAGTTTTCTGGTGTTTTCAGCACCCGACAGTGCGTTTGATGTGCGGAAACAGGGATATCTTCGGTATCGTTGGGTTTGCAGCTGAGATATGCATTTTCAGTGATAATCTTCATGATTCAGCTGTTACAAGTGTGCAGAGTCACCGAAATCGCTGTTTCCGTGCTATTGAATGCGAAAAACACGTTTTCTGGTGTTTTCAGCACGCCACAGAGCGTTTGACATGCGGAAACTGCGATATCTTCGTTATCGTTGGGTTTCCAGCTGAGATATGCATTTTCAGTGATAATCTTCATGATTCTGCTGTTACAAGTGTGCAGAATCACCGAAATCACTGTTTTCGTGCTATTGAATGCGAAAAACACGTTTTCTGGTGTTTTCAGCACTCCACAGTGCGTTTGATGTGCGGAAACAGGGATATCTTCGGTATCGTTGGGTTTCCAGCTGAGATATGCATTTTCAGTGATAATCTTCATGATTCAGCTGTTACAAGTGTGCAGAATCACCGAAATCGCTGTTTTCGTGCTATTGAATGCGAAAAACACGTTTTCTGGTGTTTTCAGCACGCCACAGAGCGTTTGACATGCGGAAACTGCGATATCTTCGGTATCGTTGGGTTTCCAGCTGAGATATGCATATTCAGTGATAATCTTCATGATTCTGCTGTTACAAGTGTGCAGAACCACCGAAATCGCTGTTTTCGTGCTATTGAATGCGAAAAACACGTTTTCTGGTGTTTTCAGCACTCCACTCTGTTATTGATATGCGGAAACTGCGATATCTTCGGTATCGCTGTTGTTTCCAGCTGAGATATGCATTTTCAGTGATAATCTTTATCATTCTTCTGTTACAAGTGTGCAGAATCACCGAAATCGCTGTTTTCGTGCTATTGAATGCGAAAAAAACGTTTTCTGGTGTTTTCAGTACTCCACAGTGCGTTTGACATGCGGAAACTGCGATATCTTCGGTATCGTTGGGTTTCCAGCTGAGATATGCATTTTCAGTGATAATCTTCATGATTCTACTGTTACAAGTGTGCAGAATCACCGAAATCGCTGTTTTCGTGCTATTGAATGCGATAAACACGTTTTCTGGTGTTTTCAGCACCCGACAGTGCGTTTGATGTGCGGAAACAGGGATATCTTCGTTTTCGTGGGGTTTCCAGCTCAGATATGCATTTCCAGAGATAATCTTCATGATTCTGCTGTTACAAGTGTGCAGAATCACCGAAAACACTGTTTTCGTGCTATTGAATGCGAAAAACACGTTTTCTGGTGTTTTCAGCACCCGACAGTGCGTTTGATGTGCGGAAACAGGGATATCTTCGGTATCGTTGGGTTTCCAGCTGAGATATGCATTTTCAGTGATAATCTTCATGATTCAGCTGTTACAAGTGTGCAGAGTCACCGAAATCGCTGTTTTCGTGCTATTGAATGCGAAAAACAAGTTTTCTGGTGTTTTCAGCACCCGACAGTGCGTTTGATGTGCGGAAACAGGGATATCTTCGGTATCGTTGGGTTTCCAGCTGAGATATGCATTTTCAGTGATAATCTTCATGATTCAGCTGTTACAAGTGTGCAGAGTCACCGAAATCGCTGTTTTCGTGCTATTGAATGCGAAAAATACGTTTTCTGGTGTTTTCAGCACGCCACAGAGCGTTTGACATGCGGAAACTGCGATATCTTCGTTATCGTTGGGTTTCCAGCTGAGATATGCATTTTCAGTGATAATCTTCATGATTCTGCTGTTACAAGTGTGCAGAATCACCGAAATCACTGTTTTGGTGCTATTGAATGCGAAAAACACGTTTTCTGGTGTTTTCAGCACTCCACAGTGCGTTTGATGTGCGGAAACAGGGATATCTTCGGTATCGTTGGGTTTCCAGCTGAGATATGCATTTTCAGTGATAATCTTCATGATTCAGCTGTTACAAGTGTGCAGAATCACCGAAATCGCTGTTTTCGTGCTATTGAATGCGAAAAACACGTTTTCTGGTGTTTTCAGCACGCCACAGAGCGTTTGACATGCGGAAACTGCGATATCTTCGGTATCGTTGGGTTTCCAGCTGAGATATGCATATTCAGTGATAATCTTCATGATTCTGCTGTTACAAGTGTGCAGAACCACCGAAATCGCTGTTTTCGTGCTATTGAATGCGAAAAACACGTTTTCTGGTGTTTTCAGCACTCCACTCTGTTATTGATGTGCGGAAACTGCGATATCTTCGGTATCGCTGTTGTTTCCAGCTGAGATATGCATTTTCAGTGATAATCTTTATCATTCTTCTGTTACAAGTGTGCAGAATCACCGAAATCGCTGTTTTCGTGCTATTGAATGCGAAAAAAACGTTTTCTGGTGTTTTCAGTACTCCACAGTGCGTTTGACATGCGGAAACTGCGATATCTTCGGTATCGTTGGGTTTCCAGCTGAGATATGCATTTTCAGTGATAATCTTCATGATTCTACTGTTACAAGTGTGCAGAATCACCGAAATCGCTGTTTTCGTGCTATTGAATGCGATAAACACGTTTTCTGGTGTTTTCAGCACCCGACAGTGCGTTTGATGTGCGGAAACAGGGATATCTTCGTTTTCGTGGGGTTTCCAGCTCAGATATGCATTTCCAGAGATAATCTTCATGATTCTGCTGTTACAAGTGTGCAGAATCACCGAAAACACTGTTTTCGTGCTATTGAATGCGAAAAACACGTTTTCTGGTGTTTTCAGCACCCGACAGTGCGTTTGATGTGCGGAAACAGGGATATCTTCGGTATCGTTGGGTTTCCAGCTGAGATATGCATTTTCAGTGATAATCTTCATGATTCAGCTGTTACAAGTGTGCAGAGTCACCGAAATCGCTGTTTTCGTGCTATTGAATGCGAAAAACAAGTTTTCTGGTGTTTTCAGCACCCGACAGTGCGTTTGATGTGCGGAAACAGGGATATCTTCGGTATCGTTGGGTTTCCAGCTGAGATATGCATTTTCAGTGATAATCTTCATGATTCAGCTGTTACAAGTGTGCAGAGTCACCGAAATCGCTGTTTTCGTGCTATTGAATGCGAAAAATACGTTTTCTGGTGTTTTCAGCACGCCACAGAGCGTTTGACATGCGGAAACTGCGATATCTTCGTTATCGTTGGGTTTCCAGCTGAGATATGCATTTTCAGTGATAATCTTCATGATTCTGCTGTTACAAGTGTGCAGAATCACCGAAATCACTGTTTTGGTGCTATTGAATGCGAAAAACACGTTTTCTGGTGTTTTCAGCACTCCACAGTGCGTTTGATGTGCGGAAACAGGGATATCTTCGGTATCGTTGGGTTTCCAGCTGAGATATGCATTTTCAGTGATAATCTTCATGATTCAGCTGTTACAAGTGTGCAGAATCACCGAAATCGCTGTTTTCGTGCTATTGAATGCGAAAAACACGTTTTCTGGTGTTTTCAGCACGCCACAGAGCGTTTGACATGCGGAAACTGCGATATCTTCGGTATCGTTGGGTTTCCAGCTGAGATATGCATATTCAGTGATAATCTTCATGATTCTGCTGTTACAAGTGTGCAGAACCACCGAAATCGCTGTTTTCGTGCTATTGAATGCGAAAAACACGTTTTCTGGTGTTTTCAGCACTCCACTCTGTTATTGATGTGCGGAAACTGCGATATCTTCGGTATCGCTGTTGTTTCCAGCTGAGATATGCATTTTCAGTGATAATCTTTATCATTCTTCTGTTACAAGTGTGCAGAATCACCGAAATCGCTGTTTTCGTGCTATTGAATGCGAAAAAAACGTTTTCTGGTGTTTTCAGCACGCCACAGAGCGTTTGATATGCGGAAACTGCGATATCTTCGTTTGCGTGGGGTTTCCAGTTGAGATATGCATTTTCAGTGATAATCTTCATGATTCTGCTCTTACAAGTGTGCAGAACCACCGAAATCGCTGTTGTCGTATATTGCAGGCGACAAACACGTTTTCTGGTGTTTTCAGTACTCCACAGTGCGTTTGATATGCGGATACTGCGATATCTTCGTTTGCGTGGGGTTTCCAGTTGAGATATGCATTTTCAGTGATAATCTTCATGATTCTGCTGTTACAAGTGTGCAGAACCACCGAAATCGCTGTTTTCGTGCTATTGAATGCGAAAAACACGTTTTCTGGTGTATGCAGCACCCGACAGTGCGTTTGATGTGCGGAAACAGGGATATCTTCGTTTTCGTGGGGTTTCCAGCTGAGATATGCATTTTCAGTGATAATCTTCATGATTCTGCTGTTACATGTGTGCAGAATAACCGAAAACCCTGTTTTCGTGCTATTGAATGCGAAAAACACGTTTTCTGGTGTTTTCAGCACTCCACTGTGTTATTGATATGCGGAAACTGCGATATCTTCGGTATCGTTGTTGTTTCCAGCTGAGATATGCATTTTCAGTGATAATCTTTATCATTCTTCTGTTACAAGTGTGCAGAATCACCGAAATCGCTGTTTTCGTGCTATTGAATGCGAAAAACACGTTTTCTGGTGTTTTCAGCACGCCACAGAGCGTTTGACATGCGGAAACTGCGATATCTTCGTTTTCGTGGGGTTTCCAGCTCAGATATGCAATTCCAGAGATAATCTTCATGATTCTGCTGTTACAAGTGTGCAGAACCACCGAAATCGCTGTTTTCGTGCTATTGAATGCGAAAAACACGTTTTCTGGTGTTTTCAGCACTCCACTCTGTTATTGATATGCGGAAACTGCGATATCTTCGGTATCGCTGTTGTTTCCAGCTGAGATATGCATTTTCAGTGATAATCTTTATCATTCTTCTGTTACAAGTGTGCAGAATCACCGAAATCGCTGTTTTCGTGCTATTGAATGCGAAAAAAACGTTTTCTGGTGTTTTCAGTACTCCACAGTGCGTTTGACATGCGGCAACTGCGATATCTTCGGTATCGTTGGGTTTCCAGCTGAGATATGCATTTTCAGTGATAATCTTCATGATTCTGCTGTTACAAGTGTGCAGAATCACCGAAATCGCTGTTTTCGTGCTATTGAATGCGATAAACACGTTTTCTGGTGTTTTCAGCACCCGACAGTGCGTTTGATGTGTGGAAACAGGGATATCTTCGTTTTCGTGGGGTTTCCAGCTCAGATATGCAATTCCAGAGATAATCTTCATGATTCTGCTGTTACAAGTGTGCAGAATCACCGAAAACACTGTTTTCGTGCTATTGAATGCGAAAAACACGTTTTCTGGTGTTTTCAGCACCCGACAGTGCGTTTGATGTGCGGAAACAGGGATATCTTCGGTATCGTTGGGTTTCCAGCTGAGATATGCATTTTCAGTGATAATCTTCATGATTCAGCTGTTACAAGTGTGCAGAGTCACCGAAATCGCTGATTTCGTGCTATTGAATGCGAAAAACAAGTTTTCTGGTGTTTTCAGCACCCGACAGTGCGTTTGATGTGCGGAAACAGGGATATCTTCGGAATCGTTGGGTTTCCAGCTGAGATATGCATTTTCAGTGATAATCTTCATGATTCAGCTGTTACAAGTGTGCAGAGTCACCGAAATCGCTGTTTTCGTGTTATTGAATGCGAAAAACAAGTTTTCTGGTGTTTTCAGCACCCGACAGTGCGTTTGATGTGCGGAAACAGGGATATCTTCGGTATCGTTGGGTTTGCAGCTGAGATATGCATTTTCAGTGATAATCTTCATGATTCAGCTGTTACAAGTGTGCAGAGTCACCGAAATCGCTGTTTTCGTGCTATTGAATGCGAAAAACACGTTTTCTGGTGTTTTCAGCACGCCACAGAGCGTTTGACATGCGGAAACTGCGATATCTTCGTTATCGTTGGGTTTCCAGCTGAGATATGCATTTTCAGTGATAATCTTCATGATTCTGCTGTTACAAGTGTGCAGAATCACCGAAATCACTGTTTTCGTGCTATTGAATGCGAAAAACACGTTTTCTGGTGTTTTCAGCACTCCACAGTGCGTTTGATGTGCGGAAACAGGGATATCTTCGGTATCGTTGGGTTTCCAGCTGAGATATGCATTTTCAGTGATAATCTTCATGATTCAGCTGTTACAAGTGTGCAGAATCACCGAAATCGCTGTTTTCGTGCTATTGAATGCGAAAAACACGTTTTCTGGTGTTTTCAGCACGCCACAGAGCGTTTGACATGCGGAAACTGCGATATCTTCGGTATCGTTGGGTTTCCAGCTGAGATATGCATATTCAGTGATAATCTTCATGATTCTGCTGTTACAAGTGTGCAGAACCACCGAAATCGCTGTTTTCGTGCTATTGAATGCGAAAAACACGTTTTCTGGTGTTTTCAGCACTCCACTCTGTTATTGATATGCGGAAACTGTGATATCTTCGGTATCGCTGTTGTTTCCAGCTGAGATATGCATTTTCAGTGATAATCTTTATCATTCTTCTGTTACAAGTGTGCAGAATCACCGAAATCGCTGTTTTCGTGCTATTGAATGCGAAAAAAACGTTTTCTGGTGTTTTCAGTACTCCACAGTGCGTTTGACATGCGGAAACTGCGATATCTTCGGTATCGTTGGGTTTCCAGCTGAGATATGCATTTTCAGTGATAATCTTCATGATTCTACTGTTACAAGTGTGCAGAATCACCGAAATCGCTGTTTTCGTGCTATTGAATGCGATAAACACGTTTTCTGGTGTTTTCAGCACCCGACAGTGCGTTTGATGTGCGGAAACAGGGATATCTTCGTTTTCGTGGGGTTTCCAGCTCAGATATGCATTTCCAGAGATAATCTTCATGATTCTGCTGTTACAAGTGTGCAGAATCACCGAAAACACTGTTTTCGTGCTATTGAATGCGAAAAACACGTTTTCTGGTGTTTTCAGCACCCGACAGTGCGTTTGATGTGCGGAAACAGGGATATCTTCGGTATCGTTGGGTTTCCAGCTGAGATATGCATTTTCAGTGATAATCTTCATGATTCAGCTGTTACAAGTGTGCAGAGTCACCGAAATCGCTGTTTTCGTGCTATTGAATGCGAAAAACAAGTTTTCTGGTGTTTTCAGCACCCGACAGTGCGTTTGATGTGCGGAAACAGGGATATCTTCGGTATCGTTGGGTTTCCAGCTGAGATATGCATTTTCAGTGATAATCTTCATGATTCAGCTGTTACAAGTGTGCAGAGTCACCGAAATCGCTGTTTTCGTGCTATTGAATGCGAAAAACACGTTTTCTGGTGTTTTCAGCACGCCACAGAGCGTTTGACATGCGGAAACTGCGATATCTTCGTTATCGTTGGGTTTCCAGCTGAGATATGCATTTTCAGTGATAATCTTCATGATTCTGCTGTTACAAGTGTGCAGAATCACCGAAATCACTGTTTTGGTGCTATTGAATGCGAAAAACACGTTTTCTGGTGTTTTCAGCACTCCACAGTGCGTTTGATGTGCGGAAACAGGGATATCTTCGGTATCGTTGGGTTTCCAGCTGAGATATGCATTTTCAGTGATAATCTTCATGATTCAGCTGTTACAAGTGTGCAGAATCACCGAAATCGCTGTTTTCGTGCTATTGAATGCGAAAAACACGTTTTCTGGTGTTTTCAGCACGCCACAGAGCGTTTGACATGCGGAAACTGCGATATCTTCGGTATCGTTGGGTTTCCAGCTGAGATATGCATATTCAGTGATAATCTTCATGATTCTGCTGTTACAAGTGTGCAGAACCACCGAAATCGCTGTTTTCGTGCTATTGAATGCGAAAAACACGTTTTCTGGTGTTTTCAGCACTCCACTCTGTTATTGATGTGCGGAAACTGCGATATCTTCGGTATCGCTGTTGTTTCCAGCTGAGATATGCATTTTCAGTGATAATCTTTATCATTCTTCTGTTACAAGTGTGCAGAATCACCGAAATCGCTGTTTTCGTGCTATTGAATGCGAAAAAAACGTTTTCTGGTGTTTTCAGCACGCCACAGAGCGTTTGATATGCGGAAACTGCGATATCTTCGTTTGCGTGGGGTTTCCAGTTGAGATATGCATTTTCAGTGATAATCTTCATGATTCTGCTCTTACAAGTGTGCAGAACCACCGAAATCGCTGTTGTCGTATATTGCAGGCGACAAACACGTTTTCTGGTGTTTTCAGTACTCCACAGTGCGTTTGATATGCGGATACTGCGATATCTTCGTTTGCGTGGGGTTTCCAGTTGAGATATGCATTTTCAGTGATAATCTTCATGATTCTGCTGTTACAAGTGTGCAGAACCACCGAAATCGCTGTTTTCGTGCTATTGAATGCGAAAAACACGTTTTCTGGTGTATGCAGCACCCGACAGTGCGTTTGATGTGCGGAAACAGGGATATCTTCGTTTTCGTGGGGTTTCCAGCTGAGATATGCATTTTCAGTGATAATCTTCATGATTCTGCTGTTACATGTGTGCAGAATAACCGAAAACCCTGTTTTCGTGCTATTGAATGCGAAAAACACGTTTTCTGGTGTTTTCAGCACTCCACTGTGTTATTGATATGCGGAAACTGCGATATCTTCGGTATCGTTGTTGTTTCCAGCTGAGATATGCATTTTCAGTGATAATCTTTATCATTCTTCTGTTACAAGTGTGCAGAATCACCGAAATCGCTGTTTTCGTGCTATTGAATGCGAAAAACACGTTTTCTGGTGTTTTCAGCACGCCACAGAGCGTTTGACATGCGGAAACTGCGATATCTTCGTTTTCGTGGGGTTTCCAGGTGAGATATGCATTTTCGGAGATAATCTTCATGATTCTGCTGTTACAAGTGTGCAGAATCACCGAAAACGCTGTTTTCGTGCTATTGAATGCGAAAAACACGTTTTCTGGTGTTTTCAGCACTCCACAGTGCGTTTGATATGCGGAAACAGGGATATCTTCGATTGCGTGGGGTTTCCAGTTGAGATATGCATTTTCAGTGATAATCTTCATGGTTCTGCTGTTACAAGTGTGCAGAATCACCGCAATCGCGGTTTTCGTGCTATTGAATGCGAAAAACACGTTTTCTGGTGTTTTCAGCACTCCACAGAGCGTTTGACATGCGGAAACTGCGATATCTTCGGTATCGTTGGGTTTCCAGCTGAGATATGCATTTTCAGTGATAATCTTCATGATTCTGCTGTTACAAGTGTGCAGAATCACCTGAAATCGCTGTTTTCGTGCTATTGAATGCGATAAACACGTTTTCTGGTGTTTTCAGCACGCCACAGAGCATTTGATATGCGGAAACTGCGATATCTTTGTTTGCGTGGGGTTTCCAGTTGAGATATGCATTTTCAGTGATAATCTTCATGATTCTGCTGTTACAAGTGTGCAAAATCACCGCAATCGCTGTTTTCGTGCTATTGAATGCGAGAATCACATTTCTGGTGTTTTCAGCACTTCACAGAGCGTTGGATATGCGGAAACTGCGATATCTTCGTTATCGTTGGGTTTCCAGCTGAGATATGCATTTTCAGTGATAATCTTCATGATTCTGCTGTTACAAGTGTGCAGAATCACCGCAATCGCTGTTTTCGTGCTATTGAATGCGAGAATCACATTTCTGGTGTTTTCAGCACTCCACAGAGCGTTTGATATGCGGAAACTGCGATATCTTCGTTATCATTGGGTTTCCAGCTGAGATATTAATTTTCAGTGATAATCTTCATGATTCTGCTGTTACAAGTGTGCAGAATCACCGAAATCGCTGTTTTCGTTCTATTGAATGCGAAAAACACGTTTTCTGGTGTTTTCAGCACCCGACAGTGCGTTTGATGTGCGGAAACAGGGATATCTTCGTTTCCGTGGGGTTTCCAGCTCAGATATGCATTTTCAGAGATAATCTTCATGATTCTGCTGTTACAAGTGTGCAGAATCACCGAAAACACTGTTTTCGTGCTATTGAATGCGAAAAACACGTTTTCTGGTGTTTTCAGCACCCGACAGTGCGTTTGATGTGCGGAAACAGGGATATCTTCGGTATCGTTGGGTTTCCAGCTGAGATATGCATTTTCAGTGATAATCTTCATGATTCAGCTGTTACAAGTGTGCAGAGTCACCGCAATCGCTGTTTTGGTGCTATTGAATGCGAAAAACACGTTTGCTGCTGTTTTCAGCACTCCACAGTGCGTTTGATGTGCGGAAACAGGGATATCTTCGGTATCGTTGGGGTTCCAGCTGAGATATGCATTTTCAGTGATAATCTTCATGATTCTGCTGTTACAAGTGTGCAGAATCACCGAAATCGCTGTTTTCGTGCTGTTGAATGCGAAAAACAGGTTTTCTGGTGTTTTCAGCACCCGACAGTGCGTTTGATGTGCGGAAACAGGGATATCTTCGTTGCGTGGGGTTTCCAGTTGAGATATGCATTTTCAGTGATAATCTTCATGGTTCTGCTGTTACACGTGTGCCGAATCTCCGCAATCGCTGTTTTCGTGGTATTGAATGCGAAAAACACGTTTTCTGGTGTTTTCAGCACTCCACAGAGCGTTTGACATGCGGAAACTGCGATATCTTCGGTATCGTTGGGTTTCCAGGTGAGATATGCATTTTCAGTGATAATTTTCATGATTCTGCTGTTACAAGTGTGCAGAATCACCGAAATCGCTGTTTTCGTGCTATTGAATGCGAAAAACAAGTTTTCTGGTGTTTGCAGCACTCCACAGTGCGTTTGATATGCGGAAACTGCGATATCTTCGTTTGCGTGGGGTTTCCAGTTGAGATATGCATTTTCAGTGATAATCTTCATGATTCTGCTGTTACAAGTGTGCAGAATCACCGCAATCGCTGCTTTCGTGCTATTGATTGCGAAAAACACGTTTTCTGGAATTTTCAGCACTCCACAGTGCGTTTGATATGCGGAAACTGCTATTTCTTCGGTATCGTTGTGTTTCCAGCTGAGATATGCATTTTCAGTGATAATCTTCATGATTCAGCTGTTACAAGTGTGCAGAATCACCGAAATCGCTGTTTTCGTGCTATTGAATGCGAAAAACAAGTTTTCTGGTGTTTTCAGCACGCCACAGAGCGTTTGACATGCGGAAACTGCGATATCTTCGGTATCGTTGGGTTTCCAGCTGAGATATGCATATTCAGTGATAATCTTCATGATTCTGCTGTTACAAGTGTGCAGAATCACCGAAATCGCTGTTTTGGTGCTATTGAATGCGAAAAACACGTTTTCTGGTGTTTTCAGCACTCCACAGTGCGTTTGATGTGCGGAAACAGGGATATCTTCGGTATCGTTGGGTTTCCAGCTGAGATATGCATTTTCAGTGATAATCTTCATGATTCTGCTGTTACAAGTGTGCAGAATCACCGAAATCGCTGTTTTCGTGCTATTGAATGCGAAAAACAGGTTTTCTGGTGTTTTCAGCACCCGACAGTGCGTTTGATGTGCGGAAACAGGGATATCTTCGGTATCGTTGGGTTTCCAGCTGAGATATGCATTTTCAGTGATAATCTTCATGATTCAGGTGTTACAAGTGTGCAGAATCACCGAAATCGCTGTTTTCGTGCTATTGAATGCGAAAAACACGTTTTCTGGTGTTTCCAGCAGTCCACAGTGCGTTTGATGTGCGGAAACAGGGATATCTTCGTTTGCGTGGGGTTTCCAGTTGAGATATGCATTTTCAGTGATAATCTTCATGATTCTGCTGTTACAAGTGTGCAGAATCACCGAAATCGCTGTTTTGGTGCTATTGAATGCGAAAAACACGTTTTCTGGTGTTTTCAGCACTCCACAGTGCGTTTGATGTGCGGAAACAGGGATATCTTCGGTATCGTTGGGTTTCCAGCTGAGATATGCATTTTCAGTGATAATCTTCATGATTCAGCTGTTACAAGTGTGCAGAATCACCGAAATCGCTGTTTTCGTGCTATTGAATGCGAAAAACACGTTTTCTGGTTTTTTCAGCACGCCACAGTGCGTTTGATGTGCGGAAACAGGGATATCTTCGGTATCGTTGGGTTTCCAGCTGAGATATGCATTTTCAGTGATAATCTTCATGATTCAGCTGTTACAAGTGTGCAGAATCACCGCAATCGCTGTTTTCGTGCTATTGAATGCGAAAAACACGTTTTCTGGTGTTTTCAGCACTCCACAGTGCGTTTGATATAAGGAAACTGCGATATCTTCGTTTGCGTGGGGTTTCCAGTTGAGATATGCATTTTCAGTGATAATCTTCATGATTCTGCTGTTACAAGTGTGCAGAATCACCGGAATCGCTGTTTTGGTGCTATTGAATGCGAAAAACACGTTTTCTGGTGTTTTCAGCACTCCACAGTGCGTTTGATATGCGGAAACTGCGATATCTTCGTTTGCGTGGGGTTTCCAGTTGAGATATGCGTTTTCAGTGATAATCTTCATGATTCTGCTGTTACAAGTTTGCAGAATCACTGCAATCGCTCTTTACGTGCTATTGAATGCGAAAAACACGTTTTCTGGTGTTTTCAGCACTCCACAGTGCGTTTGAAATAAGGAAACTGCGATATCTTCGTTTGCGTGGGGTTTCCAGTTGAGATATGCATTTTCAGTGATAATCTTCATGATTCTGCTGTTACAAGTGTGCAGAATCACCGCAATCGCTGTTTTCGTGCTATTGAATGCGAAAAACACGTTTTCCGTTGTTTTCAGCACTCCACAGTGCGTTTGATGTGCGGAAACAGGGATATCTTCGGTATCGTTGGGTTTCCAGCTGAGATATGCATTGTCAGTGATAATCTTCATGATTCTGCTGTTACAAGTGTGCAGAATCACCGAAATCGCTGTGTTCGTGCTGTTGAATGCGAAAAACAGGATTTCTGGTGTTTTCAGCACTCCACAGTGCGTTTGATATAAGGAAACTGCGATATCTTCGTTTGCGTGGGGTTTCCAGTTGAGATATGCATTTTCAGTGATAATCTTCGTGATTCTGCTGTTACAAGTGTGCAGAATCACCGCAATCGCTGTTTTCGTGCTATTGAATGCGAGAATCACATTTCTGGTGTTTTCAGCACTCCATAGAGCGTTTGATATGCGGAAACTGCGATATCTTCGTTATCGTTGGGTTTCCAGCTGAGATATGCATTTTCAGTGATAATCTTCATTATTCTGCTGTTACAAGTGTGCAGAGTCACCGCAATCGCTGTTTTCGTGCTATTGAATGCGAGAATCACATTTCTGGTGTTTTCAGCACTCCACAGAGCGTTTGATATGCGGAAACTGCGATATCTTCGTTATCGTTGGGTTTCCAGCTGAGATATGCATTTTGAGTGATAATCTTCATGATTCAGCTGTTACAAGTGTGCAGAATCACCGAAATCGCTGTTTTCGTGCTATTGAATGCGAAAAACACGTTTTCTGGTGTTTTCAGCACGCCACAGAGCGTTTGACATGCGGAAACTGCGATATCTTCGGTATCGTTGGGTTTCCAGCTGAGATATGCATATTCAGTGATAATCTTCATGATTCTGCTGTTACAAGCGTGCAGAATCACCGAAATCGCTGTTTTGGTGCTATTGAATGCGAAAAACACGTTTTCTGGTGTTTTCAGCACTCCACAGTGCGTTTGATGTGCGGAAACAGGGATATCTTCGGTATCGTTGGGTTTCCAGCTGAGATATGCATTTTCAGTGATAATCTTCATGATTCTGCTGTTACAAGTGTGCAGAATCACCGAAATCGCTGTTTTCGTGCTGTTGAATGCGAAAAACAGGTTTTCTGGTGTTTTCTGCACCCGACAGTGCGTTTGATGTGCGGAAACAGGGATATCTTCGGTATCGTTGGGTTTCCAGCTTAGATATGCATTTTCAGTGATAATCTTCATGATTCAGCTGTTACAAGTGTGCAGAATCACCGAAATCGCTGTTTTCGTGCTATGGAATGCGAAAAACACGTTTTCCGGTGTTTTCAGCACGCCACAGAGCGTTTGACATGCGGAAACTGCGATATCTTCGGTATCGTTGGGTTTCCAGCTGAGATATGCATTTTCATTGATAATCTTCATGATTCTGCTGTTACAAGTGTGCAGAATCACCGAAATCGCTGTTTTGGTGCTATTGGATGCGAAAAACACGTTTTCTGGTGTTTTCAGCACTCCACAGTGCGTTTGAAGTGCGGAAACAGGGATATATTCGGTATCGTTGGGTTTCCAGCTGAGATATGCATTTTCAGTGATAATCTTCATGATTCTGCTGTTACAAGTGTGCAGAATCACCGAAATCGCTGTTTTCGTGCTATTGAATGCGAAAGACACGCTTTCTGGTGTTTCCAGCACTCCACAGTGCGTTTGATAAGCGGAAACTGCGATATCTTCGTTTGCGTGGGGTTTCCAGTTGAGATATGCATTTTCAGTGATAATCTTCATGATTCTGCTGTTACAAGTGTGCAGAATCACCGGAATCGCTGTTTTGGTGCTATTGAATGCGAAAAACACGTTTTCTGGTGTTTTCAGCACTCCACAGTGCGTTTGATATGCGGAAACTGCGATATCTTCGTTTGCGTGGGGTTTCCAGTTGAGATATGCGTTTTCAGTGATAATCCTCATGATTCTGCTGTTACAAGTTTGCAGAATCACTGCAATCGCTCTTTACGTGCTATTGAATGCGAAAAACACGTTTTCTGGTGTTTTCAGCACTCCACAGTGCGTTTGAAATAAGGAAACTGCGATATCTTCGTTTGCGTGGGGTTTCCAGTTGAGATATGCATTTTCAGTGATAATCTTCATGATTCTGCTGTTACAAGTGTGCAGAATCACCGCAATCGCTGTTTTCGTGCTATTGAATGCGAAAAACACGTTTTCCGTTGTTTTCAGCACTCCACATGCGTTTGATGTGCGGAAACAGGGATATCTTCGGTATCGTTGGGTTTCCAGCTGAGATATGCATTGTCAGTGATAATCTCCATGATTCTGCTGTTACAAGTGTGCAGAATCACCGAAATCGCTGTGTTCGTGCTGTTGAATGCGAAAAACAGGTTTTCTGGTGTTTTCAGCACTCCACAGTGCGTTTGATATAAGGAAACTGCGATATCTTCGTTTGCGTGGGGTTTCCAGTTGAGATATGCATTTTCAGTGATAATCTTCGTGATTCTGCTGTTACAAGTGTGCAGAATCACCGCAATCGCTGTTTTCGTGCTATTGAATGCGAGAATCACATTTCTGGTGTTTTCAGCACTCCATAGAGCGTTTGATATGCGGAAACTGCGATATCTTCGTTATCGTTGGGTTTCCAGCTGAGATATGCATTTTCAGTGATAATCTTCATTATTCTGCTGTTACAAGTGTGCAGAGTCACCGCAATCGCTGTTTTCGTGCTATTGAATGCGAGAATCACATTTCTGGTGTTTTCAGCACTCCACAGAGCGTTTGATATGCGGAAACTGCGATATCTTCGTTATCGTTGGGTTTCCAGCTGAGATATGCATTTTGAGTGATATTCTTCATGATTCAGCTGTTACAAGTGTGCAGAATCACCGAAATCGCTGTTTTCGTGCTATTGAATGCGAAAAACACGTTTTCTGGTGTTTTCAGCACGCCACAGAGCGTTTGACATGCGGAAACTGCGATATCTTCGGTATCGTTGGGTTTCCAGCTGAGATATGCATATTCAGTGATAATCTTCATGATTCTGCTGTTACAAGCGTGCAGAATCACCGAAATCGCTGTTTTGGTGCTATTGAATGCGAAAAACACGTTTTCTGGTGTTTTCAGCACTCCACAGTGCGTTTGATGTGCGGAAACAGGGATATCTTCGGTATCGTTGGGTTTCCAGCTGAGATATGCATTTTCAGTGATAATCTTCATGATTCTGCTGTTACACGTGTGCAGAATCACCGAAATCGCTGTTTTCGTGCTGTTGAATGCGAAAAACAGGTTTTCTGGTGTTTTCTGCACCCGACAGTGCGTTTGATGTGCGGAAACAGGGATATCTTCGGTATCGTTGGGTTTCCAGCTTAGATATGCATTTTCAGTGATAATCTTCATGATTCAGCTGTTACAAGTGTGCAGAATCACCGAAATCGCTGTTTTCGTGCTATGGAATGCGAAAAACACGTTTTCCGGTGTTTTCAGCACGCCACAGAGCGTTTGACATGCGGAAACTGCGATATCTTCGGTATCGTTGGGTTTCCAGCTGAGATATGCATTTTCATTGATAATCTTCATGATTCTGCTGTTACAAGTGTGCAGAATCACCGAAATCGCTGTTTTGGTGCTATTGGATGCGAAAAACACGTTTTCTGGTGTTTTCAGCACTCCACAGTGCGTTTGAAGTGCGGAAACAGGGATATATTCGGTATCGTTGGGTTTCCAGCTGAGATATGCATTTTCAGTGATAATCTTCATGATTCTGCTGTTACAAGTGTGCAGAATCACCGAAATCGCTGTTTTCGTGCTATTGAATGCGAAAGACACGCTTTCTGGTGTTTCCAGCACTCCACAGTGCGTTTGATAAGCGGAAACTGCGATATCTTCGTTTGCGTGGGGTTTCCAGTTGAGATATGCATTTTCAGTGATAATCTTCATGGTTCTGCTGTTACACGTGTGCCGAATCTCCGCAATCGCTGTTTTCGTGGTATTGAATGCGAAAAACACGTTTTCTGGTGTTTGCAGCACTCCACAGTGCGTTTGATATGCGGAAACTGCGATATCTTCGTTTGCGTGGGGTTTCCAGTTGAGATATGCATTTTCAGTGATAATCTTCATGATTCTGCTGTTACAAGTGTGCAGAATCACCGAAATCGCTGTTTTCGTGCTATTGAATGCGAAAAACAGGTTTTCTGGTGTTCTCAGCACCCGACAGTGCGTTTGATGTGCGGAAACAGGGATATCTTCGGTATCGTTGGGTTTCCAGCTGAGATATGCATTTTCAGTGATAATCTTCATGATTCAGCTGTTACAAGTGTGCAGAATCACCGAAATCGCTGTTTTAGTGCTATTGAATGCGAAAAACACGTTTTCTGGTGTTTTCAGCACGCCACAGTGCGTTTGACATGCGGAATCTGCGATATCTTCGGTATCGTTGGGTTTCCAGCTGAGATATGCTGTTTCAGTGATAATCTTCATGATTCTGCTGTTACAAGTGTGCAGAATCACCGAAATCGCTGTTTTGGTGCTATTGAATACGAAAAACACGTTTTCTGGTGTTTCCAGCAGTCCACAGTGCGTTTGATGTGCGGAAACAGGGATATCTTCGGTATCGTTGGGTTTCCAGCAGAGATATGCATTTTCAGTGATAATCTTCATGATTCTGCTGTTACAAGTGTGCAGAATCACCGAAATCGCTGTTTTCGTGCTATTGAATGCGAAAGACACGCTTTCTGGTGTTTTCAGCACTCCACAGTGCGTTTGATATGCGGAAACTGCGATATCTTCGTTTGCGTGGGGTTTCCAGTTGAGATATGCGTTTTCAGTGATAATCTTCATGATTCTGCTGTTACAAGTGTGCAGAATCACCGCAATCGCTGTTTTCGTGCTATTGAATGCGAAAAACACGTTTTCTGGTGTTTTCAGCACTCCACAGTGCGTTTGATATAAGGAAACTGCGATATCTTCGTTTGCGTGGGGTTTCCAGTTGAGATATGCATTTTCAGTGATAATCTTCATGATTCTGCTGTTACAAGTGTGCAGAATCACCGAAATCGCTGTTTTGGTGCTATTGAATGCGAAAAACACGTTTTCTGGTGTTTTCAGCACTCCACAGTGCGTTTGATGTGCGGAAACAGGGATATCTTCGGTATCGTTTGGTTTCCAGCTGAGATATGCATTTTCAGTGATAATCTTCATGATTCAGCTGTTACAAGTGTGCAGAATCACCGAAATCGCTGTTTTCGTGCTATTGAATGCGAAAAACACGTTTTCTGGTGTTTTCAGCACGCCACAGTGCGTTTGATGTGCGGAAACAGGGATATCTTCGGTATCGTTGGGTTTCCAGCTGAGATATGCATTTTCAGTGATAATCTTCATGATTCAGCTGTTACAAGTGTGCAGAATCACCGCAATCGCTGTTTTCGTGCTATTGAATGCGAAAAACACGTTTTCTGTTGTTTTCAGCACTCCACAGTGCGTTTGATAAAAGGAAACTGCGATATCTTCGTTTGCGTGGGGTTTCCAGTTGAGATATGCGTTTTCAGTGATAATCTTCATGATTCTGCTGTTACAAGTGTGCAGAATCACCGCAATCGCTCTTTTCGTGCTATTGAATGCGAAAAACACGTTTTCTGGTGTTTTCAGCACTCCACAGTGCGTCTGATATAAGGAAACTGCGATATCTTCGTTTGCGTGGGGTTTCCAGTTGAGATATGCATTTTCAGTGATAATCTTCATGATTCTGCTGTTACAAGTGTGCAGAATCACCGAAATCGCTGTTTTTGTGCTATTGAATGCGAAAAACACGTTTTCTGGTGTTTTCAGCACTCCACAGTGCGTTTGATATAAGGAAACTGCGATATCTTCGTTTGCGTGGGGTTTCCAGTTGAGATATGCATTTTCAGTGATAATCTTCATGGTTCTGCTGTTACACGTGTGCCGAATCTCCGCAATCGCTGTTTTCGTGGTATTGAATGCGAAAAACACGTTTTCTGGTGTTCTCAGAACTCCACAGAGCGTTTGACATGCGGAAACTGCGATATCTTCGGTATCGTTGGGTTTCCAGGTGAGATATGCATTTTCAGTGATAATCTTCCTGATTCAGCTGTTACAAGTGTGCAGAATCACCGAAATCGCTGTTTTCGTGCTATTGAATGCGAAAAACACGTTTTCTGGTGTTTTCAGCACGCCACAGTGCGTTTGACATGCGGAATCTGCGATATCTTCGGTATCGTTGGGTTTCCAGCTGAGATATGCTGTTTCAGTGGTAATCTTCATGATTCTGCTGTTACAAGTGTGCAGAATCACCGAAATCGCTGTTTTGGTGCTATTGAATACGAAAAACACGTTTTCTGGTGTTTCCAGCAGTCCACAGTGCGTTTGATGTGCGGAAACAGGGATATCTTCGGTATCGTTGGGTTTCCAGCTGAGATATGCATTTTCAGTGATAATCTTCATGATTCTGCTGTTACAAGTGTGCAGAATCACCGAAATCGCTGTTTTCGTGCTATTGAATGCGAAAAACAGGTTTTCTGGTGTTTTCAGCACCCGACAGTGCGTTTGATGTGCGGAAACAGGGATATCTTCGGTATCGTTGGGTTTCCAGCTGAGATATGCATTTTCAGTGATAATCTTCATGATTCAGCTGTTACAAGTGTGCAGAATCACCGAAATCGCTGTTTTCGTGCTATTGAATGCGAAAAACACGTTTTCTGGTGTTTTCAGCACTCCACAGTGCGTTTGATATAAGGAAACTGCGATATCTTCGTTTGCGTGGGGTTTCCAGTTGAGATATGCATTTTCAGTGATAATCTTCATGATTCAGCTGTTACAAGGGTGCAGAATCACCGAAATCGCTGTTTTGGTGCTATTGAATGCGAAAAACACGTTTTCTGGTGTTTTCAGCACTCCACAGTGCGTTTGATGTGCGGAAACAGGGATATCTTCGTTTGCTTGGGGTTTCCAGTTGAGATATGCGTTTTCAGTGATAATCTTCATGATTCTGCTGTTACAAGTGTGCAGAATCACCGCAATCGCTGTTTTCGTGCTATTGAATGCGAAAAACACGTTTTCTGGTGTTTTCAGCACTCCACAGTGCGTTTGATATAAGGAAACTGCGATATCTTCGTTTGCGTGGGGTTTCCAGTTGAGATATGCATTTTCAGTGATAATCTTCATGATTCTGCTGTTACAAGTGTGCAGAATCACCGAAATCGCTGTTTTGGTGCTATTGAATGCGAAAAACACGTTTTCTGGTGTTTTCAGCACTCCACGGTGCGTTTGATGTGCGGAAACAGGGATATCTTCGGTATCGTTGGGTTTCCAGCTGAGATATGCATTGTCAGTGATAATCTTCATGATTCTGCTGTTACAAGTGTGCAGAATCACCGAAATCGCTGTTTTCGTGCTATTGAATGCGAAAAACAGGTTTTCTGGTGTTTTCAGCACCCGACAGTGCGTTTGATGTGCGGAAACAGGGATATCTTCGTTTGCTTGGGGTTTCCAGTTGAGATATGCGTTTTCAGTGATAATGTTCATGATTCTGCTGTTACAAGTGTGCAGAATCACCGCAATCGCTGTTTTCGTGCTATTGAATGCGAAAAACACGTTTTCTGGTGTTTTCAGCACTCCACAGTGCGTTTGATATAAGGAAACTGCGATATCTTCGTTTGCGTGGGGTTTCCAGTTGAGATATGCATTTTCAGTGATAATCTTCATGATTCTGCTGTTACAAGTGTGCAGAATCACCGAAATCGCTGTTTTGGTGCTATTGAATGCGAAAAACACGTTTTCTGGTGTTTTCAGCACTCCACGGTGCGTTTGATGTGCGGAAACAGGGATATCTTCGGTATCGTTGGGTTTCCAGCTGAGATATGCATTTTCAGTGATAATCTTCATGATTCAGCTGTTACAAGTGTGCAGAATCACCGAAATCGCTGTTTTCTTGCTATTGAATGCGAAAAACACGTTTTCTGGTGTTTTCAACACGCCACAGAGCGTTTGACATGCGGAAACTGCGATATCTTCGGTATCGTTGGGTTTCCAGCTGAGATATGCATATTCAGTGATAATCTTCATGATTCTGCTGTTACAAGTGTGCAGAATCACCGAAATCGCTGTTTTGGTGCTATTGAATGCGAAAAACACGTTTTCTGGTGTTTTCAGCACTCCACAGTGCGTTTGATGTGCGGAAACAGGGATATCTTCGGTATCGTTGGGTTTCCAGCTGAGATATGCATTGTCAGTGATAATCTTCATGATTCTGCTGTTACAAGTGTGCATAATCACCGAAATCGCTGTTTTCGTGCTGTTGAATGCGAAAAACAGGTTTTCTGGTGTTTTCAGCACCCGACAGTGCGTTTGATATAAGGAAACTGCGATATCTTCGTTTGCGTGGGGTTTCCAGTTGAGATATGCATTTTCAGTGATAATCTTCATGATTCTGCTGTTACAAGTGTGCAGAATCACCGAAATCGCTGTTTTGGTGCTATTGAATGCGAAAAACACGTTTTCTGGTGTTTTCAGCACTCCACAGTGCGTTTGATGTGCGGAAACAGGGATATCTTCGGTATCGTTGGGTTTCCAGCTGAGATATGCATTGTCAGTGATAATCTTCATGATTCTGCTGTTACAAGTGTGCAGAATCACCGAAATCGCTGTTTTCGTGCTGTTGAATGCGAAAAACAGGTTTTCTGGTGTTTTCAGCACCCGACAGTGCGTTTGATGTGCGGAAACAGGGATATCTTCGGTATCGTTGGGTTTCCAGCTGAGATATGCATTGTCAGTGATAATCTTCATGATTCTGCTGTTACAAGTGTGCAGAATCACCGAAATCGCTGTTTTCGTGCTATTGAATGCGAAAAACAGGTTTTCTGGTGTTTTCAGCACCCGACAGTGCGTTTGATGTGCGGAAACAGGGATATCTTCGTTTGCTTGGGGTTTCCAGTTGAGATATGCGTTTTCAGTGATAATGTTCATGATTCTGCTGTTACAAGTGTGCAGAATCACCGCAATCGCTGTTTTCGTGCTATTGAATGCGAAAAACACGTTTTCTGGTGTTTTCAGCACTCCACAGTGCGTTTGATATAAGGAAACTGCGATATCTTCGTTTGCGTGGGGTTTCCAGTTGAGATATTCATTTTCAGTGATAATCTTCATGATTCTGCTGTTACAAGTGTGCAGAATCACCGAAATCGCTGTTTTGGTGCTATTGAATGCGAAAAACACGTTTTCTGGTGTTTTCAGCACTCCACGGTGCGTTTGATGTGCGGAAACAGGGATATCTTCGGTATCGTTGGGTTTCCAGCTGAGATATGCATTTTCAGTGATAATCTTCATGATTCAGCTGTTACAAGTGTGCAGAATCACCGAAATCGCTGTTTTCGTGCTATTGAATGCGAAAAACACGTTTTCTGGTGTTTTCAACACGCCACAGAGCGTTTGACATGCGGAAACTGCGATATCTTCGGTATCGTTGGGTTTCCAGCTGAGATATGCATATTCAGTGATAATCTTCATGATTCTGCTGTTACAAGTGTGCAGAATCACCGAAATCGCTGTTTTGGTGCTATTGAATGCGAAAAACACGTTTTCTGGTGTTTTCAGCACTCCACAGTGCGTTTGATGTGCGGAAACAGGGATATCTTCGGTATCGTTGGGTTTCCAGCTGAGATATGCATTGTCAGTGATAATCTTCATGATTCTGCTGTTACAAGTGTGCATAATCACCGAAATCGCTGTTTTCGTGCTGTTGAATGCGAAAAACAGGTTTTCTGGTGTTTTCAGCACCCGACAGTGCGTTTGATATAAGGAAACTGCGATATCTTCGTTTGCGTGGGGTTTCCAGTTGAGATATGCATTTTCAGTGATAATCTTCATGATTCTGCTGTTACAAGTGTGCAGAATCACCGAAATCGCTGTTTTGGTGCTATTGAATGCGAAAAACACGTTTTCTGGTGTTTTCAGCACTCCACAGTGCGTTTGATGTGCGGAAACAGGGATATCTTCGGTATCGTTGGGTTTCCAGCTGAGATATGCATTGTCAGTGATAATCTTCATGATTCTGCTGTTACAAGTGTGCAGAATCACCGAAATCGCTGTTTTCGTGCTGTTGAATGCGAAAAACAGGTTTTCTGGTGTTTTCAGCACCCGACAGTGCGTTTGATGTGCGGAAACAGGGATATCTTCGGTATCGTTGGGTTTCCAGCTGAGATATGCATTTTCAGTGATAATCTTCATGATTCAGCTGTTACAAGTGTGCAGAATCACCGAAATCGCTGTTTTCGTGCTATTGAATGCGAAAAACACGTTTTCTGGTGTTTTCAGCACTCCACAGAGCGTTTGACATGCGGAAACTGCGATATCTTCGGTATCGTTGGGTTTCCAGCTGAGATATGCATTTTCAGTGATAATTTTCATGATTCTGCTGTTACAAGTGTGCAGAATCACCGAAATCGCTGTTTTCGTGCTATTGAATGCGAAAAACACGTTTTCTGGTGTTTGCAGCACTCCACAGTGCGTTTGATATGCGGAATCTGCGATATCTTCGTTTGCGTGGGGTTTCCAGTTGAGATATGCATTTTCAGTGATAATCTTCATGATTCTGCTGTTACAAGTGTGCAGAATCACCGCAATCGCTGCTTTCGTGCTATTGATTGCGAAAAACAAGTTTTCTGGTGTTTTCAGCACGCCACAGAGCGTTTGACATGCGGAAACTGCGATATCTTCGGTATCGTTGGGTTTCCAGCTGAGATATGCATATTCAGTGATAATCTTCATGATTCTGCTGTTACAAGTGTGCAGAATCACCGAAATCGCTGTTTTGGTGCTATTGAATGCGAAAAACACGTTTTCTGGTGTTTTCAGCACTCCACAGTGCGTTTGATGTGCGGAAACAGGGATATCTTCGGTATCGTTGGGTTTCCAGCTGAGATATGCATTTTCAGTGATAATCTTCATGATTCTGCTGTTACAAGTGTGCAGAATCACCGAAATCGCTGTTTTCGTGCTATTGAATGCGAAAAACAGGTTTTCTGGTGTTTTCAGCACTCCACGGTGCGTTTGATGTGCGGAAACAGGGATATCTTCGGTATCGTTGGGTTTCCAGCTGAGATATGCTTTGTCAGTGATAATCTTCATGATTCTGCTGTTACAAGTGTGCAGAATCACCGAAATCGCTGTTTTCGTGCTATTGAATGCGAAAAACAGGTTTTCTGGTGTTTTCAGCACCCGACAGTGCGTTTGATGTGCGGAAACAGGGATATCTTCGTTTGCTTGGGGTTTCCAGTTGAGATATGCGTTTTCAGTGATAATGTTCATGATTCTGCTGTTACAAGTGTGCAGAATCACCGCAATCGCTGTTTTCGTGCTATTGAATGCGAAAAACACGTTTTCTGGTGTTTTCAGCACTCCACAGTGCGTTTGATATAAGGAAACTGCGATATCTTCGTTTGCGTGGGGTTTCCAGTTGAGATATGCATTTTCAGTGATAATCTTCATGATTCTGCTGTTACAAGTGTGCAGAATCACCGAAATCGCTGTTTTGGTGCTATTGAATGCGAAAAACACGTTTTCTGGTGTTTTCAGCACTCCACGGTGCGTTTGATGTGCGGAAACAGGGATATCTTCGGTATCGTTGGGTTTCCAGCTGAGATATGCATTTTCAGTGATAATCTTCATGATTCAGCTGTTACAAGTGTGCAGAATCACCGAAATCGCTGTTTTCGTGCTATTGAATGCGAAAAACACGTTTTCTGGTGTTTTCAACACGCCACAGAGCGTTTGACATGCGGAAACTGCGATATCTTCGGTATCGTTGGGTTTCCAGCTGAGATATGCATATTCAGTGATAATCTTCATGATTCTGCTGTTACAAGTGTGCAGAATCACCGAAATCGCTGTTTTGGTGCTATTGAATGCGAAAAACACGTTTTCTGGTGTTTTCAGCACTCCACAGCGCGTTTGATGTGCGGAAACAGGGATATCTTCGGTATCGTTGGGTTTCCAGCTGAGATATGCATTGTCAGTGATCATCTTCATGATTCTGCTGTTACAAGTGTGCATAATCACCGAAATCGCTGTTTTCGTGCTGTTGAATGCGAAAAACAGGTTTTCTGGTGTTTTCAGCACCCGACAGTGCGTTTGATATAAGGAAACTGCGATATCTTCGTTTGCGTGGGGTTTCCAGTTGAGATATGCATTTTCAGTGATAATCTTCATGATTCTGCTGTTACAAGTGTGCAGAATCACCGAAATCGCTGTTTTGGTGCTATTGAATGCGAAAAACACGTTTTCTGGTGTTTTCAGCACTCCACAGTGCGTTTGATGTGCGGAAACAGGGATATCTTCGGTATCGTTGGGTTTCCAGCTGAGATATGCATTGTCAGTGATAATCTTCATGATTCTGCTGTTACAAGTGTGCAGAATCACCGAAATCGCTGTTTTCGTGCTGTTGAATGCGAAAAACAGGTTTTCTGGTGTTTTCAGCACCCGACAGTGCGTTTGATGTGCGGAAACAGGGATATCTTCGGTATCGTTGGGTTTCCAGCTGAGATATGCATTGTCAGTGATAATCTTCATGATTCTGCTGTTACAAGTGTGCAGAATCACCGAAATCGCTGTTTTCGTGCTATTGAATGCGAAAAACAGGTTTTCTGGTGTTTTCAGCACCCGACAGTGCGTTTGATGTGCGGAAACAGGGATATCTTCGTTTGCTTGGGGTTTCCAGTTGAGATATGCGTTTTCAGTGATAATGTTCATGATTCTGCTGTTACAAGTGTGCAGAATCACCGCAATCGCTGTTTTCGTGCTATTGAATGCGAAAAACACGTTTTCTGGTGTTTTCAGCACTCCACAGTGCGTTTGATATAAGGAAACTGCGATATCTTCGTTTGCGTGGGGTTTCCAGTTGAGATATGCATTTTCAGTGATAATCTTCATGATTCTGCTGTTACAAGTGTGCAGAATCACCGAAATCGCTGTTTTGGTGCTATTGAATGCGAAAAACACGTTTTCTGGTGTTTTCAGCACTCCACGGTGCGTTTGATGTGCGGAAACAGGGATATCTTCGGTATCGTTGGGTTTCCAGCTGAGATATGCATTTTCAGTGATAATCTTCATGATTCAGCTGTTACAAGTGTGCAGAATCACCGAAATCGCTGTTTTCGTGCTATTGAATGCGAAAAACACGTTTTCTGGTGTTTTCAACACGCCACAGAGCGTTTGACATGCGGAAACTGCGATATCTTCGGTATCGTTGGGTTTCCAGCTGAGATATGCATATTCAGTGATAATCTTCATGATTCTGCTGTTACAAGTGTGCAGAATCACCGAAATCGCTGTTTTGGTGCTATTGAATGCGAAAAACACGTTTTCTGGTGTTTTCAGCACTCCACAGTGCGTTTGATGTGCGGAAACAGGGATATCTTCGGTATCGTTGGGTTTCCAGCTGAGATATGCATTGTCAGTGATAATCTTCATGATTCTGCTGTTACAAGTGTGCATAATCACCGAAATCGCTGTTTTCGTGCTGTTGAATGCGAAAAACAGGTTTTCTGGTGTTTTCAGCACCCGACAGTGCGTTTGATATAAGGAAACTGCGATATCTTCGTTTGCGTGGGGTTTCCAGTTGAGATATGCATTTTCAGTGATAATCTTCATGATTCTGCTGTTACAAGTGTGCAGAATCACCGAAATCGCTGTTTTGGTGCTATTGAATGCGAAAAACACGTTTTCTGGTGTTTTCAGCACTCCACAGTGCGTTTGATGTGCGGAAACAGGGATATCTTCGGTATCGTTGGGTTTCCAGCTGAGATATGCATTGTCAGTGATAATCTTCATGATTCTGCTGTTACAAGTGTGCAGAATCACCGAAATCGCTGTTTTCGTGCTGTTGAATGCGAAAAACAGGTTTTCTGGTGTTTTCAGCACCCGACAGTGCGTTTGATGTGCGGAAACAGGGATATCTTCGGTATCGTTGGGTTTCCAGCTGAGATATGCATTTTCAGTGATAATCTTCATGATTCAGCTGTTACAAGTGTGCAGAATCACCGAAATCGCTGTTTTCGTGCTATTGAATGCGAAAAACACGTTTTCTGGTGTTTTCAGCACTCCACAGAGCGTTTGACATGCGGAAACTGCGATATCTTCGGTATCGTTGGGTTTCCAGCTGAGATATGCATTTTCAGTGATAATTTTCATGATTCTGCTGTTACAAGTGTGCAGAATCACCGAAATCGCTGTTTTCGTGCTATTGAATGCGAAAAACACGTTTTCTGGTGTTTGCAGCACTTCACAGTGCGTTTGATATGCGGAATCTGCGATATCTTCGTTTGCGTGGGGTTTCCAGTTGAGATATGCATTTTCAGTGATAATCTTCATGATTCTGCTGTTACAAGTGTGCAGAATCACCGAAATCGCTGTTTTGGTGCTATTGAATGCGAAAAACACGTTTTCTGGTGTTTTCAGCACTCCACAGTGCGTTTGATGTGCGGAAACAGGGATATCTTCGGTATCGTTGGGTTTCCAGCTGAGATATGCATTTTCAGTGATAGTCTTCATGATTCAGCTGTTACAAGTGTGCAGAACCACCGAAATCGCTGTTTTCGTGCTATTGAATGCGACAAACACGTTTTGTGGTGTTTTCAGCACTCCACAGTGCGTTTGATATAAGGAAACTGCGATATCTTCGTTTGCGTGGGGTTTCCAGTTGAGATATGCATTTTCAGTGATAATCTTCATGATTCTGCTGTTACAAGTGTGCAGAATCACCGAAATCGCTGTTTTGGTGCTATTGAATGCGAAAAACACGTTTTCTGGTGTTTTCAGCACTCCACGGTGCGTTTGATGTGCGGAAACAGGGATATCTTCGGTATCGTTGGGTTTCCAGCTGAGATATGCATTTTCAGTGATAATCTTCATGATTCAGCTGTTACAAGTGTGCAGAATCACCGAAATCGCTGTTTTCGTGCTATTGAATGCGAAAAACACGTTTTCTGGTGTTTTCAACACGCCACAGAGCGTTTGACATGCGGAAACTGCGATATCTTCGGTATCGTTGGGTTTCCAGCTGAGATATGCATATTCAGTGATAATCTTCATGATTCTGCTGTTACAAGTGTGCAGAATCACCGAAATCGCTGTTTTGGTGCTATTGAATGCGAAAAACACGTTTTCTGGTGTTTTCAGCACTCCACAGTGCGTTTGATGTGCGGAAACAGGGATATCTTCGGTATCGTTGGGTTTCCAGCTGAGATATGCATTGTCAGTGATAATCTTCATGATTCTGCTGTTACAAGTGTGCATAATCACCGAAATCGCTGTTTTCGTGCTGTTGAATGCGAAAAACAGGTTTTCTGGTGTTTTCAGCACCCGACAGTGCGTTTGATATAAGGAAACTGCGATATCTTCGTTTGCGTGGGGTTTCCAGTTGAGATATGCATTTTCAGTGATAATCTTCATGATTCTGCTGTTACAAGTGTGCAGAATCACCGAAATCGCTGTTTTGGTGCTATTGAATGCGAAAAACACGTTTTCTGGTGTTTTCAGCACTCCACAGTGCGTTTGATGTGCGGAAACAGGGATATCTTCGGTATCGTTGGGTTTCCAGCTGAGATATGCATTGTCAGTGATAATCTTCATGATTCTGCTGTTACAAGTGTGCAGAATCACCGAAATCGCTGTTTTCGTGCTGTTGAATGCGAAAAACAGGTTTTCTGGTGTTTTCAGCACCCGACAGTGCGTTTGATGTGCGGAAACAGGGATATCTTCGGTATCGTTGGGTTTCCAGCTGAGATATGCATTTTCAGTGATAATCTTCATGATTCAGCTGTTACAAGTGTGCAGAATCACCGAAATCGCTGTTTTCGTGCTATTGAATGCGAAAAACACGTTTTCTGGTGTTTTCAGCACTCCACAGAGCGTTTGACATGCGGAAACTGCGATATCTTCGGTATCGTTGGGTTTCCAGCTGAGATATGCATTTTCAGTGATAATTTTCATGATTCTGCTGTTACAAGTGTGCAGAATCACCGAAATCGCTGTTTTCGTGCTATTGAATGCGAAAAACACGTTTTCTGGTGTTTGCAGCACTCCACAGTGCGTTTGATATGCGGAATCTGCGATATCTTCGTTTGCGTGGGGTTTCCAGTTGAGATATGCATTTTCAGTGATAATCTTCATGATTCTGCTGTTACAAGTGTGCAGAATCACCGAAATCGCTGTTTTGGTGCTATTGAATGCGAAAAACACGTTTTCTGGTGTTTTCAGCACTCCACAGTGCGTTTGATGTGCGGAAACAGGGATATCTTCGGTATCGTTGGGTTTCCAGCTGAGATATGCATTTTCAGTGATAGTCTTCATGATTCAGCTGTTACAAGTGTGCAGAACCACCGAAATCGCTGTTTTCGTGCTATTGAATGCGACAAACACGTTTTGTGGTGTTTTCAGCACGCCACAGTGCGTTTGACATGCGGAATCTGCGATATCTTCGGTATCGTTGGGTTTCCAGCTGAGATATGCTGTGTCAGTGATAATCTTCATGATTCTGCTGTTACAAGTGTGCAGAATCACCGAAATCGCTGTTTTGGTGCTATTGAATACGAAAAACACGTTTTCTGGTGTTTCCAGCAGTCTTCAGTGCGTTTGATGTGCGGAAACAGGGATATCTTCGGTATCGTTGGGTTTCCAGCTGAGATATGCTGTGTCAGTGATAATCTTCATGATTCTGCGGTTACAAGTGTGCAGAATCACCGCAATCGCTGTTTTCGTGCTATTGAATGCGAAAAACACGTTTTCTGGTGTTTTCAGCACTCCACAGTGCGTTTGATGTGCGGAAACAGGAATATCTTCGGTATCGTTGGGTTTCCAGCTGAGATATGCATTTTCAGTGATAATCTTCATGATTCTGCTGTTACAAGTGTGCAGAATCACCGAAATCGCTGTTTTGGTGCTATTGAATACGAAAAACACGTTTTCTGGTGTTTCCAGCACTCCACAGAGCGTTTGATATGCGGAAACTGCGATATCTTCGTTTGTGTGGGGTTTCCAGTTGAAATATGCATTTTCAGTGATAATCTTCATGATTCTGCGGTTACAAGTGTGCAGAATCACCGCAATCGCTGTTTTCGTGCTATTGAATGCGAAAAACACGTTTTCTGGTGTTTTCAGCACTCCACAGTGCGTTTGATGTGCGGAAACAGGAATATCTTCGGTATCGTTGGGTTTCCAGCTGAGATATGCATTTTCAGTGATAATCTTCATGATTCTGCTGTTACAAGTGTGCAGAATCACCGAAATCGCTGTTTTCGTGCTATTGAATGCGAAAGACACGCTTTCTGGTGTTTTCAGCACTCCACAGTGCGTTTGATAAGCGGAAACTGCGATATCTTCGTTTGCGTGGGGTTTCCAGTTGAGATATGCATTTTCAGTGATAATCTTCATGATTCTGCTGTTACAAGTGTGCAGAATCACCGCAATCGCTGCTTTCGTGCTTTTGAATGCGAAAAACACGTTTTCTGGTGCTTTCAGCACTCCACAGTGCGCTTGATATGCGGAAACTGCGATATCTTCGTTTGCGTGGGGTTTCCAGTTGAGATATGCATTTTCAATGATAATCTTCATGATTCTGCTGTTACAAGTGTGCAGAATCACCGCAATCGCTGTTTTCGTGCTATTGAATGCGAAAAACACGTTTTCTGGTGTTTTCAGCACCCGACAGTGCGTTTGATGTGCGGAAACAGGGATATCTTCGTTTTCGTGGGGTTTCCAGTTGAGATATGCATTTTCAGTGATAATCTTCATGATTCTGCTGTTACAAGTGTGCAGAATCACCGAAATCACTGTTTTCGTGCTATTGAATGGTAAAAACACGTTTTCTGATGTTTTCAGCACTCCACAGTGCGTTTGATATGCGGAAACTGCGATATCTTCGTTTGTGTGGGGTTTCCAGTTGAGATATGCATTTTCAGTGATAATCTTCATGATTCTGCTGTTACAAGTGTGCAGAATCACCGCAATCGCTGTTTTCGTGCTATTGAATGCGAAAAACACGTTTTCTGGTGTTTTCAGCACTCCACAGTGCGTTTGCTGTGCGGAAACAGGAATATCTTCGGTATCGTTGGGTTTCCAGCTGAGATATGCATTTTCAGTGATAATCTTCATGATTCTGCTGTTACAAGTGTGCAGAATCACCGAAATCGCTGTTTTCGTGCTATTGAATGCGGAAGACACGCTTTCTGGTGTTTTCAGCACTCCACAGTGCGTTTGATAAGCGGAAACTGCGATATCTTCGTTTGCGTGGGGTTTCCAGTTGAGATATGCATTTTCAGTGATAATCTTCATGGTTCTGCTGATACACGTGTGCCGAATCTCCGCAATCGCTGTTTTCGTGGTATTGAATGCGAAAAACACGTTTTCTGGTGTTTTCAGCTCTCCACAGAGCGTGTGACATGCGGAAACTGCGATATCTTCGGTATCGTTGGGTTTCCAGCTGAGATATGCATTTTCAGTGATAATTTTCATGATTCTGCTGTTACAAGTGTGCAGAATCACCGAAATCGCTGTTTTCGTGCTATTGAATGCGAAAAACACGTTTTCTGGTGTTTGCAGCACTCCACAGAGCGTTTGACATGCGGAAACTGCGATATCTTCGGTATCGTTGGGTTTCCAGCTGAGATATGCATTTTCAGTGATAATTTTCATGATTCTGCTGTTACAAGTGTGCCGAATCACCGCAATCGCTGCTTTCGTGCTTTTGAATGCGAAAAACACGTTTTCTGGTGCTTTCAGCACTCCGCAGTGCGTTTGATATGCGGAAACTGCGATATCTTCGTTTGCGTGGGGTTTCCAGTTGAGATATGCATTTTCAGTGATAATCTTCATGATTCTGCTGTTACAAGTGTGCAGAATCACCGCAATCGCTGCTTTCGTGCTTTTGAATGCGAAAAACACGTTTTCTGGTGCTTTCAGCACTCCGCAGTGCGTTTGATATGCGGAAACTGCGATATCTTCGTTTGCGTGGGGTTTCCAGTTGAGATATGCATTTTCAGTGATAATCTTCATGATTCTGCTGTTACAAGTGTGCAGAACCACCGAAATCGCTGTTTTCGTGCTATTGAATGCGAAAGACACGTTTTCTGGTGTTTTCAGCACTCCGCAGTGCGTTTGATATGCGGAAACTGCGATATCTTCGGTATCGTTTGGTTTCCAGCTGAGATATGCATTTTCAGTGGTAATTTTCATGATTCTGCTGTTACAAGTGTGCAGAATCACCGAAATCGCTGTTTTCGTGCTATTGAATGCGAAAAACACGTTTTCTGGTGTTTGCAGCACTCCACAGTGCGTTTGATATGCGGAAACTGCGATATCTTCGTTTGCGTGGGGTTTCCAGTTGAGATATGCATTTTCAGTGATAATCTTCATGGTTCTGCTGTTACACGTGTGCCGAATCTCCGCAATCGCTGTTTTGGTGCTATTGAATGCGAAAAACACGTTTTCTGGTGTTTTCAGCACTCCACAGAGCGTTTGACATGCGGAAACTGCGATATCTTCGGTATCGTTGGGTTTCCAGCTGAGATATGCATTTTCAGTGATAATCTTCATGATTCTGCTGTTACAAGTGTGCAGAATCACCGAAATCACTGTTTTCGTGCTATTGAATGCGAAAAACACGTTTTCTGGTGTTTTCAGCACTCCACCGTGCGTTTGATATGCGGAAACTGCGATATCTTCGGTATCGTTGGGTTTCCAGCTGAGATATGCATTTTCAGTTATAATTTTCATGATTCTGCTGTTACAAGTGTGCAGAATCACCGAAATCGCTGTTTTCGTGCTATTGAATGCGAGAATCACATTTCTGGTGTTTTCAGCACTCCACAGAGCGTTTGATATGCGGAAACTGCGATATCTTCGGTATCGTGGGGTTTCCAGTTGAGATATGCATTTTCAGTGATAATCTTCATGATTCTGCTGTTACAGGTGTGCAGAACCACCGAAATCGCTGCTTTCGTGCTATTGAAGTCGAAAAACACGTTTTCTGGTGTTTTCAGCACTCCACAGTGCGTATGACATGCGGAAACTGCGATATCTTCGGTATCGTTGGGTTTCCAGCTGAGATATGCATTTTCAGTGATAATCTTCATGATTCTGCTGTTACAAGTGTGCAGAATCACCGAAATCGCTGTTTTCGTGCTATTGAATGCGAAAAACACGTTTTCTGGTGTATTCAGCACTCCACAGTGCGTTTGATATGCGGAAACAGGGATATCTTCGATTGCGTGGGGTTTCCAGTTGAGATATGCATTTTCAGTGATAATCTTCATGGTTCTGCTGTTACAAGTGTGCAGAATCACCGAAATCGCTGTTTTCGTGCTGTTGAATGCGAAAAACAGGTTTTCTGGTGTTTTCAGCACCCGACAGTGCGTTTGATATGCGAAAACTGCTATATCTTCGGTATCGTTGGGTTTCCAGCTGAGATATGCATTTTCAGTGATAATCTTCATGATTCAGCTGTTACAAGTGTGCAGAATCACCGAAATCGCTGTTTTCGTGCTATTGAATGCGAAAAACACGTTTTCTGGTGTTTTCAGCACTCCACAGTGCGTTTGATATGCGGAAACTGCGATATCTTCGTTTGCGTGGGGTTTCCAGTTGAGATATGCATTTTCAGTGATAATCTTCATGATTCTGCTGTTACAAGTGTGCAGAATCACCGCAATCGCTGTTTTCGTGCAATTGAATGCGAAAAACACGTTTTCTGGTGTTTTCAGCACCCGACAGTGCGTTTGATGTGCGGAAACAGGGATATCTTCGTTTTCGTGGGGTTTCCAGCTGAGATATGCATTTTCAGTGATAATCTTCATGATTCTGCTGTTACAAGTGTGCAGAATCACCGAAAACCCTGTTTTTGTGCTATTGAATGCGAAAAACACGTTTTCTGGTGTTTGCAGCACTCCACAGTGCGTTTGATATGCGGAAACTGCGATATCTTCGTTTGCGTGGGGTTTCCAGTTGACATATGCATTTTCAGTGATAATCTTCATGATTCTGCTGTTACAAGTGTGCAGAATCACCGCAATCGCTGCTTTCGTGCTATTGATTGCGAAAAACACGTTTTCTGGAATTTTCAGCACTCCGCAGTGCGTTTGATATGCGGAAACTGCGATATCTTCGTTTGCGTGGGGTTTCCAGTTGAGATATGCATTTTCAGTGATAATCTTCATGGTTCTGCTGTTACACGTGTGCCGAATCTCCGCAATCGCTGTTTTCGTGGTATTGAATGCGAAAAACACGCTTTCTGGTGTTTTCAGCTCTCCACAGAGCGTGTGACATGCGGAAACTGCGATATCTTCGGTATCGTTGGGTTTCCAGCTGAGATATGCATTTTCAGTGATAATTTTCATGATTCTGCTGTTACAAGTGTGCAGAATCACCGAAATCGCTGTTTTGGTGCTATTGAATACGAAAAACACGTTTTCTGGTGTTTTCAGCACTCCACAGAGCGTTTGACATGCGGAAACTGCGATATCTTGGGTATCGTTGGGTTTCCAGCTGAGATATGCATTTTCAGTGATAATCTTCATGATTCTGCTGTTACAAGTGTGCAGAAACACCGGAATCGCTGTTTTCGTGCTTTTGAATGCGAAAAACACGTTTTCTGGTGCTTCCAGCACTCCACAGTGCGCTTGATATGCGGAAACTGCGTTATCTTCGGTATGGTTGTTGTTTCCAGCTGAGATATGCATTTTCAGTGATAATTTTCATGATTCTGCTGTTACAAGTGTGCCGAATCACCGCAATCGCTGCTTTCGTGCTTTTGAATGCGAAAAACACGTTTTCTGGTGCTTTCAACACTCCACAGTGCGTTTGATATGCGGAAACTGCGATATCTTCGTTTGCGTGGGGTTTCCAGTTGAGATATGCATTTTCAGTGATAATCTTCATGATTCTGCTGTTACAAGTGTGCAGAAACACCGGAATCGCTGTTTTCGTGCTTTTGAATGCGAAAAACACGTTTTCTGGTGCTTCCAGCACTCCACAGTGCGCTTGATATGCGGAAACTGCGTTATCTTCGGTATGGTTGTTGTTTCCAGCTGAGATATGCATTTTCAGTGATAATTTTCATGATTCTGCTGTTACAAGTGTGCCGAATCACCGCAATCGCTGCTTTCGTGCTTTTGAATGCGAAAAACACGTTTTCTGGTGTTTTCAGCACTCCACAGAGCGTTTGACATGCGGAAACTGAGATATCTTCGGTATCGTTGGGTTTCCAGCTGAGATATGCATTTTCAGTGATAATTTTCATGATTCTGCTGTTACAAGTGTGCCGAATCACCGCAATCGCTGCTTTCGTGCTTTTGAATGCGAAAAACACGTTTTCTGGTGCTTTCAACACTCCACAGTGCGTTTGATATGCGGAAACTGCGATATCTTCGTTTGCGTGGGGTTTCCAGTTGAGATATGCATTTTCAGTGATAATCTTCATGATTCTGCTGTTACAAGTGTGCAGAATCACCGCAATCGCTGCTTTCGTGCTTTTGAATGCGAAAAACACGTTTTCTGGTGCTTTCAGCACTCCACAGTGCGCTTGATATGCGGAAACTGCGATATCTTCGTTTGCGTGGGGTTTCCAGTTGAGATATGCATTTTCAGTGATAATCTTCATGATTCTGCTGTTACAAGTGTGCAGAACCACCGAAATCGCTGTTTTCGTGCTATTGAATGCGAAAGGCACGCTTTCTGGTGTTTTCAGCACTCCACAGTGCGTTTGATAAGCGGAAACTGCGATATCTTCGTTTGCGTGGCGTTTCCAGTTGAGATATGCATTTTCAGTGATAATCCTCATGGTTCTGCTGTTACACGTGTGCCGGATCTCCGCAATCGCTGTATTCCTGGTATTGAATGCGAAAAACACGTTTTCTGGTGCTTTCAGCACTCCACAGAGCGTTTGACATGCGGAATCTGCGATATCTTCGGTATCGTTGGGTTTCCAGCTGAGATATGCATTTTCAGTGATAATTTTCATGATTCTGCTGTTACAAGTGTGCAGAATCACCGAAATCGCTGTTTTCGTGCTATTGAATGCGAAAGGCACGCTTTCTGGTGTTTTCAGCACTCCACAGTGCGTTTGATAAGCGGAAACTGCGATATCTTCGTTTGCGTGGCGTTTCCAGTTGAGATATGCATTTTCAGTGATAATCCTCATGGTTCTGCTGTTACACGTGTGCCGGATCTCCGCAATCGCTGTATTCGTGGTATTGAATGCGAAAAACACGTTTTCTGGTGCTTTCAGCACTCCACAGAGCGTTTGACATGCGGAATCTGCGATATCTTCGGTATCGTTGGGTTTCCAGCTGAGATATGCATTTTCAGTGATAATTTTCATGATTCTGCTGTTACAAGTGTGCAGAATCACCGAAATCGCTGTTTTCGTGCTATTGAATGCGAAAAACACGTTTTCTGGTGTTTTCAGCACTCCACAGAGCGTTTGACATGCGGAAACTGCGATATCTTCGGTATCGTGGGGTTTCCAGCTGAGATATGCATTTTCAGTTATAATTTTCATGATTCTGCTGTAACAAGTGTGCAGAATCACCGAAATCGCTGTTTTCGTGCTACTGAATGCGAGAATCACATATCTGGTGTTTTCAACACTCCACAGAGCGTTTGATATGCGGAAACTGCGATATCTTCGGTATCGTGGGGTTTCCAGTTGAGATATGCATTTTCAGTGATAATCTTCATGATTCTGCTGTTACAGGTGTGCAGAACCACCGCAATCGCTGTTTTCGTGGTATTGAATGCGAAAAACACGTTTTCTGGTGTTTTCAGCACTCCACAGAGCGTTTGACATGCGGAAACTGCGATATCTTCGGTATCGTGGGGTTTCCAGCTGAGATATGCATTTTCAGTGATAATCTTCATGATTCTGCTGTTACAAGTGCGCAGAATCACCGAAATCGCTGTTTTCGTGCTATTGAATGCGAAAAACACGTTTTCTGGTGTTTTCAGCACTCCACAGTGCGTATGACATGCGGAAACTGCGATATCTTCGGTATCGTTGGGTTTCCAGCTGAGATATGCATTTTCAGTGATAATCTTCATGATTCTGCTGTTACAAGTGTGCAGAATCACCGAAATCGCTGTTTTCGTGCTATTGAATGCGAAAAACACGTTTTCTGGTGTTTGCAGCACTCCACAGTGCGTTTGATATGCGGAAACTGCGATATCTTCGTTTGCGTGGGGTTTCCAGTTGAGATATGCATTTTCAGTGATAATCTTCATGATTCTGCTGTTACAAGTGTGCAGAATCACCGCAATCGCTGCTTTCGTGCTTTTGAATGCGAAAAACACGTTTTCTGGTGCTTTCAGCACTCCACAGTGCGCTTGATATGCAGAAACTGCGATATCTTCGTTTGCGTGGGGTTTCCAGTTGAGATATGCATTTTCAGTGATAATCTTCATGATTCAGCTGTCACAAGTGTGCAGAATCACCGCAATCGCTGCTTTCGTGCTTTTGAATGCGAAAAACACGTTTTCTGGTGCTTTCAGCACTCCACAGTGCGCTTGATATGCGGAAACTGCGATATCTTCGTTTGCGTGGGGTTTCCAGTTGAGATATGCATTTTCAGTGATAATCTTCATGATTCTGCTGTTACAAGTGTGCAGAATCACCGCAATCGCTGTTGTCGTGCTATTGAATGCGAAAGACACGCTTTCTGGTGTTTTCAGCACTCCACAGAGCGTTTCACATGCGGAAACTGCGATATCTTCGGTATCGTTGGGTTTCCAGCTGAGATATGCATTTTCAGTGATAATCTTCATGATTCTGCTGTTACAAGCGTGCCGAATCTCCGCAATCGCTGTTTTCGTGCTATTGAATGCGAAAAACACGTTTTCTGGTGTTTTCAGCACCCGACAGTGCGTTTGATGTGCGGAAACAGGGATATTCTCGTTTTCGTGGGGTTTCCAGTGAGATATGCATTTTCAGTGATAATCTTCATGATTCTGCTGTTACAAGTGTGCAGAATCACCGAAATCACTGTTTTCGTGCCATTGAATGCGAAAGCACGATTTCTGGTGTTTTCAGCACTCCACAGTGCGTTTGATATGCGGAAACTGCGATATCTTCGTTTGCGTGGGGTTTCCAGTTGAGATATGCATTTTCAGTGATAATCTTCATGATTCAGCTGTTACAAGTGTGCAGAATCACCGCAATCGCTGTTTTCGTGCTATTGTATGCGAAAAACACGTTTTCTGGTGTTTTCAGCACTCCACAGTGCGTTTGATGTGCGGAAACAGGGATATCTTCGGTATCGTTGGGTTTCCAGCTGAGATATGCATTTTCAGTGATAATCTTCATGATTCAGCTGTCACAAGTGTGCAGAATCACCGCAATCGCTGTTTTCGTGCTATTGAATGCGAAAAACACGTTTTCTGGTGTTTTCAGCACTCCACAGTGCGTTTGATATGCGGAAACTGCGATATCTTCGTTTGCGTGGGGTTTCCAGTTGAGATATGCATTTTCAGTGATAATCTTCATGGTTCTGCTGTTACACGTGTGCCGAATCTCCGCAATCGCTGTTTTCGTGGTATTGAATGCGAAAAACACGTTTTCTGGTGTTTTCAGCTCTCCACAGAGCGTGTGACATGCGGAAACTGCGATATCTTCGGTATCGTTGGGTTTCCAGCTGAGATATGCATTTTCAGTGATAATTTTCATGATTCTGCTGTTACAAGTGTGCAGAATCACCGAAATCGCTGTTTTCGTGCTATTGAATGCGAAAAACACGTTTTCTGGTGTTTGCAGCACTCCACAGTGCGTTTGATATGCGGAAACTGCGATATCTTCGTTTGCGTGGGGTTTCCAGTTGAGATATGCATTTTCAGTGATAATCTTCATGATTCTGCTGTTACAAGTGTGCAGAATCACCGCAATCGCTGCTTTCGTGCTTTTGAATGCGAAAAACACGTTTTCTGGTGCTTTCAGCACTCCACAGTACGCTTGATATGCAGAAACTGCGATATCTTCGTTTGCGTGGGGTTTCCAGTTGAGATATGCATTTTCAGTGATAATCTTCATGATTCTGCTGTTACAAGTGTGCAGAATCACCGCAATCGCTGCTTTCGTGCTTTTGAATGCGAAAAACACGTTTTCTGGTGCTTTCAGCACTCCACAGTGCGCTTGATATGCGGAAACTGCGATATCTTCGTTTGCGTGGGGTTTCCAGTTGAGATATGCATTTTCAGTGATAATCTTCATGATTCTGCTGTTACAAGTGTGCAGAATCACCGCAATCGCTGTTGTCGTGCTATTGAATGCGAAAGACACGCTTTCTGGTGTTTTCAGCACTCCACAGAGCGTTTGACATGCGGAAACTGCGATATCTTCGGTATCGTTGGGTTTCCAGCTGAGATATGCATTTTCAGTGATAATCTTCATGATTCTGCTGTTACAAGCGTGCCGAATCTCCGCAATCGCTGTTTTCGTGGTATTGAATGCGAAAAACACGTTTTCTGGTGTTTTCAGCACTCCACAGAGCGTTTGACATGCGGAAACTGAGATATCTTCGGTATCGTTGGGTTTCCAGCTGAGATATGCATTTTCAGTGATAATTTTCATGATTCTGCTGTTACAAGTGTGCCGAATCACCGCAATCGCTGCTTTCGTGCTTTTGAATGCGAAAAACACGTTTTCTGGTGCTTTCAACACTCCACAGTGCGTTTGATATGCGGAAACTGCGATATCTTCGTTTGCGTGGGGTTTCCAGTTGAGATATGCATTTTCAGTGATAATCTTCATGATTCTGCTGTTACAAGTGTGCAGAATCACCGCAATCGCTGCTTTCGTGCTTTTGAATGCGAAAAACACGTTTTCTGGTGCTTTCAGCACTCCACAGTGCGCTTGATATGCGGAAACTGCGATATCTTCGTTTGCGTGGGGTTTCCAGTTGAGATATGCATTTTCAGTGATAATCTTCATGATTCTGCTGTTACAAGTGTGCAGAACCACCGAAATCGCTGTTTTCGTGCTATTGAATGCGAAAGGCACGCTTTCTGGTGTTTTCAGCACTCCACAGTGCGTTTGATAAGCGGAAACTGCGATATCTTCGTTTGCGTGGCGTTTCCAGTTGAGATATGCATTTTCAGTGATAATCCTCATGGTTCTGCTGTTACACGTGTGCCGGATCTCCGCAATCGCTGTATTCCTGGTATTGAATGCGAAAAACACGTTTTCTGGTGCTTTCAGCACTCCACAGAGCGTTTGACATGCGGAATCTGCGATATCTTCGGTATCGTTGGGTTTCCAGCTGAGATATGCATTTTCAGTGATAATTTTCATGATTCTGCTGTTACAAGTGTGCAGAATCACCGAAATCGCTGTTTTCGTGCTATTGAATGCGAAAGGCACGCTTTCTGGTGTTTTCAGCACTCCACAGTGCGTTTGATAAGCGGAAACTGCGATATCTTCGTTTGCGTGGCGTTTCCAGATGAGATATGCATTTTCAGTGATAATCCTCATGGTTCTGCTGTTACACGTGTGCCGGATCTCCGCAATCGCTGTATTCGTGGTATTGAATGCGAAAAACACGTTTTCTGGTGCTTTCAGCACTCCACAGAGCGTTTGACATGCGGAATCTGCGATATCTTCGGTATCGTTGGGTTTCCAGCTGAGATATGCATTTTCAGTGATAATTTTCATGATTCTGCTGTTACAAGTGTGCAGAATCACCGAAATCGCTGTTTTCGTGCTATTGAATGCGAAAAACACGTTTTCTGGTGTTTTCAGCACTCCACAGAGCGTTTGACATGCGGAAACTGCGATATCTTCGGTATCGTGGGGTTTCCAGCTGAGATATGCATTTTCAGTTATAATTTTCATGATTCTGCTGTAACAAGTGTGCAGAATCACCGAAATCGCTGTTTTCGTGCTACTGAATGCGAGAATCACATATCTGGTGTTTTCAACACTCCACAGAGCGTTTGATATGCGGAAACTGCGATATCTTCGGTATCGTTGGGTTTCCAGCTGAGATATGCATTTTCAGTGATAATCTTCATGATTCTGCTGTTACAAGTGTGCAGAATCACCGAAATCGCTGTTTTCGTGCTATTGAATGCGAAAAACACGTTTTCTGGTGTTTTCAGCACTCCACAGTGCGTATGACATGCGGAAACTGCGATATCTTCGGTATCGTTGGGTTTCCAGCTGAGATATGCATTTTCAGTGATAATCTTCATGATTCTGCTGTTACAAGTGTGCAGAATCACCGAAATCGCTGTTTTCGTGCTATTGAATGCGAAAGACACGCTTTCTGGTGTTTTCAGCACTCCACAGAGCGTTTGACATGCGGAAACTGCGATATCTTCGGTATCGTTGGGTTTCCAGCTAAGATATGCATTTTCAGTGATAATCTTCATGATTCTGCTGTTACAAGTGTGCAGAATCACCGAAATCGCTGTTTTCGTGCTACTGAATGCGAGAATCACATATCTGGTGTTTTCAACACTCCACAGAGCGTTTGATATGCGGAAACTGCGATATCTTCGGTATCGTTGGGTTTCCAGCTGAGATATGCATTTTCAGTGATAATCTTCATGATTCTGCTGTTACAAGTGTGCAGAATCACCGAAATCGCTGTTTTCGTGCTATTGAATGCGAAAAACACGTTTTCTGGTGTTTTCAGCACTCCACAGTGCGTATGACATGCGGAAACTGCGATATCTTCGGTATCGTTGGGTTTCCAGCTGAGATATGCATTTTCAGTGATAATCTTCATGATTCTGCTGTTACAAGTGTGCAGAATCACCGAAATCGCTGTTTTCGTGCTATTGAATGCGAAAGACACGCTTTCTGGTGTTTTCAGCACTCCACAGAGCGTTTGACATGCGGAAACTGCGATATCTTCGGTATCGTTGGGTTTCCAGCTAAGATATGCATTTTCAGTGATAATCTTCATGATTCTGCTGTTACAAGTGTGCCGAATCTCCGCAATCGCTGTTTTCGTGGTATTGAATGCGATAAACACGTTTTCTGGTGTTTTCAGCACTCCACAGAGCGTTTGACATGCGGAAACTGCGATATCTTCGGTATCGTGGGGTTTCCAGCTGAGATATGCATTTTCAGTGATAATCTTCATGATTCTGCTGTTACAAGTGTGCAGAATCACCGAAATCGCTGTTTTCGTGCTATTGAATGCGAAAAACACGTTTTCTGGTGTTTTCAGCACTCCACAGTGCGTATGACATGCGGAAACTGCGATATCTTCGGTATCGTTGGGTTTCCAGCTGAGATATGCATTTTCAGTGATAATCTTCATGATTCTGCTGTTACAAGGGTGCAGAATCACCGAAATCGCTGTTTTCGTGCTATTGAATGCGAAAAACACGTTTTCTGGTGTTTGCAGCACTCCACAGTGCGTTTGATATGCGGAAACTGCGATATCTTCGTTTGCGTGGGGTTTCCAGTTGAGATATGCATTTTCAGTGATAATCTTCATGATTCTGCTGTTACAAGTGTGCAGAATCACCGCAATCGCTGCTTTCGTGCTTTTGAATGCGAAAAACACGTTTTCTGGTGCTTTCAGCACTCCACAGTGCGCTTGATATGCAGAAACTGCGATATCTTCGTTTGCGTGGGGTTTCCAGTTGAGATATGCATTTTCAGTGATAATCTTCATGATTCTGCTGTTACAAGTGTGCAGAATCACCGCAATCGCTGCTTTCGTGCTTTTGAATGCGAAAAACACGTTTTCTGGTGCTTTCAGCACTCCACAGAGCGTTTGACATGCGGAAACTGCGATATCTTCGGTATCGTTGGGTTTCCAGCTGAGATATGCATTTTCAGTGATAATCTTCATGATTCTGCTGTTACAAGCGTGCCGAATCTCCGCAATCGCTGTTTTCGTGGTATTGAATGCGAAAAACACGTTTTCTGGTGTTTTCAGCACTCCACAGAGCGTTTGACATGCGGAAACTGAGATATCTTCGGTATCGTTGGGTTTCCAGCTGAGATATGCATTTTCAGTGATAATTTTCATGATTCTGCTGTTACAAGTGTGCCGAATCACCGCAATCGCTGCTTTCGTGCTTTTGAATGCGAAAAACACGTTTTCTGGTGCTTTCAACACTCCACAGTGCGTTTGATATGCGGAAACTGCGATATCTTCGTTTGCGTGGGGTTTCCAGTTGAGATATGCATTTTCAGTGATAATCTTCATGATTCTGCTGTTACAAGTGTGCAGAATCACCGCAATCGCTGCTTTCGTGCTTTTGAATGCGAAAAACACGTTTTCTGGTGCTTTCAGCACTCCACAGTGCGCTTGATATGCGGAAACTGCGATATCTTCGTTTGCGTGGGGTTTCCAGTTGAGATATGCATTTTCAGTGATAATCTTCATGATTCTGCTGTTACAAGTGTGCAGAACCACCGAAATCGCTGTTTTCGTGCTATTGAATGCGAAAGGCACGCTTTCTGGTGTTTTCAGCACTCCACAGTGCGTTTGATAAGCGGAAATTGCGATATCTTCGTTTGCGTGGCGTTTCCAGTTGAGATATGCATTTTCAGTGATAATCCTCATGGTTCTGCTGTTACACGTGTGCCGGATCTCCGCAATCGCTGTATTCGTGGTATTGAATGCGAAAAACACGTTTTCTGGTGCTTTCAGCACTCCACAGAGCGTTTGACATGCGGAATCTGCGATATCTTCGGTATCGTTGGGTTTCCAGCTGAGATATGCATTTTCAGTGATAATTTTCATGATTCTGCTGTTACAAGTGTGCAGAATCACCGAAATCGCTGTTTTCGTGCTATTGAATGCGAAAAACACGTTTTCTGGGGTTTTCAGCACTCCACAGAGCGTTTGACATGCGGAAACTGCGATATCTTCGGTATCGTGGGGTTTCCAGCTGAGATATGCATTTTCAGTTATAATTTTCATGATTCTGCTGTAACAAGTGTGCAGAATCACCGAAATCGCTGTTTTCGTGCTACTGAATGCGAGAATCACGTTTTCTGGTGTTTTCAGCACTCCACAGTGCGTATGACATGCGGAAACTGCGATATCTTCGGTATCGTTGGGTTTCCAGCTGAGATATGCATTTTCAGTGATAATCTTCATGATTCTGCTGTTACAAGGGTGCAGAATCACCGAAATCGCTGTTTTCGTGCTATTGAATGCGAAAAACACGTTTTCTGGTGTTTGCAGCACTCCACAGTGCGTTTGATATGCGGAAACTGCGATATCTTCGTTTGCGTGGGGTTTCCAGTTGAGATATGCATTTTCAGTGATAATCTTCATGATTCTGCTGTTACAAGTGTGCAGAATCACCGCAATCGCTGCTTTCGTGCTTTTGAATGCGAAAAACACGTTTTCTGGTGCTTTCAGCACTCCACAGTGCGCTTGATATGCAGAAACTGCGATATCTTCGTTTGCGTGGGGTTTCCAGTTGAGATATGCATTTTCAGTGATAATCTTCATGATTCTGCTGTTACAAGTGTGCAGAATCACCGCAATCGCTGCTTTCGTGCTTTTGAATGCGAAAAACACGTTTTCTGGTGCTTTCAGCACTCCACAGAGCGTTTGACATGCGGAAACTGCGATATCTTCGGTATCGTTGGGTTTCCAGCTGAGATATGCATTTTCAGTGATAATCTTCATGATTCTGCTGTTACAAGCGTGCCGAATCTCCGCAATCGCTGTTTTCGTGGTATTGAATGCGAAAAACACGTTTTCTGGTGTTTTCAGCACTCCACAGAGCGTTTGACATGCGGAAACTGAGATATCTTCGGTATCGTTGGGTTTCCAGCTGAGATATGCATTATCAGTGATAATTTTCATGATTCTGCTGTTACAAGTGTGCCGAATCACCGCAATCGCTGCTTTCGTGCTTTTGAATGCGAAAAACACGTTTTCTGGTGCTTTCAACACTCCACAGTGCGTTTGATATGCGGAAACTGCGATATCTTCGTTTGCGTGGGGTTTCCAGTTGAGATATGCATTTTCAGTGATAATCTTCATGATTCTGCTGTTACAAGTGTGCAGAATCACCGCAATCGCTGCTTTCGTGCTTTTGAATGCGAAAAACACGTTTTCTGGTGCTTTCAGCACTCCACAGTGCGCTTGATATGCGGAAACTGCGATATCTTCGTTTGCGTGGGGTTTCCAGTTGAGATATGCATTTTCAGTGATAATCTTCATGATTCTGCTGTTACAAGTGTGCAGAACCACCGAAATCGCTGTTTTCGTGCTATTGAATGCGAAAGGCACGCTTTCTGGTGTTTTCAGCACTCCACAGTGCGTTTGATAAGCGGAAATTGCGATATCTTCGTTTGCGTGGCGTTTCCAGTTGAGATATGCATTTTCAGTGATAATCCTCATGGTTCTGCTGTTACACGTGTGCCGGATCTCCGCAATCGCTGTATTCGTGGTATTGAATGCGAAAAACACGTTTTCTGGTGCTTTCAGCACTCCACAGAGCGTTTGACATGCGGAATCTGCGATATCTTCGGTATCGTTGGGTTTCCAGCTGAGATATGCATTTTCAGTGATAATTTTCATGATTCTGCTGTTACAAGTGTGCAGAATCACCGAAATCGCTGTTTTCGTGCTATTGAATGCGAAAAACACGTTTTCTGGGGTTTTCAGCACTCCACAGAGCGTTTGACATGCGGAAACTGCGATATCTTCGGTATCGTGGGGTTTCCAGCTGAGATATGCATTTTCAGTTATAATTTTCATGATTCTGCTGTAACAAGTGTGCAGAATCACCGAAATCGCTGTTTTCGTGCTACTGAATGCGAGAATCACATATCTGGTGTTTTCAGCACTCCACAGAGCGTTTGATATGCGGAAACTGCGATATCTTCGGTATCGTGGGGTTTCCAGTTGAGATATGCATTTTCAGTGATAATCTTCATGATTCTGCTGTTACAGGTGTGCAGAACCACCGAAATCGCTGCTTTCGTGCTATTGAAGGCGAAAAACACGTTTTCTGGTGTTTTCAGCACTCCACAGTGCGTATGACATGCGGAAACTGCGATATCTTCGGTATCGTTGGGTTTCCAGCTGAGATATGCATTTTCAGTGATAATCTTCATGATTCTGCTGTTACAAGTGTGCAGAATCACCGAAATCGATGTTTTCGTGCTATTGAATGCGAAAAACACGTTTTCTGGTGTTTTCAGCACTCCACAGTGCGTATGACATGCGGAAACTGCGATATCTTCGGTATCGTTGGGTTTCCAGCTGAGATATGCATTTTCAGTGATAATCTTCATGATTCTGCTGTTACAAGGGTGCAGAATCACCGAAATCGCTGTTTTCGTGCTATTGAATGCGAAAAACACGTTTTCTGGTGTATTCAGCACTCCACAGTGCGCTTGATATGCGGAAACTGCGATATCTTCGGTATCGTTGGGTTTCCAGTTGAGATATGCATTTTCAGTGATAATCTTCATGATTCTGCTGTTACAAGTGTGCAGAATCACCGCAATCGCTGTTGTCGTGCTATTGAATGCGAAAGACACGCTTTCTGGTGTTTTCAGCACTCCACAGAGCGTTTGACATGCGGAAACTGCGATACCTTCGGTATCGTTGGGTTTCCAGCTGAGATATGCATTTTCAGTGATAATCTTCATGATTCTGCTGTTACAAGTGTGCCGAATCTCCGCAATCGCTGTTTTCGTGGTATTGAATGCGAAAAACACGTTTTCTGGTGTTTTCAGCACTCCACAGAGCGTTTGACATGCGGAAACTGCGATATCTTCGGTATCGTTGCGTTTCCAGCTGAGATATGCATTTTCAGTGATAATCTTCATGATTCTGCTGTTACAAGTGTGCAGAATCACCGAAATCGCTGTTTTCGTGCTATTGAATGCGAAAAACACGTTTTCTGGTGTTTTCAGCACTCCACAGTGCGTATGACATGCGGAAACTGCGATATCTTCGGTATCGTTGGGTTTCCAGCTGAGATATGCATTTTCAGTGATAATCTTCATGATTCTGCTGTTACAAGTGTGCAGAATCACCGAAATCGCTGTTTTCGTGCTATTGAATGCGAAAAACACGTTTTCTGGTGTTTGCAGCACTCCACAGTGCGTTTGATATGCGGAAACTGCGATATCTTCGTTTGCGTGGGGTTTCCAGTTGAGATATGCATTTTCAGTGATAATCTTCATGATTCTGCTGTTACAAGTGTGCAGAATCACCGCAATCGCTGCTTTCGTGCTTTTGAATGCGAAAAACACGTTTTCTGGTGCTTTCAGCACTCCACAGTGCGCTTGATATGCGGAAACTGCGATATCTTCGTTTGCGTGGGGTTTCCAGTTGAGATATGCATTTTCAGTGATAATCTTCATGATTCTGCTGTTACAAGTGTGCAGAATCACCGAAATCGCTGTTTTGGTGCTATTGAATGCGAAAAACACGTTTTCTGGTGTTTTCAGCACTCCACAGTGCGTTTGATATGCGGAAACTGCGATATCTTCGTTTGCGTGGGGTTTCCAGTTGAGATATGCGTTTTCAGTGATAATCTTCATGATTCTGCTGTTACAAGTTTGCAGAATCACTGCAATCGCTCTTTTCGTGCTATTGAATGCGAAAGACACGCTTTCTGGTGTTTTCAGCACTCCACAGAGCGTTTGACATGCGGAAACTGCGATATCTTCGGTATCGTTGGGTTTCCAGCTGAGATATGCATTTTCAGTGATAATCTTCATGATTCTGCTGTTACAAGTGTGCCGAATCTCCGCAATCGCTGTTTTCGTGGTATTGAATGCGAAAAACACGTTTTCTGGTGTTTTCAGCACTCCACAGAGCGTTTGACATGCGGAAACTGCGATATCTTCGGTATCGTTGGGTTTCCAGCTGAGATATGCATTTTCAGTGATAATCTTCATGATTCTGCTGTTACAAGTGTGCAGAATCACCGAAATCGCTGTTTTCGTGCTATTGAATGCGAAAAACACGTTTTCTGGTGTTTTCAGCACTCCACAGTGCGTATGACATGCGGAAACTGCGATATCTTCGGTATCGTTGGGTTTCCAGCTGAGATATGCATTTTCAGTGATAATCTTCATGATTCTGCTGTTACAAGTGTGCAGAATCACCGAAATCGCTGTTTTCGTGCTATTGAATGCGAAAAACACGTTTTCTGGTGTTTGCAGCACTCCACAGTGCGTTTGATATGCGGAAACTGCGATATCTTCGTTTGCGTGGGGTTTCCAGCTGAGATATGCATTTTCAGTGATAATCTTCATGATTCTGCTGTTACAAGTGTGCAGAATCACCGAAATCGCTGTTTTCGTGCTATTGAATGCGAAAAACACGTTTTCTGGTGTTTTCAGCACTCCACAGTGCGTATGACATGCGGAAACTGCGATATCTTCGGTATCGTTGGGTTTCCAGCTGAGATATGCATTTTCAGTGATAATCTTCATGATTCTGCTGTTACAAGTGTGCAGAATCACCGAAATCGCTGTTTTCGTGCTATTGAATGCGAAAAACACGTTTTCTGGTGTTTGCAGCACTCCACAGTGCGTTTGATATGCGGAAACTGCGATATCTTCGTTTGCGTGGGGTTTCCAGCTGAGATATGCATTTTCAGTGATAATCTTCATGATTCTGCTGTTACAAGTGTGCAGAATCACCGCAATCGCTGCTTTCGTGCTTTTGAATGCGAAAAACACGTTTTCTGGTGCTTTCAGCACTCCACAGTGCGTTTGATATGCGGAAACTGCGATATCTTCGTTTGCGTGGGGTTTCCAGTTGAGATATGCATTTTCAGTGATAATCTTCATGATTCTGCTGTTACAAGTGTGCAGAATCACCGCAATCGCTGCTTTCGTGCTTTTGAATGCGAAAAACACGTTTTCTGGTGCTTTCAGCACTCCACAGTGCGCTTGATATGCGGAAACTGCGATATCTTCGTTTGCGTGGGGTTTCCAGTTGAGATATGCATTTTCAGTGATAATCTTCATGATTCTGCTGTTACAAGTGTGCAGAATCACCGAAATCGCTGTTTTCGTGCTATTGAATGCGAAAAACACGTTTTCTGGTGTTTGCAGCACTCCACAGTGCGTTTGATATGCGGAAACTGCGATATCTTCGTTTGCGTGGGGTTTCCAGTTGAGATATGCATTTTCAGTGATAATCTTCATGGTTCTGCTGTTACACGTGTGCCGAATCTCCGCAATCGCTGTTTTGGTGCTATTGAATGCGAAAAACACGTTTTCTGGTGTTTTCAGCACTCCACAGAGCGTTTGACATGCGGAATCTGCGATATCTTCGGTATCGTTGGGTTTCCAGCTGAGATATGCATTTTCAGTGATAATTTTCATGATTCTGCTGTTACAAGTGTGCAGAATCACCGAAATCGCTGTTTTCGTGCTATTGAATGCGAAAAACACGTTTTCTGGTGTTTGCAGCACTCCACAGTGCGTTTGATAAGCAGAAACTGCGATATCTTCGTTTGCGTGGGGTTTCCATTTGAGATATGCATTTTCAGTGATAATCTTCATGGTTCTGCTGTTACACGTGTGCCGAATCTCCGCAATCGCTGTTTTCGTGGTATTGAATGCGAAAAACACGTTTTCTGGTGTTTTCAGCACTCCACAGAGCGTTTGACATGCGGAAACTGCGATATCTTCGGTATCGTTGGGTTTCCAGCTGAGATATGCATTTTCAGTGATAATTTTCATGATTCTGCTGTAACAAGTGTGCAGAATCACCGAAATCGCTGTTTTCGTGCTACTGAATGCGAGAATCACATTTCTGGTGTTTTCAGCACGCCACAGAGCGTTTGACATGCGGAAACTGCGATATCTTCGTTTGCGTGGGGTTTCCAGTTGAGATATGCATTTTGAGTGATAATCTTCATGATTCTGCTGTTACAAATGTGCTGAATCACCGCAATCGCTGTTTTCGTGCTATTGATTGCGAAAAACACGTTTTCTGGTGTTTTCAGCACCCGACAGTGCGTTTGATGTGCGGAAACAGGGATATCTTCGTTTTCGTGGGGTTTCCAGTTGAGATATGCATTTTCAGTGATAATCTTCATGATTCTGCTGTTACAAGTGTGCAGTACCACTGAAATCGCTGTTGTCGTGCTATTGAATGCGAAAAACACGTTTTCTGGTGTTTTCAGCACTCCACAGAGCGTTTGACATGCGGAAACTGCGATATCTTCGGTATCGTTGGGTTTCCAGCTGAAATATGCATTTTCAGTAATAATCTTCATGATTCTGCTGTTACAAGTGTGCAGAACCACCGAAATCGCTGTCGTCGAATATTGAATGCGAAAACCACGTTTTCTGGTGTTGTCAGCACTCCACAGTGCGTTTGATATGCGGAAACTGCGATATCTTCGTTTGGGTGGGGTTTCCAGTTGAGATATGCATTTTCAGTGATAATCTTCATGGTTCTGCTGTTACAAGTGTGCAGAATCACCGCAATCGCTGTTTTCGTGCTATTGAATGCGAAAAACACGTTTTCTGGTGTTTTCAGCACCCGACAGAGCGTTTGATGTGCGGAAACAGGGATATCTTCGTTTTCGTGGGGTTTCCAGTTGAGATATGCATTTTCAGTGATAATCTTCATGATTCTGCTGTTACAAGTGTGCAGAACCACCGAAATCGCTGTTTTCGTGTTATTGAATGCGAAAAACACGTTTTCTGGTGTTTTCAGCACTCCACAGTGCGTTTGATGTGCGGAAACAGGGATATCTTCGTTTTGGTGGGGTTTCCAGTTGAGATATGCATTTTCAGTGATAATCTTCATGATTCTGCTGTTACAGGTGTGCAGAACCACCGAAATCGCTGCTTTCGTGCTATTGAAGGCGAAAAACACGTTTTCTGGTGTGTTCTGCACTCCACAGTGCGTATGACATGCGGAAACTGCGATATCTTCGGTATCGTTGGGTTTCCAGCTGAGATATGCATTTTCAGTGATAATCTTGATGATTCTGCTGTTACAAGTGTGCAGAATCACCGAAATCGCTGTTTTCGTGCTATTGAATGCGAAAAACACGTTTTCTGGTGTTTTCAGCACCCGACAGTGCGTTTGATGTGCGGAAACAGGGATATCTTCGTTTTCGTGGGGTTTCCAGCTGACATATGCATTTTCAGTGATAATCTTCATGATTCTGCTGTTACAAGTGTGCAGAATCACCGTAATCGCTGTTTTGGTGCTATTGAATGCGAAAAACACGTTTTCTGGTGTTTTCAGCACTCCACTCTGTTATTGATATGCGGAAACTGCGATATCTTCGGTATCGCTGTTGTTTCCAGCTGAGATATGCATTTTCAGTGATAATCTTTATCATTCTGCTGTTACAAGTGTGCAGAATCACCGAAATCGCTGTTGTCGTGCTATTGAATGCGAAAAACACGTTTTCTGGTGTTTTCAGCACTCCACAGAGCGTTTGACATGCGGAAACTGCGATATCTTCGGTATCGTTGGGTTTCCAGCTGAAATATGCATTTTCAGTAATAATCTTCATGATTCTGCTGTTACAAGTGTGCAGAACCACCGAAATCGCTGTTGTCGAATATTGAATGCGAAAACCACGTTTTCTGGTGTTGTCAGCACTCCACAGTGCGTTTGATATGCGGAAACTGCGATATCTTCGTTTGGGTGGGGTTTCCAGTTGAGATATGCATTTTCAGTGATAATCTTCATGGTTCTGCTGTTACAAGTGTGCAGAATCACCGCAATCGCTGTTTTCGTGCTATTGAATGCGAAAAACACGTTTTCTGGTGTTTTCAGCACCCGACAGAGCGTTTGATGTGCGGAAACAGGGATATCTTCGTTTTCGTGGGGTTTCCAGTTGAGATATGCATTTTCAGTGATAATCTTCATGATTCTGCTGTTACAAGTGTGCAGAACCACCGAAATCGCTGTTTTCGTGTTATTGAATGCGAAAAACACGTTTTCTGGTGTTTTCAGCACTCCACAGTGCGTTTGATGTGCGGAAACAGGGATATCTTCGTTTTGGTGGGGTTTCCAGTTGAGATATGAATTTTCAGTGATAATCTTCATGATTCTGCTGTTACATGTGTGCAGAACCACCGAAATCGCTGCTTTCGTGCTATTGAAGGCGAAAAACACGTTTTCTGGTGTGTTCAGCACTCCACAGTGCGTATGACATGCGGAAACTGCGATATCTTCGGTATCGTTGGGTTTCCAGCTGAGATATGCATTTTCAGTGATAATCTTGATGATTCTGCTGTTACAAGTGTGCAGAATCACCGAAATCGCTATTTTCGTGCTATTGAATGCGATAAACACGTTTTCTGGTGTTTTCAGCACCCGACAGTGCGTTTGATGTGCGGAAACAGGGATATCTTCGTTTTCGTGGGGTTTCCAGCTGACATATGCATTTTCAGTGATAATCTTCATGATTCTGCTGTTACAAGTGTGCAGAATCACCGTAATCGCTGTTTTGGTGCTATTGAATGCGAAAAACACGTTTTCTGTTGCTTTCAGCACACCACTCTGTTATTGATATGCGGAAACTGCGATATCTTCGGTATCGCTGTTGTTTCCAGCTGAAATATGCATTTTCAGTGATAATCTTTATCATTCTGCTGTTACAAGTGTGCAGAATCACCGAAATCGCTGTTTTCGTGCTATTGAATGCGAAAAACACGTTTTCTGGTGTTTTCAGCACGCCACAGAGCGTTTGACATGCGGAAACTGCGATATCTTCGTGTGCGTGGGGTTTCCAGTTGAGATATGCATTTTCAGTGATAATCTTCATGATTCTGCTGTTACAAGTGTGCAGAATCACCGCAATCGCTGTTTTCGTGCTATTGATTGCGAAAAACATGTTTTCTGGTGTTTTCAGCACCCGACAGTGCGTTTGATGTGCGGAAACAGGGATATCTTCGTTTTCGTGGGGTTTCCAGCTGAGATATGCATTTTCGGATATAATCTTCATGATTCTGCTGTTACAAGTGTGCAGAATCACCGAAAACACTGTTTTCGTGCTATTGAATGCGAAAAACACGATTTCTGGTGTTTTCAGCACTCCACAGTGCGTTTAATATGCGGAAACAGGGATATCTTCGATTGCGTGGGGTTTCCAGTTGAGATATGCATTTTCAGTGATAATCTTCATGGTTCTGCTGTTACAAGTGTGCAGAATCACCGCAATCGCGGTTTTCGTGCTATTGAATGCGAAAAACACGTTTTCTGGTGTTTTCAGCACTCCACAGAGCGTTTGACATGCGGAAACTGCGATATCTTCGGTACCGCTGGGTTTCCAGCTGAGATATGCATTTTCAGTGATAATTCTCATGATTCTGCTGTTACAAGTGTGCAGAACCACCGAAATCGCTGTTTTCGTGCTATTGAATGCGAAAAACAGGTTTTCTGGTGTTTTCAGCACTCCACAGTGCGTTTGATGTGCGGAAACAGGGATATCTTCGTTTTGGTGGGGTTTCCAGTTGAGATGTGCATTTTCAGTGATAATCTTCATGATTCTGCTGTTACAGGTGTGCAGAACCACCGAAATCGCTGCTTTCCTTCTATTGAAGGCGAAAAACACGTTTTCTGGTGTGTTCAGCACTCCACAGTGCGTATGACATGCGGAAACTGCGATATCTTCGGTATCGTTGGGTTTCCAGCTGAGATATGCATTTTCAGTGATAATCTTCATGATTCTGCTGTTACAAGTGTGCAGAATCACCGAAATCGCTGTTTTCGTGCTATTGAATGCGAAAAACACGTTTTCTGGTGTTTTCAGCACCCGACAGTGCGTTTGATGTGCGGAAACAGGGATATCTTCGTTTTCGTGGGGTTTCCAGCTGAGATATGCATTTTCAGTGATAATCTTCATGATTCTGCTGTTACAAGTGTGCAGAATCACCGAAAACCCTGTTTTCGTGCTATTGAATGCGAAAAACACGTTTTCTGGTGTTTTCAGCACTCCACTCTGTTATTGATATGCGGAAACTGCGATATCTTCGGTATCGTTGTTGTTTCCAGCTGAGATATGCATTTTCAGTGATAATCTTTATCATTCTGCTGTTACAAGTGTGCAGAATCACCAAAGTCGCTGTTTTCGTGCTATTGAATGCGAAAAACACGTTTTCTGGTGTTTTCAGCACGCCACAGAGCGTTTGACATGCGGAAACTGCGATATCTTCGTTTGCGTGGGGTTTCCAGTTGAGATATGCATTTTCAGTGATAATCTTCATGATTCTGCTGTTACAAGTGTGCAGGATCACCGCAATCGCTGTTTTCGTGCTATTGATTGCGAAAAACACGTTTTCTGGTGTTTTCAGCACCCGACAGTGCGTTTGATGTGCGGAAACAGGGATATCTTCGTTTTCGTGGGGTTTCCAGCTGAGATATGCATTTTCCGATATAATCTTCATGATTCTGCTGTTACAAGTGTGCAGAATCACCGAAAACACTGTTTTCGTGCTATTGAATGCGAAAAACACGTTTTCTGGTGTTTTCAGCACTCCACAGTGCGTTTGATATGCGGAAACAGGGATATCTTCGATTGCGTGGGGTTTCCAGTTGAGATATGCATTTTCAGTGATAATCTTCATGGTTCTGCTGTTACAAGTGTGCAGAATCACCGCAATCGCGGTTTTCGTGCTATTGAATGCGAAAAACACGTTTTCTGGTGTTTTCAACACTCCACAGAGCGTTTGACATGCGGAAACTGCGATATCTTCGGTATCGTTGGGTTTCCAGCTGAGATATGCATTTTCAGTGATAATCTTCATGATTCTGCTGTTACAAGTGTGCAGAATCACCGAAATCGCTGTTTTCGTGCTACTGAATGCGAGAATCACATTTCTGGTGTTTTCAGCACTCCACAGAGCGTTTGATATGCGGAAACTGCGATATCTTCGTTTGCGTGGGGTTTCCAGTTGAGATATGCATTTTCAGTGATAATCTTCATGATTCTGCTGTTACAAGTGTGCAGAATCACCGCAATCGCTGGTTTCGTGCTATTGATTGCGAAAAACACGTTTTCTGGTGTTTTGAGCACCCGACAGTGCGTTTGATGTGCGGAAACAGGGATATATTCGTTTTCGTGGGGTTTCCAGCTGAGATATGCATTTTCGGAGATAATCTTCATGATTCTGCTGTTACAAGTGTGCAGAATCACCGAAAACGCTGATTTCGTGCTATTGAATGCGACAAACACGTTTTCTGGTGTTTTCAGCACTACACAGTGCGTTTGATATGCGGAAACAGGGATATCTTCGATTGCGTGGGGTTTCCAGTTGAGACATGCATTTTCAGTGATAATCTTCATGGTTCTGCTGTTACAAGTGTGCAGAATCACCGCAATCGCGGTTTTCGTGCTATTGAATGCGAAAAACACGTTTTCTGGTGTTTTCAGCACTCCACAGAGCGTTTGACATGCGGAAACTGCGATATCTTCGGTATCGTTGGGTTTCCAGCTGAACCATGCATTTTCAGTGATAATCTTCATGATTCTGCTGTTACAAGTGTGCAGATTCACCGAAATCGCTGTTTTCGTGCTATTGAATGCGAGAATCACATTTCTGGTGTTTTCAGCACTCCGCAGAGCGTTTGATATGCGGAAACTGCGATGTCTTCGTTTGCGTGGGGTTTCCAGTTGAGATATGCATTTTCAGTGATAATCTTCATGATTCTGCTGTTACAAGTGTGCAGAATCACCGTAATCGCTGTTTTGGTGCTATTGAATGCGAAAAACACGTTTTCTGGTGTTTTCAGCACTCCACAGTGCGTTTGATGTGCGGAAACAGGGATATCCTCGGTATCGTTGGGTTTCCAGCGGAGATATGCATTTTCAGTGATAATCTTCATGCTTCTGCTGTTACAAGTGTGCAGAATCACCGAAATCGCTGTTTTCGTGCTATTGAATGCGAAAAACAGGTTTTCTGTTGTTTTCAGCACCCGACAGTGCGTTTGATGTGCGGAAACAGGGATATCTTCGTTTTCGTGGGGTTTCCAGTTGAGATATGCATTTTCAGTGATAATCTTCATGATTGTGCTGTTACAAGTGTGCAGAACCACCGATATCGCTGTTGTCGTGCTATTGAATGCGAAAAACACGTTTTCTGGTGTTTTCAGCACTCCACAGAGCGTTTGACATGCGGAAACTGCGATATCTTCGGTATCGTTGGGTTTCCAGCTGAGATATGCATTTTCAGTGATAATCTTCATGATTCTGCTGTTACAAGTGTGCAGAACCACCGAAAACACTGTTTTCGTGCTATTGAATGCGAAAAACACGTTTTCTGGTGTTTTCAGCACTCCACAGTGCGTTTGATATGCGGAAACAGGGATATCATCGATTGCGTGGGGTTTCCAGTTGAGACATGCATTTTCAGTGATAATCTTCATGGTTCTGCTGTTACAAGTGTGCAGAATCACCGCAATCGCGGTTTTCGTGCTATTGAATGCGAAAAACACGATTTCTGGTGTTTTCAGCACCCGACAGTGCGTTTGATGTGCGGAAACAGGGATATCTTCGTTTTCGTGGGGTTTCCAGCTGAGATATGCATTTTCGGAGATAATCTTCATGATTCTGCTGTTACAAGTGTGCAGATTCACCGAAATCGCTGTTTTCGTGCTATTGAATGCGAGAATCACATTTCTGGTGTTTTCAGCACTCCGCAGAGCGTTTGATATGCGGATACTGCGATGTCTTCGTTTGCGTGGGGTTTCCAGTTGAGATATGCATTTTCAGTGATAATCTTCATGATTCTGCTGTTACAAGTGTGCAGAATCACCGTAATCGCTGTTTTGGTGCTATTGAATGCGAAAAACACGTTTTCTGGTGTTTTCAGCACCCGACAGAGCGTTTGATGTGCGGAAACAGGGATATCTTCGTTTTCGTGGGGTTTCCAGTTGAGATATGCATTTTCAGTGATAATCTTCATGATTCTGCTGTTACAAGTGTGCAGAACCACCGAAATCGCTGTTATCGTGTTATTCAATGCGAAAAACACGTTTTCTGGTGTTTTCAGCACTCCACAGTGCGTTTGATGTGCGGAAACAGGGGTATCTTCGTTTTGGTGGGGTTTCCAGTTGAGATATGCATTTTCAGTGATAATCTTCATGATTCTGCTGTTACAGGTGTGCAGAACCACCGAAATCGCTGCTTTCGTGCTATTGAAGGCGAAAAACACGTTTTCTGGTGTGTTCAGCACTCCACAGTGCGTATGACATGCGGAAACTGCGATATCTTCGGTATCGTTGGGTTTCCAGCTGAGATATGCATTTTCAGTGATAATCTTGATGATTCTGCTGTTACAAGTGTGCAGAATCACCGAAATCGCTGTTTTCGTGCTATTGAATGCGAAAAACACGTTTTCTGGTGTTTTCAGCACCCGACAGTGCGTTTGATGTGCGGAAACAGGGATATCTTCGTTTTCGTGGGGTTTCCAGCTGACATATGCATTTTCAGTGATAATCTTCATGATTCTGCTGTTACAAGTGTGCAGAATCACCGTAATCGCTGTTTTGGTGCTATTGAATGCGAAAAACACGTTTTCTGGTGTTTTCAGCACTCCACTCTGTTATTGATATGCGGAAACTGCGATATCTTCGGTATCGCTGTTGTTTCCAGCTGAGATATGCATTTTCAGTGATAATCTTTATCATTCTGCTGTTACAAGTGTGCAGAATCACCGAAATCGCTGTTTTCGTGCTATTGAATGCGAAAAACACGTTTGCTGGTGTTTTCAGCACGCCACAGAGCGTTTGACATGCGGAAAATGCGATATCTTCGTGTGCGTGGGGTTTCCAGTTGAGATATGCATTTTCAGTGATAATCTTCATGATTCTGCTGTTACAAGTGTGCAGAATCACCGCAATCGCTGTTTTCGTGCTATTGATTGCGAAAAACATGTTTTCTGGTGTTTTCAGCACCCGACAGTGCGTTTGATGTGCGGAAACAGGGATATCTTCGTTTTCGTGGGGTTTCCAGCTGAGATATGCATTTTCGGATATAGTCTTCATGATTCTGCTGTTACAAGTGTGCAGAATCACCGAAAACACTGTTTTCGTGCTATTGAATGCGAAAAACACGTTTTCTGGTGTTTTCAGCACTCCACAGTGCGTTTGATATGCGGAAACAGGGATATCTTCGATTGCGTGGGGTTTCCAGTTGAGATATGCATTTTCAGTGATAATCTTCATGGTTCTGCTGTTACAAGTGTGCAGAATCACCGCAATCGCGGTTTTCGTGCTATTGAATGCGAAAAACACGTTTTCTGGTGTTTTCAGCACTCCACAGAGCGTTTGACATGCGGAAACTGCGATATCTTCGGTACCGCTGGGTTTCCAGCTGAGATATGCATTTTCAGTGATAATTCTCATGATTCTGCTGTTACAAGTGTGCAGAACCACCGAAATCGCTGTTTTCGTGCTATTGAATGCGAAAAACACGTTTTCTGGTGTTTTCAGCACTCCACAGTGCGTTTGATGTGCGGAAACAGGGATATCTTCGTTTTGGTGGGGTTTCCAGTTGAGATGTGCATTTTCAGTGATAATCTTCATGATTCTGCTGTTACAGGTGTGCAGAACCACCGAAATCGCTGCTTTCCTGCTATTGAAGGCGAAAAACACGTTTTCTGGTGTGTTCAGCACTCCACAGTGCGTATGACATGCGGAAACTGCGATATCTTCGGTATCGTTGGGTTTCCAGCTGAGATATGCATTTTCAGTGATAATCTTCATGATTCTGCTGTTACAAGTGTGCAGAATCACCGAAATCGCTGTTTTCGTGCTATTGAATGCGAAAAACACGTTTTCTGGTGTTTTCAGCACCCGACAGTGCGTTTGATGTGCGGAAACAGGGATATCTTCGTTTTCGTGGGGTTTCCAGCTGAGATATGCATTTTCAGTGATAATCTTCATGATTCTGCTGTTACAAGTGTGCAGAATCACCGAAAACCCTGTTTTCGTGCTATTGAATGCGAAAAACACGTTTTCTGGTGTTTTCAGCACTCCACTCTGTTATTGATATGCGGAAACTGCGATATCTTCGGTATCGCTGTTGTTTCCAGCTGAGATATGCATTTTCAGTGATAATCTTTATCATTCTGCTGTTACAAGTGTGCAGAATCACCGAAATCGCTGTTTTCGTGCTATTGAATGCGAAAAACACGTTTTCTGGTGTTTTCAGCACGCCACAGAGCGTTTGACATGCGGAAACTGCGATATCTTCGTGTGCGTGGGGTTTCCAGTTGAGATATGCATTTTCAGTGATAATCTTCATGATTCTGCTGTTACAAGTGTGCAGAATCACCGCAATCGCTGTTTTCGTGCTATTGATTGCGAAAAACATGTTTTCTGGTGTTTTCAGCACCCGACAGTGCGTTTGATGTGCGGAAACAGGGATATCTTCGTTTTCGTGGGGTTTCCAGCTGAGATATGCATTTTCGGATATAATCTTCATGATTCTGCTGTTACAAGTGTGCAGAATCACCGAAAACACTGTTTTCGTGCTATTGAATGCGAAAAACACGTTTTCTGGTGTTTTCAGCACTCCACAGTGCGTTTGATATGCGGAAACAGGGATATCTTCGATTGCGTGGGGTTTCCAGTTGAGATATGCATTTTCAGTGATAATCTTCATGATTCTGCTGTTACAAGTGTGCAGAATCACCGCAATCGCTGGTTTCGTGCTATTGATTGCGAAAAACACGTTTTCTGGTGTTTTGAGCACCCGACAGTGCGTTTGATGTGCGGAAACAGGGATATCTTCGTTTTCGTGGGGTTTCCAGCTGAGATATGCATTTTCGGAGATAATCTTCATGATTCTGCTGTTACAAGTGTGCAGAATCACCGAAAACGCTGATTTCGTGCTATTGAATGCGACAAACACGTTTTCTGGTGTTTTCAGCACTACACAGTGCGTTTGATATGCGGAAACAGGGATATCTTCGATTGCGTGGGGTTTCCAGTTGAGATATGCATTTTCAGTGATAATCTTCATGGTTCTGCTGTTACAAGTGTGCAGAATCACCGCAATCGCGGTTTTCGTGCTATTGAATGCGAAAAACACGTTTTCTGGTGTTTTCAGCACTCCACAGAGCGTTTGACATGCGGAAACTGCGATATCTTCGGTATCGTTGGGTTTCCAGCTGAGACATGCATTTTCAGTGATAATCTTCATGATTCTGCTGTTACAAGTGTGCAGATTCACCGAAATCGCTGTTTTCGTGCTATTGAATGCGAGAATCACATTTCTGGTGTTTTCAGCACTCCGCAGAGCGTTTGATATGCGGAAACTGCGATGTCTTCGTTTGCGTGGGGTTTCCAGTTGAGATATGCATTTTCAGTGATAATATTCATGATTCTGCTGTTACAAGTGTGCAGAATCACCGTAATCGCTGTTTTGGTGCTATTGAATGCGAAAAACACGTTTTCTGGTGTTTTCAGCACTCCACAGTGCGTTTGATGTGCGGAAACAGGGATATCCTCGGTATCGTTGGGTTTCCAGCGGAGATATGCATTTTCAGTGATAATCTTCATGCTTCTGCTGTTACAAGTGTGCAGAATCACCGAAATCGCTGTTTTCGTGCTATTGAATGCGAAAAACAGGTTTTCTGTTGTTTTCAGCACCCGACAGTGCGTTTGATGTGCGGAAACAGGGATATCTTCGTTTTCGTGGGGTTTCCAGTTGAGTTATGCATTTTCAGTGATAATCTTCATGATTGTGCTGTTACAAGTGTGCAGAACCACCGATATCGCTGTTGTCGTGCTATTGAATGCGAAAAACACGTTTTCTGGTGTTTTCAGTACTCCACAGAGCGTTTGACATGCGGAAACTGCGATATCTTCGGTATCGTTGGGTTTCCAGCTGAGATATGCATTTTCAGTGATAATCTTCATGATTCTGCTGTTACAAGTGTGCAGAACCACCGAAAACACTGTTTTCGTGCTATTGAATGCGAAAAACACGTTTTCTGGTGTTTTCAGCACTCCACAGTGCGTTTGATATGCGGAAACAGGGATATCATCGATTGCGTGGGGTTTCCAGTTGAGACATGCATTTTCAGTGATAATCTTCATGGTTCTGCTGTTACAAGTGTGCAGAATCACCGCAATCGCGGTTTTCGTGCTATTGAATGCGAAAAACACGATTTCTGGTGTTTTCAGCACCCGACAGTGCGTTTGATGTGCGCAAACAGGGATATCTTCGTTTTCGTGGGGTTTCCAGCTGAGATATGCATTTTCGGAGATAATCTTCATGATTCTGCTGTTACAAGTGTGCAGAATCACCGAAAACGCTGTTTTCGTGCTATTGAATGCGAAAAACACGTTTTCTGGTGCATTCAGCACTCCACAGTGCGTTTGATGTGCGGAAACAGGGATATCTTCGTTTTGGTGGGGTTTCTAGTTGAGATATGCATTTTCAGTGATAATCTTCATGATTCTGCTGTTACAGGTGTGCAGAACCACCGAAATCGCTGCTTTCGTGCTATTGAAGGCGAAAAACACGTTTTCTGGTGTTTTCAGCACTCCACAGTGCGTATGACATGCGGAAACTGCGATATCTTCGTTTGCGTGGGGTTTCCAGTTGAGATATGCATTTTCAGTGATAATCTTCATGATTCTGCTGTTACAAGTGTGCAGAATCACCGCAATCGCTGTTTTCGTGCTATTGCATGCGAAAAACACGTTTTCTGGTGTTTTCAGCACCCGACAGTGCGTTTGATGTGCGGAAACAGGGATATCTTCGTTTTCGTGGGGTTTCCAGCTGAGATATGCATTTTCAGTGATAATCTTCATGATTCTGCTGTTACAAGTATGCAGAATCACCGAAAACCCTGTTTTCGAGCTATTGAATGCGAAAAACACGTTTTCTGGTGTTTTCAGCACTCCACTCTGTTATTGATATGCGGAAACTGCGATATCTTCGGTATCGTTGTTGTTTCCAGCTGAGATATGCATTTTCAGTGATAATCTTTATCATTCTGCTGTTACAAGTGAGCAGAATCACCGAAATCGCTGTTTTCGTGCTATTGAATGCGAAAAACACGTTTTCTGGTGTTTTCAGCACTCCACAGTGCGTTTGATATGCGGAAACTGCGATATCTTCGTTTGCGTGGGGTTTCCAGTTGAGATATGCATTTTCAGTGATAATCTTCATGATTCTGCTGTTACAAGTGTGCAGAATCACCGAAATCGCTGTTTTCGTGCTATTGAATGCGAAAAACACGTTTTCTGGTGTTTTCAGCACGCCACAGAGCGTTTGACATGCGGAAACTGCGATATCTTCGTTTTCGTGGGGTTTCCAGCTGAGATATGCATTTTCGGAGATAATCTTCATGATTCAGCTGTTACAAGTGTGCAGAATCACCGAAAGCGCTGTTTCCGTGCTATTGAATGCGACAAACACGTTTTCTGGTGTTTTCAGCACTACACAGTACGTTTGATATGCGGAAACAGGGATATCTTCGATTGCGTGGGGTTTCCAGTTGAGATATGCATTTTCAGTGATAATCTTCATGGTTCTGCTGTTACAAGTGTGCAGAATCACCGCAATCGCGGGTTTCGTGCTATTGAATGAGAAAAACACGTTTTCTGGTGTTTTCAGCACTCCACAGAGCGTTTGACATGCGGAAACTGCGATATCTTCGGTATCGTTGGGTTTCCAGCTGAGATATGCATTTTCAGTGATAATCTTCATGATTCTGCTGTTACAAGTGTGCAGAATCACCGAAATCGCTGTTTTCGTGCTATTGAATGCGAGAGTCACATTTCTGGTGTTTTCAGCACTCCACAGAGCGTTTGATATGCGGAAACTGCGATATCTTCGTTTGCGTGGGGTTTCCAGTTGAGATATGCATTTTCGGAGATAATCTTCATGATTCTGCTGTTACAAGTGTGCAGAATCACCGAAAACTCTGTTTTCGTGCTATTGAATGCGACAAACACGTTTTCTGGTGTTTTCCGCACTCCACAGTGCGTTTGATATGCGGAAACAGGGATATCTTCGATTGCGTGGGGTTTCCAGTTGAGATATGCATTTTCAGTGATAATCTTCATGGTTCTGCTGTTACAAGTGTGCAGAATAACCGCAATCGCGGTTTTCGTGCTATTGAATGCGAAAAACACGTTTTCTGGTGTTTTCAGCACTCCACAGAGCGTTTGACATGCGGAAACTGCGATATCTTCGGTATCGTTGGGTTTCCAGCTGAGACATGCATTTTCAGTGATAATCTTCATGATTCTGCTGTTACAAGTGTGCAGATTCACCGAAATCGCTGTTTTCGTGCTATTGAATGCGAAAAACACGTTTTCTGGTGTTTTCAGCACGCCACAGAGCGTTTGACATGCGGAAACTGCGATATCTTCGTTATCGTTGGGTTTCCAGATGAGATATGCATTTTCAGTGATAATCTTCATGATTCTGCTGTTACAAGTGTGCAGAATCACCGAAATCACTGTTTTCGTGCTATTGAATGCGAAAGACACGCTTTCTGGTGTTTTCAGCACTCCGCAGTGCGTTTGATGTGCGGAAACAGGGATATCTTCGTTTTCGTGGGGTCTCCAGCTGAGATATGCATTTTCAGTGATAATCTTCATGATTCTGCTGTTACAAGTGTGCAGAATCACCGAAATCGCTGTTTTCGTGCTATTGAATGCGACAAACACGTTTTCTGGTGTTTTCAGCACTACACAGTGCGTTTGATATGCGGAAACAGGGATATCTTCGATTGCGTGGGGTTTCCAGCTGAGACATGCATTTTCAGTGATAATCTTCATGATTCTGCTGTTACAAGTGTGCAGATTCACCGAAATCGCTGTTTTCGTGCTATTGAATGCGGAAAACACGTTTTCTGGTGTTTTCAGCACTCCACAGTGCGTTTGATATGCGGAAACAGGAATATCATCGATTGCGTGGGGTTTCCAGTTGAGACATGCATTTTCAGTGATAATCTTCATGGTTCTGCTGTTACAAGTGTGCAGAATCACCGCAATCGCGGTTTTCGTGCTATTGAATGCGAAAAACACGATTTCTGGTGTTTTCAGCACCCGACAGTGCGTTTGATGTGCGGAAACAGGGATATCTTCGTTTTCGTGGGGTTTCCAGCTGAGATATGCATTTTCGGAGATAATCTTCATGATTCTGCTGTTACAAGTGTGCAGAATCACCGAAAACGCTGTTTTCGTGCTATTGAATGCGAAAAACACGTTTTCTGGTGCATTCAGCACTCCACAGTGCGTTTGATGTGCGGAAACAGGGATATCTTCGTTTTGGTGGGGTTTCTAGTTGAGATATGCATTTTCAGTGATAATCTTCATGATTCTGCTGTTACAGGTGTGCAGAACCACCGAAATCGCTGCTTTCGTGCTATTGAAGGCGAAAAACACGTTTTCTGGTGTTTTCAGCACTCCACAGTGCGTATGACATGCGGAAACTGCGATATCTTCGTTTGCGTGGGGTTTCCAGTAGAGATATGCATTTTCAGTGATAATCTTCATGATTCTGCTGTTACAAGTGTGCAGAATCACCGCAATCGCTGTTTTCGTGCTATTGCATGCGAAAAACACGTTTTCTGGTGTTTTCAACACCCGTCAGTGCGTTTGATGTGCGGAAACAGGGATATCTTCGTTTTCGTGGGGTTTCCAGCTGAGATATGCATTTTCAGTGATAATCATCATGATTCTGCGGTTACAAGTATGCAGAATCACCGAAAACCCTGTTTTCGAGCTATTGAATGCGAAAAACACGTTTTCTGGTGTTTTCAGCACGCCACAGAGCGTTTGACATGCGGAAACTGCGATATCTTCGTTTTCGTGGGGTTTCCAGCTGAGATATGCATTTTCGGAGATAATCTTCATGATTCAGCTGTTACAAGTGTGCAGAATCACCGAAAGCGCTGTTTCCGTGCTATTGAATGCGACAAACACGTTTTCTGGTGTTTTCAGCACTACACAGTACGTTTGATATGCGGAAACAGGGATATCTTCGATTGCGTGGGGTTTCCAGTTGAGATATGCATTTTCAGTGATAATCTTCATGGTTCTGCTGTTACAAGTGTGCAGAATCACCGCAATCGCGGTTTTCGTGCTATTGAATGCGAAAAACACGTTTTCTGGTGTTTTCAGCACTCCACAGAGCGTTTGACTTGCGGAAACTGCGATATCTTTGGTATCGTTGGGTTTCCAGCTGAGATATGCATTTTCAGTGATAATCTTCATGATTCTGCTGTTACAAGTGTGCAGAATCACCGAAATCGCTGTTTTCGTGCTATTGAATGCGAGAGTCACATTTCTGGTGTTTTCAGCACTCCACAGTGCGTTTGATATGCGGAAACAGGGATATCTTCGATTGCGTGGGGTTTCCAGTTGAGATATGCATTTTCAGTGATAATCTTCATGGTTCTGCTGTTACAAGTGTGCAGAATAACCGCAATCGCGGTTTTCGTGCTATTGAATGCGAAAAACACGTTTTCTGGTGTTTTCAGCACTCCACAGAGCGTTTGACATGCGGAAACTGCGATATCTTCGGTATCGTTGGGTTTCCAGCTGAGACATGCATTTTCAGTGATAATCTTCATGATTCTGCTGTTACAAGTGTGCAGATTCACCGAAATCGCTGTTTTCGTGCTATTGAATGCGAAAAACACGTTTTCTGGTGTTTTCAGCACGCCACAGAGCGTTTGACATGCGGAAACTGCGATATCTTCGTTATCGTTGGGTTTCCAGATGAGATATGCATTTTCAGTGATAATCTTCATGATTCTGCTGTTACAAGTGTGCAGAATCACCGAAATCACTGTTTTCGTGCTATTGAATGCGAAAGACACGCTTTCTGGTGTTTTCAGCACTCCGCAGTGCGTTTGATGTGCGGAAACAGGGATATCTTCGTTTTCGTGGGGTCTCCAGCTGAGATATGCATTTTCAGTGATAATCTTCATGATTCTGCTGTTACAAGTGTGCAGAATCACCGAAATCGCTGTTTTCGTGCTATTGAATGCGACAAACACGTTTTCTGGTGTTTTCAGCACTACACAGTGCGTTTGATATGCGGAAACAGGGATATCTTCGATTGCGTGGGGTTTCCAGCTGAGACATGCATTTTCAGTGATAATCTTCATGATTCTGCTGTTACAAGTGTGCAGATTCACCGAAATCGCTGTTTTCGTGCTATTGAATGCGGAAAACACGTTTTCTGGTGTTTTCAGCACTCCACAGTGCGTTTGATATGCGGAAACAGGGATATCATCGATTGCGTGGGGTTTCCAGTTGAGACATGCATTTTCAGTGATAATCTTCATGGTTCTGCTGTTACAAGTGTGCAGAATCACCGCAATCGCGGTTTTCGTGCTATTGAATGCGAAAAACACGATTTCTGGTGTTTTCAGCACCCGACAGTGCGTTTGATGTGCGGAAACAGGGATATCTTCGTTTTCGTGGGGTTTCCAGCTGAGATATGCATTTTCGGAGATAATCTTCATGATTCTGCTGTTACAAGTGTGCAGAATCACCGAAAACGCTGTTTTCGTGCTATTGAATGCGAAAAACACGTTTTCTGGTGCATTCAGCACTCCACAGTGCGTTTGATGTGCGGAAACAGGGATATCTTCGTTTTGGTGGGGTTTCTAGTTGAGATATGCATTTTCAGTGATAATCTTCATGATTCTGCTGTTACAGGTGTGCAGAACCACCGAAATCGCTGCTTTCGTGCTATTGAAGGCGAAAAACACGTTTTCTGGTGTTTTCAGCACTCCACAGTGCGTATGACATGCGGAAACTGCGATATCTTCGTTTGCGTGGGGTTTCCAGTAGAGATATGCATTTTCAGTGATAATCTTCATGATTCTGCTGTTACAAGTGTGCAGAATCACCGCAATCGCTGTTTTCGTGCTATTGCATGCGAAAAACACGTTTTCTGGTGTTTTCAACACCCGTCAGTGCGTTTGATGTGCGGAAACAGGGATATCTTCGTTTTCGTGGGGTTTCCAGCTGAGATATGCATTTTCAGTGATAATCATCATGATTCTGCGGTTACAAGTATGCAGAATCACCGAAAACCCTGTTTTCGAGCTATTGAATGCGAAAAACACGTTTTCTGGTGTTTTCAGCACTCCACTCTGTTATTGATATGCGGAAACTGCGATATCTTCGGTATCGTTGTTGTTTCCAGCTGAGATATGCATTTTCAGTGATAATCTTTATCATTCTGCTGTTACAAGTGTGCAGAATCACCGAAATCGCTGTTTTCGTGCTATTGAATGCGAAAAACACGTTTTCTGGTGTTTTCAGCACTCCACAGTGCGTTTGATATGCGGAAACTGCGATATCTTCGTTTGCGTGGGGTTTCCAGTTGAGATATGCATTTTCAGTGATAATCTTCATGATTCTGCTGTTACAAGTGTGCAGAATCACCGAAATCGCTGTTTTCGTGCTATTGAATGCGAAAAACACGTTTTCTGGTGTTTTCAGCACGCCACAGAGCGTTTGACATGCGGAAACTGCGATATCTTCGTTTTCGTGGGGTTTCCAGCTGAGATATGCATTTTCGGAGATAATCTTCATGATTCAGCTGTTACAAGTGTGCAGAATCACCGAAAGCGCTGTTTCCGTGCTATTGAATGCGACAAACACGTTTTCTGGTGTTTTCAGCACTACACAGTACGTTTGATATGCGGAAACAGGGATATCTTCGATTGCGTGGGGTTTCCAGTTGAGATATGCATTTTCAGTGATAATCTTCATGGTTCTGCTGTTACAAGTGTGCAGAATCACCGCAATCGCGGTTTTCGTGCTATTGAATGCGAAAAACACGTTTTCTGGTGTTTTCAGCACTCCACAGAGCGTTTGACTTGCGGAAACTGCGATATCTTTGGTATCGTTGGGTTTCCAGCTGAGATATGCTTTTTCAGTGATAATCTTCATGATTCTGCTGTTACAAGTGTGCAGAATCACCGAAATCGCTGTTTTCGTGCTATTGAATGCGAGAGTCACATTTCTGGTGTTTTCAGCACTCCACAGAGCGTTTGATATGCGGAAACTGCGATATCTTCGTTTGCGTGGGGTTTCCAGTTGAGATATGCATTTTCGGAGATAATCTTCATGATTCTGCTGTTACAAGTGTGCAGAATCACCGAAAACTCTGTTTTCGTGCTATTGAATGCGACAAACACGTTTTCTGGTGTTTTCCGCACTCCACAGTGCGTTTGATGTGCGGAAACAGGGATATCTTCGGTATCGTTGTTGTTTCCAGCTGAGATATGCATTTTCAGTGATAATCTTCATGAATCTGCTGTTACAAGTGCGCAGAATCACCGAAAACGCTGTTTTCGTGCTATTGAATGCGAAAAACTCGTTTTCTGGTGTTTTCAGCACTCCACAGTATGTTTGATATGCGGAAACTGCGATATCTTCGTTTGCGTGGGGTTTCCAGTTGAGATATGCATTTTCAGTGATAATCTTCATGATTCTGCTGTTACAAGTGTGCAGAATCTCCGAAATCGCTGTTTTCGCGCTATTGATTGCGAAGAACACGTTTTCTGGTGTTTTCAGCAGTCCACAGTGCGTTTGATATGCGGAAACTGCGATATCTTCGTATGCGTGGGGTTTCCAGTTGAGATATGCATTTTGAGTGATAATCTTCATGATTTTGCTGTTACAAGTGTGCAGAATCACCGAAATCGCTGTTTTCGCGCTATTGAATGCGAAAAACCACGTTCTCTGGTGTTTTCAGCTCCCGACAGTGCGTTTGATGTGCGGAAACAGGGATATCATCGTTTTCGTGGGGTTTCCAGCTGAGATATGCAATTTCCGTGATAATCATCATGATTCTGCGGTTACAAGTATGCAGAATCACCGAAAACCCTGTTTTCGAGCTATTGAATGCGAAAAACACGTTTTCTGGTGTTTTCAGCACTCCACTCTGTTATTGATATGCGGAAACTGCGATATCTTCGGTATCGTTGTTGTTTCCAGCTGAGATATGCATTTTCAGTGATAATCTTTATCATTCTGCTGTTACAAGTGTGCAGAATCACCGAAATCGCTGTTTTCGTGCTATTGAATGCGAAAAACACGTTTTCTGGTGTTTTCAGCACTCCACAGTGCGTTTGATATGCGGAAACTGCGATATCTTCGTTTGCGTGGGGTTTCCAGTTGAGATATGCATTTTCAGTGATAATCTTCATGATTCTGCTGTTACAAGTGTGCAGAATCACCGAAATCGCTGTTTTCGTGCTATTGAATGCGAAAAACACGTTTTCTGGTGTTTTCAGCACGCCACAGAGCGTTTGACATGCGGAAACTGCGATATCTTCGTTTTCGTGGGGTTTCCAGCTGAGATATGCATTTTCGGAGATAATCTTCATGATTCAGCTGTTACAAGTGTGCAGAATCACCGAAAGCGCTGTTTCCGTGCTATTGAATGCGACAAACACGTTTTCTGGTGTTTTCAGCACTACACAGTACGTTTGATATGCGGAAACAGGGATATCTTCGATTGCGTGGGGTTTCCAGTTGAGATATGCATTTTCAGTGATAATCTTCATGGTTCTGCTGTTACAAGTGTGCAGAATCACCGCAATCGCGGTTTTCGTGCTATTGAATGCGAAAAACACGTTTTCTGGTGTTTTCAGCACTCCACAGAGCGTTTGACTTGCGGAAACTGCGATATCTTTGGTATCGTTGGGTTTCCAGCTGAGATATGCATTTTCAGTGATAATCTTCATGATTCTGCTGTTACAAGTGTGCAGAATCACCGAAATCGCTGTTTTCGTGCTATTGAATGCGAGAGTCACATTTGTGGTGTTTTTAGCACTCCACAGAGCGTTTGATATGCGGAAACTGCGATATCTTCGTTTGCGTGGGGTTTCCAGTTGAGATATGCATTTTCGGAGATAATCTTCATGATTCTGCTGTTACAAGTGTGCAGAATCACCGAAAACTCTGTTTTCGTGCTATTGAATGCGACAAACACGTTTTCTGGTGTTTTCCGCACTCCACAGTGCGTTTGATGTGCGGAAACAGGGATATCTTCGGTATCGTTGTTGTTTCCAGCTGAGATATGCATTTTCAGTGATAATCTTCATGAATCTGCTGTTACAAGTGCGCAGAATCACCGAAAACGCTGTTTTCGTGCTATTGAATGCGAAAAACTCGTTTTCTGGTGTTTTCAGCACTCCACAGTATGTTTGATATGCGGAAACTGCGATATCTTCGTTTGCGTGGGGTTTCCAGTTGAGATATGCATTTTCAGTGATAATCTTCATGATTCTGCTGTTACAAGTGTGCAGAATCTCCGAAATCGCTGTTTTCGCGCTATTGATTGCGAAGAACACGTTTTCTGGTGTTTTCAGCAGTCCACAGTGCGTTTGATATGCGGAAACTGCGATATCTTCGTATGCGTGGGGTTTCCAGTTGAGATATGCATTTTGAGTGATAATCTTCATGATTTTGCTGTTACAAGTGTGCAGAATCACCGAAATCGCTGTTTTCGCGCTATTGAATGCGAAAAACCACGTTCTCTGGTGTTTTCAGCTCCCGACAGTGCGTTTGATGTGCGGAAACAGGGATATCATCGTTTTCGTGGGGTTTCCAGCTGAGATATGCAATTTCCGTGATAATCTTCATGATTCTGCTGTTACAAGTGTGCAGAATCACCGAAAACCCTGTTTTCGTGCTATTGAATGCGAAAAACACGTTTTCTGGTGTTTTCAGCACTCCACTCTGTTATTGATATGCGGAAACTGCGATATCTCCGGTATCGTTGTTGTTTCCAGCTGAGATATGCATTTTCAGTGATAATCTTTATCATTCTGCTGTTACAAGTGTGCAGAATCACCGAAATCGCTGTTTTCGTGCTATTGAATGCGAAAAACACGTTTTCTGGTGTTTTCAGCACTCCACAGTGCGTTTGATATGCGGAAACTGCGATATCTTCGTTTGCGTGGAGTTTCCAGTTGAGATATGCATTTTCAGTGATAATCTTCATGATTCTGCTGTTACAAGTGTGCAGAATCACCGAAATCGCTGTTTTCGTGCTATTGAATGCGAAAAACACGTTTTCTGGTGTTTTCAGCACCCGACAGTGCGTTTGATGTGCGGAAACAGGGATATCTTCGTTTTCGTGGGGTTTCCAGCCGAGATATGCATTTTCAGTGATCATCTTCATGATTCTGCTGTTACAAGTGTGCAGAATCACCGAAAACCCTGTTTTCGTGCTATTGAATGCGAAAAACACGTTTTCTGGTGTTTTCAGCACTCCACTCTGTTATTGATATGCGGAAACTGCGATATCTCCGGTATCGTTGTTGTTTCCAGCTGAGATATGCATTTTCAGTGATAATCTTTATCATTCTGCTGTTACAAGTGTGCAGAATCACCGCAATCGCTGTTTTCGTGCTATTGCATGCGAAAAACACGTTTTCTGGTGTTTTCAACACCCGACAGTGCGTTTGATGTGCGGAAACAGGGATATCTTCGTTTTCGTGGGGTTTCCAGCTGAGATATGCATTTTCAGTGATAATCATCATGATTCTGCGGTTACAAGTATGCAGAATCACCGAAAACCCTGTTTTCGAGCTATTGAATGCGAAAAACACGTTTTCTGGTGTTTTCAGCACTCCACTCTGTTATTGATATGCGGAAACTGCGATATCTTCGGTATCGTTGTTGTTTCCAGCTGAGATATGCATTTTCAGTGATAATCTTTATCATTCTGCTGTTACAAGTGTGCAGAATCACCGAAATCGCTGTTTTCGTGCTATTGAATGCGAAAAACACGTTTTCTGGTGTTTTCAGCACTCCACAGTGCGTTTGATATGCGGAAACTGCGATATCTTCGTTTGCGTGGGGTTTCCAGTTGAGATATGCATTTTCAGTGATAATCTTCATGATTCTGCTGTTACAAGTGTGCAGAATCACCGAAATCGCTGTTTTCGTGCTATTGAATGCGAAAAACACGTTTTCTGGTGTTTTCAGCACGCCACAGAGCGTTTGACATGCGGAAACTGCGATATCTTCGTTTTCGTGGGGTTTCCAGCTGAGATATGCATTTTCGGAGATAATCTTCATGATTCAGCTGTTACAAGTGTGCAGAATCACCGAAAGCGCTGTTTCCGTGCTATTGAATGCGACAAACACGTTTTCTGGTGTTTTCAGCACTACACAGTACGTTTGATATGCGGAAACAGGGATATCTTCGATTGCGTAGGGTTTCCAGATGAGATATGCATTTTCAGTGATAATCTTCATGGTTCTGCTGTTACAAGTGTGCAGAATCACCGCAATCGCGGTTTTCGTGCTATTGAATGCGAAAAACACGTTTTCTGGTGTTTTCAGCACTCCACAGAGCGTTTGACTTGCGGAAACTGCGATATCTTTGGTATCGTTGGGTTTCCAGCTGAGATATGCATTTTCAGTGATAATCTTCATGATTCTGCTGTTACAAGTGTGCAGAATCTCCGAAATCGCTGTTTTCGCGCTATTGATTGCGAAGAACACGTTTTCTGGTGTTTTCAGCAGTCCACAGTGCGTTTGATATGCGGAAACTGCGATATCTTCGTATGCGTGGGGTTTCCAGTTGAGATATGCATTTTGAGTGATAATCTTCATGATTTTGCTGTTACAAGTGTGCAGAATCACCGAAATCGCTGTTTTCGCGCTATTGAATGCGAAAAACCACGTTCTCTGGTGTTTTCAGCTCCCGACAGTGCGTTTGATGTGCGGAAACAGGGATATCATCGTTTTCGTGGGGTTTCCAGCTGAGATATGCAATTTCCGTGATAATCTTCATGATTCTGCTGTTACAAGTGTGCAGAATCACCGAAAACCCTGTTTTCGTGCTATTGAATGCGAAAAACACGTTTTCTGGTGTTTTCAGCACTCCACTCTGTTATTGATATGCGGAAACTGCGATATCTCCGGTATCGTTGTTGTTTCCAGCTGAGATATGCATTTTCAGTGATAATCTTTATCATTCTGCTGTTACAAGTGTGCAGAATCACCGAAATCGCTGTTTTCGTGCTATTGAATGCGAAAAACACGTTTTCTGGTGTTTTCAGCACTCCACAGTGCGTTTGATATGCGGAAACTGCGATATCTTCGTTTGCGTGGAGTTTCCAGTTGAGATATGCATTTTCAGTGATAATCTTCATGATTCTGCTGTTACAAGTGTGCAGAATCACCGAAATCGCTGTTTTCGTGCTATTGAATGCGAAAAACACGTTTTCTGGTGTTTTCAGCACCCGACAGTGCGTTTGATGTGCGGAAACAGGGATATCTTCGTTTTCGTGGGGTTTCCAGCCGAGATATGCATTTTCAGTGATCATCTTCATGATTCTGCTGTTACAAGTGTGCAGAATCACCGAAAACCCTGTTTTCGTGCTATTGAATGCGAAAAACACGTTTTCTGGTGTTTTCAGCACTCCACTCTGTTATTGATATGCGGAAACTGCGATATCTCCGGTATCGTTGTTGTTTCCAGCTGAGATATGCATTTTCAGTGATAATCTTTATCATTCTGCTGTTACAAGTGTGCAGAATCACCGCAATCGCTGTTTTCGTGCTATTGCATGCGAAAAACACGTTTTCTGGTGTTTTCAACACCCGACAGTGCGTTTGATGTGCGGAAACAGGGATATCTTCGTTTTCGTGGGGTTTCCAGCTGAGATATGCATTTTCAGTGATAATCATCATGATTCTGCGGTTACAAGTATGCAGAATCACCGAAAACCCTGTTTTCGAGCTATTGAATGCGAAAAACACGTTTTCTGGTGTTTTCAGCACTCCACTCTGTTATTGATATGCGGAAACTGCGATATCTTCGGTATCGTTGTTGTTTCCAGCTGAGATATGCATTTTCAGTGATAATCTTTATCATTCTGCTGTTACAAGTGTGCAGAATCACCGAAATCGCTGTTTTCGTGCTATTGAATGCGAAAAACACGTTTTCTGGTGTTTTCAGCACTCCACAGTGCGTTTGATATGCGGAAACTGCGATATCTTCGTTTGCGTGGGGTTTCCAGTTGAGATATGCATTTTCAGTGATAATCTTCATGATTCTGCTGTTACAAGTGTGCAGAATCACCGAAATCGCTGTTTTCGTGCTATTGAATGCGAAAAACACGTTTTCTGGTGTTTTCAGCACGCCACAGAGCGTTTGACATGCGGAAACTGCGATATCTTCGTTTTCGTGGGGTTTCCAGCTGAGATATGCATTTTCGGAGATAATCTTCATGATTCAGCTGTTACAAGTGTGCAGAATCACCGAAAGCGCTGTTTCCGTGCTATTGAATGCGACAAACACGTTTTCTGGTGTTTTCAGCACTACACAGTACGTTTGATATGCGGAAACAGGGATATCTTCGATTGCGTAGGGTTTCCAGATGAGATATGCATTTTCAGTGATAATCTTCATGGTTCTGCTGTTACAAGTGTGCAGAATCACCGCAATCGCGGTTTTCGTGCTATTGAATGCGAAAAACACGTTTTCTGGTGTTTTCAGCACTCCACAGAGCGTTTGACTTGCGGAAACTGCGATATCTTTGGTATCGTTGGGTTTCCAGCTGAGATATGCATTTTCAGTGATAATCTTCATGATTCTGCTGTTACAAGTGTGCAGAATCACCGAAATCGCTGTTTTCGTGCTATTGAATGCGAGAGTCACATTTCTGGTGTTTTCAGCACTCCACAGAGCGTTTGATATGCGGAAACTGCGATATCTTCGTTTGCGTGGGGTTTCCAGTTGAGATATGCATTTTCGGAGATAATCTTCATGATTCTGCTGTTACAAGTGTGCAGAATCACCGAAAACTCTGTTTTCGTGCTATTGAATGCGACAAACACGTTTTCTGGTGTTTTCCGCACTCCACAGTGCGTTTGATGTGCGGAAACAGGGATATCTTCGGTATCGTTGTTGTTTCCAGCTGAGATATGCATTTTCAGTGATAATCTTCATGAATCTGCTGTTACAAGTGCGCAGAATCACCGAAAACGCTGTTTTCGTGCTATTGAATGCGAAAAACTCGTTTTCTGGTGTTTTCAGCACTCCACAGTATGTTTGATATGCGGAAACTGCGATATCTTCGTTTGCGTGGGGTTTCCAGTTGAGATATGCATTTTCAGTGATAATCTTCATGATTCTGCTGTTACAAGTGTGCAGAATCTCCGAAATCGCTGTTTTCGCGCTATTGATTGCGAAGAACACGTTTTCTGGTGTTTTCAGCAGTCCACAGTGCGTTTGATATGCGGAAACTGCGATATCTTCGTATGCGTGGGGTTTCCAGTTGAGATATGCATTTTGAGTGATAATCTTCATGATTTTGCTGTTACAAGTGTGCAGAATCACCGAAATCGCTGTTTTCGCGCTATTGAATGCGAAAAACCACGTTCTCTGGTGTTTTCAGCTCCCGACAGTGCGTTTGATGTGCGGAAACAGGGATATCATCGTTTTCGTGGGGTTTCCAGCTGAGATATGCAATTTCCGTGATAATCTTCATGATTCTGCTGTTACAAGTGTGCAGAATCACCGAAAACCCTGTTTTCGTGCTATTGAATGCGAAAAACACGTTTTCTGGTGTTTTCAGCACTCCACTCTGTTATTGATATGCGGAAACTGCGATATCTCCGGTATCGTTGTTGTTTCCAGCTGAGATATGCATTTTCAGTGATAATCTTTATCATTCTGCTGTTACAAGTGTGCAGAATCACCGAAATCGCTGTTTTCGTGCTATTGAATGCGAAAAACACGTTTTCTGGTGTTTTCAGCACTCCACAGTGCGTTTGAAATTGCGGAAACTGCGATATCTTCGTATGCGTGGGGTTTCCAGTTGAGATATGCATTTTGAGTGATAATCTTCATGATTTTGCTGTTACAAGTGTGCAGAATCACCGAAATCGCTGTTTTCGCGCTATTGAATGCGAAAAACCACGTTCTCTGGTGTTTTCAGCTCCCGACAGTGCGTTTGATGTGCGGAAACTGCGATATCTTCGTTTGCGTGGGGTTTCCAGTTGAGATATGCATTTTCGGAGATAATCTTCATGATTCTGCTGTTACAAGTGTGCAGAATCTCCGAAATCGCTGTTTTCGTGCTATTGAATGCGAGAGTCACATTTCTGGTGTTTTCAGCACTCCACAGAGCGTTTGATATGCGGAAACTGCGATATCTTCGTTTGCGTGGGGTTTCCAGTTGAGATATGCATTTTCGGAGATAATCTTCATGATTCTGCTGTTACAAGTGTGCAGAATCACCGAAAACTCTGTTTTCGTGCTATTGAATGCGACAAACACGTTTTCTGGTGTTTTCCGCACTCCACAGTGCGTTTGATGTGCGGAAACAGGGATATCTTCGGTATCGTTGTTGTTTCCAGCTGAGATATGCATTTTCAGTGATAATCTTCATGAATCTGCTGTTACAAGTGCGCAGAATCACCGAAAACGCTGTTTTCGTGCTATTGAATGCGAAAAACTCGTTTTCTGGTGTTTTCAGCACTCCACAGTATGTTTGATATGCGGAAACTGCGATATCTTCGTTTGCGTGGGGTTTCCAGTTGAGATATGCATTTTCAGTGATAATCTTCATGATTCTGCTGTTACAAGTGTGCAGAATCTCCGAAATCGCTGTTTTCGCGCTATTGATTGCGAAGAACACGTTTTCTGGTGTTTTCAGCAGTCCACAGTGCGTTTGATATGCGGAAACTGCGATATCTTCGTATGCGTGGGGTTTCCAGTTGAGATATGCATTTTGAGTGATAATCTTCATGATTTTGCTGTTACAAGTGTGCAGAATCACCGAAATCGCTGTTTTCGCGCTATTGAATGCGAAAAACCACGTTCTCTGGTGTTTTCAGCTCCCGACAGTGCGTTTGATGTGCGGAAACAGGGATATCATCGTTTTCGTGGGGTTTCCAGCTGAGATATGCAATTTCCGTGATAATCTTCATGATTCTGCTGTTACAAGTGTGCAGAATCACCGAAAACCCTGTTTTCGTGCTATTGAATGCGAAAAACACGTTTTCTGGTGTTTTCAGCACTCCACTCTGTTATTGATATGCGGAAACTGCGATATCTCCGGTATCGTTGTTGTTTCCAGCTGAGATATGCATTTTCAGTGATAATCTTTATCATTCTGCTGTTACAAGTGTGCAGAATCACCGAAATCGCTGTTTTCGTGCTATTGAATGCGAAAAACACGTTTTCTGGTGTTTTCAGCACTCCACAGTGCGTTTGAAATTGCGGAAACTGCGATATCTTCGTTTGCGTGGGGTTTCCAGTTGAGATATGCATTTTCAGTGATAATCTTCATGATTCTGCTGTTACAAGTGTGCAGAATCACCGAAATCGCTGTTTTCGTGCTATTGAATGCGAAAAACACGTTTTCTGGTGTTTTCAGCACCCGACAGTGCGTTTGATGTGCGGAAACAGGGATATCTTCGTTTTCGTGGGGTTTCCAGCCGAGATATGCATTTTCAGTGATCATCTTCATGATTCTGCTGTTACAACTGTGCAGAATCACCGAAAACGCTGTTTTCGTGCTATTGAATGCGAAAAACACGTTTTCTGGTGTTTTCAGCACCCGACAGTGCGTTTGATGTGCGGAAACAGGGATATCTTCGTTTTCGTGGGGTTTCCAGTTGAGATATGCATTTTGAGTGATAATCTTCATGATTCTGCTGTTACAAGTGTGCAGAATCACCGAAATCGCTGTTTTCGCGCTATTGAATGCGAAAAACCACGTTCTCTGGTGTTTTCAGTTCCCGACAGTGCGTTTGATGTGCGGAAACAGGGATATCATCGTTTTCTTGGGGTTTCCAGCTGAGATATGCATTTTCAGTGATAATCTTTATCATTCTGGTGTTACAAGTGTGCAGAATCACCGAAATCGCTGTTTTCGTGCTATTGAATGCGAAAAACACGTTTTCTGGTGTTTTCAGCACTCCACAGTGCGTTTGATATGCGGAAACTGCGATATCTTCGTTTGCGTGGGGTTTCCAGTTGAGATATGCATTTTCAGTGATAATCTTCATGATTCTGCTGTTACAAGTGTGCAGAATCACCGAAATCGCTGTTTTCGTGCTATTGAATGCGAAAAACACGTTTTCTGGTGTTTTCAGCACCCGACAGTGCGTTTGATGTGCGGAAACAGGGATATCTTCGTTTTCGTGGGGTTTCCAGCCGAGATATGCATTTTCAGTGATCATCTTCATGATTCTGCTGTTACAACTGTGCAGAATCACCGAAAACGCTGTTTTCGAGCTATTGAATGCGAAAAACACGTTTTCTGGTGTTTTCAGCACCCGACAGTGCGTTTGATGTGCGGAAACAGGGATATCATCGTTTTCGTGGGGTTTCCAGTTGAGATATGCATTTTCAGTGATAATCTTCATGATTCTGCTGTTACAAGTGTGCAGAACCACCGATATCGCTGTTGTCGTGCTATTGAATGCGAAAAACACGTTTTCTGGTGTTTTCAGCACTCCACAGAGCGTTTGACATGCGGAAACTGCGATATCTTCGGTATCGTTGGGTTTCCAGCTGAGATATGCATTTTCAGTGATAATCTTCATGATTCTGCTGTTACAAGTGTGCAGAACCACCGAATACACTGTTTTCGTGCTATTAAATGCGAAAAGGCATGAATTCTGGTGTTTTCATCACTCCACAGTGCGTATGATATGCAGAACAGGCGATATCTTCGTTTGCGTGGAGTTTCCAACTGAGATATGCATTTTCTACGATAATCTTGGTGATTCTTCTGTGAGAAGTATGCAGAATCACCGAAATCGCAGTTTTCGTGCTATTTAATGCGAAAAGGAATGAATTCTGGTATTTTCATCACTCCACAGTGCGTATGATATGCAGAACAGTCGATATCTTCGTGTGGTTTCCAACTGAGATATGCATTTTCTACGATAATCTTGGTGATTCTTCCGTGAGAAGGATGCAGAATCACCGAAATCGCAGTTTTCGTGCTATTTAAAGCGACAAAGCACGTATTCTGGTGACTTCAGCATTGCACAGTGCGTATGTTATTTAGAACAGGTGATATCTTCGTTTGCGTGGGGTTTCCAACTGAGATATGCGTTTTCTACGATAATCTTGGTGATTCTTTCGTGAGAAGTATGCAGAATCACCGAAATCGCAGTTTTCTTCACATTTAATGCGAAAAAAACACGCATTGTGGTGTTTTCAGCACTTCACAGTGCGTATGATATGCAAAACATGCTATATATATGCGTTTCGTGTGGTTTCCAACTGAGAAGTGCATTTTCTACGATAATCTTGGTTTTTCTTCCGTGAGAAGTATGCAGAATCACAGAAATCGCTGTTTTCGTGATATTTAATGCGAAAAGACATGAATTCTAGTGTTTTCATCACTCCACAGTGCGTATGATATGCAGAACAGGCGATATCTTCGTTTGCGTGGGGTTTCCAACTGAGATATGCATTTTCTACGATAATCTTGGTGATTCTTCTGTGAGAAGTATGCAGAATCACCGAAATCGCAGTTTTCGTGCTATTAAATGCGAAAAGGCATGAATTCTGGTGTTTTCATCACTCCACAGTGCGTATGATATGCAGAACAGGCGATATCTTCGTTTGCGTGGAGTTTCCAACTGAGATATGCATTTTCTACGATAATCTTGGTGATTCTTCTGTGAGAAGTATGCAGAATCACCGAAATCGCAGTTTTCGTGCTATTTAATGCGAAAAGACATGAATTCTGGTGTTTTCATCACTCCACAGTGCGTATGATATGCAGAACCGGCGATATCTTCGTTTGCGTGGGGTTTCCAACTGAGACATGCATTTTCTACGATAATTTTGGCGATTCTTCTGTGAGATGTATGCAGAATCACCGAAATCGCAGTTTTCGTGGTATGTATTGCAACAAAGTACGTATTCTGGTGTTTTCAGCACTCCACAGTGCGTATGATATGCAAAACATGCTATATATATGCGTTTCGTGTGGTTTCCAACTGAGATGTGCATTTTCTACGATAATCTTGGTTTTTCTTCCGTGAGAAGTATGCAGAATCACAGAAATCGCAGTTTTCGTGATATTGAATGCGACAAGGTACGTATTCTGGTGTCTTCAGCACTCCACAGTGCGTATGTTATGCAGAACAGGCGATATCTTCGTTTGCGTGGAGTTTCCAACTGAGATATGCATTTTCTACGATAATCTTGGTGATTCTTCTGTGAGAAGTATGCAGAATCACCGAAATCGCAGTTTTCGTGCTACTTAATGCGAAAAGGAATGAATTCTGGTATTTTCATCACTCCACAGTGCGTATGATATGCAGAACAGTCGATATCTTCGTGTGGTTTCCAACTGAGATATGCATTTTCTACGATAATCTTGGTGATTCTTCCGTGAGAAGTAAGCAGAATCGGCGAAATCGCAGTTTTCGTGATATTTAATGCGACAAGACATGAATTCTGGTATTTTCATCACTCCACAGTGCGTATGATATGCAGAACAGGCGATATCTTCGTTTGCGTGGGGTTTCCAACTGAGATATGCATTTTCTACGATAATCTTGGTGATTCTTCTGTGAGAAGTATGCAGAATCACCGAAATCGCAGTTTTCGTGCTATTAAATGCGAAAAGGCATGAATTCTGGTGTTTTCATCACTCCACAGTGCGTATGATATGCAGAACAGGCGATATCTTCGTTTGCGTGGAGTTTCCAACTGAGATATGCATTTTCTACGATAATCTTGGTGATTCTTCTGTGAGAAGTATGCAGAATCACCGAAATCGCAGTTTTCGTGCTATTTAATGCGAAAAGGAATGAATTCTGGTATTTACATCACTCCACAGTGCGTATGATATGCAGAACAGTCGATATCTTCGTGTGGTTTCCAACTGAGATATGCATTTTCTACGATAATCTTGGTGATTCTTCCGTGAGAAGGATGCAGAATCACCGAAATCGCAGTTTTCGTGCTATTTAAAGCGACAAAGCACGTATTCTGGTGACTTCAGCATTGCACAGTGCGTATGATAAGCAAAGCCGGCGACATCTTCGTTTACGTGGTGTTTCCAGCTGAGATATGCATTTTCTACAATAATCTTGGTATTCTTCAGCGAGAAGTATGCAGAATAACCAAAATCACTTGTTTTCCTGCTACTTAATACGATAAAACATATTTTCTGGTGTTTTCAGCACTCCACAGTGCGTATGATGTGTAGAACCGGCGATATCTTCGCTTTCGTATGGTTTCCAACTGAGACATGCATTTTCTACGATACTCTTGGTGATTCTTCTGTGAGAAGTATGCAGAATCACAGACATCGCTGTTTTCGTGATATTTAATGCGAAAAGACATGAATTCTAGTGTTTTCATCACTCCACAGTGCGTATGATATGCAGAACAGGCGATATCTTCGTTTGCGTGGGGTTTCCAACTGAGATATGCATTTTCTACGATAATCTTGGTGATTCTTCTGTGAGAAGTATGCAGAATCAGCGAAATCGCAGTTTTCGTGCTATTTAATGCGAAAAGACGTGAATTCTGGTGTTTTCATCACTCCACAGTGCGCATGATATGCAGAACAGGCGATATCTTCGTTTGCGTGGGGTTTCCAACTGAGATATGCATTTTCTTCGATAATCTTGGTGATTCTTCTGTGAGAAGTATGCAGAATCACCGAAATCGCAGTTTTCGTGCAATTTAATGCGAAAAGACATGAATTCTGGTGTTTTCATCACTTCACAGTGCGCATGATATGCAGAACAGTCGATATCTTCGATTTCGTGGGGTTTCCAACTGAGATATGCATTTTCTACGATAAATCTTGGTGATTCTTCTGCGAGACATATGCAGAATCAGCGAAATCGCAGTTTTCGAGCTATTTAATGCGAAAAGACATGAATGATGGTGTTTTCATCACTCCACAGTGCGCATGATATGCAGAACAGGCGACATCTTCGTTTGCGTGGGGTTTCAAACTGAGATATGCATTTTCTACGATAATCTTGGTGATTCTTCTGTGAGAAGTATGCAGAATCACCGAAATCGCAGATTTCGTGATATTTAATGCGACAAAGTACGTTTTCTGGTGTTTTCTGCACTCCACAGTGCGTATGATATGCAAAACATGCTATATATATGCGTTTCGTGTGGTTTCCTACTGAGATGTGCATTTTCTACGATAATCTTGGTTTTTCTTGCGTGAGAAGTATGCAGAATCACAGAAATCGCAGTTTTCGTGATATTTAATGCGACAAGGTACGTATTCTGGTGTCTTCAGCACTCCACAGTGCGTATGTTATTTAGAACAGGTGATATCTTCGTTTGCGTGGGGTTTCCAACTGAGATATGCGTTTTCTACGATAATCTTGGTGATTCTTTCGTGAGAAGTATGCAGAATCACCGAAATCGCAGTTTTCTTCACATTTAATGCGAAAAAAACACGCATTGTGGTGTTTTCAGCACTCCACAGTGAGTATGATATGCAAAACATGCTATATATATGCGTTTCGTGTGGTTTCCAACTGAGAAGTGCATTTTCTACGATAATCTTGGTTTTTCTTCCGTGAGAAGTATGCAGAATCACAGAAATCGCTGTTTTCGTGATATTTAATGCGAAAAGACATGAATTCTAGTGTTTTCATCACTCCACAGTGCGTATGATATGCAGAACAGGCGATATCTTCGTTTGCGTGGGGTTTCCAACTGAGATATGCATTTTCTACGATAATCTTGGTGATTCTTCTGTGAGAAGTATGCAGAATCACCGAAATCGCAGTTTTCGTGCTATTAAATGCGAAAAGGCATGAATTCTGGTGTTTTCATCACTCCACAGTGCGTATGATATGCAGAACAGGCGATATCTTCGTTTGCGTGGAGTTTCCAACTGAGATATGCATTTTCTACGATAATCTTGGTGATTCTTCTGTGAGAAGTATGCAGAATCACCGAAATCGCAGTTTTCGTGCTATTTAATGCGAAAAGACATGAATTCTGGTGTTTTCATCACTCCACAGTGCGTATGATATGCAGAACCGGCGATATCTTCGTTTGCGTGGGGTTTCCAACTGAGATATGCATTTTCTACGATAATTTTGGCGATTCTTCTGTGAGATGTATGCAGAATCACCGAAATCGCAGTTTTCGTGGTATGTATTGCAACAAAGTACGTATTCTGGTGTTTTCAGCACTCCACAGTGCGTATGATATGCAAAACATGCTATATATATGCGTTTCGTGTGGTTTCCAACTGAGATGTGCATTTTCTACGATAATCTTGGTTTTTCTTCCGTGAGAAGCATGCAGAATCACAGAAATCGCAGTTTTCGTGATATTGAATGCGACAAGGTACGTATTCTGGTGTCTTCAGCACTCCACAGTGCGTATGTTATGCAGAACAGGTGATATCTTCGTTTGCGTGGGGTTTCCAACTGAGATATGCGCTTTCTACGATAATCTTGGTGATTCTTCTGTGAGAAGTATGCAGAATCACAGAAATCGCAGTTTTCGTGATATTTAATGCGACAAGGTACGTATTCTGGTGTCTTCAGCACTCCACAGTGCGTATGTTATGCAGAACAGGTGATATCTTCGTTTGCGTGGGGTTTCCAACTGAGATATGCGTTTTCTACGATAATCTTGGTGATTCTTCTGTGAGAAGTATGCAGAATCACAGAAATCGCATTTTTCGTGATATTTAATGCGACAAAGAACGTATTCTGGTGTCTTCAGCACTCCACAGTGCGTATGTTATGCAGAACAGGTGATATATTCGTTTGCGTGGGGTTTCCAACTGAGATATGCGTTTTCTACGATAATCTTGGTGATTCTTCCGTGAGAAGTATGCAGAATCAGCGAAATCGCAGTTTTCGTGATATTTAATGCGACAAAGTACGTTTTCTGGTGTTTTCTGCACTCCACAGTGCGTATGATATGCAAAACATGCGATATCTTCGTTTGCGTGGAGTTTCCAACTGAGATATGCATTTTCTACGATAATCTTGGTGATTCTTCTGTGAGAAGTATGCAGAATCACCGAAATCGCAGTTTTCGTGCTATTTAATGCGAAAAGGAATGAATTCTGGTATTTTCATCACTCCACAGTGCGTATGATATGCAGAACAGTCGATATCTTCGTGTGGTTTCCAACTGAGATATGCATTTTCTACGATAATCTTGGTGATTCTTCCGTGAGAAGGATGCAGAATCACCGAAATCGCAGTTTTCGTGCTATTTAAAGCGACAAAGCACGTATTCTGGTGACTTCAGCATTGCACAGTGCGTATGATAAGCAAAGCCGGCGACATCTTCGTTTACGTGGTGTTTCCAGCTGAGATATGCATTTTCTACAATAATCTTGGTATTCTTCAGCGAGAAGTATGCAGAATAACCAAAATCACTTGCTTTCGTGCTACTTAATACGATAAAACATATTTTCTGGTGTTTTCAGCACTCCACAGTGCGTATGATGTGTAGAACCGGCGATATCTTCGCTTTCGTATGGTTTCCAACTGAGACATGCATTTTCTACGATACTCTTGGTGATTCTTCTGTGAGAAGTATGCAGAATCACAGACATCGCTGTTTTCGTGATATTTAATGCGAAAAGACATGAATTCTAGTGTTTTCATCACTCCACAGTGCGTATGATATGCAGAACAGGCGATATCTTCGTTTGCGTGGGGTTTCCAACTGAGATATGCATTTTCTACGATAATCTTGGTGATTCTTCTGTGAGAAGTATGCAGAATCAGCGAAATCGCACTTTTCGTGCAATTTAATGCGAAAAGACATGAATTCTGGTGTTTTCATCACTTCACAGTGCGCATGATATGCAGAACAGTCGATATCTTCGATTTCGTGGGGTTTCCAACTGAGATATGCATTTTCTACGATAAATCTTGGTGATTCTTCTGCGAGACATATGCAGAATCAGCGAAATCGCAGTTTTCGAGCTATTTAATGCGAAAAGACATGAATGATGGTGTTTTCATCACTCCACAGTGCGCATGATATGCAGAACAGGCGACATCTTCGTTTGCGTGGGGTTTCAAACTGAGATATGCATTTTCTACGATAATCTTGGTGATTCTTCTGTGAGAAGTATGCAGAATCACCGAAATCGCAGATTTCGTGATATTTAATGCGACAAAGTACGTTTTCTGGTGTTTTCTGCACTCCACAGTGCGTATGATATGCAAAACATGCTATATATATGCGTTTCGTGTGGTTTCCTACTGAGATGTGCATTTTCTACGATAATCTTGGTTTTTCTTGCGTGAGAAGTATGCAGAATCACAGAAATCGCAGTTTTCGTGATATTTAATGCGTCAAGGTACGTATTCTGGTGTCTTCAGCACTCCACAGTGCGTATGTTATTTAGAACAGGTGATATCTTCGTTTGCGTGGGGTTTCCAACTGAGATATGCGTTTTCTACGATAATCTTGGTGATTCTTTAGTGAGAAGTATGCAGAATCACCGAAATCGCAGTTTTCTTCACATTTAATGCGAAAAAAACACGCATTGTGGTGTTTTCAGCACTCCACAGTGCGTATGATATGCAAAACATGCTATATATATGCGTTTCGTGTGGTTTCCAACTGAGAAGTGCATTTTCTACGATAATCTTCGTTTTTCTTCCGTGAGAAGTATGCAGAATCACAGAAATCGCTGTTTTCGTGATATTTAATGCGAAAAGACATGAATTCTAGTGTTTTCATCACTCCACAGTGCGTATGACATGCAGAACAGGCGATATCTTCGTTTGCGTGGGGTTTCCAACTGAGATATGCATTTTCTACGATAATCTTGGTGATTCTTCTGTGAGAAGTATGCAGAATCACCGAAATCGCAGTTTTCGTGCTATTAAATGCGAAAAGGCATGAATTCTGGTGTTTTCATCACTCCACAGTGCGTATGATATGCAGAACAGGCGATATCTTCGTTTGCGTGGAGTTTCCAACTGAGATATGCATTTTCTACGATAATCTTGGTGATTCTTCTGTGAGAAGTATGCAGAATCACCGAAATCGCAGTTTTCGTGCTATTTAATGCGAAAAGACATGAGTTCTGGTGTTTTCATCACTCCACAGTGCGTATGATATGCAGAACCGGCGATATCTTCGTTTGCGTGGGGTTTCCAACTGAGATATGCATTTTCTACGATAATTTTGGCGATTCTTCTGTGAGATGTATGCAGAATCACCGAAATCGCAGTTTTCGTGGTATGTATTGCAACAAAGTACGTATTCTGGTGTTTTCAGCACTCCACAGTGCGTATGATATGCAAAACATGCTATATATATGCGTTTCGTGTGGTTTCCAACTGAGATGTGCATTTTCTACGATAATCTTGGTTTTTCTTCCGTGAGAAGTATGCAGAATCACAGAAATCGCAGTTTTCGTGATATTGAATGCGACAAGGTACGTATTCTGGTGTCTTCAGCACTCCACAGTGCGTATGTTATGCAGAACAGGTGATATCTTCGTTTGCGTGGGGTTTCCAACTGAGATATGCGCTTTCTACGATAATCTTGGTGATTCTTCTGTGAGAAGTATGCAGAATCACAGAAATCGCAGTTTTCGTGATATTTAATGCGACAAGGTACGTATTCTGGTGTCTTCAGCACTCCACAGTGCGTATGTTATGCAGAACAGGTGATATCTTCGTTTGCGTGGGGTTTCCAACTGAGATATGCGTTTTCTACGATAATCTTGGTGATTCTTCCGTGAGAAGTATGCAGAATCAGCGAAATCGCAGTTTTCGTGATATTTAATGCGAAAAGACATGAATTCTGGTGTTTTCAGGACTCCACAGTGCGTATGCTATGCAGAACAGGCGATATATATGCATTTCGTGTGGTTTCCAACTGAGATATGCATTTTCTACGATAATCTTGGTGATTCTTCCGTGAGAAGTATGCAGAATCAGCGAAATCGCAGTTTTCGTGATATTTAATGCGAAAAGACATGAATTCTGGTGTTTTCAGGACTCCTCAGTGCGTATGATATGCAGAACAGGCGATATCTTCGTTTGCGTGGGGTTTCCAACTGAGATATGCGTTTTCTACGATAATCTTGGTGATTCTTCCGTGAGAAGTATGCAGAATCACCGAAATCGCAGTTTTCTTCACATTTAATGCGAAAAAAACACGCATTCTGGTGTTTTCAGCACTCCACAGTGCGTTTGATATGCAAAACATGCTATATATATGCGTTTCGTGTGGTTTCCAACTGAGATGTGCATTTTCTACGATAATCTTGGTTTTTCTTCCGTGAGAAGTATGCTGAATCACAGAAATCGCAGTTTTCGTGATATTTAATGCGACAAGGTACGTATTCTGGTGTTTTCAGCACTTCACAGTGCGTACGATATGCAGAACAGGCGATATCTTCGTTTGCGTGGGGTTTCCAACTGAGATATGCGTTTTCTACGATAATCTTGGTGATTCTTCCGTGAGAAGTATGCAGAATCAGCAAAATCGCAGTTTTCGTGATATTTAATGCGAAAAGACATGAATTCTGGTGTTTTCAGGACTCCACAGTGCGTATGATATGCAGAACAGGCGATATCTTCGTTTGCGTGGGGTTTCCAACTGAGATATGCGTTTTCTACGATAATCTTGGTGATTCTTCCGTGAGAAGTATGCAGAATCACCGAAATCGCAGTTTTCTTCACATTTAATGCGAAAAAAACACGCATTCTGGTGTTTTCAGCACTCCACAGTGCGTACGATATGCAAAACATGCTATATATATGCGTTTCGTGTGGTTTCCAACTGAGATGTGCATTTTCTACGATAATCTTGGTTTTTCTTCCGTGAGAAGTATGCAGAATCACAGAAATCGCAGTTTTCGTGATATTTAATGCGACAAGGTACGTATTCTGGTGTCTTCAGCACTCCACAGTGCGTATGTTATGCAGAACAGGTGATATCTTCGTTTGCGTGGGGTTTCCAACTGAGATATGCGTTTTCTACGATAATCTTGGTGATTCTTCTGTGAGAAGTATGCAGAATCACAGAAATCGCAGTTTACGTGATATTTAATGCGACAAAGTACGTATTCTGGTGTCTTCAGCACTCCACAGTGCGTATGTTATGCAGAACAGGTGATATCTTCTTTTGCGTGGGGTTTCCAACTGAGATATGCGTTTTCTACGATAATCTTGGTGATTCTTCCGTGAGAAGTATGCAGAATCAGCGAAATCGCAGTTTTCGTGATATTTAATGCGAAAAGACATGAATTCTGGAGTTTTCATCACTCCACAGTGCGTATGATATGCAGAACACGCGATATCTTCGTTTTCGTGGGGATTCCAACTGAGATATGCATTTTCTACGATAATCTTGGTGAGTCTTCCGTGAGAAGTATGCAGAATCACCGAAATCGCAGTTTTCGTGCTTTTTAATGCGAAAAGACATGTATTCTGGAGTTTTCAGCACTCCACAGTGTGTATGATATGCAGAACAGGCGATATCTTCGTTTTCTTGGGGTGCCCAGCTGAGATATGCATTTTCTACGATAATCTTGGTGATTGTTCTACTAGAAGTATGCAGAATCACCGAAATCACTTGTTTTCGTGCTACTTAATGCGATGAAACGTGTATTCTGGTGTTTTCAGCACTACACAGTGCGTATGTAATGCAGAACAGGCGATATCTTGGTGTGGTTTCCAACTGAGATATGCATTTCTACGATAATCTTGGTTATTCTTCCGTGAGAAGTATGCAGAATCACCGAAATCGCAGTTTTCGTGATATTTAATGCGACAAAGTACGTATTCTGGTGTTTTCAGCACTCCACAGTGCGTATGATATGCAGAACAGGAGATATATATGCATTTCGTGTGGTTTCCAACTGAGATATGCATTTTCTACGATAATCTTGGTGATTCTTCCGTGAGAAGTATGCAGAATCACCGAAATCGCAGTTTTCGTGCTATTTAATGCGAAAAGACATGAATTCTGGTGTTTTCATCACTCCACAGTGCGTATGATATGCAGAACAGGCGATATCTTCGTTTGCGTGGGGTTTCCAACTGAGATATGCATTTTCTACGATAATTTTGGCGATTCTTCTGTGAGATGTATGCAGAATCACCGAAATCGCAGTTTTGTGGTATGTAATGCAACAAAGTACGTATTCTGGTGTTTTCAGCACTTCACAGTGCGTACGATATGCAGAACAGGCGACATATATGCATTTCGTGTGGTTTCCAACTGAGATATGCATTTTCTACGATAATCTTGGTGATTCTTCCGTGAGAAGTATGCAGAATCAGCGAAATCGCAGTTTTCGTGATATTTAATGCGAAAAGACATGAATTCTGGTGTTTTCAGGACTCCACAGTGCGTATGATATGCAGAACAGGCGATATCTTCGTTTGCGTGGGGTTTCCAACTGAGATATGCGTTTTCTACGATAATCTTGGTGATTCTTCCGTGAGAAGTATGCAGAATCACCGAAATCGAAATTTTCTTCACATTTAATGCGAAAAAACACGCATTCCGGTGTTTTCAGCACTCCACAGTGCGTATCATATGCAAAACATGCTATATATATGCGTTTCGTGTGGTTTCGAACTGAGATGTGCATTTTCTACGATAATCTTGGTTTTTCTTCCGTGAGAAGTATGCTGAATCACAGAAATCGCAGTTTTCGTGATATTTAATGCGACAAGGTACGTATTCTGGTGTTTTCAGCACTTCACAGTGCGTACGATATGCAGAACAGGCGATATCTTCGTTTGCGTGGGGTTTCCAACTGAGATATGCGTTTTCTACGATAATCTTGGTGATTCTTCCGTGAGAAGTATGCAGAATCAGCAAAATCGCAGTTTTCGTGATATTTAATGCGAAAAGACATGAATTCTGGTGTTTTCAGGACTCCACAGTGCGTATGATATGCAGAACAGGCGATATCTTCGTTTGCGTGGGGTTTCCAACTGAGATATGCGTTTTCTACGATAATCTTGGTGATTCTTCCGTGAGAAGTATGCAGAATCACCGAAATCGCAGTTTTCTTCACATTTAATGCGAAAAAAACACGCATTCTGGTGTTTTCAGCACTCCACAGTGCGTACGATATGCAAAACATGCTATATATATGCGTTTCGTGTGGTTTCCAACTGAGATGTGCATTTTCTACGATAATCTTGGTTTTTCTTCCGTGAGAAGTATGCAGAATCACAGAAATCGCAGTTTTCGTGATATTTAATGCGACAAGGTACGTATTCTGGTGTCTTCAGCACTCCACAGTGCGTATGTTATGCAGAACAGGTGATATCTTCGTTTGCGTGGGGTTTCCAACTGAGATATGCGTTTTCTACGATAATCTTGGTGATTCTTCTGTGAGAAGTATGCAGAATCACAGAAATCGCAGTTTACGTGATATTTAATGCGACAAAGTACGTATTCTGGTGTCTTCAGCACTCCACAGTGCGTATGTTATGCAGAACAGGTGATATCTTCTTTTGCGTGGGGTTTCCAACTGAGATATGCGTTTTCTACGATAATCTTGGTGATTCTTCCGTGAGAAGTATGCAGAATCAGCGAAATCGCAGTTTTCGTGATATTTAATGCGAAAAGACATGAATTCTGGAGTTTTCATCACTCCACAGTGCGTATGATATGCAGAACACGCGATATCTTCGTTTTCGTGGGGATTCCAACTGAGATATGCATTTTCTACGATAATCTTGGTGAGTCTTCCGTGAGAAGTATGCAGAATCACCGAAATCGCAGTTTTCGTGCTTTTTAATGCGAAAAGACATGTATTCTGGAGTTTTCAGCACTCCACAGTGTGTATGATATGCAGAACAGGCGATATCTTCGTTTTCTTGGGGTGCCCAGCTGAGATATGCATTTTCTACGATAATCTTGGTGATTGTTCTACTAGAAGTATGCAGAATCACCGAAATCACTTGTTTTCGTGCTACTTAATGCGATGAAACGTGTATTCTGGTGTTTTCAGCACTACACAGTGCGTATGTAATGCAGAACAGGCGATATCTTGGTGTGGTTTCCAACTGAGATATGCATTTCTACGATAATCTTGGTTATTCTTCCGTGAGAAGTATGCAGAATCACCGAAATCGCAGTTTTCGTGATATTTAATGCGACAAAGTACGTATTCTGGTGTTTTCAGCACTCCACAGTGCGTATGATATGCAGAACAGGAGATATATATGCATTTCGTGTGGTTTCCAACTGAGATATGCATTTTCTACGATAATCTTGGTGATTCTTCCGTGAGAAGTATGCAGAATCACCGAAATCGCAGTTTTCGTGCTATTTAATGCGAAAAGACATGAATTCTGGTGTTTTCATCACTCCACAGTGCGTATGATATGCAGAACAGGCGATATCTTCGTTTGCGTGGGGTTTCCAACTGAGATATGCATTTTCTACGATAATTTTGGCGATTCTTCTGTGAGATGTATGCAGAATCACCGAAATCGCAGTTTTGTGGTATGTAATGCAACAAAGTACGTATTCTGGTGTTTTCAGCACTTCACAGTGCGTACGATATGCAGAACAGGCGACATATATGCATTTCGTGTGGTTTCCAACTGAGATATGCATTTTCTACGATAATCTTGGTGATTCTTCCGTGAGAAGTATGCAGAATCAGCGAAATCGCAGTTTTCGTGATATTTAATGCGAAAAGACATGAATTCTGGTGTTTTCAGGACTCCACAGTGCGTATGATATGCAGAACAGGCGATATCTTCGTTTGCGTGGGGTTTCCAACTGAGATATGCGTTTTCTACGATAATCTTGGTGATTCTTCCGTGAGAAGTATGCAGAATCACCGAAATCGAAATTTTCTTCACATTTAATGCGAAAAAACACGCATTCCGGTGTTTTCAGCACTCCACAGTGCGTATCATATGCAAAACATGCTATATATATGCGTTTCGTGTGGTTTCGAACTGAGATGTGCATTTTCTACGATAATCTTGGTTTTTCTTCCGTGAGAAGTATGCAGAATCACAGAAATCGCAGTTTTCGTGCTATTTAATGCGAAAAGACATGAATTCTGGTGTTTTCAACACTCCACAGTGCGTATGATATGCAGAACAGGCGATATCTTCGTTTGCGTGGGGTTTCCAACTGAGATATGCATTTTCTACGATAATTTTGGCGATTCTTCTGTGAGATGTATGCAGAATCACCGAAATCGCAGTTTTCGTGGTATGTAATGCAACAAAGTACGTATTCTGGTGTTTTCATCACTCCACAGTGCGTATGATATGCAGAACAGGTGATATCTTCGTTTGCGTGGAGTTTCCAACTGAGATATGCATTTTCTACGATAATTTTGGCGATTCTTCTGTGAGATGTATGCAGAATCACCGAAATCGCAGTTTTCGTGGTATGTAATGCAACAAAGAACGTATTCTGGTGTTTTCAGCACTCCATAGTGCGTACGATATGCAAAACATGCTATATATATGCGTTTCGTGTGGTTTCCAACTGAGATGTGCATTTTCTACGATAATCTTGGTTTTTCTTCCGTGAGAAGTATGCAGAATCACAGAAATCGCAGTTTTCGTGCTATTTAATGCGAAAAGACATGAATTCTGGTGTTTTCATCACTCCACAGAGCGTATGATATGCAGAACAGGTGATATCTTCGTTTGCGTGGGGTTTCCAACTGAGATATGCGTTTTCTACGATAATCTTGGTGATTCTTCTGTGAGAAGTATGCAGAATCACAGAAATCGCAGTTTTCGTGATATTTAATGCGACAAAGTACGTATTCTGGTGTCTTCAGCACTCCACAGTGCGTATGTTATGCAGAACAGGTGATATCTTCGTTTGCGTGGGGTTTCCAACTGAGATATGCGTTTTCTACGATAATCTTGGTGATTCTTCCGTGAGAAGTATGCAGAATCAGCGAAATCGCAGTTTTCGTGATATTTAATGCGAAAAGACATGAATTCTAGTGTTTTCATTACTCCACAGTGCGTATGATATGCAGAACAGGCGATATCTTCGTTTGCGTGGGGTTTCCAACTGAGATATGCGTTTTCTACGATAATCTTGGTGATTCTTCTGTGAGAAGTATGCAGAATCACCGAAATCACTTGTTTTCGTGCTTCTTAATGCGATAAAACATGTATTCTGGTGTTTTCAGCACTCCACAGTGCATATGACATGCAGAACAGGCGATATCTTCGTTTGCGAGGGGATTCCAACTGAGGTATGCATTTTCTACGATAGTCTTGGTGATTCTTCCGTGAGAAGTATGCAGAATCAGTCAAATCGCAGTTTTCGTGATATTTAATGCGAAAAGACATGAATTCTGGTGTTTTAAGGACTCCACAGTGCGTATGATATGCAGAACAGGCGATATCTTCGTTTGCGTGGGGTTTCCAACTGAGATATGCGTTTTCTACGATAATCTTGGTGATTCTTCCGTGAGAAGTATGCAGAATCAGCTAAATCGCAGTTTTCGTGATATTTAATGCGAAAAGACCTGAATTCTGGTGTTTTCAGGACTCCACAGTGCGTATGATATGCAGAACTGGCGATATCTTCGTTTGCGTGGGGTTTCCAACTGAGATATGCGTTTTCTACGATAATCTTGGTGATTCTTCCGTGATAAGTATGCAGAATCAGCGAAATCGCAGTTTTCGTGATATTTAATGCGAAAAGACATGAATTCTGGTGTTTTCAGGACTCCACAGTGCGTATGATATGCAGAACAGGCGTTATCATCGTTTGCGTGGGGTTTCCAACTGAGATATGCGTTTTCTACGATAATCTTGGTGATTGTTCCGTGAGAAGTATGCAGAATCAGCGAAATCGCAGTTTTCGTGATATTTAATGCGAAAAGACCTGAATTCTGGTGTTTTCAGGACTCCACAGTGCGTATGATATGCAGAACAGGCGATATCTTCGTTTGCGTGGGGTTTCCAACTGAGATATGCGTTTTCTACGATAGTCTTGGTTTTTCTTCCGTGAGAAGTATGCAGAATCACAGAAATCGCAGTTTTCGTGATATTTAATGCGACAAGGTACGTATTCTGGTGTCTTCAGCACTCCACAGTGCGTATGTTATGCAGAACAGGTGATATCTTCGTTTGCGTGGGGTTTCCAACTGAGATATGCGTTTTCTACGATAATCTTGGTGATTCTTCTGTGAGAAGTATGCAGAATCACAGAAATCGCAGTTTTCGTGATATTTAATGCGACAAAGTACGTATTCTGGTGTCTTCAGCACTCCACAGTGCGTATGTTATGCAGAACAGGTTATATTTTCTTTTGCGTGGGGTTTCCAAATGAGATATGCGTTTTCTACGATAATCTTGGTGATTCTTCCGTGAGAAGTATGCAGAATCAGCGAAATCGCAGTTTTCGTGATATTTAATGCGAAAAGACATGAATTCTGGAGTTTTCATCACTCCACAGTGCGTATGATATGCAGAACACGCGATATCTTCGTTTTCGTGGGGATTCCAACTGAGATATGCATTTTCTACGATAATCTTGGTGAGTCTTCCGTGAGAAGTATGCAGAATCACCGAAATCGCAGTTTTCGTGCTTTTTAATGCGAAAAGACATGTATTCTGGAGTTTTCAGCACTCCACAGTGTGTATGATATGCAGAACAGGCGATATCTTCGTTTTCTTGGGGTGCCCAGCTGAGATATGCATTTTCTACGATAATCTTGGTGATTGTTCTACTAGAAGTATGCAGAATCACCGAAATCACTTGTTTTCGTGCTACTTAATGCGATGAAACGTGTATTCTGGTGTTTTCAGCACTACACAGTGCGTATGTAATGCAGAACAGGCGATATCTTGGTGTGGTTTCCAACTGAGATATGCATTTCTACGATAATCTTGGTTATTCTTCCGTGAGAAGTATGCAGAATCACCGAAATCGCAGTTTTCGTGATATTTAATGCGACAAAGTACGTATTCTGGTGTTTTCAGCACTCCACAGTGCGTATGATATGCAGAACAGGCGATATATATGCATTTCGTGTGGTTTCCAACTGAGATATGCATTTTCTACGATAATCTTGGTGATTCTTCCGTGAGAAGTATGCAGAATCACCGAAATCGCAGTTTTCGTGCTATTTAATGCGAAAAGACATGAATTCTGGTGTTTTCATCACTCCACAGTGCGTATGATATGCAGAACAGGCGATATCTTCGTTTGCGTGGGGTTTCCAACTGAGATATGCATTTTCTACGATAATTTTGGCGATTCTTCTGTGAGATGTATGCAGAATCACCGAAATCGCAGTTTTCGTGGTATGTAATGCAACAAAGTACGTATTCTGGTGTTTTCAGCACTTCACAGTGCGTACGATATGCAGAACAGGCGACATATATGCATTTCGTGTGGTTTCCAACTGAGATATGCATTTTCTACGATAATCTTGGTGATTCTTCCGTGAGAAGTATGCAGAATCAGCGAAATCGCAGTTTTCGTGATATTTAATGCGAAAAGACATGAATTCTGGTGTTTTCAGGACTCCACAGTGCGTATGATATGCAGAACAGGCGATATCTTCGTTTGCGTGGGGTTTCCAACTGAGATATGCGTTTTCTACGATAATCTTGGTGATTCTTCCGTGAGAAGTATGCAGAATCACCGAAATCGAAATTTTCTTCACATTTAATGCGAAAAAACACGCATTCCGGTGTTTTCAGCACTCCACAGTGCGTATCATATGCAAAACATGCTATATATATGCGTTTCGTGTGGTTTCGAACTGAGATGTGCATTTTCAACGATAATCTTGGTTTTTCTTCCGTGAGAAGTATGCAGAATCACAGAAATCGCAGTTTTCGTGCTATTTAATGCGAAAAGACATGAATTCTGGTGTTTTCAACACTCCACAGTGACTATGATATGCAGAACAGGCGATATCTTCGTTTGCGCGGGGTTTCCAACTGAGATATGCATTTTCTACGATAATTTTGGCGATTCTTCTGTGAGATGTATGCAGAATCACCGAAATCGCAGTTTTCGTGGTATGTAATGCAACAAAGTACGTATTCTGGTGTTTTCAGCACTCCATAGTGCGTACGATATGCAAAACATGCTATATATATGCGTTTCGTGTGGTTTCCAACTGAGATGTGCATTTTCTACGATAATCTTGGTTTTTCTTCCGTGAGAAGTATGCAGAATCACAGAAATCGCAGTTTTCGTGCTATTTAATGCGAAAAGACATGAATTCTGGTGTTTTCATCACTCCACAGAGCGTATGATATGCAGAACAGGTGATATCTTCGTTTGCGTGGGGTTTCCAACTGAGATATGCATTTTCTACGATAATTTTGGCGATTCTTCTGTGAGATGTATGCAGAATCACCGAAATCGCAGTTTTCGTGGTATGTAATGCAACAAAGTACGTATTCTGGTGTTTTCATCACTCCACAGAGCGTATGATATGCAGAACAGGTGATATCTTCGTTTGCGTGGGGTTTCCAACTGAGATATGCGTTTTCTACGATAATCTTGGTGATTCTTCTGTGAGAAGTATGCAGAATCACAGAAATCGCAGTTTTCGTGATATTTAATGCGACAAAGTACGTATTCTGGTGTCTTCAGCACTCCACAGTGCGTATGTTATGCAGAACAGGTGATATCTTCGTTTGCGTGGGGTTTCCAACTGAGATATGCGTTTTCTACGATAATCTTGGTGATTCTTCCGTGAGAAGTATGCAGAATCAGCGAAATCGCAGTTTTCGTGATATTTAATGCGAAAAGACATGAATTCTAGTGTTTTCATTACTCCACAGTGCGTATGATATGCAGAACAGGCGATATCTTCGTTTGCGTGGGGTTTCCAACTGAGATATGCGTTTTCTACGATAATCTTGGTGATTCTTCTGTGAGAAGTATGCAGAATCACCGAAATCACTTGTTTTCGTGCTTCTTAATGCGATAAAACATGTATTCTGGTGTTTTCAGCACTCCACAGTGCATATGACATGCAGAACAGGCGATATCTTCGTTTGCGAGGGGATTCCAACTGAGGTATGCATTTTCTACGATAGTCTTGGTGATTCTTCCGTGAGAAGTATGCAGAATCAGTCAAATCGCAGTTTTCGTGATATTTAATGCGAAAAGACATGAATTCTGGTGTTTTCAGGACTCCACAGTGCGTATGATATGCAGAACTGGCGATATCTTCGTTTGCGTGGGGTTTCCAACTGAGATATGCGTTTTCTACGATAATCTTGGTGATTCTTCTGTGAGAAGTATGCAGAATCACCGAAATCACTTGTTTTCGTGCTACTTAATGCGATAAATCATGTATTCTGGGTTTTTCAGCACTCCACAGTGCGTATGATATGCAGAACAGGGGATATATATGCATTTCGTGTGGTTTCCAACTCAAATATGCATTTTCTACGATAATCTTGGTGATTGTTCCGTGAGAAGTATGCAGAATCAGCGAAATCGCAGTTTTCGTGATATTTAATGCGAAAAGACCTGAATTCTGGTGTTTTCAGGACTCCACAGTGCGTATGATATGCAGAACAGGCGATATCTTCGTTTGCGTGTGGTTTCCAACTGAGATATGCATTTTCTACGATAATCTTGGTGATTCTTCCGTGAGAAGTATGCAGAATCAGCCAAATCGCAGTTTTCGGGATATTTAATGCGAAAAGACATGAATTCTGGTGTTTTCAGGACTCCACAGTGCGTATGATATGCAGAACAGACGATATCTTCGTTTGCGTGGGGTTTCCAACTGAGATATGCGTTTTCTACGATAATCTTGGTGATTCTTCCGTGAGAAGTATGCAGAATCACCGAAATCACTTGTTTTCGTGCTACTTAATGCGATAAATCATGTATTCTGGGGTTTTCAGCACTCCACTGTGCGTATGATATGCAGAACAGGCGATATATATGCATTTCGTGTGGTTTCCAACTCAGATATGCATTTTCTACGATAATCTTGGTGATTGTTCCGTGAGAAGTATGCAGAATCAGCCAAATCGCAGTTTTCGGGATATTTAATGCGAAAAGACATGAATTCTGGTGTTTTCAGGACTCCACAGTGCGTATGATATGCAGAACAGGCGATATCTTCGTTTGCGTGGGGTTTCCAACTGAGATATGCGTTTTCTACGATAATCTTGGTGATTCTTCCGTGAGAAGTATGCAGAATCAGCGAAATCGCAGTTTTCGTGATATTTAATGCGAAAAGACATGAATTCTAGTGTTTTCATTACTCCACAGTGCGTATGATATGCAGAACAGGCGATATCTTCGTTTGCGTGGGGTTTCCAACTGAGATATGCGTTTTCTACGATAATCTTGGTGATTCTTCTGTGAGAAGTATGCAGAATCACCGAAATCACTTGTTTTCGTGCTTCTTAATGCGATAAAACATGTATTCTGGTGTTTTCAGCACTCCACAGTGCATATGACATGCAGAACAGGCGATATCTTCGTTTGCGTGGGGTTTCCAACTGAGATATGCGTTTTCTACGATAATCTTGGTGATTCTTCCGTGAGAAGTATGCAGAATCAGCTAAATCGCAGTTTTCGTGATATTTAATGCGAAAAGACATGAATTCTGGTGTTTTCAGGACTCCACAGTGCGTATGATATGCAGAACTGGCGATATCTTCGTTTGCGTGGGGTTTCCAACTGAGATATGCGTTTTCTACGATAATCTTGGTGATTCTTCCGTGAGAAGTATGCAGAATCACCGAAATCACTTGTTTTCGTGCTACTTAATGCGATAAATCATGTATTCTGGGTTTTTCAGCACTCCACAGTGCGTATGATATGCAGAACAGGCGATATATATGCATTTCGTGTGGTTTCCAACTCAGATATGCATTTTCTACGATAATCTTGGTGATTGTTCCGTGAGAAGTATGCAGAATCAGCGAAATCGCAGTTTTCGTGATATTTAATGCGAAAAGACCTGAATTCTGGTGTTTTCAGGACTCCACAGTGCGTATGATATGCAGAACAGGCGATATCTTCGTTTGCGTGGGGTTTCCAACTGAGATATGCGTTTTCTACGATAGTCTTGGTGATTCTTCCGTGAGAAGTATGCAGAATCACAGAAATCGCAGTTTTCGTGATATTTAATGCGACAAGGTACGTATTCTGGTGTCTTCAGCACTCCACAGTGCGTATGTTATGCAGAACAGGTGATATCTTCGTTTGCGTGGGGTTTCCAACTGAGATATGCGTTTTCTACGATAATCTTGGTGATTCTTCTGTGAGATGTATGCAGAATCACCGAAATCACTTGTTTTCGTGCTACTTAATGCGATGAAACGTGTATTCTGGTGTTTTCAGCACTACACAGTGCGTATGTTATGCAGAACAGGCGATATCTTGGTGTGGTTTCCAACTGAGATATGCATTTTCAACGATAATCGTCGTGATTCTTCTGCCAGAAGTATGCAAAATCACCGAAATCGCAATTTTCGTGCTACTTAATGCGAAAATACACGAATTCTGGTATTTTCAGCACTCCACATTGCGTATGATATGCAGAACAGGCGATATCTTCGTTTTCGTGGGGTTTCCAACTGAGATATGCGTTTTCTACGATAATCTTGGTGATTCTTCTGTGAGAATTATGCAGAATCACCGAAATCACTTGTTTTCGTGCTACTTAATGCGATAAAACATGTATTCTGGAGTTTTCAGCACTCCACTGTGCGTATGATATGCAGAACAGGCGATATCTTCGTTTTCGTGTGGTTTCCAACTGAGATATGCGTTTTCTACGATAATCTTGGTGATTCTGCTGTGAGAAGTATGCAGAATCACAGAAATCGCAATTTTCGTGCTATTTAATGCGAAAAGACACGAATTCTGGTATTTTCAGCACTCCACATTGCGTATGATATGCAGAACAGGCGATATCTTCGTTTTCGTGGGGTTTCCAACTGAGATATGCGTTTTCTACGATAATCTTGGTGATTCTTCGGTGAGAAGTATGCAGAATCACCGAAATCACTTGTTTTCGTGCTACTTAATGCGATAAAACATGTATTCTGGAGTTTTCAGCACTCCACAGTGCATATGATATGCAGAATCGGCGATATCTTCGTTTGCGTGGGGTTTCCAAATGAGATATGCATTCTCTACGATAATCTTGGTGATTCTTCCGTGAGAAGTATGCAGAATCAACGAAATGGCAGTTTTCGTGATATCTAGTGCGAAGAAACCAGTATTCTGGTGTTTTCAGCACTCCAGAGTGCATATGACATGCAGAACAGGCGATATCTTCGTTTGCGTGGGGTTCCCAACTGAGATATGCGTTTTCTACGATAATCTTGGTGATTCTTCTTTGAGAAGTATGCAGAATCACAGAAATCGCAGTTTACGTGATATTTAATGCGACAAAGTACGTATTCTGGTGTCTTCAGCACTCCACAGTGCGTATGTTATGCAGAACAGGTGATATCTTCTTTTGCGTGGGGTTTCCAACTGGGATATGCGTTTTCTACGATAATCTTGGTGATTCTTCCGTGAGAAGTATGCAGAATCAGCGAAATCGCAGTTTTCGTGCTTTTTAATGCGAAAAGACATGTATTCTGGAGTTTTCAGCACTCCACAGTGTGTATGATATGCAGAACAGGCGATATCTTCGTTTTCTTGGGGTGCCCAGCTGAGATATGCATTTTCTACGATAATCTTGGTGATTGTTCTACTAGAAGTATGCAGAATCACCGAAATCACTTGTTTTCGTGCTACTTAATGCGATGAAACGTGTATTCTGGTGTTTTCAGCACTACACAGTGCGTATGTAATGCAGAACAGGCGATATCTTGGTGTGGTTTCCAACTGAGATATGCATTTCTACGATAATCTTGGTTATTCTTCCGTGAGAAGTATGCAGAATCACCGAAATCGCAGTTTTCGTGATATTTAATGCGACAAAGTACGTATTCTGGTGTTTTCAGCACTCCACAGTGCGTATGATATGCAGAACAGGCGATATATATGCATTTCGTGTGGTTTCCAACTGAGATATGCATTTTCTACGATAATCTTGGTGATTCTTCTGTGAGATGTATGCAGAATCAGCGAAATCGCAGTTTTCGTGATATTTAATGCGAAAAGACATGAATTCTGGTGTTTTCAGGACTCCACAGTGCGTATGATATGCAGAACAGGCGATATCTTCGTTTGCGTGGGGTTTCCAACTGAGATATGCGTTTTTTACGATAATCTTGGTGATTCTTCCGTGAGAAGTATGCAGAATCACCGAAATCGAAATTTTCTTCACATTTAATGCGAAAAAACACGCATTCCGGTGTTTTCAGCACTCCACAGTGCGTATCATATGCAAAACATGCTAAATATATGCGTTTCGTGTGGTTTCGAACTGAGATGTGCATTTTTTACGATAATCTTGGTTTTTCTTCCGTGAGAAGTATGCAGAATCACAGAAATCGCAGTTTTCGTGCTATTTAATGCGAAAAGACATGAATTCTGGTGTTTTCAACACTCCACAGTGCGTATGATATGCAGAACAGGCGATATCTTCGTTTGCGTGGGGTTTCCAACTGAGATATGCATTTTCTACGATAATTTTGGCGATTCTTCTGTGAGATGTATGCAGAATCACCGAAATCGCAGTTTTCGTGGTATGTAATGCAACAAAGTACGTATTCTGGTGTTTTCATCACTCCACAGTGCGTATGATATGCAGAACAGGTGATATCTTCGTTTGCGTGGGGTTTCCAACTGAGATATGCATTTCTACGATAATCTTGGTTATTCTTCCGTGAGAAGTATGCAGAATCACCGAAATCGCAGTTTTCGTGATATTTAATGCGACAAAGTACGTATTCTGGTGTTTTCAGCACTCCACAGTGCGTATGATATGCAGAACAGGCGATATATATGCATTTCGTGTGGTTTCCAACTGAGATATGCATTTTCTACGATAATCTTGGTGATTCTTCTGTGAGATGTATGCAGAATCAGCGAAATCGCAGTTTTCGTGATATTTAATGCGAAAAGACATGAATTCTGGTGTTTTCAGGACTCCACAGTGCGTATGATATGCAGAACAGGCGATATCTTCGTTTGCGTGGGGTTTCCAACTGAGATATGCGTTTTCTACGATAATCTTGGTGATTCTTCCGTGAGAAGTATGCAGAATCACCGAAATCGAAATTTTCTTCACATTTAATGCGAAAAAACACGCATTCCGGTGTTTTCAGCACTCCACAGTGCGTATCATATGCAAAACATGCTATATATATGCGTTTCGTGTGGTTTCGAACTGAGATGTGCATTTTCTACGATAATCTTGGTTTTTCTTCCGTGAGAAGTATGCAGAATCACAGAAATCGCAGTTTTCGTGCTATTTAATGCGAAAAGACATGAATTCTGGTGTTTTCAACACTCCACAGTGCGTATGATATGCAGAACAGGCGATATCTTCGTTTGCGTGGGGTTTCCAACTGAGATATGCATTTTCTACGATAATTTTGGCGATTCTTCTGTGAGATGTATGCAGAATAACCGAAATCGCAGTTTTCGTGGTATGTAATGCAACAAAGTACGTATTCTGGTGTTTTCATCACTCCACAGTGCGTATGATATGCAGAACAGGTGATATCTTCGTTTGCGTGGGGTTTCCAACTGAGATATGCATTTTCTACGATAATTTTGGCGATTATTCTGTGAGATGTATGCAGAATCACCGAAATCGCAGTTTTCGTGGTATGTAATGCAACAAAGTACGTATTCTGGTGTTTTCAGCACTCCATAGTGCGTACGATATGCAAAACATGCTATATATATGCGTTTCGTGTGGTTTCCAACTGAGATGTGCATTTTCTACGATAATCTTGGTTTTTCTTCCGTGAGAAGTATGCAGAATCACAGAAATCGCAGTTTTCGTGCTATTTAATGCGAAAAGACATGAATTCTGGTGTTTTCAGGACTCCACAGTGCGTATGATATGCAGAACAGGCGATATCTTCGTTTGCGTGGGGTTTCCAACTGAGATATGCGTTTTCTACGATAATCTTGGTGATTCTTCCGTGAGAAGTATGCAGAATCACCGAAATCACTTGTTTTCGTGCTACTTAATGCGATAAATCATGTATTCTGGGGTTTTCAGCACTCCACAGTGCGTATGATATGCAGAACAGGCGATATATATGCATTTCGTGTGGTTTCCAACTCAGATATGCATTTTCTACGATAATCTTGGTGATTGTTCCGTGAGAAGTATGCAGAATCAGCCAAATCGCAGTTTTCGGGATATTTAATGCGAAAAGACATGAATTCTGGTGTTTTCAGGACTCCACAGTGCGTATGATATGCAGAACAGGCGATATCTTCGTTTGCGTGGGGTTTCCAACTGAGATATGCGTTTTCTACGATAATCTTGGTGATTCTTCCGTGAGAAGTATGCAGAATCAGCGAAATCGCAGTTTTCGTGATATTTAATGCGAAAAGACATGAATTCTGGTGTTTTCAGGACTCCACAGTGCGTATGATATGCAGAACAGGCGATATCTTCGTTTGCGTGGGGTTTCCAACTGAGATATGCGTTTTCTACGATAGTCTTGGTGATTCTTCCGTGAGAAGTATGCAGAATCACAGAAATCGCAGTTTTCGTGATATTTAATGCGACAAGGTACGTATTCTGGTGTCTTCAGCACTCCACAGTGCGTATGTTATGCAGAACAGGTGATATCTTCGTTTGCGTGGTGTTTCCAACTGAGATATGCGTTTTCTACGATAATCTTGGGGATTCTTCTGTGAGATGTATGCAGAATCACCGAAATCACTTGTTTTCGTGCTACTTAATGCGATGAAACGTGTATTCTGGTGTTTTCAGCACTACACAGTGCGTATGTTATGCAGAACAGGCGATATCTTGGTGTGGTTTCCAACTGAGATATGCATTTCTACGATAATCTTGGTTATTCTTCCGTGAGAAGTATGCAGAATCACCGAAATCGCAGTTTTCGTGGTATGTAATGCAACAAAGTACGTATTCTGGTGTTTTCAGCACTCCATAGTGCGTACGATATGCAAAACATGCTATATATATGCGTTTCGTGTGGTTTCCAACTGAGATGTGCATTTTCTACGATAATCTTGGTTTTTCTTCCGTGAGAAGTATGCAGAATCACAGAAATCGCAGTTTTCGTGCTATTTAATGCGAAAAGACATGAATTCTGGTGTTTTCATCACTTCACAGTGCGCATGATATGCTGAACAGGCGATATCTTCGTGTGGTTTCCAACTGAGATATGCATTTTCAACGATAATCGTCGTGATTCTTCTGCCAGAAGTATGCAAAATCACCGAAATCGCAATTTTCGTGCTATTTAATGCGAAAATACACGAATTCTGGTATTTTCAGCACTCCACATTGCGTATGATATGCAGAACAGGCGATATCTTCGTTTTCGTGGGGTTTCCAACTGAGATATGCGTTTTCTACGATAATCTTGGTGATTCTTCTGTGAGAATTATGCAGAATCACCGAAATCACTTGTTTTCGTGCTACTTAATGCGATAAAACATGTATTCTGGAGTTTTCAGCACTCCACTGTGCGTATGATATGCAGAACAGGCGATATCTTCGTTTTCGTGTGGTTTCCAAATGAGATATGCGTTTTCTACGATAATCTTGGTGATTCTGCTGTGAGAAGTATGCGGAATCTCAGAAATCGCAATTTTCGTGCTATTTGATACGAAAAGACAGGAATTCTGATGTTTTCAGGACTCCACAGTGCGTATGATATGCAGAACAGGCGATATCTTCGTTTTCGTGGGGTTTCCAACTGAGATATGCGTTTTCTACGATAATCTTGGTGATTCTTCTGTGAGAAGTATGCAGAATCACCGAAATCACTTGTTTTCGTGCTACTTAATGCGATAAAACATGTATTCTGGAGTTTTCAGCACTCCACAGTGCGTATGATATGCAGATTCGGCGATATCTTCGTTTGCGTGGGGTTTCCAACTGAGATATGCATTCTCTACGATGATCTTGGTGATTCTTCCGTGACAAGTATGCAGAATCACAGAAATCGCAATTTTCGTGCTATTTAATGCGAAAAGACACGAATTCTGGTATTTTCAGCACTCCACATTGTGTATGATATGCAGAACAGGCGATATCTTCGTTTTCGTGGGGTTTCCAACTGAGATATGCGTTTTCTACGATAATCTTGGTGATTCTTCGGTGAGAAGTATGCAGAATCACCGAAATCACTTGTTTTCGTGCTACTTAATGCGATAAAACATGTATTCTGGAGTTTTCAGCACTCCACAGTGCATATGATATGCAGAATCGGCGATATCTTCGTTTGCGTGGGGTTTCCAAATGAGATATGCATTCTCTACGATAATCTTGGTGATTCTTCCGTGAGAAGTATGCAGAATCAACGAAATGGCAGTTTTCGTGATATCTAGTGCGATGAAACCAGTATTCTGGTGTTTTCAGCACTCCACAGTGCATATGACATGCAGAACAGGCGATATCTTCGTTTGCGAGGGGATTCCAACTGAGGTATGCATTTTCTACGATAGTCTTGGTGATTCTTCCGTGAGAAGTATGCAGAATCAGTGAAATCGCTGTTTTCGTGATATTTAATGCGAAAAGACATGAATTCTGGTGTTTTCAGGACTCCACAGTGCGTATGATATGCAGAACAGGCGATATCTTCGTTTGCGTGGGGTTTCCAACTGAGATATGCGTTTTCTACGATAATCTTGGTGATTCTTCCGTGAGAAGTATGCAGAATCAGCTAAATCGCAGTTTTCGTGATATTTAATGCGAAAAGACATGAATTCTGGTGTTTTCAGGACTCCACAGTGCGTATGATATGCAGAACTGGCGATATCTTCGTTTGCGTGGGGTTTCCAACTGAGATATGCGTTTTCTACGATAATCTTGGTGATTCTTCCGTGAGAAGTATGCAGAATCACCGAAACCGCAGTTTTCTTCACATTTAATGCGAAAAAACACGCATTCTGTTGTTTTCAGGACTCCACAGTGCGTATGATATGCAGAACAGGCGATATCTTCGTTTGCGTGGGGTTTCCAACTGAGATATGCGTTTTCTACGATAATCTTGGTGATTCTTCTGTGAGAAGTATGCAGAATCACCGAAATCACTTGTTTTCGTGCTACTTAATGCGATAAATCATGTATTCTGGGGTTTTCAGCACTCCACAGTGCGTATGATATGCAGAACAGGCGATATATATGCATTTCGTGTGGTTTCCAACTCAGATATGCATTTTCTACGATAATCTTGGTGATTGTTCCGTGAGAAGTATGCAGAATCAGCGAAATCGCAGTTTTCGTGATATTTAATGCGAAAAGACCTGAATTCTGGTGTTTTCAGGACTCCACAGTGCGTATGATATGCAGAACAGGCGATATCTTCGTTTGCGTGGGGTTTCCAACTGAGATATGCAATTTCTACGATAATCTTGGTGATTCTTCCGTGAGAAGTATGCAGAATCAGCCAAATCGCAGTTTTCGGGATATTTAATGCGAAAAGACATGAATTCTGGTGTTTTCAGGACTCCACAGTGCGTATGATATGCAGAACAGGCGATATCTTCGTTTGCGTGGGGTTTCCAACTGAGATATGCGTTTTCTACGATAATCTTGGTGATTCTTCCGTGAGAAGTATGCAGAATCACCGAAATCACTTGTTTTCGTGCTATTTAATGCGAAAAGACATGAATTCTGGTGTTTTCATCACTCCACAGTGCGCATGATATGCTGAACAGGCGATATCTTCGTGTGGTTTCCAACTGAGATATGCATTTTCAACGATAATCGTCGTGATTCTTCTGCCAGAAGTATGCAAAATCACCGAAATCGCAATTTTCGTGCTATTTAATGCGAAAATACACGAATTCTGGTATTTTCAGCACTCCACATTGCGTATGATATGCAGAACAGGCGATATCTTCGTTTTCGTGGGGTTTCCAACTGAGATATGCGTTTTCTACGATAATCTTGGTGATTCTGCTGTGAGAAGTATGCGGAATCTCAGAAATCGCAATTTTCGTGCTATTTGATCCGAAAAGACAGGAATTCTGATGTTTTCAGGACTCCACAGTGCGTATGATATGCAGAACAGGCGATATCTTCGTTTTCGTGGGGTTTCCAACTGAGATATGCGTTTTCTACGATAATCTTGGTGATTCTTCTGTGAGAAGTATGCAGAATCACCGAAATCACTTGTTTTCGTGCTACTTAATGCGATAAAACATGTATTCTGGAGTTTTCAGCACTCCACAGTGCGTATGATATGCAGATTCGGCGATATCTTCGTTTGCGTGGGGTTTCCAACTGAGATATGCATTCTCTACGATGATCTTGGTGATTCTTCCGTGACAAGTATGCAGAATCACAGAAATCGCAATTTTCGTGCTATTTAATGCGAAAAGACACGAATTCTGGTATTTTCAGCACTCCACATTGTGTATGATATGCAGAACAGGCGATATCTTCGTTTTCGTGGGGTTTCCAACTGAGATATGCGTTTTCTACGATAATCTTGGTGATTCTTCGGTGAGAAGTATGCAGAATCACCGAAATCACTTGTTTTCGTGCTACTTAATGCGATAAAACATGTATTCTGGAGTTTTCAGCACTCCACAGTGCATATGATATGCAGAATCGGCGATATCTTCGTTTATGTGGGGTTTCCAAATGAGATATGCATTCTCTACGATAATCTTGGTGATTCTTCCGTGAGAAGTATGCAGAATCAACGAAATGGCAGTTTTCGTGATATCTAGTGCGAAGAAACCAGTATTCTCGTGTTTTCAGCACTCCAGAGTGCATATGACATGCAGAACAGGCGATATATATGCATTTCGTGTGGTTTCCAACTCAGATATGCATTTTCTACGATAATCTTGGTGATTGTTCCGTGAGAAGTATGCAGAATCAGCGAAATCGCAGTTTTCGTGATATTTAATGCGAAAAGACCTGAATTCTGGTGTTTTCAGGACTCCACAGTGCGTATGATATGCAGAATCGGCGATATCTTCGTTTGCGTGGGGTTTCCAAATGAGATATGCATTTTCTACGATAGTCTTGGTGATTCTTCCGTGAGAAGTATGCAGAATAACCGAAATCGCAGTTTTCGTGATATTTACTGCGAAAAGACATGAATTCTGGTGTTTTCATCACTCCACAGTGCGCATGATATGCAGAACAGGCGATATCATCGTTTGCGTGGGGTTTCCAACTGAGATATGCGTTTTCTACGATAATCTTGGTGATTCTTCTGTGAGAAGTATGCAGAATCACCGAAATCACTTGTTTTCGTGCTTCTTAATGCGATAAAACATGTATTCTGGTGTTTTCAGCACTCCACAGTGCATATGACATGCAGAACAGGCGATATCTTCGTTTGCGAGGGGATTCCAACTGAGGTATGCATTTTCTACGATAGTCTTGGTGATTCTTCCGTGAGAAGTATGCAGAATCAGTGAAATCGCTGTTTTCGTGATATTTAATGCGAAAAGACATGAATTCTGGTGTTTTCAGGACTCCACAGTGCGTATGATATGCAGAACAGGCGATATCTTCGTTTGCGTGGGGTTTCCAACTGAGATATGCGTTTTCTACGATAATCTTGGTGATTCTTCCGTGAGAAGTATGCAGAATCAGCTAAATCGCAGTTTTCGTGATATTTAATGCGAAAAGACATGAATTCTGGTGTTTTCAGGACTCCACAGTGCGTATGATATGCAGAACTGGCGATATCTTCGTTTGCGTGGGGTTTCCAACTGAGATATGCGTTTTCTACGATAATATTGGTGATTCTTCCGTGAGAAGTATGCAGAATCACCGAAACCGCAGTTTTCTTCACATTTAATGCGAAAAAACACGCATTCTGTTGTTTTCAGGACTCCACAGTGCGTATGATATGCAGAACAGGCGATATCTTCGTTTGCGTGGGGTTTCCAACTGAGATATGCGTTTTCTACGATAATCTTGGTGATTCTTCTGTGAGAAGTATGCAGAATCACCGAAATCACTTGTTTTCGTGCTACTTAATGCGATAAATCATGTATTCTGGGGTTTTCAGCACTCCACAGTGCGTATGATATGCAGAACAGGCGATATATATGCATTTCGTGTGGTTTCCAACTCAGATATGCATTTTCTACGATAATCTTGGTGATTGTTCCGTGAGAAGTATGCAGAATCAGCGAAATCGCAGTTTTCGTGATATTTAATGCGAAAAGACCTGAATTCTGGTGTTTTCAGGACTCCACAGTGCGTATGATATGCAGAACAGGCGATATCTTCGTTTGCGTGGGGTTTCCAACTGAGATATGCAATTTCTACGATAATCTTGGTGATTCTTCCGTGAGAAGTATGCAGAATCAGCCAAATCGCAGTTTTCGGGATATTTAATGCGAAAAGACATGAATTCTGGTGTTTTCAGGACTCCACAGTGCGTATGATATGCAGAACAGGCGATATCTTCGTTTGCGTGGGGTTTCCAACTGAGATATGCGTTTTCTACGATAATCTTGGTGATTCTTCCGTGAGAAGTATGCAGAATCACCGAAATCACTTGTTTTCGTGCTATTTAATGCGAAAAGACATGAATTCTGGTGTTTTCATCACTCCACAGTGCGCATGATATGCTGAACAGGCGATATCTTCGTGTGGTTTCCAACTGAGATATGCATTTTCAACGATAATCGTCGTGATTCTTCTGCCAGAAGTATGCAAAATCACCGAAATCGCAATTTTCGTGCTATTTAATGCGAAAATACACGAATTCTGGTATTTTCAGCACTCCACATTGCGTATGATATGCAGAACAGGCGATATCTTCGTTTTCGTGGGGTTTCCAACTGAGATATGCGTTTTCTACGATAATCTTGGTGATTCTGCTGTGAGAAGTATGCGGAATCTCAGAAATCGCAATTTTCGTGCTATTTGATCCGAAAAGACAGGAATTCTGATGTTTTCAGGACTCCACAGTGCGTATGATATGCAGAACAGGCGATATCTTCGTTTTCGTGGGGTTTCCAACTGAGATATGCGTTTTCTACGATAATCTTGGTGATTCTTCTGTGAGAAGTATGCAGAATCACCGAAATCACTTGTTTTCGTGCTACTTAATGCGATAAAACATGTATTCTGGAGTTTTCAGCACTCCACAGTGCGTATGATATGCAGATTCGGCGATATCTTCGTTTGCGTGGGGTTTCCAACTGAGATATGCATTCTCTACGATGATCTTGGTGATTCTTCCGTGACAAGTATGCAGAATCACAGAAATCGCAATTTTCGTGCTATTTAATGCGAAAAGACACGAATTCTGGTATTTTCAGCACTCCACATTGTGTATGATATGCAGAACAGGCGATATCTTCGTTTTCGTGGGGTTTCCAACTGAGATATGCGTTTTCTACGATAATCTTGGTGATTCTTCGGTGAGAAGTATGCAGAATCACCGAAATCACTTGTTTTCGTGCTACTTAATGCGATAAAACATGTATTCTGGAGTTTTCAGCACTCCACAGTGCATATGATATGCAGAATCGGCGATATCTTCGTTTATGTGGGGTTTCCAAATGAGATATGCATTCTCTACGATAATCTTGGTGATTCTTCCGCGAGAAGTATGCAGAATCAGTCAAATCGCAGTTTTCGTGATATTTAATGCGAAAACACATGAATTCTGGTGTATTCAGGACTCCACAGTGCGTATGATATGCAGAACAGGCGATATCTTCGTTTGCGTGGGGTTTCCAACTGAGATATGCGTTTTCTACGATAATCTTGGTGATTCTTCCGTGAGAAGTATGCAGAATCAGCTAAATCGCAGTTTTCGTGATATTTAATGCGAAAAGACATGAATTCTGGTGTTTTCAGGACTCCACAGTGCGTATGATATGCAGAACTGGCGATATCTTCGTTTGCGTGGGGTTTCCAACTGAGATATGCGTTTTCTACGATAATCTTGGTGATTCTTCCGTGAGAAGTATGCAGAATCACCGAAACCGCAGTTTTCTTCACATTTAATGCGAAAAAACACGCATTCTGTTGTTTTCAGGACTCCACAGTGCGTATGGTATGCAGAACAGGCGATATCTTCGTTTGCGTGGGGTTTCCAACTGAGATATGCGTTTTCTACGATAATCTTGGTGATTCTTCTGTGAGAAGTATGCAGAATCACCGAAATCACTTGTTTTCGTGCTACTTAATGCGATAAATCATGTATTCTGGGGTTTTCAGCACTCCACAGTGCGTATGATATGCAGAACAGGCGATATATATGCATTTCGTGTGGTTTCCAACTCAGATATGCATTTTCTACGATAATCTTGGTGATTGTTCCGTGAGAAGTATGCAGAATCAGCGAAATCGCAGTTTTCGTGATATTTAATGCGAAAAGACCTGAATTCTGGTGTTTTCAGGACTCCACAGTGCGTATGATATGCAGAACAGGCGATATCTTCGTTTGCGTGGGGTTTCCAACTGAGATATGCGTTTTCTACGATAATCTTGGTGATTCTTCCGTGAGAAGTATGCAGAATCACAGAAATCGCAGTTTTCGTGATATTTAATGCGACAAGGTACGTATTCTGGTGTCTTCAGCACTCCACAGTGCGTATGTTATGCAGAACAGGTGATATCTTCGTTTGCGTGGGGTTTCCAACTGAGATATGCGTTTTCTACGATAATCTTGGTGATTCTTCTGTGAGATGTATGCAGAATCACCGAAATCACTTGTTTTCTTGCTACTTAATGCGATGAAACGTGTATTCTGGTGTTTTCAGCACTACACAGTGCGTATGTTATGCAGAACAGGCGATATCTTGGTGTGGTTTCCAACTGAGATATGCATTTCTACGATAATCTTGGTTATTCTTCCGTGAGAAGTATGCAGAATCACCGAAATCGCAGTTTTCGTGATATTTAATGCGACAAAGTACGTATTCTGGTGTTTTCAGCACTCCACAGTGCGTATGATATGCAGAACAGGCGATATATATGCATTTCGTGTGGTTTCCAACTGAGATATGCATTTTCTACGATAATCTTGGTGATTCTTCCGTGAGAAGTATGCAGAATCACCGAAATCGCAGTTTTCGTGCTATTTAATGCGAAAAGACATGAATTCTGGTGTTTTCATCACTCCACAGTGCGCATGATATGCAGAACAGGCGAAATCTTCGTGTGGTTTCCAACTGAGATATGCATTTTCAACGATAATCGTCGTGATTCTTCTGCCAGAAGTATGCAGAATCACAGAAATCGCAATTTTCGTGCTATTTAATGCGAAAAGACACGAATTCTGGTATTTTCAGCACTCCACATTGCGTATGATATGCAGAACCGGCGATATCTTCGTTTTCGTGGGGTTTCCAACTGAGATATGCGTTTTCTACGATAATCTTGGTGATTCTTCTGTGAGAAGTATGCAGAATCACCGAAATCACTTGTTTTCGTGCTACATAATGCGATAAAACATGTATTCTGGAGTTTTCAGCACTCCACAGTGCATATGATATGCAGAATCGGCGATATCTTCGTTTTCGTGTGGTTTCCAACTGAGATATGCGTTTTCTACGATAATCTTGGTGATTCTTCCGTGAGAAGTATGCAGAATCAACGAAATGGCAGTTTTCGTGATATCTAGTGCGAAGAAACCAGTATTCTGGTGTTTTCAGCACTCCAGAGTGCATATGACATGCAGAACAGGCGATATCTTCGTTTGCGTGGGGTTGCCAACTGAGATATGCGTTTTCTACTATAATCTTGGTGAATCTTCTGTGAGAAGTATGCAGAATCACCGAAATCACTTGTTTTCGTGCTACATAATGCGATAAAACATGTATTCTGGAGTTTTCAGCACTCCACAGTGCATATGATATGCAGAATCGGCGATATCTTCGTTTTCGTGTGGTTTCCAACTGAGATATGCGTTTTCTACGATAATCTTGGTGATTCTTCCGTGAGAAGTATGCAGAATCACAGAAATCGCAGTTTTCCTGATTGTTAATGCGTAAAACCCAGTATTCTGGTGTTTTCAGCACTCCACAGTGCGTATGATATGCAGATTCGGCGATATCTTCGTTTGCGTGGGGTTTCCAACTGAGATATGCATTCTCTACGATAATCTTGGTGATTCTTCCGTGAGAAGTATGCAGAATCACCGAAATCACTTGTTTTCGTGCTACTTAATGCGATGAAACGTGTATTCTGGTGTTTTCAGCACTACACAGTGCGTATGTTATGCAGAACAGGCGATATCTTGGTGTGGTTTCCAACTGAGATATGCATTTCTACGATAATCTTGGTTATTCTTCCGTGAGAAGTATGCAGAATCACCGAAATCGCAGTTTTCGTGATATTTAATGCGACAAAGTACGTATTCTGGTGTTTTCAGCACTCCACAGTGCGTATGATATGCAGAACAGGCGATATATATGCATTTCGTGTGGTTTCCAACTGAGATATGCATTTTCTACGATAATCTTGGTGATTCTTCCGTGAGAAGTATGCAGAATCACCGAAATCGCAGTTTTCGTGCTATTTAATGCGAAAAGACATGTATTCTGTTGTTTTCAGCACTCCACAGTACGTATGATATGCAGAATCGGCGATATCTTCGTTTGCGTGGGGTTTCCAACTGAGATATGCATTCTCTACGATAATCTTGGTGATTCTTCCGTGAGAAGTATGCAGAATCACAGAAATCGCAATTTTCGTGCTATTTAATGCGAAAAGACACGAATTCTGGTATTTTCAGCACTCCACAGTGCGTATGATATGCAGCACAGGCGATATCTTCGTTTTCGTGTGGTTTCCAACTGAGGTATGCGTTTTCGACGATAATCTTGGTGATTCTTCCGTGAGAAGTATGCAGAACCACCGAGAGCGCACTTTTCGTGTTATTTAATGCGATAAAACACGTATTCTGGTGTTTTCAGCACTCATTCGTTTTCGCGGGGTTTCCAACTGAGATTTGCATTTTCTACGATAATCTAGGTGATTCTTCTGTGAGAAGTATGCAGAACCACCGAAATAACTTGTTTTCGTGCTACTTAATACGAAAAAACTCGTATTCTGGTATTTTCAGCACTCCACTGTGCGTATGATATGGAGAACCGGCGATATCTTCGTTTTCGTGTGGATTCCATCTGAGATATGCAGTTTCTACGAGAATCTTGGTGATTCTTCTGTGAGAAGTATGCAGAATCACCGAAATCGCAGTTTTCGTGTTATGTAATGCGAAAGAACACGTATTCTGGTGTTTTCAGCACTCCACAGTGCGTATGATACGCAGAACAGGCGATATCTTCGTTTTCGAGGGTTTACCAGCTGAGTTATGCGTTTTCTACGATAATCTAGGTGATTCATCGGTGAGAAGTATGCAGAACCACCGAAAGAACTTGTTTTCGCGATATTTAAAGCGAAAAAACACGTATTTTGGTGTTTTCAACCGTCCACAGTGCGTATGATATCCAGAACAGGCGATATATTCGTTTTCGTGTGGATTCCATCTGAGATATGCGTTTTCTACGACAATCTTGGTGATTCTTCTGTGAGAATTATGCAGAATCACCGAAATCGCAGTTTTCGTGTTATTTAATGCGAAAAAACACGTATTCCGGTGTTTTCAGCACTCCACAGTGCGCATGATATGCAGAACCGGCGATATCTGCGTTTTCGTGTGGATTCCATCTGAGATATGCAGTTTATACGAGAATCTTGTTGATTCTTCTGTGAGAAGTCTGCAGAAACACCGAAATCGCAGTTTTCCTGCTATTTAATGCGAAAAAACACGTATTTTGGTGTTTTCAGCAGTCCACAGTGCGTATGATATCCAGAACAGGCGATATCCTCGATTTCGAGGGGTGTCCTACTGAGATATGCGTTTTCTACGATAATCTTGGTGATTCTTCCGTGAGAAGTATGCAGAACCACCGAAATAACTTGTTTTCGTGATATTTAATGCGAAAAAACACGTATTTTGGTGTTTTCAGCTGTCCACAGTATGTATGATATCCAGAACAGGCGATATATTCGTTTTCGTGTGGATTCCATCTGAGATATGCGTTTTCTACGACAATCTTGGTGATTCTTGCGTGAGAAGTATGCAGAATCACCGAAATCGCAGTTTTCGTGTTATTTAATGCGAAAAAACACGTATTCTGGTGTTTTCAGCACCCCACAGTGCGCATGATATGCAGAAACGGCGATATCTTCGTTTTCGTGTGGATTCCATCTGAGATATGCAGTTTATACGAGAATCTTGTTGATTCTTCTGTGAGAAGTCTGCAGAATCACCGAAATCGCATTTTTCCTGCTATTTAATGCGAGAAAACACGTATTCTGGAGTTTTCAGCACTCCACAGTGCGTATGATACTCAGAACAGGCGATATCTTCGTTTTCGAGTGTTTTCCAACTGAGATACGCGTTTTCTACGATAATCTTGGTGATTCTTCCATGAGAAGTATGCAGAACCACCGAAATAACTTGTTTTCGTGATATTTAATGCGAAAAAACACGTATTTTGGTGTTTTCAGCTGTCCACAGTGCGCATGATATGCAGATCCGGCGATATCTTCGTTTTCGTGTGGATTCCATCTGAGATATGCGTTTTCTACGACAATCTTGGTGATTCTTCTGTGAGAAGTATGCAGAATCACCGAAATCGCAGTTTTCGTGTTATTTAATGCGAAAAAACACGTATTCTGGTGTTTTCAGCACCCCACAGTGCGCATGATATGCAGAAACGGCGATATCTTCGTTTTCGTGTGGATTCCATCTGAGATATGCAGTTTATACGAGAATCTTGTTGATTCTTCTGTGAGAAGTCTGCAGAATCACCGAAATCGCATTTTTCCTGCTATTTAATGCGAGAAAACACGTATTCTGGAGTTTTCAGCACTCCACAGTGCGTATGATACTCAGAACAGGCGATATCTTCGTTTTCGAGTGTTTTCCAACTGAGATACGCGTTTTCTACGATAATCTTGGTGATTCTTCCATGAGAAGTATGCAGAACCACCGAAATAACTTGTTTTCGTGGTATTTAATGCGAAAAAACACGTATATTGGTGTTTTCAGCACTCCACAGTGCGTATGATACGCAGAACAGGCGATATATTCGTTTTCGTGGGGTTTCCAACTGAGATATGCGTTTTCTACGATAACCTTGGTGATTCTTCCGTGAGAAGTATGCAGAACCACCGAAATAACTTGTTTTCGTGATATTTAATGCGAAAAAACACGTATTTTGGTGTTTTCAGCTGTTCACAGTATGTATGATATCCAGAACAGGCGATATATTCGTTTTCGTGTGGATTCCATCTGAGATATGCGTTTTCTACGACAATCTTGGTGATTCTTGCGTGAGAAGTATGCAGAATCACCGAAATCGCAGTTTTCGTGTTATTTAATGCGAGAAGACGCGTATTCTGGTGTTTTCAGCACTCCACAGTGCGCATGATATGCAGATCCGGCGATATCTTCGTTTTCGTGTGGATTCCATCTGAGATATGCAGTTCCTACGAGAATCTTGGTGATTCTTCTGTGAGAAGTATGCAGAATCACCGAAATCGCTGTTTTCGTGTTATTTAATGCGAAAAAACACGTATTCTGTGGTTTTCAGCACTCCACAGTGCGCATGATATGCAGAACCGGCGATATCTTCGTTTTCGTGTGGTTTCCATCTGAGATATGCAGTTTCTACGAGAATCTTGGTGATTCTTCTGGGAGAAGTATGCAGAATCACCGAAATCGCAGTTTTCGTGTTATTTAATGCGAAAAAACACGTATTCTGGTGTTTTCAGCACTCCACAGTACGTATGATACGCAGAGCAGGCGATATCTTCGTTTACGCGGGTTTTCCAACTGAGATATGCGTTTTCTACGACAATCTTGGTGATTCTTCCGTGAGAAATATGCAGAACCACCGAAATCGCAGTTTTCGTGATAATTAATGCGAAAACACGTATTCTGGTGTTTTCAGCACTCCACAGTGCGTATGATACGCAGAACAGGCGATATATTCGTTTTCGTGGGGTTTCCAACTGAGATATGCGTTTTCTACGATAATCTTGGTGATTCTTCCGTGAGAAGTATGCAGAACCATCGAAATAACTTGTTTTCGTGATATTTAATGCGAAAAAATACGTATTTTGGTGTTTTCAGCAGTCCACAGTATGTATGATATCCAGAACAGGCGATATATTCGTTTTGGTGGGGTTTCCAAATGAGATGTGCATTTTCTACGATAATCTTCGTGATTCTTCTGTGACAAGTATGCAGAATCACCGAAATCGCAGTTTTCGTGTTATTTAATTCGAGAAAAAACGTATTCTGGTGTTTTCAGCTCTCCACAGTGCGCATGATATGCAGAACCGGCGATATCTTCGTTTTCGTGTGGATTCCATCTGAGATATGCAGTTTCTACGAGAATCTTGGTGATTCTTCTGTGAGAAGTATGCAGAATCACCGAAATCGCAGTTTTCGTGTTATTTAATGCGAAAAAACACGTATTCCGGTGTTTTCAGCACTCCACAGTGCGCATGATATGCAGAACCGGCGATATCTTCGTTTTCGTGTGGATTCCATCTGAGATATGCAGTTTATACGAGAATCTTGTTGATTCTTCTGTGAGAAGTCTGCAGAAACACCGAAATCGCAGTTTTCCTGCTATTTAATGCGAAAAAACACGTATTTTGGTGTTTTCAGCAGTCCACAGTGCGTATGATATCCAGAACAGGCGATATCCTCGTTTTCGAGTGTTTTCCAACTGAGATACGCGTTTTCTACGATAATCTTGGTGATTCTTCCATGAGAAGTATGCAGAACCACCGAAATAACTTGTTTTCGTGGTATTTAATGCGAAAAAACACGTATATTGGTGTTTTCAGCACTCCACAGTGCGTATGATACGCAGAACAGGCGATATATTCGTTTTCGTGGGGTTTCCAACTGAGATATGCGTTTTCTACGATAACCTTGGTGATTCTTCCGTGAGAAGTATGCAGAACCACCGAAATAACTTGTTTTCGTGATATTTAATGCGAAAAAACACGTATTTTGGTGTTTTCAGCTGTTCACAGTATGTATGATATCCAGAACAGGCGATATATTCGTTTTCGTGTGGATTCCATCTGAGATATGCGTTTTCTACGACAATCTTGGTGATTCTTGCGTGAGAAGTATGCAGAATCACCGAAATCGCAGTTTTCGTGTTATTTGATGCGAGAAGACGCGTATTCTGGTGTTTTCAGCACTCCACAGTGCGTATGATACGCAGATCAGGCGATATCTTCGTTTTCTAGGGTTTTCCAACTGAGATATGCGTTTTCTACGATAATCTTGGTGATTCTTCCGTGAGAAGTATGCAGAACCACCGAAATAACTTGTTTTCGTGATACTTAATGCGAAAAAACACGTATTCTGGTGTTTTCAGCACTCCACAGTGCGCATGATATGCAGAACCGGCGATATCTTCGATTTCGTGTGGTTTCCATCTGAGATATGCAGTTTCTACGAGAATCTTGGTGATTCTTCTGGGAGAAGTATGCAGAATCACCGAAATCGCAGTTTTCGTGTTATAAATGCGAAAAAACACGTATTCTGGTGTTTTCAGCACTCCACAGTGCGAATGATACGCAGAACAGGCGATATCTTCGTTTTCGAGGGTTTTCCAGCTGAGTTATGCGTTTTCTACGATAATCTAGGTGATTCTTCCGTGAGAAGTATGCAGAACCACCGAAATAACTTGTTTTCGTGATATTTAAAGCGAGAAAACACGTATTCTGGTGTTTTCAGCACTCCACAGTGCGCATGATATGCAGAACCGGCGATATCTTCGTTTTCGTGTGGATTCCATCTGAGATATGCAGTATCTACGACAATCTTGGTGATTCTTCTGTGAGAAGTATGCAGAACCACCGAAATCGCAGTTTTCGTGTTATTGAATGCTAGAAAACACGTATTCTGGTGTTTTCAGCACTCCACAGTGCGCATGATATGCAGAACCGGCGATATCTTCGTTTTCGTGTGGATTCCATCTGAGATATGCAGTTTCTACTAGAATCATGGTGATTCTTCTGTGAGAAGTATGCAGAATCACCGAAATCACAGTTTGCGTGTTATGTAATGCGAAAAAACACGTATTCTGGAGTTTTCAGCACTTCACAGTGCGTATGATACGCAGAACAGGCGATATCTTCGATTTCGAGGGGTGTCCTACTGAGATATGCAGTTTCTACGATAATCTTGGTGATCCTTCTGTGAGAAGTATGCAGAATCACCGACATCGCAGTTTTCGTATTATTTAATGCGAGAAAACACGTATTCTGGTGTTTTCAGCACTCCACAGTGCGCATGATATGCAGATCCGGCGATATCTTCGTTTTCGTGTGGATTCCATCTGAGATATGCGTTTTCTACGACAATCTTGGTGATTCTTCTGTGAGAAGTATGCAGAATCACAGAATTCGCAGGTTTCGTGTTATTTAATGCGACAAAACACGTATTCTGGTGGGTTCAGCACTCCACAGTGCGTATGATACGCAGAACAGGCGATATCTTCGTTTTCGATGGTTTTCCAACTGAGATATGCGTTTTCTACGATAATCTTGGTGATTCTTCCGTGAGAAGTATGCAGAACCACCGAAATCGCTGTTTTCGTGATATTTAATGCGAAAAAACACGTATTCTAGTGTTTTCAGCACGCCACAGTGCGTATGATATGCAGAACCGGGGATATCTTCGTTTTCGAGGGTTTTCCAACTGAGATATGCGTTTTCTACGACAATCTTCGTGATTCTTCCGTGAGAAGTATGCAGAATCACCGAAATCGCAGTTTTCGTGTTATTTAATGCGAGAAAACACGTATTCTGGTGTTTTCAGCACGCCACAGTGCGTATGATATGCAGAACCGGAGATATCTTCGTTTTCGTGTGGATTCCATCTGAGATATGCAGTTTCTACGAGAATCTTGGTGATTCTTCGGTGAGAAGTATGCAGAACCACCGAAAGAACTTGCTTTCGTGATATTTAAAGCGAAAAAACACGTATTTTGGTGTTTTCAACCGTCCACAGTGCGTATGATATCCAGAACAGGCGATATATTCGTTTTCGTGTGGATTCCATCTGAGATATGCGTTTTCTACGACAATCTTGGTGATTCTTCTGTGAGAAGTATGCAGAATCACCGAAATCGCAGTTTTCGTGTTATTTAATGCGAAAAACACGTATTCTGGTGCTTTCAGCACTCCACAGTGCGTATGACACGCAGAACAGCTGATATCTTCGTTTTCGAGGGTTTTCCAACTGAGATATGCGTTTTCTACGACAATCTTAGTGATTCTTCCGTGAGAAGTATGCAGAATCACCGAAATCGCAGTTTTCGTGTTATTTAATGCGATAAAACACGTATTCTAGTGTTTTCAGCACTCCACAGTGCGCATGATATGCAGAACCGACGATATCTTCGTTTTGGTGTGGATTCCATCTGAGATATGCAGTTTATACGAGAATCTTGTTGATTCTTCTGTGAGCAGTCTGCAGAATCACCGAAATCGCAGTTTTCCTGTTATTTAATGCGAAAAAAAACGTATTCTGGTGTTTTCAGCACTCCACAGTGCGTATGATACACAGAACCGGCGAAATCTTCGTTTTCAAGGGTTTTCCAACTGAGTTACGCGTTTTCTACGATAATCCTGGTGATTCTTCCATGAGAAGTATGCAGAATCACCGAAAGAACTAGTTTTCGTGATATTTAATGCGAAAAAACACGTATTTTGGTGTTTTCAGCAGTCCACAGTGCGAATGATATCCAGAACAGGCGATATATTCGTTTTCGTTGGGTTTCCATCATGAGATATGCAGTTTCTACGAGAATCATGGTGATTCTTCTGTGAGAAGCATGCAGAACCACCGAAATCGCAGTTTTCGTGATATTTAATGCGAAAAAACACGTATTCTAGTGTTTTCAGCACGCCACAGTGCGTATGATATGCAGAACCGGCGATATCTTCGTTTTCGAGGGTTTTCCAACTGAGATATGCGTTTTCTACGCCAATCTTCGTGATTCTTCCGTGAGAAGTATGCAGAATCACCGAAAGAACTTGTTTTCGTGATATTTAATGCGAAAAAACACGTATTTTGGTGTTTTCAGCAGTCCACAGTGCGAATGATATCCAGAACAGGCGATATATTCGTTTTCGTTGGGTTTCCAACTGAGATATGCATTTTCTACGATCACCTTGGTGATTCTTCCGTGAGAAGTATGCAGTATCACCGAAATCGCAGTTTTCGTGATATTTAATGCGAAAAAACACGTATTCTGGTGTTTTCAGCACGCCACAGTGCGTATGATATGCAGAACCGGCGATATCTTCGTTTTCGTGTGGATTCCATCTGAGATATGCAGTTTCTACGAGAATTTTGGTGATTCTTCTGTGAGAAGTAGCAGAATCACCGAAATCGCAGTTTTCGTGTTATTTAATGCGAAAAAACACGTATTCTGGTGTTTTCAGCACTCCACAGTGCGCAGGATATGCAGAACCGGCGATATCTTCGTTTTCGTGTGGATTCCATCTGAGATATGCAGTTTCTACGAGAATCTTGGTGATTCTTCTGTGAGAAGCATGCAGAACCACCGAAATCGCAGTTTTCGTGATATTTAATGCGAAAAAACACGTATTCTAGTGTTTTTAGCACGCCACAGTGCGTATGATATGCAGAACCGGCGATATCTTCGTGTTCGTGGGGTTTCCAACTGAGATATGCATTTTCTACGATAATCTAGGAGATTCTTCTGTGAGAAGTATGCAGAATCACCGAAATCGCAGTTTTCGTGATATTTAATGCGAAAAAACACGTATTCTGGTGTTTTCAGCACGCCACAGTGCGTATGATATGCAGAACCGGCGATATCTTCGTTTTCGTGTGGATTCCATCTGAGATATGCAGTTTCTACGAGAATCTTGGTGATTCTTCTGTGAGAAGCATGCAGAACCACCGAAATCGCAGTTTTCGTGATATTTAATGCGAAAAAACACGTATTCTAGTGTTTTTAGCACGCCACAGTGCGTATGATATGCAGAACCGGCGATATCTTCGTTTTCGAGGGTTTTCAACTGAGATAAGCGTTTTCTACGATAATCTTGGTGATTCTTCCGTGAGAAGTATGCAGTATCACCGAAATCGCAGTTTTCGTGTCATTTAATGCGAAAAAACACGTATTCTGGTGTTTTCAGCACTCCACAGTGCGTATGATACGCAGAACAGGCGATATCTTCGTTTTCGAGGGTTTTTCAGCTGAGTTATGCAGTTTCTACGAGAATCTTGGTGATTCTTCTGTGAGAAGTAAGCAGAATCACCGAAATCGCAGTTTTCGTGTTATTTAATGCGAAAAAACACGTATTCTGGTGTTCTCAGCACTCCACAGTGCGCATGATATGCAGAACCGGCGATATCTTCGTTTTCGTTTGGATTCCATCTGAGATATGCGTTTTCTACGACAATCTTGGTGATTCTTCCATGAGAAGTATGCAGAACCACCGAAATAACTTGTTTTCGTGATACTTAATGCGAAAAAACACGTATTTTGGTGTTTTCAGCAGTCCACAGTGCGTGTGATATCCAGAACTGGCGATATATTCGTTTTCGTGTGGATTCCATCTGAGATATGCAGTTTCTACGAGAATTTTGGTGATTCTTCTGTGAGAAGTAGCAGAATCACCGAAATCGCAGTTTTCGTGTTATTTAATGCGAAAAAACACGTATTCTGGTGTTTTCAGCACTCCACAGTGCGCAGGATATGCAGAACCGGCGATATCTTCGTTTTCGTGTGGATTCCATCTGAGATATGCGTTTTCTACGACAATCTTGGTGATTCTTCCATGAGAAGTATGCAGAACCAGCGAAATCGCAGTTTTCGTGTCATTTAATGCGAAAAAACACGTATTCTGGTGTTTTCAGCACTCCACAGTGCGTATGATACGCAGAACAGGCGATATCTTCGTTTTCGAGGGTTTTCAACTGAGATAAGCGTTTTCTACGATAATCTTGGTGATTCTTCAGTGAGAAGTATGCAGTATCACCGAAATCGCAGTTTTCGTGTCATTTAATGCGAAAAAACACGTATTCTGGTGTTTTCAGCACTCCACAGTGCGTATGATACGCAGAACAGGCGATATCTTCGTTTTCGAGGGTTTTTCAGCTGAGTTATGCAGTTTCTACTAGAATCTTGGTGGTTCTTCTGTGAGAAGTATGCAGAATCACCGAAATCGCAGTTTTCGTGTTATTTAAGGCGAAAAAAAACGTATTCTGGTGTTTTCAGCACGCCACAGTGCGCATGATATGCAGAACCGGCGATATCTTCGTTTTCGTGTGGATTCCATCTGAGATATGCAGTTTCTACGAGAATCTTGGTGATTCTTCTGTGAGAAGTATGCAGAACCACCGAAATAACTTGTTTTCGTGATAGTTAATGCGAAAAAACACGTATTTTGGTGTTTTCAGCACTCCACAGTGCGCATGATATGCAGAACCGGCGATAACTTCGTTTTCGTGTGGATTCCATCTGAGATATGCAGTTTCTACGAGAATCTTGGTGATTCTTCCGTGAGAAGTATGCAGAATCACCGAAATCGCAGTTTTCGTGTTATTTAAGGCGAAAATAAACGTATTCTGGTGTTTTCAGCACGCCACAGTGCGTATGATATGCAGAACCGGCGATATCTTCGTTTTCGAGGGGTTTCCAACTGAGATATGCAGTTTCTACGAGAATCTTGGTGATTCTACAGTGAGAAGTATGCAGAACCACCGAAATAACTTGTTTTCGTGATATTTAATGCGAAAAAACACGTATTTTGGTGTTTTCAGCAGTCCACAGTGCGCATGTTATGCAGAACCGGCGATATCTTCGTTTTCGTGTGGATTCGATCTGAGATATGCAGTTTCTACAAGAATCTTTGTGATTCTTCTGTGAGAAGTATGCAGAACCACCGAAATAACTTGTTTTCGTGATAGTTAATGCGAAAAAACACGTATTTTGGTGTTTCCAGCACTTCACAGTGCGTATGATATGCAGAACCGGCGATATATTTGTTTTCGTGTAGTTTCCAACTGAGATATGCAGTTTCTACGACAATCTTGGTGATTCTTCTGTGAGAAGTACGCAGAATCACCGAAATCGCAGTTTTCGAGTTATTTAATGCGAAAAAAAACGTATTCTGGTGTTTTCAGCACTCCACAGTGCGTATGATACGCAGAACAGGCGATATCTTCGTTTTCGCGGGTTTTGCAACTGAGATATGCATTTTCTACGATAACTTTGGTGATTCTTCCGTGAGAACTATGCAGTATCACCGAAATCGCAGTTTTCGTGATGCTTAATGCGAAAAAACACGTATTCTGGTGTTTTCAGCACTCCACAGTGCGTATGATACGCAGAACAGGCGATATCTTCGTTTTCGAGGGTTTTCAACTGAGATAAGCGTTTTCTACGATAATCTTGGTGATTCTTCCGTGAGAAGTATGCAGTATCACCGAAATCGCAGTTTTCGTGTCATTTAATGCGAAAAAACACGAATTCTGGTGTTGTCAGCACTGCACAGTGCGTATGATACGCAGAACAGGCGATATCTTCGTTTTCGTGTGGTTTCCTTCTGAGATATGCAGTTTCTACGAGAATCTTGGTGATTCTTCTGTGAGAAGTAAGCAGAATCACCGAAATCGCAGTTTTCGTGTTATTTAATGCGAAAAAACACGTATTCTGGTGTGTTCAGCACTCTACAGTGCGTATGATACGCAGAACAGGCGATATCTTCGTTTTCGAGGGTTTTCCAACTGAGATATGCGTTTTCTACGACAATCTTGGTGATTCTTCCATGAGAAGTATGCAGAACCACCGAAATAACTTGTTTTCGTGATACTTCATGCGAAAAAACACGTATTTTGGTGTTTTCAGCAGTCCACGGTGCGTATGATATCCAGAACTGGCGATATATTCGTTTTCGTGTGGATTCCATCTGAGATATGCAGTTTCTACGAGAATTTTGGTGATTCTTCTGTGAGAAGTAGCAGAATCACCGAAATCGCAGTTTTCGTGTTATTTAATGCGAAAAAACACGTATTCTGGTGTTTTCAGCACTCCACAGTGCGCAGGATATGCAGAACCGGCGATATCTTCGTTTTCGTGTGGATTCCATCTGAGATATGCGTTTTCTACGACAATCTTGGTGATTCTTCCATGAGAAGTATGCAGAACCAGCGAAATCGCAGTTTTCGTGTCATTTAATGCGAAAAAACACGTATTCTGGTGTTTTCAGCACTCCACAGTGCGTATGATACGCAGAACAGGCGATATCTTCGTTTTCGAGGGTTTTCAACTGAGATAAGCGTTTTCTACGATAATCTTGGTGATTCTTCCGTGAGAAGTATGCAGTCTCACCGATATCGCAGTTTTCGTGTCATTTAATGCGAAAAAACACGTATTCTGGTGTTTTCAGCACTCCACAGTGCGTATGATACGCAGAACAGGCGATATCTTCGTTTTCGAGGGTTTTTCAGCTGAGTTATGCAGTTTCTACTAGAATCTTGGTGGTTCTTCTGTGAGAAGTATGCAGAATCACCGAAATCGCAGTTTTCGTGTTATTTAAGGCGAAAAAAAACGTATTCTGGTGTTTTCAGCACGCCACAGTGCGCATGATATGCAGAACCGGCGATATCTTCGTTTTCGTGTGGATTCCATCTGAGATATGCAGTTTCTACGAGAATCTTGGTGATTCTTCTGTGAGAAGTATGCAGAACCACCGAAATAACTTGTTTTCGTGATAGTTAATGCGAAAAAACACGTATTTTGGTGTTTTCAGCACTCCGCAGTGCGCATGATATGCAGAACCGGCGATAACTTCGTTTTCGTGTGGATTCCATCTGAGATATGCAGTTTCTACGAGAATCTTGGTGATTCTTCCGTGAGAAGTATGCAGAATCACCGAAATCGCAGTTTTCGTGTTATTTAAGGCGAAAATAAACGTATTCTGGTGTTTTCAGCACGCCACAGTGCGTATGATATGCAGAACCGGCGATATCTTCGTTTTCGAGGGGTTTCCAACTGAGATATGCAGTTTCTACGAGAATCTTGGTGATTCTACAGTGAGAAGTATGCAGAACCACCGAAATAACTTGTTTTTGTGATATTTAATGCGAAAAAACACGTATTTTGGTGTTTTCAGCAGTCCACAGTGCGCATGTTATGCAGAACCGGCGATATCTTCGTTTTCGTGTGGATTCGATCTGAGATATGCAGTTTCTACAAGAATCTTTGTGATTCTTCTGTGAGAAGTATGCAGAACCACCGAAATAACTTGTTTTCGTGATAGTTAATGCGAAAAAACACGTATTTTGGTGTTTCCAGCACTTCACAGTGCGTATGATATGCAGAACCGGCGATATATTTGTTTTCGTGTAGTTTCCAACTGAGATATGCAGTTTCTACGACAATCTTGGTGATTCTTCTGTGAGAAGTACGCAGAATCACCGAAATCGCAGTTTTCGAGTTATTTAATGCGAAAAAAAACGTATTCTGGTGTTTTCAGCACTCCACAGTGCGTATGATACGCAGAACAGGCGATATCTTCGTTTTCGCGGGTTTTGCAACTGAGATATGCATTTTCTACGATAACTTTGGTGATTCTTCCGTGAGAAGTATGCAGTATCACCGAAATCGCAGTTTTCGTGATGCATAATGCGAAAAAACACGTATTCTGGTGTTTTCAGCACTCCACAGTGCGTATGATACGCAGAACAGGCGATATCTTCGTTTTCGAGGGTTTTCAACTGAGATAAGCGTTTTCTACGATAATCTTGGTGATTCTTCCGTGAGAAGTATGCAGTATCACCGAAATCGCAGTTTTCGTGTCATTTAATGCGAAAAAACACGTATTCTGGTGTTTTCAGCACTCCACAGTGCGTATGATACGCAGAACAGGCGATATCTTCGTTTTCGAGGGTTTTTCAGCTGAGTTATGCAGTTTCTACTAGAATCTTGGTGGTTCTTCTGTGAGAAGTATGCAGAATCACCGAAATCGCTGTTTTCGTGTTATTTAAGGCGAAAAAAAACGTATTCTGGTGTTTTCAGCACGCCACAGTGCGCATGATATGCAGAACCGGCGATATCTTCGTTTTCGTGTGGATTCCACCTGAGATATGCAGTTTCTACGAGAATCTTGGTGATTCTTCTGTGAGAAGTATGCAGAACCACCGAAATAACTTGTTTTCGTGATAGTTGATGCGAAAAAACACGTATTTTGGTGTTTTCAGCACTCCACAGTGCGCATGATATGCAGAACCGGCGATAACTTCGTTTTCGTGTGGATTCCATCTGAGATATGCAGTTTCTACCAGAATCTTGGTGGTTCTTCTGTGAGAAGTATGCAGAATCACAGAAATCGCAGTTTTCGTGTTATTTAATGCAAAAAAACACGTATTCTGGTGTGTTCAGCACAACACAGTGCGTATGATATGCAGAACCGGCGATATCTTCGTTTTCGAGGGGTTTCCAACTGAGATATGCAGTTTCTACGAGAATCTTGGTGATTCTACAGTGAGAAGTATGCAGAACCACCGAAATAACTTGTTTTTGTGATATTTAATGCGAAAAAACACGTATTTTGGTGTTTTCAGCAGTCCACAGTGCGCATGTTATGCAGAACCGGCGATATCTTCGTTTTCGTGTGGATTCGATCTGAGATATGCAGTTTCTACAAGAATCTTTGTGATTCTTCTGTGAGAAGTATGCAGAACCACCGAAATAACTTGTTTTCGTGATAGTTAATGCGAAAAAACACGTATTTTGGTGTTTCCAGCACTTCACAGTGCGTATGATATGCAGAACCGGCGATATATTTGTTTTCGTGTAGTTTCCAACTGAGATATGCAGTTTCTACGACAATCTTGGTGATTCTTCTGTGAGAAGTACGCAGAATCACCGAAATCGCAGTTTTCGAGTTATTTAATGCGAAAAAAAACGTATTCTGGTGTTTTCAGCACTCCACAGTGCGTATGATACGCAGAACAGGCGATATCTTCGTTTTCGCGGGTTTTGCAACTGAGATATGCATTTTCGACGATAACTTTGGTGATTCTTCCGTGAGAAGTATGCAGTATCACCGAAACCGCAGTTTTCGTGATGCTTAATGCGAAAAAACACGTATTCTGGTGTTTTCAGCACGCCACAGTGCGTATGATATGCAGAACAGGCTATATATTCGTTTTCGTGGGGTTTCCAACTGAGATATGCATTTTCTACGATAACCTTGGTGATTCTTCCGTGAGAAGTATGCAGTATCACCCAAATCGCAGTTTTCATGATACTTAATGCGAAAAAACACGTATTCTGGTGTTTTCAGCACGCCACAGTGCGTATGATATGCAGAACCGGCGATATCTTCGTTTTCGTGTGGATTCCATTTGAGATATGCAGTTTCTACGAGTATCTTGGTGATTCTTCTGTGAGAAGTATGCAGAACCACCGAAATAACTTGTTTTCGTGATAGTTAATGCGAAAAAACACGTATTTTGGTGTTTTCAGCACTCCACAGTGCGCATGATATGCAGAACCGGCGATAACTTCGTTTTCGTGTGGATTCCATCTGAGATATGCAGTTTCTACTAGAATCTTGGTGGTTCTTCTGTGAGAAGTATGCAGAATCACCGAAATCGCAGTTTTCGTGTTATTTAATGCGAAAAAACACGTATTCTGGTGCTTTCAGCACGCCACAGTGCGTATGATATGCAGAACCGGCGATATCTTCGTTTTCGGGTGGATTCCATCTGAGATATGCAGTTTCTACGAGAATCTTGGTGATTCTTCTGTGAGAAGTATGCAGAATCACAGAAATCGCAGTTTTCGTGTTATTTAATGCGAAAAAACACGTATTCTGGTGTGTTCAGCACAACACAGTGCGTATGATACGCAGAACAGGCGTTATTTTCGTTTTCGAGGATTTCCAACTGAGATATGCGTTTTCTACGATAATCTTGGTGAAGCTTCCGTGAGAAGTATGCAGAACCACCGAAATAACTTGTTTTCGTGATATTTAACGCGAAAAAACACGTATTTTGGTGTTTTCAGCAGTCCACAGTGCGTATGATATCCAGAACAGGCGACATATTCGTTTTCGTGGGGTTTCCAACTGAGATATGCATTTTCTTGGATAACCTTGGTGATTCTTCCGTGAGAAGTATGCAGTATCACCGAAATCGCAGTTTTCGTGTTATTTAATGCGAAAAAACACGTATTCTGGTGTTTTCAGCACGCCACAGTGCGTATGATATGCAGAACCGGCGATATCTTCGTTTTCGTGTGGATTCCATCTGAGATATGCAGTTTCTACGAGTATCTTGGTGATTCTTCTGTGAGAAGTATGCAGAACCACCGAAATAACTTGTTTTCGTGATAGTTAATGCGAAAAAACACGTATTTTGGTGTTTTCAGCACTCCACAGTGCGCATGATACGCAGAACAGGCGATATCATCGTTTTCGCGGGTTTTGCAACTGAGATATGCGTTTTCTACGGCAATCTTGGTGATTCATCCGTGAGAAGTATGCAGAACCACCGAAATCGCAGTTTTCGTGTTATTTAATGCGAGAAAACACGTATTCTTGTGTTTTCAGCACTCCACAGTGCGCATGATATCCAGAACAGGCGATATCTTCGTTTTCGTGTGGATTCCATCTGAGATATGCGTTTTCTACGACAATCGTGGTGATTCTTCCGTGAGAAGTATGCAGAATCACCGAAATCGCAGTTTTCGTGTTATCTAATGCGAAAAAACACGTATTCTGGTGTTTTCAGCACTCCACAGTGCGTATGATACGCAGAGCAGGCGATATATTCGTTTTTGTGGGGTTTCCAACTGAGATCTGCATTTTCTACGATAACATTGGTGATTCTTCCGTGAGAAGTATGCAGTATCACCGAAATCGCAGTTTTCGTGTTATTTAATGCGAAAAAACACGTATTCTGGTGTGTTCAGCACTACACAGTGCGTATGATACGCAGAACAGGCGATATCTTCGTTTGCGTGGGGTTTCCAACTGAGATATGCGTTTTCTACGATAATCTTGGTGATTCTTCTGTGAGAAGTATGCAGAATCACGGAAATCACTTGTTTTCGTGCTACTTAATGCGATAAAACATGTATTCTGGTGTTTTCAGCACTCCACAGTGCATATGACATGCAGAACAGGCGATATCTTCGTTTGCGAGGGGTTTCCAACTGAGGTATGCATTTTCTACGATAGTCTTGGTGATTCTTCCGTGAGAAGTATGCAGAATCACCGAAATCGCAGTTTTCGTGATATTTACTGCGAAAAGACATGAATTCTGGTGTTTTATCACTCCACAGTGCGTATGATATGCAGAAAAGGCGATATCTTCGTTTGCGTGGGGTTTCCAACTGAGATATGCATTTTCTACGATAATCTTTGTGATTCTTCTGTGAGAAGTATGCAGAATCACGGAAATCACTTGTTTTCGTGCTACTTAATGCGATAAAACATGTATTCTGGTGTTTTCAGCACTCCACAGTGCATATGACATGCAGAACAGGCGATATCTTCGTTTGCGAGGGGTTTCCAACTGTGGTGTGCATTTTCTACGATAATCTTGGTGATTCTTCTGCGAGAAGTATGCAGAAAAAACGAAATCGCACTTTTCGTGCTATTTAATGCGGTAAGACATGAATTCTGGTGTTTTCATCACTCCACAGTGCGTATGATATGCAGAACAGGCGATATCTTCGTTTGCGTGGGGTTTCCAACTGAGATATGCATTTTCTACGATAATTTTGGCGATTCTTCTGTGAGATGTATGCAGAATCACCGCAATCGCAGTTTTCGTGGTATGAAATGCAACAAAGTACGTATTCTGGTGTTTTCAGCTCTCCACAGTGCGTACGATATGCAGAACAGGCGATATATATGCATTTCGTGTGGTTTCCAACTCAGATATGCATTTTCTACGATAATCTTGGTGATTCTTCCGTGAGAAGTATGCAGAATCAGCGAAATCGCAGTTTTCGTGATATTTAATGCGAAAAGACATGAATTCTAGTGTTTTCATTACTCCACAGTGCGTATGATATGCAGAACAGGCGATATCTTCGTTTGCGTGGGGTTTCCAACTGAGATATGCGTTTTCTACGATAATCTTGGTGATTCTTCTGTGAGAAGTATGCAGAATCACCGAAATCACTTGTTTTCGTGCTTCTTAATGCGATAAAACATGCATTCTGGTGTTTTCAGCACTCCACAGTGCATATGACATGCAGAACAGGCGATATCTTCGTTTGCGAGGGGATTCCAACTGAGGTATGCATTTTCTACGATAGTCTTGGTGATTCTTCCGTGAGAAGTATGCAGAATAACCGAAATCGCAGTTTTCGTGATATTTACTGCGAAAAGACATGAATTCTGGTGTTTTCATCACTCCACAGTGCGCATGATATGCAGAACAGGCGATATCTTCGTTTGCGTGGGGTTTCCAACTGAGATATGCATTTTCCACGATAATCTTGGTGATTCTTCCGTGAGAAGTATGCAGAATCAGTCAAATCGCAGTTTTCGTGATATTTAATGCGAAAAGACATGAATTCTGGTGTTTTCAGCACTCCACAGTGCGTATGATACGCAGAACAGGCGATATCTTCGTTTTCGCGGGTTTTGCAACTGAGATATGCATTTTCTACGATAGTCTTGGTGATTCTTCCGTGAGAAGTATGCAGAATAACCGAAATCGCAGTTTTCGTGATATTTACTGCGAAAAGACATGAATTCTGGTGTTTTCATCACTCCACAGTGCGCATGATATGCAGAACAGGCGATATCTTCGTTTGCGAGGGGTTTCCAACTGAGGTATGCATTTTCTACGATAGTCTTGGTGATTCTTCCGTGAGAAGTATGCAGAATCACCGAAATCGCAGTTTTCGTGTTATCTAATGCGAAAAAACACGTATTCTGGTGTTTTCAGCACTCCACAGTGCGTATGATACGCAGAGCAGGCGATATATTCGTTTTTGTGGGGTTTCCAACTGAGATCTGCATTTTCTACGATAACATTGGTGATTCTTCCGTGAGAAGTATGCAGTATCACCGAAATCGCAGTTTTCGTGTTATTTAATGCGAAAAAACACGTATTCTGGTGTGTTCAGCACTACACAGTGCGTATGATACGCAGAACAGGCGATATCTTCGTTTGCGTGGGGTTTCCAACTGAGATATGCGTTTTCTACGATAATCTTGGTGATTCTTCTGTGAGAAGTATGCAGAATCACGGAAATCACTTGTTTTCGTGCTACTTAATGCGATAAAACATGTATTCTGGTGTTTTCAGCACTCCACAGTGCATATGACATGCAGAACAGGCGATATCTTCGTTTGCGAGGGGTTTCCAACTGAGGTATGCATTTTCTACGATAGTCTTGGTGATTCTTCCGTGAGAAGTATGCAGAATCACCGAAATCGCAGTTTTCGTGATATTTACTGCGAAAAGACATGAATTCTGGTGTTTTATCACTCCACAGTGCGTATGATATGCAGAAAAGGCGATATCTTCGTTTGCGTGGGGTTTCCAACTGAGATATGCATTTTCTACGATAATCTTTGTGATTCTTCTGTGAGAAGTATGCAGAATCACGGAAATCACTTGTTTTCGTGCTACTTAATGCGATAAAACATGTATTCTGGTGTTTTCAGCACTCCACAGTGCATATGACATGCAGAACAGGCGATATCTTCGTTTGCGAGGGGTTTCCAACTGTGGTATGCATTTTCTACGATAATCTTGGTGATTCTTCTGCGAGAAGTATGCAGAAAAAACGAAATCGCACTTTTCGTGCTATTTAATGCGGTAAGACATGAATTCTGGTGTTTTCATCACTCCACAGTGCGTATGATATGCAGAACAGGCGATATCTTCGTTTGCGTGGGGTTTCCAACTGAGATATGCATTTTCTACGATAATTTTGGCGATTCTTCTGTGAGATGTATGCAGAATCACCGCAATCGCAGTTTTCGTGGTATGAAATGCAACAAAGTACGTATTCTGGTGTTTTCAGCTCTCCACAGTGCGTACGATATGCAGAACAGGCGATATATATGCATTTCGTGTGGTTTCCAACTCAGATATGCATTTTCTACGATAATCTTGGTGATTCTTCCGTGAGAAGTATGCAGAATCAGCGAAATCGCAGTTTTCGTGATATTTAATGCGAAAAGACATGAATTCTAGTGTTTTCATTACTCCACAGTGCGTATGATATGCAGAACAGGCGATATCTTCGTTTGCGTGGGGTTTCCAACTGAGATATGCGTTTTCTACGATAATCTTGGTGATTCTTCTGTGAGAAGTATGCAGAATCACCGAAATCACTTGTTTTCGTGCTTCTTAATGCGATAAAACATGCATTCTGGTGTTTTCAGCACTCCACAGTGCATATGACATGCAGAACAGGCGATATCTTCGTTTGCGAGGGGATTCCAACTGAGGTATGCATTTTCTACGATAGTCTTGGTGATTCTTCCGTGAGAAGTATGCAGAATAACCGAAATCGCAGTTTTCGTGATATTTACTGCGAAAAGACATGAATTCTGGTGTTTTCATCACTCCACAGTGCGCATGATATGCAGAACAGGCGATATCTTCGTTTGCGTGGGGTTTCCAACTGAGATATGCATTTTCCACGATAATCTTGGTGATTCTTCCGTGAGAAGTATGCAGAATCAGTCAAATCGCAGTTTTCGTGATATTTAATGCGAAAAGACATGAATTCTGGTGTTTTCAGCACTCCACAGTGCGTATGATACGCAGAACAGGCGATATCTTCGTTTTCGCGGGTTGTGCAACTGAGATATGCATTTTCTACGATAACTTTGGTGATTCTTCCGTGAGAAGTATGCAGTATCACCGAAATCGCAGTTTTCGTGATGCTTAATGCGAAAAAACACGTATTCTGGTGTTTTCAGCACTCCACAGTGCGTATGATACGCAGAACAGGCGATATCTTCGTTTTCGAGGGTTTTCAACTGAGATAAGCGTTTTCTACGATAATCTTGGTGATTCTTCCGTGAGAAGTATGCAGTATCACCGAAATCGCAGTTTTCGTGTCATTTAATGCGAAAAAACACGTATTCTGGTGTTTTCAGCACTCCACAGTACGTATGATACGCAGAACAGGCGATATCTTCGTTTTCGAGGGTTTTTCAGCTGAGTTATGCAGTTTCTACTAGAATCTTGGTGGTTCTTCTGTGAGAAGTATGCAGAATCACCGAAATCGCAGTTTTCGTGTTATTTAAGGCGAAAAAAAACGTATTCTGGTGTTTTCAGCACGCCACAGTGCGCATGATATGCAGAACCGGCGATATCTTCGTTTTCGTGTGGATTCCATCTGAGATATGCAGTTTCTACGAGAATCTTGGTGATTCTTCTGTGAGAAGTATGCAGAACCACCGAAATAACTTGTTTTCGTGATAGTTAATGCGAAAAAACACGTATTCTGGTGTGTTCAGCACAACACAGTGCGTATGATATGCAGAACCGGCGATACCTTCGTTTTCGTGTGGATTCCATCTGAGATATGCAGTTTCTACGAGAATCTTGGTGATTCTTCCGTGAGAAGTATGCAGAATCACCGAAATCGCAGTTTTCGTGTTATTTAAGGCGAAAATAAACGTATTCTGGTGTTTTCAGCACGCCACAGTGCGTATGATATGCAGAACCGGCGATATCTTTGTTTTCGAGGGGTTTCCAACTGAGATATGCAGTTTCTACGAGAATCTTGGTGATTCTACAGTGAGAACTATGCAGAACCACCGAAATAACTTGTTTTTGTGATATTTAATGCGAAAAAACGCGTTTTTTGGTGTTTTCAGCAGTCCACAGTGCGCATGTTATGCAGAACCGGCGATATCTTCGTTTTCGTGTGGATTCGATCTGAGATATGCAGTTTCTACAAGAATCTTTGTGATTCTTCTGTGAGAAGTATGCAGAACCACCGAAATAACTTGTTTTCGTGATAGTTAATGCGAAAAAACACGTATTTTGGTGTTTCCAGCACTTCACAGTGCGTATGATATGCAGAACCGGCGATATATTTGTTTTCGTGTAGTTTCCAACTGAGATATGCAGTTTCTACGACAATCTTGGTGATTCTTCTGTGAGAAGTACGCAGAATCACCGAAATCGCAGTTTTCGAGTTATTTAATGCGAAAAAACACGTATTCTGGTGTTTTCAGCACGCCACAGTGCGTATGATATGCACAACAGGCGATATATTCGTTTTCGTGGGGTTTCCAACTGAGATATGCATTTTCTACGATAACCTTGGTGATTCTTCCGTGAGAAGTATGCAGTATCACCGAAATCGCAGTTTTCATGATACTTAATGCGAAAAAACACGTATTCTGGTGTTTTCAGCACGCCACAGTGCGTATGATATGCAGAACCGGCGATATCTTCGTTTTCGTGTGGATTCCATTTGAGATATGCAGTTTCTACGAGTATCTTGGTGATTCTTCTGTGAGAAGTATGCAGAACCACCGAAATAACTTGTTTTCGTGATAGTTAATGCGAAAAAACACGTATTTTGGTGTTTTCAGCACTCCACAGTGCGCATGATATGCAGAACCGGCGATAACTTCGTTTTCGTGTGGATTCCATCTGAGATATGCAGTTTCTACTAGAATCTTGGTGGTTCTTCTGTGAGAAGTATGCAGAATCACCGAAATCGCAGTTTTCGTGTTATTTAATGCGAAAAAACACGTATTCTGGTGCTTTCAGCACGCCACAGTGCGTATGATATGCAGAACCGGCGATATCTTCGTTTTCGGGTGGATTCCAACTGAGATATGCAGTTTCTACGACAATCTTGGTGATTCTTCTGTGAGAAGTACGCAGAATCACCGAAATCGCAGTTTTCGAGTTATTTAATGCGAAAAAAAACGTATTCTGGTGTTTTCAGCACTCCACAGTGCGTATGATACGCAGAACAGGCGATATCTTCGTTTTCGCGGGTTTTGCAACTGAGATATGCATTTTCTACGATAACTTTGGTGATTCTTCCGTGAGAAGTATGCAGTATCACCGAAACCGCAGTTTTCGTGATGCTTAATGCGAAAAAACACGTATTCTGGTGTTTTCAGCACGCCACAGTGCGTATGATATGCAGAACAGGCGATATATTCGTTTTCGTGGGGTTTCCAACTGAGATATGCATTTTCTACGATAACCTTGGTGATTCTTCCGTGAGAAGTATGCAGTATCACCGAAATCGCAGTTTTCATGATACTTAATGCGAAAAAACACGTATTCTGGTGTTTTCAGCACGCCACAGTGCGTATGATATGCAGAACCGGCGATATCTTCGTTTTCGTGTGGATTCCATCTGAGATATGCAGTTTCTACGAGTATCTTGGTGATTCTTCTGTGAGAAGTATGCAGAACCACCGAAATAACTTGTTTTCGTGATAGTTAATGCGAGAAAACACGTATTCTTGTGTTTTCAGCACTCCACAGTGCGCATGATATCCAGAACAGGCGATATCTTCGTTTTCGTGTGGATTCCATATGAGATATGCGTTTTCTACGACAATCGTGGTGATTCTTCCGTGAGATGTATGCAGAATCACCGAAATCGCAGTTTTCGTGATATTTAATGCGACAAAGTACGTATTCTGGTGTTTTCAGCACTCCACAGTGCGTATGATATGCAGAACAGGCGATATATATGCATTTCGTGTGGTTTCCAACTGAGATATGCATTCTCTACGATAATCTTGGTGATTCTTCCGTGAGAAGTATGCAGAATCACCGAAATCGCAGTTTTCGTGCTATTTAATGCGAAAAGACATGGATTCTGGTGTTTTCATCACTCCACAGTGCGCATGATATGCTGAACAGGCGATATCTTCGTGTGGTTTCCAACTGAGATATGCATTTTCAACGATAATCGTCGTGATTCTTCTGCCAGAAGTATGCAATATCACCGAAATCGCAATTTTCGTGCTATTTAATGTGAAATTACACGAATTCTGGTATTTTCAGCACTCCACATTGCGTATGATATGCAGAACAGGTGATATCTTCGTTTGCGTGGGGTTTCCAACTGAGATATGCGTTTTCTACGATAATCTTGGTGATTCTTCTGTGAGATGTATGCAGAATCACCGAAATCACTTGTTTTCGTGCTACTTAATGCGATGAAACGTGTATTCTGGTGTTTTCAGCACTACACAGTGCGTATGTTATGCAGAACAGGCGATATCTTGGTGTGGTTTCCAACTGAGATATGCATTTCTACGATAATCTTGGTTATTCTTCCGTGAGAAGTATGCAGAATCACCGAAATCGCAGTTTTCGTGATATTTAATGCGACAAAGTACGTATTCTAGTGTTTTCAGCACTCCACAGTGCGTATGATATGCAGAACAGGCGATATATATGCATTTCGTGTGGTTTCCAACTGAGATATGCCTTTTCTACGATAATCTTGGTGATTCTTCCGTGAGAAGTATGCAGAATCACCGAAATCGCAGTTTTCGTGCTATTTAATGCGAAAAGACATGAATTCTGGTGTTTTCATCACTCCACAGTGCGCATGATATGCTGAACAGGCGATATCTTCGTGTGGTTTCCAACTGAGATATGCATTTTCAACGATAATCGTCGTGATTCTTCTGCCAGAAGTATGCAAAATCACCGAAATCGCAATTTTCGTGCTATTTAATGCGAAAATACACGAATTCTGGTATTTTCAGCACTCCACATTGCGTATGATATGCAGAACGTGCGATATCTTCGTTTTCGTGGGGTTTCCAACTGAGATATGCGTTTTCTACGATAATCTTGGTGATTCTTCTGTGAGAATTATGCAGAATCACCGAAATCACTTGTTTTCGTGCTACTTAATGCGATAAAACATGTATTCTGGAGTTTTCAGCACTCCACTGTGCGTATGCTATGCAGAACAGGCGATATCTTCGTTTTCGTGTGGTTTCCAACTGAGATATGCGTTTTCTACGATAATCTTGGTGATTCTGCTGTGAGAAGTATGCAGAATCTCAGAAATCGCAATTTTCGTGCTATTTGATACGAAAAGACAGGAATTCTGATGTTTTCAGGACTCCACAGTGCGTATGATATGCAGAACAGGCGATATCTTCGTTTTCGTGGGGTTTCCAACTGAGATATGCGTTTTCTACGATAATCTTGGTGATTCTTCTGTGAGAAGCATGCAGAATCACCGAAATCACTTGTTTTCGTGCTACTTAATGCGATAAAACATGTATTCTGGAGTTTTCAGCACTCCACAGTGCGTATGATATGCAGATTCGGCGATATCTTCGTTTGCGTGGGGTTTCCAACTGAGATATGCATTCTCTACGATAATCTTGGTGATTCTTCCGTGAGAAGTATGCAGAATCACAGAAATCGCAATTTTCGTGCTATTTAATGCGAAAAGACACGAATTCTGGTATTTTCAGCACTCCACATTGCGTATGATATGCAGAACAGGCGATATCTTCGTTTTCGTGGGGTTTCCAACTGAGATATGCGTTTTCTACGATAATCTTGGTGATTCTTCTGTGAGAAGTATGCAGAATCACCGAAATCACTTGTTTTCGTGCTACTTAATGCGATAAAACATGTATTCTGGAGTTTTCAGCACTCCACAGTGCATATGATATGCAGAATCGGCGATATCTTCGTTTGCGTGGGGTTTCCAAATGAGATATGCATTCTCTACGATAATCTTGGTGATTCTTCCGTGAGAAGTATGCAGAATCAACGAAATGGCAGTTTTCGTGATATCTAGTGCGAAGAAACCAGTATTCTGGTGTTTTCAGCACTCCAGAGTGCATATGACATGCAGAACAGGCGATATCTTCGTTTGCGTGGGGTTGCCAACTGAGGTATGCGTTTTCTACGATAATCTTGGTGATTCTTCTGTGAGAAGTATGCAGAATCACCGAAATCACTTGTTTTCGTGCTACTTAATGCGATAAAACATGTATTCTGGAGTTTTCAGCACTCCACAGTGCATATGATATGCAGAATCGGCGATATCTTCGTTTTCGTGTGGTTTCGAACTGAGATATGCGTTTTCTACGATAATCTTGGTGATTCTTCCGTGAGAAGTATGCAGAATCACAGAAATCGCAGTTTTCCTGATTTTTAATGCGTAAAACCCAGTATTCTGGTGTTTTCAGCACTCCACAGTGCGTATGATATGCAGATTCGGCGATATCTTCGTTTGCGTGGGGTTTCCAACTGAGATATGCGTTCTCTACGATAATCTTGGTGATTCTTCCGTGAGAAGTATGCAGAATCACCGAAATCACTTGTTTTCGTGCTACTTAATGCGATAAAACATGTAGTCTGGTGTTTTCAGCACTCCACAGTGCGTATGATATGCAGAATCGGCGATATCATCGTTTGCGTGGGGTTTCCAACTGAGATATGCATTTTCAACGATAATCGTGGTGATTCTTCGGTGAGAAGTTTGCAGAATCACCGAAATCACTTGTTTTCGTGCTACTTAATGCGACAAAACATGTATTCTGGTGTTTTCAGCACTCCACAGTGCGAATGATATGCAGAATCGGCGATATCTTCGTTTGGGTGGGGTTTCCAACTCAGATATGCATTTTCTACGATAATCTTGATGATTCCTCTGCGAGAAGTATGCAGAATCAACGAAATGGCAGTTTTCGTGATATTTAATGCGAAAATCCCGTATTCTGAAGTTTTCTGCACTCCACAGTGCGTATGTTATGCAGAACAGGCGATATCTTCGTGTTGTTTTCAACTGAGATATGCATTTTCTACGATAATCGTGGTGATTCTTCGGTGAGAAGTATGCAGAATCACCGAAATCACTTGTTTTCGTGCTACTTCATGCGATAAAACATGTATTCTGGTGTTTTCAGCACGCCACAGTGCGTATGATATGCACAACAGGCGATATCTCCGTTTGCGTGGGGTTTCCAACTGAGATATGCATTCTCTACGATAATCTTGGTGATTCTTCCGCGAGAAGTATGCAGAATCACCGAAATCGAACTTTTCGTGTTATTTAATGCGATACAACACGTATTCTGGTGTTTTCAGCACTCATTCGTTTTCGCGGGGTTTCCAACTGAGATTTGCATTTTCTACGATAATCTTGGTGATTCTTCCGCGAGAAGTATGCAGAATCACCGAAATCGCACTTTTCGTGTTATTTATTGCGAACAAACACGTATTCTGGTGTTTTCAGCACTCCACTGTGCGCATGATATGCAGAACAGGCGATATCTTCGTTTTCGTGGGGTTTCCAACTGAGATATGCATTTTCTACTATAATCTTGGTGATTCTTCCGTGAGAAGTATGCAGAATCAGCCAAATCGCAGTTTTCGGGATATTTAATGCGAAAAGACATGAATTCTGGTGTTTTCAGGACTCCATAGTGCGTATGATATGCAAAACATGCTATATATAAGCGTTTGGTGTGGTTTCTAACTGAGTTATGCATTTTCTACGATAATCTTGGTTTTTCTTCCGTGAGAAGTATGCAGAATCACCGAAATCGCAGTTTTCGTGATATTTAATGCGAAAAAACCAGTATTCTGGTGTTTTCAGCACTCCAGAGTGCATATGACATGCAGAACAGGCGATATCTTCGGTTGCGTGGGGTTTCCAAATGAGATATGCGTTTTGTACGATAATCTTGGTGATTCTTCTGTGAGAAGTATGCAGAATCAACGAAATCACTTGTTTTCGTGCTACTTAATGCGATAAAACATGTATTCTGTTGTTTCCAGCACTCCACAGTACGTATGATATGCAGAATCGGCGATATCTTCGTTTGCGTGGGGTTTCCAACTGAGATATGCATTCTCTACGATAATCTTGGTGATTCTTCCGTGAGAAGTATGCAGAATCACCGAAATCGCAGTTTTCGTGATATTTAATGCGAAAAAACCAGTATTCTGGTGTTTTCAGCACTCCAGAGTGCATATGACATGCAGAACAGGCGATATCTTCGGTTGCGTGGGGTTTCCAACTGAGATATGCGTTTTGTACGATAATCTTGGTGATTCTTCTGTGAGAAGTATGCAGAATCAACGAAATCACTTGTTTTCGTGCTACTTAATGCGATAAAACATGTATTCTGTTGTTTCCAGCACTCCACACTACGTATGATATGCAGAATCGGCGATATCTTCGTTTGCGTGGGGTTTCCAACTGAGATATGCATTCTCTACGATAATCTTGGTGATTCTTCCGTGAGAAGTATGCAGAATCACAGAAATCGCAATTTTCGTGCTATTTAGTGCGAAAAGACACGAATTCTGGTATTTTCAGCACTCCACAGTGCGTATGATATGCAGCACAGGCGATATCTTCGTTTTCGTGAGGTTTCCAAATGAGGTATGCGTTTTCTACGATAATCTTGGTGATTCTGCTGTGAGAAGTATGCAGAATCACAGAAATCGCAATTTTCGTGCAATTTAATACCAAAAGACACGAATTCTGGTGTTTTCAGGACTCCACAGTGCGTATGATATGCCGAACAGGCGATATCTTCGTTTTCGTGTGGTTACCAAATGAGATATGCATTTTCTACGATAATCTTGGCTTTTCTTCCGTGAGAAGTATGCAGAATCACCGAAATCGCAGTTTTCGTGATATTTAATGCGAAAAAACCAGTATTCTGGTGTTTTCAGCACTCCAGAGTGCATATAACATGCAGAACAGACGATATCTTCGTTTGCGTGGGGTTTCCAACTGAGATATGCATTCTCTACGATAATCTTGGTGATTCTTCCGTGAGAAGTATGCAGAATCACAGAAATCGCAATTTTCGTGCTATTTAATGCGAAAAGACACGAATTCTGGTATTTTCAGCACTCCACTGTGCGTATGATATGCAGAACAGGCGATATCTTCGTTTTCGTGGGGTTTCCAACTGAGATATGCGTTTTCGACGATAATCTTGGTGATTCTGTTGTGAGAAGGATCCAGAATCACAGAAATCACAGTTTTCGTGATATTTAATGCGACAAAGTACGTATTCTGGCGTCTTCAGCACTCCACAGTGCGTATGTTATGCAGAACAGGCGATATCTTCGTTTTCGTGTGGTTTCCTACTGAGATATGCATTTTCTACAATCATCTTGGTGATTCTTCTGTGAGGAGTATGCAAAATCACTGAAATCACTTGCTTTTGTGCTACTTAATGCGCTAAAACATGTATTCTGGTGTTTTCAGCACTCCACAGTGCGTATGATATGCAGAATCGGCGATATCTTCGTTTGCGTGGGGTTTCCAGCTGAGATATGCATTCTCTACGATAATGTTGGTGATTCTTCCGTGAGAAGTATGCAGAACCACCGAGAGCGCACTTTTCGTGTTATTTAATGCGATAAAACACGTATTCTGGTGTTTTCAGCACTCATTCGTTTTCGCGGGGTTTCCAACTGAGATTTGCATTTTCTACGATAATCTAGGTGATTCTTCTGTGAGAAGTATGCAGAACCACCGAAATAACTTGTTTTCGTGCTACTTAATACGAAAAAACTCGTATTCTGGTATTTTCAGCACTCCACTGTGCGTATGATATGCAGAACAGGCGATATCTTCGTTTTCGTGGGGTTTCCAACTGAGATATGCGTTTTCGACGATAATCTTGGCGATTCTGCTGTGAGAAGTATGTAGAATCACAGAAATCGCAGTTTTCGTGTTATTTAATGATAGAAAACACGTATTCTGGTGTTTTCAGCACTCCACAGTGCGCATGATATGGAGAACCGGCGATATCTTCGTTTTCGTGTGGTTTCCATTTGAGATATGCAGTTTCTACGAGAATCTTGGTTATTCTTCTGGGAGAAGAATGCAGAACCACCGAAATCGCAGTTTTCGTGTTATTTAGTGCTAGAAAACACGTATTCTGGTGTTTTCAGCACTCCACAGTGCGTATGATATGCAGAACCGGCGATATCTTCGTTTTCGTGTGGATTCCCTCTGAGATATGCAGTTTCTACGAGAATCTTTGTGATTCTTCTGTGAGAAGTATGCAGAATCACCGAAATCGCAATTTGCGTGTTATTTAATGCGAAAAAACACGTATTCTTGTGTTTTCAGCACTCCACAGTACGCATGATATGGAGAACCGGCGATATCTTCGTTTTCGTGTGGTTTCCATTTGAGATATGCAGTTTCTACGAGAATCTTGGTTATTCTTCCGGGAGAAGTATGCAGAACCACCGAAATCGCAGTTTTCGTGTTATTTAGTGCTAGAAAACACGTATTCTGGTGTTTTCAGCACGCCACAGTGCGTATGATATGCAGAACCGGCGATATCCTCGTTTTCGTGTGGATTCCCTCTGAGATATGCAGTTTCTACGAGAATCTTGGTGATTCTTCTGTGAGAAGTATGCAGAATCACCGAAATCGCAGTTTTCGTGTTATTTAATGCAAAAAAACACGTATTCTGGTGTTTTCAGCACGCCACAGTGCGTATGATATGCAGAACCGGCGATATCTTCGTGTTCGTGGGGTTTCCAACTGATATATGCATTTTCTACGATAATCTAGGTGATTCTTCTGTGAGAAGTATGCAGAATCACCGAAATCACTTGTTTTCGTGCTACTTAATGCGACAAAACATGTATTCTGATGTTTTCAGCACTCCACAGTGCGTATGATATGCAGAATCGGCGATATCTTCGTTTGCGTGTGGTTTCCTACTGAGATATGCATTTTCTACAATCATCTTGGTGATTCTTCTGTGAGAAGTATGCAAAATCACTGAAATCACTTGCTTTTGTGCTACTTAATGCGCTAAAACATGTATTCTGGTGTTTTCAGCACTCCACAGTGCGTATGATATGCAGAATCGGCGATATCTTCGTTTGCGTGGGGTTTCCAACTGAGATATGCATTCTCTACGATAATGTTGGTGATTCTTCCGTGAGAAGTATGCAGAACCGCCGAGAGCGCACTTTTCGTGTTATTTAATGCGATAAAACACGTATTCTGGTGTTTTCAGCACTCATTCGTTTTCGCGGGGTTTCCAACTGAGATTTGCATTTTCTACGATAATCTAGGTGATTCTTCTGTGAGAAGTATGCAGAACCACCGAAATAACTTGTTTTCGTGCTACTTAATACGAAAAAACTCGTATTCTGGTATTTTCAGCACTCCACTGTGCGTATGATATGCAGAACCGGCGATATCCTCGTTTTCGTGTGGATTCCCTCTGAGATATGCAGTTTCTACGAGAATCTTGGTGATTCTTCTGTGAGAAGTATGCAGAATCACCGAAATCGCAGTTTTCGTGTTATTTAATGCAAAAAAACACGTATTCTGGTGTTTTCAGCACGCCACAGTGCGTATGATATGCAGAACCGGCGATATCTTCGTGTTCGTGGGGTTTCCAACTGAGATATGCATTTTCTACGATAATCTAGGTGATTCTTCTGTGAGAAGTATGCAGAATCACCGAAATCACTTGTTTTCGTGCTACTTAATGCGACAAAACATGTATTCTGATGTTTTCAGCACTCCACAGTGCGTATGATATGCAGAATCGGCGATATCTTCGTTTGCGTGGGGTTTCCAACTGAGATATGCATTCTCTACGATAATCTTGGTGATTCTTCCGTGAGAAGTATGCAGAATCACAGAAATCGCAGTTTTTTTCACATTTAATGCGAAAAAAACGCGCATTCTGGTGTTTTCAGCACTCCATAGTGCGTATGATATGCAAAACATGCTATATATATGCGTTTCGTGTGGTTTCCAACTGAGATATGCATTTTCTACGATAATCTTGGTTTTTCTTCCGTGACAAGTATGCCGAATCACCGAAATCGCAGTTTTCGTGATATGTAATGCGAAAAACCCAGTATTCTGGTGTTTTCAGCACTCCACAGTGCATATGACATGCAGAACAGGCGATATCTTCGTTTTCGTGGGGTTTCCAACTGAGAAATGCATTCTCTACGATAATCTTGGTGATTCTTCCGTGAGAAGTATGCAGAATCACAGAAATCGCAGTTTTCGTGTTATTTAATGCTAGAAAACACGTATTCTGGTGTTTTCAGCACTCTACAGTGCGCATGATATGCAGAACCGGCGATATCTTCGTTTTCGTGTGGATTCCATCTGAGATATGCAGTTTCTACTAGAATCTTGGTGATTCTTCCGTGAGAAGTATGCAGTATCACCGAAATCGCAGTTTTCGTGATATTTAATGCGAAAAAACACGTATTCTGCTGTTTTCAGCATGCCACAGTGCGTATGATATGCAGAACCGGCGATATCTTCGTTTTCGTGTGGATTCCCTCTGAGATATGCAGTTTCTACGAGAATCTTGGTGATTCTTCTGTAAGAAGTATGCAGAATCACCGAAATCGCAGTTGTCGTGTTATTTAATGCGAAAAAGCACGTATTCTGGTGTTTTCAGCACTCCACAGTGCGTATGATACGCAGAACAGGCGATATCTTCGTTTTCGTGTGGTTTCCATCTGAGATATGCAGTTTCTACGAGAATCTTTGTGATTCTTCTGTGAGAAGTATGCAGAATCACCGAAATCGCAATTTGCGTGTTATTTAATGCGAAAAAACACGTATTCTTGTGCTTTCAGCACTCCACAGTACGCATGATATGGAGAACCGGCGATATCTTCGTTTTCGTGTGGTTTCCATTTGAGATATGCAGTTTCTACGAGAATCTTGGTTATTCTTCCGGGAGAAGTATGCAGAACCACCGAAATCGCAGTTTTCGTGTTATTTAATGCTAGAAAACACGTATTCTGGTGTTTTCAGCACTCCACAGTGCGTATGATGTGCAGAATCGGCGATATCTTCGTTTGCGTGGGGTTTCCAACTGAGATATGCATTCTCTACGATAATCTTGGTGATTCTTCCGTGAGAAGGATGCAGAACCACCGAGAGCGCACTTTTCGGTTTATTTAATGCGATAAAACACGTATTCTGGTGTTTTCAGCACTCATTCGTTTTCGCGGGGTTTCCAACTGAGATTTGCATTTTCTACGATAATCTAGGTGATTCTTCTGTGAGAAGTATGCAGAATCACAGAAATCGCAATTTTCGTGCTATTTAATACGAAAAGACACGAATTCTGGTGTTTTCAGCACTCCACAGTGCGTATGATACGCAGAACAGGCGATATCTTCGTTTACGCGGGTTTTCCAACTGAGATATGCGTTTTCTACGACAATCTTGGTGATTCTTCGGTGAGAAGTATGCAGAACCACCGAAATCGCAGTTTTCGTGTTATTTAATGCTAGAAAACACGTATTCTGGTGTTTTCAGCACTCCACAGTGCGCATGATATGCAGAACCGGCGATATCTTCGTTTTCGTGTGGATTCCATCTGAGATATGCAGTTTCTACTAGAATCTTGGTGATTCTTCCGTGAGAAGTATGCAGCATCACCGAAATCGCAGTTTTCGTGATATTTAATGCGAAAAAACACGTATTCTGATGTTTTCAGCACGCCACAGTGCGTATGATATGCAGAACCGGCGATATCCTCGTTTTCGTGTGGATTCCCTCTGAGATATGCAGTTTCTACGAGAATCTTGGTGATTCTTCTGTGAGAAGTATGCAGAATCACCGAAATCGCAGTTTTCGTGTTATTTAATGCAAAAAGACACGTATTCTGGTGTTTTCAGCACGCCACAGTGCGTATGATATGCAGAACCGGCGATATCTTCGTGTTCGTGGGGTTTCCAACTGAGATATGCATTTTCTACGATAATCTAGGTGATTCTTCTGTGAGAAGTATGCAGAATCACCGAAATCACTTGTTTTCGTGCTACTTAATGCGACAAAACATGTATTCTGGTGTTTTCAGCACTCCACAGTGCGTATGATATGCAGAATCGGCGATATCTTCGTTTGCGTGAGGTTTCCAACTGAGATATGCATTCTCTACGATAATCTTGGTGATTCTTCCGTGAGAAGTATGCAGAATCACAGAAATCGCAGTTTTTTTCACATTTAATGCGAAAAAAACACGCATTCTGGTGTTTTCAGAACTCCATAGTGCGTATGATATGCAAAACATGCTATATATATGCGTTTCGTGTGGTTTCCAACTGAGATGTGCATTTTCTACGATAATCTTGGTTTTTCTTCCGTGAGAAGTATTCCGAATCACCGAAATCGCAGTTTCCGAGCTATTTATTGCGAAAAAACCACTATTCTGTTGTGTTCAGCACTCCAGAGTGCATATGACATGCAGAACAGGCGATATCTTCGTTTGCGTGGGGTTTCCAACTGAGATATGCATTCTCTACGATAATCTTGGTGATTCTTCCGTGAGAAGTATGCAGAACCACCGAAATCGCAGTTTTCGTGTTATTTAATGCTAGAAAACACGTATTCTGGTGTTTTCAGCACTCCACAGTGCGCATGATATGCAGAACCGGCGATATCTTCGTTTTCGTGTGGATTCCAACTGAGATATGCGTTTTCTACGATAATCTTGGTGATTCTTCCGTGAGAAGTATGCAGAACCATCGAAATAACTTGTTTTCGTGATATTTAATGCGAAAAAACACGTATTTTGGTGTTTTCAGCAGTCCACAGTATGTATGATATCCAGAACAGGCGATATATTCGTTTTGGTGGGGTTTCCAAATGAGATGTGCGTTTTCTACGACAATCTTGGTGATTCTTGCGTGAGAAGTATGCAGAATCACCGAAATCGCAGTTTTCGTGTTATTTAATGCGAGAAAACGCATATTCTGGTGTTTTCAGCACTCCACAGTGCGCATGATATGCAGATCCGGCGATATCTTCGTTTTCGTGTGGATTCCCTCTGAGATATGCAGTTTCTACGAGAATCTTGGTGATTCTTCTGTGAGAAGTATGCAGAATCACCGAAATCGCAGTTTTCGTGTTATTTAATGCGAAAAAACACGTATTTTGGTGTTTTCAGCACTCCACAGTGCGTATGATACGCAGAACAGGCGATATATTCGTTTTCGTGGGGTTTCCAACTGAGATATGCGTTTTCTACGATAACCTTGGTGATTCTTCCGTGAGAAGTATGCAGAACCAACGAAATAACTTGTTTTCGTGATATTTAATGCGAAAAAACACGTATTTTGGTGTTTTCAGCTGTCCACAGTATGTATGATATCCAGAACAGGCGATATATTCGTTTTCGTGTGGATTCCATCTGAGATATGCGTTTTCTACGACAATCTTGGTGATTCTTGCGTGAGAAGTATGCAGAATCACCGAAATCGCAGTTTTCGTGTTATTTAATGCGAGAAGACGCGTATTCTGGTGTTTTCAGCACTCCACAGTGCGCATGATATGCAGATCCGGCGATATCTTCGTTTTCGTGTGGATTCCATCTGAGATATGCAGTTTCTACGAGAATCTTGGTGATTCTTCTGGGAGAAGTATGCAGAATCACCGAAATCGCAGTTTTCGCGTTATAAATGCGAAAAAACACGTATTCTGGTGTTTTCAGCACTCCACAGTGCGTATGATACGCAGAACAGGCGATATCTTCGTTTTGGAGGGGTTTCCAAATGAGATGTGCATTTTCTACGATAATCTTCGTGATTCTTCTGTGACAAGTATGCAGAATCACCGAAATCGCAGTTTTCGTGTAATTTAATGCGAGAAAACACGTATTCTGGTGTTTTCAGCACTCCACAGTGCGCATCATATGCAGATCCGGCGATATCTTCGTTTTCGTGTGAATTCCATCTGAGATATGCGTTTTCTACGACAATCTTGGTGATTCTTCTGTGAGAAGTATGCAGAATCACAGAAATCGCAGTTTTCTTGTTATTTAATGCAAAAAAACCGTATTCTGGTGTTTTCAGCACTCCACAGTGCGCATCATATGCAGATCCGGCGATATCTTCGTTTTCGTGTGGATTCCCTCTGAGATATGCAGTTTCTACGAGAATCTTGGTGATTCTTCTGTGAGAAGTATGCAGAATCACCGAAATCGCAGTTTTCGTGTTATTTAATGCGAAAAAACACGTATTCTGGTGTTTTCAGCACTCCACAGTGCGTATGATACGCAGAACAGGCGATATCTTCGTTTACGCGGGTTTTCCAACTGAGATATGCGTTTTCTACGACAATCTTGGTGATTCTTCCGTGAGAAGTATGCAGAACCACCGAAATCGCAGTTTTCGTGATAATTAATGCGAAAAAACACGTATTCTGGTGTTTTCAGCACTCCACAGTGCGTATGATACGCAGAACAGGCGATATATTCGTTTTCGTGGGGTTTCCAACTGAGATATGCGTTTTCTACGATAATCTTGGTGATTCTTCCGTGAGAAGTATGCAGAACCATCGAAATAACTTGTTTTCATGATATTTAATGCGAAAAGACACGTATTTTGGTGTTTTCAGCAGTCCACAGTATGTATGATATCCAGAACAGGCGATATATTCGTTTTGGTGGGGTTTCCAAATGAGATGTGCGTTTTCTACGACAATCTTGGTGATTCTTGCGTGAGAAGTATGCAGAATCACCGAAATCGCAGTTTTCGTGTTATTTAGTGCGAGAAAACGCGTATTCTGGTGTTTTCAGCACTCCACAGTGCGCATGATATGCAGATCCGGCGATATCTTCGTTTTCGTGTGGATTCCATCTGGGATATGCGTTTTCTACGACAATCTTGGTGATTCTTCTGTGAGAAGTATGCAGAATCACAGAAATCGCAGTTTTCTTATTATTTAATGCAAAAAAACACGTATTCTGGTGTTTTCAGCACTCCACAGTACGCATCATATGCAGATCCGGCGATATCTTCGTTTTCGTGTGGATTCCCTCTGAGATATGCAGTTTCTACGAGAATCTTGGTGATTCTTCTGTGAGAAGTATGCAGAATCACCGAAATCGCAGTTTTCGTGTTATTTAATGCGAGAAAACGCGTATTCTGGTGTTTTCAGCACTCCACAGTGCGTATGATACTCAGAACAGGCGATATCTTCGTTTTCGAGTGTTTTCCAATTGAGATACGCGTTTTCTACGATAATCTTGGTGATTCTTCCATGAGAAGTATGCAGAACCACCGAAATAACTTGTTTTCGTGATATTTAATGCGAAAAAACACGTATTTTGGTGTTTTCAGCACTCCACAGTGCGTATGATACGCAGAACAGGCGATATATTCGTTTTCGTGGGGTTTCCAACTGAGATATGCGTTTTCTACGATAACCTTGGTGATTCTTCCGTGAGAAGTATGCAGAACCACCGAAATAACTTGTTTTCGTGATATTTAATGCGAAAAAACACGTATTTTGGTGTTTTCAGCTGTCCACAGTATGTATGATATCCAGAACAGGCGATATATTCGTTTTCGTGTGGATTCCATCTGAGATATGCGTTTTCTACGACAATCTTGGTGATTCTTGCGTGAGAAGTATGCAGAATCACCGAAATCGCAGTTTTCGTGTTATTTAATGCGAGAAGACGCGTATTCTGGTGTTTTCAGCACTCCACAGTGCGCATGATATGCAGATCCGGCGATATCTTCGTTTTCGTGTGGATTCCATCTGAGATATGCAGTTTCTACGAGAATCTTGGTGATTCTTCTGGGAGAAGTATGCAGAATCACCGAAATCGCAGTTTTCGTGTTATAAATGCGAAAAAACACGTATTCTGGTGTTTTCAGCACTCCACAGTGCGTATGATACGCAGAACAGGCGATATCTTCGTTTTCGAGGGTTTTCCAGCTGAGTTATGCGTTTTCTACGATAATCTAGGTGATTCTTCCGTGAGAAGTATGCAGAACCACCGAAATAACTTGTTTTCGTGATATTTAAAGCGAGAAAACACGTATTCTGGTGTTTTCAGCACTCCGCAGTGCGTATGATACGCAGATCAGGCGATGTCTTCGTTTTCTAGGGTTTTCCAACTGAGATATGCGTTTTCTACGATAATCTTGGTGATTCTTCCGTGAGAAGTATGCAGAACCACCGAAATCGCAGTTTTCGTGATATTTAATGCGAAAAAACACGTATTCTGGTGTTTTCAGCACTCCACAGTGCGCATGATATGCAGAACCGGCGATATCTTCGTTTTCGTGTGGATTCCATCTGAGATATGCAGTTTCTACGAGAATCTTGGTGATTCTTCCATGAGAAGTATGCAGAACCACCGAAAGAACTTGTTTTCGTGATATTTAATGCGAAAAAACACGTATTCAGGTGTTTTCAGCACTCCACAGTGCGTATGATATGCAGAACCGGCGATATCTTCGTTTTCGTGTGGATTCCATCGGAGATATGCAGTTTCTACGAGATTCTTGGTGATTCTTCTGTGAGAAGTATGCAGAATCACCGAAATCGCAGTTTTCGTGTTATGTAATGCGAAAAAACACGTATTCTGGAGTTTTCAGCACTCCACAGTGCGTATGATACGCAGAACAGGCGATATCTTCGATTTCGAGGGATTTCCTACTGAGATATGCAGTTTCTACGAGAATCTTGCTGATTCTTCCGTGAGAAGTATGCAGTATCACCGAAATCGCAGTTTTCGTGATATTTAATGCGAGAAAACACGTATTCGGGAGTTTTCAGCACTCCACAGTATGCATGATATCCAGAACAGGCGATATATTCGATTTGGTGGGGTTTCCAAATGCAACTGTGCATTTTCTACGTTAATCTTGGTGATTCTTGTGTGAGAAGTATGCAGAATCACCGAAATCGCAGTTTTCGTGTTGTGTAATGCGAAAAAACACGTATTCTGGTGTTTTCAGCAATCCACATAGCGCATGATATGCAGATCCGGCGATATCTTCGTTTTCGTGTGGATTCCATCTGAGATATGCAGTTTCTACGAGAATCTTGGTTATTCTTCCGGGAGAAGTATGCAGAACCACCGAAATCGCAGTTTTCGTGTTATTTAATGCTAGAAAACACGTATTCTGGTGTTTTCAGCACTCCACAGTGCGTATGATGTGCAGAATCGGCGATATCTTCGTTTGCGTGGGGTTTCCAACTGAGATATGCATTATCTACGATAATCTAGGTGATTCTTCTGTGAGAAGTATGCAGAATCACAGAAATCGCAATTTTCGTGCTATTTAATACGAAAAGACACGAATTCTGGTGTTTTCAGCACTCCACAGTGCGTATGATACGCAGAACAGGCGATATCTTCGTTTACGCGGGTTTTCCAACTGAGATATGCGTTTTCTACGACAATCTTGGTGATTCTTCGGTGAGAAGTATGCAGAACCACCGAAATCGCAGTTTTCGTGTTATTTAATGCTAGAAAACACGTATTCTGGTGTTTTCAGCACTCCACAGTGCGCATGATATGCAGAACCGGCGATATCTTCGTTTTCGTGTGGATTCCATCTGAGATATGCAGTTTCTACTAGAATCTTGGTGATTCTTCCGTGAGAAGTATGCAGCATCACCGAAATCGCAGTTTTCGTGATATTTAATGCGAAAAAACACGTATTCTGGTGTTTTCAGCACGCCACAGTGCGTATGATATGCAGAACCGGCGATATCCTCGTTTTCGTGTGGATTCCCTCTGAGATATGCAGTTTCTACGAGAATCTTGGTGATTCTTCTGTGAGAAGTATGCAGAATCACCGAAATCGCAGTTTTCGTGTTATTTAATGCAAAAAAACACGTATTCTGGTGTTTTCAGCACGCCACAGTGCGTATGATATGCAGAACCGGCGATATCTTCGTGTTCGTGGGGTTTCCAACTGAGATATGCATTTTCTACGATAATCTAGGTGATTCTTCTGTGAGAAGTATGCAGAATCACCGAAATCACTTGTTTTCGTGCTACTTAATGCGACAAAACATGTATTCTGGTGTTTTCAGCACTCCACAGTGCGTATGATATGCAGAATCGGCGATATCTTCGTTTGCGTGAGGTTTCCAACTGAGATATGCATTCTCTACGATAATCTTGGTGATTCTTCCGTGAGAAGTATGCAGAATCACAGAAATCGCAGTTTTTTTCACATTTAATGCGAAAAAAACACGCATTCTGGTGTTTTCAGAACTCCATAGTGCGTATGATATGCAAAACATGCTATATATATGCGTTTCGTGTGGTTTCCAACTGAGATATGCATTTTCTACGATAATCTTGGTTTTTCTTCCGTGAGAAGTATGCCGAATCACCGAAATCGCAGTTTCCGAACTATTTATTGCGAAAAAACCACTATTCTGGTGTGTTCAGCACTCCAGAGTGCATATGACATGCAGAACAGGCGATATCTTCGTTTGCGTGGGGTTTCCAACTGAGATATGCATTCTCTACGATAATCTTGGTGATTCTTCCGTGAGAAGTATGCAGAACCACCGAAATCGCAGTTTTCGTGTTATTTAATGCTAGAAAACACGTATTCTGGTGTTTTCAGCACTCCACAGTGCGCATGATATGCAGAACCGGCGATATCTTCGTTTTCGTGTGGATTCCAACTGAGATATGCGTTTTCTACGATAATCTTGGTGATTCTTCCGTGAGAAGTATGCAGAACCATCGAAATAACTTGTTTTCGTGATATTTAATGCGAAAAAACACGTATTTTGGTGTTTTCAGCAGTCCACAGTATGTATGATATCCAGAACAGGCGATATATTCGTTTTGGTGGGGTTTCCAAATGAGATGTGCGTTTTCTACGACAATCTTGTTGATTCTTGCGTGAGAAGTATGCAGAATCACCGAAATCGCAGTTTTCGTGTTATTTAATGCGAGAAAACGCATATTCTGGTGTTTTCAGCACTCCACAGTGCGCATGATATGCAGATCCGGCGATATCTTCGTTTTCGTGTGGATTCCCTCTGAGATATGCAGTTTCTACGAGAATCTTGGTGATTCTTCTGTGAGAAGTATGCAGAATCACCGAAATCGCAGTTTTCGTGTTATTTAATGCGAAAAAACACGTATTTTGGTGTTTTCAGCACTCCACAGTGCGTATGATACGCAGAACAGGCGATATATTCGTTTTCGTGGGGTTTCCAACTGAGATATGCGTTTTCTACGATAACCTTGGTGATTCTTCCGTGAGAAGTATGCAGAACCAACGAAATAACTTGTTTTCGTGATATTTAATGCGAAAAAACACGTATTTTGGTGTTTTCAGCTGTCCACAGTATGTATGATATCCAGAACAGGCGATATATTCGTTTTCGTGTGGATTCCATCTGAGATATGCGTTTTCTACGACAATCTTGGTGATTCTTGCGTGAGAAGTATGCAGAATCACCGAAATCGCAGTTTTCGTGTTATTTAATGCGAGAAGACGCGTATTCTGGTGTTTTCAGCACTCCACAGTGCGCATGATATGCAGATCCGGCGATATCTTCGTTTTCGTGTGGATTCCATCTGAGATATGCAGTTTCTACGAGAATCTTGGTGATTCTTCTGGGAGAAGTATGCAGAATCACCGAAATCGCAGTTTTCGCGTTATAAATGCGAAAAAACACGTATTCTGGTGTTTTCAGCACTCCACAGTGCGTATGATACGCAGAACAGGCGATATCTTCGTTTTGGAGGGGTTTCCAAATGAGATGTGCATTTTCTACGATAATCTTCGTGATTCTTCTGTGACAAGTATGCAGAATCACCGAAATCGCAGTTTTCGTGTAATTTAATGCGAGAAAACACGTATTCTGGTGTTTTCAGCACTCCACAGTGCGCATCATATGCAGATCCGGCGATATCTTCGTTTTCGTGTGAATTCCATCTGAGATATGCGTTTTCTACGACAATCTTGGTGATTCTTCTGTGAGAAGTATGCAGAATCACAGAAATCGCAGTTTTCTTGTTATTTAATGCAAAAAAACCGTATTCTGGTGTTTTCAGCACTCCACAGTGCGCATCATATGCAGATCCGGCGATATCTTCGTTTTCGTGTGGATTCCCTCTGAGATATGCAGTTTCTACGAGAATCTTGGTGATTCTTCTGTGAGAAGTATGCAGAATCACCGAAATCGCAGTTTTCGTGTTATTTAATGCGAAAAAACACGTATTCTGGTGTTTTCAGCACTCCACAGTGCGTATGATACGCAGAACAGGCGATATCTTCGTTTACGCGGGTTTTCCATCTGAGATATGCGTTTTCTACGACAATCTTGGTGATTCTTCCGTGAGAAGTATGCAGAACCACCGAAATCGCAGTTTTCGTGATAATTAATGCGAAAAAACACGTATTCTGGTGTTTTCAGCACTCCACAGTGCGTATGATACGCAGAACAGGCGATATATTCGTTTTCGTGGGGTTTCCAACTGAGATATGCGTTTTCTACGATAATCTCTGTGATTCTTCCGTGAGAAGTATGCAGAACCATCGAAATAACTTGTTTTCATGATATTTAATGCGAAAAAACACGTATTTTGGTGTTTTCAGCAGTCCACAGTATGTATGATATCCAGAACAGGCGATATATTCGTTTTGGTGGGGTTTCCAAATGAGATGTGCGTTTTCTTCGACAATCTTGGTGATTCTTGCGTGAGAAGTATGCAGAATCACCGAAATCGCAGTTTTCGTGTTATTTAGTGCGAGAAAACGCGTATTCTGGTGTTTTCAGCACTCCACAGTGCGCATGATATGCAGATCCGGCGATATCTTCGTTTTCGTGTGGATTCCATCTGAGATATGCGTTTTCTACGACAATCTTGGTGATTCTTCTGTGAGAAGTATGCAGAATCACAGAAATCGCAGTTTTCTTATTATTTAATGCAAAAAAACACGTATTCTGGTGTTTTCAGCACTCCACAGTACGCATCATATGCAGATCCGGCGATATCTTCGTTTTCGTGTGGATTCCCTCTGAGATATGCAGTTTCTACGAGAATCTTGGTGATTCTTCTGTGAGAAGTATGCAGAATCACCGAAATCGCAGTTTTCGTGTTATTTAATGCGAGAAAACGCGTATTCTGGTGTTTTCAGCACTCCACAGTGCGTATGATACTCAGAACAGGCGATATCTTCGTTTTCGAGTGTTTTCCAACTGAGATACGCGTTTTCTACGATAATCTTGGTGATTCTTCCATGAGAAGTATGCAGAATCACCGAAATCACTTGTTTTCGTGCTACTTAATGCGACAAAACATGTATTCTGGTGTTTTCAGCACTCCACAGTGCGTATGATATGCAGAATCGGCGATATCTTCGTTTGCGTGAGGTTTCCAACTGAGATATGCATTCTCTACGATAATCTTGGTGATTCTTCCGTGAGAAGTATGCAGCATCACAGAAATCGCAGTTTTTTTCACATTTAATGCGAAAAAAACACGCATTCTGGTGTTTTCAGAACTCCATAGTGCGTATGATATGCAAAACATGCTATATATATGCGTTTCGTGTGGTTTCCAACTGAGATATGCATTTTCTACGATAATCTTGGTTTTTCTTCCGTGAGAAGTATGCCGAATCACCGAAATCGCAGTTTCCGAGCTATTTATTGCGAAAAAACCACTATTCTGGTGTGTTCAGCACTCCAGAGTGCATATGACATGCAGAACAGGCGATATCTTCGTTTGCGTGGGGTTTCCAACTGAGATATGCATTCTCTACGATAATCTTGGTGATTCTTCCGTGAGAAGTATGCAGAACCACCGAAATCGCAGTTTTCGTGTTATTTAATGCTAGAAAACACGTATTCTGGTGTTTTCAGCACTCCACAGTGCGCATGATATGCAGAACCGGCGATATCTTAGTTTTCGTGTGGATTCCAACTGAGATATGCGTTTTCTACGATAATCTTGGTGATTCTTCCGTGAGAAGTATGCAGAACCATCGAAATAACTTGTTTTCGTGATATTTAATGCGAAAAAACACGTATTTTGGTGTTTTCAGCAGTCCACAGTATGTATGATATCCAGAACAGGCGATATATTCGTTTTGGTGGGGTTTCCAAATGAGATGTGCGTTTTCTACGACAATCTTGGTGATTCTTGCGTGAGAAGTATGCAGAATCACCGAAATCGCAGTTTTCGTGTTATTTAATGCGAGAAAACGCATATTCTGGTGTTTTCAGCACTCCACAGTGCGCATGATATGCAGATCCGGCGATATCTTCGTTTTCGTGTGGATTCCCTCTGAGATATGCAGTTTCTACGAGAATCTTGGTGATTCTTCTGTGAGAAGTATGCAGAATCACCGAAATCGCAGTTTTCGTGTTATTTAATGCGAAAAAACACGTATTTTGGTGTTTTCAGCACTCCACAGTGCGTATGATACGCAGAACAGGCGATATATTCGTTTTCGTGGGGTTTCCAACTTAGATATGCGTTTTCTACGATAACCTTGGTGATTCTTCCGTGAGAAGTATGCAGAACCAACGAAATAACTTGTTTTCGTGATATTTAATGCGAAAAAACACGTATTTTGGTGTTTTCAGCTGTCCACAGTATGTATGATATCCAGAACAGGCGATATATTCGTTTTCGTGTGGATTCCATCTGAGATATGCGTTTTCTACGACAATCTTGGTGATTCTTGCGTGAGAAGTATGCAGAATCACCGAAATCGCAGTTTTCGTGTTATTTAATGCGAGAAGACGCGTATTCTGGTGTTTTCAGCACTCCACAGTGCGCATGATATGCAGATCCGGCGATATCTTCGTTTTCGTGTGGATTCCCTCTGAGATATGCAGTTTCTACGAGAATCTTGGTGATTCTTCTGGGAGAAGTATGCAGAGTCACCGAAATCGCAGTTTTCGCGTTATAAATGCGAAAAAACACGTATTCTGGTGTTTTCAGCACTCCACAGTGCGTATGATACGCAGAACAGGCGATATCTTCGTTTTGGAGGGGTTTCCAAATGAGATGTGCATTTTCTACGATAATCTTCGTGATTCTTCTGTGACAAGTATGCAGAATCACCGAAATCGCAGTTTTCGTGTAATTTAATGCGAGAAAACACGTATTCTGGTGTTTTCAGCACTCCACAGTGCGCATCATATGCAGATCCGGCGATATCTTCGTTTTCGTGTGAATTCCATCTGAGATATGCGTTTTCTACGACAATCTTGGTGATTCTTCTGTGAGAAGGATGCAGAATCACAGAAATCGCAGTTTTCTTGTTATTTAATGCAAAAAAACCGTATTCTGGTGTTTTCAGCACTCCACAGTGCGCATCATATGCAGATCCGGCGATATCTTCGTTTTCGTGTGGATTCCCTCTGAGATATGCAGTTTCTACGAGAATCTTGGTGATTCTTCTGTGAGAAGTATGCAGAATCACCGAAATCGCAGTTTTCGTGTTATTTAATGCGAAAAAACACGTATTCTGGTGTTTTCAGCACTCCACAGTGCGTATGATACGCAGAACAGGCGATATCTTCGTTTACGCGGGTTTTCCAACTGAGATATGCGTTTTCTACGACAATCTTGGTGATTCTTCCGTGAGAAGTATGCAGAACCACCGAAATCGCAGTTTTCGTGATAATTAATGCGAAAAAACACGTATTCTGGTGTTTTCAGCACTCCACAGTGCGTATGATACGCAGAACAGGCGATATATTCGTTTTCGTGGGGTTTCCAACTGAGATATGCGTTTTCTACGATAATCTTGGTGATTCTTCCGTGAGAAGTATGCAGAACCATCGAAATAACTTGTTTTCATGATATTTAATGCGAAAAAACACGTATTTTGGTGTTTTCAGCAGTCCACAGTATGTATGATATCCAGAACAGGCGATATATTCGTTTTGGTGGGGTTTCCAAATGAGATGTGCGTTTTCTACGACAATCTTGGTGATTCTTGCGTGAGAAGTATGCAGAATCACCGAAATCGCAGTTTTCGTGTTATTTAGTGCGAGAAAACGCGTATTCTGGTGTTTTCAGCACTCCACAGTGCGCATGATATGCAGATCCGGCGATATCTTCGTTTTCGTGTGGATTCCATCTGAGATATGCGTTTTCTACGACAATCTTGGTGATTCTTCTGTGAGAAGTATGCAGAATCACAGAAATCGCAGTTTTCTTATTATTTAATGCAAAAAAACACGTATTCTGGTGTTTTCAGCACTCCACAGTACGCATCATATGCAGATCCGGCGATATCTTCGTTTTCGTGAGGATTCCCTCTGAGATATGCAGTTTCTACGAGAATCTTGGTGATTCTTCTGTGAGAAGTATGCAGAATCACCGACATCGCAGTTTTCGTGTTATTTAATGCGAGAAAACGCGTATTCTGGTGTTTTCAGCACTCCACAGTGCGTATGATACTCAGAACAGGCGATATCTTCGTTTTCGAGTGTTTTCCAATTGAGATACGCGTTTTCTACGATAATCTTGGTGATTCTTCCATGAGAAGTATGCAGAACCACCGAAATAACTTGTTTTCGTGATATTTAATGCGAAAAAACACGTATTTTGGTGTTTTCAGCACTCCACAGTGCGTATGATACGCAGAACAGGCGATATATTCGTTTTCGTGGGGTTTCCAACTGAGATATGCGTTTTCTACGATAACCTTGGTGATTCTTCCGTGAGAAGTATGCAGAACCACCGAAATAACTTGTTTTCGTGATATTTAATGCGAAAAAACACGTATTTTGGTGTTTTCAGCTGTCCACAGTATGTATGATATCCAGAACAGGCGATATATTCGTTTTCGTGTGGATTCCATCTGAGATATGCGTTTTCTATAACAATCTTGGTGATTCTTGCGTGAGAAGTATGCAGAATCACCGAAATCGCAGTTTTCGTGTTATTTAATGCGAGAAGACGCGTATTCTGGTGTTTTCAGCACTCCACAGTGCGCATGATATGCAGATCCGGCGATATCTTCGTTTTCGTGTGGATTCCATCTGAGATATGCAGTTTCTACGAGAATCTTGGTGATTCTTCTGGGAGAAGTATGCAGAATCACCGAAATCGCAGTTTTCGTGTTATAAATGCGAAAAAACACGTATTCTGGTGTTTTCAGCACTCCACAGTGCGTATGATACGCAGAACAGGCGATATCTTCGTTTTCTACGGTTTTCCAACTGAGATATGCGTTTTCTACGATAATCTTGGTGATTCTTCCGTGAGAAGTATGCAGAACCACCGAAATCGCAGTTTTCGTGATATTTAATGCGAAAAAACACGTATTCTGGTGTTTTCAGCACTCCACAGTGCGCATGATATGCAGAACCGGCGATATCTTCGTTTTCGTGTGGATTCCATCTGAGATATGCAGTTTCTACGAGAATCTTGGTGATTCTTCCATGAGAAGTATGCAGAACCACCGAAAGAACTTGTTTTCGTGATATTTAATCCGAAAAAACACGTATTCAGGTGTTTTCAGCACTCCACAGTGCGTATGATATGCAGAACCGGCGATATCTTCGTTTTCGTGTGGATTCCATCGGAGATATGCAGTTTCTACGAGATTCTTGGTGATTCTTCTGTGAGAAGTATGCAGAATCACCGAAATCGCAGTTTTCGTGTTATGTAATGCGAAAAAACACGTATTCTGGAGTTTTCAGCACTCCACAGTGCGTATGATACGCAGAACAGGCGATATCTTCGATTTCGAGGGATTTCCTACTGAGATATGCAGTTTCTACGAGAATCTTGCTGATTCTTCCGTGAGAAGTATGCAGTATCACCGAAATCGCAGCTTTCGTGTTATTTAATGCGAGAAAACGCGTATTCTGGTGTTTTCAGCACTCCACAGTGCGTATGATACTCAGAACAGGCGATATCTTCGTTTTCGAGTGTTTTCCAATTGAGATACGCGTTTTCTACGATAATCTTGGTGATTCTTCCATGAGAAGTATGCAGAACCACCGAAATAACTTGTTTTCGTGATATTTAATGCGAAAAAACACGTATTTTGGTGTTTTCAGCACTCCACAGTGCGTATGATACGCAGAACAGGCGATATATTCGTTTTCGTGGGGTTTCCAACTGAGATATGCGTTTTCTACGATAACCTTGGTGATTCTTCCGTGAGAAGTATGCAGAACCACCGAAATAACTTGTTTTCGTGATATTTAATGCGAAAAAACACGTATTTTGGTGTTTTCAGCTGTCCACAGTATGTATGATATCCAGAACAGGCGATATATTCGTTTTCGTGTGGATTCCATCTGAGATATGCGTTTTCTATAACAATCTTGGTGATTCTTGCGTGAGAAGTATGCAGAATCACCGAAATCGCAGTTTTCGTGTTATTTAATGCGAGAAGACGCGTATTCTGGTGTTTTCAGCACTCCACAGTGCGCATGATATGCAGATCCGGCGATATCTTCGTTTTCGTGTGGATTCCATCTGAGATATGCAGTTTCTACGAGAATCTTGGTGATTCTTCTGGGAGAAGTATGCAGAATCACCGAAATCGCAGTTTTCGTGTTATAAATGCGAAAAAACACGTATTCTGGTGTTTTCAGCACTCCACAGTGCGTATGATACGCAGAACAGGCGATATCTTCGTTTTCTACGGTTTTCCAACTGAGATATGCGTTTTCTACGATAATCTTGGTGATTCTTCCGTGAGAAGTATGCAGAACCACCGAAATCGCAGTTTTCGTGATATTTAATGCGAAAAAACACGTATTCTGGTGTTTTCAGCACTCCACAGTGCGCATGATATGCAGAACCGGCGATATCTTCGTTTTCGTGTGGATTCCATCTGAGATATGCAGTTTCTACGAGAATCTTGGTGATTCTTCCATGAGAAGTATGCAGAACCACCGAAAGAACTTGTTTTCGTGATATTTAATCCGAAAAAACACGTATTCAGGTGTTTTCAGCACTCCACAGTGCGTATGATATGCAGAACCGGCGATATCTTCGTTTTCGTGTGGATTCCATCGGAGATATGCAGTTTCTACGAGATTCTTGGTGATTCTTCTGTGAGAAGTATGCAGAATCACCGAAATCGCAGTTTTCGTGTTATGTAATGCGAAAAAACACGTATTCTGGAGTTTTCAGCACTCCACAGTGCGTATGATACGCAGAACAGGCGATATCTTCGATTTCGAGGGATTTCCTACTGAGATATGCAGTTTCTACGAGAATCTTGCTGATTCTTCCGTGAGAAGTATGCAGTATCACCGAAATCGCAGCTTTCGTGTTATTTAATGCGAGAAAACACGTATTCGGGAGTTTTCAGCACTCCACCGTATGCATGATATCCAGAACAGGCGATATATTCGATTTGGTGGGGTTTCCAAATGCAACTGTGCATTTTCTACGTTAATCTTGGTGATTCTTGTGTGAGAAGTATGCAGAATCACCGAAATCGCAGTTTTCGTGTTGTGTAATGCGAAAAAACACGTATTCTGGTGTTTTCAGCAATCCACATTGCGCATGATATGCAGATCCGGCGATATCTTCGTTTTCGTGTGGATTCCATCTGAGATATGCAGTTTCTACTAGAATCATGGTGATTCTTCTGTGAGAAGTATGCAGAATCACCGAAATCGCAGTTTGCGTGTTATGTAATGCGAAAAAACACGTATTCTGGAGTTTTCAGCACTTCACAGTGCGTATGATACGCAGAACAGGCGATATCTTCGATTTCAAGGGGTGTCCTACTGAGATATGCAGTTTCTACGATAATCTTGGTGATCCTTCTGTGAGAAGTATGCAGAATCACCGACATCGCAGTTTTCGTATTATTTAATGCGAGAAAACACGTATTCTGGTGTTTTCAGCACTCCACAGTGCGCATGATATGCAGATCCGGCGATATCTTCGTTTTCGTGTGGATTCCATTTGAGATATGCGTTTTCTACGACAATCTTGGTGATTCTTCTGTGAGAAGTATGTAGAATCACAGAATTCGCAGGTTTCGTGTTATTTAATGCGACAAAACACGTATTCTGCCGGGGGTTCAGCACTCCACAGTGCGTATGATACGCAGAACAGGCGATATCTTCGTTTTCGATGGTTTTCCAACTGAGATATGCGTTTTCTACGATAATCTTGGTGATTCTTCCGTGAGAAGTATGCAGAACCACCGAAATCGCTGTTTTCGTGATATTTAATGCGAAAAAACACTTATTCTAGTGTTTTCAGCACGCCACAGTGCGTATGATATGCAGAACCGGCGATATCTTCGTTTTCGAGGGTTTTCCAACTGAGATATGCGTTTTCTACGACAATCTTCGTGATTCTTCCGTGAGAAGTATGCAGAATCACCGAAATCGCAGTTTTCGTGTTATTTAATGCCAAAAAACACGTATTCTGGTGTTTTCAGCACTCCACAGTGCGCATGATATGCAGAACCGACGATATCTTCGTTTTCGTGTGGATTCCATCTGAGATATGCAGTTTATACGAGAATCTTGTTGATTCTTCTGTGAGCAGTCTGCAGAATCACTGAAATCGCAGTTTTCCTGTTATTTAATGCGAAAAAACACGTATTCTGGTGTTTTCAGCACTCCACAGTGCGTATGATACACAGAACCGGCGATATCTTCGTTTTCAAGGGTTTTCCAACTGAGATACGCGTTTTCTACGATAATCCTGGTGATTCTTCCATTTGAAGTATGCAGAACCACCGAAATACCTTGTTTTCGTGATATTTAATGCGAAAAAACACGTATTTTGGTGTTTTCAGCAGTCCGCAGTGCGTATGATATCCAGAACAGGCGATGTATTCGTTTTCGTGGGGTTTCCAACTGAGATATGCATTTTCTACGATAACCTTGGTGATTCTTCCGTGAGAAGTATGCAGTATCACCGAAATCGCAGTTTTCGTGATATTTAATGCGAAAAAACACGTATTCTGGTGTTTTCAGCACGCCACAGTGCGTATGATATGCAGAACCGGCGATATCTTCGTTTTCGTGTGGATTCCATCTGAGATATGCAGTTTCTACGAGAATCTTGGTGATTCTTCTGTGAGAAGCATGCAGAACCACCGAAATCGCAGTTTTCGTGATATTTAATGCGCAAAAACACGTATTCTAGTGTTTTCAGCACGCCACAGTGCGTATGATATGCAGAACCGGCGATATCTTCGTTTTCGAAGGTTTTCCAACTGAGATATGCGTTTTCTACGCCAATCTTCGTGATTCTTCCGTGAGAAGTATGCAGAATCACCGAAAGAACTTGTTTTCGTGATATTTAATGCGAAAAAACACGTATTTTGGTGTTTTCAGCAGTCCACAGTGCGAATGATATCCAGAACAGGCGATATCTTCGTGTTCGTGGGGTTTCCAACAGAGATATGCATTTTCTACGATAATCTAGGAGATTCTTCTGTGAGAAGTATGCAGAATCACCGAAATCGCAGTTTTCGTGATATTTAATGCGAAAAAACACGTATTCTGGTGTTTTCAGCACTTCACAGTGCGTATGATATGCAGAACCGGCGATATCTTCGTGTTCGTGGGGTTTCCAACTGAGATATGCATTTTCTACGATAATCTAGGTGATTCTTCTGTGAGAAGTATGCAGAATCACCGAAATCGGAGTTTTCGTGTTATGTAATGCGAAAAAACACGTATTCTGGTGTTGTCAGCACTGCACAGTGCGTATGATACGCAGAACAGGCGATATCTCCGTTTTCGTGTGGTTTCCATCTGAGATATGCAGTTTCTACGAGAATCTTGGTGATTCTTCTGTGAGAAGTAAGCAGAATCACCGAAATCGCAGTTTTCGTGTTATTTAATGCGAAAAAACACGTATTCTGGTGTTCTCAGCACTCCACAGTGCGCACGATATGCAGAACCGGCGATATCTTCGTTTTCGTTTGGATTCCATCTGAGATATGCGTTTTCTACGACAATCTTGGTGATTCTTCCATGAGAAGTATGCAGAACCACCGAAATAACTTGTTTTCGTGATACTTACTGCGAAAAAACACGTATTTTGGTGTTTTCAGCAGTCCACAGTGCGTATAATATCCAGAACTGGCGATATATTCGTTTTCGTGTGGATTCCATCTGAGATATGCAGTTTCTACGAGAATCTTGGTGATTCTTCTGTGAGAAGTAAGCAGAATCACCGAAATCGCAGTTTTCGTGTTATTTAATGCGAAAAAACACGTATTCTGGTGTTCTCAGCACTCCACAGTGCGCATGATATGCAGAACCGGCGATATCTTCGTTTTCGTGTGGATTCCATCTGAGATATGCGTTTTCTACGACAATCTTGGTGATTCTTCCATGAGAAGTATGCAGAACCAGCGAAATCGCAGTTTTCGTGTCATTTAATGCGAAAAAACACGTATTCTGGTGTTTTCAGCACTCCACAGTGCGTATGATACGCAGAACAGGCGATATCTTCGTTTTCGAGGGTTTTCAACTGAGATAAGCGTTTTCTACGATAATCTTGGTGATTCTTCCGTGAGAAGTATGCAGTATCACCGAAATCGCAGTTTTCGTGTCATTTAATGCGAAAAAACACGTGTTCTGGTGTTTTCAGCACTCCACAGTGCGTATGATACGCAGAACAGGCGATATCTTCGTTTTCGCGGGTTTTGCAACTGAGATATGCGTTTTCTACGACAATCTTGGTGATTCATCCGTGAGAAGTATGCAGAACCACCGAAATCGCAGTTTTCGTGTTATTTAATGCGAGAAAACACGTATTCTTGTGTTTTCAGCACTCCACAGTGCGCATGATATGCAGAACCGACGATATCTTCGTTTTCGTGTGGATTCCATCTGAGATATGCGTTTTCTACGAGAATCTTGGTGATTCTTCTGTGAGAAGTAAGCAGAATCACCGAAATCGCAGTTTTCGTGTTATTTAATGCGAAAAAACACGTATTCTGGTGTTCTCAGCACTCCACAGTGCGTATGATATGCAGAACCGGCGATATTTTCGTTTTCGAGGATTTCTAACTGAGATATGCGTTTTCTACGAGTATCTTGGTGATTCTTCTGTGAGAAGTATGCCGAACCACCGAAATAACTTGTTTTCGTGATAGTTAATGCAAGAAAACACGTATTTTTGTGTTTCCAGCACTTCGCAGTGCGTATGATATGCAGAACCGGCGATATATTTGTTTTCGTGTAGTTTCCAACTGAGATATGCATTTTCTACGATAATCTAGGTGATTCTTCTGTGAGAAGTATGCAGAATCACCGAAATCGGAGTTTTCGTGTTATGTAATGCGAAAAAACACGTATTCTGGTGTTGTCAGCACTGCACAGTGCGTATGATACGCAGAACAGGCGATATCTTCGTTTTCGTGTGGTTTCCATCTGAGATATGCAGTTTCTACGAGAATCTTGGTGATTCTTCTGTGAGAAGTAAGCAGAATCACCGAAATCGCAGTTTTCGTGTTATTTAATGCGAAAAAACACGTATTCTGGTGTGTTCAGCACTACACAGTGCGTATGATATGCAGAACAGGCGTTATTTTCGTTTTCGAGGATTTCTAACTGAGATATGCGTTTTCTACGAGTATCTTGGTGATTCTTCTGTGAGAAGTATGCCGAACCACCGAAATAACTTGTTTTCGTGATAGTTAATGCAAGAAAACACGTATTTTTGTGTTTCCAGCACTTCGCAGTGCGTATGATATGCAGAACCGGCGATATATTTGTTTTCGTGTAGTTTCCAACTGAGATATGCAGTTTCTACGACAATCTTGGTGATTCTTCTGTGAGAAGTATGCAGAGTCACCGAAATCGCAGTTTTCGTGTTATTTAATGCGAGAAAACACGTATTCTGGTGTTTTCAGCACTCCACAGTGCGTATGATATCCAGAACAGGCGATATATTCGTTTTCGTGGGGTTTTCAACTGAGATATGCATTTTCTAAGATAACTTTGGTGATTCTTCCGTGAGAAGTATGCAGTATCACCGAAATCGCAGTTTTCGTGATGTTTAATGCGCAAATACACGTATTCTGGTGTTTTCTGCACTTCACAGTGCGTATGATATGCAGAACCGGCGATATCTTCGTTTTCGTGTGGATTCCATCTGAGATATGCAGTTTCTACGAGAATCTTGGTGATTCTTCTGTGAGAAGTATGCAGAATCACCGAAATCGCAGTTATCGTGTTATTTAATGCGAGAAAACACGTATTCTGGTGTTTTCAGCACTCCACAGTGCGTATGATACGCAGAACAGGCGATATCTTCGTTTTCGAGGGTTTTCAACTGAGATAAGCGTTTTCTACGATAATCTTGGTGATTCTTCCGTGAGAAGTATGCAGTATCACCGAAATCGCAGTTTTCGTGTCATTTAATGCGAAAAAACACGTGTTCTGGTGTTTTCAGCACTCCACAGTGCGTATGATACGCAGAACAGGCGATATCTTCGTTTTCACGGGGTTTTGCAACTGAGATATGCGTTTTCTACGACAATCTTGGTGATTCATCGGTGAGAAGTATGCAGAACCACCGAAATCGCAGTTTTCGTGTTATTTAATGCGAGAAAACACGTATTCTTGTGTTTTCAGCACTCCACAGTGCGCATGATATGCAGAACCGACGATATCTTCGTTTTCGTGTGGATTCCATCTGAGATATGCGTTTTCTACGACAATCTTAGTGATTCTTCTGTGAGAAGTATGCAGTATCACCGAAATCGCAGTTTTCGTGTTATTTAATGCGAAAAAACATGTATTCTGGTGTGTTCAGCACTACACAGTGCGTATGATACGCAGAACAGGCGTTATTTTCGTTTTCGAGGATTTCTAACTGAGATATGCGTTTTCTACGATAATCTTGGTGATTCTTCTGTGAGAAGTATGCAGAATCACCGAAATCGGAGTTTTCGTGTTATGTAATGCGAAAAAACACGTATTCTGGTGTTGTCAGCACTGCACAGTGCGTATGATACGCAGAACAGGCGATATCTCCGTTTTCGTGTGGTTTCCATCTGAGATATGCAGTTTCTACGAGAATCTTGGTGATTCTTCTGTGAGAAGTAAGCAGAATCACCGAAATCGCAGTTTTCGTGTTATTTAATGCGAAAAAACACGTATTCTGGTGTTCTCAGCACTCCACAGTGCGCACGATATGCAGAACCGGCGATATCTTCGTTTTCGTTTGGATTCCATCTGAGATATGCGTTTTCTACGACAATCTTGGTGATTCTTCCATGAGAAGTATGCAGAACCACCGAAATAACTTGTTTTCGTGATACTTACTGCGAAAAAACACGTATTTTGGTGTTTTCAGCAGTCCACAGTGCGTATAATATCCAGAACTGGCGATATATTCGTTTTCGTGTGGATTCCATCTGAGATATGCAGTTTCTACGAGAATCTTGGTGATTCTTCTGTGAGAAGTAAGCAGAATCACCGAAATCGCAGTTTTCGTGTTATTTAATGCGAAAAAACACGTATTCTGGTGTTCTCAGCATTCCACAGTGCGCATGATATGCAGAACCGGCGATATCTTCGTTTTCGTGTGGATTCCATCTGAGATATGCGTTTTCTACGACAATCTTGGTGATTCTTCCATGAGAAGTATGCAGAACCAGCGAAATCGCAGTTTTCGTGTCATTTAATGCGAAAAAACACGTATTCTGGTGTTTTCAGCACTCCACAGTGCGTATGATACGCAGAACAGGCGATATCATCGTTTTCGAGGGTTTTCAACTGAGATAAGCGTTTTCTACGATAATCTTGGTGATTCTTCCGTGAGAAGTATGCAGTATCACCGAAATCGCAGTTTTCGTGTCATTTAATGCGAAAAAACACGTGTTCTGGTGTTTTCAGCACTCCACAGTGCGTATGATACGCAGAACAGGCGATATCTTCGTTTTCGCGGGTTTTGCAACTGAGATATGCGTTTTCTACGACAATCTTGGTGATTCATCCGTGAGAAGTATGCAGAACCACCGAAATCGCAGTTTTCGTGTTATTTAATGCGAGAAAACACGTATTCTTGTGTTTTCAGCACTCCACAGTGCGCATGATATGCAGAACCGACGATATCTTCGTTTTCGTGTGGATTCCATCTGAGATATGCGTTTTCTACGACAATCTTAGTGATTCTTCTGTGAGAAGTATGCAGTATCACCGAAATCGCAGTTTTCGTGTTATTTAATGCGAAAAAACATGTATTCTGGTGTGTTCAGCACTACACAGTGCGTATGATACGCAGAACAGGCGTTATTTTCGTTTTCGAGGATTTCTAACTGAGATATGCGTTTTCTACGATAATCTTGGTAATTCTTCTGTGAGAAGTATGCAGAATCACCGAAATCGGAGTTTTCGTGTTATGTAATGCGAAAAAACACGTATTCTGGTGTTGTCAGCACTGCACAGTGCGTATGATACGCAGCACAGGCGATATCTTCGTTTTCGTGTGGTTTCCATCTGAGATATGCAGTTTCTACGAGAATCTTGGTGATTCTTCTGTGAGAAGTAAGCAGAATCACCGAAATCGCAGTTTTCGTGTTATTTAATGCGAAAAAACACGTATTCTGGTGTTCTCAGCACTCCACAGTGCGTATGATATGCAGAACCGGCGATATCTTCGTGTTCGTGGGGTTTCCAACTGAGATATGCATTTTCTACGATAATCTAGGTGATTCTTCTGTGAGAAGTATGCAGAATCACCGAAATCGGAGTTTTCGTGTTATGTAATGCGAAAAAACACGTATTCTGGTGTTGTCAGCACTGCACAGTGCGTATGATACGCAGAACAGGCGATATCTTCGTTTTCGTGTGGATTCCATCTGAGATATGCGTTTTCTACGACAATCGTGGTGATTCTTCCGTGAGAAGTATGCAGAATCACCGAAATCGCAGTTTTCGTGTTATCTAATGCGAAAAAATACGTATTCTGGTGTTTTCAGCACTCCACAGTGCGTATGATACGCAGAGCAGGCGATATATTCGTTTTTGTGGGGTTTCCAACTGAGATATGCATTTTCTACGATAACTTTGGTGATTCTTCCGTGAGAAGTATGCAGTATCACCGAAATCGCAGTTTTCGTGTTATTTAATGCGAAAAACACGTATTCTGGTGTGTTCAGCACTACACAGTGCGTATGATACGCAGAACAGGCGTTATTTTCGTTTTCGAGGATTTCTAACTGAGATATGCGTTTTCTACGAGTATCTTGGTGATTCTTCTGTGAGAAGTATGCCGAACCACCGAAATAACTTGTTTTCGTGATAGTTAATGCAAGAAAACACGTATTTTTGTGTTTCCAGCACTTCGCAGTGCGTATGATATGCAGAACCGGCGATATATTTGTTTTCGTGTAGTTTCCAACTGAGATATGCATTTTCTACGATAACTTTGGTGATTCTTCTGTGAGAAATATGCAGAATCACCGAAATCGCAGTTATCGTGTTATTTAATGCGAGAAAACACGTATTCTGGTGTTTTCAGCACTCCACAGTGCGTATGATACGCAGAACAGGCGATATCTTCGTTTTCGAGGGTTTTCAACTGAGATAAGCGTTTTCTACGATAATCTTGGTGATTCTTCCGTGAGAAGTATGCAGTATCACCGAAATCGCAGTTTTCGTGTTATGTAATGCGAAAAAACACGTGTTCTGGTGTTGTCAGCACTGCACAGTGCGTATGATACGCAGAACAGGCGATATCTTCGTTTTCGTGTGGTTTCCATCTGATGATATGCAGTTTCTACGAGAATCTTGGTGATTCTTCTGTGAGAAGTAAGCAGAATCACCGAAATCGCAGTTTTCGTGTTATTTAATGCGAAAAAACACGTATTCTGGTGTTCTCAGCACTCCACAGTGCGTATGATATGCAGAACAGGCGATATCTTCGTTTTCGTGTGGTTTCCATCTGAGATATGCAGTTTCTACGAGAATCTTGGTGATTCTTCTGTGAGAAGTAAGCAGAATCACCGAAATCGCAGTTTTCGTGTTATGTAATGCGAAAAAACACGTATTCTGGTGTTGTCAGCACTGCACAGTGCGTATGATACGCAGAACAGGCGATATCTTCGTTTTCGTGTGGATTCCATCTGAGATATGCGTTTTCTACGACAATCGTGGTGATTCTTCCGTGAGAAGTATGCAGAATCACCGAAATCGCAGTTTTCGTGTTATCTAATGCGAAAAAATACGTATTCTGGTGTTTTCAGCACTCCACAGTGCGTATGATACGCAGAGCAGGCGATATATTCGTTTTTGTGGGGTTTCCAACTGAGATATGCATTTTCTACGATAACTTTGGTGATTCTTCCGTGAGAAGTATGCAGTATCACCGAAATCGCAGTTTTCGTGTTATTTAATGCGAAAAAACACGTATTCTGGTGTGTTCAGCACTACACAGTGCGTATGATACGCAGAACAGGCGTTATTTTCGTTTTCGAGGATTTCTAACTGAGATATGCGTTTTCTACGAGTATCTTGGTGATTCTTCTGTGAGAAGTATGCCGAACCACCGAAATAACTTGTTTTCGTGATAGTTAATGCAAGAAAACACGTATTTTTGTGTTTCCAGCACTTCGCAGTGCGTATGATATGCAGAACCGGCGATATATTTGTTTTCGTGTAGTTTCCAACTGAGATATGCAGTTTCTACGACAATCTTGGTGATTCTTCTGTGAGAAGTATACAGAGTCACCGAAATCGCAGTTTTCGTGTTATTTAATGCGAGAAAACACGTATTCTGGTGTTTTCAGCACTCCACAGTGCGTATGATATCCAGAACAGGCGGTATATTCTTTTTCGTGGGGTTTTCAACTGAGATATGCATTTTCTAAGATAAGTTTGGTGATTCTTCCGTGAGAAGTATGCAGTATCACCGAAATCGCAGTTTTCGTGATGTTTAATGCGCAAATACACGTATTCTGGTGTTTTCTGCACTTCACAGTGCGTATGATATGCAGAACCGGCGATATCTTCGTTTTCGTGTGGATTCCATCTGAGATATGCAGTTTCTACGAGAATCTTGGTGATTCTTCTGTGAGAAGTATGCAGAATCACCGAAATCGCAGTTTTCGTGTTATTTAATGCGAGAAAACACGTATTCTGGTGTTTTCAGCACTCCACAGTGCGCATGATATGCAGAACCGGCGATATGTTCGTTTTCGCGTGGATTCTATCTGAGATATTGCAGTTTCTACGAGAATCTTGGTGATTCTTCTGTGAGAAGTATGGGAACCACCGAAGTAACTTGTTTTCGTGATATTTAATGCGAAAAAACACGTATTTTGGTGTTTTCAGCACTTCACAGTGCGTATGATATCCAGAACAGGCGATATCTTTGTTTTCGTGTGGTTTCCAGCTGAGATATGCAGTTTCTACGACAATCTTTTTGATTCTTCGGTGAGAAGTATGCAGAACCACCGAAATAACTTGTTTTCGTGATATTTAATGCGAAAAACACGTATTTTGGTGTTTTCAGCACTTCACAGTGCGTATGATATGAAGAACAGGCGATATATTCGTTTTCGTGGGGTTTTCAACTGAGAGATGCATTTTCTAAGATAACTTTGGTGATTCTTCCGTGAGAAGTATGCAGTATCACCGAAATCGCAGTTTTCGTGATGTTTAATGCGCAAATACACGTATTCTGGTGTTTTCAGCACTTCACAGTGCGTATGATATCCAGAACAGGCGATATCTTTGTTTTCGTGTGGTTTCCAACTGAGATATGCAGTTTCTACGAGAATCTTGGTGATTCTTCTTTGAGAAGTATGCAGAGTCACCGAAATCGCAGTTTTCGTGTTATTTAATGCGAAAAAACACGTATTCTGGTGTTTTCAGCACTTCACAGTGCGTATGATATGCAGAACCCGCGATATCTTCGTGTTCGTGGGGTTTCCAACTGAGATATGCATTTTCTACGATAATCTAGGTGATTCTTCTGTGAGAAGTATGCAGAATCACCGAAATCGGAGTTTTCGTGTTATGTAATGCGAAAAAACACGTATTCTGGTGTTGTCAGCACTCCACAGTGCGCATGATATGCAGAACCGGCGATATCTTCGTTTTCGCGTGGATTCTATCTGAGATATGCAGTTTCTACGAGAATCTTGGTGATTCTTCTGTAAGAAGTATGCAGAACCACCGAAATAACCTGTTTTCGTGATATTTAATGCGACAAAACACGTATTTTGGTGTTTTCAGCAGTCCACAGTGCGTATGATATCCAGAACAGGCGATATATTCGTTTTCGTGAGGTTTTCAACTGAGATATGCATTTTCTAAGATAACTTTGGTGATTCTTCCGTGAGAAGTATGCAGTATCACCGAAATCGCAGTTTTCGTGATATTTAATGCGCAAATACACGTATTCTGGTGTTTTCAGCACTTCACAGTGCGTATGATATCCAGAACAGGCGATATCTTTGTTTTCGTGTGGTTTCCAACTGAGATGTGCAGTTTCTAAGACAATCTTTTTGATTCTTCTGTGAGAACTATGCAGTATCACCGAAATCGCAGTTTTCGTGATATTTAATGCGAAAAAACACGTACTCTGGTGTTTTCAGAACGCCACAGTGCGTATGATATGCAGAACCGGCGATATCTTCGTTTTCGTGTGGATTCCATCTGAGATATGCAGTTTCTACGAGAATCTTGGTGATTCTTCTGTGAGAAGTATGCAGAATCACCGAAATCGCAGGTTTCATGTTACCTAATGCGAAAAAACACGTATTCTGGTGTTTTCAGCACTCCACAGTGCGCATGATATGCAGAACCGGCGATATCTTCGTTTTCGTGTGGATTCCATTTGAGATATGCAGTTTCTACGAGAATCTTGGTGATTCTTCTGTGAGAAGTATGCAGAGGCACCGAAATCGCAGTTTTCGTGTTATTTAATGCGAGAAAACACCTATTCTGGTGTTTTCAGCACTCCACAGTGCGCATGATATGCAGAACCGGCGATATCTTCGTTTTCGCGTGGATTCTATCTGAGATATGCAGTTTCTACGAGAATCTTGGTGATTCTTCTGTGAGAAGTATGCAGAACCACCGAAATAACTTGTTTTCGTGATATTTAATGCGAAAAAACACGTATTTTGGTGTTTTCAGCAGTCCACAGTGCGTATGATATCCAGAACAGGCGATATATTCGTTTTCGTGGGGTTTTCAACTGAGATATGCATTTTCTAAGATAACTTTGGTGATTCTTCCGTGAGAAGTATGCAGTATCACCGAAATCGCAGTTTTCGTGATATTTAATGCGCAAATACACGTATTCTGGTGTTTTCAGCACTTCACAGTGCGTATGATATCCAGAACAGGCGATATCTTTGTTTTCGTGTGGTTTCCAACTGAGATGTGCAGTTTCTAAGACAATCTTTTTGATTCTTTGGTGAGAAGTATGCAGAACCACCGAAATAACTTGTTATCGTGATATTTAATGCGAAAAAACACGTATTTTGGTGTTTTCAGCAGTCCACAGTGCGTATGATATCCAGAACAGGCGATATATTCGTTTTCGTGGGGTTTTCTACTGAGATATGCATTTTCTAAGATAACTGTGGTGATTCTTCCGTGAGAAGTATGCAGTATCACCGAAATCGCAGTTTTCGTGATATTTAATGCGCAAATACACGTATTCTGGTGTTTGCAGCACTTCACAGTGCGTATGATATCCAGAACAGTTGATATCTTTGTTTTCGTGTGGTTTCCAACTGAGATATGCAGCTTCTACGACAATCTTTTTGATTCTTCGGTGAGAAGTATGCAGAACCACCGAAATAACTTGTTTTCGTGATATTTAATGCGAAAAAACACGTATTTTGGTGTTTTCAGCAGTCCACAGTGCGTATGATATCCAGAACAGGCGATACATTCGTTTGCGTGGGGTTTTCAACTGAGATATGCATTTTCTAAGATAACATTGGTGATTCTTCCGTGAGAAGTATGCAGTATCACCGAAATCGCAGTTTTCGTGTTACTTAATGAGAAAAAACACGTATTCTGGTGTTTTCAGCACCCCACAGTGCGCATGATATGCAGAACCGGCGATATCTTCGTTTTCGTGTGGATTCCATCTGAGATATGCAGTTTCTACGAGAATCTTGGTGATTCTTCTGTGAGAAGTATGCAGAGTCACCGAAATCGCAGTTTTCGTGTTATTTAATGCGAGAAAACACGTATTCTGGTGTTTTCAGCACCCCACAGTGCGCATGGTATGCAGAACCGGCGATATCTCCGTTTTCGTGTGGATTCTATCTGAGATATGCAGTTTGTACGAGAATCTTGGTGATTCTTCTGTGAGAAGTATGCAGAGTCACCGAAATCGCAGTTTTCGTGTTATTTAATGCGAGAAAACACGTATTCTTGTGTTTTCAGCACTCCACAGTGCGCATGATATGCAGAACCGGCGATATCTTCGTTTTCGCGTGGATTGTATCTGAGATATGCAGTTTCTACGAGAATCTTGGTGATTCTTCTGTGAGAAGTATGCAGAACCACCGAAATAACTTGTTTTCGTGATATTTGATGCGAAAAAACACGTATTTTGGTGTTTTCAGCAGTCCACAGTGCGTATGATATCCAGAACAGGCGATATATTCGTTTTCGTGGGGTTTCCAAATGAGATATGCATTTTCTAAGATAACATTGGTGATTCTTCCGTGAGAAGTATGCAGTATCACCGAAATCGCAGTTTTCGTGTTACTTAATGCGAAAAAACGCGTATTCTGGTGTTTTCAGCACTTCACAGTGCGTGTGATATCCAGAACAGGCGATATCTTTGTTTTCGTGTGGTTTCCAACTGAGATATGCAGTTTCTACGACAATCTTTTTGATTCTTCGGTGAGAAGTATGCAGAACCACCGAAATAACTTGTTTTCGTGATATTTAATGCGAAAAAACACGTACTTTGGTGTTTTCAGCAGTCCACAGTGCGTATGATATCCAGAACAGGCGATATATTCGTTTTCATGGGGTTTTCAACTGAGATATGCATTTTCTAAGCTAACTTTGGTGATTCTTCCGTGACAAGTATGCAGTATCACCGAAATCGCAGTTTTCGAGTTATTTAATGCGAAAAAACACGTATTCTGGTGTTTTCAGCACTCCACAGTACGTATGCTACGCAGAGCAGGCAATGTATTCGTATTTGTGGGGTTTCCAACTGAGATATGCATTTTCTACGATAACTTTGGTGATTCTTCCGTGAGAAGTATGCAGAATCACAGAAATCGCAGTGTTCATGTTACCTAATGCGAAAAAACACGTATTCTGGTGTTTTCAGCACTCCACAGTGCGTATGATACGCAGAGCATGCAATATATTCGTATTTGTGGGGTTTCCAACTGAGATATGCATTTTCTACGATAACTTTGGTGATTCTTCCGTGAGAAGTATGCAGTATCACCGAAATCGCAGTTTTCGTGATACTTAATGCGAAAAAACACGTATTCTGGTCTTTTCAGCACGCCACAGTGCGTATGATATGCAGAACCGGCGATATGTTCGTTTTCGTGTGGATTCCATCTGAGATATGCTGTTTCTACAAGAATCTTGGTGATTCTTCCGTGAGAAGTATGCAGAGTCACCGAAATCGCAGTTTTCGTGTTATTTAATGCGAAAAAACACGTATTCTGGTGTTTTCAGCACTCCACACTGCGTATGATACCCACAACAGGCGATATCTTCGTTTTCGCGTGGATTCTATCTGAGATATGCAGTTTCTACGAGAATCTTTGTGATTCTTCTGTGAGAAGTATGCAGAACCACCGAAATAACTTGTTTTCGTGATATTTCATGCGAAAAAACACGTATTTTGTTGTTTTCAGCAGTCCACAGTGCGTATGATATCCAGAACAGGCGATATATTCGTTTTCGTGGGGTTTTCAACTGAGATATGCATTTTCTAAGATAACTTTGGTGATTCTTCCGTGAGAAGTATGCAGTATCACCGAAATCGCAGTTTTCGTGATATTTAATGCGAAAAAACACGTATTCTGGTGTTTTCAGCACTCCACACTGCGTATGATACGCACAACAGGCGATATCTTCGTTTTCGAGGGTTTTCCAACTGAGATATGCGTTTTCTACGATAATCTTGGTGATTCTTCCGTGAGAAGTATGCAGAACCACCGAAATAACTTGTTTTCGTTATATTTAATGCGAAAAAACACGTATTTTGGTGTTTTCAGCAGTCCACAGTGCGTATGATATCCAGAACAGGCGATATATTCGTTTTCGTGGGGTTTTCAACTGAGATATGCATTTTCTAAGATAACTTTGGTGATTCTTCCGTGAGAAGTATGCAGTATCACCGAAATCGCAGTTTTCGTGATATTTAATGCGCAAATACACGCATTCTGGTGTTTTCAGCACTCCACAGTGCGCATGATATGCAGAACCGGCGATCTCTTCGTTTTCGTGTGGATTCCATCTGAGATATGCGTTTTCTACGACAATCTTGGTGATTGTTCTGTGAGAAGTATGCAGAATCACAGAAATCGCAGTGTTCATGTTACCTAATGCGAAAAAACACGTATTCTGCTGTTTTCAGCACTCCACAGTGCGTATGATACGCAGAGCAGGCAATATATTCGTATTTGTGGGGTTTCCAAATGAGATATGCATTTTCTACGATAACTTTGGTGATTCTTCCGTGAGAAGTATGCAGTATCACCGAAATCGCAGTTCTCGTGATACTTAATGCGAAAAAACACGTATTCTGGTCTTTTCAGCACGCCACAGTGCGTATGATATGCAGAACCGGCGATGTCTTCGTTTTCGTGAGGATTCCATCTGAGATATGCAGTTTCTACAAGAATCTTGGTGATTCTTCTGTGAGAAGTATGCAGAGTCACCGAAATCGCAGTTTTCGTGTTATTTAATGCGAAAAAACACGTATTCTGGTGTTTTCAACACTCCACAGTGCGCATGATATGCAGAACCGGCGATATCTTCGTTTTCGCGTGGATTCTATCTGAGATATGCAGTTTCTACGAGAATCTTGGTGATTCTTCTGTGAGAAGTATGCAGAACCACCGAAATAACTTGTTTTCGTGATATTTAATGCGAAAAAACACGTATTTTGGTGTTTTCTGCAGTCCACATTGCGTATGATATCCAGAACAGGCGATATATTCGTGTTCGTGGGGTTTTCAACTGAGATATGCATTTTCTAAGATAACTTTGGTGATTTTTCCGTGAGAAGTATGCAGTATCACCGAAATCGCAGTTTTCGTGATATTTAATGCGCAAATACACGTATTCTGGTGTTTTCAGCACTTCACAGTGCGTATGATATCCAGAACAGGCGATATCTTTGTTTTCGTGTGGTTTCCAATTGAGATATGCAGTTTCTAAGTCAATCTTTTTGATTCTTTGGTGAGAAGTATGCAGAACCACCGAAATAACTTGTTTTCGTGATATTTAATGCGAAAAAACACGTATTTTGGTGTTTTCAGCAGTCCACAGTGCGTGTGATATCCAGAACAGGCGATGTATTCGTTTTCGTGGGGTTTTCAACTGAGATATGCATTTTCTAAGATAAGTGTGGTGATTCTTCCGTGAGAAGTATGCAGTATCACCGAAATCGCAGTTTTCGTGTTATTTAATGCAAAAGAACACGTATTCTGGTGTTTTCAGCACCCCACAGTGCGCATGATATGCAGAACCGGCGATATCTTCGTTTTCGTGTGGATTCCATCTGAGATATGCAGTTTCTACGAGACTCTTGGTGATTCTTCCGTGAGAAGTATGCAGAACCACCGAAATAACTTGTTTTCGTTATATTTAATGCGAAAAAACACGTATTTTGGTGTTTTCAGCAGTCCACAGTGCGTATGATATCCAGAACAGGCGATATATTCGTTTTCGAGGGGTTTTCAACTGAGATATGCATTTTCTAAGATAACTTTGGTGATTCTTCCGTGAGAAGTATGCAGTATCACCGAACTCGCAGTTTTCGTGATATTTAATGCGCAAATACACGCATTCTGGTGTTTTCAGCACTTGACAGTGCGTATGATATGCAGAACCGGCGATATCTTCGTGTTCGAGGGGTTTCCAAATGAGATGTGCAGTTTCTACGAGAATCTTGGTGATTCTTCCGTGAGAAGTATGCAGTATCACCGAAATCGCAGTTTTCGTGATATTTAATGCGCAAACACACGTATTCTGGTGTTTGCAGCACTTCACAGTGCGTATGATATCCAGAACAGGCGATATCTTTGGTTTCGTGTGGTTTCCAACTGAGATATGCAGTTTCTACGATAATCTTGGTGGTTCTTCTGTGTGAAGTATGCAGAATCACCGAAATCGCAGTTTTCGTGTTATTTAATGCGAAAAAACACGTATTCTGTTGTTTTCAGCACTCCACAGTGCGCATGATATGCAGAACCGGCGATATCTTCGTTTTCGTGTGGATTCCATCTGAGATATGCAGTTTCTACGAGAATCTTGGTGATTCTTCTGTGAGAAGTATGCAGAGTCACCGAAATCGCAGTTTTCGTGTTATTTAATGCGAGAAAACACGTATTCTGGTGTTTTCAGCACCCCACAGTGCGCATGATATGCAGAACCGGCGATATCTTCGTTTTCGTGTGGATTCTATCTGAGATATACAGTTTGTACGAGAATCTTGGTGATTCTTCTGTGAGAAGCATCCAGAACCACCGAAATAACTTGTTTTGGTGATATTTAATGCGAAAAAACACGTATTTTGGTGTTTTCAGCAGTCCACAGTGCGTATGATATCCAGAACAGGCGATATATTCGTTTTCGTGGGGTTTTCAACTGAGATATGCATTTTCTAAGATAACTTTGTTGATTCTTCCGTGAGAAGTATGCAGTATCACCGAAATCGCAGTTTTCGTGATATTTAATGCGCAAATACACGTATTCTGGTGTTTTCAGCACTTCACAGTGCGTATGATATGCTGAACCGGCGATATCTTCGTTTTCGTGTGGATTCCATCTGAGATATGCAGTTTCTACGAGAATCTTGGTGATTCCTCTGTGAGAAGTATGCAGAATCACCGAAATCGCAGTTTTCGTGTTATTTAATGCGAAAAAACACGTATTCTGGTGTTTTCAGCACTCCACACTGCGTATGATACGCACAACAGGTGATATCTTCGTTTTCGAGGGTTTTCCAACAGAGATATGCGTTTTCTACGATAATCTTGGTGATTCTTCTGTGAGAAGTATGCAGAATCACAGAAATCGCAGTGTTCATGTTACCTAATGCGAAAAAACACGTATTCTGGTGTTTTCAGCACTCCACAGTGCGTATGATACGCAGAGCAGGCAATATATTCGTATTTGTGGGGTTTCCAACTGAGATATGCATTTTCTACGATAACTTTGGTGATTCTTCCGTGAGAAGTATGCAGTATCACCGAAATCGCAGTTTTCGTGATACTTAATGCGAAAAAACACGTATTCTGGTCTTTTCAGCACGCCACAGTGCGTATGATATCCAGAACCGGCGATATCTTCGTTTTCGTGTGGATTCCATCTGAGATATGCAGTTTCTACAAGAATCTTGGTGATTCTTCTGTGAGAAGTATGCAGAGTCACCGAAATCGCAGTTTTCGTGTTATTTAATGCGAAAAAACACGTATTCTGGTGTTTTCAACACTCCACAGTGCGCATGATATGCAGAACCGGCGATATCTTCGTTTTCGCGTGGATTCTATCTGAGATATGCAGTTTCTACGAGAATCTTGGTGATTCTTCTGTGAGAAGTATGCAGAACCACCGAAATAACTTGTTTTCGTGATATCTAATGCGAAAAAACACGTATTTTGGTGTTTTCAGCAGTCCACAGTGCGTATGATATCCAGAACAGGCGATATATTCGTTTTCGTGGGGTTTTCAACTGAGATATGCATTTTCTAAGATAACTTTGGTGATTCTTCCGTGAGAAGTATGCAGTATCACCGAAATCGCAGTTTTCGAGTTATTTAATGCGCAAAAACACGTATTCTGGTGTTTTCAGCACCCCACAGTGCGCATGATATGCAGAACCGGCGTTATCTTCGTTTTCGTGTGGATTCCATCTGAGATATGCAGTTTCTACGAGAATCTTGGTGATTCTTCTGTGAGAAGTATGCAGAGTCACCGAAATCGAAGTTTTCGTGTTATTTAATGCGAGAAAACACGTATTCTGGTGTTTTCAGCACCCCACAGTGCGCATGATATGCAGAACCGGCGATATCTTCGTTTTCGTGTGGATTCTATCTGAGATATGCAGTTTGTACGAGAATCTTGGTGATTCTTCTATGTGAAGCATGCAGAACCACCGAAATAACTTGTTTTGGTGATATTTAATGCGAAAAAACACGTATTTTGGTGTTTTCAGCAGTCCACAGTGCGTAGCATATCCAGAACAGGCGATATATTCGTTTTCGTGGGGTTTTCAACTGAGATATGCATTTTCTAAGATAACTTTGGTGATTCTTCCGTGAGAAGTATGCAGTATCACCGAACTCGCAGTTTTCGTGATATTTAATGCGCAAATACACGCATTCTGGTGTTTTCAGCACTTGACAGTGCGTATGATATGCAGAACCGGCGATATCTTCGTGTTCGAGGGGTTTCCAAATGAGATGTGCAGTTTCTACGAGAATCTTGGTGATTCTTCCGTGAGAAGTATGCAGTATCACCGAAATCGCAGTTTTCGTGATATTTAATGCGCAAATACACGTATTCTGGTGTTTGCAGCACTTCACAGTGCGTATGATATCCAGAACACGCGATATCTTTGGTTTCGTGTGGTTTCCAACTGAGATATGCAGTTTCTACGATAATCTTGGTGGTTCTTCTGTGTGAAGTATGCAGAATCACCGAAATCGCAGTTTTCGTGTTATTTAATGCGAAAAAACACGTATTCTGTTGTTTTCAGCACTCCACAGTGCTCATGATATGCAGAACCGGCGATATCTTCGTTTTCGTGTGGATTCCATCTGAGATATGCAGTTTCTACGAGAATCTTGGTGATTCTTCTGTGAGAAGTATGCAGAGTCACCGAAATCGCAGTTTTCGTGGTATTTAATGCGAGAAAACACGTATTCTGGTGTTTTCAGCACCCCACAGTGCGCATGATATGCAGAACCGGCGATATCTTCGTTTTCGTGTGGATTCTATCTGAGATATACAGTTTGTACGAGAATCTTGGTGATTCTTCTGTGAGAAGCATCCAGAACCACCGAAATAACTTGTTTTGGTGATATTTAATGCAAAAAAACACGTATTTTGGTGTTTTCAGCAGTCCACAGTGCGTATGATATCCAGAACAGGCGATATATTCGTTTTCGTGGGGTTTTCAACTGAGATATGCATTTTCTAAGATAACTTTGGTGATTCTTCCGTGAGAAGTATGCAGTATCACCGAAATCGCAGTTTTCGTGATATTTAATGCGCAAATACACGTATTCTGGTGTGTTCAGCACTTCACAGTGCGTATGATATGCTGAACCGGCGATATCTTCGTTTTCGTGTGGATTCCATCTGAGATATGCAGTTTCTACGAGAATCTTGGTGATTCCTCTGTGAGAAGTATGCAGAATCACCGAAATCGCAGTTTTCGTGTTATTTAATGCGAAAAAACACGTATTCTGGTGTTTTCAACACTCCACAGTGCGCATGATATGCAGAACCGGCGATATCTTCGTTTTCGCGTGGATTCTATCTAAGATATGCAGTTTCTACGAGAATCTTGGTGATTCTTCTGTGAGAAGTATGCAGAGTCACCGAAATAGCAGTTTTCGTGTTATTTAATTCGAGAAAACACGTATTCTGGTGTTTTCAGCACTCCACAGTGCGCATGATATGCAGAACCGGCGATATCTTCGTTTTCGCGTGGATTCTATCTGAGATATGCAGTTTCTACGAGAATCTTGGTGATTCTTCTGTGAGAAGTATGCAGATCCACCGAAATAACTTGATTTCGTGATATTTAATGCGAAAAAACACGTATTTTGGTGTTTTCAGCAGTCCACAGTGCGTATGATATCCAGAACAGGCGATATATTCGTTTTCGTGGGGTTTTCAACTGAGATATGCATTTTCTAAGATAACATTGGTGATTCTTCCGTGAGAAGTATGCAGTATCACCGAAATCGCAGTTTTCGTGTTATTTAATGCGAAAAAACACGTATTCTGGTGTTTTCAGCACCCCACAGTGCGCATGATATGCAGAACCGGCGATATCTTCGTTTTCGTGTGGATTCCATCTGAGATATGCAGTTTCTACGAGAATCTTGGTGATTCTTCTGTGAGAAGTATGCAGAGTCACCGAAATCGAAGTTTTCGTGTTATTTAATGCGAGAAAACACGTATTCTGGTGTTTTCAGCACCCCACAGTGCGCATGATATGCAGAACCGGCGATATCTTCGTTTTCGTGTGGATTCTATCTGAGATATGCAGTTTGCACGAGAATCTTGGTGATTCTTCTATGTGAAGCATGCAGAACCACCGAAATAACTTGTTTTGGTGATATTTAATGCGAAAAAACACGTATTTTGGTGTTTTCAGCAGTCCACAGTGCGTATGATATCCAGAACAGGCGATATATTCGTTTTCGTGGGGTTTCCAAATGAGATGTGCATTTTCTACGATAATCTTGGTGATTTTTCTGTGAGAAGTATGCAGAATCACCGAAATCGGAGTTTTCGTGATATTTAATGCGACAAAACACGTATTCTTGTGTTTTCAGCACTCCACAGTGCGCATGATATGCAGAACCGGCGATATCTTCGTTTTCGTGTGGATTCCATCTGAGATATGCAGTTTCTACGAGAATCTTGGTGATTCCTCTGTGAGAAGTATGCAGAATCACCGAAATCGCAGTTTTCGTGTTATTTAATGCGAAAAAACACGTATTCTGGTGTTTTCAACACTCCACAGTGCGTATGATACGCACAATAGGCGATATCTTCGTTTTCGAGGGTTTTCCAACTGAGATATGCGTTTTCTACGTTAATCTTGGTGATTCTTCCGTGAGAAGTATGCACAACCACCGAAGTAACTTGTTTTCGTTATATTTAATGCGAAAAAACACGTATTTTGGTGTTTTCAGCAGTCCACAGTGCGTAGCATATCCAGAACAGGCGATATATTCGTTTTCGTGGGGTTTTCAACTGAGATATGCATTTTCTAAGATAACTTTGGTGATTCTTCCGTGAGAAGTATGCAGTATCACCGAACTCGCAGTTTTCGTGATATTTAATGCGCAAATACACGCATTCTGGTGTTTTCAGCACTTGACAGTGCGTATGATATGCAGAACCGGCGATATCTTCGTGTTCGAGGGGTTTCCAAATGAGATGTGCAGTTTCTACGAGAATCTTGGTGATTCTTCCGTGAGAAGTATGCAGTATCACCGAAATCGCAGTTTTCGTGATATTTAATGCGCAAATACACGTATTCTGGTGTTTGCAGCACTTCACAGTGCGTATGATATCCAGAACAGGCGATATCTTTGGTTTCGTGTGGTTTCCAACTGAGATATGCAGTTTCTACGATAATCTTGGTGGTTCTTCTGTGTGAAGTATGCAGAATCACCGCAATCGCAGTTTTCGTGTTATTTAATGCGAAAAAACACGTATTCTGTTGTTTTCAGCACTCCACAGTGCGCATGATATGCAGAACCGGCGATATCTTCGTTTTCGTGTGGATTCCATCTGAGATATGCAGTTTCTACGAGAATCTTGGTGATTCTTCTGTGAGAAGTATGCAGAGTCACCGAAATCGCAGTTTTCGTGTTATTTAATGCGAGAAAACACGTATTCTGGTGTTTTCAGCACCCCACAGTGCGCATGATATGCAGAACCGGCGATATCTTCGTTTTCGTGTGGATTCTATCTGAGATATACAGTTTGTACGAGAATCTTGGTGATTCTTCTGTGAGAAGCATCCAGAACCACCGAAATAACTTGTTTTGGTGATATTTAATGCGAAAAAACACGTATTTTGGTGTTTTCAGCAGTCCACAGTGCGTATGATATCCAGAACAGGCGATATATTCGTTTTCGTGGGGTTTTCAACTGAGATATGCATTTTCTAAGATAACTTTGGTGATTCTTCCGTGAGAAGTATGCAGTATCACCGAAATCGCAGTTTTCGTGATATTTAATGCGCAAATACACGTATTCTGGTGTGTTCAGCACTTCACAGTGCGTATGATATGCTGAACCGGCGATATCTTCGTTTTCGTGTGGATTCCATCTGAGATATGCAGTTTCTACGAGAATCTTGGTGATTCCTCTGTGAGAAGTATGCAGAATCACCGAAATCGCAGTTTTCGTGTTATTTAATGCGAAAAAACACGTATTCTGGTGTTTTCAGCACTCCACACTGCGTATGATACGCACAACAGGTGATATCTTCGTTTTCGAGGGTTTTCCAACAGAGATATGCGTTTTCTACGATAATCTTGGTGATTCTTCTGTGAGAAGTATGCAGAATCACAGAAATCGCAGTGTTCATGTTACCTAATGCGAAAAAACACGTATTCTGGTGTTTTCAGCACTCCACAGTGCATATGATACGCAGAGCAGGCAATATATTCGTATTTGTGGGGTTTCCAACTGAGATATGCATTTTCTACGATAACTTTGGTGATTCTTCCGTGAGAAGTATGCAGTATCACCGAAATCGCAGTTTTCGTGATACTTAATGCGAAAAAACACGTATTCTGGTCTTTTCAGCACGCCACAGTGCGTATGATATCCAGAACCGGCGATATCTTCGTTTTCGTGTGGATTCCATCTGAGATATGCAGTTTCTACAAGAATCTTGGTGATTCTTCTGTGAGAAGTATGCAGAGTCACCGAAATCGCAGTTTTCGTGTTACTTAATGCGAAAAAACACGTATTCTGGTGTTTTCAACACTCCACAGTGCGCATGATATGCAGAACCGGCGATATCTTCGTTTTCGCGTGGATTCTATCTGAGATATGCAGTTTCTACGAGAATCTTGGTGATTCTTCTGTGAGAAGTATGCAGAACCACCGAAATAACTTGTTTTCGTGATATTTAATGCGAAAAAACACGTATTTTGGTGTTTTCAGCAGTCCACAGTGCGTATGATATCCAGAACAGGCGATATATTCGTTTTCGTGGGGTTTTCAATTGAGATATGCATTTTCTAAGATAACTTTGGTGATTCTTCCGTGAGAAGTATGCAGTATCACCGAAATCGCAGTTTTCGAGTTATTTAATGCGCAAAAACACGTATTCTGGTGTTTTCAGTACTCCACAGTGCGCATGATATGCAGAACCGGCGATATCTTCGTTTTCGTGTGGATTCCATATGAGATATGCAGTTTCTACGAGAATCTTGGTGATTCTTCTGTGAGAAGTATGCAGAGTCACCGAAATAGCAGTTTTCGTGTTATTTAATTCGAGAAAACACGTATTCTGGTGTTTTCAGCACTCCACAAGTGCGCATGATATGCAGAACCGGCGATATCTTCGTTTTCGCGTGGATTCTATCTGAGATATGCAGTTTCTACGAGAATCTTGGTGATTCTTCTGTGAGAAGTATGCAGATCCACCGAAATAACTTGATTTCGTGATATTTAATGCGAAAAAACACGTATTTTGGTGTTTTCAGCAGTCCACAGTGCGTATGATATCCAGAACAGGCGATATATTCGTTTTCGTGGGGTTTTCAACTGAGATATGCATTTTCTAAGATAACATTGGTGATTCTTCCGTGAGAAGTATGCAGTATCACCGAAATCGCAGTTTTCGTGATATTTAATGCGCAAATACACGTATTCTGGTGTTTTCAGCACTTCACAGTGCGTATGATATGCAGAACCGGCGATATCTTCGTTTTCGTGTGGATTCCATCTGAGATATACAGTTTCTACGAGAATCTTGGTGATTCTTCTGTGAGAAGTTTGCAGAACCACTGAAATATCTTGTTTTCGTGATATTTAATGCGAAAAAACTCGTATTTTGGTGTTTTCAGCAGTCCACAGTGCGTATGATATCCAGAACAGGCGATATATTCGTTTTCGTGGGGTTTCCAAATGAGATGTGCATTTTCTACGATAATCTTGGTGATTTTTCTGTGAGAAGTATGCAGAATCACCGAAATCGGAGTTTTCGTGATATTTAATGCGACAAAACACGTATTCTTATGTTTTCTGCACTCCACAGTGCGCATGATATGCAGAACCGGCGATATCTTCGTTTTCGTGTGGATTCCATCTGAGATATACAGTTTCTACGAGAATCTTGGTGATTCCTCTGTGAGAAGTATGCAGAATCACCGAAATCGCAGTTTTCGTGTTATTTAATGCGAAAAAACACGTATTCTGGTGTTTTCAACACTCCACAGTGCGTATGATACGCACAATAGGCGATATCTTCGTTTTCGAGGGTTTTCCAACTGAGATATGCGTTTTCTACGATAATCTTGGTGATTCTTCCGTGAGAAGTATGCACAACCACCGAAGTAACTTGTTTTCGTTATATTTAATGCGAAAAAACACGTATTTTGGTGTTTTCAGCACATCACAGTGCGTATGATATGCAGAACCGGCGATATCTTCGTTTTCGTGTGGATTCCATCTTTGATATGCAGTTTCTACGAGAATCTTGGTGATTCTTCTGTAAGAAGTATGCAGAATCACCGCAATCGCAGTTTTCGTGATATTTAAAGCGCAAATACACGCATTCTGGTGTTTTCAGCACTTCACAGTGCGTATGATATGCAGAACCGGCGATATCTTCGTGTTCGTGGGGTTTTCAACTGAGATATGCATTTTCTAAGATAACATTGGTGATTCTTCCGTGAGAAGTATGCAGTATCACCGAAATCGCAGTTTTCGTGTTATTTAATGCGAAAAAACACGTATTCTGGTGTTTTCAGCACTCCACAGTGCGTATGATATCCAGAACAGGCGATATATTCGTTTTCGTGGGTTTTCCAAATGAGATGTGCAGTTTCTACGAGAATCTTGGTGATTCTTCCGTGAGAAGTATGCAGAACGACCGAAATAACTTCTTTTCGTGATATTTAATGCGAAAAAACACGTATTTTGGTGTTTTCAGCAGTCCACAGTGCTTATGATATCCAGAACAGGCGATATATTCGTTTTCGTGGGGTTTTCAACTGAGATATGCATTTTCTAAGATAACATTGGTGATTCTTCCGTGAGAAGTATGCAGTATCACCGAAATCGCAGTTTTCGTGTTATTTAATGCGAAAAAACACGTATTCTGGTGTTTTCAGCACTCCACAGTGCGTATGATATCCAGAACAGGCGATATATTCGTTTTCGTGGGTTTTCCAACTGAGATGTGCATTTTCTACGATAATCTTGGTGATTCTTCCGTGAGAAGTATGCAGTATCACCGAAATCGCAGTTTTCGTGATATTTAATGTCAAAAAACACGTATTCTGGTGTTTTCAGCACTCCACAGTGCGTATGATATCCAGATCAGGCGATATATTCGTTTTCGTGGGGTTTTCAACTGAGATATGCATTTTCTAAGATAACTTTGGTGATTCTTCCGTGAGAAGTATGCAGTATCACCGAAATCGCAGTTTTCGTGATATTTAATGCGCAAATACACGTATTCTGGTGTGTTCAGCACTTCACAGTGCGTATGATATGCTGAACCGGCGATATCTTCGTTTTCGTGTGGATTCCATCTGAGATATGCAGTTTCTACGAGAATCTTGGTGATTCCTCTGTGAGAAGTATGCAGAATCACCGAAATCGCAGTTTTCGTGTTATTTAATGCGAAAAAACACGTATTCTGGTGTTTTCAGCACTCCACACTGCGTATGATACGCACAACAGGTGATATCTTCGTTTTCGAGGGTTTTCCAACAGAGATATGCGTTTTCTACGATAATCTTGGTGATTCTTCTGTGAGAAGTATGCAGAATCACAGAAATGTCAGTGTTCATGTTACCTAATGCGAAAAAACACGTATTCTGGTGTTTTCAGCACTCCACAGTGCATATGATACGCAGAGCAGGCAATATATTCGTATTTGTGGGGTTTCCAACTGAGATATGCATTTTCTACGATAACTTTGGTGATTCTTCCGTGAGAAGTATGCAGTATCACCGAAATCGCAGTTTTCGTGATACTTAATGCGAAAAAACACGTATTCTGGTCTTTTCAGCACGCCACAGTGCGTATGATATCCAGAACCGGCGATATCTTCGTTTTCGTGTGGATTCCATCTGAGATATGCAGTTTCTACAAGAATCTTGGTGATTCTTCTGTGAGAAGTATGCAGAGTCACCGAAATCGCAGTTTTCGTGTTATTTAATGCGAAAAAACACGTATTCTGGTGTTTTCAACACTCCACAGTGCGCATGATATGCAGAACCGGCGATATCTTCGTTTTCGCGTGGATTCTATCTGAGATATGCAGTTTCTACGAGAATCTTGGTGATTCTTCTGTGAGAAGTATGCAGAACCACCGAAATAACTTGTTTTCGTGATATTTAATGCGAAAAAACACGTATTTTGGTGTTTTCAGCAGTCCACAGTGCGTATGATATCCAGAACAGGCGATATATTCGTTTTCGTGGGGTTTTCAACTGAGATATGCATTTTCTAAGATAACTTTGGTGATTCTTCCGTGAGAAGTATGCAGTATCACCGAAATCGCAGTTTTCGAGTTATTTAATGCGCAAAAACACGTATTCTGGTGTTTTCAGTACTCCACAGTGCGCATGATATGCAGAACCGGCGATATCTTCGTTTTCGTGTGGATTCCATATGAGATATGCAGTTTCTACGAGAATCTTGGTGATTCTTCTGTGAGAAGTATGCAGAGTCACCGAAATAGCAGTTTTCGTGTTATTTAATTCGAGAAAACACGTATTCTGGTGTTTTCAGCACTCCACAAGTGCGCATGATATGCAGAACCGGCGATATCTTCGTTTTCGCGTGGATTCTATCTGAGATATGCAGTTTCTACGAGAATCTTGGTGATTCTTCTGTGAGAAGTATGCAGATCCACCGAAATAACTTGATTTCGTGATATTTAATGCGAAAAAACACGTATTTTGGTGTTTTCAGCAGTCCACAGTGCGTATGATATCCAGAACAGGCGATATATTCGTTTTCGTGGGGTTTTCAACTGAGATATGCATTTTCTAAGATAACATTGGTGATTCTTCCGTGAGAAGTATGCAGTATCACCGAAATCGCAGTTTTCGTGATATTTAATGCGCAAATACACGTATTCTGGTGTTTTCAGCACTTCACAGTGCGTATGATATGCAGAACCGGCGATATCTTCGTTTTCGTGTGGATTCCATCTGAGATATACAGTTTCTACGAGAATCTTGGTGATTCTTCTGTGAGAAGTTTGCAGAACCACTGAAATATCTTGTTTTCGTGATATTTAATGCGAAAAAACTCGTATTTTGGTGTTTTCAGCAGTCCACAGTGCGTATGATATCCAGAACAGGCGATATATTCGTTTTCGTGGGGTTTCCAAATGAGATGTGCATTTTCTACGATAATCTTGGTGATTTTTCTGTGAGAAGTATGCAGAATCACCGAAATCGGAGTTTTCGTGATATTTAATGCGACAAAACACGTATTCTTATGTTTTCAGCACTCCACAGTGCGCATGATATGCAGAACCGGCGATATCTTCGTTTTCGTGTGGATTCCATCTGAGATATACAGTTTCTACGAGAATCTTGGTGATTCCTCTGTGAGAAGTATGCAGAATCACCGAAATCGCAGTTTTCGTGTTATTTAATGCGAAAAAACACGTATTCTGGTGTTTTCAACACTCCACAGTGCGTATGATACGCACAATAGGCGATATCTTCGTTTTCGAGGGTTTTCCAACTGAGATATGCGTTTTCTACGATAATCTTGGTGATTCTTCCGTGAGAAGTATGCACAACCACCGAAGTAACTTGTTTTCGTTATATTTAATGCGAAAAAACACGTATTTTGGTGTTTTCAGCACATCACAGTGCGTATGATATGCAGAACCGGCGATATCTTCGTTTTCGTGTGGATTCCATCTTTGATATGCAGTTTCTACGAGAATCTTGGTGATTCTTCTGTAAGAAGTATGCAGAATCACCGCAATCGCAGTTTTCGTGATATTTAAAGCGCAAATACACGCATTCTGGTGTTTTCAGCACTTCACAGTGCGTATGATATGCAGAACCGGCGATATCTTCGTGTTCGTGGGGTTTTCAACTGAGATATGCATTTTCTAAGATAACATTGGTGATTCTTCCGTGAGAAGTATGCAGTATCACCGAAATCGCAGTTTTCGTGTTATTTAATGCGAAAAAACACGTATTCTGGTGTTTTCAGCACTCCACAGTGCGTATGATATCCAGAACAGGCGATATATTCGTTTTCGTGGGTTTTCCAAATGAGATGTGCAGTTTCTACGAGAATCTTGGTGATTCTTCCGTGAGAAGTATGCAGAACGACCGAAATAACTTCTTTTCGTGATATTTAATGCGAAAAAACACGTATTTTGGTGTTTTCAGCAGTCCACAGTGCGTATGATATCCAGAACAGGCGATATATTCGTTTTCGTGGGGTTTTCAACTGAGATATGCATTTTCTAAGATAACATTGGTGATTCTTCCGTGAGAAGTATGCAGTATCACCGAAATCGCAGTTTTCGTGTTATTTAATGCGAAAAAACACGTATTCTGGTGTTTTCAGCACTCCACAGTGCGTATGATATCCAGAACAGGCGATATATTCGTTTTCGTGGGTTTTCCAACTGAGATGTGCATTTTCTACGATAATCTTGGTGATTCTTCCGTGAGAAGTATGCAGTATCACCGAAATCGCAGTTTTCGTGATATTTAATGTCAAAAAACACGTATTCTGGTGTTTTCAGCACTCCACAGTGCGTATGATATACAGAACAGGCGATATATTCGTTTTCGTGGGGTTTCCAACTGAGATGTGCATTTTCTACGATAACCTTGGTGATTCTTCCGTGAGAAGTATGCAGTATCACCGAAATCGGAGTTCTCGTGATATTTAATGCGAAAATACACGTATTCATGTGTTTTCAGCACTCCACAGTGCGCATGATATGCAGAACCGGCGATATCTTCGTTTTCGTGTGGATTCCATCTGAGATATGCAGTTTCTACGAGAATCTTGGTGATTCTTCTGTGAGAAGTATGCAGAATCACCGAAATTGCAGTTTTCGTGTTATTTAATGCGAAAAAACACGTATTCTGGTGATTTCAGCACTCCACAGTGCGTATGATATGCAGAACAGGCGATATCTTCGTTTTCGAGGGTTTTCCAACTGAGATATGCGTTTTCTACGATAATCTTGGTGATTCTTCCGTGAGAAGTATGCAGAACCACCGAAATAACTTGTTTTCGTGACATTTAATGCGAAAAAACTCGTATTTTGGTGTTTTCAGCAGTCCACAGTGCGTATGATATCCAGAACAGGGGATATATTCGTTTTCGTGGGGTTTCCAACTGAGATGTGCATTTTCTACGATAACCATGGTGATTCTTCCGTGAGAAGTATGCAGTATCACCGCAATCGGAGTTTTCGTGATATTTAATGCGAAAAAACACGTATTCTGGTGTTTTCAGAACGCCACAGTGTGTATGATATGCAGAACCGGCGATATCTTCGTTTTCGTGTGGATTCCATCTGAGATATGCAGTTTCTACGAGAATCCTGGTGATTCTTCTGTGAGAAGTATGCAGAATCACCGAAATCGCAGTTTTCGTGTTATTTAATGCGAAAAAACACGTATTCTGGTGTTTTCAGCACTCCACAGTGCGTATGATATCCAGAACAGGCGATATATTCGTGTTCGAGGGGTTTCCAAATGAGATGTGCATTTTCTACGATAATCTTGGTGATTCTTCTGTGAGAAGTATGCAGAATCACCGAAATCGGAGTTTTCGTGATATCTAATGCGAAAAAACACGTATTCTGCTGGTTTCAGCACTCCACAGTGCGTATGATACGCAGAACAGGCGATATCTTCGTTTTCGAGGGTATTCCAACTGAGATATGCAGTTTCTACGAGAATCTTGGTGATTCTTCTGTGAGAAGCATGCAGAATCACCGAAATCGCAGTTTTCGTGTTATTTAATGCGAGAAAACACGTATTCTGGTGTTTTCAGCACTCCACAGTGCGTATGATATGCAGAACAGGCGATATCTTCGTTTTCGAGGGTTTTCCAACTGAGAAATGCGTTTTCTACGATAATCTTGGTGATTCTTCCGTGAGAAGTATGCCCAACCACCGAAATAACTTGTTTTCGTGATATTTAATGCGAAAAAACACGTATTTTGGTGTTTTCAGCACTCCACAGTGCGTATGATATCCAGAACAGGCGATATATTCGTTTTCGTGGGTTTTCCAACTGAGATGTGCATTTTCTACGATAATCTTGGTGATTCTTCCGTGAGAAGTATGCAGTATCACCGAAATCGCAGTTTTCGTGATATTTAATGTCAAAAAACACGTATTCTGGTGTTTTCAGCACTCCACAGTGCGTATGATATCCAGATCAGGCGATATATTCGTGTTCGTGGGGTTTCCAAATGAGATGTGCAGTTTCGACGAGAATCATGGAGATTCTTCCGTGAGAAGTATGCAGTATCACCGAAATTGCAGTTTTCGTGATATTTAATGCGAAAAATCACGTATTCTGGTGTTTTCAGTACGCCACAGTGCGTATGATATGCAGAACAGGCGATATCTTCGTTTTCGAGGGTTTTCCAACTGAGATATGCGTTTTCTACGATAATCTTGGTGATTCTTCCGTGAGAAGTATGCAGAACCACCGAAATAACTTGTTTTCGTGATATTTAATGCGAAAAAACACGTATTTTGGTGTTTTCAGCAGTCCACAGTGCGTATGATATACAGAACAGGCGATATATTCGTTTTCGTGGGGTTTCCAACTGAGATGTGCATTTTCTACGATAACCTTGGTGATTCTTCCGTGAGAAGTATGCAGTATCACCGAAATCGGAGTTCTCGTGATATTTAATGCGAAAATACACGTATTCATGTGTTTTCAGCACTCCACAGTGCGCATGATATGCAGAACCGGCGATATCTTCGTTTTCGTGTGGATTCCATCTGAGATATGCAGTTTCTACGAGAATCTTGGTGATTCTTCTGTGAGAAGTATGCAGAATCACCGAAATTGCAGTTTTCGTGTTATTTAATGCGAAAAAACACGTATTCTGGTGATTTCAGCACTCCACAGTGCGTATGATATGCAGAACAGGCGATATCTTCGTTTTCGAGGGTTTTCCAACTGAGATATGCGTTTTCTACGATAATCTTGGTGATTCTTCCGTGAGAAGTATGCAGAACCACCGAAATAACTTGTTTTCGTGACATTTAATGCGAAAAAACTCGTATTTTGGTGTTTTCAGCAGTCCACAGTGCGTATGATATCCAGAACAGGGGATATATTCGTTTTCGTGGGGTTTCCAACTGAGATGTGCATTTTCTACGATAACCATGGTGATTCTTCCGTGAGAAGTATGCAGTATCACCGCAATCGGAGTTTTCGTGATATTTAATGCGAAAAAACACGTATTCTGGTGTTTTCAGAACGCCACAGTGTGTATGATATGCAGAACCGGCGATATCTTCGTTTTCGTGTGGATTCCATCTGAGATATGCAGTTTCTACGAGAATCCTGGTGATTCTTCTGTGAGAAGTATGCAGAATCACCGAAATCGCAGTTTTCGTGTTATTTAATGCGAAAAAACACGTATTCTGGTGTTTTCAGCACTCCACAGTGCGTATGATATCCAGAACAGGCGATATATTCGTGTTCGAGGGGTTTCCAAATGAGATGTGCATTTTCTACGATAATCTTGGTGATTCTTCTGTGAGAAGTATGCAGAATCACCGAAATCGGAGTTTTCGTGATATCTAATGCGAAAAAACACGTATTCTGCTGGTTTCAGCACTCCACAGTGCGTATGATACGCAGAACAGGCGATATCTTCGTTTTCGAGGGTATTCCAACTGAGATATGCAGTTTCTACGAGAATCTTGGTGATTCTTCTGTGAGAAGCATGCAGAATCACCGAAATCGCAGTTTTCGTGTTATTTAATGCGAGAAAACACGTATTCTGGTGTTTTCAGCACTCCACAGTGCGTATGATATGCAGAACAGGCGATATCTTCGTTTTCGAGGGTTTTCCAACTGAGATATGCGTTTTCTACGATAATCTTGGTGATTCTTCCGTGAGAAGTATGCCCAACCACCGAAATAACTTGTTTTCGTGATATTTAATGCGAAAAAACACGTATTTTGGTGTTTTCAGCAGTCCACAGTGCGTAGGATATCCAGAACAGGCGATATATTCGTTTTCGTGGGTTTTCCAACTGAGATGTGCATTTTCTACGATAATCTTGGTGATTCTTCCGTGAGAAGTATGCAGTATCACCGAAATCGCAGTTTTCGTGATATTTAATGTCAAAAAACACGTATTCTGGTGTTTTCAGCACTCCACAGTGCGTATGATATCCAGATCAGGCGATATATTCGTGTACGTGGGGTTTCCAAATGAGATGTGCAGTTTCGACGAGAATCATGGAGATTCTTCCGTGAGAAGTATGCAGTATCACCGAAATTGCAGTTTTCGTGATATTTAATGCGAAAAATCACGTATTCTGGTGTTTTCAGAACGCCACAGTGCGTATGATATGCAGAACAGGCGATATCTTCGTTTTCGAGGGTTTTCCAACTGAGATATGCGTTTTCTACGATAATCTTGGTGATTCTTCCGTGAGAAGTATGCAGAACCACCGAAATAACTTGTTTTCGTGATATTTAATGCGAAAAAACACGTATTTTGGTGTTTTCAGCAGTCCACAGTGCGTACGATATACAGAACAGGCGATATATTCGGTTTCGTGGGGTTTCCAACTGAGATGTGCATTTTCTACGATAACCTTGGTGATTCTTCCGTGAGAAGTATGCAGTATCACCGAAATCGGAGTTCTCGTGATATTTAATGCGAAAATACACGTATTCGTGTGTTTTCAGCACTCCACAGTGCGCATGATATGCAGAACCGGCGATATCTTCGTTTTCGTGTGGATTCCATCTGAGATATGCAGTTTCTACGAGAATCTTGGTGATTCTTCTGTGAGAAGTATGCAGAACCACCGAAATAACTTGTTTTCGTGACATTTAATGCGAAAAAACACGTATTCTGGTGTTTTCAGAACGCCACAGTGTGTATGATATGCAGAACCGGCGATATCTTCGTTTTCGTGTGGATTCCATCTGAGATATGCAGTTTGTACGAGAATCTTGGTGATTCTTCTGTGAGAAGTATGCAGAATCACCGAAATCGCAGTTTTCGTGTTATTTAATGCGAAAAAACACGTATTCTGGTGATTTCAGCACTCCACAGTGCGTATGATATGCAGAACAGGCGATATCTTCGTTTTCGAGGGTTTTCCAACTGAGATATGCGTTTTCTACGATAATCTTGGTGATTCTTCCGTGAGAAGTATGCAGAACCACCGAAATAACTTGTTTTCGTGACATTTAATGCGAAAAAACACGTATTTTGGTGTTTTCAGCAGTCCACAGTGCGAATGATATCCAGAACAGGCGATATATTCGTGTTCGTGGGGTTTCCAAATGAGATGTGCATTTTCTACGATAATCTTGGTGATTCTTCTGTGAGAAGTATGCAGAATCACCGAAATCGGAGTTTTCGTGATATCTAATGCGAAAAAACACGTATTCTGCTGGTTTCAGCACTCCACAGTGCGTATGATACGCAGAACAGGCGATATCTTCGTTTTCGAGGGTATTCCAACTGAGATATGCAGTTTCTACGAGAATCTTGGTGATTCTTCTGTGAGAAGCATGCAGAATCACCGAAATCGCAGTTTTCGTGTTATTTAATGCGAGAAAACACGTATTCTGGTGTTTTCAGCACTCCACAGTGCGTATGATATGCAGAACAGGCGATATCTTCGTTTTCGAGGGTTTTCCAACTGAGATATGCGTTTTCAACGATAATCTTGGTGATTCTTCCGTGAGAAGTATGCCCAACCACCGAAATAACTTGTTTTCGTGATATTTAATGCGAAAAAACACGTATTTTGGTGTTTTCAGCAGTCCACAGTGCGTAGGATATCCAGAACAGGCGATATATTCGTGTTCGTGTGGTTTCCAAATGAGATGTGCAGTTTCTACGAGAATCTTGGAGATTCTTCCGTGAGAAGTATGCAGTATCACCGAAATTGCAGTTTTCGTGATATTTAATGCGAAAAATCACGTATTCTGGTGTTTTCAGAACTCCACAGTGCGTATGATACGCAGAACAGGCGATATCTTCGTTTTCGAGGGTATTCCAACTGAGATATGCAGTTTCTACGAGAATCTTGGTGATTCTTCTGTGAGAAGCATGCAGAATCACCGAAATCGCAGTTTTCGTGTTATTTAATGCGAGAAAACACGTATTCTGGTGTTTTCAGCACTCCACAGTGCGTATGATATGCAGAACAGGCGATATCTTCGTTTTCGAGGGTTTTCCAACTGAGATATGCGTTTTCAACGATAATCTTGGTGATTCTTCCGTGAGAAGTATGCCCAACCACCGAAATAACTTGTTTTCGTGATATTTAATGCGAAAAAACACGTATTTTGGTGTTTTCAGCAGTCCACAGTGCGTAGGATATCCAGAACAGGCGATATATTCGTGTTCGTGGGGTTTCCAAATGAGATGTGCAGTTTCTACGAGAATCTTGGTGATTCTTCTGTGAGAAGCATGCAGAATCACCGAAATCGCAGTTTTCGTGTTATTTAATGCGAAAAAACACGTATGCTGGTGATTTCAGCACTCCACAGTGCGTATGATATGCAGAACAGGCGATATCTCCGTTTTCGAGGGTTTTCCAACTGAGATATGCGTTTTCTACGATAATCTTGGTGATTCTTCCGTGAGAAGTATGCAGAACCACCGAAATAACTTGTTTTCGTGACATTTAATGCGAAAAAATACGTATTCTGGTGTTTTCAGAACGCCACAGTGTGTATGATATGCAGAACCGGCGATATCTTCGTTTTCGTGTGGATTCCATCTGAGATATGCAGTTTCTACGAGAATCTTGGTGATTCTTCTGTGAGAAGTATGCAGAATCACCGAAATCGCAGTTTTCGTGATATTTAATGCGAAAAATCACGTATTTTGGTGTTTTCAGCAGTCCACAGTGCGTATGATATCCAGAACTGGCGATATATTCGTTTTCGTGGTGTTTCCAAATGAGATGTGCATTTTCTACGATAATCTTGGTGATTCTTCTGTGAGAAGTATGCAGAGTCACCGAAATCGCAGTTTTCGTGTTATTTAATGCTAGAAAACACGTATTCTGGTGTTTTCAGCACTCCACAGTGCGTATGATATGCAGAACAGGCGATATCTTCGTTTTCGAGGGTTTTCCAAGTGAGATATGCGTTTTCTACGATAATCTTGGTGATTCTTGCGTGAGAAGTATGCCCAACCACCGAAATAACTTGTTTTCGTGATATTTAATGCGAAAAAACACGTATTTTGGTGTTTTCAGCAGTCCACAGTGCGTATGATATCCAGAACTGGCGATATATTCGTTTTCGTGGTGTTTCCAAATGAGATGTGCATTTTCTACGATAATCTTGGTGATTCTTCTGTGAGAAGTATGCAGAATCACCGAAATCGCAGTTTTCGTGATATTTAATGCGAAAAATCACGTATTTTGGTGTTTTCAGCAGTCCACAGTGCGTATGATAACCAGAACAGGCGATATATTCGTGTTCGTGGGGTTTCCAAATGAGATGTGCATTTTCTACGATAATCTTGGTGATTCTTCTGTGAGAAGTATGCAGAATCACCGAAATCGGAGTTTTCGTGATATCTAATGCGAAAAAACACGTATTCTGCTGGTTTCAGCACTCCACAGTGCGTATGATATGCAGAACAGGCGATATCTTCGTTTTCGAGGGTTTTCCAACTGAGATATGCGTTTTCTACGATAATCTTGGTGATTCTTCCGCGAGAAGTATGCAGAACCACCGAAATAACTTGTTTTCGTGACATTTAATGCGAAAAAACACGTATTTTGGTGTTTTCAGCAGTCCACAGTGCGTATGATATCCAGAACAGGCGATATATTCGTGTTCGTGGGGTTTCCAAATGAGATGTGCATTTTCTACGATAATCTTGGTGATTCTTCTGTGAGAAGTATGCAGAATCACCGAAATCGGAGTTTTCGTGATATCTAATGCGAAAAAACACGTATTCTGCTGGTTTCAGCACTCCACAGTGCGTATGATACGCAGAACAGGCGATATCTTCGTTTTCGAGGGTATTCCAACTGAGATATGCAGTTTCTACGAGAATCTTGGTGATTCTTCTGTGAGAAGCATGCAGAATCACCGAAATCGCAGTTTTCGTGTTATATAATGCGAGAAAACACGTATTCTGGTGTTTTCAGCACTCCACAGTGCGTATGATATGCAGAACCGGCGATATCTTCGTTTTCGAGGGTTTTCCAACTGAGATATGCGTTTTCAACGATAATCTTGGTGATTCTTCCGTGAGAAGTATGCCCAACCACCGAAATAACTTGTTTTCGTGATATTTAATGCGAAAAAACACGTATTTTGGTGTTTTCAGCAGTCCACAGTGCGTAGGATATCCAGAACAGGCGATATCTTCGTTTTCGTGTGGATTCCATCTGAGATATGCAGTTTCTACGAGAATCTTGGTGATTCTTCTGTGAGAAGTATGCAGAATCACCGAAATCGCAGTTTTCGTGTTATTTAATGCGAAAAAACACGTATTCTGGTGATTTCAGCACTCCACAGTGCGTATGATATGCAGAACAGGCGATATCTTCGTTTTCGAGGGTTTTCCAACTGAGATATGCGTTTTCTACGATAATCTTGGTGATTCTTCCGTGAGAAGTATGCAGAACCACCGAAATAACTTGTTTTCGTGACATTTAATGCGAAAAAACACGTATTTTGGTGTTTTCAGCAGTCCACAGTGCGTATGATATCCAGAACAGGCGATATATTCGTGTTCGTGGGGTTTCCAAATGAGATGTGCATTTTCTACGATAATCTTGGTGATTCTTCTGTGAGAAGTATGCAGAATCACCGAAATCGGAGTTTTCGTGATATCTAATGCGAAAAAACACGTATTCTGCTGGTTTTAGCACTCCACAGTGCGTATGATACGCAGAACAGGCGATATCTTCGTTTTCGAGGGTATTCCAACTGAGATATGCAGTTTCTACGAGAATCTTGGTGATTCTTCTGTGAGAAGCATGCAGAATCACCGAAATCGCAGTTTTCGTGTTATTTAATGCGAGAAAACACGTATTCTGGTGTTTTCAGCACTCCACAGTGCGTATGATATGCAGAACAGGCGATATCTTCGTTTTCGAGGGTTTTCCAACTGAGATATGCGTTTTCAACGATAATCTTGGTGATTCTTCTGTGAGAAGTATGCAGAATCACCGAAATCGGAGTTTTCGTGATATCTAATGCGAAAAAACACGTATTCTGCTGGTTTCAGCACTCCACAGTGCGTATGATACGCAGAACAGGCGATATCTTCGTTTTCGAGGGTATTCCAACTGAGATATGCAGTTTCTACGAGAATCTTGGTGATTCTTCTGTGAGAAGCATGCAGAATCACCGAAATCGCAGTTTTCGTGTTATTTAATGCGAGAAAACACGTATTCTGGTGTTTTCAGCACTCCACAGTGCGTATGATATGCAGAACCGGCGATATCTTCGTTTTCGAGGGTTTTCCAACTGAGATATGCGTTTTCAACGATAATCTTGGTGATTCTTCCGTGAGAAGTATGCCCAACCACCGAAATAACTTGTTTTCGTGATATTTAATGCGAAAAAACACGTATTTTGGTGTTTTCAGCAGTCCACAGTGCGTAGGATATCCAGAACAGGCGATATCTTCGTTTTCGTGTGGATTCCATCTGAGATATGCAGTTTCTACGAGAATCTTGGTGATTCTTCTGTGAGAAGTATGCAGAATCACCGAAATCGCAGTTTTCGTGTTATTTAATGCGAAAAAACACATATTCTGGTGATTTCAGCACTCCACAGTGCGTATGATATGCAGAACAGGCGATATCTTCGTTTTCGAGGGTTTTCCAACTGAGATATGCGTTTTCTACGATAATCTTGGTGATTCTTCCGTGAGAAGTATGCAGAACCACCGAAATAACTTGTTTTCGTGACATTTAATGCGAAAAAACACGTATTTTGGTGTTTTCAGCAGTCCACAGTGCGTATGATATCCAGAACAGGCGATATATTCGTGTTCGTGGGGTTTCCAAATGAGATGTGCATTTTCTACGATAATCTTGGTGATTCTTCTGTGAGAAGTATGCAGAATCACCGAAATCGGAGTTTTCGTGATATCTAATGCGAAAAAACACGTATTCTGCTGGTTTTAGCACTCCACAGTGCGTATGATACGCAGAACAGGCGATATCTTCGTTTTCGAGGGTATTCCAACTGAGATATGCAGTTTCTACGAGAATCTTGGTGATTCTTCTGTGAGAAGCATGCAGAATCACCGAAATCGCAGTTTTCGTGTTATTTAATGCGAGAAAACACGTATTCTGGTGTTTTCAGCACTCCACAGTGCGTATGATATGCAGAACAGGCGATATCTTCGTTTTCGAGGGTTTTCCAACTGAGATATGCGTTTTCAACGATAATCTTGGTGATTCTTCCGTGAGAAGTATGCCCAACCACCGAAATAACTTGTTTTCGTGATATTTAATGCGAAAAAACACGTATTTTGGTGTTTTCAGCAGTCCACAGTGCGTAGGATATCCAGAACAGGCGATATATTCGTGTTCGTGTGGTTTCCAAATGAGATGTGCAGTTTCTACGAGAATCTTGGAGATTCTTCCGTGAGAAGTATGCAGTATCACCGAAATTGCAGTTTTCGTGATATTTAATGCGAAAAATCACGTATTCTGGTGTTTTCAGAACTCCACAGTGCGTATGATACGCAGAACAGGCGATATCTTCGTTTTCGAGGGTATTCCAACTGAGATATGCAGTTTCTACGAGAATCTTGGTGATTCTTCTGTGAGAAGCATGCAGAATCACCGAAATCGCAGTTTTCGTGTTATTTAATGCGAGAAAACACGTATTCTGGTGTTTTCAGCACTCCACAGTGCGTATGATATGCAGAACAGGCGATATCTTCGTTTTCGAGGGTTTTCCAACTGAGATATGCGTTTTCAACGATAATCTTGGTGATTCTTCCGTGAGAAGTATGCCCAACCACCGAAATAACTTGTTTTCGTGATATTTAATGCGAAAAAACACGTATTTTGGTGTTTTCAGCAGTCCACAGTGCGTAGGATATCCAGAACAGGCGATATATTCGTGTTCGTGGGGTTTCCAAATGAGATGTGCAGTTTCTACGAGAATCTTGGTGATTCTTCTGTGAGAAGCATGCAGAATCACCGAAATCGCAGTTTTCGTGTTATTTAATGCGAGAAAACACGTATTCTGGTGTTTTCAGCACTCCACAGTGCGTATGATATGCAGAACAGGCGATATCTTCGTTTTCGAGGGTTTTCCAACTGAGATATGCGTTTTCAACGATAATCTTGGTGATTCTTCCGTGAGAAGTATGCCCAACCACCGAAATAACTTGTTTTCGTGATATTTAATGCGAAAAAACACGTATTTTGGTGTTTTCAGCAGTCCACAGTGCGTAGGATATCCAGAACAGGCGATATATTCGTGTTCGTGGGGTTTCCAAATGAGATGTGCAGTTTCTACGAGAATCTTGGAGATTCTTCCGTGAGAAGTATGCAGTATCACCGAAATTGCAGTTTTCGTGATATTTAATGCGAAAAATCACGTATTCTGGTGTTTTCAGAACTCCACAGTGCGTATGATATGCAGAACAGGCGATATCTTCGTTTTCGAGGGTTTTCCAACTGAGATATGCGTTTTCTACGATAATCTTGGTGATTCTTCCGTGAGAAGTATGCAGAACCACCGAAATAACATGTTTTCGTGATATTTAATGCGAAAAAACACGTATTTTGGTGTTTTCAGCAGTCCACAGTGCGTATGATATACAGAACAGGCGATATATTCGTTTTCGTGGGGTTTCCAACTGAGATGTGCATTTTCTACGATAACCTTGGTGATTCTTCCGTGAGAAGTATGCAGTATCACCGAAATCGGAGTTCTCGTGATATTTAATGCGAAAATACACGTATTCATGTGTTTTCAGCACTCCACAGTGCGCATGATATGCAGAACCGGCGATATCTTCGTTTTCGTGTGGATTCCATCTGAGATATGCAGTTTCTACGAGAATCTTGGTGATTCTTCTGTGAGAAGTATGCAGAATCACCGAAATTGCAGTTTTCGTGTTATTTAATGCGAAAAAACACGTATTCTGGTGATTTCAGCACTCCACAGTGCGTATGATATGCAGAACAGGCGATATCTTCGTTTTCGAGGGTTTTCCAACTGAGATATGCGTTTTCTACGATAATCTTGGTGATTCTTCCGTGAGAAGTATGCAGAACCACCGAAATAACTTGTTTTCGTGACATTTAATGCGAAAAAACACGTATTTTGGTGTTTTCAGCAGTCCACAGTGCGTATGATATCCAGAACAGGGGATATATTCGTTTTCGTGGGGTTTCCAACTGAGATGTGCATTTTCTACGATAACCATGGTGATTCTTCCGTGAGAAGTATGCAGTATCACCGAAATCGGAGTTTTCGTGATATTTAATGCGAAAAATCACGTATTCTGATGTTTTCAGAACGCCACAGTGTGTATGATATGCAGAACCGGCGATATCTTCGTTTTCGTGTGGATTCCATCTGAGATATGCAGTTTCTACGAGAATCTTGGTGATTCTTCTGTGAGAAGTATGCAGAATCTCCGAAATCGCAGTTTTCGTGTTATTTAATGCGAAAAAACACGTATTCTGGTGTTTTCAGCACTCCACAGTGCATATGATATGCAGAACAGGCGATATCTTCGTTTTCGAGGGTTTTCCAACTGAGATATGCGTTTTCTACGATAATCTTGGTGATTCTTCCGTGAGAAGTATGCAGAACCACCGAAATAACTTGTTTTCGTGATATTTAATGCGAAAAATCACGTATTTTGGTGTTTTCAGCAGTCCACAGTGCGAATGATATGCAGAACAGGCGATATCCTTGTTTTCGAGGGTTTTCCAACTGAGATATGCGTTTTCTACGATAATCTTGGTGACTCTTCCGTGAGAAGTATGCAGAACCACCGAAATAACTTGTTTTCGTGATATTTAATGCGAAAAAACACGTATTTTGGTGTTTTCAGCAGTCCACAGTGCGTATGATATCCAGAACAGGCGATATCTTCGTGTACGTGGGGTTTCCAAATGAGATGTGCAGTTTCTACGAGAATCTTGGTGATTCTTCCGTGAGAAGTATGCAGTATCACCGAAATTGCAGTTTTCGTGATATTTAATGCGAAAAATCACGTATGCTGGTGTTTTCAGAACGCCACAGTGCGTATGATATGCAGAACCGGCGATATCTTCGTTTTCGTGTGGATTCCATCTGAGATATGCAGTTTCTACGAGAATCTTGGTGATTCTTCTGTGAGAAGTATGCAGAACCACCGAAATCGCAGTTTTCGTGTTATTTAATGCGAAAAAACACGTCTTCTGGTGTTTTCAGCACTCCACAGTGCGTATGATATGCAGAACAGGCGATATCTTCGTTTTCGAGGGTTTTCCAAGTGAGATATGCGTTTTCTACGATAATCTTGGTGATTCTTCCGTGAGAAGTATGCAGAACCACCGAAATAACTTGTTTTCGTGATATTTAATGCGAAAAAACACGTATTTTGGTGTTTTCAGCAGTCCACAGTGCGTATGATATCCAGAACAGGCGATATATTCGTTTTCGTGGGTATTCCAAATGAGATGTGCATTTTCTACGATAATCTTGGTGATTCTTCTGTGAGAAGTATGCAGAATCACCGAAATCGGAGTTTTCGTGATATGTAATGCGAAAAAACACGTATTCTGGTGTTTTCAGCACTCCACAGTGCGTATGATATCCAGAACAGGCGATATATTCGTGTTCGTGGTGTTTCCAAATGAGATGTGCATTTTCTACGATAATCTTGGTGATTCTTCTGTGAGAAGTATGCAGAATCACCGAAATCGGAGTTTTCGTGATATCTAATGCGAAAAAACACGTATTCTGCTGGTTTCAGCACTCCACAGTGCGTATGATACGCAGAACAGGCGATATCTTCGTTTTCGAGGGTATTCCAACTCAGATATGCAGTTTCTACGAGAATCTTGGTGATTCTTCTGTGAGAAGTATGCAGTATCACCGAAATTGCAGTTTTCGTGATATTTAATGCGAAAAATCACGTATTCTGGTGTTTTCAGAACGCCACAGTGCGTATGATATGCAGAACAGGCGATATCTTCGTTTTCGAGGGTTTTCCAACTGAGATATGCGTTTTCTACGATAATCTTGGTGATTCTTCTGTGAGAAGTATGCAGAATCACCGAAATCGCAGTTTTCGTGATATTTAATGCGCAAATACACGCATTCTGGTGTTTTCAGCACTTCACAGTGCGTATGATATGCAGAACCGGCGATATCTTCGTGTTCGTGGGGTATCCAAATGAGATGTGCAGTTTCTACGAGAATCTTAGTGATTCTTCCGTGAGAAGTATGCAGAACGACCGAAATAACTTCTTTTCGTGATATCTAATGCGAAAAAACACGTATTTTGGTGTTTTCAGCACATCACAGTGCGTATGATATGCAGAACAGGCGATATATTCGTTTTCGTGGGGTTTCCAAATGAGATGCGCATTTTCTACGATAATCTTGGTGATTCTTCTGTAAGAAGTATGCAGAATCACCGAAATCGGAGTTTTCGTGATATTTAATGCGAAAAATCACGTATTCTGGTGTTTTCAGCACTCCACAGTGCGTATGATATCCAGAACAGGCGTTATATTCGTGTTCATGGGGTTTCCAAATGAGATGTGCATTTTCTACGATAATCTTGGTGATTCTTCTGTGAGAAGTATGCAGAATCACCGAAATCGGAGTTTTCGTGATATCTAATGCGAAAAAACACGTATTCTGCTGGTTTCAGCACTCGACAGTGCGTATGATACGCAGAACAGGCGATATCTTCGTTTTCGAGGGTATTCCAACTGAGATATGCGTTTTCTACGATAATCTTGGTGATTCTTCCGTGAGAAGTATGCAGAACCACCGAAATAACATGTTTTCGTGAATTTAATGCGAAAAAACACGTATTTTGGTGTTTCCAGCAGTCCACAGTGCGTATGATATACAGAACAGGCGATATATTCGTTTTCGTGGGGTTTCCAACTGAGATGTGCATTTTCTACGATAACCTTGGTGATTCTTCCGTGAGAAGTATGCAGTATCACCGAAATCGGAGTTCTCGTGATATTTAATGCGAAAATACACGTATTCATGTGTTTTCAGCACTCCACAGTGCGCATGATATGCAGAACCGGCGATATCTTCGTTTTCGTGTGGATTCCATCTGAGATATGCAGTTTCTACGAGAATCTTGGTGATTCTTCTGTGAGAAGTATGCAGAATCTCCGAAATCGCAGTTTTCGTGTTATTTAATGCGAAAAAACACGTATTCTTGTGTTTTCAGCACTCCACAGTGCGTATGATATGCAGAACAGGCGATATCTTCGTTTTCGAGGGTTTTCCAACTGAGATATGCGTTTTCTACGATAATCTTGGTGATTCTTCCGTGAGAAGTATGCAGAACCACCGAAATAACTTGTTTTCGTGATATTTAATGCGAAAAATCACGTATTTTGGTGTTTTCAGCAGTCCACAGTGCGTATGATATCCAGAACAGGCGATATATTCGTTTTCAGGGTTTTCCAAGTGAGATATGCGTTTTCTACGATAATCTTGGTGATTCTTCTGTGAGAAGTATGCAGAATCACCGAAATCGGAGTTTTGGTGATATTTAATGCGAAAAAGCACGTATTCTGGTGTTTTCAGCACTCCACAGTGCGTATGATATGCAGAACAGGCGATATCTTCGTTTTCGAGGGTTTTCCAACTGAGATATGCGTTTTCTACGATAATCTTGGTGATTCTTCCGTGAGAAGTATGCAGAACCACCGAAATAACTTGTTTTCGTGATATTTAATAAGAAAAAACACGTATTTTGGTGTTTTCAGCACTCCACAGTGCGTATGATATCCAGAACAGGCGATATATTCGTGTTCGTGGGGTTTTCAACTGAGATATGCATTTTCTAAGATAACTTTGGTGATTCTTCCGTGAGAAGTATGCAGTATCACCGAAATCGCAGTTTTCGTGATATTTAATGCGCAAATACACGCATTCTGGTGTTTTCAGCACTTCACAGTGCGTATGATATGCAGAACCGGCGATATCTTCGTGTTCGTGGGGTATCCAAATGAGATGTGCAGTTTCTACGAGAATCTTAGTGATTCTTCCGTGAGAAGTATGCAGAACGACCGAAATAACTTCTTTTCGTGATATCTAATGCGAAAAAACACGTATTTTGGTGTTTTCAGCACATCACAGTGCGTATGATATGCAGAACAGGCGATATATTCGTTTTCGTGGGGTTTCCAAATGAGATGCGCATTTTCTACGATAATCTTGGTGATTCTTCTGTAAGAAGTATGCAGAATCACCGAAATCGGAGTTTTCGTGATATTTAATGCGAAAAATCACGTATTCTGGTGTTTTCAGCACTCCACAGTGCGTATGATATCCAGAACAGGCGTTATATTCGTGTTCATGGGGTTTCCAAATGAGATGTGCATTTTCTACGATAATCTTGGTGATTCTTCTGTGAGAAGTATGCAGAATCACCGAAATCGGAGTTTTCGTGATATCTAATGCGAAAAAACACGTATTCTGCTGGTTTCAGCACTCGACAGTGCGTATGATACGCAGAACAGGCGATATCTTCGTTTTCGAGGGTATTCCAACTGAGATATGCGTTTTCTACGATAATCTTGGTGATTCTTCCGTGAGAAGTATGCAGAACCACCGAAATAACATGTTTTCGTGAATTTAATGCGAAAAAACACGTATTTTGGTGTTTCCAGCAGTCCACAGTGCGTATGATATACAGAACAGGCGATATATTCGTTTTCGTGGGGTTTCCAACTGAGATGTGCATTTTCTACGATAACCTTGGTGATTCTTCCGTGAGAAGTATGCAGTATCACCGAAATCGGAGTTCTCGTGATATTTAATGCGAAAATACACGTATTCATGTGTTTTCAGCACTCCACAGTGCGCATGATATGCAGAACCGGCGATATCTTCGTTTTCGTGTGGATTCCATCTGAGATATGCAGTTTCTACGAGAATCTTGGTGATTCTTCTGTGAGAAGTATGCAGAATCACCGAAATTGCAGTTTTCGTGTTATTTAATGCGAAAAAACACGTATTCTGGTTATTTCAGCACTCCACAGTGCGTATGATATGCAGAACAGGCGATATCTTCGTTTTCGAGGGTTTTCCAACTGAGATATGCGTTTTCTACGATAATCTTGGTGATTCTTCCGTGAGAAGTATGCAGAACCACCGAAATAACTTGTTTTCGTGACATTTAATGCGAAAAAACACGTATTTTGGTGTTTTCAGCAGTCCACAGTGCGTATGATATCCAGAACAGGGGATATATTCGTTTTCGTGGGGTTTCCAACTGAGATGTGCATTTTCTACGATAACCATGGTGATTCTTCCGTGAGAAGTATGCAGTATCACCGAAATCGGAGTTTTCGTGATATTTAATGCGAAAAATCACGTATTCTGGTGTTTTCAGAACGCCACAGTGTGTATGATATGCAGAACCGGCGATATCTTCGTTTTCGTGTGGATTCCATCTGAGATATGCAGTTTCTACGAGAATCTTGGTGATTCTTCTGTGAGAAGTATGCAGAATCTCCGAAATCGCAGTTTTCGTGTTATTTAATGCGAAAAAACACGTATTCTTGTGTTTTCAGCACTCCACAGTGCGTATGATATGCAGAACAGGCGATATCTTCGTTTTCGAGGGTTTTCCAACTGAGATATGCGTTTTCTACGATAATCTTGGTGATTCTTCCGTGAGAAGTATGCAGAACCACCGAAATAACTTGTTTTCGTGATATTTAATGCGAAAAATCACGTATTTTGGTGTTTTCAGCAGTCCACAGTGCGTATGATATCCAGAACAGGCGATATATTCGTTTTCAGGGTTTTCCAAGTGAGATATGCGTTTTCTACGATAATCTTGGTGATTCTTCTGTGAGAAGTATGCAGAATCACCGAAATCGGAGTTTTGGTGATATTTAATGCGAAAAAGCACGTATTCTGGTGTTTTCAGCACTCCACAGTGCGTATGATATGCAGAACAGGCGATATCTTCGTTTTCGAGGGTTTTCCAACTGAGATATGCGTTTTCTACGATAATCTTGGTGATTCTTCCGTGAGAAGTATGCAGAACCACCGAAATAACTTGTTTTCGTGATATTTAATAAGAAAAAACACGTATTTTGGTGTTTTCAGCACTCCACAGTGCGTATGATATCCAGAACAGGCGATATATTCGTGTTCGTGGGGTTTTCAACTGAGATATGCATTTTCTAAGATAACTTTGGTGATTCTTCCGTGAGAAGTATGCAGTATCACCGAAATCGCAGTTTTCGTGATATTTAATGCGCAAATACACGCATTCTGGTGTTTTCAGCACTTCACAGTGCGTATGATATGCAGAACCGGCGATATCTTCGTGTTCGTGGGGTATCCAAATGAGATGTGCAGTTTCTACGAGAATCTTAGTGATTCTTCCGTGAGAAGTATGCAGAACGACCGAAATAACTTCTTTTCGTGATATCTAATGCGAAAAAACACGTATTTTGGTGTTTTCAGCACATCACAGTGCGTATGATATGCAGAACAGGCGATATATTCGTTTTCGTGGGGTTTCCAAATGAGATGCGCATTTTCTACGATAATCTTGGTGATTCTTCTGTAAGAAGTATGCAGAATCACCGAAATCGGAGTTTTCGTGATATTTAATGCGAAAAATCACGTATTCTGGTGTTTTCAGCACTCCACAGTGCGTATGATATCCAGAACAGGCGTTATATTCGTGTTCATGGGGTTTCCAAATGAGATGTGCATTTTCTACGATAATCTTGGTGATTCTTCTGTGAGAAGTATGCAGAATCACCGAAATCGGAGTTTTCGTGATATCTAATGCGAAAAAACACGTATTCTGCTGGTTTCAGCACTCGACAGTGCGTATGATACGCAGAACAGGCGATATCTTCGTTTTCGAGGGTATTCCAACTGAGATATGCGTTTTCTACGATAATCTTGGTGATTCTTCCGTGAGAAGTATGCAGAACCACCGAAATAACATGTTTTCGTGAATTTAATGCGAAAAAACACGTATTTTGGTGTTTCCAGCAGTCCACAGTGCGTATGATATACAGAACAGGCGATATATTCGTTTTCGTGGGGTTTCCAACTGAGATGTGCATTTTCTACGATAACCTTGGTGATTCTTCCGTGAGAAGTATGCAGTATCACCGAAATCGGAGTTCTCGTGATATTTAATGCGAAAATACACGTATTCATGTGTTTTCAGCACTCCACAGTGCGCATGATATGCAGAACCGGCGATATCTTCGTTTTCGTGTGGATTCCATCTGAGATATGCAGTTTCTACGAGAATCTTGGTGATTCTTCTGTGAGAAGTATGCAGAATCACCGAAATTGCAGTTTTCGTGTTATTTAATGCGAAAAAACACGTATTCTGGTTATTTCAGCACTCCACAGTGCGTATGATATGCAGAACAGGCGATATCTTCGTTTTCGAGGGTTTTCCAACTGAGATATGCGTTTTCTACGATAATCTTGGTGATTCTTCCGTGAGAAGTATGCAGAACCACCGAAATAACTTGTTTTCGTGACATTTAATGCGAAAAAACACGTATTTTGGTGTTTTCAGCAGTCCACAGTGCGTATGATATCCAGAACAGGGGATATATTCGTTTTCGTGGGGTTTCCAACTGAGATGTGCATTTTCTACGATAACCATGGTGATTCTTCCGTGAGAAGTATGCAGTATCACCGAAATCGGAGTTTTCGTGATATTTAATGCGAAAAATCACGTATTCTGGTGTTTTCAGAACGCCACAGTGTGTATGATATGCAGAACCGGCGATATCTTCGTTTTCGTGTGGATTCCATCTGAGATATGCAGTTTCTACGAGAATCTTGGTGATTCTTCTGTGAGAAGTATGCAGAATCTCCGAAATCGCAGTTTTCGTGTTATTTAATGCGAAAAAACACGTATTCTTGTGTTTTCAGCACTCCACAGTGCGTATGATATGCAGAACAGGCGATATCTTCGTTTTCGAGGGTTTTCCAACTGAGATATGCGTTTTCTACGATAATCTTGGTGATTCTTCCGTGAGAAGTATGCAGAACCACCGAAATAACTTGTTTTCGTGATATTTAATGCGAAAAATCACGTATTTTGGTGTTTTCAGCAGTCCACAGTGCGTATGATATCCAGAACAGGCGATATATTCGTTTTCAGGGTTTTCCAAGTGAGATATGCGTTTTCTACGATAATCTTGGTGATTCTTCTGTGAGAAGTATGCAGAATCACCGAAATCGGAGTTTTGGTGATATTTAATGCGAAAAAGCACGTATTCTGGTGTTTTCAGCACTCCACAGTGCGTATGATATGCAGAACAGGCGATATCTTCGTTTTCGAGGGTTTTCCAACTGAGATATGCGTTTTCTACGATAATCTTGGTGATTCTTCCGTGAGAAGTATGCAGAACCACCGAAATAACTTGTTTTCGTGATATTTAATAAGAAAAAACACGTATTTTGGTGTTTTCAGCACTCCACAGTGCGTATGATATCCAGAACAGGCGATATATTCGTGTTCGTGGGGTTTTCAACTGAGATATGCATTTTCTAAGATAACTTTGGTGATTCTTCCGTGAGAAGTATGCAGTATCACCGAAATCGCAGTTTTCGTGATATTTAATGCGCAAATACACGCATTCTGGTGTTTTCAGCACTTCACAGTGCGTATGATATGCAGAACCGGCGATATCTTCGTGTTCGTGGGGTATCCAAATGAGATGTGCAGTTTCTACGAGAATCTTAGTGATTCTTCCGTGAGAAGTATGCAGAACGACCGAAATAACTTCTTTTCGTGATATCTAATGCGAAAAAACACGTATTTTGGTGTTTTCAGCACATCACAGTGCGTATGATATGCAGAACAGGCGATATATTCGTTTTCGTGGGGTTTCCAAATGAGATGCGCATTTTCTACGATAATCTTGGTGATTCTTCTGTAAGAAGTATGCAGAATCACCGAAATCGGAGTTTTCGTGATATTTAATGCGAAAAATCACGTATTCTGGTGTTTTCAGCACTCCACAGTGCGTATGATATCCAGAACAGGCGTTATATTCGTGTTCATGGGGTTTCCAAATGAGATGTGCATTTTCTACGATAATCTTGGTGATTCTTCTGTGAGAAGTATGCAGAATCACCGAAATCGGAGTTTTCGTGATATCTAATGCGAAAAAACACGTATTCTGCTGGTTTCAGCACTCGACAGTGCGTATGATACGCAGAACAGGCGATATCTTCGTTTTCGAGGGTATTCCAACTGAGATATGCGTTTTCTACGATAATCTTGGTGATTCTTCCGTGAGAAGTATGCAGAACCACCGAAATAACATGTTTTCGTGAATTTAATGCGAAAAAACACGTATTTTGGTGTTTCCAGCAGTCCACAGTGCGTATGATATACAGAACAGGCGATATATTCGTTTTCGTGGGGTTTCCAACTGAGATGTGCATTTTCTACGATAACCTTGGTGATTCTTCCGTGAGAAGTATGCAGTATCACCGAAATCGGAGTTCTCGTGATATTTAATGCGAAAATACACGTATTCATGTGTTTTCAGCACTCCACAGTGCGCATGATATGCAGAACCGGCGATATCTTCGTTTTCGTGTGGATTCCATCTGAGATATGCAGTTTCTACGAGAATCTTGGTGATTCTTCTGTGAGAAGTATGCAGAATCACCGAAATTGCAGTTTTCGTGTTATTTAATGCGAAAAAACACGTATTCTGGTTATTTCAGCACTCCACAGTGCGTATGATATGCAGAACAGGCGATATCTTCGTTTTCGAGGGTTTTCCAACTGAGATATGCGTTTTCTACGATAATCTTGGTGATTCTTCCGTGAGAAGTATGCAGAACCACCGAAATAACTTGTTTTCGTGACATTTAATGCGAAACAACACGTATTTTGGTGTTTTCAGCAGTCCACAGTGCGTATGATATCCAGAACAGGCGATATATTCGTTTTCAGGGTTTTCCAAGTGAGATATGCGTTTTCTACGATAATCTTGGTGATTCTTCCGTGAGAAGTATGCAGAACCACCGAAATAACTTGTTTTCGTGATATCTAATGCGAGAAAACACGTATTCTGGTGTTTTCAGCACTCCGCAGTGCGTATAATCTGCAGAACAGGCGATATCTTCGTTTTCGAGGGTTTTCCAACTGAGATATGCGTTTTCTACGATAATCTTGGTGTTTCTTCCGTTAGAAGTATGCCCAACCACCAAAATAACATGTTTTCGTGATATTTAATGCGAAAAAACACGTATTTTGGTGTTTTCAGCAGTCCACAGTGCGTATGATATCCAGAACAGGCGATATATTCGTGTTCGTGGGGTTTCCAAATGAGATGTGCATTTTCTACGATAATCTTGGTGATTCTTCTGTGAGAAGTATGCAGAATCACCGAAATCGGAGTTTTCGTGATATCTAATGCGAAAAAACACGTATTCTGCTGGTTTCAGCACTCCACAGTGCGTATGATACGCAGAACAGGCGATATCTTCGTTTTCGAGGGTATTCCAACTCAGATATGCAGTTTCTACGAGAATCTTGGTGATTCTTCTGTGAGAAGCATGCAGAATCACCGAAATCGCAGTTTTCGTGTTATTTAATGCGAGAAAACACGTATTCTGGTGTTTTCAGCACTCCACAGTGCGTATGATATGCAGAACAGGCGATATCTTCGTTTTCGAGGGTTTTCCAACTGAGATATGCGTTTTCAACGATAATCTTGGTGATTCTTCCGTGAGAAGTATGCCCAACCACCGAAATAACTTGTTTTCGTGATATTTAATGCGAAAAAACACGTATTTTGGTGTTTTTAGCAGTCCACAGTGCGTAGGATATCCAGAACAGGCGATATATTCGTTTTCGTGGGTTATCCAACTGACATGTGCATTTTCTACGATAATCTTGGTGATTCTTCCGTGAGAAGTATGCAGTATCATCGAAATCGCAGTTTTCGTGATATTTAATGTCAAAAAACACGTATTCTGGTGTTTTCGGCACTCCACAGTGCGTATGATATCCAGATCAGGCGATATATTCGTGTTCGTGGGGTTTCCAAATGAGATGTGCAGTTTCTACGAGAATCTTGGAGATTCTTCCGTGAGAAGTATGCAGTATCACCGAAATTGCAGTTTTCGTGATATTTAATGCGAAAAATCACGTATTCTGGTGTTTTCAGAACGCCACAGTGCGTATGATATGCAGAACAGGCGATATCTTCGTTTTCGAGGGTTTTCCAACTGAGATATGCGTTTTCTACGATAATCTTGGTGATTCTTCCGTGAGAAGTATGCAGAACCACCGAAATAACTTGTTTTCGTGATATTTAATAAGAAAAAACACGTATTTTGGTGTTTTCAGCACTCCACAGTGCGTATGATATCCAGAACACGCGATATATTCGTGTTCGTGGGGTTTTCAACTGAGATATGCATTTTCTAAGATAACTTTGGTGATTCTTCCGTGAGAAGTATGCAGTATCACCGAAATCGCAGTTTTCGTGATATTTAATGCGCAAATACACGCATTCTGGTGTTTTCAGCACTTCACAGTGCGTATGATATGCAGAACCGGCGATATCTTCGTGTTCGTGGGGTATCCAAATGAGATGTGCAGTTTCTACGAGAATCTTAGTGATTCTTCCGTGAGAAGTATGCAGAACGACCGAAATAACTTCTTTTCGTGATATCTAATGCGAAAAAACACGTATTTTGGTGTTTTCAGCACATCACAGTGCGTATGATATGCAGAACAGGCGATATATTCGTTTTCGTGGGGTTTCCAAATGAGATGCGCATTTTCTACGATAATCTTGGTGATTCTTCTGTAAGAAGTATGCAGAATCACCGAAATCGGAGTTTTCGTGATATTTAATGCGAAAAATCACGTATTCTGGTGTTTTCAGCAGTCCACAGTGCGTATGATATCCAGAACAGGCGATATATTCGTTTTCGTGGTGTTTCCAAATGAGATGTGCATTTTCTACGATAATCTTGGTGATTCTTCTGTGAGAAGTATGCAGAGTCACCGAAATCGCAGTTTTCGTGTTATTTAATGCTAGAAAACACGTATTCTGGTGTTTTCAGCACTCCACAGTGCGTATGATATGCAGAACAGGCGATATCTTCGTTTTCGAGGGTTTTCCAAGTGAGATATGCGTTTTCTACGATAATCTTGGTGATTCTTCCGTGAGAAGTATGCAGAACCACCGAAATAACTTGCTTTCGTGATAGTTAATGCGAAAAAACACGTATTTTGGTGTTTTCAGCAGTCCACAGTGCGTATGATATCCAGAACAGGCGATATATTCGTTTTCGTGGGGTTTCCAACTGAGATGTGCATTTTCTACGATAACCTTGGTGATTCTTCCGTAAGAAGTGTGCAGTATCACCGAAATCGGAGTTTTCGTGATATTTAATGCGAAAAAACACGTATTCATGTGTTTTCAGCACTCCACAGTGCGCATGATTTGCAGAACCGGCGATATCTTCGTTTTCGTGTGGATTCCATCTGAGATATGCAGTTTCTACGAGAATCTTGGTGGTTCTTCTGTGAGAAGTATGCAGAATCACCGAAATCGCAGTTTTCGTGTTATTTAATGCGAACAAACACGTATTCTGGTGTTTTCAGCACTCCACAGTGCGTATGATATGCAGAACAGGCGATATCTTCGTTTTCGAGGGTTTTCCAACTGAGATATGCGTTTTCTACGATAATCTTGGTGACTCTTCCGTGAGAAGTATGCAGAACCACCGAAATAACTTGTTTTCGTGATATTTAATACGAAAAATCACGTATTTTGGTGTTTTCAGCAGTCCACAGTGCGTATGATATCCAGAACAGGCGATATATTCGTTTTCGTGGTGTTTCCAAATGAGATGTGCATTTTCTACGATAATCTTGGTGATTCTTCTGTGAGAAGTATGCAGAGTCACCGAAATCGCAGTTTTCGTGTTATTTAATGCTAGAAAACACGTATTCTGGTGTTTTCAGCACTCCACAGTGCGTATGATATGCAGAACAGGCGACATCTTCGTTTTCGAGGGTTTTCCAAGTGAGATATGCGTTTTCTACGATAATCTTGGTGATTCTTCCGTGAGAAGTATGCAGAACCACCGAAATAACTTGTTTTCGTGATATTTAATGCGAAAAAACACGTATTTTGGTGTTTTCAGCAGTCCACAGTGCGTATGATATCCAGAACAGGCGATATATTCGTTTTCGTGGGGTTTCCAACTGAGATGTGCATTTTCTACGATAACCTTGGTGATTCTTCCGTGAGAAGTATGCAGTATCACCGAAATCGGAGTTTTCGTGATATTTAATGCGAAAAAACACGTATTCTGGTGTTTTCAGAACGCCACAGTGTGTATGATATGCAGAACCGGCGATATCTTCGTTTTCGTGTGGATTCCATCTGAGATATGCAGTTTCTACGAGAATCTTGGTGATTCTTCTGTGAGAAGTATGCAGAATCACCGAAATCTCAGTTTTCGTGTTATTTAATGCGAAAAAACACGTATTCTTGTGTTTTCAGCACTCCACAGTGCGTATGATATGCAGAACAGGCGATATCTTCGTTTTCGAGGGTTTTCCAACTGAGATATGCGTTTTCTACGATAATTTTGGTGATTCTTCCGTGAGAAGTATGCAGAACCACCGAAATAACTTGTTTTCGTGATATTTAATGCGAAAAATCACGTATTTTGGTGTTTTCAGCAGTCCACAGTGCGTATGATATCCAGAACAGGCGATATATTCGTTTTCGTGGTGTTTCCAAATGAGATGTGCATTTTCTACGATAATCTTGGTGATTCTTCTGTGAGAAGTATGCAGAGTCGCCGAAATCGCAGTTTTCGTGTTATTTAATGCTAGAAAACACGTATTCTGGTGTTTTCAGCACTCCACAGTGCGTATGATATGCAGAACAGGCGATATCTTCGTTTTCGAGGGTTTTCCAAGTGAGATATGCGTTTTCTACGATAATCTTGGTGATTCTTCCGTGAGAAGTATGCAGAACCACCGAAATAACTTGTTTTCGTGATATTTAATGCGAAAAAACACGTATTTTGGTGTTTTCAGCAGTCCACAGTGCGTATGATATCCAGAACAGGCGATATATTCGTTTTCGTGGGGTTTCCAACTGAGATGTGCATTTTCTACGATAACCTTGGTGATTCTTCCGTAAGAAGTATGCAGTATCACCGAAATCGGAGTTTTCGTGATATTTAATGCGAAAAAACACGTATTCATGTGTTTTCAGCACTCCACAGTGCGCATGATTTGCAGAACCGGCGATATCTTCGTTTTCGTGTGGATTCCATCTGAGATATGCAGTTTCTACGAGAATCTTGGTGATTCTTCTGTGAGAAGTATGCAGAATCACCGAAATCGCAATTTTCGTGTTATTTAATGCGAACAAACACGTATTCTGGTGTTTTCAGCACTCCACAGTGCGTATGATATGCAGAACAGGCGATATCTTCGTTTTCGAGGGTTTTCCAACTGAGATATGCGTTTTCTACGATAATCTTGGTGTTTCTTCCGTTAGAAGTATGCCCAACCACCAAAATAACATGTTTTCGTGATATTTAATGCGAAAAAACACGTATTTTGGTGTTTTCAGCAGTCCACAGTGCGTATGATATCCAGAACAGGCGATATATTCGTTTTCGTGGGGTTTCCAACTGAGATGTGCATTTTCTACGATAACCTTGGTGATTCTTCCGTGAGAAGTATGCAGTATCACCGAAATCGGAGTTCTCGTGATATTTAATGCGAAAATACACGTATTCATGTGTTTTCAGCACTCCACAGTGCGCATGATATGCAGAACCGGCGATATCTTCGTGTTCGTGGGGTTTCCAAATGAGATGTGCATTTTCTACGATAATCTTGGTGATTCTTCTGTGAGAAGTATGCAGAATCACCGAAATCGGAGTTTTCGTGATATCTAATGCGAAAAAACACGTATTCTGCTGGTTTCAGCACTCCACAGTGCGTATGATATCCAGAACAGGCGATATATTCGTGTTCGTGGGGTTTCCAAATGAGATGTGCATTTTCTACGATAATCTTGGTGATTCTTCTGTGAGAAGTATGCAGAATCACCGAAATCGGAGTTTTCGTGATATCTAATGCGAAAAAACACGTATTCTGCTGGTTTCAGCACTCCACAGTGCGTATGATACGCAGAACAGGCGATATCTTCGTTTTCGAGGGTATTCCAACTCAGATATGCAGTTTCTACGAGAATCTTGGTGATTCTTCTGTGAGAAGCATGCAGAATCACCGAAATCGCAGTTTTCGTGTTATTTAATGCGAGAAAACACGTATTCTGGTGTTTTCAGCACTCCACAGTGCGTATGATATGCAGAACAGGCGATATATTCGTGTTCGTGGGGTTTCCAAATGAGATGTGCATTTTCTACGATAATCTTGGTGATTCTTCTGTGAGAAGTATGCAGAATCACCGAAATCGGAGTTTTCGTGATATCTAATGCGAAAAAACACGTATTCTGCTGGTTTCAGCACTCCACAGTGCGTATGATACGCAGAACAGGCGATATCTTCGTTTTCGAGGGTATTCCAACTCAGATATGCAGTTTCTACGAGAATCTTGGTGATTCTTCTGTGAGAAGCATGCAGAATCACCGAAATCGCAGTTTTCGTGTTATTTAATGCGAGAAAACACGTATTCTGGTGTTTTCAGCACTCCACAGTGCGTATGATATGCAGAACAGGCGATATCTTCGTTTTCGAGGGTTTTCCAACTGAGATATGCGTTTTCAACGATAATCTTGGTGATTCTTCCGTGAGAAGTATGCCCAACCACCGAAATAACTTGTTTTCGTGATATTTAATGCGAAAAAACACGTATTTTGGTGTTTTTAGCAGTCCACAGTGCGTAGGATATCCAGAACAGGCGATATATTCGTTTTCGTGGGTTTTCCAACTGACATGTGCATTTTCTACGATAATCTTGGTGATTCTTCCGTGAGAAGTATGCAGTATCATCGAAATCGCAGTTTTCGTGATATTTAATGTCAAAAAACACGTATTCTGGTGTTTTCGGCACTCCACAGTGCGTATGATATCCAGATCAGGCGATATATTCGTGTTCGTGGGGTTTCCAAATGAGATGTGCAGTTTCTACGAGAATCTTGGAGATTCTTCCGTGAGAAGTATGCAGTATCACCGAAATTGCAGTTTTCGTGATATTTAATGCGAAAAATCACGTATTCTGGTGTTTTCAGAACGCCACAGTGCGTATGATATGCAGAACAGGCGATATCTTCGTTTTCGAGGGTTTTCCAACTGAGATATGCGTTTTCTACGATAATCTTGATGATTCTTCCGTGAGAAGTATGCAGAACCACCGAAATAACTTGTTTTCGTGATATTTAATAAGAAAAAACACGTATTTTGGTGTTTTCAGCACTCCACAGTGCGTATGATATCCAGAACACGCGATATATTCGTGATCGTGGGGTTTTCAACTGAGATATGCATTTTCTAAGATAACTTTGGTGATTCTTCCGTGAGAAGTATGCAGTATCACCGAAATCGCAGTTTTCGTGATATTTAATGCGCAAATACACGCATTCTGGTGTTTTCAGCACTTCACAGTGCGTATGATATGCAGAACCGGCGATATCTTCGTGTTCGTGGGGTATCCAAATGAGATGTGCAGTTTCTACGAGAATCTTAGTGATTCTTCCGTGAGAAGTATGCAGAACGACCGAAATAACTTCTTTTCGTGATATCTAATGCGAAAAAACACGTATTTTGGTGTTTTCAGCACATCACAGTGCGTATGATATGCAGAACAGGCGATATATTCGTTTTCGTGGGGTTTCCAAATGAGATGCGCATTTTCTACGATAATCTTGGTGATTCTTCTGTAAGAAGTATGCAGAATCACCGAAATCGGAGTTTTCGTGATATTTAATGCGAAAAATCACGTATTCTGGTGTTTTCAGCAGTCCACAGTGCGTATGATATCCAGAACAGGCGATATATTCGTTTTCGTGGTGTTTCCAAATGAGATGTGCATTTTCTACGATAATCTTGGTGATTCTTCTGTGAGAAGTATGCAGAGTCACCGAAATCGCAGTTTTCGTGTTATTTAATGCGAACAAACACGTATTCTGGTGTTTTCAGCACTCCACAGTGCGTATGATATGCAGAACAGGCGATATCTTCGTTTTCGAGGGTTTTCCAACTGAGATATGCGTTTTCTACGATAATCTTGGTGACTCTTCCGTGAGAAGTATGCAGAACCACCGAAATAACTTGTTTTCGTGATATTTAATACGAAAAATCACGTATTTTGGTGTTTTCAGCAGTCCACAGTGCGTATGATATCCAGAACAGGCGATATATTCGTTTTCGTGGTGTTTCCAAATGAGATGTGCATTTTCTACGATAATCTTGGTGATTCTTCTGTGAGAAGTATGCAGAGTCACCGAAATCGCAGTTTTCGTGTTATTTAATGCTAGAAAACACGTATTCTGGTGTTTTCAGCACTCCACAGTGCGTATGATATGCAGAACAGGCGATATCTTCGTTTTCGAGGGTTTTCCAAGTGAGATATGCGTTTTCTACGATAATCTTGGTGATTCTTCCGTGAGAAGTATGCAGAACCACCGAAATAACTTGTTTTCGTGATATTTAATGCGAAAAAACACGTATTTTGGTGTTTTCAGCAGTCCACAGTGCGTATGATATCCAGAACAGGCGATATATTCGTTTTCGTGGGGTTTCCAACTGAGATGTGCATTTTCTACGATAACCTTGGTGATTCTTCCGTGAGAAGTATGCAGTATCACCGAAATCGGAGTTTTCGTGATATTTAATGCGAAAAAACACGTATTCTGGTGTTTTCAGAACGCCACAGTGTGTATGATATGCAGAACCGGCGATATCTTCGTTTTCGTGTGGATTCCATCTGAGATATGCAGTTTCTACGAGAATCTTGGTGATTCTTCTGTGAGAAGTATGCAGAATCACCGAAATCTCAGTTTTCGTGTTATTTAATGCGAAAAAACACGTATTCTTGTGTTTTCAGCACTCCACAGTGCGTATGATATGCAGAACAGGCGATATCTTCGTTTTCGAGGGTTTTCCAACTGAGATATGCGTTTTCTACGATAATTTTGGTGATTCTTCCGTGAGAAGTATGCAGAACCACCGAAATAACTTGCTTTCGTGATAGTTAATGCGACAAAACACGTATTTTGGTGTTTTCAGCAGTCCACAGTGCGTATGATATCCAGAACAGGCGATATATTCGTTTTCGTGGTGTTTCCAAATGAGATGTGCATTTTCTACGATAATCTTGGTGATTCTTCTGTGAGAAGTATGCAGAGTCGCCGAAATCGCAGTTTTCGTGTTATTTAATGCTAGAAAACACGTATTCTGGTGTTTTCAGCACTCCACAGTGCGTATGATATGCAGAACAGGCGATATCTTCGTTTTCGAGGGTTTTCCAAGTGAGATATGCGTTTTCTACGATAATCTTGGTGATTCTTCCGTGAGAAGTATGCAGAACCACCGAAATAACTTGCTTTCGTGATAGTTAATGCGACAAAACACGTATTTTGGTGTTTTCAGCAGTCCACAGTGCATTTGATATCCAGAACAGGCGATATATTCGTTTTCGTGGGGTTTCCAAATGAGGTGTGCATTTTCCACGATAATCTTGGTGATTCTTCTGAGAGAAGTATGCAGAATCACCGAAATCGGAGTTTTCGTGATATTTAATGCGAAAAAACACGTATTCTGGTGTTTTCAGCACTCCACAGTGCGTATGATATGCAGAACAGGCGATATCTTCGTTTTCGAGGGTTTTAGAACTGAGATATGCGTTTTCTACGATAATCTTGGTGATTCTTCCGTGAGAAGTATGCAGAACCACCGAAATAACTTGTTTTCGTGATATTTAATGCGAAAAAACACGTATTTTGGTGTTTTCAGCAGTCCACAGTGCGTATGATATCCAGAACAGGCGATATATTCGTTTTCGTGGGGTTTCCAACTGAGATGTGCATTTTCTACGATAACCTTGGTGATTCTTCCGTAAGAAGTATGCAGTATCACCGAAATCGGAGTTTTCGTGATATTTAATGCGAAAAAACACGTATTCATGTGTTTTCAGCACTCCACAGTGCGCATGATTTGCAGAACCGGCGATATCTTCGTTTTCGTGTGGATTCCATCTGAGATATGCAGTTTCTACGAGAATCTTGGTGATTCTTCTGTGAGAAGTATGCAGAATCACCGAAATCGCAGTTTTCGTGTTATTTAATGCGAACAAACACGTATTCTGGTGTTTTCAGCACTCCACAGTGCGTATGATATGCAGAACAGGCGATATCTTCGTTTTCGAGGGTTTTCCAACTGAGATATGCGTTTTCTACGATAATCTTGGTGTTTCTTCCGTTAGAAGTATGCCCAACCACCAAAATAACATGTTTTCGTGATATTTAATGCGAAAAAACACGTATTTTGGTGTTTTCAGCAGTCCACAGTGCGTATGATATCCAGAACAGGCGATATATTCGTTTTCGTGGGGTTTCCAACTGAGATGTGCATTTTCTACGATAACCTTGGTGATTCTTCCGTGAGAAGTATGCAGTATCACCGAAATCGGAGTTCTCGTGATATTTAATGCGAAAATACACGTATTCATGTGTTTTCAGCACTCCACAGTGCGCATGATATGCAGAACCGGCGATATCTTCGTGTTCGTGGGGTTTCCAAATGAGATGTGCATTTTCTACGATAATCTTGGTGATTCTTCTGTGAGAAGTATGCAGAATCACCGAAATCGGAGTTTTCGTGATATCTAATGCGAAAAAACACGTATTCTGCTGGTTTCAGCACTCCACAGTGCGTATGATATCCAGAACAGGCGATATATTCGTGTTCGTGGGGTTTCCAAATGAGATGTGCATTTTCTACGATAATCTTGGTGATTCTTCTGTGAGAAGTATGCAGAATCACCGAAATCGGAGTTTTCGTGATATCTAATGCGAAAAAACACGTATTCTGCTGGTTTCAGCACTCCACAGTGCGTATGATACGCAGAACAGGCGATATCTTCGTTTTCGAGGGTATTCCAACTCAGATATGCAGTTTCTACGAGAATCTTGGTGATTCTTCTGTGAGAAGCATGCAGAATCACCGAAATCGCAGTTTTCGTGTTATTTAATGCGAGAAAACACGTATTCTGGTGTTTTCAGCACTCCACAGTGCGTATGATATGCAGAACAGGCGATATATTCGTGTTCGTGGGGTTTCCAAATGAGATGTGCATTTTCTACGATAATCTTGGTGATTCTTCTGTGAGAAGTATGCAGAATCACCGAAATCGGAGTTTTCGTGATATCTAATGCGAAAAAACACGTATTCTGCTGGTTTCAGCACTCCACAGTGCGTATGATACGCAGAACAGGCGATATCTTCGTTTTCGAGGGTATTCCAACTCAGATATGCAGTTTCTACGAGAATCTTGGTGATTCTTCTGTGAGAAGCATGCAGAATCACCGAAATCGCAGTTTTCGTGTTATTTAATGCGAGAAAACACGTATTCTGGTGTTTTCAGCACTCCACAGTGCGTATGATATGCAGAACAGGCGATATCTTCGTTTTCGAGGGTTTTCCAACTGAGATATGCGTTTTCAACGATAATCTTGGTGATTCTTCCGTGAGAAGTATGCCCAACCACCGAAATAACTTGTTTTCGTGATATTTAATGCGAAAAAACACGTATTTTGGTGTTTTTAGCAGTCCACAGTGCGTAGGATATCCAGAACAGGCGATATATTCGTTTTCGTGGGTTTTCCAACTGACATGTGCATTTTCTACGATAATCTTGGTGATTCTTCCGTGAGAAGTATGCAGTATCATCGAAATCGCAGTTTTCGTGATATTTAATGTCAAAAAACACGTATTCTGGTGTTTTCGGCACTCCACAGTGCGTATGATATCCAGATCAGGCGATATATTCGTGTTCGTGGGGTTTCCAAATGAGATGTGCAGTTTCTACGAGAATCTTGGAGATTCTTCCGTGAGAAGTATGCAGTATCACCGAAATTGCAGTTTTCGTGATATTTAATGCGAAAAATCACGTATTCTGGTGTTTTCAGAACGCCACAGTGCGTATGATATGCAGAACAGGCGATATCTTCGTTTTCGAGGGTTTTCCAACTGAGATATGCGTTTTCTACGATAATCTTGGTGATTCTTCCGTGAGAAGTATGCAGAACCACCGAAATAACTTGTTTTCGTGATATTTAATAAGAAAAAACACGTATTTTGGTGTTTTCAGCACTCCACAGTGCGTATGATATCCAGAACACGCGATATATTCGTGTTCGTGGGGTTTTCAACTGAGATATGCATTTTCTAAGATAACTTTGGTGATTCTTCCGTGAGAAGTATGCAGTATCACCGAAATCGCAGTTTTCGTGATATTTAATGCGCAAATACACGCATTCTGGTGTTTTCAGCACTTCACAGTGCGTATGATATGCAGAACCGGCGATATCTTCGTGTTCGTGGGGTATCCAAATGAGATGTGCAGTTTCTACGAGAATCTTAGTGATTCTTCCGTGAGAAGTATGCAGAACGACCGAAATAACTTCTTTTCGTGATATCTAATGCGAAAAAACACGTATTTTGGTGTTTTCAGCACATCACAGTGCGTATGATATGCAGAACAGGCGATATATTCGTTTTCGTGGGGTTTCCAAATGAGATGCGCATTTTCTACGATAATCTTGGTGATTCTTCTGTAAGAAGTATGCAGAATCACCGAAATCGGAGTTTTCGTGATATTTAATGCGAAAAATCACGTATTCTGGTGTTTTCAGCAGTCCACAGTGCGTATGATATCCAGAACAGGCGATATATTCGTTTTCGTGGTGTTTCCAAATGAGATGTGCATTTTCTACGATAATCTTGGTGATTCTTCTGTGAGAAGTATGCAGAGTCACCGAAATCGCAGTTTTCGTGTTATTTAATGCTAGAAAACACGTATTCTGGTGTTTTCAGCACTCCACAGTGCGTATGATATGCAGAACAGGCGATATCTTCGTTTTCGAGGGTTTTCCAAGTGAGATATGCGTTTTCTACGATAATCTTGGTGATTCTTCCGTGAGAAGTATGCAGAACCACCGAAATAACTTGCTTTCGTGATAGTTAATGCGAAAAAACACGTATTTTGGTGTTTTCAGCAGTCCACAGTGCGTATGATATCCAGAACAGGCGATATATTCGTTTTCGTGGGGTTTCCAACTGAGATGTGCATTTTCTACGATAACCTTGGTGATTCTTCCGTAAGAAGTATGCAGTATCACCGAAATCGGAGTTTTCGTGATATTTAATGCGAAAAAACACGTATTCATGTGTTTTCAGCACTCCACAGTGCGCATGATTTGCAGAACCGGCGATATCTTCGTTTTCGTGTGGATTCCATCTGAGATATGCAGTTTCTACGAGAATCTTGGTGGTTCTTCTGTGAGAAGTATGCAGAATCACCGAAATCGCAGTTTTCGTGTTATTTAATGCGAACAAACACGTATTCTGGTGTTTTCAGCACTCCACAGTGCGTATGATATGCAGAACAGGCGATATCTTCGTTTTCGAGGGTTTTCCAACTGAGATATGCGTTTTCTACGATAATCTTGGTGACTCTTCCGTGAGAAGTATGCAGAACCACCGAAATAACTTGTTTTCGTGATATTTAATGCGAAAAATCACGTATTTTGGTGTTTTCAGCAGTCCACAGTGCGTATGATATCCAGAACAGGCGATATATTCGTTTTCGTGGTGTTTCCAAATGAGATGTGCATTTTCTACGATAATCTTGGTGATTCTTCTGTGAGAAGTATGCAGAGTCACCGAAATCGCAGTTTTCGTGTTATTTAATGCTAGAAAACACGTATTCTGGTGTTTTCAGCACTCCACAGTGCGTATGATATGCAGAACAGGCGATATCTTCGTTTTCGAGGGTTTTCCAAGTGAGATATGCGTTTTCTACGATAATCTTGGTGATTCTTCCGTGAGAAGTATGCAGAACCACCGAAATAACTTGTTTTCGTGATATTTAATGCGAAAAAACACGTATTTTGGTGTTTTCAGCAGTCCACAGTGCGTATGATATCCAGAACAGGCGATATATTCGTTTTCGTGGGGTTTCCAACTGAGATGTGCATTTTCTACGATAACCTTGGTGATTCTTCCGTGAGAAGTATGCAGTATCACCGAAATCGGAGTTTTCGTGATATTTAATGCGAAAAAACACGTATTCTGGTGTTTTCAGAACGCCACAGTGTGTATGATATGCAGAACCGGCGATATCTTCGTTTTCGTGTGGATTCCATCTGAGATATGCAGTTTCTACGAGAATCTTGGTGATTCTTCTGTGAGAAGTATGCAGAATCACCGAAATCTCAGTTTTCGTGTTATTTAATGCGAAAAAACACGTATTCTTGTGTTTTCAGCACTCCACAGTGCGTATGATATGCAGAACAGGCGATATCTTCGTTTTCGAGGGTTTTCCAACTGAGATATGCGTTTTCTACGATAATTTTGGTGATTCTTTCGTGAGAAGTATGCAGAACCACCGAAATAACTTGTTTTCGTGATATTTAATGCGAAAAATCACGTATTTTGGTGTTTTCAGCAGTCCACAGTGCGTATGATATCCAGAACAGGCGATATATTCGTTTTCGTGGTGTTTCCAAATGAGATGTGCATTTTCTACGATAATCTTGGTGATTCTTCTGTGAGAAGTATGCAGAGTCGCCGAAATCGCAGTTTTCGTGTTATTTAATGCTAGAAAACACGTATTCTGGTGTTTTCAGCACTCCACAGTGCGTATGATATGCAGAACAGGCGATATCTTCGTTTTCGAGGGTTTTCCAAGTGAGATATGCGTTTTCTACGATAATCTTGGTGATTCTTCCGTGAGAAGTATGCAGAACCACCGAAATAACTTGCTTTCGTGATAGTTAATGCGAAAAAACACGTATTTTGGTGTTTTCAGCAGTCCACAGTGCATTTGATATCCAGAACAGGCGATATATTCGTTTTCGTGGGGTTTCCAAATGAGGTGTGCATTTTCCACGATAATCTTGGTGATTCTTCTGAGAGAAGTATGCAGAATCACCGAAATCGGAGTTTTCGTGATATTTAATGCGAAAAAACACGTATTCTGGTGTTTTCAGCACTCCACAGTGCGTATGATATGCAGAACAGGCGATATCTTCGTTTTCGAGGGTTTTAGAACTGAGATATGCGTTTTCTACGATAATCTTGGTGATTCTTCCGTGAGAAGTATGCAGAACCACCGAAATAACTTGTTTTCGTGATATTTAATGCGAAAAAACACGTATTTTGGTGTTTTCAGCAGTCCACAGTGCGTATGATATCCAGAACAGGCGATATATTCGTTTTCGTGGGGTTTCCAACTGAGATGTGCATTTTCTACGATAACCTTGGTGATTCTTCCGTAAGAAGTATGCAGTATCACCGAAATCGGAGTTTTCGTGATATTTAATGCGAAAAAACACGTATTCATGTGTTTTCAGCACTCCACAGTGCGCATGATTTGCAGAACCGGCGATATCTTCGTTTTCGTGTGGATTCCATCTGAGATATGCAGTTTCTACGAGAATCTTGGTGATTCTTCTGTGAGAAGTATGCAGAATCACCGAAATCGCAGTTTTCGTGTTATTTAATGCGAACAAACACGTATTTTGGTGTTTTCAGCAGTCCACAGTGCATTTGATATCCAGAACAGGCGATATATTCGTTTTCGTGGGGTTTCCAAATGAGGTGTGCATTTTCCACGATAATCTTGGTGATTCTTCTGAGAGAAGTATGCAGAATCACCGAAATCGGAGTTTTCGTGATATTTAATGCGAAAAAACACGTATTCTGGTGTTTTCAGCACTCCACAGTGCGTATGATATGCAGAACAGGCGATATCTTCGTTTTCGAGGGTTTTAGAACTGAGATATGCGTTTTCTACGATAATCTTGGTGATTCTTCCGTGAGAAGTATGCAGAACCACCGAAATAACTTGTTTTCGTGATATTTAATGCGAAAAAACACGTATTTTGGTGTTTTCAGCAGTCCACAGTGCGTATGATATCCAGAACAGGCGATATATTCGTTTTCGTGGGGTTTCCAACTGAGATGTGCATTTTCTACGATAACCTTGGTGATTCTTCCGTAAGAAGTATGCAGTATCACCGAAATCGGAGTTTTCGTGATATTTAATGCGAAAAAACACGTATTCATGTGTTTTCAGCACTCCACAGTGCGCATGATTTGCAGAACCGGCGATATCTTCGTTTTCGTGTGGATTCCATCTGAGATATGCAGTTTCTACGAGAATCTTGGTGATTCTTCTGTGAGAAGTATGCAGAATCACCGAAATCGCAGTTTTCGTGTTATTTAATGCGAACAAACACGTATTCTGGTGTTTTCAGCACTCCACAGTGCGTATGATATGCAGAACAGGCGATATCTTCGTTTTCGAGGGTTTTCCAACTGAGATATGCGTTTTCTACGATAATCTTGGTGATTCTTCCGTGAGAAGTATGCAGAACCACCGAAATAACTTGTTTTCGTGATATTTAATGCGAAAAATCACGTATTTTGTTGTTTTCAGCAGTCCACAGTGCGTATGATATCCAGAACAGGCGATATATTCGTTTTCGTGGTGTTTCCAAATGAGATGTGCATTTTCTACGATAATCTTGGTGATTCTTCTGTGAGAAGTATGCAGAGTCACCGAAATCGCAGTTTTCGTGTTATTTAATGCTAGAAAACACGTATTCTGGTGTTTTCAGCACTCCACAGTGCGTATGATATGCAGAACAGGCGATATCTTCGTTTTCGAGGGTTTTCCAAGTGAGATATGCGTTTTCTACGATAATCTTGGTGATTCTTCTGTGAGAAGTATGCAGAATCACCGAAATCGGAGTTTTCGTGATATTTAATGCGCAAATACACGCATTCTGGTGTTTTCAGCACTTCACAGTGCGTATGATATGCAGAACCGGCGATATCTTCGTGTTCGTGGGGTATCCAAATGAGATGTGCAGTTTCTACGAGAATCTTAGTGATTCTTCCGTGAGAAGTATGCAGAACGACCGAAATAACTTCTTTTCGTGATATCTAATGCGAAAAAACACGTATTTTGGTGTTTTCAGCACATCACAGTGCGTATGATATGCAGAACAGGCGATATATTCGTTTTCGTGGGGTTTCCAAATGAGATGCGCATTTTCTACGATAATCTTGGTGATTCTTCTGTAAGAAGTATGCAGAATCACCGAAATCGGAGTTTTCGTGATATTTAATGCGAAAAATCACGTATTCTGGTGTTTTCAGCACTCCACAGTGCGTATGATATCCAGAACAGGCGTTATATTCGTGTTCATGGGGTTTCCAAATGAGATGTGCATTTTCTACGATAATCTTGGTGATTCTTCTGTGAGAAGTATGCAGAATCACCGAAATCGGAGTTTTCGTGATATCTAATGCGAAAAAACACGTATTCTGCTGGTTTCAGCACTCGACAGTGCGTATGATACGCAGAACAGGCGATATCTTCGTTTTCGAGGGTTTTAGAACTGAGATATGCGTTTTCTACGATAATCTTGGTGATTCTTCCGTGAGAAGTATGCAGAACCACCGAAATAACTTGTTTTCGTGATATTTAATGCGAAAAAACACGTATTTTGGTGTTTTCAGCAGTCCACAGTGCGTATGATATCCAGAACAGGCGATATATTCGTTTTCGTGGGGTTTCCAACTGAGATGTGCATTTTCTACGATAACCTTGGTGATTCTTCCGTAAGAAGTATGCAGTATCACCGAAATCGGAGTTTTCGTGATATTTAATGCGAAAAAACACGTATTCATGTGTTTTCAGCACTCCACAGTGCGCATGATTTGCAGAACCGGCGATATCTTCGTTTTCGTGTGGATTCCATCTGAGATATGCAGTTTCTACGAGAATCTTGGTGATTCTTCTGTGAGAAGTATGCAGAATCACCGAAATCGCAGTTTTCGTGTTATTTAATGCGAACAAACACGTATTCTGGTGTTTTCAGCACTCCACAGTGCGTATGATATGCAGAACAGGCGATATCTTCGTTTTCGAGGGTTTTCCAACTGAGATATGCGTTTTCTACGATAATCTTGGTGATTCTTCCGTGAGAAGTATGCAGAACCACCGAAATAACTTGTTTTCGTGATAGTTAATGCGAAAAAACACGTATTTTGGTGTTTTCAGCAGTCCACAGTGCATTTGATATCCAGAACAGGCGATATATTCGTTTTCGTGGGGTTTCCAAATGAGGTGTGCATTTTCCACGATAATCTTGGTGATTCTTCTGAGAGAAGTATGCAGAATCACCGAAATCGGAGTTTTCGTGATATTTAATGCGAAAAAACACGTATTCTGGTGTTTTCAGCACTCCACAGTGCGTATGATATGCAGAACAGGCGATATCTTCGTTTTCGAGGGTTTTAGAACTGAGATATGCGTTTTCTACGATAATCTTGGTGATTCTTCCGTGAGAAGTATGCAGAACCACCGAAATAACTTGTTTTCGTGATATTTAATGCGAAAAAACACGTATTTTGGTGTTTTCAGCAGTCCACAGTGCGTATGATATCCAGAACAGGCGATATATTCGTTTTCGTGGGGTTTCCAACTGAGATGTGCATTTTCTACGATAACCTTGGTGATTCTTCCGTAAGAAGTATGCAGTATCACCGAAATCGGAGTTTTCGTGATATTTAATGCGAAAAAACACGTATTCATGTGTTTTCAGCACTCCACAGTGCGCATGATTTGCAGAACCGGCGATATCTTCGTTTTCGTGTGGATTCCATCTGAGATATGCAGTTTCTACGAGAATCTTGGTGATTCTTCTGTGAGAAGTATGCAGAATCACCGAAATCGCAGTTTTCGTGTTATTTAATGCGAACAAACACGTATTCTGGTGTTTTCAGCACTCCACAGTGCGTATGATATGCAGAACAGGCGATATCTTCGTTTTCGAGGGTTTTCCAACTGAGATATGCGTTTTCTACGATAATCTTGGTGATTCTTCCGTGAGAAGTATGCAGAACCACCGAAATAACTTGTTTTCGTGATATTTAATGCGAAAAATCACGTATTTTGGTGTTTTCAGCAGTCCACAGTGCGTATGATATCCAGAACAGGCGATATATTCGTTTTCGTGGTGTTTCCAAATGAGATGTGCATTTTCTACGATAATCTTGGTGATTCTTCTGTGAGAAGTATGCAGAGTCACCGAAATCGCAGTTTTCGTGTTATTTAATGCTAGAAAACACGTATTCTGGTGTTTTCAGCACTCCACAGTGCGTATGATATGCAGAACAGGCGATATCTTCGTTTTCGAGGGTTTTCCAAGTGTGATATGCGTTTTCTACGATAATCTTGGTGATTCTTCTGTGAGAAGTATGCAGAATCACCGAAATCGGAGTTTTCGTGATATTTAATGCGCAAATACACGCATTCTGGTGTTTTCAGCACTTCACAGTGCGTATGATATGCAGAACCGGCGATATCTTCGTGTTCGTGGGGTATCCAAATGAGATGTGCAGTTTCTACGAGAATCTTAGTGATTCTTCCGTGAGAAGTATGCAGAACGACCGAAATAACTTCTTTTCGTGATATCTAATGCGAAAAAACACGTATTTTGGTGTTTTCAGCACATCACAGTGCGTATGATATGCAGAACAGGCGATATATTCGTTTTCGTGGGGTTTCCAAATGAGATGCGCATTTTCTACGATAATCTTGGTGATTCTTCTGTAAGAAGTATGCAGAATCACCGAAATCGGAGTTTTCGTGATATTTAATGCGAAAAATCACGTATTCTGGTGTTTTCAGCACTCCACAGTGCGTATGATATCCAGAACAGGCGTTATATTCGTGTTCATGGGGTTTCCAAATGAGATGTGCATTTTCTACGATAATCTTGGTGATTCTTCTGTGAGAAGTATGCAGAATCACCGAAATCGGAGTTTTCGTGATATCTAATGCGAAAAAACACGTATTCTGCTGGTTTCAGCACTCGACAGTGCGTATGATACGCAGAACAGGCGATATCTTCGTTTTCGTGGGTTTTCCAACTGAGATGTGCATTTTCTACGAGAATCCTGGTGATTCTTCTGTGAGAAGCATGCAGTATCACCGAAATTGCAGTTTTCGTGATATTTAATGCGAAAAATCACGTATTCTGGTGTTTTCAGAACGCCACAGTGCGTATGATATGCAGAACAGGCGATATCTTCGTTTTCGAGGGTTTTCCAACTGAGATATGCGTTTTCTACGATAATCTTGGTGATTCTTCCGTGAGAAGTATGCAGAACCACCGAAATAACTTGTTTTCGTGATATTTAATGCGAAAAAACACGTATTTTGGTGTTTTCAGCAGTCCACAGTGCGTATGATATCCAGAACAGGCGATATATTCGTTTTCGTGGGGTTTCCAACTGAGATGTGCATTTTCTACGATAACCTTGGTGATTCTTCCGTGAGAAGTATGCAGTATCACCGAAATCGGAGTTCTCGTGATATTTAATGCGAAAATACACGTATTCATGTGTTTTCAGCACTCCACAGTGCGCATGATATGCAGAACCGGCGATATCTTCATTTTCGTGTGGATTCCATCTGAGATATGCAGTTTCTACGAGAATCTTGGTGATTCTTCTGTGAGAAGTATGCAGAATCACCGAAATTGCAGTTTTCGTGTTATTTAATGCGAAAAAACCCGTATTCTGGTGATTTCAGCACTCCACAGTGCGTATGATATGCCGAACAGGCGATATCTTCGTTTTCCAGGGTTTTCCAACTGAGATATGCGTTTTCTACGATAATCTTGGTGATTCTTCCGTGGGAAGTATGCAGAACCACCGAAATAACTTGTTTTCGTGACATTTAATGCGAAAAAACACGTATTTTGGTGTTTTCAGCAGTCCACAGTGCGTAAGATATCCAGAACAGGGGATATATTCGTTTTCGTGGGGTTTCCAACTGAGATGTGCATTTTCTACGATAACCTTGGTGATTCTTCCGTGAGAAGTATGCAGTATCACCGAAATCGGAGTTTTCGTGATATTTAATGCGAAAAATCACGTATTTTGGTGTTTTCAGCAGTCCACAGTGCGTATGATATCCAGAACAGGCGATATATTCGTTTTCGTGGTGTTTCCAAATGAGATGTGCATTTTCTACGATAATCTTGGTGATTCTTCTGTGAGAAGTATGCAGAGTCACCGAAATCGCAGTTTTCGTGTTATTTAATGCTAGAAAACACGTATTCTGGTGTTTTCAGCACTCCACAGTGCGTATGATATGCAGAACAGGCGATATCTTCGTTTTCGAGGGTTTTCCAAGTGAGATATGCGTTTTCTACGATAATCTTGGTGATTCTTCCGTGAGAAGTATGCAGAACCACCGAAATAACTTGCTTTCGTGATAGTTAATGCGAAAAAACACGTATTTTGGTGTTTTCAGCAGTCCACAGTGCATTTGATATCCAGAACAGGCGATATATTCGTTTTCGTGGGGTTTCCAAATGAGGTGTGCATTTTCCACGATAATCTTGGTGATTCTTCTGAGAGAAGTATGCAGAATCACCGAAATCGGAGTTTTCGTGATATTTAATGCGAAAAAACACGTATTCTGGTGTTTTCAGCACTCCACAGTGCGTATGATATGCAGAACAGGCGATATCTTCGTTTTCGAGGGTTTTAGAACTGAGATATGCGTTTTCTACGATAATCTTGGTGATTCTTCCGTGAGAAGTATGCAGAACCACCGAAATAACTTGTTTTCGTGCTATTTAATGCGAAAAAACACGTATTTTGGTGTTTTCAGCAGTCCACAGTGCGTATGATATCCAGAACAGGCGATATATTCGTTTTCGTGGGGTTTCCAACTGAGATGTGCATTTTCTACGATAACCTTGGTGATTCTTCCGTAAGAAGTATGCAGTATCACCGAAATCGGAGTTTTCGTGATATTTAATGCGAAAAAACACGTATTCATGTGTTTTCAGCACTCCACAGTGCGCATGATTTGCAGAACCGGCGATATCTTCGTTTTCGTGTGGATTCCATCTGAGATATGCAGTTTCTACGAGAATACTGGTGATTCTTCTGTGAGAAGTATGCAGAATCACCGAAATCGCAGTTTTCGTGTTATTTAATGCGAACAAACACGTATTCTGGTGTTTTCAGCACTCCACAGTGCTTATGATATGCAGAACAGGCGATATCTTCGTTTTCGAGGGTTTTCCAACTGAGATATGCGTTTTCTACGATAATCTTGGTGATTCTTCCGTGAGAAGTATGCAGAACCACCGAAATAACTTGTTTTCGTGATATTTAATGCGAAAAATCACGTATTTTGGTGTTTTCAGCAGTCCACAGTGCGTATGATATCCAGAACAGGCGATATATTCGTTTTCGTGGTGTTTCCAAATGAGATGTGCGTTTTCTACGATAATCTTGGTGATTCTTCTGTGAGAAGTATGCAGAGTCACCGAAATCGCAGTTTTCGTGTTATTTAATGCTAGAAAACACGTATTCTGGTGTTTTCAGCACTCCACAGTGCGTATGATATGCAGAACAGGCGATATCTTCGTTTTCGAGGGTTTTCCAAGTGAGATATGCGTTTTCTACGATAATCTTGGTGATTCTTCTGTGAGAAGTATGCAGAATCACCGAAATCGGAGTTTTCGTGATATTTAATGCGAAAAAACACGTATTCTGGTGTTTTCAGCACTCCACAGTGCGTATGATATGCAGAACAGGCGATATCTTCGTTTTCGAGGGTTTTCCAACTGAGATATGCGTTTTCTACGATAATTTTGGTGATTCTTCCGTGAGAAGTATGCAGAACCACCGAAATAACTTGTTTTCGTGATATTTAATGCGAAAAATCACGTATTTTGGTGTTTTCAGCAGTCCACAGTGCGTATGATATCCAGAACAGGCGATATATTCGTTTTCGTGGTGTTTCCAAATGAGATGTGCATTTTCTACGATAATCTTGGTGATTCTTCTGTGAGAAGTATGCAGAGTCGCCGAAATCGCAGTTTTCGTGTTATCTAATGCTAGAAAACACGTACTCTGGTGTTTTCAGCACTCCACAGTGCGTATGATATGCAGAACAGGCGATATCTTCGTTTTCGAGGGTTTTCCAAGTGAGATATGCGTTTTCTACGATAATCTTGGTGATTCTTCCGTGAGAAGTATGCAGAACCACCGAAATAACTTGCTTTCGTGATAGTTAATGCGAAAAAACACGTATTTTGGTGTTTTCAGCAGTCCACAGTGCATTTGATATCCAGAACAGGCGATATATTCGTTTTCGTGGGGTTTCCAAATGAGGTGTGCATTTTCCACGATAATCTTGGTGATTCTTCTGAGAGAAGTATGCAGAATCACCGAAATCGGAGTTTTCGTGATATTTAATGCGAAAAAACACGTATTCTGGTGTTTTCAGCACTCCACAGTGCGTATGATATGCAGAACAGGCGATATCTTCGTTTTCGAGGGTTTTAGAACTGAGATATGCGTTTTCTACGATAATCTTGGTGATTCTTCCGTGAGAAGTATGCAGAACCACCGAAATAACTTGTTTTCGTGATATTTAATGCGAAAAAACACGTATTTTGGTGTTTTCAGTAGTCCACAGTGCGTATGATATCCAGAACAGGCGATATATTCGTTTTCGTGGGGTTTCCAACTGAGATGTGCATTTTCTACGATAACCTTGGTGATTCTTCCGTAAGAAGTATGCAGTATCACCGAAATCGGAGTTTTCGTGATATTTAATGCGAAAAAACACGTATTCATGTGTTTTCAGCACTCCACAGTGCGCATGATTTGCAGAACCGGCGATATCTTCGTTTTCGTGTGGATTCCATCTGAGATATGCAGTTTCTACGAGAATCTTGGTGATTCTTCTGTGAGAAGTATGCAGAATCACCGAAATCGCAGTTTTCGTGTTATTTAATGCGAACAAACACGTATTCTGGTGTTTTCAGCACTCCACAGTGCGTATGATATGCAGAACAGGCGATATCTTCGTTTTCGAGGGTTTTCCAACTGAGATATGCGTTTTCTACGATAATCTTGGTGATTCTTCCGTGAGAAGTATGCAGAACCACCGAAATAACTGGTTTTCGTGATATTTAATGCGAAAAATCACGTATTTTGGTGTTTTCAGCAGTCCACAGTGCGTATGATATCCAGAACAGGCGATATATTCGTTTTCGTGGTGTTTCCAAATGAGATGTGCATTTTCTACGATAATCTTGGTGATTCTTCTGTGAGAAGTATGCAGAGTCACCGAAATCGCAGTTTTCGTGTTATTTAATGCTAGAAAACACGTATTCTGGTGTTTTCAGCAGTCCACAGTGCGTATGATATGCAGAACAGGCGATATCTTCGTTTTCGAGGGTTTTCCAAGTGAGATATGCGTTTTCTACGATAATCTTGGTGATTCTTCTGTGAGAAGTATGCAGAATCACCGAAATCGGAGTTTTCGTGATATTTAATGCGAAAAAACTCGTATTCTGGTGTTTTCAGCACTCCACAGTGCGTATGATATGCAGAACAGGCGATATCTTCGTTTTCGAGGGTTTTTCAACTGAGATATGCGTTTTCTACGATAATCTTGGTGATTCTTCCGTGAGAAGTATGCAGAACCACCGAAATAACTTGTTTTCGTGATATTTAATGCGAAAAAACACGTATTTTGGTGTTTTCAGCAGTCCACAGTGCGTATGATATCCAGAACAGGCGATATATTCGTTTTCGTGGGGTTTCCAACTGAGATGTGCATTTTCTACGATAACCTTGGTGATTCTTCCGTAAGAAGTATGCAGTATCACCGAAATCGGAGTTTTCGTGATATTTAATGCGAAAAAACACGTATTCATGTGTTTTCAGCACTCCACAGTGCGCATGATATGCAGAACCGGCGATATCTTCGTTTTCGTGTGGATTCCATCTGAGATATGCAGTTTCTACGAGAATCTTGGTGATTCTTCTGTGAGAAGTATGCAGAATCACCGAAATCGCAGTTTTCGTGTTATTTAATGCGAAAAAACACGTATTCTGCTGTTTTCAGCACTCCACAGTGCGTATGATATGCAGAACAGGCGATATCTTCGTTTTCGAGGGTTTCCCAAGTGAGATATGCGTTTTCTACGATAATCTTGGTGATTCTTCCGTGAGAAGTATGCAGAATCGCCGAAATCACAGTTTTCGTGTTATTTAATGCGAAAAAACACGTATTCTGGTGTTTTCAGCACTCCACAGTGCGTATGATATGCAGAACAGGCGATATCTTCGTTTTCGAGGGTTTTCCAACTGAGATATGCGTTTTCTACGATAATCTTGGTGATTCTTCCGTGAGAAGTATGCAGAACCAACGAAATAACTTGTTTTCGTGATATTTAATGCGAAAAAACATGTATTTTGGTGTTTTCAGCAGTCCACAGTGCGTGTGATATCCAGAACAGGCGATATATTCCTTTTCGTGGGGTTTCCAAATGAGCTGTGCATTTTCTAAGATAACTTTGGTGATTCTTCCGTGAGAAGTATGCAGTATCACCGAAATCGCAGTTTTCATGTTATTTAATGCTAGAAAACACGTATTCTGGTGTTTTCAGCACTCCACAGTGCGTATGATATGCAGAACAGGCGATATCTTCGTTTTCGAAGGTTTTCCAAGTGAGATATGCGTTTTCTACGATAATCTTGGTGATTCTTCCGTGAGAAGTATGCAGAACCAACGAAATAACTTGTTTTCGTGATATTTAATGCGAAAAAACATGTATTTTGGTGTTTTCAGCAGTCCACAGTGCGTATGATATCCAGAACAGGCGATATATTCGTTTTCGTGGGGTTTCCAACTGAGATGTGCATTTTCTACGATAACCTTGGTGATTCTTCCGTGAGAAGTATGCAGTATCACCGAAATCGGAGTTTTCGTGATATTTAATGCGAAAAAACACGTATTCATGTGTTTTCAGCACTCCACAGTGCGTATGATATGCAGAACAGGCGATATCTTCGTTTTCGAGGGTTTCCCAACTGAGATATGCGTTTTCTACGATAATCTTGGTGATTCTTCCGTGAGAAGTATGCAGAATCGCCGAAATCACAGTTTTCGTGTTATTTAATGCGAAAAAACACGTATTCTGCTGTTTTCAGCACTCCACAGTGCGTATGATATGCAGAACAGGCGATATATTCGTTTTCGTGGTGTTTCCAAATGAGATGTGCATTTTCTACGATAATCTTGGTGATTCTTCTGTGAGAAGTATGCAGAGTCACCGAAATCGCAGTTTTCGTGTTATTTAATGCTAGAAAACACGTATTCTGGTGTTTTCAGCACTCCACAGTGCGTATGATATGCAGAACAGGCGATATCTTCGTTTTCGAGGGTTTTCCAAGTGAGATATGCGTTTTCTACGATAATCTTGGTGATTCTTCTGTGAGAAGTATGCAGAATCACCGAAATCGGAGTTTTCGTTATATTTAATGCGAAAAAACACGTATTCATGTGTTTTCAGCACTCCACAGTGCGCATGATATGCAGAACCGGCGATATCTTCGTTTTCGTGTGGATTCCATCTGAGATATGCAGTTTCTACGACAATCTTTTTGATTCTTCTGTGAGAAGTATGCAGAACCACCGAAATAACTTGTTTTCGTGATATTTGATGCGAAAAAACACGTATTTTGGTGTTTTCAGCAGTCCACAGTGCGAATGATATCCAGAACAGGCGATATATTCGTTTTCGTGGGGTTTCCAAATGAGATGTGCATTTAATAAGATAACTTTGGTGATTCTTCCGTGAGAAGTATGCAGTATCACCGAAATCGCAGTTTTCATGTTATTTAATGCTAGAAAACACGTATTCTGGTGTTTTCAGCACTCCACAGTGCGTATGATATGCAGAACAGGCGATATCTTCGTTTTCGAAGGTTTTCCAAGTGAGATATGCGTTTTCTACGATAATCTTGGTGATTCTTCCGTGAGAAGTATGCAGAACCACCGAAATAACTTGCTTTCGTGATATTTAATGCGAAAAAACACGTATTTTGGTGTTTTCAGCAGTCCACAGTGCATTTGATATCCAGAACAGGCGATATATTCGTTTTCGCGGGGTTTCCAAATGAGGTGTGCATTTTCCACGATAATCTTGGTGATTCTTCTGTGAGAAGTATGCAGAATCACCGAAATCGGAGTTTTGGTGATATTTAATGCGAAAAAGCACGTATTCTGGTGTTTTCAGCACTCCACAGTGCGTATGATATGCAGAACAGGCGATATCTTCGTTTTCGAGGGTTTTCCAACTGAGATATGCGTTTTCTACGATAATCTTGGTGATTATTCCGTGAGAAGTATGCAGAACCAACGAAATAGCTTGTTTTCGTGATATTTAATGCGAAAAAACATGTATTTTGGTGTTTTCAGCAGTCCACAGTGCGTATGATATCCAGAACAGGCGATATATTCGTTTTCGTGGGGTTTCCAACTGAGATGTGCATTTTCTACGATAATCTTGGTGATTCTTCTGTGAGAAGTATGCAGAATCACCGAAATCGGAGTTTTGGTGATATTTAATGCGAAAAAGCACGTATTCTGGTGTTTTCAGCACTCCACAGTGCGTATGATATGCAGAACAGGCGATATCTTCGTTTTCGAGGGTTTTCCAACTGAGATATGCGTTTTCTACGATAATCTTGGTGATTATTCCGTGAGAAGTATGCAGAACCAACGAAATAACTTGTTTTCGTGATATTTAATGCGAAAAAACATGTATTTTGGTGTTTTCAGCAGTCCACAGTGCGTATGATATCCAGAACAGGCGATATATTCGTTTTCGTGGTGTTTCCAAATGAGATGTGCATTTTCTACGATAATCTTGGTGATTCTTCTGTGAGAAGTATGCAGAGTCACCGAAATCGCAGTTTTCGTGTTATTTAATGCTAGAAAACACGTATTCTGGTGTTTTCAGCACTCCACAGTGCGTATGATATGCAGAACAGGCGATATCTTCGTTTTCGAGGGTTTTCCAAGTGAGATATGCGTTTTCTACGATAATCTTGGTGATTCTTCTGTGAGAAGTATGCAGAATCACCGAAATCGGAGTTTTCGTGATATTTAATGCGAAAAAACACGTATTCATGTGTTTGCAGCACTCCACAGTGCGCATGATATGCAGAACCGGCGATATCTTCGTTTTCGTGTGGATTCCATCTGAGATATGCAGTTTCTACGACAATCTTTTTGATTCTTCTGTGAGAAGTATGCAGAACCACCGAAATAACTTGTTTTCGTGATATTTGATGCGAAAAAACACGTATTTTGGTGTTTTCAGCAGTCCACAGTGCGTATGATATCCAGAACAGGCGATATATTCGTTTTCGTGGGGTTTCCAAATGAGATGTGCATTTTCTAAGATAACTTTGGTGATTCTTCCGTGAGAAGTATGCAGTATCACCGAAATCGCAGTTTTCATGTTATTTAATGCTAGAAAACACGTATTCTGGTGTTTTCAGCACTCCACAGTGCGTATGATATGCAGAACAGGCGATATCTTCGTTTTCGAAGGTTTTCCAAGTGAGATATGCGTTTTCTACGATAATCTTGGTGATTCTTCCGTGAGAAGTATGCAGAACCACCGAAATAACTTGCTTTCGTGATATTTAATGCGAAAAAACACGTATTCTGGTGTTTTCAGCACTCCACAGTGCGTATGATATGCAGAACAGGCGATATCTTCGTTTTCGAGGGTTTTCCAACTGAGATATGCGTTTTCTACGATAATCTTGGTAATTATTCCGTGAGAAGTATGCAGAACCAACGAAATAACTTGTTTTCGTGATATTTAATGCGAAAAAACATGTATTTTGGTGTTTTCAGCAGTCCACAGTGCGTATGATATCCAGAACAGGCGATATATTCGTTTTCGTGGGGTTTCCAACTGAGATGTGCATTTTCTACGATAACCTTGGTGATTCTTCCGTGAGAAGTATGCAGTATCACCGAAATCGGAGTTTTCGTGATATTTAATGCGAAAAAACACGTATTCATGTGTTTTCAGCACTCCACAGTGCGTATGATATGCAGAACAGGCGATATCTTCGTTTTCGAGGGTTTTCCAAGTGAGATATGCGTTTTCTACGATAATCTTGGTGATACTTGAGTGAGAAGTATGCAGAACCACCGAAATAACTTGCTTTCGTGATATATAATGCGAAAAAACACGTATTTTGGTGTTTTCAGCAGTCCACAGTGCATTTGATATCCAGAACAGGCGATATATTCGTTTTCGTGGGGTTTCCATATGAGGTGTGCATTTTCCACGATAATCTTGGTGATTCTTCTGTGAGAAGTATGCAGAATCACCGAAATCGGAGTTTTCGTGATATTTAATGCGAAAAAACACGTATTCTGGTGTTTTCAGCACTCCACAGTGCGTATGATATGCAGAACAGGCGATATCTTCGTTTTCGAGGGTTTTCCAACTGAGATATGCGTTTTCTACGATAATCTTGGTGATTCTTCCGTGAGAAGTATGCAGAACCACCGAAATAACTTGTTTTCGTGATATTTAATGCGAAAAAACACGTATTTTGGTGTTTTCAGCAGTCCACAGTGCGTATGATATCCAGAACAGGCGATATATTCGTTTTCGTGGGGTTTCCAACTGAGATGTGCATTTTCTACGATAACCTTGGTGATTCTTCCGTGAGAAGTATGCAGTATCACCGAAATCGGAGTTGTCGTGATATTTAATGCGAAAAAACACGTATTTTGGTGTTTTCAGCAGTCCACAGTGCCTATGATATCCAGAACAGGCGATATATTCGTTTTCGTGGGGTTTCCAAATGAGATATGCATTTTCTACGATAACCTTGGTGATTCTTCCGTGAGAAGTATGCAGTATCACCGAAATCGCAGTTTTCGTGATATTTAATTGCGAAAAAACACGTATTCATGTGTTTTCAGCACTCCACAGTGCGCATGATATGCAGAACCGGCGATATCTTCGTTTTCGTGTGGATTCCATCTGAGATATGCAGTTTCTACGAGAATCTTGGTGATTCTTCTGTGAGAAGTATGCAGAATCACCGAAATCACAGTTTTCGTGTTATTTAATGCGAAAAAACACGTATTCTGGTGTTTTCAGCACTCCACAGTGCGTATGATATGCAGAACAGGCGATATCTTCGTTTTCGAGGGTTTTCCAACTGAGATATGCGTTTTCTAAGATAACTTTGGTGATTCTTCCGTGAGAAGTATGCAGTATCACCGAAATCGCAGTTTTGGTGATATTTAATGCGCAAATACACGTATTCTGGTGTTTTCAGCACTTCACAGAGCGTATGATATCCAGAACAGGCGATATCTTTGTTTTCGTGTGGTTTCCAACTGAGATATGCAGTTTCTACGAGAATCTTGGTGATTCTTCAGTGAGAAGTATGCAGAATCACCGAAATCGCAGTTTTCGTGATATTTAATGAGAAAAAACACGTATTCTGGTGTTTTCAGCACTCCACAGTGCGCATGATATCCAGAACAGGCGATATCTTTGTTTTCGTGTGGTTTCCAACTGAGATATGCAGTTTCTACGACAATCTTTTTGATTCTTCTGTGAGAAGTATGCAGAACCACCGAAATAACTTGTTTTCGTGATGTTTGATGCGAAAAAACACGTATTTTGGTGTTTTCAGCAGTCCACAGTGCGTATGATATCCAGAACAGGCGATATATTCGTTTTCGTGGGGTTTCCAAATGAGATGTGCATTTTCTACGATAACCTTGGTGATTCTTCCGTGAGAAGTATGCAGAACCACCGAAATGACTTGTTTTCGTGATATTTAATGCGAAAAAACACGTATTTTGGTGTTTTCAGCAGTCCACAGTGCCTATGATATCCAGAACAGGCGATATATTCGTTTTCGTGGGGTTTCCAAATGAGATATGCATTTTCTACGATAACCTTGGTGATTCTTCCGTGAGAAGTATGCAGTATCACCGAAATCGGAGTTTTCGTGATATTTAATGCGAAAAAACACGTATTCATGTGTTTTCAGCACTCCACAGTGCGTATGATATGCAGAACAGGCGATATCTTCGTTTTCGAGGGTTTTCCAAGTGAGATATGCGTTTTCTACGATAATCTTGGTGATACTTGAGTGAGAAGTATGCAGAACCACCGAAATAACTTGCTTTCGTGATATATAATGCGAAAAAACACGTATTTTGGTGTTTTCAGCAGTCCACAGTGCATTTGATATCCAGAACAGGCGATATATTCGTTTTCGTGGGGTTTCCATATGAGGTGTGCATTTTCCACGATAATCTTGGTGATTCTTCTGTGAGAAGTATGCAGAATCACCGAAATCGGAGTTTTCGTGATATTTAATGCGAAAAAACACGTATTCTGGTGTTTTCAGCACTCCACAGTGCGTATGATATGCAGAACAGGCGATATCTTCGTTTTCGAGGGTTTTCCAACTGAGATATGCGTTTTCTACGATAATCTTGGTGATTCTTCCGTGAGAAGTATGCAGAACCACCGAAATAACTTGTTTTCGTGATATTTAATGCGAAAAAACACGTATTTTGGTGTTTTCAGCAGTCCACAGTGCGTATGATATCCAGAACAGGCGATATATTCGTTTTCGTGGGGTTTCCAACTGAGATGTGCATTTTCTACGATAACCTTGGTGATTCTTCCGTGAGAAGTATGCAGTATCACCGAAATCGGAGTTGTCGTGATATTTAATGCGAAAAAACACGTATTTTGGTGTTTTCAGCAGTCCACAGTGCGTATGATATCCAGAACAGGCGATATATTCGTTTTCGTGGGGTTTCCAAATGAGATGTGCATTTTCTAAGATAACTTTGGTGATTCTTCTGTGAGAAGTATGCAGAATCACCGAAATCACAGTTTTCGTGTTATTTAATGCGAAAAAACACGTATTCTGGTGTTTTCAGCACTCCACAGTGCGTATGATATGCAGAACAGGCGATATCTTCGTTTTCGAGGGTTTTCCAACTGAGATATGCGTTTTCTAAGATAACTTTGGTGATTCTTCCGTGAGAAGTATGCAGTATCACCGAAATCGCAGTTTTGGTGATATTTAATGCGCAAATACACGTATTCTGGTGTTTTCAGCACTTCACAGAGCGTATGATATCCAGAACAGGCGATATCTTTGTTTTCGTGTGGTTTCCAACTGAGATATGCAGTTTCTACGAGAATCTTGGTGATTCTTCAGTGAGAAGTATGCAGAATCACCGAAATCGCAGTTTTCGTGATATTTAATGAGAAAAAACACGTATTCTGGTGTTTTCAGCACTCCACAGTGCGCATGATATCCAGAACAGGCGATATCTTTGTTTTCGTGTGGTTTCCAACTGAGATATGCAGTTTCTACGACAATCTTTTTGATTCTTCTGTGAGAAGTATGCAGAACCACCGAAATAACTTGTTTTCGTGATGTTTGATGCGAAAAAACACGTATTTTGGTGTTTTCAGCAGTCCACAGTGCGTATGATATCCAGAACAGGCGATATATTCGTTTTCGTGGGGTTTCCAAATGAGATGTGCATTTTCTACGATAACCTTGGTGATTCTTCCGTGAGAAGTATGCAGTATTACCGAAATCGGAGTTTTCGTGATATTTAATGCGAAAAAACACGTATTCATGTGTTTTCAGCACTCCACAGTGCGCATGATATGCAGAACCGGCGATATCTTCGTTTTCGTGTGGATTCCATCTGAGATATGCAGTTTCTACGAGAATCTTGGTGATTCTTCTGTGAGAAGTATGCAGAATCACCGAAATTGGAGTTTTCGTGATATTTACTGCGAAAAAACACGTATTCTGGTGTTTTCAGCACTCCACAGTGCCTATGATATCCAGAACAGGCGATATATTCGTTTTCGTGGGGTTTCCAAATGAGATGTGCATTTTCTAAGATAACTTTGGTGATTCTTCCGTGAGAAGTATGCAGTATCACCGAAATCGCAGTTCTGGTGATATTTAATGCGCAAATACACGTATTCTGGTGTTTTCAGCACTTCACAGAGCGTATGATATCCAGAACAGGCGATATCTTTGTTTTCGTGTGGTTTCTAACTGAGATATGCAGTTTCTACGACAATCTTTTTGATTCTTCTGTGAGAAGTATGCAGAACCACCGAAATAACTTGTTTTCGTGATGTTTGATGCGAAAAAACACGTATTTTGGTGTTTTCAGCAGTCCACAGTGCGTATGATATCCAGAACAGGCGATATATTCGTTTTCGTGGGGTTTCCAAATGAGATGTGCATTTTCTAAGATAACTTTGGTGATTCTTCCGTGACAAGTATGCAGTATCACCGAAATCGCAGTTTTCGTGATATTTAATGCGAAAAAACACGTATTCTGGTGTTTTCAGAACTGCACAGTGCGTATGATATCCAGAACAGGCGATATATTCGTGTTCGTGGGGTTTCCAAATGAGATGTGCATTTTCTACGATAACCTTGGTGATTCTTCCGTGAGAAGTATGCAGTATCACCGAAATCGGAGTTTTCGTGATATTTAATGCGCAAAAACACGTATTCTGGTGTTTTCAGCACTCCACAGTGCGCATGATACGCAGAACAGGCGATATCTTCGTTTTCGAGGGGTATCCAACTGAGATATGCAGTTTCTACGAGAATCTTGGTGATTCTTCTTTGAGAAGTATGCAGAACCACCGAAATAACTTGTTTTCGTGCTACTTAACGCGAAAAAACACGTATTCTGGTGTTTTCAGCACTCCACAGTGCGTATGATATCATAACAGGCGATATATTCGTTTTCGTGGGGTTTCCAACTGAGATATGCAGTTTCTACGAGAATCTTGGTGATTCTTCAGTGAGAAGTATGCAGAATCACCGAAATCGCAGTTTTCGTGATATTTAATGAGAAAAAACACGTATTCTGGTGTTTTCAGCACTCCAAAGTGCGCATGATACGCAGAACAGGCGATATCTTCGTTTTCGAGGGGTTTCCAACTGAGATATGCATTTTCTACGATAACCTTGGTGATTCTTCCGTGAGAAGTATGCAGTATCACCGAAATCGCAGTTTTCGTGATATTTAATTGCGAAAAAACACCTATTCATGTGTTTTCAGCACTCCACAGTGCGCATGATATGCAGAACCGGCGATATCTTCGTTTTCGTGTGGATTCCATCTGAGATATGCAGTTTCTACGAGAATCTTGGTGATTCTTCTGTGAGAAGTATGCAGAATCACCGAAATCACAGTTTTCGTGTTATTTAATGCGAAAAAACACGTATTCTGGTGTTTTCAGCACTCCACAGTGCGTATGATATGCAGAACAGGCGATATCTTCGTTTTCGAGGGTTTTCCAACTGAGATATGCGTTTTCTACGATAATCTTGGTGATTCTTCCGTGAGAAGTATGCAGAACCACCGAAATAACTTGTTTTCGTGATATTTAATGCAAAAAACACGTATTTTGGTGTTTTCAGCAGTCCACAGTGCGTATGATATCCAGAACAGGCGATATATTCGTTTTCGTGGGTTTTCCAACTGAGATGTGCATTTTCTACGATAACCTTGGTGATTCTTCCGTGAGAAGTATGCAGTATCACCGAAATCGGAGTTTTCGTGATATTTAATGCGAAAAAACACGTATTCATGTGTTTTCAGCGCTCCACAGTGCGCATGATATGCAGAACCGGCGATATCTTCGTTTTCGTGTGGATTCCATCTGAGATATGCAGTTTCTACGAGAATCTTGGTGATTCTTCTGTGAGAAGTATGCAGAATCACCGAAATCGGAGTTTTCGTGATATTTAATGCGAAAAAACACGTATTCTGGTGTTTTCAGCACGCCACAGTGCCTATGATATCCAGAACAGGCGATATATTCGTTTTCGTGGGGTTTCCAAATGAGATGTGCATTTTCTAAGATAACATTGGTGATTCTTCCGTGAGAAGTATGCAGTATCACCGAAATCGCAGTTTTCGTGATATTTAATGCGCAAATACACGTATTCTGGTGTTTTCAGCACTTCACAGAGCGTATGATATCCAGAACAGGCGAGATCTTTGTTTTCGTGTGGTTTCCAACTGAGATATGCAGTTTCTACGACAATCTTTTTGATTCTTCTGTGAGAAGTATGCAGAACCACCGAAATAACTTGTTTTCGTGATATTTGATGCGAAAAAACACGTATTTTGGTGTTTTCAGCAGTCCACAGTGCGTATGATATCCAGAACAGGCGATATATTCTTTTTCGTGGGGTTTCCAAATGAGATGTGCATTTTCTAAGATAACTTTGGTGATTCTTCCGTGACAAGTATGCAGTATCACCGAAATCGGAGTTCTCGTGATATTTAATGCGAAAATACACGTATTCATGTGTTTTCAGCACTCCACAGTGCGCATGATATGCAGAACCGGCGATATCTTCGTTTTCGTGTGGATTCCATCTGAGATATGCAGTTTCTACGAGAATCTTGGTGATTCTTCTGTGAGAAGTATGCAGAATCACCGAAATTGCAGTTTTCGTGTTATTTAATGCGAAAAAACACGTATTCTGGTGTTTTCAGCACTCCACAGTGCGTATGATATGCAGAACAGGCGATATCTTCGTTTTCGAGGGTTTTCCAACTGAGATATGCGTTTTCTACGATAATCTTGGTGATTCTTCCGTGAGAAGTATGCAGAACCACCGAAATAACTTGTTTTCGTGACATTTAATGCGAAAAAACACGTATTTTGGTGTTTTCAGCAGTCCACAGTGCCTCTGATATCCAGAACAGGCGATATATTCGTTTTCGTGGGGTTTCCAAATGAGATATGCATTTTCTACGATAACCTTGGTGATTCTTCCGTGAGAAGTATGCAGTATCACCGAAATCGCAGTTTTCGTGATATTTAATTGCGAAAAAACACGTATTCATGTGTTTTCAGCACTCCACAGTGCGCATGATATGCAGAACCGGCGATATCTTCGTTTTCGTGTGGATTCCATCTGAGATATGCAGTTTCTACGAGAATCTTGGTGATTCTTCTGTGAGAAGTATGCAGAATCACCGTAATCGCAGTTTTCGTGTTATTTAATGCGAAAAAACACGTATACTGGTGTTTTCAGCACTCCACAGTGCGCATGATATGCAGAACAGGCGATAGCTTCGTTTTCGAGGGTTTTCCAACTGAGATATGCGTTTTCTACGATAATCTTGGAGATTCTTCCGTGAGAAGTATGCAGAACCACCGAAATAACTTGTTTTCGTGATATTTAATGCGAAAAAACACGTATTTTGGTGTTTTCAGCAGTCCACAGTGCGTATGATATCCAGAACAGGCGATATATTCGTTTTCGTGTGGATTCCATCTGAGATATGTAGTTTCTACGAGAATCTTGGTGATTCTTCTGTGAGAAGTATGCAGAATCACCGAAATCGCAGTTTTCGTGTTATTTAATGCGAAAAAACACGTATTCTGGTGTTTTCAGCACTCCACAGTGCGTATGATATGCAGATCAGGCGATATCTTCGTTTTCGAGGGTTTTCCAACTGAGATATGCGTTTTCTACGATAATCTTGGTGATTCTTCCGTGACAAGTATGCAGAACCACCGAAATAACTTGTTTTCGTGATATTTCATGCGAAAAAACACGTATTGTGGTGTTTTCAGCAGTCCGCAGTGCGTATGATATCCAGAACAGGGGATATATTCGTTTTCGTGGGGTTTCCAACTGAGATGTGCATTTTCTACGATAACCTTGGTGATTCTTCCGTGAGAAGTATGCAGTATCACCGAAATCGGAGTTTTCGTGATATTTAATTCGAAAAAACACGTATTCTGGTGTTTTCAGAACACCACAGTGTGTATGATATGCAGAACCGGCGATATCTTCGTTTTCGTGTGGATTCCATCTGAGATATGCAGTTTCTACGATAACCTTGGTGATTCTTCCGTGAGAAGTATGCAGTATCACCGAAATCGGAGTTCTCGTGATATTTAATGCGAAAATACACGTATTCATGTGTTTTCAGCACTCCACAGTGCGCATGATATGCAGAACCGGCGATATCTTCGTTTTCGTGTGGATTCCATCTGAGATATGCAGTTTCTACGAGAATCTTGGTGATTCTTCTGTGAGAAGTATGCAGAATCACCGAAATTGCAGTTTTCGTGTTATTTAATTGCGAAAAAACACGTATTCTGGTGTTTTCAGCACTCCGCAGTGCGTATGATATGCAGAACAGGCGATATCTTCGTTTTCGAGGGTTTTCCAACTGAGATATGCGTTTTCTACGATAATCTTGGTGATTCTTCCGTGACAAGTATGCAGAACCACCGAAATAACTTGTTTTCGTGATATTTCATGCGAAAAAACACGTATTTTGGTGTTTTCAGCAGTCCGCAGTGCGTATGATATCCAGAACAGGGGATATATTCGTTTTCGTGGGGTTTCCAACTGAGATGTGCATTTTCTACGATAACCTTGGTGATTCTTCCGTGAGAAGTATGCAGTATCACCGAAATCGGAGTTTTCGTGATATTTAATGCGAAAAAACACGTATTCTGGTGTTTTCAGAACGCCACAGTGTGTATGATATGCAGAACCGGCGATATCTTCGTTTTCGTGTGGATTCCATCTGAGATATGCAGTTTCTACGATAACCTTGGTGATTCTTCCGTGAGAAGTATGCAGTATCACCGAAATCGGAGTTCTCGTGATATTTAATGCGAAAATACACGTATTCATGTGTTTTCAGCACTCCACAGTGCGCATGATATGCAGAACCGGCGATATCTTCGTTTTCGTGTGGATTCCATCTGAGATATGCAGTTTCTACGAGAATCTTGGTGATTCTTCTGTGAGAAGTATGCAGAATCACCGAAATTGCAGTTTTCGTGTTATTTAATGCGAAAAAACACGTATTCTGGTGTTTTCAGCACTCCACAGTGCGTATGATATGCAGATCAGGCGATATCTTCGTTTTCGAGGGTTTTCCAACTGAGATATGCGTTTTCTACGATAATCTTGGTGATTCTTCCGTGAGAAGTATGCAGAACCACCGAAATAACTTGTGTTCGTGACATTTAATGCGAAAAAACACGTATTTTGGTGTTTTCAGCACTCCACAGTGCGCATGATATGCAGAACCGGCGATATCTTCGTTTTCGTGTGGATTCCATCTGAGATATGCAGTTTCTACGAGAATCTTGGTGATTCTTCTGTGAGAAGTATGCAGAATCACCGAAATTGCAGTTTTCGTGTTATTTAATGCGAAAAAACACGTATTCTGGTGTTTTCAGCACTCCACAGTGCGTATGATATGCAGAACAGGCGATATCTTCGTTTTCGAGGGTTTTCCAACTGAGATATGCGTTTTCTACGATAATCTTGGTGATTCTTCCGTGAGAAGTATGCAGAACCACCGAAATAACTTGTTTTCGTGACATTTAATGCGAAAAAACACGTATTTTGGTGTTTTCAGCAGTCCACAGTGCCTATGATATCCAGAACAGCCGATATATTCGTTTTCGTGGGGTTTCCAAATGAGATATGCATTTTCTACGATAACCTTGGTGATTCTTCCGTGAGAAGTATGCAGTATCACCGAAATCGCAGTTTTCGTGATATTTAATTGCGAAAAAACACGTATTCATGTGTTTTCAGCACTCCACAGTGCGCATGATATGCAGAACCGGCGATATCTTCGTTTTCGTGTGGATTCCATCTGAGATATGCAGTTTCTACGAGAATCTTGGTGATTCTTCTGTGAGAAGTATGCAGAATCACCGAAATCGCAGTTTTCGTGTTATTTAATGCGAAAAAACACGTATACTGGTGTTTTCAGCACTCCACAGTGCGCATGATATGCAGAACAGGCGATATCTTCGTTTTCGATGGTTTTCGAACTGAGATATACGTTTTCTACGATAATCTTGGAGATTCTTCCGTGAGAAGTATGCAGAACCACCGAAATAACTTGTTTTCGTGATATTTAATGCGAAAAAACACGTATTTTGGTGTTTTCAGCAGTCCACAGTGCGTATGATATCCAGAACAGGCGATATATTCGTTTTCGTGTGGATTCCATCTGAGATATGTAGTTTCTACGAGAATCTTGGTGATTCTTCTGTGAGAAGTATGCAGAATCACCGAAATCGCAGTTTTCGTGTTATTTAATGCGAAAAAACACGTATTCTGGTGTTTTCAGCACTCCACAGTGCGTATGATATGCAGATCAGGCGATATCTTCGTTTTCGAGGGTTTTCCAAATGAGATATGCGTTTTCTACGATAATCTTGGTGATTCTTCCGTGACAAGTATGCAGAACCACCGAAATAACTTGTTTTCGTGATATTTCATGCGAAAAAACACGTATTTTGGTGTTTTCAGCAGTCCGCAGTGCGTATGATATCCAGAACAGGGGATATATTCGTTTTCGTGGGGTTTCCAACTGAGATGTGCATTTTCTACGATAACCTTGGTGATTCTTCCGTGAGAAGTATGCAGTATCACCGAAATCGGAGTTTTCGTGATATTTAATGCGAAAAAACACGTATTCTGGTGTTTTCAGAACGCCACAGTGTGTATGATATGCAGAACCGGCGATATCTTCGTTTTCGTGTGGATTCCATCTGAGATATGCAGTTTCTACGATAACCTTGGTGATTCTTCCGTGAGAAGTATGCAGTATCACCGAAATCGGAGTTCTCGTGATATTTAATGCGAAAAAACACGTATTCATGTGTTTTCAGCACTCCACAGTGCGCATGATATGCAGAACCGGCGATATCTTCGTTTTCGTGTGGATTCCATCTGAGATATGCAGTTTCTACGACAATCTTTTTGATTCTTCTGTGAGAAGTATGCAGAACCACCGAAATAACTTGTTTTCGTGATATTTGATGCGAAAAAACACGTATTCATGTGTTTTCAGCACTCCACAGTGCGCATGATATGCAGAACCGGCGATATCTTCGTTTTCGTGTGGGTTCCATCTGAGATATGCATTTTCTAAGATAACATTGGTGATTCTTCCGTGAGAAGTATGCAGTATCACCGAAATCGCAGTTTTCGTGATATTTAATGCGCAAATACACGTATTCTGGTGTTTTCAGCACTTCACAGAGCGTATGATATCCAGAACAGGCGATATCTTTGTTTTCGTGTGGTTTCCAACTGAGATATGCAGTTTCTACGACAATCTTTTTGATTCTTCTGTGAGAAGTATGCAGAACCACCGAAATAACTTGTTTTCGTGATATTTGATGCGAAAAAACACGTATTTTGGTGTTTTCAGCAGTCCACAGTGCGTATGATATCCAGAACAGGCGATATATTCTTTTTCGTGGGGTTTCCAAATGAGATGTGCATTTTCTAAGATAACTTTGGTGATTCTTCCGTGACAAGTATGCAGTATCACCGAAATCGGAGTTCTCGTGATATTTAATGCGAAAATACACGTATTCATGTGTTTTCAGCACTCCACAGTGCGCATGATATGCAGAACCGGCGATATCTTCGTTTTCGTGTGGATTCCATCTGAGATATGCAGTTTCTACGAGAATCTTGGTGATTCTTCTGTGAGAAGTATGCAGAATCACCGAAATTGCAGTTTTCGTGTTATTTAATGCGAAAAAACACGTATTCTGGTGTTTTCAGCACTCCACAGTGCGTATGATATGCAGAACAGGCGATATCGTCGTTTTCGAGGGTTTTCCAACTGAGATATGCGTTTTCTACGATAATCTTGGTGATTCTTCCGTGAGAAGTATGCAGAACCACCGAAATAACTTGTTTTCGTGACATTTAATGCGAAAAAACACGTATTTTGGTGTTTTCAGCAGTCCACAGTGCCTCTGATATCCAGAACAGGCGATATATTCGTTTTCGTGGGGTTTCCAAATGAGATATGCATTTTCTACGATAACCTTGGTGATTCTTCCGTGAGAAGTATGCAGTATCACCGAAATCGCAGTTTTCGTGATATTTAATTGCGAAAATACACGTATTCATGTGTTTTCAGCACTCCACAGTGCGCATGATATGCAGAACCGGCGATATCTTCGTTTTCGTGTCGATTCCATCTGAGATATGCAGTTTCTACGAGAATCTTGGTGATTCTTCTGTGAGAAGTATGCAGAATCACCGTAATCGCAGTTTTCGTGTTATTTAATGCGAAAAAACACGTATACTGGTGTTTTCAGCACTCCACAGTGCGCATGATATGCAGAACAGGCGATATCTTCGTTTTCGAGGGTTTTCCAACTGAGATATGCGTTTTCTACGATAATCTTGGAGATTCTTCCGTGAGAAGTATGCAGAACCACCGAAATAACTTGTTTTCGTGATATTTAATGCGAAAAAACACGTATTTTGGTGTTTTCAGCAGTCCACAGTGCGTATGATATCCAGAACAGGCGATATATTCGTTTTCGTGTGGATTCCATCTGAGATATGTAGTTTCTACGAGAATCTTGGTGATTCTTCTGTGAGAAGTATGCAGAATCACCGAAATCGCAGTTTTCGTGTTATTTAATGCGAAAAAACACGTATTCTGGTGTTTTCAGCACTCCACAGTGCGTATGATATGCAGATCAGGCGATATCTTCGTTTTCGAGGGTTTTCCAACTGAGATATGCGTTTTCTACGATAATCTTGGTGATTCTTCCGTGACAAGTATGCAGAACCACCGAAATAACTTGTTTTCGTGATATTTCATGCGAAAAAACACGTATTTTGGTGTTTTCAGCAGTCCGCAGTGCGTATGATATCCAGAACAGGGGATATATTCGTTTTCGTGGGGTTTCCAACTGAGATGTGCATTTTCTACGATAACCTTGGTGATTCTTCCGTGAGAAGTATGCAGTATCACCGAAATCGGAGTTTTCGTGATATTTAATTCGAAAAAACACGTATTCTGGTGTTTTCAGAACGCCACAGTGTGTATGATATGCAGAACCGGCGATATCTTCGTTTTCGTGTGGATTCCATCTGAGATATGCAGTTTCTACGATAACCTTGGTGATTCTTCCGTGAGAAGTATGCAGTATCACCGAAATCGGAGTTCTCGTGATATTTAATGCGAAAATACACGTATTCATGTGTTTTCAGCACTCCACAGTGCGCATGATATGCAGAACCGGCGATATCTTCGTTTTCGTGTGGATTCCATCTGAGATATGCAGTTTCTACGAGAATCTTGGTGATTCTTCTGTGAGAAGTATGCAGAATCACCGAAATTGCAGTTTTCGTGTTATTTAATTGCGAAAAAACACGTATTCTGGTGTTTTCAGCACTCCACAGTGCGTATGATATGCAGAACAGGCGATATCTTCGTTTTCGAGGGTTTTCCAACTGAGATATGCGTTTTCTACGATAATCTTGGTGATTCTTCCGTGACAAGTATGCAGAACCACCGAAATAACTTGTTTTCGTGATATTTCATGCGAAAAAACACGTATTTTGGTGTTTTCAGCAGTCCGCAGTGCGTATGATATCCAGAACAGGGGATATATTCGTTTTCGTGGGGTTTCCAACTGAGATGTGCATTTTCTACGATAACCTTGGTGATTCTTCCGTGAGAAGTATGCAGTATCACCGAAATCGGAGTTTTCGTGATATTTAATGCGAAAAAACACGTATTCTGGTGTTTTCAGAACGCCACAGTGTGTATGATATGCAGAACCGGCGATATCTTCGTTTTCGTGTGGATTCCATCTGAGATATGCAGTTTCCACGATAACCTTGGTGATTCTTCCGTGAGAAGTATGCAGTATCACCGAAATCGGGGTTCTCGTGATATTTAATGCGAAAATACACGTATTCATGTGTTTCAGCACTCCACAGTGCGCATGATATGCAGAACCGGCGATATCTTCGTTTTCGTGTGGATTCCATCTGAGATATGCAGTTTCTACGAGAATCTTGGTGATTCTTCTGTGAGAAGTATGCAGAATCACCGAAATTGCAGTTTTCGTGTTATTTAATGCGAAAAAACACGTATTCTGGTGTTTTCAGCACTCCACAGTGCGTATGATATGCAGAACAGGCGATATCTTCGTTTTCGAGGGTTTTCCAACTGAGATATGCGTTTTCTACGATAATCTTGGTGATTCTTCCGTGAGAAGTATGCAGAACCACCGAAATAACTTGTTTTCGTGACATTTAATGCGAAAAAACACGTATTTTGGTGTTTTCAGCACTCCACAGTGCGCATGATATGCAGAACCGGCGATATCTTCGTTTTCGTGTGGATTCCATCTGAGATATGCAGTTTCTACGAGAATCTTGGTGATTCTTCTGTGAGAAGTATGCAGAATCACCGAAATTGCAGTTTTCGTGTTATTTAATGCGAAAAAACACGTATTCTGGTGTTTTCAGCACTCCACAGTGCGTATGATATGCAGAACAGGCGATATCTTCGTTTTCGAGGGTTTTCCAACTGAGATATGCGTTTTCTACGATAATCTTGGTGATTCTTCCGTGAGAAGTATGCAGAACCACCGAAATAACTTGTTTTCGTGACATTTAATGCGAAAAAACACGTATTTTGGTGTTTTCAGCAGTCCACAGTGCCTATGATATCCAGAACAGGCGATATATTCGTTTTCGTGGGGTTTCCAAATGAGATATGCATTTTCTACGATAACCTTGGTGATTCTTCCGTGAGAAGTATGCAGTATCACCGAAATCGCAGTTTTCGTGATATTTAATTGCGAAAAAACACGTATTCATGTGTTTTCAGCACTCCACAGTGCGCATGATATGCAGAACCGGCGATATCTTCGTTTTCGTGTGGATTCCATCTGAGATATGCAGTTTCTACGAGAATCTTGGTGATTCTTCTGTGAGAAGTATGCAGAATCACCGAAATCGCAGTTTTCGTGTTATTTAATGCGAAAAAACACGTATACTGGTGTTTTCAGCACTCCACAGTGCGCATGATATGCAGAACAGGCGATATCTTCGTTTTCGAGGGTTTTCGAACTGAGATATACGTTTTCTACGATAATCTTGGAGATTCTTCCGTGAGAAGTATGCAGAACCACCGAAATAACTTGTTTTCGTGATATTTAATGCGAAAGAACACGTATTTTGGTGTTTTCAGCAGTCCACAGTGCGTATGATATCCAGAACAGGCGATATATTCGTTTTCGTGTGGATTCCATCTGAGATATGTAGTTTCTACGAGAATCTTGGTGATTCTTCTGTGAGAAGTATGCAGAATCACCGAAATCGCAGTTTTCGTGTTATTTAATGCGAAAAAACACGTATTCTGGTGTTTTCAGCACTCCACAGTGCGTATGATATGCAGATCAGGCGATATCTTCGTTTTCGAGGGTTTTCCAAATGAGATATGCGTTTTCTACGATAATCTTGGTGATTCTTCCGTGACAAGTATGCAGAACCACCGAAATAACTTGTTTTCGTGATATTTCATGCGAAAAAACACGTATTTTGGTGTTTTCAGCAGTCCGCAGTGCGTATGATATCCAGAACAGGGGATATATTCGTTTTCGTGGGGTTTCCAACTGAGATGTGCATTTTCTACGATAACCTTGGTGATTCTTCCGTGAGAAGTATGCAGTATCACCGAAATCGGAGTTTTCGTGATATTTAATGCGAAAAAACACGTATTCTGGTGTTTTCAGAACGCCACAGTGTGTATGATATGCAGAACCGGCGATATCTTCGTTTTCGTGTGGATTCCATCTGAGATATGCAGTTTCTACGATAACCTTGGTGATTCTTCCGTGAGAAGTATGCAGTATCACCGAAATCGGAGTTCTCGTGATATTTAATGCGAAAATACACGTATTCATGTGTTTTCAGCACTCCACAGTGCGCATGATATGCAGAACCGGCGATATCTTCGTTTTCGTGTGGATTCCATCTGAGATATGCAGTTTCTACGAGAATCTTGGTGATTCTTCTGTGAGAAGTATGCAGAATCACCGAAATTGCAGTTTTCGTGTTATTTAATGCGAAAAAACACGTATTCTGGTGTTTTCAGCACTCCACAGTGCGTATGATATGCAGAACAGGCGATATCTTCGTTTTCGAGGGTTTTCCAACTGAGATATGCGTTTTCTACGATAATCTTGGTGATTCTTCCGTGAGAAGTATGCAGAACCACCGAAATAACTTGTTTTCGTGACATTTAATGCGAAAAAACACGTATTTTGGTGTTTTCAGCAGTCCACAGTGCCTATGATATCCAGAACAGGCGATATATTCGTTTTCGTGGGGTTTCCAAATGAGATATGCATTTTCTACGATAACCTTGGTGATTCTTCCGTGAGAAGTATGCAGTATCACCGAAATCGCAGTTTTCGTGATATTTAATTGCGAAAAAACACGTATTCATGTGTTTTCAGCACTCCACAGTGCGCATGATATGCAGAACCGGCGATATCTTCGTTTTCGTGTGGATTCCATCTGAGATATGCAGTTTCTACGAGAATCTTGGTGATTCTTCTGTGAGAAGTATGCAGAATCACCGAAATCGCAGTTTTCGTGTTATTTAATGCGAAAAAACACGTATACTGGTGTTTTCAGCACTCCACAGTGCGCATGATATGCAGAACAGGCGATATCTTCGTTTTCGAGGGTTTTCGAACTGAGATATACGTTTTCTACGATAATCTTGGAGATTCTTCCGTGAGAAGTATGCAGAACCACCGAAATAACTTGTTTTCGTGATATTTAATGCGAAAAAACACGTATTTTGGTGTTTTCAGCAGTCCACAGTGCGTATGATATCCAGAACAGGCGATATATTCGTTTTCGTGTGGATTCCATCTGAGATATGTAGTTTCTACGAGAATCTTGGTGATTCTTCTGTGAGAAGTATGCAGAATCACCGAAATCGCAGGTTTCGTGTTATTTAATGCGAAAAAACACGTATTCTGGTGTTTTCAGCACTCCACAGTGCGTATGATATGCAGATCAGGCGATATCTTCGTTTTCGAGGGTTTTCCAAATGAGATATGCGTTTTCTACGATAATCTTGGTGATTCTTCCGTGACAAGTATGCAGAACCACCGAAATAACTTGTTTTCGTGATATTTCATGCGAAAAAACACGTATTTTGGTGTTTTCAGCAGTCCGCAGTGCGTATGATATCCAGAACAGGGGATATATTCGTTTTCGTGGGGTTTCCAACTGAGATGTGCATTTTCTACGATAACCTTGGTGATTCTTCCGTGAGAAGTATGCAGTATCACCGAAATCGGAGTTTTCGTGATATTTAATGCGAAAAAACACGTATTCTGGTGTTTTCAGAACGCCACAGTGTGTATGATATGCAGAACCGGCGATATCTTCGTTTTCGTGTGGATTCCATCTGAGATATGCAGTTTCTACGATAACCTTGGTGATTCTTCCGTGAGAAGTATGCAGTATCACCGAAATCGGAGTTCTCGTGATATTTAATGCGAAAATACACGTATTCATGTGTTTTCAGCACTCCACAGTGCGCATGATATGCAGAACCGGCGATATCTTCGTTTTCGTGTGGATTCCATCTGAGATATGCAGTTTCTACGAGAATCTTGGTGATTCTTCTGTGAGAAGTATGCAGAATCACCGAAATTGCAGTTTTCGTGTTATTTAATGCGAAAAAACACGTATTCTGGTGTTTTCAGCACTCCACAGTGCGTATGATATGCAGAACAGGCGATATCTTCGTTTTCGAGGGTTTTCCAACTGAGATATGCGTTTTCTACGATAATCTTGGAGATTCTTCCGTGAGAAGTATGCAGTATCACCGAAATCGGAGTTTTCGTGATATTTAATGCGAAAAAACACGTATTCATGTGTTTTCAGCACTCCACAGTGCGCATGATATGCAGAACCGGCGATATCTTCGTTTTCGTGTGGATTCCATCTGAGATATGCAGTTTCTACGAGAATCTTGGTGATTCTTCTGTGAGAAGTATGCAGAATCACCGAAATCGCAGTTTTCGTGTTATTTAATGCGAAAAAACACGAATACTGGTGTTTTCAGCACTCCACAGTGCGCATGATATGCAGAACAGGCGATATCTTCGTTTTCGAGGGTTTTCCAACTGAGATATGCGTTTTCTACGATAATCTTGGAGATTCTTCCGTGAGAAGTATGCAGAACCACCGAAATAACTTGTTTTCGTGATATTTCATGCGAAAAAACACGTATTTTGGTGTTTTCAGCAGTCCGCAGTGCGTATGATATCCAGAACAGGGGATATATTCGTTTTCGTGGGGTTTCCAACTGAGATGTGCATTTTCTACGATAACCTTGGTGATTCTTCCGTGAGAAGTATGCAGTATCACCGAAATCGGAGTTTTCGTGATATTTAATGCGAAAAAACACGTATTCTGGTGTTTTCAGAACGCCACAGTGTGTATGATATGCAGAACCGGCGATATCTTCGTTTTCGTGTGGATTCCATCTGAGATATGCAGTTTCTACGATAACCTTGGTGATTCTTCCGTGAGAAGTATGCAGTATCACCGAAATCGGAGTTCTCGTGATATTTAATGCGAAAATACACGTATTCATGTGTTTTCAGCACTCCACAGTGCGCATGATATGCAGAACCGGCGATATCTTCGTTTTCGTGTGGATTCCATCTGAGATATGCAGTTTCTACGAGAATCTTGGTGATTCTTCTGTGAGAAGTATGCAGAATCACCGAAATTGCAGTTTTCGTGTTATTTAATGCGAAAAAACACGTATTCTGGTGTTTTCAGCACTCCACAGTGCGTATGATATGCAGAACAGGCGATATCTTCGTTTTCGAGGGTTTTCCAACTGAGATATGCGTTTTCTACGATAATCTTGGAGATTCTTCCGTGAGAAGTATGCAGTATCACCGAAATCGGAGTTTTCGTGATATTTAATGCGAAAAAACACGTATTCATGTGTTTTCAGCACTCCACAGTGCGCATGATATGCAGAACCGGCGATATCTTCGTTTTCGTGTGGATTCCATCTGAGATATGCAGTTTCTACGAGAATCTTGGTGATTCTTCTGTGAGAAGTATGCAGAATCACCGAAATCGCAGTTTTCGTGTTATTTAATGCGAAAAAACACGAATACTGGTGTTTTCAGCACTCCACAGTGCGCATGATATGCAGAACAGGCGATATCTTCGTTTTCGAGGGTTTTCCAACTGAGATATGCGTTTTCTACGATAATCTTGGAGATTCTTCCGTGAGAAGTATGCAGAACCACCGAAATAACTTGTTTTCGTGATATTTAATGCGAAAAAACACGTATTTTGGTGTTTTCAGCAGTCCACAGTGCGTATGATATCCAGAACAGGCGATATATTCGTTTTCGTGTGGATTCCATCTGAGATATGTAGTTTCTACGAGAATCTTGGTGATTCTTCTGTGAGAAGTATGCAGAATCACCGAAATCGCAGTTTTCGTGTCATTTAATGCGAAAAAACACGTATTCTGGTGTTTTCAGCACTCCACAGTGCGTATGATATGCTGATCAGGCGATATCTTCGTTTTCGAGGGTTTTCCAAATGAGATATGCGTTTTCTACGATAATCTTGGTGATTCTTCCGTGACAAGTATGCAGAACCACCGAAATAACTTGTTTTCGTGATATTTCATGCGAAAAAACACGTATTTTGGTGTTTTCAGCAGTCCACAGTGCGTATGATATCCAGAACAGGGGATATATTCGTTTTCGTGGGGTTTCCAACTGAGATGTGCATTTTCTACGATAACCTTGGTGATTCTTCCGTGAGAAGTATGCAGTATCACCGAAATCGGAGTTTTCGTGATATTTAATGCGAAAAAACACGTATTCTGGTGTTTTCAGAACGCCACAGTGTGTATGATATGCAGAACCGGCGATATCTTCGTTTTCGTGTGGATTCCATCTGAGATATGCAGTTTCTACGATAACCTTGGTGATTCTTCCGTGAGAAGTATGCAGTATCACCGAAATCGGAGTTTTCGTGATATTTAATGCGAAAAAACACGTATTCATGTGTTTTCAGCACTCCACAGTTCGCATGATATGCAGAACCGGCGATATCTTCGGTTTCGTGTGGATTCCATCTGAGATATGCAGTTTCTACGAGAATCTTGGTGATTCTTCTGTGAGAAGTATGCAGAATCACCGAAATCGCAGTTTTCGTGTTATTTAATGCGAAAAAACACGTATTTTGGTGTTTTCAGCAGTCCACAGTGCGTATGATATCCAGAACAGGCGATATATTCGTTTTCGTGTGGATTCCATCTGAGATATGCAGTTTCTACGAGAATCTTGGTGATTCTTCTGTGAGAAGTATGCAGTATCACCGAAATCGCAGTTTTCGTGATATTTAATTGCGAAAAAACACGTATTCATGTGTTTTCAGCACTCCACAGTGCGCATGATATGCAGAACCGGCGATATCTTCGTTTTCGTGTGGATTCCATCTGAGATATGCAGTTTCTACGAGAATCTTGGTGATTCTTCTGTGAGAAGTATGCAGAATCACCGAAATCGCAGTTTTCGTGTTATTTAATGCGAAAAAACACGTATACTGGTGTTTTCAGCACTCCACAGTGCGCATGATATGCAGAACAGGCGATATCTTCGTTTTCGAGGGTTTTCCAACTGAGATATGCGTTTTCTACGATAATCTTGGAGATTCTTCCGTGAGAAGTATGCAGAACCACCGAAATAACTTGTTTTCGTGATATTTAATGCGAAAAAACACGTATTTTGGTGTTTTCAGCAGTCCACAGTGCGTATGATATCCAGAACAGGCGATATATTCGTTTTCGTGTGGATTCCATCTGAGATATGTAGTTTCTACGAGAATCTTGGTGATTCTTCTGTGAGAAGTATGCAGAATCACCGAAATCGCAGTTTTCGTGTTATTTAATGCGAAAAAACACGTATTCTGGTGTTTTCAGCACTCCACAGTGCGTATGATATGCAGATCAGGCGATATCTTCGTTTTCGAGTGTTTTCCAAATGAGATATGCGTTTTCTACGATAATCTTGGTGATTCTTCCGTGACAAGTATGCAGAACCACCGAAATAACTTGTTTTCGTGATATTTCATGCGAAAAAACACGTATTTTGGTGTTTTCAGCAGTCCACAGTGCGTATGATATCCAGAACAGGGGATATATTCGTTTTCGTGGGGTTTCCAACTGAGATGTGCATTTTCTACGATAACCTTGGTGATTCTTCCGTGAGAAGTATGCAGTATCACCGAAATCGGAGTTTTCGTGATATTTAATGCGAAAAAACACGTATTCTGGTGTTTTCAGAACGCCACAGTGTGTATGATATGCAGAACCGGCGATATCTTCGTTTTCGTGTGGATTCCATCTGAGATATGCAGTTTCTACGATAACCTTGGTGATTCTTCCGTGAGAAGTATGCAGTATCACCGAAATCGGAGTTTTCGTGATATTTAATGCGAAAAAACACGTATTCATGTGTTTTCAGCACTCCACAGTGCGCATGATATGCAGAACCGGCGATATCTTCGGTTTCGTGTGGATTCCATCTGAGATATGCAGTTTCTACGAGAATCTTGGTGATTCTTCTGTGAGAAGTATGCAGAATCACCGAAATCGCAGTTTTCGTGTTATTTAATGCGAAAAAAGACGTATTCTGATGTTTTCAGCACTCCACGGTGCATATGATACGCACAACAAGCGATATCTTCGTTTTCGAGCGTTTTCCACCTGAGATATGCGTTTTCTACGATAATCTTGGTGATTCTTCCGTGAGAAGTATGCAGAACCACCGGAATAACCTGTTTTCGTGATATTTAATGCGAAAAAACACGTACTTTGGTGTTTTCAGCAGTCCACAGTGCGTATGATATCCAGAACAGGGGATATATTCTTTTTCGTGGGGTTTCCAACTGAGATGTGCATTTTCTACGATAACCTTGGTGATTCTTCCGTGAGAAGTATGCAGTATCACCGAAATCGGAGTTTTCGTGATATTTAATGCGAAAAAACACGTATTCTGGTGTTTTCAGAACGCCACAGTGTGTATGATATGCAGAACCGGCGATATCTTCGTTTTCGTGTGGATTCCATCTGAGATATGCAGTTTCTACGAGAATCTTGGTGATTCTTCTGTGAGAAGTATGCAGAATCACCGAAATCGCAGTTTTCGTGTTATTTAATGCGAAAAAACACGTATTCTGGTGTTTTCTGCACTCCACAGTGCGTATGATATGCAGAACAGGCGATATCTTCGTTTTCGAGGGTTTTCCAAATGAGATATGCGTTTTCTACGATAATCTTGGTGATTCTTCCGTGACAAGTATGCAGAACCACCGAAATAACTTGTTTTCGTGATATTTCATGCGAAAAAACACGTATTTTGGTATTTTCAGCAGACCACAGTGCCTATGATATCCAGAACATGCGATATATTCGTTTTCGTGGTGTTTCCAAATGAGATGTGCATTTTCTACGATAATCTTGGTGATTCTTCTGTGAGAAGTATGCAGAGTCACCGAAATCGCAGTTTTCGTGTTATTTAATGCTAGAAAACACGTATTCTGGTGTTTTCAGCACTCCACAGTGCGTATGATATGCAGAACAGGCGATATCTTCGTTTTCGAGGGTTTTCCAACTGAGATATGCGTTTTCTACGATAATCTTGGTGATTCTTCCGTGAGAAGTATGCAGAACCACCGAAATAACTTGTTTTCGTGATATTTAATGCGAAACAACACGTATTTTGGTGTTTTCAGCAGTCCACAGTGCGTATGATATCCCGAACAGGCGATATCTTTGTTTTCGTGTGGTTTCCAACTGAGATGTGCAGTTTCTACGACAATCTTTTTGATTCTTCTGTGAGAAGTATGCAGAACCACCGAAATAACTTGTTTTCGTGATATTTAATGCGCAAAAACACGTATTTTGGTGTTTTCAGCAGTCCACAGTGCGCATGATATCCAGAACAGGCGATATCTTTGTTTTCGTGTGGTTTCCAACTGAGATGTGCAGTTTCTACGACAATCTTTTTGATTCTTCTGTGAGAAGTATGCAGAACCACCGAAATAACTTGTTTTCGTGATATTTAATGCGCAAAAACACGTATTTTGGTGTTTTCAGCAGTCCACAGTGCGCACGATATGCCGAACCGGCGATATCTTCGTTTTCGTGTGGATTCTATCTGAGATATGCAGTTTCTACGATAACCTTGGTGATTCTTCCGCGAGAAGTATGCAGTATCACCGAAATCGCAGTTTTCGTGATATTTAATGCGAAAAAACACGTATTCTGGTATTTTCAGAACGCCACAGTGCGTATGATATGCAGAACCGGCGATATTTTCGTTTTCGTGTGGATTCTATCTGAGATATGCAGTTTCTACGAGAATCTTGGTGATTCTTCTGTGAGAAGTATGCAGAACCACCGAAATAACTTGTTTTCGTGATATTTAATGCGCAAAAACACGTATTTTGGTGATTTCAGCAGTCCACAGTGCGTATGATATCCAGAACAGGCGATATATTCGTTTTCGTGGGGTTTCCAAATGAGATGTGCATTTTCTACGATAATCTTGGTGATTCTTCTGTGAGAAGTATGCAGAATCACCGACATCGCAGTTTCCGTGTTATTTAATGCGAGAAAACACGTATTCTGGTGTTTTCAGCACTTCACAGAGCGTATGATATCCAGAACAGGCGATATCTTTGTTTTCGTGTGGTTTCCAACTGAGATATGCAGTTTCTACGACAATCTTTTTGATTCTTCTGTGAGAAGTATGCAGAACCCACGAAATAACTTGTTTTCGTGATATTTAATGCGAAAAAACACGTATTTTGGTGATTTCAGCAGTCCACAGTGCGTATGATATCCAGAACAGGCGATATATTCGTTTTCGTGGGGTTTCCAAATGAGATGTGCATTTTCTAAGATAACTTTGGTGATTCTTCCGTGACAAGTATGCAGTATCACCGAAATCGCAGTTTTCGTGATATTTAATGCGAAAAAACACGTATTCTGGTGTTTTCAGAACTCCACAGTGCGTATGATATCCAGAACAGGCGATATATTCGTGTTCGTGGGGTTTCCAAATGAGATGTGCATTTTCTACGATAACCTTGGTGATTCTTCCGTCAGAAGTATGCAGTATCACCGAAATCGGAGTTCTCGTGATATTTAATGCGAAAATACACGTATTCATGTGTTTTCAGCACTCCACAGTGCGCATGATATGCAGAACCGGCGATATCTTCGTTTTCGTGTGGATTCCATCTGAGATATGCAGTTTCTACGAGAATCTTGTTGATTCTTCTGTGAGAAGTATGCAGAATCACCGAAATTGCAGTTTTCGTGTTATTTAATGCGAAAAAACACGTATTCTGGTGTTTTCAGCACTCCACAGTGCGTATGATATGCAGAACAGGCGATATCTTCGTTTTCGAGGGTTTTCCAACTGAGATATGCGTTTTCTACGATAATCTTGGTGATTCTTCCGTGAGAAGTATGCAGAACCACCGAAATAACTTGTTTTCGTGACATTTAATGCGAAAAAACACGTATTTTGGTTTTTTCAGCAGTCCACAGTGCCTATGATATCCAGAACAGGCGATATATTCGTTTTCGTGGGGTTTCCAAATGAGATATGCATTTTCTACGATAACCTTGGTGATTCTTCCGTGAGAAGTATGCAGTATCACCGAAATCGCAGTTTTCGTGATATTTAATTGCGAAAAAACACGTATTCATGTGTTTTCAGCACTCCACAGTGCGCATGATATGCAGAACCGGCGATATCTTCGTTTTCGTGTGGATTCCATCTGAGATATGCAGTTTCTACGAGAATCTTGGTGATTCTTCTGTGAGAAGTATGCAGAATCACCGAAATCGCAGTTTTCGTGTTATTTAATGCGAAAAAACACGTATACTGGTGTTTTCAGCACTCCACAGTGCGCATGATATGCAGAACAGGCGATATCTTCGTTTTCGAGGGTTTTCCAACTGAGATATGCGTTTTCTACGATAATCTTGGAGATTCTTCCGTGAGAAGTATGCAGAACCACCGAAATAACTTGTTTTCGTGATATTTAATGCGAAAAAACACGTATTTTGGTGTTTTCGGCAGTCCACAGTGCGTATGATATCCAGAACAGGGGATATATTCGTTTTCGTGGGGTTTCCAACTGAGATGTGCATTTTCTACGATAACCTTGGTGATTCTTCCGTGAGAAGTATGCAGTATCACCGAAATCGGAGTTTTCGTGATATTTAATGCGAAAAAACACGTATTCTGGTGTTTTCAGAACGCCACAGTGTGTATGATATGCAGAACCGGCGATATCTTCGTTTTCGTGTGGATTCCATCTGAGATATGCAGTTTCTACGAGAATCTTGGTGATTCTTCTGTGAGAAGTATGCAGAATCACCGAAATCGCAGTTTTCGTGTTATTTAATGCGAAAAAACACGTATTCTGGTGTTTTCAGCACTCCACAGTGCGTATGATATTCAGAACAGGCGATATCTTCGTTTTCGAGGGTTTTCCAAATGAGATATGCGTTTTCTACGATAATCTTGGTGATTCTTCCGTGACAAGTATGCAGAACCACCGAAATAACTTGTTTTCGTGATATTTCATGCGAAAAAACACGTATTTTGGTGTTTTCAGAAGACCACAGTGCCTATAATATCCAGAACAGGCGATATATTCGTTTTCGTGGTGTTTCCATATGAGATGTGCATTTTCTACGATAATCTTGGTGATTCTTCTGTGAGAAGTATGCAGAGTCACCGAAATCGCAGTTTTCGTGTTATTTAATGCTAGAAAACACGTATTCTGGTGTTTTCAGCACTCCACAGTGCGTATGATATGCAGAACAGGCGATATCTTCGTTTTCGAGGGTTTTCCAAGTGAGATATGCGTTTTCTACGATAATCTTGGTGATTCTTCCGTGAGAAGTATGCAGAACCACCGAAATAACTTGCTTTCGTGATATTTAATGCGAAAAAACACGTATTTTGGTGTTTTCAGCAGTCCACAGTGCATTTGATATCCAGAATAGGCGATATATTCGTTTTCGTGGGGTTTCCAAATGAGGTGTGCATTTTCCACGATAATCTTGGTGATTCTTCTGTGAGAAGTATGCAGAATCACCGAAATCGGAGTTTTCGTGTTATTTAATGCTAGAAAACACGTATTCTGGTCTTTTCAGCACTTCACAGAGCGTATGATATCCAGAACAGGCGATATCTTTGTTTTCGTGTGGTTTCCAACTGAGATATGCAGTTTCTACGACAATCTTTTTGATTCTTCTGTGAGAAGTATGCAGAACCACCGAAATAACTTGTTTTCATGATATTTAATGCGAAAAAACACGTATTTTGGTGTTTTCAGCAGTCCACAGTGCGTATGATATCCAGAACAGGCGATATATTCGTTTTCGTGGTGTTTCCAAATGAGATGTGCATTTTCTAAGATAACTTTGGTTATTCTTCCGTGAGAAGTATGCAGTATCACCGAAATCGCAGTTTTCGTGATATTTAATGCGAAAAAACACGTATTCTGGAGTTGTCAGCACTCCACAGTGCGTATGATATCCAGAACAGGCGATACATTCGTGTTCGTGGGGTTTCCAAATGAGATGTGCATTTTCTACGATAACCTTGGTGATTCTTCCGTGAGAAGTATGCAGTATCACCGAATTCGGAGTTCTCGTGATATTTAATGCGAAAATACACGTATTCATGTGTTTTCAGCACTCCACAGTGCGCATGATATGCAGAACCGGCGATATCTTCGTTTTCGTGTGGATTCCATCTGAGATATGCAGTTTCTACGAGAATCTTGGTGATTCTTCAGTGAGAAGTATTCAGAATCACCGAAATCGCAGTTTTCGTGTTATTTAATGCGAAAAAACACGTATTCTGGTGTTTTCAGCACTCCACAGTGCGTATGAAATGCAGAACAGGCGATATCTTCGTTTTCGAGGGTCTTCCAACTGAGATATGCGTTTTCTACGATAATCTTGGTGATTCTTCCGTGAGAAGTATGCAGAACCACCGAAATAACTTGTTTTCGTGACATTTAATGCGAAAAAACACGTATTTTGGTGTTTTCAGCAGTCCACAGTGCGTATGATATACAGAACAGGCGATATATTCGTTTTCGTGGGGTTTCCAACTGAGATATGCATTTTCTACGATAACCTTGGTGATTCTTCCGTGAGAAGTATGCAGTATCACCGAGATCGCAGTTTTCGTGATATTTAATTGCGAAAAAACACGTATTCTGGTGTTTACAGAAAGCCACAGTGCGTATGATATGCAGAACCGGCGATATCTTCGTTTTCGTGTGGATTCCATCTGAGATATGCAGTTTCTACGAGAATCTTGGTGATTCTTCTGTGAGAAGTATGCAGAATCACCGAAATCGCAGTTTTCGTGTTATTTAATGCGAAAAAACACGTATTTTGGTGTTTTCAGCAGTCCACAGTGCGTATGATATCCAGAACAGGCGATACATTCGTTTTGGTGGGGTTTCCAAATGAGATGTGCATTTTCTAAGATAACTTTGGTGATTCTTCCGTGAGAAGTATGCAGTATCACCGAAATCGCAGTTTGCGTGATATTTAATGCGCAAATACACGTATTCAGGTGTTTTCAGCACTTCACAGTGCGAATGATATCCAGTTCAGGCGATATCTTTGTTTTCGTGTGGTTTCCAACTGAGATATGCAGTTTCTACGACAATCTTTTTGATTCTTCTGTGAGAAGTATGCAGAACCACCGAAATAACTTGTTTTCGTGATATTTAATGCGAAAAAACACGTATTTTGGTGTTTTCAGCAGTCCACAGTGCGTATGATATCCAGAACAGGCGATATATTCGTTTTCGTGGGGTTTCCAAATGAGATGTGCATTTTCTAAGATAACTTTGGTTATTCTTCCGTGAGAAGTATGCAGTATCACCGAAATCGCAGTTTTCGTGATATTTAATGCGAAAAAACACGTATTCTGGTGTTTTCAGCACTCCACAGTACGTATGATATCCAGAACAGGCGATATATTCGTGTTCGTGGGGTTTCCAAATGAGATGTGCATTTTCTACGATAACCTTGGTGATTCTTCCGTGAGAAGTATGCAGTATCACCGAAATCGCAGTTTGCGTGATATTTAATGCGCAAATACACGTATTCAGGTGTTTTCAGCACTTCACAGTGCGAATGATATCCAGTTCAGGCGATATCTTCGTTTTCGTGTGGATTCCATCTGAGATATGCAGTTTCTACGAGAATCTTGGTGATTCTTCAGTGAGAAGTATTCAGAATCACCGAAATCGCAGTTTTCGTGTTATTTAATGCGAAAAAACACGTATTGTGGTGTTTTCAGCACTCCACAGTGCGTATGAAATGCAGAACAGGCGATATCTTCGTTTTCGAGGGTCTTCCAACTGAGATATGCGTTTTCTACGATAATCTTGGTGATTCTTCCGTGAGAAGTATGCAGAACCACCGAAATAACTTGTTTTCGTGACATTTAATGCGAAAAAACACGTATTTTGGTGTTTTCAGCAGTCCACAGTGCGTATGATATACAGAACAGGCGATATATTCGTTTTCGTGGGGTTTCCAACTGAGATATGCATTTTCTACGATAACCTTGGTGATTCTTCCGTGAGAAGTATGCAGTATCACCGAGATCGCAGTTTTCGTGATATTTAATTGCGAAAAAACACGTATTCTGGTGTTTACAGAACGCCACAGTGCGTATGATATGCAGAACCGGCGATATCTTCGTTTTCGTGTGGATTCCATCTGAGATATGCAGTTTCTACGAGAATCTTGGTGATTCTTCTGTGAGAAGTATGCAGAATCACCGAAATCGCAGTTTTCGTGTTATTTAATGCGAAAAAACACGTATTCTGCTGTTTTCAGCACTCCACAGTGCGTATGATATGCAGAACAGGCGATATCTTCGTTTTCGAGGGTTTTCCAACTGAGATATGCGTTTTCTACGATAATCTTGGTGATTCTTCCGTGAGAAGTATGCAGAACCACCGAAATAACTTGTTTTCGTGACATTTAATGCGAAAAAACACGTATTTTGGTGTTTTCAGCAGTCCACAGTGCCTATGATATCCAGAACAGGCGATATATTCGTTTTCGTGGGGTTTCCAAATGAGATGTGCATTTTCTAAGATAACTTTGTTGATTCTTCCGTGAGAAGTATGCAGTATCACCGAAATCGCAGTTTTCGTGATATTTAATGCGCAAATACACGTATTCTGGTGTTTTCAGCACTTCACAGAGCGAATGATATCCAGAACAGGCGATATCTTTGTTTTCGTGCGGTTTCCAACTGAGATATGCAGTTTCTACGACAATCTTTTTGATTCTTCTGTGAGAAGTATGCAGAACCACCGAAATAACTTGTTTTCGTGATATTTAATGCGAAAAAACACGTATTTTGGTGTTTTCAGCAGTCCACAGTGCGTATGATATCCAGAACAGGCGATACATTCGTTTTGGTGGGGTTTCCAAATGAGATGTGCATTTTCTAAGATAACTTTGGTGATTCTTCCGTGAGAAGTATGCAGTATCACCGAAATCGCAGTTTGCGTGATATTTAATGCGCAAATACACGTATTCAGGTGTTTTCAGCACTTCACAGTGCGAATGATATCCAGTTCAGGCGATATCTTTGTTTTCGTGTGGTTTCCAACTGAGATATGCAGTTTCTACGACAATCTTTTTGATTCTTCTGTGAGAAGTATGCAGAACCACCGAAATAACTTGTTTTCGTGATATTTAATGCGAAAAAACACGTATTTTGGTGTTTTCAGCAGTCCACAGTGCGTATGATATCCAGAACAGGCGATATATTCGTTTTCGTGGGGTTTCCAAATGAGATGTGCATTTTCTAAGATAACTTTGGTTATTCTTCCGTGAGAAGTATGCAGTATCACCGAAATCGCAGTTTTCGTGATATTTAATGCGAAAAAACACGTATTCTGGTGTTTTCAGCACTCCACAGTACGTATGATATCCAGAACAGGCGATATATTCGTGTTCGTGGGGTTTCCAAATGAGATGTGCATTTTCTACGATAACCTTGGTGATTCTTCCGTGAGAAGTATGCAGTATCACCGAATTCGGAGTTCTCGTGATATTTAATGCGAAAAAACACGTATTCATGTGTTTTCAGCACTCCACAGTGCGCATGATATGCAGAACCGGCGATATCTTCGTTTTCGTGTGGATTCCATCTGAGATATGCAGTTTCTACGAGAATCTTGGTGATTCTTCTGTGAGAAGTATGCAGAATCACCGAAATCGCAGTTTTCGTGTTATTTAATGCGAAAAAACACGTATACTGTTGTTTTCAGCACTCCACAGTGCGCATGATATGCAGAACAGGCGATATCTTCGTTTTCGAGGGTTTTCCAACTGAGATATGCGTTTTCTACGATAATCTTGGAGATTCTTCCGTGAGAAGTATGCAGTATCACCGAAATCGCAGTTTTCGTGATATTTAATGCGACAAAACACGTATTTTGGTGTTTTCAGCAGTCCACAGTGCGTATGATATCCAGAACAGGCGATATATTCGTTTTCGTGGGGTTTCCAACTGAGATGTGCATTTTCTACGATAACCTTGGTGATTCTTCCGTGAGAAGTATGCAGTATCACCGAAATCGGAGTTTTCGTGATATTTAATGCGAAAAAACACGTATTCATGTGTTTTCAGCACTCCACAGTGCGCATGATATGCAGAACCGGCGATATCTTCGTTTTCGTGTGGATTCCATCTGAGATATGCAGTTTCTACGAGAATCTTGGTGATTCTTCTGTGAGAAGTATTCAGAATCACCGAAATCGCAGTTTTCGTGTTATTTAATGCGAAAAAAGACGTATTCTGATGTTTTCAGCACTCCACAGTGCGTATGATACGCACAACAAGCGATATCTTCGTTTTCGAGCGTTTTCCAACTGAGATATGCGTTTTCTACGATAATCTTGGTGATTCTTCCGTGAGAAGTATGCAGAACCACCGAAATAACTTGTTTTCGTGACATTTAATGCGAAAAAACACGTATTTTGGTGTTTTCAGCAGTCCACAGTGCGTATGATATACAGAACAGGCGATATATTCGTTTTCGTGGGGTTTCCAACTGAGATATGCATTTTCTACGATAACCTTGGTGATTCTTCCGTGAGAAGTATGCAGTATCACCGAGATCGCAGTTTTCGTGATATTTAATTGCGAAAAAACACGTATTCTGGTGTTTACAGAACGCCACAGTGCGTATGATATGCAGAACCGGCGATATCTTCGTTTTCGTGTGGATTCCATCTGAGATATGCAGTTTCTACGAGAATCTTGGTGATTCTTCTGTGAGAAGTATGCAGAATCACCGAAATCGCAGTTTTCGTGTTATTTAATGCGAAAAAACACGTATTCTGCTGTTTTCAGCACTCCACAGTGCGTATGATATGCAGAACAGGCGATATCTTCGTTTTCGAGGGTTTTCCAACTGAGATATGCGTTTTCTACGATAATCTTGGTGATTCTTCCGTGAGAAGTATGCAGAACCACCGAAATAGCTTGTTTTCGTGACATTTAATGCGAAAAAACACGTATTTTGGTGTTTTCAGCAGTCCACAGTGCCTATGATATCCAGAACAGGCGATATATTCGTTTTCGTGGGGTTTCCAAATGAGATGTGCATTTTCTAAGATAACTTTGTTGATTCTTCCGTGAGAAGTATGCAGTATCACCGAAATCGCAGTTTTCGTGATATTTAATGCGCAAATACACGTATTCTGGTGTTTTCAGCACTTCACAGAGCGAATGATATCCAGAACAGGCGATATCTTTGTTTTCGTGCGGTTTCCAACTGAGATATGCAGTTTCTACGACAATCTTTTTGATTCTTCTGTGAGAAGTATGCAGAACCACCGAAATAACTTGTTTTCGTGATATTTAATGCGAAAAAACACGTATTTTGGTGTTTTCAGCAGTCCACAGTGCGTATGATATCCAGAACAGGCGATACATTCGTTATGGTGGGGTTTCCAAATGAGATGTGCATTTTCTAAGATAACTTTGGTGATTCTTCCGTGAGAAGTATGCAGTATCACCGAAATCGCAGTTTGCGTGATATTTAATGCGCAAATACACGTATTCAGGTGTTTTCAGCACTTCACAGTGCGAATGATATCCAGTTCAGGCGATATCTTTGTTTTCGTGTGGTTTCCAACTGAGATATGCAGTTTCTACGACAATCTTTTTGATTCTTCTGTGAGAAGTATGCAGAACCACCGAAATAACTTGTTTTCGTGATATTTAATGCGAAAAAACACGTATTTTGGTGTTTTCAGCAGTCCACAGTGCGTATGATATCCAGAACAGGCGATATATTCGTTTTCGTGGGGTTTCCAAATGAGATGTGCATTTTCTAAGATAACTTTGGTTATTCTTCCGTGAGAAGTATGCAGTATCACCGAAATCGCAGTTTTCGTGATATTTAATGCGAAAAAACACGTATTCTGGTGTTTTCAGCACTCCACAGTACGTATGATATCCAGAACAGGCGATATATTCGTGTTCGTGGGGTTTCCAAATGAGATGTGCATTTTCTACGATAACCTTGGTGATTCTTCCGTGAGAAGTATGCAGTATCACCGAATTCGGAGTTCTCGTGATATTTAATGCGAAAAAACACGTATTCATGTGTTTTCAGCACTCCACAGTGCGCATGATATGCAGAACCGGCGATATCTTCGTTTTCGTGTGGATTCCATCTGAGATATGCAGTTTCTACGAGAATCTTGGTGATTCTTCTGTGAGAAGTATGCAGAATCACCGAAATCGCAGTTTTCGTGTTATTTAATGCGAAAAAACACGTATACTGGTGTTTTCAGCACTCCACAGTGCGCATGATATGCAGAACAGGCGATATCTTCGTTTTCGAGGGTTTTCCAACTGAGATATCCGTTTTCTACGATAATCTTGGAGATTCTTCCGTGAGAAGTATGCAGAACCACCGAAATAACTTGTTTTCGTGATATTTAATGCTACAAAACACGTATTTTGGTGTTTTCAGCAGTCCACAGTGCGTATGATATCCAGAACAGGCGATATATTCGTTTTCGTGGGGTTTCCAACTGAGATGTGCATTTTCTACGATAACCTTGGTGATTCTTCCGTGAGAAGTATGCAGTATCACCGAAATCGGAGTTTTCGTGATATTTAATGCGAAAAAACACGTATTCATGTGTTTTCAGCACTCCACAGTGCGCATGATATGCAGAACCGGCGATATCTTCGTTTTCGTGTGGATTCCATCTGAGATATGCAGTTTCTACGAGAATCTTGGTGATTCTTCTGTGAGAAGTATTCAGAATCACCGAAATCGCAGTTTTCGTGTTATTTAATGCGAAAAAACACGTATTCTGATGTTTTCAGCACTCCACAGTGCGTATGATACGCACAACAAGCGATATCTTCGTTTTCGAGCGTTTTCCAACTGAGATATGCGTTTTCTACGATAATCTTGGTGATTCTTCCGTGTGAAGTATGCAGAACCACCGAAATAACTTGTTTTCCTGATATTTAATGCGAAAAAACACATATTTTGGTGTTTTCAGCAGTCCACAGTGCGTATGATATCCAGAACAGGGGATATATTCGTTTTCGTGGGGTTTCCAACTGAGATGTGCATTTTCTACGATAACCTTGGTGATTCTTCCGTGAGAAGTATGCAGTATCACCGAAATCGGAGTTTTCGTGATATTTAATGCGAAAAAACACGTATTCTGGTGTTTTCAGAACGCCACAGTGTGTATGATATGCAGAACCGGCGATATCTTCGTTTTCGTGTTGATTCCATCTGAGATATGCAGTTTCTACGAGAATCTTGGTGATTCTTCTGTGAGAAGTATGCAGAATCACCGAAATCGCAGTTTTCGTGTTATTTAATGCGAAAAAACACGTATTCTGGTGTTTTCAGCACTCCACAGTGCGTATGATATGCAGAACAGGCGATATCTTCGTTTTCGAGGGTTTTGCAAATGAGATATGCGTTTTCTACGATAATCTTGGTGATTCTTCCTTGACAAGTATGCAGAACCACCGAAATAACTTGTTTTCGTGATATTTCATGCGAAAAAACACGTATTTTGGTGTTTTCAGCAGTCCACAGTGCATTTGATATCCAGAATAGGCGATATATTCGTTTTCGTGGGGTTTCCAAATGAGGTGTGCATTTTCCACGATAATCTTGGTGATTCTTCTGTGAGAAGTATGCAGAATCACCGAAATCGGAGTTTTCGTGTTATTTAATGCTAGAAAACACGTATTCTGGTGTTTTCAGCACTTCACAGAGCGTATGATATCCAGAACAGGCGATATCTTTGTTTTCGTGTGGTTTCCAACTGAGATATGCAGTTTCTACGACAATCTTTAGGATTCTTCTGTGAGAAGTATGCAGAACCACCGAAATAACTTGTTTTCATGATATTTAATGCGAAAAAACACGTATTTTGGTGTTTTCAGCAGTCCACAGTGCGTATGATATCCAGAACAGGCGATATATTCGTTTTCGTGGGGTTTCCAAATGAGATGTGCATTTTCTAAGATAACTTTGGTTATTCTTCCGTGAGAAGTATGCAGTATCACCGAAATCGCAGTTTTCGTGATATTTAATGCGAAAAAACACGTATTCTGGAGTTTTCAGCACTCCACAGTGCGTATGATATCCAGAACAGGCGATACATTCGTGTTCGTGGGGTTTCCAAATGAGATGTGCATTTTCTACGATAACCTTGGTGATTCATCCGTGAGAAGTATGCAGTATCACCGAATTCGGAGTTCTCGTGATATTTAATGCGAAAATACACGTATTCATGTGTTTTCAGCACTCCACAGTGCGCATGATATGCAGAACCGGCGATATCTTCGTTTTCGTGTGGATTCCATCTGAGATATGCAGTTTCTACGAGAATCTTGGTGATTCTTCTGTGAGAAGTATTCAGAATCACCGAAATCGCAGTTTTCGTGTTATTTAATGCGAAAAAACACGTATTCTGGTGTTTTCAGCACTCCACAGTGCGTATGAAATGCAGAACAGGCGATATCTTCGTTTTCGAGGGTCTTCCAACTGAGATATGCGTTTTCTACGATAATCTTGGTGATTCTTCCGTGAGAAGTATGCAGAACCACCGAAATAACTTGTTTTCGTGACAGTTAATGCGAAAACACACGTATTTTGGTGTTTTCAGCAGTCCACAGTGCGTATGATATACAGAACAGGCGATATATTCGTTTTCGTGGGGTTTCCAACTGAGATATGCATTTTCTACGAAAACCTTGGTGATTCTTCCGTGAGAAGTATGCAGTATCACCGATATCGCAGTTTTCGTGATATTTAATTGCGAAAAAACACGTATTCTGGTGTTTACAGAACGCCACAGTGCGTATGATATGCAGAACCGGCGATATCTTCGTTTTCGTGTGGATTCCATCTGAGATATGCAGTTTCTACGAGAATCTTGGTGATTCTTCTGTGAGAAGTATGCAGAATCACCGAAATCGCAGTTTTCGTGTTATTTAATGCGAAAAAACACGTATTCTGCTGTTTTCAGCACTCCACAGTGCGTATGATATGCAGAACAGGCGATATCTTCGTTTTCGAGGGTTTTCCAACTGAGATATGCGTTTTCTACGATAATCTTGGAGATTCTTCCGTGAGAAGTATGCAGAACCACCGAAATAACTTGTTTTCGTGATATTTAATGCGACAAAACACGTATTTTGGTGTTTTCAGCAGTCCACAGTGCGTATGATATCCAAAACAGGCGATATATTCGTTTTCGTGGGGTTTCCAACTGAGATGTGCATTTTCTACGATAACCTTGGTGATTCTTCCGTGAGAAGTATGCAGTATCACCGAAATCGGAGTTTTCGTGATATTTAATGCGAAAAAACACGTATTCATGTGTTTTGAGCACTCCACAGTGCGCATGATATGCAGAACCGGCGATATCTTCGTTTTCGTGTGGATTCCATCTGAGATATGCAGTTTCTACGAGAATCTTGGTGATTCTTCTGTGAGAAGTATGCAGAATCACCGAAATCGCAGTTTTCGTGTTATTTAATGCGAAAAAAGACGTATTCTGATGTTTTCAGCACTCCACAGTGCGTATGATACGCACAACAAGCGATATCTTCGTTTTCGAGCGTTTTCCAACTGAGATATGCGTTTTCTACGATAATCTTGGTGATTCTTCCGTGTGAAGTATGCAGAACCACCGAAATAACTTGTTTTCGTGATATTTCATGCGAAAAAACACGTATTTTGGTGTTTTCAGCAGTCCACAGTGCATTTGATATCCAGAATAGGCGATATATTCGTTTTCGTGGGGTTTCCAAATGAGGTGTGCATTTTCCACGATAATCTTGGTGATTCTTCTGTGAGAAGTATGCAGAATCACCGAAATCGGAGTTTTCGTGTTATTTAATGCTAGAAAACACGTATTCTGGTGTTTTCAGCACTTCACAGAGCGTATGATATCCAGAACAGGCGATATCTTTGTTTTCGTGTGGTTTCCAACTGAGATATGCAGTTTCTACGACAATATTTTTGATTCTTCTGTGAGAAGTATGCAGAACCACCGAAATAACTTGTTTTCATGATATTTAATGCGAAAAAACACGTATTTTGGTGTTTTCAGCAGTCCACAGTGCGTATGATATCCAGAACAGGCGATATATTCGTTTTCGTGGGGTTTCCAAATGAGATGTGCATTTTCTAAGATAACTTTGGTTATTCTTCCGTGAGAAGTATGCAGTATCACCGAAATCGCAGTTTTCGTGATATTTAATGCGAAAAAACACGTATTCTGCAGTTCTCAGCACTCCACAGTGCGTATGATATCCAGAACAGGCGATACATTCGTGTTCGTGGGGTTTCCAAATGAGATGTGCATTTTCTACGATAACCTTGGTGATTCTTCCGTGAGAAGTATGCAGTATCACCGAGATCGCAGTTTTCGTGATATTTAATTGCGAAAAAACACGTATTCTGGTGTTTGCAGAACGCCACAGTGCGTATGATATGCAGAACCGGCGATATCTTCGTTTTGGTGTGGATTCCATCTGAGATATGCAGTTTCTACGAGAATCTTGGTGATTCTCCTGTGAGAAGTATGCAGAATCACCGAAATCGCAGTTTTCGTCTTATTTAATGCGCAAATACACGTATTCTGGTGTTTTCAGCACTTCACAGAGCGAATGATATCCAGAACAGGCGATATCTTTGTTTTCGTGCGGTTTCCAACTGAGATATGCAGTTTCTACGACAATCTTTTTGATTCTTCTGTGAGAAGTATGCAGAACCACCGAAATAACTTGTTTTCGTGATATTTAATGCGAAAAAACACGTATTTTGGTGTTTTCAGCAGTCCACAGTGCGTATGATATCCAGAACAGGCGATACATTCGTTATGGTGGGGTTTCCAAATGAGATGTGCATTTTCTAAGATAACTTTGGTGATTCTTCCGTGAGAAGTATGCAGTATCACCGAAATCGCAGTTTGCGTGATATTTAATGCGCAAATACACGTATTCAGGTGTTTTCAGCACTTCACAGTGCGAATGATATCCAGTTCAGGCGATATCTTTGTTTTCGTGTGGTTTCCAACTGAGATATGCAGTTTCTACGACAATCTTTTTGATTCTTCTGTGAGAAGTATGCAGAACCACCGAAATAACTTGTTTTCGTGATATTTAATGCGAAAAAACACGTATTTTGGTGTTTTCAGCAGTCCACAGTGCGTATGATATCCAGAACAGGCGATATATTCGTTTTCGTGGGGTTTCCAAATGAGATGTGCATTTTCTAAGATAACTTTGGTTATTCTTCCGTGAGAAGTATGCAGTATCACCGAAATCGCAGTTTTCGTGATATTTAATGCGAAAAAACACGTATTCTGGTGTTTTCAGCACTCCACAGTACGTATGATATCCAGAACAGGCGATATATTCGTGTTCGTGGGGTTTCCAAATGAGATGTGCATTTTCTACGATAACCTTGGTGATTCTTCCGTGAGAAGTATGCAGTATCACCGAATTCGGAGTTCTCGTGATATTTAATGCGAAAAAACACGTATTCATGTGTTTTCAGCACTCCACAGTGCGCATGATATGCAGAACCGGCGATATCTTCGTTTTCGTGTGGATTCCATCTGAGATATGCAGTTTCTACGAGAATCTTGGTGATTCTTCTGTGAGAAGTATGCAGAATCACCGAAATCGCAGTTTTCGTGTTATTTAATGCGAAAAAACACGTATACTGGTGTTTTCAGCACTCCACAGTGCGCATGATATGCAGAACAGGCGATATCTTCGTTTTCGAGGGTTTTCCAACTGAGATATCCGTTTTCTACGATAATCTTGGAGATTCTTCCGTGAGAAGTATGCAGAACCACCGAAATAACTTGTTTTCGTGATATTTAATGCTACAAAACACGTATTCTGATGTTTTCAGCACTCCACAGTGCGTATGATACGCACAACAAGCGATATCTTCGTTTTCGAGCGTTTTCCAACTGAGATATGCGTTTTCTACGATAATCTTGGTGATTCTTCCGTGTGAAGTATGCAGAACCACCGAAATAACTTGTTTTCCTGATATTTAATGCGAAAAAACACATATTTTGGTGTTTTCAGCAGTCCACAGTGCGTATGATATCCAGAACAGGGGATATATTCGTTTTCGTGGGGTTTCCAACTGAGATGTGCATTTTCTACGATAACCTTGGTGATTCTTCCGTGAGAAGTATGCAGTATCACCGAAATCGGAGTTTTCGTGATATTTAATGCGAAAAAACACGTATTCTGGTGTTTTCAGAACGCCACAGTGTGTATGATATGCAGAACCGGCGATATCTTCGTTTTCGTGTTGATTCCATCTGAGATATGCAGTTTCTACGAGAATCTTGGTGATTCTTCTGTGAGAAGTATGCAGAATCACCGAAATCGCAGTTTTCGTGTTATTTAATGCGAAAAAACACGTATTCTGGTGTTTTCAGCACTCCACAGTGCGTATGATATGCAGAACAGGCGATATCTTCGTTTTCGAGGGTTTTCCAAATGAGATATGCGTTTTCTACGATAATCTTGGTGATTCTTCCTTGACAAGTATGCAGAACCACCGAAATAACTTGTTTTCGTGATATTTCATGCGAAAAAACACGTATTTTGGTGTTTTCAGCAGTCCACAGTGCATTTGATATCCAGAATAGGCGATATATTCGTTTTCGTGGGGTTTCCAAATGAGGTGTGCATTTTCCACGATAATCTTGGTGATTCTTCTGTGAGAAGTATGCAGAATCACCGAAATCGGAGTTTTCGTGTTATTTAATGCTAGAAAACACGTATTCTGGTGTTTTCAGCACTTCACAGAGCGTATGATATCCAGAACAGGCGATATCTTTGTTTTCGTGTGGTTTCCAACTGAGATATGCAGTTTCTACGACAATCTTTAGGATTCTTCTGTGAGAAGTATGCAGAACCACCGAAATAACTTGTTTTCATGATATTTAATGCGAAAAAACACGTATTTTGGTGTTTTCAGCAGTCCACAGTGCGTATGATATCCAGAACAGGCGATATATTCGTTTTCGTGGGGTTTCCAAATGAGATGTGCATTTTCTAAGATAACTTTGGTTATTCTTCCGTGAGAAGTATGCAGTATCACCGAAATCGCAGTTTTCGTGATATTTAATGCGAAAAAACACGTATTCTGGAGTTTTCAGCACTCCACAGTGCGTATGATATCCAGAACAGGCGATACATTCGTGTTCGTGGGGTTTCCAAATGAGATGTGCATTTTCTACGATAACCTTGGTGATTCATCCGTGAGAAGTATGCAGTATCACCGAATTCGGAGTTCTCGTGATATTTAATGCGAAAATACACGTATTCATGTGTTTTCAGCACTCCACAGTGCGCATGATATGCAGAACCGGCGATATCTTCGTTTTCGTGTGGATTCCATCTGAGATATGCAGTTTCTACGAGAATCTTGGTGATTCTTCTGTGAGAAGTATTCAGAATCACCGAAATCGCAGTTTTCGTGTTATTTAATGCGAAAAAACACGTATTCTGGTGTTTTCAGCACTCCACAGTGCGTATGAAATGCAGAACAGGCGATATCTTCGTTTTCGAGGGTCTTCCAACTGAGATATGCGTTTTCTACGATAATCTTGGTGATTCTTCCGTGAGAAGTATGCAGAACCACCGAAATAACTTGTTTTCGTGACAGTTAATGCGAAAACACACGTATTTTGGTGTTTTCAGCAGTCCACAGTGCGTATGATATACAGAACAGGCGATATATTCGTTTTCGTGGGGTTTCCAACTGAGATATGCATTTTCTACGAAAACCTTGGTGATTCTTCCGTGAGAAGTATGCAGTATCACCGATATCGCAGTTTTCGTGATATTTAATTGCGAAAAAACACGTATTCTGGTGTTTACAGAACGCCACAGTGCGTATGATATGCAGAACCGGCGATATCTTCGTTTTCGTGTGGATTCCATCTGAGATATGCAGTTTCTACGAGAATCTTGGTGATTCTTCTGTGAGAAGTATGCAGAATCACCGAAATCGCAGTTTTCGTGTTATTTAATGCGAAAAAACACGTATTCTGCTGTTTTCAGCACTCCACAGTGCGTATGATATGCAGAACAGGCGATATCTTCGTTTTCGAGGGTTTTCCAACTGAGATATGCGTTTTCTACGATAATCTTGGAGATTCTTCCGTGAGAAGTATGCAGAACCACCGAAATAACTTGTTTTCGTGATATTTAATGCGACAAAACACGTATTTTGGTGTTTTCAGCAGTCCACAGTGCGTATGATATCCAAAACAGGCGATATATTCGTTTTCGTGGGGTTTCCAACTGAGATGTGCATTTTCTACGATAACCTTGGTGATTCTTCCGTGAGAAGTATGCAGTATCACCGAAATCGGAGTTTTCGTGATATTTAATGCGAAAAAACACGTATTCATGTGTTTTGAGCACTCCACAGTGCGCATGATATGCAGAACCGGCGATATCTTCGTTTTCGTGTGGATTCCATCTGAGATATGCAGTTTCTACGAGAATCTTGGTGATTCTTCTGTGAGAAGTATGCAGAATCACCGAAATCGCAGTTTTCGTGTTATTTAATGCGAAAAAAGACGTATTCTGATGTTTTCAGCACTCCACAGTGCGTATGATACGCACAACAAGCGATATCTTCGTTTTCGAGCGTTTTCCAACTGAGATATGCGTTTTCTACGATAATCTTGGTGATTCTTCCGTGTGAAGTATGCAGAACCACCGAAATAACTTGTTTTCGTGATATTTCATGCGAAAAAACACGTATTTTGGTGTTTTCAGCAGTCCACAGTGCATTTGATATCCAGAATAGGCGATATATTCGTTTTCGTGGGGTTTCCAAATGAGGTGTGCATTTTCCACGATAATCTTGGTGATTCTTCTGTGAGAAGTATGCAGAATCACCGAAATCGGAGTTTTCGTGTTATTTAATGCTAGAAAACACGTATTCTGGTGTTTTCAGCACTTCACAGAGCGTATGATATCCAGAACAGGCGATATCTTTGTTTTCGTGTGGTTTCCAACTGAGATATGCAGTTTCTACGACAATATTTTTGATTCTTCTGTGAGAAGTATGCAGAACCACCGAAATAACTTGTTTTCATGATATTTAATGCGAAAAAACACGTATTTTGGTGTTTTCAGCAGTCCACAGTGCGTATGATATCCAGAACAGGCGATATATTCGTTTTCGTGGGGTTTCCAAATGAGATGTGCATTTTCTAAGATAACTTTGGTTATTCTTCCGTGAGAAGTATGCAGTATCACCGAAATCGCAGTTTTCGTGATATTTAATGCGAAAAAACACGTATTCTGGAGTTCTCAGCACTCCACAGTGCGTATGATATCCAGAACAGGCGATACATTCGTGTTCGTGGGGTTTCCAAATGAGATGTGCATTTTCTACGATAACCTTGGTGATTCTTCCGTGAGAAGTATGCAGTATCACCGAGATCGCAGTTTTCGTGATATTTAATTGCGAAAAAACACGTATTCTGGTGTTTGCAGAACGCCACAGTGCGTATGATATGCAGAACCGGCGATATCTTCGTTTTCGTGTGGATTCCATCTGAGATATGCAGTTTCTACGAGAATCTTGGTGATTCTCCTGTGAGAAGTATGCAGAATCACCGAAATCGCAGTTTTCGTCTTATTTAATGCGAAAAAACACGTATTCTGCTGTTTTCAGCACTCCACAGTGCGTATGATATGCAGAACAGGCGATATCTTCGTTTTCGAGGGTTTTCCAACTGAGATATGCGTTTTCTACGATAATCTTGGTAATTCTTCCGTGAGAAGTATGCAGAACCACCGAAATAACTTGTTTTCGTGACATTTAATGCGAAAAAACACGTATTTTGGTGTTTTCAGCAGTCCACAGTGCCTATGATTTCCAGAACAGGCGATATATTCGTTTTCGTGGGGTTTCCAAATGAGATGTGCATTTTCTAAGATAACTTTGTTGATTCTTCCGTGAGAAATATGCAGTATCACCGAAATCGCAGTTTTCGTGATATTTAATGCGCAAATACACGTATTCTGGTGTTTTCAGCACTTCACAGAGCGTATGATATCCAGAACAGGCGATATCTTTGTTTTCGTGCGGTTTCCAACTGAGATATGCAGTTTCTACGACAATCTTTTTGATTCTTCTGTGAGAAGTATGCAGAACCACCGAAATAACTTGTTTTCGTGATATTTAATGCGAAAAAACACGTATTTTGGTGTTTTCAGCAGTCCACAGTGCGTATGATATCCAGAACTGGCGATACATTCGTTTTGGTGGGGTTTCCAAATGAGATGTGCATTTTCTAAGATAACTTTGGTGATTCTTCCGTGAGAAGTATGCAGTATCACCGAAATCGCAGTTTGCGTGATATTTAATGCGAAAAAACACGTATTCTGGTGTTTTCAGCACTCCACAGTGCGTATGATATCCAGAACAGGCGATATATTCGTGTTCGTGGGGTTTCCAAATGAGATGTGCATTTTCTACGATAACCTTGGTGATTCTTCCGTGAGAAGTATGCAGTATCACCGAATTCGGAGTTCTCGTGATATTTAATGCGAAAAAACACGTATTCATGTGTTTTCAGCACTCCACAGTGCGCATGATATGCAGAACCGGCGATATCTTCGTTTTCGTGTGGATTCCATCTGAGATATGCAGTTTCTACGAGAATCTTGGTGATTCTTCTGTGAGAAGTATGCAGAATCACCGAAATCGCAGTTTTCGTGTTATTTAATGCGAAAAAAGACGTATTCTGATGTTTTCAGCACTCCACAGTGCGTATGATACGCACAACAGGCGATATCTTCGTTTTCGAGGGTTTTCCAACTGAGATATGCGTTTTCTACGATAATCTTGGTGATTCTTCCGTGAGAGGTATGCAGAACCACCGAAATAACTTGTTTTCGTGATATTTAATGCGAAAAAACACGTATTTTGGTGTTTTCACCAGTCCACAGTGCGTATGATATACAGAACAGGCGTTATATTCGTTTTCGTGGGATTTCCAACTGAGATATGCATTTTCTACGATAACCTTGGTGAATCTTCCGTGAGAAGTATGCAGTATCACCGAAATCGCAGTTTTCGTGATATTTAATGCGAAATAACACGTATTCTGGTGTTTACAGAACGCCACAGTGCGGATGATATGCAGAACCGGCGATATCTTCGTTTTCGTGTGGATTCCATCTGAGATATGCAGTTTCTACGAGAATCTTGGTGATTCTTCTGTGAGAAGTATGCAGAATCACCGAAATCGCAGTTTTCGTGTTATTTAATGCGAAAAAACACGTATTCTGGTGTTTTCAGCACTCCACAGTGCGTATGATATGCAGAACCGGCGATATCTTCGTTTTCGTGTGGATTCCATCTGAGATATGCAGTTTCTACGAGAATCTTGGTGATTCTTCTGTGAGAAGTATGCAGAATCACCGGAATCGCAGTTTTCGTGTTATTTAATGCGAAAAAACACGTATTCTGGTGTTTTCAGCACTCCACAGTGCGTATGATATGCAGAACAGGCGATATCTTCGTTTTCGAGGGTTTTCCAACTGAGATATGCAGTTTCTACGACAATCTTTTTGATTCTTCTGTGAGAAGTATGCAGAACCACCGAAATAACTTGTATTCGTGATATTTAATGCGAAAAAACACGTATTTTGGTGTTTTCAGCAGTCCACAGTGCGTATGATATCCAGAACAGGCGATACATTCGTTTTCGTGGGGTTTCCAAATGAGATGTGCATTTTCTAAGATAACATTGGTGATTCTTCCGTGAGAAGTATGCAGTATCACCGAAATCGCAGTTTTCGTGATATTTAATGCGCAAATACACGTATTCAGGTGTTTTCAGCACTTCACAGTGCGAATGATATCCAGAACAGTCGATATCTTTGTTTTCGTGTGGTTTCCAACTGAGATATGCAGTTTCTACGACAATCTTTTTGATTCTTCTGTGAGAAGTATGCAGAACCACCGAAATAACTTGTATTCGTGATATTTAATGCGAAAAAACACGTATTTTGGTGTTTTCAGCAGTCCACAGTGCGTATGATATCCAGAACAGGCGATACATTCGTTTTCGTGGGGTTTCCAAATGAGATGTGCATTTTCTAAGATAACATTGGTGATTCTTCCGTGAGAAGTATGCAGTATCACCGAAATCGCAGTTTTCGTGATATTTAATGCGCAAATACACGTATTCAGGTGTTTTCAGCACTTCACAGTGCGAATGATATCCAGAACAGTCGATATCTTTGTTTTCGTGTGGTTTCCAACTGAGATGTGCAGTTTCTACGACAATCTTTCTGATTCTTCTGTGAGAAGTATGCAGAACCACCGAAATAACTTGTTTTCGTGATATTTAATGCGAAAAAACACGTATTTTGGTGATTTCAGCAGTCCACAGTGCGTATGATATCCAGAACAGGCGATATATTCGTTTTCGTGGGGTTTCCAAATGAGATGTGCATTTTCTACGATAATCTTGGTGATTCTTCTGTGAGAAGTATGCAGAATCACCGAAATCGCAGTTTCCGTGTTATCTAATGCGAGAAAACACGTATTCTGGTGTTTTCAGCACTTCACAGAGCATATGATATCCAGAACAGGCGATATCTTTGTTTTCGTGTGGTTTCCAACTGAGATATGCAGTTTCTACGACAATCTTTTTGATTCTTCTGTGAGAAGTATGCAGAACCACCGAAATAACTTGTTTTCGTGATATTTAATGCGAGAAAACACGTATTCTGGTGTTTTCAGCACTTCACAGAGCGTATGATATCCAGAACAGGCGATATCTTTGTTTTCGTGTGGTTTCCAACTGAGATATGCAGTTTCTACCACAATCTTTTTGATTCTTCTGTGAGAAGTATGCAGAACCACCGAAATAACTTGTTTTCGTGATATTTAATGCGAAAAAACACGTATTTTGGTGATTTCAGCAGTCCACAGTGCGTATGATATCCAGAACAGGCGATATATTCGATTTCGTGGGGTTTCCAAATGATATGTGCATTTTCTACGATAATCTTGGTGATTCTTCTGTGAGAAGTATGCAGAATCACCGAAATCGCAGTTTCCGTGTTATTTAATGCGAGAAAACACGTATTCTGGTGTTTTCAGCACTCCACACTGCGTATGATATCCAGAACAGGCGATATATTCGTGTTCGTGGGGTTTCCAAATGAGATGTGTATTTTCTACGATAACCTTGGAGATTCTTCTGTGAGAAGTATGCAGAATCACCGAAATCGCAGTTTTCGTGTTATTTAATGCGAAAAGGGACGTATTCTGATGTTTTCAGCACTCCACAGTGCGTATGATACGCACAACAGGCGATATCTTCGTTTTCGAGGGTTTTCCAACTGAGATATGCATTTTCTACGATAACCTTGGTGATTCTTCCGCGAGAAGTATGCAGTATCACCGAAATCGCAGTTTTCGTGATATTTAATGCGAAAAAACACGTATTCTGGTATTTTCAGAACGCCACAGTGCGTATGATATGCAGAACAGGCGATATATTCGTTTTCGTGGGGTTTCCAAATGAGATGTGCATTTTTACGATAATCTTGGTGATTCTTCTGTGAGAAGTATGCAGAATCACCGAAATCGCAGTTTCCGTGTTATTTAATGCGAGAAAACACGTATTCTGGTGTTTTCAGCACTCCACAATGCGCATGATATGCAGAACCGGCGATATCTTCGTTTTCGTGTGGATTCCATCTGAGATATGCGTTTTCTACGATAATCTAAGTGATTCTTCTGTGAGAAGTATGCAGAACCACCGAAATAACTTGTTTTCGAGATATTTAATGCGAAAAAACACGTATTTTTGTGATTTCAGCTGTCCACAGTGCGTATGATATCCAGAACAGGCGATATATTCGTTTTCGAGGGTTTTCCAACTGTGATATGCGTTTTCTACGATAATCTTGGTGATTCTTCCGTGAGAAGTATGCAGAACCACCGAAATAACTTGCTTTCGTGATATTTAATGCGAAAAAACACGTATTTTGGTGTTTTCAGCAGTCCACAGTGCGTATGATACGCAGAACAGGCGATATCTTCCTTTTCGAGGGTTTTCCAACTGAGATATGCGTTTTCTACGATAATCTTGGTGATTCTTCCGTGAGAAGTATGCAGAACCACCGAAATCGCAGTTTTCGTGTTATTTAATGCAAAAAACACGTATTCTGGTGTTTTCAGCACTCCACAGTGCGCATGATATGCAGAACCGGCGATATCTTCGTTTTCGTGTGGATTCCATCTGAGATATGCAGTTTCTACGACAATCTTTTTGATTCTTCTGTGAGAAGTATGCAGAACCACCGAAATAACTTGTATTCGTGATATTTAATGCGAAAAAACACGTATTTTGGTGTTTTCAACAGTCCACAGTGCGTATGATATGCAGAACCGGCGATATCTTCGTTTTCGTGTGGATTCCATCTGAGATATGCAGTTTCTACGATAATCTTGGTGATTCTTCTGTGAGAAGTATGCAGAATCACCGAAATCGCAGTTTTCGTGTTATTTAATGCGAGAAAACACGTATTCTGGTGTTTTCAGCTCTCCACAGTGCGCATGATATGCAGAACCGGCGATATCTTCGTTTTCGTGTGGATTCCATCTGAGATATGCAGTTTCTACGAGAATCTTGGTGATTCTTCTGTGAGAAGTATGCAGAATCACCGAAATCGCAGTTTTCGTGTTATTGAATGCGAAAAAACACGTATTCTGGTGTATTCAGCACTCCACAGTGCGTATGATATGCAGAACAGGCGATATCTTCGTTTTCGTGTGGATTCTATCTGAGATATGCAGTTTCTACGAGAATCTTGGTGATTCTTCTGTGAGAAGTATGCAGAATCACCGCAATCGCAGTTTTCGTGTTATGTAATGCGAGAAAACACGTAATCTGGTGTTTTCCGCAGTCCACAGTGCGTATGATATCCAGAACAGACGATATCTTCGTTTTCGAGGGTTTTCCAACTGAGATATGCGTTTTCTACGATGATCTTGGTGATTCTTCTGTGAGAAGTATGCAGAATCACCGAAATCGCAGTTTTCGTGTTATTGAATGCGAAAAAACACGTATTCTGGTGTATTCAGCACTCCACAGTGCGTATGATATGCAGAACAGGCGATATCTTCGTTTTCGTGTGGATTCTATCTGAGATATGCAGTTTCTACGAGAATCTTGGTGATTCTTCTGTGAGAAGTATGCAGAATCACCGAAATCGCAGTTTTCGTGTTATTTAATGCGAAAAGGGACGTATTCTGATGTTTTCAGCACTCCACAGTGCGTATGATATGCAGAACAGGCGATATCTTCGTTTTCGAGGGTTTTCCAACTGAGATATGCAGTTTCTACGACAATCTTTTTGATTCTTCTGTGAGAAGTATGCAGAACCACCGAAATAACTTGTATTCGTGATATTTAATGCGAAAAAACACGTATTTTGGTGTTTTCAGCAGTCCACAGTGCGTATGATATCCAGAACAGGCGATACATTCGTTTTCGTGGGGTTTCCAACTGAGATGTGCAGTTTCTACGACAATCTTTCTGATTCTTCTGTGAGAAGTATGCAGAACCACCGAAATAACTTGTTTTCGTGATATTTAATGCGAAAAAACACGTATTTTGGTGATTTCAGCAGTCCACAGTGCGTATGATATCCAGAACAGGCGATATATTCGTTTTCGTGGGGTTTCCAAATGAGATATGCAGTTTCTACGAGAATCTTGGTGATTCTTCTGTGAGAAGTATGCAGAATCACCGAAATCGCAGTTTTCGTGATATTTAATGCGAAAAAACACGTATTTTGGTGTTTTCAGCAGTCCACAGTGCGTATGATATCCAGAACAGGCGATACATTCGTTTTCGTGGGGTTTCCAAATGAGATGTGCATTTTCTAAGATAACATTGGTGATTCTTCCGTGAGAAGTATGCAGTATCACCGAAATCGCAGTTTTCGTGATATTTAATGCGCAAATACACGTATTCAGGTGTTTTCAGCACTTCACAGTGCGAATGATATCCAGAACAGTCGATATCTTTGTTTTCGTGTGGTTTCCAACTGAGATGTGCAGTTTCTACGACAATCTTTCTGATTCTTCTGTGAGAAGTATGCAGAACCACCGAAATAACTTGTTTTCGTGATATTTAATGCGAAAAAACACGTATTTTGGTGATTTCAGCAGTCCACAGTGCGTATGATATCCAGAACAGGCGATATATTCGTTTTCGTGGGGTTTCCAAATGAGATGTGCATTTTCTACGATAATCTTGGTGATTCTTCTGTGAGAAGTATGCAGAATCACCGAAATCGCAGTTTCCGTGTTATCTAGTGCGAGAAAACACGTATTCTGGTGTTTTCAGCACTTCACAGAGCATATGATATCCAGAACAGGCGATATCTTTGTTTTCGTGTGGTTTCCAACTGAGATATGCAGTTTCTACGACAATCTTTTTGATTCTTCTGTGAGAAGTATGCAGAACCACCGAAATAACTTGTTTTCGTGATATTTAATGCGAGAAAACACGTATTCTGGTGTTTTCAGCACTTCACAGAGCGTATGATATCCAGAACAGGCGATATCTTTGTTTTCGTGTGGTTTCCAACTGAGATATGCAGTTTCTACCACAATCTTTTTGATTCTTCTGTGAGAAGTATGCAGAACCACCGAAATAACTTGTTTTCGTGATATTTAATGCGAAAAAACACGTATTTTGGTGATTTCAGCAGTCCACAGTGCGTATGATATCCAGAACAGGCGATATATTCGATTTCGTGGGGTTTCCAAATGATATGTGCATTTTCTACGATAATCTTGGTGATTCTTCTGTGAGAAGTATGCAGAATCACCGAAATCGCAGTTTCCGTGTTATTTAATGCGAGAAAACACGTATTCTGGTGTTTTCAGCACTCCACACTGCGTATGATATCCAGAACAGGCGATATATTCGTGTTCGTGGGGTTTCCAAATGAGATGTGTATTTTCTACGATAACCTTGGAGATTCTTCTGTGAGAAGTATGCAGAATCACCGAAATCGCAGTTTTCGTGTTATTTAATGCGAAAAGGGACGTATTCTGATGTTTTCAGCACTCCACAGTGCTTATGATACGCACAACAGGCGATATCTTCGTTTTCGAGGGTTTTCCAACTGAGATATGCATTTTCTACGATAACCTTGGTGATTCTTCCGCGAGAAGTATGCAGTATCACCGAAATCGCAGTTTTCGTGATATTTAATGCGAAAAAACACGTATTCTGGTATTTTCAGAACGCCACAGTGCGTATGATATGCAGAACCGGCGATATCTTCGTTTTCGTGTGGATTCCATCTGAGATATGCAGTTTCTACCAGAATCTTGGAGATTCTTCTGTGAGAAGTATGCAGAATCACCGAAATCGCGGTTTTCGTGTTATTTAATGCGAGAAAACACGTATTCTGGTGTTATCAGCACTCCACAGTGCGCATGATATGCCGAACCGGCGATATCTTCGTTTTCGTGTGGATTCTATCTGAGATATGCAGTTTCTACGAGAATCTTGGTGATTCTTCTGTGAGAAGTATGCAGAACCACCGAAGTAACTTGTTTTCGTGATACTTAATGCGAAAAAACACGTATTTTGGTGTTTTCAGCAGTCCACAGTGCGTATGATATCCAGAACAGGCGATATATTCGTTTTCGTGGGGTTTCCAAATGAGATGTGCATTTTTACGATAATCTTGGTGATTCTTCTGTGAGAAGTATGCAGAATCACCGAAATCGCAGTTTCCGTGTTATTTAATGCGAGAAAACACGTATTCTGGTGTTTTCAGCACTCCACAATGCGCATGATATGCAGAACCGGCGATATCTTCGTTTTCGTGTGGATTCCATCTGAGATATGCGTTTTCTACGATAATCTAAGTGATTCTTCTGTGAGAAGTATGCAGAACCACCGAAATAACTTGTTTTCGAGATATTTAATGCGAAAAAACACGTATTTTTGTGATTTCAGCTGTCCACAGTGCGTATGATATCCAGAACAGGCGATATATTCGTTTTCGAGGGTTTTCCAACTGTGATATGCGTTTTCTACGATAATCTTGGTGATTCTTCCGTGAGAAGTATGCAGAACCACCGAAATAACTTGCTTTCGTGATATTTAATGCGAAAAAACACGTATTTTGGTGTTTTCAGCAGTCCACAGTGCGTATGATACGCAGAACAGGCGATATCTTCCTTTTCGAGGGTTTTCCAACTGAGATATGCGTTTTCTACGATAATCTTGGTGATTCTTCCGTGAGAAGTATGCAGAACCACCGAAATCGCAGTTTTCGTGTTATTTAATGCAAAAAACACGTATTCTGGTGTTTTCAGCACTCCACAGTGCGCATGATATGCAGAACCGGCGATATCTTCGTTTTCGTGTGGATTCCATCTGAGATATGCAGTTTCTACGACAATCTTTTTGATTCTTCTGTGAGAAGTTTGCAGAACCACCGAAATAACTTGTATTCGTGATATTTAATGCGAAAAAACACGTATTTTGGTGTTTTCAACAGTCCACAGTGCGTATGATATGCAGAACCGGCGATATCTTCGTTTTCGTGTGGATTCCATCTGAGATATGCAGTTTCTACGATAATCTTGGTGATTCTTCTGTGAGAAGTATGCAGAATCACCGAAATCGCAGTTTTCGTGTTATTTAATGCGAGAAAACACGTATTCTGGTGTTTTCAGCTCTCCACAGTGCGCATGATATGCAGAACCGGCGATATCTTCGTTTTCGTGTGGATTCCATCTGAGATATGCAGTTTCTACGAGAATCTTGGTGATTCTTCTGTGAGAAGTATGCAGAATCACCGAAATCGCAGTTTTCGTGTTATTGAATGCGAAAAAACACGTATTCTGGTGTATTCAGCACTCCACAGTGCGTATGATATGCAGAACAGGCGATATCTTCGTTTTCGTGTGGATTCTATCTGAGATATGCAGTTTCTACGAGAATCTTGGTGATTCTTCTGTGAGAAGTATGCAGAATCACCGCAATCGCAGTTTTCGTGTTATGTAATGCGAGAAAACACGTAATCTGGTGTTTTCCGCAGTCCACAGTGCGTATAATATCCAGAACAGACGATATCTTCGTTTTCGAGGGTTTTCCAACTGAGATATGCGTTTTCTACGATGATCTTGGTGATTCTTCTGTGAGAAGTATGCAGTATCACCGAAATCGCAGTTTTCGTGTCATTGAATGCGAAAAAACACGTATTCTGGTGTTTTCAGCACTCCACAGTGCGCATGATATGCAGAACCGGCGATATCTTCGTTTTCGTGTGGGTTCCATCTGAGATATGCAGTTTCTACGAGAATCTTGGTGATTGTTCGGTGAGAAGTATGCAGAGTCACCGAAATCGCAGTTTTCGTGTTATTTAATGCGAGAAAACACGTATTCTGGTGTTTTCAGAACCCCACAGTGCGCATGATATGCAGAACCGGCGATATCTTCGTTTTCGTGTGGATTCTATCTGAGATATGCAGTTTCTACGAGAATCTTGGTGATTCTTCTGTGGGAAGTATGCAGAATCACCGAAATCGCAGCTTTCGTGTTATTTAATGCGAAAAAATACGTATTCTGGTTTTTTCAGCACTCCACAGTGCGTATGATACGCAGAACAGGCGATATCTTCGTTTTCGAGGGGTTTCCAACTGAGATATGCAGTTTCTACGAGAATCTTGGTGATTCTTCCGTGAGAAGTATGCAGAATCACCGAAATCGCAGTTTTCGTGTTATTTAATGCGAAAAAACACGTATTCTGGTGTTTTCAGCACTCCACAGTGCGCATGATATGCAGAACCGGCGATATCTTCGTTTTCGTGTGGATTCCATCTGAGATATGCAGTTTCTACGAGAATCTTGGTGATTCTTCGGTGAGAAGTATGCAGAATCACCCAAGTCGCTGTTTTCGTGTTATTGAATGCGAAAAAACACGTATTCTGGTGTTTTCAGCACGCCACAGTGCGTATGATACGCAGAACAGGCGATATCTTCCTTTTCGAGGGTTTTCCAACTGAGATATGCGTTTTCTACGATAATCTTGGTGATTCTTCCGTGAGAAGTGTGCAGAACCACCGAAATCGCAGTTTTCGTGTTATTTAATGCAAAAAACACGTATTCTGGTGTTTTCAGCACTCCACAGTGCGCATGATATGCAGAACCGGCGATATCTTCGTTTTCGTGTGGATTCCATCTGAGATATGCAGTTTCTACGACAATCTTTTTGATTCTTCTGTGAGAAGTATGCAGAACCACCGAAATAACTTGTATTCGTGATATTTAATGCGAAAAAACACGTATTTTGGTGTTTTCAACAGTCCACAGTGCGTATGATATGCAGAACCGGCGATATCTTCGTTTTCGTGTGGATTCCATCTGAGATATGCAGTTTCTACGATAATCTTGGTGATTCTTCTGTGAGAAGTATGCAGAATCACCGAAATCGCAGTTTTCGTGTTATTTAATGCGAGAAAACACGTATTCTGGTGTTTTCAGCTCTCCACAGTGCGCATGATATGCAGAACCGGCGATATCTTCGTTTTCGTGTGGATTCCATCTGAGATATGCAGTTTCTACGAGAATCTTGGTGATTCTTCTGTGAGAAGTATGCAGAATCACCGAAATCGCAGTTTTCGTGTTATTGAATGCGAAAAAACACGTATTCTGGTGTATTCAGCACTCCACAGTGCGTATGATATGCAGAACAGGCGATATCTTCGTTTTCGTGTGGATTCTATCTGAGATATGCAGTTTCTACGAGAATCTTGGTGATTCTTCTGTGAGAAGTATGCAGAATCACCGCAATCGCAGTTTTCGTGTTATGTAATGCGAGAAAACACGTAATCTGGTGTTTTCCGCAGTCCACAGTGCGTATGATATCCAGAACAGACGATATCTTCGTTTTCGAGGGTTTTCCAACTGAGATATGCGTTTTCTACGATGATCTTGGTGATTCTTCTGTGAGAAGTATGCAGTATCACCGAAATCGCAGTTTTCGTGTCATTGAATGCGAAAAAACACGTATTCTGGTGTTTTCAGCACTCCACAGTGCGCATGATATGCAGAACCGGCGATATCTTCGTTTTCGTGTGGGTTCCATCTGAGATATGCAGTTTCTACGAGAATCTTGGTGATTGTTCGGTGAGAAGTATGCAGAGTCACCGAAATCGCAGTTTTCGTGTTATTTAATGCGAGAAAACACGTATTCTGGTGTTTTCAGAACCCCACAGTGCGCATGATATGCAGAACCGGCGATATCTTCGTTTTCGTGTGGATTCTATCTGAGATATGCAGTTTCTACGAGAATCTTGGTGATTCTTCTGTGGGAAGTATGCAGAATCACCGAAATCGCAGCTTTCGTGTTATTTAATGCGAAAAAATACGTATTCTGGTTTTTTCAGCACTCCACAGTGCGTATGATACGCAGAACAGGCGATATCTTCGTTTTCGAGGGGTTTCCAACTGAGATATGCAGTTTCTACGAGAATCTTGGTGATTCTTCCGTGAGAAGTATGCAGAATCACCGAAATCGCAGTTTTCGTGTTATTTAATGCGAAAAAACACGTATTCTGGTGTTTTCAGCACTCCACAGTGCGCATGATATGCAGAACCGGCGATATCTTCGTTTTCGTGTGGATTCCATCTGAGATATGCAGTTTCTACGAGAATCTTGGTGATTCTTCGGTGAGAAGTATGCAGAATCACCCCAGTCGCTGTTTTCGTGTTATTGAATGCGAAAAAACACGTATTCTGGTGTTTTCAGCACGCCACAGTGCGTATGATACACAGAACAGGCGATATCTTCGTTTTCGAGGGTTTTCCAACTGAGATATGCGTTTTCTACGACAATCTTGGTGATTCTTCTGTGACAAGTATGCAGAATCACCGAAATCGCAGTTTTCGTGTTATTTAATGCGAAAAAACACGTATTCTGGTGTTTTCAGCACTCCACAGTGCGCATGATATGCAGAACCGGCGATATCTTCGTTTTCGTGTGGATTCCATCTGAGATATGCAGTTTCTACGAGAATCTTGGTGATTCTTCTGTCAGAAGTATGCAGAATCACCGAAATCGCAGCTTTCGTGTTATTTAATGCGAAAAAACACGTATTCTGGTGTTTTCAGCACTCCAAAGTGCGTATGATACGCAGAACAGGCGATATCTTCGTTTTCGAGGGTTTTCCAACTGAGATATGCGTTTTCTACGATAATCTTGGTGATTCTTCGTTGAGAAGTATGCAGAACCACCGAAATAACTTGTTTTCGTGATATTTAATGCGAAAAAACACGTATTCTGGTGTTTTCAGCACTCCACAGTGCGCATGATATGCAGAACCGGCGATATCTTCGTTTTCGTGTGGGTTCCATCTGAGATATGCAGTTTCTACGAGAATCTTGGTGATTGTTCGGTGAGAAGTATGCAGAGTCACCGATATCGCAGTTTTCGTGTTATTTAATGCGAGAAAACACGTATTCTGGTGTTTTCAGAACCCCACAGTGCGCATGATATGCAGAACCGGCGATATCTTCGTTTTCGTGTGGATTCTATCTGAGATATGCAGTTTCTACGAGAATCTTGGTGATTCTTCTGTGGGAAGTATGCAGAATCACCGAAATCGCAGCTTTCGTGTTATTTAATGCGAAAAAATACGTATTCTGGTTTTTTCAGCACTCCACAGTGCGTATGATACGCAGAACAGGCGATATCTTCGTTTTCGAGGGGTTTCCAACTGAGATATGCAGTTTCTACGAGAATCTTGGTGATTCTTCCGTGAGAAGTATGCAGAATCACCGAAATCGCAGTTTTCGTGTTATTTAATGCGAAAAAACACGTATTCTGGTGTTTTCAGCTCTCCACAGTGCGCATGATATGCAGAACCGGCGATATCTTCGTTTTCGTGTGGATTCCATCTGAGATATGCAGTTTCTACGAGAATCTTGGTGATTCTTCTGTGAGAAGTATGCAGAATCACCCAAGTCGCTGTTTTCGTGTTATTGAATGCGAAAAAACACGTATTCTGGTGTTTTCAGCACGCCACAGTGCGTATGATACACAGAACAGGCGATATCTTCGTTTTCGAGGGTTTTCCAACTGAGATATGCGTTTTCTACGACAATCTTGGTGATTCTTCTGTGACAAGTACGCAGAATCACCGCAATCGCAGTTTTCGTGTTATTTAATGCGAAAAAACACGTATTCTGGTGTTTTCAGCACTCCACAGTGCGCATGATATGCAGAACCGGCGATATCTTCGTTTTCGTGTGGATTCCATCTGAGATATGCAGTTTCTACGAGAATCTTGGTGATTCTTCTGTCAGAAGTATGCAGAATCACCGAAATCGCAGCTTTCGTGTTATTTAATGCGAAAAAACACGTATTCTGGTGTTTTCAGCACTCCAAAGTGCGTATGATACGCAGAACAGGCGATATCTTCGTTTTCGAGGGTTTTCCAACTGAGATATGCGTTTTCTACGATAATCTTGGTGATTCTTCCTTGAGAAGTATGCAGAACCACCGAAATAACTTGTTTTCGTGATATTTAATGCGAAAAAGCACGAATTTTGGTGTTTTCAGCAGTCCACAGTGCGTATGATATCCAGAACAGGCGATATATTCGTTTTCGTGGGGTTTCCAAATGAGATGTGCATTTTCTACGATAATCTTGGTGATTCTTCTGTGAGAAGTATGCAGACTCACCAAAATCGCAGTTTTCGTGATATTTAATGCGAAAAAACACGTATTTTTGTGTTTTCAGCAGTCCACAGTGCGTATGATATACAGAACAGGCGATATATTCGTTTTCCTGGTGTTTCCAAATGAGATGTTCATTTTCTACGATAATCTTGGTGATTCTTCTGTGAGAAGTATGCAGAATCACCGAAATCGCAGTTTTCGTGTTATTTAATGCGAAAAAACACGTATTCTGGTGTTTTCAGCACTCCACTGTGCGCATGATATGCAGAACCGGCGATATCTTCGTTTTCGTGGGTTTTCCAAATGAGATATGCGTTTTCTACGATAATCTTGGTGATTCTTCGGTGAGAAGTATGCTAAACCACCGAAATAACTTGTTTTCGTGATATATAATGCGAAAAAACACGTATTTTCGTGTTTTCAGCAGTCCACAGTGCGTATGATATCCAGAACAGGCGATATATTCGTTTTCCTGGTGTTTCCAAATGAGATGTTCATTTTCTACGATAATCTTGGTGATTCTTCTGTGAGAAGTATGCAGTATCACCGAAATCGCAGTTCTCGTGCTATTTAATGCAAAAAACACGTATTCTGGTGTTTTCAGCACTCCGCAGTGCGTATGATACGCAGAACAGGCGATATCTTCGTTTTCGAGGGGTTTCCAACTGAGATATGCAGCTTCTACGAGAATCTTGGTTATTCTACTGTGAGAAGTATGCAGAATCACCGAAATCGCAGTTTTCGTGTTATTTAATGCGAAAAAACACGTATTCTGGTGTTTTCAGCACTCCACTGTGCGCATGATATGCAGAACCGGCGATATCTTCGTTTTCGAGGGTTTTACAACTGAGATATCCGTTTTCTAGGATAATCTTGGTGATTCTTCCGTGAGAAGTATGCAGAACCACCGAAATAACTTGTTTTCGTGATATTTAATGCGAAAAAACACGTATTCTGGTGTTTTCAGCACTCCACAGTGCGCATGATATGCAGAACCGGCGATATCTTCGTTTTCGTGTGGATTCCATCTGAGATATGCAGTTTCTACGAGAATCTTGGTGATTCTTCTGTGAGAAGTATGCAGAATCACCGAAACCGCAGTTTTCGTGTTATTTAATGCGAAAAAACACGTATTCTGTTGTTTTCAGCACTCCACAGTGCGTATGATACGCAGAACAGGCGATATCTTCGTTTTCGAGGGTTTTCCAACTGAGATATGCGTTTTCTACGATAATCTTGGTGATTCTTCCGTGAGAAGTATGCAGAACCACCGAAATAACTTGTTTTCGTGATATTTAATGCGAAAAAACACGTATTTTGGTGTTTTCAGCAGTCCACAGTGCGTATGATATCCAGAGCAGGCGATATATTCGTTTTCGTGTGGATTCCATCTGAGATATGCAGTTTCTACCAGAATCTTGGTGATTCTTCTGTGAGAAGTATGCAGAATCACCGAAATCGCGGTTTTCGTGTTATTTAATGCGAGAAAACACGTATTCTGGTGTTATCAGCACTCCACAGTGCGCATGATATGCCGAACCGGCGATATCTTCGTTTTCGTGTGGATTCTATCTGAGATATGCAGTTTCTACGAGAATCTTGGTGATTCTTCTGTGAGAAGTATGCAGAACCACCGAAGTAACTTGTTTTCGTGATACTTAATGCGAAAAAACACGTATTTTGGTGTTTTCAGCAGTCCACAGTGCGTATGATATCCAGAACAGGCGATATATTCGTTTTCGTGGGGTTTCCAAATGAGATGTGCATTTTCTACGATAATCTTGGTGATTCTTCTGTGAGAAGTATGCAGAATCACCGAAATCGCAGTTTTCGTGTTATTTAATGCGAGAAAACACGTATTCTGGTGTTTTCAGCTCTCCACAGTGCGCATGATATGCAGAACCGGCGATATCTTCGTTTTCGTGTGGATTCCATCTGAGATATGCAGTTTCTACGAGAATCTTGGTGATTCTTCTGTGAGAAGTTTGCAGAATCACCGAAATCGCAGTTTTCGTGTTATTGAATGCGAAAAAACACGTATTCTGGTGTTTTCAGCACTCCACAGTGCGTATGATATGCAGAACAGGCGATATCTTCGTTTTCGTGTGGATTCTATCTGAGATATGCAGTTTCTACGAGAATCTTGGTGATTCTTCTGTGAGAAGTATGCAGAATCACCGCAATCGCAGTGTTCGTGTTATGTAATGCGAGAAAACACGTAATCTGGTGTTTTCCGCAGTCCACAGTGCGTATGATATCCAGAACAGACGATATCTTCGTTTTCGAGGGTTTTCCAACTGAGATATGCGTTTTCTACGATGATCTTGGTGATTCTTCTGTGAGAAGTATGCAGTATCACCGAAATCGCAGTTTTCGTGTCATTTAATGCGAAAAAACACGTATTCTGATGTTTTCAGCACTCCACAGTGCGCATGATATGCAGAACCGGCGATATCTTCGTTTTCGTGTGGGTTCCATCTGAGATATGCAGTTTCTACGAGAATCTTGGTGATTGTTCGGTGAGAAGTATGCAGAGTCACCGAAATCGCAGTTTTCGTGTTATTTAATGCGAGAAAACACGTATTCTGGTGTTTTCAGAACCCCACAGTGCGCATGATATGCAGAACCGGCGATATCTTCGTTTTCGTGTGGATTCTATCTGAGATATGCAGTTTCTACGAGAATCTTGGTGATTCTTCTGTGGGAAGTATGCAGAATCACCGAAATCGCAGCTTTCGTGTTATTTAATGCGAAAAAATACGTATTCTGGTTTTTTCAGCACTTCACTGTGCGCATGATATGCAGAACCGGCGATATCTTCGTTTTCGATGGTTTTCCAACTGAGATATGCGTTTTCTACGATAATCTTGGTGATTCTTCCGTGAGAAGTATGCTGAACCACCGAAATAACTTGTTTTCGTGATATTTAATGCGAAAAAACACGTATTTTAGTGTTTTCTGCAGTCCACAGTGCGTATGATATCCAGAACAGGCGATATATTCGTTTTCGTGGGGTTTCCAAATGAGATGTGCATTTTCTACGATAATCTTGGTGATTCTTCTGTGAGAAGTATGCAGACTCACCGAAATCGCAGTTTTCGTGATATTTAATGCGAAAAAACACGTATTTTTGTGTTTTCAGCAGTCCACAGTGCGTATGATATACAGAACAGGCGATATATTCGTTTTCCTGGTGTTTCCAAATGAGATGTTCATTTTCTACGATAATCTTGGTGATTCTTCTGTGAGAAGTATGCAGAATCACCGAAATCGCAGTTTTCGTGTTATTTAATGCGAAAAAACACGTATTCTGGTGTTTTCAGCACTCCACTGTGCGCATGATATGCAGAACCGGCGATATCTTCGTTTTCGTGGGTTTTCCAAATGAGATATGCGTTTTCTACGATAATATTGGTGATTCTTCGGTGAGAAGTATGCTAAACCACCGAAATAACTTGTTTTCGTGATATTTAATGCGAAAAAACACGTATTTTAGTGTTTTCTGCAGTCCACAGTGCGTATGATATCCAGAACAGGCGATATATTCGTTTTCGTGGGGTTTCCAAATGAGATGTGCATTTTCTACGATAATCTTGGTGATTCTTCTGTGAGAAGTATGCAGACTCACCGAAATCGCAGTTTTCGTGATATTTAATGCGAAAAAACACGTATTTTTGTGTTTTCAGCAGTCCACAGTGCGTATGATATACAGAACAGGCGATATATTCGTTTTCCTGGTGTTTCCAAATGAGATGTTCATTTTCTACGATAATCTTGGTGATTCTTCTGTGAGAAGTATGCAGAATCACCCAAGTCGCTGTTTTCGTGTTATTGAATGCGAAAAAACACGTATTCTGGTGTTTTCAGCACGCCACAGTGCGTATGATACACAGAACAGGCGATATCTTCGTTTTCGAGGGTTTTCCAACTGAGATATGCGTTTTCTACGACAATCTTGGTGATTCTTCTGTGACAAGTATGCAGAATCACCGAAATCGCAGTTTTCGTGTTATTTAATGCGAAAAAACACGTATTCTGGTGTTTTCAGCACTCCACAGTGCGCATGATATGCAGAACCGGCGATATCTTCGTTTTCGTGTGGATTCCATCTGAGATATGCAGTTTCTACGAGAATCTTTGTGATTCTTCTGTCAGAAGTATGCAGAATCACCGAAATCGCAGCTTTCGTGTTATTTAATGCGAAAAAACACGTATTCTGGTGTTTTCAGCACTCCACAGTGCGTATGATACGCAGAACAGGCGATATCTTCGTTTTCGAGGGTTTTCCAACTGAGATATGCGTTTTCTACGATAATCTTGGTGATTCTTCCTTGAGAAGTATGCAGAACCACCGAAATAACTTGTTTTCGTGATATTTAATGCGAAAAAGCACGAATTTTGGTGTTTTCAGCAGTCCACAGTGCGTATGATATCCAGAGCGGGCGATATATTCGTTTTCGTGGGGTTTCCAACTGAGATATGCAGTTTCTACGAGAATCTTGGTGATTCTTCTGTGAGAAGTCTGCAGAATCACCGAAATCGCAGTTTTCGTGATAATTAATGTGCAAATACACGTATTCTGATGTTCTCAGCACTTCACAGTGCGTATGATATGCAGAACCGGCGATATCTCCGTTTTCGTGCGGATTCCATCTGAGATATGCAGTTTCTACGAGAATCTTGGTGATTCTTCTGTGAGAAGTACGCAGAATCACCGACATCGTAGTTTTCGTGTTATTTAATGCGAAAAAACACGTATTCTGGTGTTTTCAGCACTTCACTGTGCGCATGATATGCAGAACCGGCGATATCTTCGTTTTCGATGGTTTTCCAACTGAGATATGCGTTTTCTACGATAATCTTGGTGATTCTTCGGTGAGAAGTATGCTAAACCACCGAAATAACTTGTTTTCGTGATATATAATGCGAAAAAACACGTATTTTAGTGTTTTCAGCAGTCCACAGTGCGTATGATATCCAGAACAGGCGATATATTCGTTTTCCTGGTGTTTCCAAATGAGATGTTCATTTTCTACGATAATCTTGGTGATTCTTCTGTGAGAAGTATGCAGTATCACCGAAATCGCAGTTCTCGTGCTATTTAATGCAAAAAACACGTATTCTGGTGTTTTCAGCACTCCACAGTGCGCATGATATGCAGAACCGGCGATATCTTCGTTTTCGTGTGGATTCCATCTGAGATATGCAGTTTCTACGAGAATCTTGGTGATTCTTCTGTGAGAAGTATGCAGAATCACCCAAGTCGCTGTTTTCGTGTTATTGAATGCGAAAAAACACGTATTCTGGTGTTTTCAGCACGCCACAGTGCGTATGATACACAGAACAGGCGATATCTTCGTTTTCGAGGGTTTTCCAACTGAGATATGCGTTTTCTACGACAATCTTGGTGATTCTTCTGTGACAAGTATGCAGAATCACCGAAATCGCAGTTTTCGTGTTATTTAATGCGAAAAAACACGTATTCTGGTGTTTTCAGCACTCCACAGTGCGCATGATATGCAGAACCGGCGATATCTTCGTTTTCGTGCGGATTCCATCTGAGATATGCAGTTTCTACGAGAATCTTTGTGATTCTTCTGTCAGAAGTATGCAGAATCACCGAAATCGCAGCTTTCGTGTTATTTAATGCGAAAAAACACGTATTCTGGTGTTTTCAGCACTCCACAGTGCGTATGATACGCAGAACAGGCGATATCTTCGTTTTCGAGGGTTTTCCAACTGAGATATGCGTTTTCTACGATAATCTTGGTGATTCTTCCTTGAGAAGTATGCAGAACCACCGAAATAACTTGTTTTCGTGATATTTAATGCGAAAAAGCACGAATTTTGGTGTTTTCAGCAGTCCACAGTGCGTATGATATCCAGAGCGGGCGATATATTCGTTTTCGTGGGGTTTCCAACTGAGATATGCAGTTTCTACGAGAATCTTGGTGATTCTTCTGTGAGAAGTCTGCAGAATCACCGAAATCGCAGTTTTCGTGATAATTAATGTGCAAATACACGTATTCTGATGTTCTCAGCACTTCACAGTGCGTATGATATGCAGAACCGGCGATATCTCCGTTTTCGTGCGGATTCCATCTGAGATATGCAGTTTCTACGAGAATCTTGGTGATTCTTCTGTGAGAAGTACGCAGAATCACCGACATCGTAGTTTTCGTGTTATTTAATGCGAAAAAACACGTATTCTGGTGTTTTCAGCACTTCACTGTGCGCATGATATGCAGAACCGGCGATATCTTCGTTTTCGATGGTTTTCCAACTGAGATATGCGTTTTCTACGATAATCTTGGTGATTCTTCCGTGAGAAGTATGCTGAACCACCGAAATAACTTGTTTTCGTGATATTTAATGCGAAAAAACACGTATTTTAGTGTTTTCTGCAGTCCACAGTGCGTATGATATCCAGAACAGGCGATATATTCGTTTTCGTGGGGTTTCCAAATGAGATGTGCATTTTCTACGATAATCTTGGTGATTCTTCTGTGAGAAGTATGCAGACTCACCGAAATCGCAGTTTTCGTGATATTTAATGCGAAAAAACACGTATTTTTGTGTTTTCAGCAGTCCACAGTGCGTATGATATACAGAACAGGCGATATATTCGTTTTCCTGGTGTTTCCAAATGAGATGTTCATTTTCTACGATAATCTTGGTGATTCTTCTGTGAGAAGTATGCAGAATCACCGAAATCGCAGTTTTCGTGTTATTTAATGCGAAAAAACACGTATTCTGGTGTTTTCAGCACTCCACAGTGCGCATGATATGCAGAACCGGCGATATCTTCGTTTTCGAGGGTTTTACAACTGAGATATCCGTTTTCTAGGATAATCTTGGTGATTCTTCCGTGAGAAGTATGCAGTATCACCGAAATCGCAGTTTTCGTGTTATTTAATGCAAAAAACACGTATTCTGGTGTTTTCAGCACTCCACTGTGCGCATGATATGCAGAACCGGCGATACCTTCGTTTTCGAGGGTTTTCCAACTGAGACATGCGTTTTCTACGATAATCTTGGTGATTCTTCCGTGAGAAGTATGCACAACCACCGAAATAACTTGCTTTCGTGATATTTAATGCGAAAAAACACGTATTTTGGTGTTTTCAGCAGTCCACAGTGCGTATGATATCCAGAACAGGCGACATATTCGTTTTCGAGGGTTTTCCAAATGAGATAAGCGTTTTCTACGATAATCTTGGTGATTCTTCCGTGAGAAGTATGCAGAACCACCGAAATAACTTGTTTTCGTGAAATTTAATGCGCAAATACACGTATTCTGGTGTTTTCAGCACTTCATGGTGCGTATGATATGCAGAACCGGCGATATCTTCGTTTTCGGGTGGATTCCATCTGAGATATGCAGTTTCTACGATAATCTTGGTGATTCTTCTGTGAGAAGTATGCAGACTCACCGAAATCGCAGTTTTGGTGATATTTAATGCGAAAAAACACGTATTTTGGTGTTTTCAGCAGTCCACAGTGCGTATGATATCCAGAACAGGCGATATATTCGTTTTCCTGGTGTTTCCAAATGAGATGTTCATTTTCTACGATAATCTTGGTGATTCTTCTGTGAGAAGTATGCAGAATCACCGAAATCGCAGTTTTCGTGTTATTTAATGCGAAAAAACACGTATTCTGGTGTTTTCAGCACTCCACTGTGCGCATGATATGCAGAACCGGCGATATCTTCGTTTTCGAGGGATTTCCAACAGAGATATGCGTTTTCTACGATAATCTTGGTGATTCTTCCGTGAGAAGTATGCAGAACCACCGAAATAACTTGTTTTCGTGATATTTAATGCGAAAAAACACGTATTCTGGTGTTTTCAGCACTCCACAGTGCGCATGATATGCAGAACCGGCGATATCTTCGTTTTCGTGTGGATTCCATCTGAGATATGCAGTTTCTACGAGAATCTTGGTGATTCTTCTGTGAGAAGTATGCAGAATCACCGAAATCGCAGTTTTCGTGTTATTTAATGCGAAAAAACACGTATTCTGGTGTTTTCAGCACTCCACAGTGCGTATGATACGCAGAACAGGCGATATCTTCGTTTTCGAGGGTTTTCCAACTGAGATATGCGTTTTCTACGATAATCTTGGTGATTCTTCCGTGAGAAGTATGCAGAACCACCGAAATAACTTGTTTTCGTGATATTTAATGCGAAAAACACGTATTTTGGTGTTTTCAGCAGTCCACAGTGCGTATGATATCCAGAGCAGGCGATATATTCGTTTTCGTGGGGTTTCCAACTGAGATATGCATTTTCTACGATAACCTTGGTGATTCTTCCGTGAAAAGTATGCAGAATCACCGAAATCGCAGTTTTCGTGTTATTTAATGCGAAAAAACACGTATTCTGGTGTTTTCAGCACTCCACTGTGCGCATGATATGCAGAACCGGCGATATCTTCGTTTTCGAGGGTTTTACAACTGAGATATCCGTTTTCTAGGATAATCTTGGTGATTCTTCCGTGAGAAGTATGCAGTATCACCGAAATCGCAGTTTTCGTGTTATTTAATGCAAATAACACGTATTCTGGTGTTTTCAGCACTCCACTGTGCGCATGATATGCAGAACCGGCGATACCTTCGTTTTCGAGGGTTTTCCAACTGAGATATGCGTTTTGTACGTTAATCTTGGTGATTCTTCCGTGAGAAGTATGCAGAACCACCGAAATAACTTGCTTTCGTGATATTTAATGCGAAAAAACACGTATTTTGATGTTTTCAGCAGTCCACAGTGCGTATGATATCCAGAACAGGCGACATATTCGTTTTCGAGGGTTTTCCAAATGAGATAAGCGTTTTCTACGATAATCTTGGTGATTCTTCCGTGAGAAGTATGCAGAACCACCGAAATAACTTGTTTTCGTGAAATTTAATGCGCAAATACACGTATTCTGGTGTTTTCAGCACTCCACAGTGCGTATGATACGCAGAACAGGCGATATCTTCGGTTTCGAGGGTTTTCCAACTGAGATATGCGTTTTCTACGATAATCTTGGTGATTCTTCCGTGAGAAGTATGCAGAACCACCGAAATAACTTGTTTTCGTGATATTTAATGCGAAAAAACACGTATTTTGGTGTTTTCAGCAGTCCACAGTGCGTATGATATCCAGAGCAGGCGATATATTCGTTTTCGTGGGGTATCCAACTGAGATATGCATTTTCTACGATAACCTTGGTGATTCTTCCGTGAAAAGTATGCAGAATCACCGAAATCGCAGTTTTCGTGTTATTTAATGCGAAAAAACACGTATTCTGGTGTTTTCAGCACTCCACTGTGCGCATGATATGCAGAACCGGCGATATCTTCGTTTTCGAGGGTTTTACAACTGAGATATCCGTTTTCTAGGATAATCTTGGTGATTCTTCCGTGAGAAGTATGCAGTATCACCGAAATCGCAGTTTTCGTGTTATTTAATGCAAATAACACGTATTCTGGTGTTTTCAGCACTCCACTGTGCGCATGATATGCAGAACCGGCGATACCTTCGTTTTCGAGGGTTTTCCAACTGAGATATGCGTTTTGTACGATAATCTTGGTGATTCTTCCGTGAGAAGTATGCAGAACCACCGAAATAACTTGCTTTCGTGATATTTAATGCGAAAAAACACGTATTTTGATGTTTTCAGCAGTCCACAGTGCGTATGATATCCAGAACAGGCGACATATTCGTTTTCGAGGGTTTTCCAAATGAGATAAGCGTTTTCTACGATAATCTTAGTGATTCTTCCGTGAGAAGTATGCAGAACCACCGAAATAACTTGTTTTCGTGAAATTTAATGCGCAAATACACGTATTCTGGTGTTTTCAGCACTTCATAGTGCGTATGATATGCAGAACCGGCGATATCTTCGTTTTCGGGTGGATTCCATCTGAGATATGCAGTTTCTACGATAATCTTGGTGATTCTTCTGTGAGAAGTATGCAGACTCACCGAAATCGCAGTTTTCGTGTTATTTAATGCGAAAAAACACGTATTCTGGTGTTTTCAGCACTCCACTGTGCGCATGATATGCAGAACCGGCGATATCTTCGTTTTCGTGTGGATTCCATCTGAGATATGCAGTTTCTACGAGAATCTTGGTGATTCCTCTGTGAGAAGTATGCAGAATCACCGAAATCGCAGTTTTCGTGTTATTTAATGCGAAAAAACACGTATTCTGGTGTTTTCAGCACTCCACAGTGCGTATGATACGCAGAACAGGCGATATCTTCGTTTTCGAGGGTTTTCCAACTGAGATATGCGTTTTCTACGATAATCTTGGTGGTTCTTCCGTGAGAAGTATGCAGAACCACCGAAATAACTTGCTTTCGTGATATTTAATGCGAAAAAACACGTATTCTGGTGTTTTCAGCAGTCCACAGTGCGCATGATATGCAGAACCGGCGATATCTTCGTTTTCGTGTGAATTCCATCTGAGATATGCAGTTTCTATGACAATCTTGGTGATTCTTCTGTGACAAGTATGCAGAATCACCGCAATCGCAGTTTTCGTGTTATCTAATGCGAGAAAACACGTATTCTGGTGTTTTCAGAACGCCACAGTGTGTATGATATGCAGAACCGGCGATATCTGCGTTTTCGTGTGGATTCCATCTGAGATATGCATATTCTACGATAATCTTGGTGATTCTTCTGTGAGAAGTATGCAGAATCACCGAAATCGCAGTTTTCGTGTTATTTAATGCGAGAAAACACGTATTCTGGTGTTTTCAGCACTCCACAGTGCGCATGATATGCAGAAACGGCGATATCTTCGTTTTCGTGTGGATTCCATCTGAGATATGCAGTTTCTACGAGAATCTTGGAGATTCTTCTGTGAGAAGTATGCAGAATCACCGTAATCGGAGTTTTCGTGATATTTAATGCGAAAAAACACGTATTCTGGTGCTTTCAGCACTCTACAGTGCGCATGATATGCAGAACCGGCGATATCTTCGTTTTCGTGTGGATTCCATCTGAGATATGCAGTTTCTACGTGAATCTTGGTGATTCATCTGTGAGAAGTATGCAGAATCACCGAAATCGCAGTTTTCGTGTTACTTAATACGAAAAAACCCGCATTTTGGTGTTTTCAGCAGTCCACAGTGCGTATGATATCCAGAACAGGCGATATATTCGTTTTCGTGAGGTTTCCAAATGAGATGTGCATTTTCTATGATAATCTTGGTGATTCTTCTGTGACAATTATGCAGAATCACCGAAATCGCAGTTTTCGTGTTATCTAATGCGAGAAAACACGTATTCTGGTGTTTTCAGCACTCCACAGTGCGCATGATATGCAGAACCGGCGATATATTCGTTTTCGTGGGGTTTCCAAATGAAATGTGCATTTTCTACGATAATCTTGGTGATTCTTCCGTGACAAGTATGCAGTATCACCGAAATCGCAGTTTTCGTGATATTTAATGCGAAAAAACACGTATTCTGGTGTTTTCAGCACGTCACAGTGCGTATGATATGCAGAACCGGCGATATCTTCGTTTTCGTGTGGATTCCATCTGAGATATGCAGTTTCTACGAGAATCTTGGTGATTCTTCTGTGAGAAGTATGCAGAATCACCGAAATCGCAGTTTTCTTGTTATTTAATGCGAAAAAACACGTATTCTGGTGTTTTCAGCACTCCACAGTGCGCATGATATGCAGAACCGGCGATATCTTCGTTTTCGTGTGGATTCCATATGAGATGTGCAGTTTCTACGAGAATCTTGGTGATTCTTCCGTGAGAAGTATGCAGAACCACCGAAATAACTTGTTTTCGTGATATTTAAAGCGAAAAAACACGTATTTTGGTGTTTTCAACAGTCCACAGTGCGTATGATATCCAGAACAGGCGATATATTCGTTTTCGTGGGGTTTCCAAATGAGATGTGCATTTTCTACGATAATCTTGGTGATTCTTCTGTGACAAGTATGCAGAATCACCGAAATCGCAGTTTTCGTGTTATTTAATGCGAAAAAACACGTATTCTGGTGTTTTCAGCACTCCAGAGTGCGTATGATACGCAGAACAGGCGATATCTTCGTTTTCGCGGGTTTTCCAACTGAGATATGCGTTTTCTACGACAATCTTGGTGATTCTTCTATGACAAGTATGCAGAACCACCGAAATCGCAGTTTTCGTGTTATTTAATGCGAAAAAACACGTATTCTGGTGTTTTCAGCACTCCACAGTGCGCATGATATGCAGAACCGGCGATATCTTCGTTTTCGTGTGGATTCCATCTGAGATATGCAGTTTCTACGAGAATCTTGGTGATTCTTCTGAGAGAAGTATGCAGAATCACCGAAATCGCAGTTTTCGTGTTATCTAATGCTAAAATACACGTATTCTGGTGTTTTCAGCACTCCACAGTACGTATGATACGCAGAACATGCGATATCTTCGTTTTCGTGCGGATTCCATCTGAGATATGCAGTTTCTACGAGAATCTTGGTGATTCTTCTGTGAGAAGTATGCAGAATCACCGAAATCGCAGTTTTCGTGTTATTTAATGCGAAAAAACACGTATTCTGGTGTTATCAGCACTCCACAGTACGTATGATACGCAGAACATGCGATATCTTCGATTTCGTGTGGATTCCATATGAGATATGCAGTTTCTACGAGAATCTTGGTGATTCTTCCGTGAGAAGTATGCAGAACCACCGAAATAACTTGTTTTCGTGATATTTAAAGCGAAAAAACACTTTTTTTGGTGTTTTCAACAGTCCACAGTGCGTATGATATCCAGAACAGACGACATATTCGTTTTCGTGGGGTTTCCAAATGAGATGTGCATTTTCTACGATCATCTTGGTGATTCTTCTGTGACAAGTATGCAGAACCACCGAAATCGCAGTTTTCGTGTTATTTAATGCGAAAAAACACGTATTCTGGTGTTTTCAGCACTCCACAGTGCGCATGATATGCAGAACCGGCGATATCTTCGTTTTCGTGTGGATTCCATCTGAGATATGCAGTTTCTACGAGAATCTTGGTGATTCTTCTGTGAGAAGTATGCAGAATCACCGAAATCGCAGTTTTCGTGTTAGTTAATGCGAAAAAACACGTATTCTGGTGTTTTCAGCACTCCACAGTACGTATGATACGCAGAACATGCGATATCTTCGTTTTCGTGCGGATTCCATCTGAGATATGCAGTTGCTACGAGAATCTTGGTGATTCTTCTGTGAGAAGTATGCAGAATCACCGAAATCGCAGTTTTCTTGTTATTTAATGCGAAAAAACACGTATTCTGGTGTTTTCAGCACTCCACAGTGCGCATGATATGCAGAACCGGCGATATCTTCGTTTTCGTGTGGATTCCATATGAGATATGCAGTTTCTACGAGAATCTTGGTGATTCTTCTGTGAGAAGTATGCAGAATCACCGAAATTGCAGTTTTCGTGTTATTTAATGCGAAAAAATACGTATTCTGGTGTTTTCAGCAGTCCACAGTGCGTATGATATCCAGAACAGGCGATATATTCGTTTTCGTGGGGTTTCCAAATGAGATGTGCATTTTCTACGATAATCTTGGTGATTCTTCTGTGAGAAGTATGCAGACTCACCGAAATCGCAGTTTTCGTGATATTTAATGCGAAAAAACACGTATTTTGGTGTTTTCAGCACTCCACTGTGCGCATGATATGCAGATCCGGCGATATCTTCGTTTTCGAGGGTTTTCCAACTGAGATATGCGTTTTCTACGATAATCTTGGTGGTTCTTCCGTGAGAAGTATGCAGAACCACCGAAATAACTTGTTTTTGTGATATTTAATGCGAAAAAAGACGTATTTTGGTGTTTTCAGCAGTCCACAGTGCGTATGATATCCAGAGCAGGCGATATATTCGTTTTCGTGGTGTTTCCAACTGAGATATGCATTTTCAACGATAACCTTGGTGATTCTTCCGTGAGAAGGATGCAGTATCACCGAAATCGCAGTTTTCGTGTTATTTAATGCAAAAAACACGTATTCTGGTGTTTTCAGCACTCCACTGCGCGCATGATACGCAGAACAGGCGATATCTTCGTTTTCGAGGGGTTTCCAACTGAGATATGCAGCTTCTACGAGAATCTTGGTTATTCTACTGTGAGAAGTATGCAGAATCACCGAAATCGCTGTTTTCGTGTTATTTAATGCGAAAAAACACGTATTCTGGTGTTTTCAGCACTCCACTGTGCGCATGATATGCAGAACCGGCGATATCTTCGTTTTCGAGGGTTTCCCAACTGAGATATGCGTTTTCTAGGATAATCTTGGTGATTCTTCCGTGAGAAGTATGCAGTATCACCGAAATCGCAGTTTTCGTCTTATTTAATGCAAAAAACACGTATTCTGGTGTTTTCAGCACTCCACTGCGCGCATGATATGCAGAACCGGCGATATCTTCGTTTTCGAGGTTTTTCCAACTGAGGTATGCGTTTTCTACGAAAATCTTGGAGATTCTTCCGTGAGAGGTATGCAGAACCACCGAAATAACTTGCTTTCGTGATATTTAATGCGAAAAAACACGTATTTTGGTGTTTTCAGCAGCCCACAGTGCGTATGATATCCAGAACAGGCGATATATTCGTTTTCGTGGGGTTTCCAAATGAGATGTGCATTTTCTACGAGAATCTTGGTTATTCTACTGTGAGAAGTATGCAGAATCACCGAAATCGCTGTTTTCGTGTTATTTAATGCGAAAAAACACGTATTCTGGTGTTTTCAGCACTCCACTGTGCGCATGATATGCAGAACCGGCGATATCTTCGTTTTCGAGGTTTTTCCAACTGAGATATGCGTTTTCTACGATAACCTTGGTGGTTCTTCCGTGAGAAGTATGCAGAACCACCGAAATAACGTGTTTTTGTGATATTTAATGCGAAAAAACACGTATTTTGTTGTTTTCAGCAGTCCACAGTGCGTATGATATCCAGAGCAGGCGATATATTCGTTTTCGTGGGGTTTCCAACTGAGATTTGCATTTTCAACGATAACCTTGGTGATTCTTCCGTGAGAAGGATGCAGTATCACCGAAATCGCAGTTTTCGTGTTATTTAATGCAAAAAACACGTATTCTGGTGTTTTCAGCACTCCACAGTGCGTATGATACGCAGAACAGGCGATATCTTTGTTTTCGTGTGGTTTCCAACTGAGATATGCAGTTTCTACAATAATCTAGGTGATTCTTCTGTGAGAAGTATGCAGAACCACCGAGATAACTTGTTTGCGAGATATTTAATGCGAAAAAACACGTCTTCTGGTGTTTTCAGCACTCCACAGTGCGCATGATATGCAGAACCGGCGATATCTTCGTTTTCGTGTGGATTCCATCTGAGATATGCAGTTTCTCCGAGAATCTTGGTGATTCTTCTGTGAGAAGTATGCAGAATCACCGAAATCGCAGTTTTCGTGTTATTTAATGCGAAAAAACACGTATTCTGGTGTTTTCAGCACTCCAGAGTGCGTATGATACGCAGAACAGGCGATATCTTCGTTTTCGCGGGTTTTCCAACTGAGATATGCGTTTTCTACGACAATCTTGGTGATTCTTCTATGACAAGTATGCAGAACCACCGAAATCGCAGTTTTCGTGTTATTTAATGCGAAAAAACACGTATTCTGGTGTTTTCAGCAGTCCACAGTGCGTATGATATCCAGAGCAGGCGATATATTCGTTTTCGTGGGGTTTCCAACTTAGATTTGCATTTTCAACGATAACCTTGGTGATTCTTCCGTGAGAAGGATGCAGTATCACCGAAATCGCAGTTTTCGTGTTATTTAATGCAAAAAACACGTATTCTGGTGTTTTCAGCACTCCACAGTACGTATGATACGCAGAACATGCGATATCTTCGTTTTCGTGCGGATTCCATCTGAGATATGCAGTTTCTACGAGAATCTTGGTGATTCTTCTGTGAGAAGTATGCAGAATCACCGAAATCGCAGTTTTCGTGTTATTTAATGCGAAAAAACACGTATTCTGGTGTTATCAGCACTCCACAGTACGTATGATACGCAGAACATGCGATATCTTCGATTTCGTGTGGATTCCATATGAGATATGCAGTTTCTACGAGAATCTTGGTGATTCTTCCGTGAGAAGTATGCAGAACCACCGAAATAACTTGTTTTCGTGATATTTAAAGCGAAAAAACACTTTTTTTGGTGTTTTCAACAGTCCACAGTGCGTATGATATCCAGAACAGACGACATATTCGTTTTCGTGGGGTTTCCAAATGAGATGTGCATTTTCTACGATCATCTTGGTGATTCTTCTGTGACAAGTATGCAGAACCACCGAAATCGCAGATTTCGTGTTATTTAATGCGAAAAAACACGTATTCTGGTGTTTTCAGCACTCCACAGTGCGCATGATATGCAGAACCGGCGATATCTTCGTTTTCGTGTGGATTCCATCTGAGATATGCAGTTTCTACGAGAATCTTGGTGATTCTTCTGTGAGAAGTATGCAGAATCACCGAAATCGCAGTTTTCGTGTTAGTTAATGCGAAAAAACACGTATTCTGGTGTTTTCAGCACTCCACAGTACGTATGATACGCAGAAGATGCGATATCTTCGTTTTCGTGCGGATTCCATCTGAGATATGCAGTTGCTACGAGAATCTTGGTGATTCTTCTGTGAGAAGTATGCAGAATCACCGAAATCGCAGTTTTCTTGTTATTTAATGCGAAAAAACACGTATTCTGGTGTTTTCAGCACTCCACAGTGCGCATGATATGCAGAACCGGCGATATCTTCGTTTTCGTGTGGATTCCATATGAGATATGCAGTTTCTACGAGAATCTTGGTGATTCTTCTGTGAGAAGTATGCAGAATCACCGAAATTGCAGTTTTCGTGTTATTTAATGCGAAAAAATACGTATTCTGGTGTTTTCAGCAGTCCACAGTGCGTATGATATCCAGAACAGGCGATATATTCGTTTTCGTGGGGTTTCCAAATGAGATGTGCATTTTCTACGATAATCTTGGTGATTCTTCTGTGAGAAGTATGCAGACTCACCGAAATCGCAGTTTTCGTGATATTTAATGCGAAAAAACACGTATTTTGGTGTTTTCAGCACTCCACTGTGCGCATGATATGCAGATCCGGCGATATCTTCGTTTTCGAGGGTTTTCCAACTGAGATATGCGTTTTCTACGATAATCTTGGTGGTTCTTCCGTGAGAAGTATGCAGAACCACCGAAATAACTTGTTTTTGTGATATTTAATGCGAAAAAAGACGTATTTTGGTGTTTTCAGCAGTCCACAGTGCGTATGATATCCAGAGCAGGCGATATATTCGTTTTCGTGGTGTTTCCAACTGAGATATGCATTTTCAACGATAACCTTGGTGATTCTTCCATGAGAAGGATGCAGTATCACCGAAATCGCAGTTTTCGTGTTATTTAATGCAAAAAACACGTATTCTGGTGTTTTCAGCACTCCACTGCGCGCATGATACGCAGAACAGGCGATATCTTCGTTTTCGAGGGGTTTCCAACTGAGATGTGCATTTTCTACGAGAATCTTGGTTATTCTACTGTGAGAAGTATGCAGAATCACCGAAATCGCTGTTTTCGTGTTATTTAATGCGAAAAAACACGTATTCTGGTGTTTTCAGCACTCCACTGTGCGCATGATATGCAGAACCGGCGATATCTTCGTTTTCGAGGTTTTTCCAACTGAGATATGCGTTTTCTACGATAACCTTGGTGGTTCTTCCGTGAGAAGTATGCAGAACCACCGAAATAACGTGTTTTTGTGATATTTAATGCGAAAAAACACGTATTTTGTTGTTTTCAGCAGTCCACAGTGCGTATGATATCCAGAGCAGGCGATATATTCGTTTTCGTGGGGTTTCCAACTGAGATTTGCATTTTCAACGATAACCTTGGTGATTCTTCCGTGAGAAGGATGCAGTATCACCGAAATCGCAGTTTTCGTATTATTTAATGCAAAAAACACAAATTCTGGTGTTTTCAGCACTCCACAGTGCGTATGATACGCAGAACAGGCGATATCTTTGTCTTCGTGTGGTTTCCAACTGAGATATGCAGTTTCTACGATAATCTAGGTGATTCTTCTGTGAGAAGTATGCAGAACCACCGAGATAACTTGTTTGCGAGATATTTAATGCGAAAAAACACGTCTTCTGGTGTTTTCAGCACTCCACAGTGCGCATGATATGCAGAACCGGCGATATCTTCGTTTTCGTGTGGATTCCATCTGAGATATGCAGTTTCTCCGAGAATCTTGGTGATTCTTCTGTGAGAAGTATGCAGAATCACCGAAATCGCAGTTTTCGTGTTATTTAATGCGAAAAAATACGTATTCTGGTGTTTTCAGCACTCCACAGTGCGTATGATACGCAGAACAGGCGATATCTTCGTTTTCGAGGGTTTCCCAACTGAGATATGCGTTTTCTAGGATAATCTTGGTGATTCTTCCGTGAGAAGTATGCAGTATCACCGAAATCGCAGTTTTCGTCTTATTTAATGCAAAAAACACGTATTTTGGTGTTTTCAGCACTCCACTGTGCGCATGATATGCAGAACCAGCGATATCTTCGTTTTCGAGGGTTTCCCAACTGAGATATGCGTTTTCTAGGATAATCTTGGTGATTCTTCCGTGAGAAGTATGCAGTATCACCGAAATCGCAGTTTTCGCCTTATTTAATGCAAAAAACACGTATTCTGGTGTTTTCAGCACTCCACTGCGCGCATGATATGCAGAACCGGCGATATCTTCGTTTTCGAGGTTTTTCCAACTGAGATATGCGTTTTCTACGAAAATCTTGGTGATTCTTCCGTGAGAAGTATGCAGAACCACCGAAATAACTTGCTTTCGTGATATTTAATGCGAAAAAACACGTATTTTGGTGTTTTCAGCAGCCCACAGTGCGTATGATATCCAGAACAGGCGATATATTCGTTTTCGTGGGGTTTCCAAATGAGATGTGCATTTTCTACGAGAATCTTGGTTATTCTACTGTGAGAAGTATGCAGAATCACCGAAATCGCTGGTTTCGTGTTATTTAATGCGAAAAAACACGTATTCTGGTGTTTTCAGCACTCCACTGTGCGCATGATATGCAGAACCGGCGATATCTTTGTTTTCGTGTGGTTTCCAACTGAGATATGCAGTTTCTACGATAATCTAGGTGATTCTTCTGTGAGAAGTATGCAGAACCACCGAAATAACTTGTTTTCGAGATATTTAATGCGAATAAACACGTATTTTGGTGTTTTCAGCAGTCCACAGTGCGTATGATATCCAGAGCAGGCGATATATTCGTTTTCGTGGGGTTTCCAAATGAGATGTGCATTTTCTACGATAATCTTGGTGATTCTTCCGTGAGAAGTATGCAGTATCACCGAAATCGCAGTTTTCGTCTTATTTAATGCAAAAAACACGTATTCTGGTGTTTTCAGCACTCCACTGCGCGCATAATATGCAGAACCGGCGATATCTTCGTTTTCGAGGTTTTTCCAACTGAGATATGCGTTTTCTACGATAACCTTGGTTGTTCTTCCGTGAGAAGTATGCAGAACCACCGAAATAACGTGTTTTTGTGATATTTAATGCGAAAAAACACGTATTTTGGTGTTTTCAGCAGTCCACAGTGCGTATGATATCCAGAGCAGGCGATATATTCGTTTTCGTGGGGTTTCCAACTGAGATTTGCATTTTCAACGATAACCTTGGTGATTCTTCCGTGAGAAGGATGCAGTATCACCGAAATCGCAGTTTTCGTGTTATTTAATGAAAAAAAACACGTATTCTGGTGTTTTCAGCACTCCACAGTGCGTATGATACGCAGAACAGGCGATATCTTTGTTTTCGTGTGGTTTCCAACTGAGATATGCAGTTTCTACGATAATCCAGGTGATTCTTCTGTGAGAAGTATGCAGAACCACCGAAATAACTTGTTTTCGAGATATTTAATGCGAATAAACACGTATTTTGGTGTTTTCAGCAGTCCACAGTGCGTATGATATCCAGAGCAGGCGATATATTCGTTTTCGTGGGGTTTCCAAATGAGATGTGCATTTTCTACGAGAATCTTGGTTATTCTACTGTGAGAAGTATGCAGAATCACCGAAATCGCAGTTTTCGTGTTATTTGATGCGAGAAAACACGTATTCTGGTGTTTTCAGCACTCCACAGTGCGCATGATATGCGGAACCGGCGATATCTTCGTTTTCGTGTGGATTGCATCTGAGATATGCAGTTTCTACGAGGTAATCTTGCTGATTCTTCTGTGAGATGTATGCAGATTCACCGAAATCGCAGTTTTCGTGATATTTAATTCGAAAAAACACGTATTTTGATGTTTTCAGCAGTCCACAGTGCGTATGATACGCAGAACAGGCGATATCTTCCTTTTCGAGGGTTTTCCAACTGAGATATGCGTTTTCTACGATAATCTTGGTGATTCTTCCGTGAGAAGTATGCAGAACCACCGAAATAAGTTGTTTTCGTGAAATTTAATGCGCAAATACACGTATTCTGGTGTTTTCAGCACTTCATAGTGCGTATGATATGCAGAACCGGCGATATCTTCGTTTTCGGGTGGATTCCATCTGAGATATGCAGTTTCAACGAGAATCTTGGTGATTCTTCTGTGAGAAGGATGCAGTATCACCGAAATCGCAGTTTTCGTGTTATTTAATGCAAAAAACACGTATTCTGGTGTTTTCAGCACTCCACAGTGCGTATGATACGCAGAACAGGCGATATCTTTGTTTTCGTGTGGTTTCCAACTGAGATATGCAGTTTCTACGATAATCTAGGTGATTCTTCTGTGAGAAGTATGCAGAACCACCGAGATAACTTGTTTTCGAGATATTTAATGCGAAAAAACACGTCTTCTGGTGTTTTCAGCACTCCACAGTGCGCATGATATGCAGAACCGGCGATATCTTCGTTTTCGTGTGGATTCCATCTGAGATATGCAGTTTCTCCGAGAATCTTGGTGATTCTTCTGTGAGAAGTATGCAGAATCACCGAAATCGCAGTTTTCGTGTTGTTTAATGCGAAAAAACACGTATTCTGGTGTTTTCAGCACTCCACAGTGCGTATGATACGCAGAACAGGCGATATCTTCGTTTTCGAGGGTTATCCAACTGAGATATGCGTTTTCTACGATAATCTTGGTGGTTCTTCCGTGAGAAGTATGCAGAACCACCGAAATAACGTGTTTTTCTGATTTTTAATGCGAAAAAACACGTATTTGGGTGTTTTCAGCAGTCCACAGTGCGTCTGATATCCAGAGCAGGCGATATATTCGTTTTCGTGGGGTTTCCAACTGAGATATGCATTTTCAACGATAACCTTGGTGATTCTTCCGTGAGAAGGATGCAGTATCACCGAAATCGCAGTTTTCGTGTTATTTAATGCAAAAAAACACGTATTCTGGTGTTTTCAGCACTCCACAGTGCGTATCATACGCAGAACAGGCGATATCTATGTTTTCGTGTGGTTTCCAACTGAGATATGCAGTTTCTACGATAATCTAGGTGATTCTTCTGTGAGAAGTATGCAGAACCACCGAAATAACTTGTTTTCGAGATATTTAATGCGAAAAAACACGTATTCTGGTGTTTTCAGCACTCCACAGTGCGTATGATACGCAGAAAAGGCGATATCTTCCTTTTCGAGGGTTTTCCAACTGAGATATGCGCTTTCTACGATAATCTTGGTGATTCTTCCGTGAGAAGTATGCAGAACCAACGCAATCGCAGTTTTCGTGTTATTTAATGCGAAAAAACAGGTATTCTGGTGTTTTCAGCACTCCACAGTGCGCATGATATGCAGAACCGGCGATGTCTTCGTTTTGGTGTGGATTCCATCTGAGATATGCAGTTTCTACGAGAATCTTGGTGATTCTTCCGTCAGAAGTATGCAGTATCACCGAAATCGCAGTTTTCGTGTTATTTAATGCGAAAAAACACGTATTCTGGTGTTTTCAGCAATCCACTGTGCGCATGATATGCCGAACCGGCGATATCTTCGTTTTCGAGGGTTTTCCAACTGTGATATGCGTTTTCTACGATAATCTTGGTGATTCTTCCGTGAGAAGTATGCACTATCACCGATATCGCAGTTTTCGTGATATTTAATGCGAAAAAACACGTATTCTGGTGTTTTCAGCACGCCACAGTGCGTATGATACGCAGAACATGCGATATCTTCGTTATCGAGGGTTTTCCAACTGAGATATGCGTTTTCTACGATAATCTTGGTGGTTCTTCCGTGAGAAGTATGCAGAACCACCGAAATAACTTGTTTTCGAGATATTTAATACGAAAAAACACGTATTCTGGTGTTTTCAGCACTCCACAGTGCGCTTGATATGCAGAACCGGCGATATCTTCGTTTTCGTGTGGATTCCAGCTGAGATATGCAGTTTCTACGAGAATGTTGGTGATTCTTCTGTGAGAAGTATGCAGTATCACCGAAATCGCAGTTTTCGTGTTATTTAATGCAAAAAACACGTATTCTGGTGTTTTCAGCACTCCACAGTGCGTATGATACGCAGAACAGGCAATATCTTTGTTTTCGTGTGCTTTCCAACTGAGATATGCAGTTTCTACGGTAATCTAGGTGATTCTTCTGTGAGAAGTATGCAAAACCACCGAAGTAACTTGTTTTCGAGATATTTAATTCGAAAAAACACGTATTCTGGTGTTTTCAGCACTCCACAGTGCGCATGATATGCAGAACCGGCGATATCTTCGTTTTCCTGTGGATTCCATCTGAGAAATGCAGTTTCTACGAGAATCTTGGTGATTCTTCCGTGAGAAGTATGCAGTATCACCTAAATCGCAGTTTTCGTGTTACTTAATGCGAAAAAACACGTATTCTGGTGTTTTCAGCACTCCGCAGTGCGCATGATATCCAGAACAGGCGATATCTTCGTTTTCGAGGGGTTTCCAAATGAGATGTGCATATTCTACGATAATCTTGGTGATTCTTCCGTGAGAAGTATGCACTATCACCGAAATCGCAGTTTTCGTGATATTTAATGCGAAAAAACACGTATTCTGGTGTTTTCAGCACGCCACAGTGCGTATGATACGCAGAACATGCGATATCTTCGTTTTCGAGGGTTTTCCAACTGAGATATGCGTTTTCTACGATAATCTTGGTGGTTCTTCCGTGAGAAGTATGCAGAACCACCGAAATAACTTGTTTTCGAGATATTTAATACGAAAAAACACGTATTCTGGTGTTTTCAGCACTCCACAGTGCGCATGATATGCAGAACCGGCGATATCTTCGTTTTCGTGTGGATTCCAGCTGAGATATGCAGTTTCTACGAGAATGTTGGTGATTCTTCTGTGAGAAGTATGCAGAATCACCGAATTCGCAGTTTTCGTGTTATTTAATGCGAAAAAGCACGTATTTTGGTGTTTTCAGCACCCCACAATGCGTATGATACGCAGAACAGGCAATATCTTCGTTTTCGTGTGGATTTCATCTGAGATATGCAGTTTCTACGAGAATCTTGGTGATTCTTCTGTGAGAAGTATGCAGAATTACCGAAATCGCAGTTTTCGTGGAAGTTAATGCGAAAGAACACGTATTCTGGTGCTTTCAGCACTCCACAGTGCGTATGATACGCAGAACAGTCGATATATTCGTTTTCGTGGGGTTTCCAACTGAGGTATGCATTTTCTACGATAACCTTGGTAATTCTTCCGTGAGAATTATGCAGTATCACCGAAATCGCAGTATTCGTGATATTTAATGCGCAAATACACGTATTCTGGTGTTCTCAGCACTTCACAGTGCGTATGATATGCAGAACCGGCGATATCATTGTTTTCGGGTGGTTTCCAACTGAGATATGCAGTTTCTACGACAATCTTGGTGAATCTTCTGTGTGAAGTATGCAGAATCACCGAAATCGCAGTTTCGTGTTAGTTAATGCGAAAGAACACGTATTCTGGTGTTTTCAGCACTCCACAGTGCGTATTATACGCAGAACAGGCAATATCTTCGTTTTCGTGTGGATTCCATCTGAGATATGCAGTTTCTACGAGAATCTTGGTGATTCTTCTGTGAGAAGTATGCAGAATCACCAAAATCGCAGTTTTCGTGTTATTTAATGCGAAAAAGCACGTATTTTGGTGTTTTCAGCACGCCACAGTGCGTATGATACGCAGAACATGCGATATCTTCGTTTTCGAGGGTTTTCCAACTGACATATGCGTTTTCTACGATAATCTTGGTGGTTCTTCCGTGAGAAGTATGCAGAACCACCGAAATAACTTGTTTTCGAGATATTTAATACGAAAAAACACGTATTCTGGTGTTTTCAGCACTCCACAGTGCGCATGATATGCAGAACCGGCGATATCTCCGTTTTCGTGTGGATTCCAGCTGAGATATGCAGTTTCTACGAGAATGTTGGTGATTCTTCTGTGAGAAGTATGCAGAATCACCGAATTCGCAGTTTTCGTGTTATTTAATGCGATAAAGCACGTATTTTGGTGTTTTCAGCACCCCACAATGCGTATGATACGCAGAACAGGCAATATCTTCGTTTTCGTGTGGATTTCATCTGAGATATGCAGTTTCTACGAGAATCTTGGTGATTCTTCTGTGAGAAGTATGCAGAATTACCGAAATCGCAGTTTTCGTGGAAGTTAATGCGAAAGAACACGTATTCTGGTGCTTTCAGCACTCCACAGTGCGTATGATACGCAGAACAGTCGATATATTCGTTTTCGTGGGGTTTCCAACTGAGGTATGCATTTTCTACGATAACCTTGGTAATTCTTCCGTGAGAATTATGCAGTATCACCGAAATCGCAGTATTCGTGATATTTAATGCGCAAATACACGTATTCTGGTGTTCTCAGCACTTCACAGTGCGTATGATATGCAGAACCGGCGATATCATTGTTTTCGGGTGGTTTCCAACTGAGATATGCAGTTTCTACGACAATCTTGGTGAATCTTCTGTGTGAAGTATGCAGAATCACCGAAATCGCAGTTTCGTGTTAGTTAATGCGAAAGAACACGTATTCTGGTGTTTTCAGCACTCCACAGTGCGTATTATACGCAGAACAGGCAATATCTTCGTTTTCGTGTGGATTCCATCTGAGATATGCAGTTTCTACGAGAATCTTGGTGATTCTTCTGTGAGAAGTATGCAGAATCACCAAAATCGCAGTTTTCGTGTTATTTAATGCGAAAAACACGTATTCTGGTGTTTTCAGCACTCCACAGTGCGTATGATACGCAGAAGAGGCGATATATTCGTTTTCGTGGGTTTCCAACTGAGGAATGCATTTTCTACGATAACCTTGGTGATTCTTCCGTGAGAATTATGCAGTATCACCGAAATCGCAGTTTTCGTGATATTTAATGCGCAAATACACGTATTCTGGTGTTTTCAGCACTTCACAGTGCGTATGATATGCAGAACCGGCGATATCTTTGTTTTCGGGTGGTTTCCAACTGAGATATGCAGTTTCTACGACAATCTTGGTGATTCTTCTGTGTGAAGTATGCAGAATCACCGAAATCGCAGTTTTCGTGTTATTTAATGCGAAAAAACACGTATTCTGGTGTTTTCAGCACTCCACAGTGCGCATGATATGCAGAACCGGCGATATCTTTGTTTTCGGGTGGTTTCCAACTGAGATATGCAGGTTCTACGACAATCTTGGTGATTCTTCTGTGAGAAATATGCAGAATCACCAAAATCGCAGTTTTCGTGTTATTTTATGCGAAAAAACACGTATTGTGGTGTTTTCAGCACTCCACAGTGCGTATGATACGCAGAACAGGCGATATATTCGTTTTCGTGGGGTTTCCATCTGAGGAATGCATTTTCTACGATAACCTTGGTGATTCTTCCGTGAGAATTATGCAGTATCACCGAAATCGCAGTTTTCGTGATATTTAATGCGCAAATACACGTATTCTGGTGTTTTCAGCACTCCACAGTGCGTACGATATGCAGAACTGGCGATATATATGCATTTCGTGTGGTTTCCAACTGAGATATGCATTTTCTACGATAATCTTGGTGATTCTTCCGTGAGAAGTATGCAGAATCAGCGAAATCGCAGTTTTCGTGATATTTAATGCGAAAAGACATGAATTCTGGTGTTTTCAGGACTCCACAGTGCGTATGATATGCAGAACTGGCGATATCTTCGTTTGCGTGGGGTTTCCAACTGAGATATGCGTTTTCTACGATAATCTTGGTGATTCTTCCGTGAGAAGTATGCAGAATCACCGAAATCGAAGTGTTCTACACATTTAATGCGAAAAAACACGCATTCTGGTGTTTTCAGCAGTCCACAGTGCGTATGATATGCAAAACATGCTAAATATATGCGTTTCGTGTGGTTTCCAACTGAGATGTGCATTTTCTACGATAATCTTGGTTTTTCTTCCGTGAGAAGTATGCAGAATCACAGAAATCGCAGTTTTCGTGATATTTAATGCGACAAGGTACGTATTCTGGTGTCTTCAGCACTCCACAGTGCGTATGTTATGCAGAACAGGTGATATCTTCGTTTGCGTGGGGTTTCCAACTGAGATATGCGTTTTCTACGATAATCTTGGTGATTCTTCTGTGAGAAGTATGCAGAATCACCGAAATCACTTGTTTTCGTGCTACTTAATGCGATATATCATGTATTCTGATGTTTTCAGCACTCCACAGTGCGTATGATATGCAGAACAGGCTATATCTTCGTTTGCGTGGGGTTTCCAACTGAGATGTGCATTTTCTACGATAATTTTGGCGATTCTTCTGTGAGATGTATGCAGAATCACCGAAATCGCAGTTTTCGTGCTATTTAACGCGAAAAGACATGAATTCTGGTGTTTTCATCACTCCACAGTGCGTATGATATGCAGAACAGGCGATATCTTCGTTTGCGTGGGGTTTCCAACAGAGATATGCATTTTCTACGATAATTTTGGCGATTCTTCTGTGAGATGTATGCAGAATCACCGAAATTGCAGTTTTCGTGGTATGTAATGCAACAAAGTACGTATTCTGGTGTTTTCAGCACTCCATAGTGCGTACGATATGCAGAACAAGCGATATATCTGCATTTCGTGTGGTTTCCAACTGAGATATGCATTTTCTACGATAATCTTGGTGATTCCTCCGTGAGAAGTATGCAGAATCAGCGAAATCGCAGTTTTCGTGATATTTAATGCGAAAAGACATGAATTCTGGTGTTTTCAGCACTCCACAGTGCGTATGATATGCAGAACAGGCGATATCTTCGTTTGCGTGGGGTTTCCAACTGAGATATGCGTTTTCTACGATAATCTTGGTGATTCTTCTGTGAGAAGTATGCAGAATCACCGAAATCACTTGTTTTCGTGCTACTTAATGCGATAAATCATGTATTCTGGTGTTTTCAGCACTCCACAGTGCGTATGATATGCAGAACAAGCGATATATCTGCATTTCGTGTGGTTTCCAACTGAGATATGCATTTTCTACGATAATCTTGGTGATTCCTCCGTGAGAAGTATGCAGAATCAGCGAAATCGCAGTTTTCGTGATATTTAATGCGAAAAGACATGAATTCTGGTGTTTTCAGCACTCCATAGTGCGTACGATATGCAGAACAAGCGATATATCTGCATTTCGTGTGGTTTCCAACTGAGATATGCATTTTCTACGATAATCTTGGTGATTCTTCCGTGAGAAGTATGCAGAATCACCGAAATCGCAGTTTTCTTCACATTTAATGCGAAAAAAACACGCATTCTGGTGTTTTCAGCACTCCACAGTGCGTATGATATGCAAAACATGCTATATATATGCGTTTCGTGTGGTTTCCAACTGAGATGTGCATTTTCTACGATAATCTTGGTTTTTCTTCCGTGAGAAGTATGCAGAATCACAGAAATCGCAGTTTTCGTGATATTTAATGCGACAAGGTACGTCTTCTGGTGTCTTCAGCACTCCACAGTGCGTATGTTATGCAGAACAGGTGATATCTTCGTTTGCGTGGGGTTTCCAACTGAGATATGCATTTTCTACGATAATCTTGGTGATTCTTCCGTGAGAAGTATGCAGAATCACCGAAATCGCAGTTTTCGTGATATTTAATGCGACAAGGTACGTATTCTGGTGTCTTCAGCACTCCACAGTGCGCATGTTATGCAGAACAGGTGATATCTTCGTTTGCGTGGGGTTTCCAACTGAGATATGCGTTTTCTACGATAATCTTGGTGATTCTTCTGTGCGAAGTATGCAGAATCACAGAAATCGCAGTTTTCGTGATATTTAATGCGACAAAGTACGTATTCTGGTGTCTTCAGCACTCCACAGTGCGTATGATATGCAGAACAGGCGATATATATGCATTTCGTGTGGTTTCCAACTGAGATATGCATTTTCTACGATAATCTTGGTGATTCTTCCGTGAGAAGTATGCAGAATCAGCGAAATCGCAGTTTTCGTGATATTTAATGCGAAAAGACATGAATTCTGGTGTTTTCAGGACTCCACAGAGCGTATGATATGCAAAACATGCTATATATATGCGTTTCGTGTGGTTTCCAACTGAGATGTGCATTTTCTACGATAATCTTGGTTTTTCTTCCGTGAGAAGTATGCAGAATCACAGAAATCGCAGTTTTCGTGATATTTAATGCGACAAGGTACGTATTCTGGTGTCTTCAGCACTCCACAGTGCGTATGTTATTTAGAACAGGTGATATCTTCGTTTGCGTGGGGTTTCCAACTGAGATATGCGTTTTCTACGATAATCGTGGTGATTCTTCTGTGAGAAGTATGCAGAATCACCGAAATCACTTGTTTTCGTGCTACTTAATGCGATAAATCATGTATTCTGGTGTTTTCAGCACTCCACAGTGCGTATGATATGCAGAACAGGTGATATCTTCGTTTGCGTGGGGTTTCCAACTGAGATATGCATTTTCTACGATAATCTTGGTGATTCTTCCGTGAGAAGTATGCAGAATCACCGAAATCGCAGTTTTCGTGATATTTAATGCGACAAGGTACGTATTCTGGTGTCTTCAGCACTCCACAGTGCGCATGTTATGCAGAACAGGTGATATCTTCGTTTGCGTGGGGTTTCCAACTGAGATATGCGTTTTCTACGATAATCTTGGTGATTCTTCTGTGCGAAGTATGCAGAATCACAGAAATCGCAGTTTTCGTGATATTTAATGCGACAAGGTACGTATTCTGGTGTCTTCAGCACTCCACAGTGCGCATGTTATGCAGAACAGGTGATATCTTCGTTTGCGTGGGGTTTCCAACTGAGATATGCGTTTTCTACGATAATCTTGGTGATTCTTCTGTGCGAAGTATGCAGAATCACAGAAATCGCAGTTTTCGTGATATTTAATGCGACAAAGTACGTATTCTGGTGTCTTCAGCACTCCACAGTGCGTATGATATGCAGAACAGGCGATATATATGCATTTCGTGTGGTTTCCAACTGAGATATGCATTTTCTACGATAATCTTGGTGATTCTTCCGTGAGAAGTATGCAGAATCAGCGAAATCGCAGTTTTCGTGATATTTAATGCGAAAAGACATGAATTCTGGTGTTTTCAGGACTCCACAGAGCGTATGATATGCAAAACATGCTATATATATGCGTTTCGTGTGGTTTCCAACTGAGATGTGCATTTTCTACGATAATCTTGGTTTTTCTTCCGTGAGAAGTATGCAGAATCACAGAAATCGCAGTTTTCGTGATATTTAATGCGACAAGGTACGTATTCTGGTGTCTTCAGCACTCCACAGTGCGTATGTTATTTAGAACAGGTGATATCTTCGTTTGCGTGGGGTTTCCAACTGAGATATGCGTTTTCTACGATAATCGTGGTGATTCTTCTGTGAGAAGTATGCAGAATCACCGAAATCACTTGTTTTCGTGCTACTTAATGCGATAAATCATGTATTCTGGTGTTTTCAGCACTCCACAGTGCGTATGATATGCAGAACAGGCGATATCTTCGTTTGCGTGGGGTTTCCAACTGAGATATGCATTTTCTACGATAATTTTGGCGATTCTTCTGTGAGATGTATGCAGAATCACCGAAATCGCAGTTTTCGTGGTATGTAATGCAACAAAGTACGTATTCTGGTGTTTTCGGCACTCCATAGTGCGTACGATATGCAATACAAGCGATATGTATGCATTTCGTGTGGTTTCCAACTGAGATATGCATTTTCTACGATAATCTTGGTGATTCTTCCGTGAGAAGTATGCAGAATCAGCGATATCGCAGTTTTCGTGATATTTAATGCGAAAAAACACGTATTCTGGTGTTTTCAGCACTCCAGAGTGCGTATGATACGCAGAACAGGCGATATCTTCGTTTTCGCGGGTTTTCCAACTGAGATATGCGTTTTCTACGATAATCTTGGTGATTCTTCCGTGAGAAGTATGCAGAATCACCGAAATCGCAGTTTTCTTCACATTTAATGCGAAAAAAACACGCATTCTGGTGTTTTCAGCACTCCACAGTGCGTATGATATGCAAAACATGCTATATATATGCGTTTCGTGTGGTTTCCAACTGAGATGTGCATTTTCTACGATAATCTTGGTTTTTCTTCCGTGAGAAGTATGCAGAATCACCGAAATCGCAGTGTTCGTGTTATTTAATGCGAAAAAACACGTATTCTGGTGTTATCAGCACTCCACAGTACGTATGATACGCAGAACATGCGATATCTTCGATTTCGTGTGGATTCCATATGAGATATGCAGTTTCTACGAGAATCTTGGTGATTCTTCCGTGAGAAGTATGCAGAACCACCGAAATAACTTGTTTTCGTGATATTTAAAGCGAAAAAACACTTTTTTTGGTGTTTTCAACAGACCACAGTGCGTATGATATCCAGAACAGACGACATATTCGTTTTCGTGGGGTTTCCAAATGAGATGTGCATTTTCTACGATCATCTTGGTGATTCTTCTGTGACAAGTATGCAGAACCACCGAAATCGCAGTTTTCGTGTTATTTAATGCGAAAAAACACGTATTCTGGTGTTTTCAGCACTCCACAGTGCGCATGATATGCAGAACCGGCGATATCTTCGTTTTCGTGTGGATTCCATCTGAGATATGCAGTTTCTACGAGAATCTTGGTGATTCTTCTGTGAAAAGTATGCAGAATCACCGAAATCGCAGTTTTCGTGTTAGTTAATGCGAAAAACACGTATTCTGGTGTTTTCAGCACTCCACAGTACGTATGATACGCAGAACATGCGATATCTTCGTTTTCGTGCGGATTCCATTTGAGATATGCAGTTGCTACGAGAATCTTGGTGATTCTTCTGTGAGAAGTATGCAGAATCACCGAAATCGCAGTTTTCTTGTTATTTAATGCGAAAAAACACGTATTCTGGTGTTTTCAGCACTCCACAGTGCGCATGATATGCAGAACCGGCGATATCTTCGTTTTCGTGTGGATTCCATATGAGATATGCAGTTTCTACGAGAATCTTGGTGATTCTTCCGTGAGAAGTATGCAGAACCACCGAAATAACTTGTTTTCGTGATATCTAAAGCGAAAAAACACGTATTTTGGTGTTTTCAACAGTCCACAGTGCGTATGATATCCAGAACAGGCGATATATTCGTTTTCGTGGGGTTTCCAAATGAGATGTTCATTTTCTACGATAATCTTGGTGATTCTTCCGTGAGAAGTATGCAGAACCACCGAAATAACTTGTTTTCGTGTTATTTAATGCGAAAAAACACGTATTCTGGTGTTTTCAGCACTTGACAGTGCGTATGATACGCAGAACAGGCGATATCTTCGTTTTCGTGGTGTTTCCAAATGAGATGTGCAGTTTCTACGAGAATCTCGGTGATTCTTCTGTGGGAAGTATGCAGAATCACCGAAATCGCAGTTTTCGTTTTATTTAATGCGAAAAAATACGTATTCTGGTGTTTTCAGCACTCCACTGTGCGCATGATATGCAGATCCGGCGATATCTTCGTTTTCGAGGGTTTTCCAACTGAGATATGCGTTTTCTACGATAATCTTGGTGGTTCTTCCGTGAGAAGTATGCAGAACCACCGAAATAACTTGTTTTTGTGATATTTAATGCGAAAAAAGACGTATTTTGGTGTTTTCAGCAGTCCACAGTGCGTATGATATCCAGAGCAGGCGATATATTCGTTTTCGTGGGGTTTCCAACTGAGATATGCATTTTCAACGATAACCTTGGTGATTCTTCCGTGAGAAGGATGCAGTATCACCGAAATCGCAGTTTTCGTGTTATTTAATGCAAAAAACACGTATTCTGGTGTTTTCAGCACTCCACTGCGCGCATGATACGCAGAACAGGCGATATCTTCGTTTTCGAGGGGTTTCCAACTGAGATATGCAGCTTCCACGAGAATGTTGGTTATTCTACTGTGAGAAGTATGCAGAATCACCGAAATCGCTGTTTTCGTGTTATTTAATGCGAAAAAACACGTATTCTGGTGTTTTCAGCACTCCACTGTGCGCATGATATGCAGATCCGGCGATATCTTCGTTTTCGAGGGTTTTCCAACTGAGATATGCGTTTTCTACGATAATCTTGGTGGTTCTTCCGTGAGAAGTATGCAGAACCACCGAAATAACTTGTTTTTGTGATATTTAATGCGAAAAAAGACGTATTTTGGTGTTTTCAGCAGTCCACAGTGCGTATGATATCCAGAGCAGGCGATATATTCGTTTTCGTGGGGTTTCCAACTGAGATATGCATTTTCAACGATAACCTTGGTGATTCTTCCGTGAGAAGGATGCAGTATCACCGAAATCGCAGTTTTCGTGTTATTTAATGCAAAAAACACGTATTCTGGTGTTTTCAGCACTCCACTGCGCGCATGATACGCAGAACAGGCGATATCTTCGTTTTCGAGGGGTTTCCAACTGAGATATGCAGCTTCTACGAGAATGTTGGTTATTCTACTGTGAGAAGTATGCAGAATCACCGAAATCGCTGTTTTCGTGTTATTTAATGCGAAAAAACACGTATTCTGGTGTTTTCAGCACTCCACTGTGCGCATGATATGCAGAACCGGCGATATCTTCGTTTTCGAGGGTTTCCCAACTGAGATATGCGTTTTCTACGATAATCTTGGTGATTCTTCCGTGAGAAGTATGCAGTATCACCGAAATCGCAGTTTTCGTCTTATTTAATGAAAAAACACGTATTCTGGTGTTTTCAGCACTCCACTGCGCGCATGATATGCAGAACCGGCGATATCTTCGTTTTCGAGGTTTTTCCAACTGAGATATGCGTTTTCTACGATAACCTTGGTGGTTCTTCCGTGAGAAGTATGCAGAACCACCGAAATAACGTGTTTTTGTGATATTTAATGCGAAAAAACACGTATTTTGTTGTTTTCAGCAGTCCACAGTGCGTATGATATCCATAGCAGGCGATATGTTCGTTTTCGTGGGGTTTCCAACTGAGATTTGCATTTTCAACGATAACCTTGGTGATTCTTCCGTGAGAAGGATGCAGTATCACCGAAATCGCAGTTTTCGTGTTATTTAATGCAAAAAAACACGTATTCTGGTGTTTTCAGCACTCCACAGTGCGTATGATACGCAGAACAGGCGATATCTTTGTTTTCGTGTGGTTTCCAACTGAGATATGCAGTTTCTACGATAATCTAGGTGATTCTTCTGTGAGAAGTATGCAGAACCACCGAGATAACTTGTTTGCGAGATATTTAATGCGAAAAAACACGTCTTCTGGTGTTTTCAGCACTCCACAGTGCGCATGATATGCAGAACCGGCGATATCTTCGTTTTCGTGTGGATTCCATCTGAGATATGCAGTTTCTCCGAGAATCTTGGTGATTCTTCTGTGAGAAGTATGCAGAATCACCGAAATCGCAGTTTTCGTGTTATTTAATGCGAAAAAATACGTAGTCTGGTGTTTTCAGCACTCCACAGTGCGTATGATACGCAGAACAGGCGATATCTTCGTTTTCGAGGGTTTCCCAACTGAGATATGCGTTTTCTAGGATAATCTTGGTGATTCTTCCGTGAGAAGTATGCAGTATCACCGAAATCGCAGTTTTCGGCTTATTTAATGCAAAAAACACGTATTTTGGTGTTTTCAGCACTCCACTGTGCGCATGATATGCAGAACCGGCGATATCTTCGTTTTCGAGGGTTTCCCAACTGAGATATGCGTTTTCTAGGATAATCTTGGTGATTCTTCCGTGAGAAGTATGCAGTATCACCGAAATCGCAGTTTTCGTCTTATTTAATGCAAAAAACACGTATTCTGGTGTTTTCAGCACTCCACTGCGCGCATGATATGCAGAACCGACGATATCTTCGTTTTCGAGGTTTTTCCAACTGAGATATGCGTTTTCTACGAAAATCTTGGTGATTCTTCCGTGAGAAGTATGCAGAACCACCGAAATAACTTGCTTTCGTGATATTTAATGCGAAAAAACACGTATTTTGGTGTTTTCAGCAGCCCACAGTGCGTATGATATCCAGAACAGGCGATATATTCGTTTTCGTGGGGTTTCCAACTGAGATATGCATTTTCAACGATAACCTTGGTGATTCTTCTGTGAGAAGGATGCAGTATCACCGAAATCGCAGTTTTCGTGTTATTTAATGCAAAAAACACGTATTCTGGTGTTTTCAGCACTCCACAGTGCGTATGATACGCAGAACAGGCGATATCTTTGTTTTCGTGTGGTTTCCAACTGAGATATGCAGTTTCTACGATAATCTAGGTGATTCTTCTGTGAGAAGTATGCAGAACCACCGAGATAACTTGTTTTCGAGATATTTAATGCGAAAAAACACGTCTTCTGGTGTTTTCAGCACTCCACAGTGCGCATGATATGCAGAACCGGCGATATCTTCGTTTTCGTGTGGATTCCATCTGAGATATGCAGTTTCTCCGAGAATCTTGGTGATTCTTCTGTGAGAAGTATGCAGAATCACCGAAATCGCAGTTTTCGTGTTGTTTAATGCGAAAAAACACGTATTCTGGTGTTTTCAGCACTCCACAGTGCGTATGATACGCAGAACAGGCGATATCTTCGTTTTCGAGGGTTATCCAACTGAGATATGCGTTTTCTACGATAATCTTGGTGGTTCTTCCGTGAGAAGTATGCAGAACCACCGAAATAACGTGTTTTTGTGATATTTAATGCGAAAAAACACGTATTTGGGTGTTTTCAGCAGTCCACAGTGCGTATGATATCCAGAGCAGGCGATATATTCGTTTTCGTGGGGTTTCCAACTGAGATATGCATTTTCAACGATAACCTTGGTGATTCTTCCGTGAGAAGGATGCAGTATCACCGAAATCGCAGTTTTCGTGTTATTTAATGCAAAAAAACACGTATTCTGGTGTTTTCAGCACTCCACAGTGCGTATGATACGCAGAACAGGCGATATCTTTGTTTTCGTGTGGTTTCCAACTGAGATATGCAGTTTCTACGATAATCTAGGTGATTCTTCTGTGAGAAGTATGCAGAACCACCGAAATAACTTGTTTTCGAGATATTTAATGCGAAAAAACACGTATTCTGGTGTTTTCAGCACTCCACAGTGCGTATGATACGCAGAAAAGGCGATATCTTCCTTTTCGAGGGTTTTCCAACTGAGATATGCGCTTTCTACGATAATCTTGGTGATTCTTCCGTGAGAAGTATGCAGAACCACCGCAATCGCAGTTTTCGTGTTATTTAATGCGAAAAAACAGGTATTCTGGTGTTTTCAGCACTCCACAGTGCGGATGATATGCAGAACCGGCGATGTCTTCGTTTTGGTGTGGATTCCATCTGAGATATGCAGTTTCTACGAGAATCTTGGTGATTCTTCCGTCAGAAGTATGCAGTATCACCGAAATCGCAGTTTTCGTGTTATTTAATGCGAAAAAACACGTATTCTGGTGTTTTCAGCAATCCACTGTGCGCATGATATGCCGAACCGGCGATATCTTCGTTTTCGAGGGTTTTCCAACTGTGATATGCGTTTTCTACGATAATCTTGGTGATTCTTCCGTGAGAAGTATGCACTATCACCGAAATCGCAGTTTTCGTATTATTTAATGCGAAAAAACACGTATTCTGGTGTTTTCAGCACGCCACAGTGTGTATGATACGCAGAACATGCGATATCTTCGTTTTCGAGGGTTATCCAACTGAGATATGCGTTTTCTACGATAATCTTGGTGGTTCTTCCGTGAGAAGTATGCAGAACCACCGAAATAACTTGTTTTCGAGATATTTAATACGAAAAAACGCGTATTCTGGTGTTTTCAGCACTCCACAGTGCGCTTGATATGCAGAACCGGCGATATCTTCGTTTTCGTGTGGATTCTAGCTGAGATATGCAGTTTCTACGAGAATGTTGGTGATTCTTCTGTGAGAAGTATGCAGTATCACCGAAATCGCAGTTTTCGTGTTATTTAATGCAAAAAACACGTATTCTGGTGTTTTCAGCACTCCACAGTGCGTATGATACGCAGAACAGGCGATATCTTTGTTTTCGTGTGGTTTCCAACTGAGATATGCAGTTTCTACGGTAATCTAGGTGATTCTTCTGTGAGAAGTATGCAAAACCACCGAAGTAACTTGTTTTCGAGATATTTAATTCGAAAAAACACGTATTCTGGTGTTTTCAGCACTCCACAGTGCGCATGATATGCAGAACCGGCGATATCTTCGTTTTCGTGTGGATTCCAGCTGAGATATGCAGTTTCTACAAGAATGTTGGTGATTCTTCTGTGAGAAGTATGCAGTATCACCGAAATCGCAGTTTTCGTGATATTTAATGCGAAAAAACACGTATTCTGGTGTTTTCAGCACGCCACAGTGCGTATGATACGCAGAACATGCGATATCTTCGTTTTCGAGGGTTTTCCAACTGAGATATGCGTTTTCTACGATAATCTTGGTGGTTCTTCCGAGAGAAGTATGCAGAACCACCGAAATAACTTGTTTTCGAGATATTTAATACGAAAAAACACGTATTCTGGTGTTTTCAGCACTCCACAGTGCGCTTGATATGCAGAACCGGCGATATCTTCGTTTTCGTGTGGATTCCAGCTGAGATATGCAGTTTCTACGAGAACGTTGGTGATTCTTCTGTGAGAAGTATGCAGTATCACCGAAATCGCAGTTTTCGAGATATTTAATACGAAAAAACACGTATTCTGGTGTTTTCAGCACTCCACAGTGCGCATGATATGCAGAACCGGCGATATCTTCGTTTTCGTGTGGATTCCAGCTGAGATATGCAGTTTCTACGAGAATGTTGGTGATTCTTCTGTGAGAAGTATGCAGAATCACCGAATTCGCAGTTTTCGTGTTATTTAATGCGAAAAAGCACGTATTTTGGTGTTTCCAGCACGCCACAGTGCGTATGATACGCAGAACATGCGATATCTTCGTTTTCGAGGGTTTTCCAACTGACATATGCGTTTTCTACGATAATCTTGGTGGTTCTTCCGTAAGAAGTATGCAGAACCACCGAAATAACTTGTTTTCGAGATATTTAATACGAAAAAACACGTATTCTGGTGTTTTCAGCACTCCACAGTGCGTATGATATGCAGAACCGGCGATATCATTGTTTTCGGGTGGTTTCCAACTGAGATATGCAGTTTCTACGACAATCTTGGTGATTCTTCTGTGAGAAGTATGCAGTATCACCGAAATCGCAGTTTTCGTGATATTTAATGCGAAAAAACACGTATTCTGGTGTTTTCAGCACGCCACAGTGCGTATGATACGCAGAACATGCGATATCTTCGTTTTCGAGGGTTTTCCAACTGAGATATGCGTTTTCTACGATAATCTTGGTGGTTCTTCCGTGAGAAGTATGCAGAACCACCGAAATAACTTGTTTTCGAGATATTTAATACGAAAAAACACGTATTCTGGTGTTTTCAGCACTCCACAGTGCGCTTGATATGCAGAACCGGCGATATCTTCGTTTTCGTGTGGATTCCAGCTGAGATATGCAGTTTCTACGAGAATGTTGGTGATTCTTCTGTGAGAAGTATGCAGTATCACCGAAATCGCAGTTTTCGAGATATTTAATACGAAAAAACACGTATTCTGGTGTTTTCAGCACGCCACAGTGCGTATGATACGCAGAACATGCGATATCTTCGTTTTCGAGGGTTTTCCAACTGAGATATGCGTTTTCTACGATAATCTTGGTGGTTCTTCCGTGAGAAGTATGCAGAACCACCGAAATAACTTGTTTTCGAGATATTTAATACGAAAAAACACGTATTCTGGTGTTTTCAGCACTCCACAGTGCGCTTGATATGCAGAACCGGCGATATCTTCGTTTTCGTGTGGATTCCAGCTGAGATATGCAGTTTCTACGAGAATGTTGGTGATTCTTCTGTGAGAAGTATGCAGTATCACCGAAATCGCAGTTTTCGAGATATTTAATACGACAAAACACGTATTCTGGTGTTTTCAGCACTCCACAGTGCGCTTGATATGCAGAACCGGCGATATCTTCGTTTTCGTGTGGATTCCAGCTGAGATATGCAGTTTCTACGAGAATGTTGGTGATTCTTCTGTGAGAAGTATGCAGTATCACCGAAATCAGAGTTTTCGAGATATCTAATACGAAAAAACACGTATTCTGGTGTTTTCAGCACTCCACAGTGCGCATGATATGCAGAACCGGCGATATCTTCGTTTTCGTGTGGATTCCAGCTGAGATATGCAGTTTCTACGAGAATGTTGGTGATTCTTCTGTGAGAAGTATGCAGAATCACCGAATTCGCAGTTTTCGTGTTATTTAATACGAAAAAGCACGTATTTTGGTGTTTTCAGCACCCCACAATGCGTATGATACGCAGAACAGGCAATATCTTCGTTTTCGTGTGGATTTCATCTGAGATATGCAGTTTCTACGAGAATCTTGGTGATTCTTCTGTGAGAAGTATGCAGAATTACCGAAATCGCAGTTTTCGTGGAATTTAATGCGAAAGAACACGTATTCTGGTGTTTTCAGCACTCCACAGTGCGTATTATACGCAGAACAGGCAATATCTTCGTTTTCGTGTGGATTCCATCTGAGATATGCAGTTTCTACGAGAATCTTGGTGATTCTTCTGTGAGAAGTATGCAGAATCACCAAAATCGCAGTTTTCGTGTTATTTAATGCGAAAAACACGTATTCTGGTGTTTTCAGCACTCCACAGTGCGTATGATACGCAGAACAGGCGATATATTCGTTTTCGTGGGGTTTCCATCTGAGGAATGCATTTTCTACGATAACCTTGGTGATTCTTCCGTGAGAATTATGCAGTATCACCGAAATCGCAGTTTTCGTGATATTTAATGCGCAAATACACGTATTCTGGTGTTTTCAGCACTTCACAGTGCGTATGATATGCAGAACCGGCGATATCTTTGTTTTCGGGTGGTTTCCAACTGAGATATGCAGTTTCTACGACAATCTTGGTGATTCTTCTGTGTGAAGTATGCAGAATCACCGAAATCGCAGTTTTCGTGTTATTTAATGCGAAAAAACACGTATTCTGGTGTTTTCAGCACTCCACAGTGCGCATGATATGCAGAACCGGCGATATCTTTGTTTTCGGGTGGTTTCCAACTGAGATATGCAGTTTCTACGACAATCTTGGTGATTCTTCTGTGTGAAGTATGCAGAATCACCGAAATCGCAGTATTCGTGATATTTAATGCGCAAATACACGTATTCTGGTGTTCTCAGCACTTCACAGTGCGTATGATATGCAGAACCGGCGATATCATTGTTTTCGGGTGGTTTCCAACTGAGATATGCAGTTTCTACGACAATCTTGGTGAATCTTCTGTGTGAAGTATGCAGAATCACCGAAATCGCAGTTTCGTGTTAGTTAATGCGAAAGAACACGTATTCTGGTGTTTTCAGCACTCCACAGTGCGTATTATACGCAGAACAGGCAATATCTTCGTTTTCGTGTGGATTCCAACTGAGATATGCAGTTTCTACGACAATCTTGGTGAATCTTCTGTGTGAAGTATGCAGAATCACCGAAATCGCAGTTTCGTGTTAGTTAATGCGAAAGAACACGTATTCTGGTGTTTTCAGCACTCCACAGTGCGTATTATACGCAGAACAGGCAATATCTTCGTTTTCGTGTGGATTCCATCTGAGATATGCAGTTTCTACGAGAATCTTGGTGATTCTTCTGTGAGAAGGATGCAGAATCACCAAAATCGCAGTTTTCGTGTTATTTAATGCGAAAAACACGTATTCTGGTGTTTTCAGCACTCCACAGTGCGTATGATACGCAGAACAGGCGATATATTCATTTTCGTGGGGTTTCCAACTGAGGAATGCATTTTCTACGATAACCTTGGTGATTCTTCCGTGAGAATTATGCAGTATCACCGAAATCGCAGTATTCGTGATATTTAATGCGCAAATACACGTATTCTGGTGTTCTCAGCACTTCACAGTGCGTATGATATGCAGAACCGGCGATATCATTGTTTTCGGGTGGTTTCCAACTGAGATATGCAGTTTCTACGACAATCTTGGTGAATCTTCTGTGTGAAGTATGCAGAATCACCGAAATCGCAGTTTCGTGTTAGTTAATGCGAAAGAACACGTATTCTGGTGTTTTCAGCACTCCACAGTGCGTATTATACGCAGAACAGGCAATATCTTCGTTTTCGTGTGGATTCCAACTGAGATATGCAGTTTCTACGAGAATCTTGGTGATTCTTCTGTGAGAAGGATGCAGAATCACCAAAATCGCAGTTTTCGTGTTATTTAATGCGCAAAAACACGTATTCTGGTGTTTTCAGCACTCCACAGTGCGTATGATACGCAGAACAGGCGATATATTCATTTTCGTGGGGTTTCCAACTGAGGAATGCATTTTCTACGATAACCTTGGTGATTCTTCCGTGAGAATTATGCAGTATCACCGAAATCGCAGTATTCGTGATATTTAATGCGCAAATACACGTATTCTGGTGTTCTCAGCACTTCACAGTGCGTATGATATGCAGAACCGGCGATATCATTGTTTTCGGGTGGTTTCCAACTGAGATATGCAGTTTCTACGACAATCTTGGTGAATCTTCTGTGTGAAGTATGCAGAATCACCGAAATCGCAGTTTCGTGTTAGTTAATGCGAAAGAACACGTATTCTGGTGTTTTCAGCACTCCACAGTGCGTATTATACGCAGAACAGGCAATATCTTCGTTTTCGTGTGGATTCCAACTGAGATATGCAGTTTCTACGAGAATCTTGGTGATTCTTCTGTGAGAAGGATGCAGAATCACCAAAATCGCAGTTTTCGTGTTATTTAATGCGAAAAACACGTATTCTGGTGTTTTCAGCACTCCACAGTGCGTATGATACGCAGAACAGGCGATATATTCGTTTTCGTGGGGTTTCCATCTGAGGAATGCATTTTCTACGATAACCTTGGTGATTCTTCCGTGAGAATTATGCAGTATCACCGAAATCGCAGTTTTCGTGATATTTAATGCGCAAATACACGTATTCTGGTGTTTTCAGCACTCCACAGTGCGTACGATATGCAGAACTGGCGATATATATGCATTTCGTGTGGTTTCCAACTGAGATATGCATTTTCTACGATAATCTTGGTGATTCTTCCGTGAGAAGTATGCAGAATCAGCGAAATCGCAGTTTTCGTGATATTTAATGCGAAAAGACATGAATTCTGGTGTTTGCAGGACTCCACAGTGCGTATGATATGCAGAACTGGCGATATCTTCGTTTGCGTGGGGTTTCCAACTGAGATATGCGTTTTCTACGATAATCTTGGTGATTCTTCCGTGAGAAGTATGCAGAATCACCGAAATCGAAGTGTTCTACACATTTAATGCGAAAAAACACGCATTCTGGTGTTTTCAGCACTCCACAGTGCGTATGATATGCAAACAATGCTAAATATATGCGTTTCGTGTGGTTTCCAACTGAGATGTGCATTTTCTACGATAATCTTGGTTTTTCTTCCGTGAGAAGTATGCAGAATCACAGAAATCGCAGTTTTCGTGGTATGTAATGCAACAAAGTACGTATTCTGGTGTTTTCATCACTCCACAGTGCGTATGATATGCAGAACAGGCGATATCTTCGTTTGCGTGGGGTTTCCAACTGAGATATGCATTTTCTACGATAATTTTGGCGATTCTTCTGTGAGATGTATGCAGAATCACCGAAATCGCAGTTTTCGTGGTATGTAATGCAACAAAGTACGTATTCTGGTGTTTTCAGCACTCCATAATGCGTACGATATGCAGAACAAGCGATATATATGCATTTCGTGTGGTTTCCAACTGAGATATGCATTTTCTACGATAATCTTGGTGATTCTTCCGTGAAAAGTATGCAGAATCACAGAAATCGCAGTTTTCGTGCTATTTAATGCGAAAAGACATGAATTCTGGTGTTTTCATCACTCCACAGAGCGTATGATATGCAGAACAGGTGAAATCTTCGTTTGCGTGGGGTTTCCAACTGAGATATGCATTTTCTACGATAATTTTGGCGATTCTTCTGTGAGATGTATGCAGAATCACCGAAATCGCAGTTTTCGTGGTATGTAATGCAACAAAGTACGTATTCTGGTGTTTTCAGCACTCCACAGTGCGTACGATATGCAGAACAGGCGATATATATGCATTTCGTGTGGTTTCCTACTGAGATATGCGTTTTCTACGATAATCTTGGTGATTCTTCCGTGAGAAGTATGCAGAATCACCGAAATCGAAGTGTTCTTCACATTTAATGCGACAAAACACGCATTCTGGTGTTTTCAGCACTCCACAGTGCGTATGATATGCAAAACATGCTATATATATGCGTTTCGTGTGGTTTCCAACTGAGATGTGCATTTTCTACGATAATCTTGGTTTTCCTTCCGTGAGAAGTATGCAGAATCACAGAAATCGCAGTTTTCGTGATATTTAATGCGACAAGGTACGTATTCTGGTGTCTTCAGCACTCCACAGTGCGTATGTTATGCAGAACAGGTGATATCTTCGTTTGCGTGGGGTTTCCAACTGAGATATGCGTTTTCTACGATAATCTTGGTGATTCTTCTGTGAGAAGTATGCAGAATCACCGAAATCACTTGTTTTCGTGCTACTTAATGCGATATATCATGTATTCTGATGTTTTCAGCACTCCACAGTGCATATGATATGCAGAACAGGCTATATCTTCGTTTGCGTGGGGTTTCCAACTGAGATGTGCATTTTCTACGCTAATTTTGGCGATTCTTCTGTGAGAAGTATGCAGAATCACCGAAATCGCAGTTTTCTTCACATTTAATGCGAAAAAAACACGCATTCTGGTATTTTCAGCACTCCACAGTACGTATGATATGCAAAACATGCTATATATATGCGTTTCGTGTGGTTTCCAACTGAGATGTGCATTTTCTACGATAATCTTGGTTTTTCTTCCGTGAGAAGTATGCAGAATCAGCGAAATCGCAGTTTTCGTGATATTTAATGCGAAAAGTCATGAATTCTGGTGTTTTCAGGACTCCACAGTGCGTATGATATGCAGAACAGGCGATATCTTCGTTTGCGTGGGGTTTCCAACTGAGATATGCGTTTTCTACGATAATCTTGGTGATTCTTCCGTGAGAAGTATGCAGAATCACCGAAATCGCAGTTTTCTTCACATTTAATGCGAAAAAAACACGCATTCTGGTGTTTTCAGCACTCCACAGTGCGTATGATATGCAGAACTGGCGATATCTTCGTTTGCGTAGGGTTTCCAACTGAGGTATGCGTTTTCTACGATAATCTTGGTGATTCTTCTGTGAGAAGTATGCAGAATCACAGAAATCGCAGTTTTCGTGATATTTAATGCGACAAAGTACGTATTCTGGTGTCTTCAGCACTCCACAGTGCGTATGATATGCAGAACAGGCGATATATATGCATTTCGTGTGGTTTCCAACTGAGATATGCATTTTCTACGATAATCTTGGTGATTCTTCCGTGAGAAGTATGCAGAATCACCGAAATCGCAGTATTCGTGATATTTAATGCGCAAATACACGTATTCTGGTGTTCTCAGCACTTCACAGTGCGTATGATATGCAGAACCGGCGATATCATTGTTTTCGGGTGGTTTCCAACTGAGATATGCAGTTTCTACGACAATCTTGGTGAATCTTCTGTGTGAAGTATGCAGAATCACCGAAATCGCAGTTTCGTGTTAGTTAATGCGAAAGAACACGTATTCTGGTGTTTTCAGCACTCCACAGTGCGTATTATACGCAGAACAGGCAATATCTTCGTTTTCGTGTGGATTCCAACTGAGATATGCAGTTTCTACGACAATCTTGGTGAATCTTCTGTGTGAAGTATGCAGAATCACCAAAATCGCAGTTTTCGTGTTATTTAATGCGAAAAACACGTTTTCTGGTGTTTTCAGCAGTCCACAGTGCGTATGATACGCAGAACAGGCGATATATTCATTTTCGTGGGGTTTCCAACTGAGGAATGCATTTTCTACGATAACCTTGGTGATTCTTCCGTGAGAATTATGCAGTATCACCGAAATCGCAGTTTTCGTGATATTTAATGCGCAAATACACGTATTCTGGTGTTTTCAGCACTTCACAGTGCGTATGATATGCAGAACCGGCGATATCTTTGTTTTCGGGTGGTTTCCAACTGAGATATGCAGTTTCTACGACAATCTTGGTGATTCTTCTGTGTGAAGTATGCAGAATCACCGAAATCGCAGTTTTCGTGTTATTTAATGCGAAAAAACACGTATTCTGGTGTTTTCAGCACTCCACAGTGCGCATGATATGCAGAACCGGCGATATCTTTGTTTTCGGGTGGTTTCCAACTGAGATATGCAGGTTCTACGACAATCTTGGTGATTCTTCTGTGAGAAATATGCAGAATCACCAAAATCGCAGTTTTCGTGTTATTTAATGCGAAAAAACACGTATTGTGGTGTTTTCAGCACTCCACAGTGCGTATGATACGCAGAACAGGCGATATATTCGTTTTCGTGGGGTTTCCATCTGAGGAATGCATTTTCTACGATAACCTTGGTGATTCTTCCGTGAGAATTATGCAGTATCACCGAAATCGCAGTTTTCGTGATATTTAATGCGCAAATACACGTATTCTGGTGTTTTCAGCACTCCACAGTGCGTACGATATGCAGAACTGGCGATATATATGCATTTCGTGTGGTTTCCAACTGAGATATGCATTTTCTACGATAATCTTGGTGATTCTTCCGTGAGAAGTATGCAGAATCAGCGAAATCGCAGTTTTCGTGATATTTAATGCGAAAAGACATGAATTCTGGTGTTTTCAGGACTCCACAGTGCGTATGATATGCAGAACTGGCGATATCTTCGTTTGCGTGGGGTTTCCAACTGAGATATGCGTTTTCTACGATAATCTTGGTGATTCTTCCGTGAGAAGTATGCAGAATCACCGAAATCGAAGTGTTCTACACATTTAATGCGAAAAAACACGCATTCTGGTGTTTTCAGCACTCAACAGTGCGTATGATATGCAAAACATGCTATATATATGCGTTTCGTGTGGTTTCCAACTGAGATGTGCATTTTCTACGATAATCTTGGTTTTTCTTCCGTGAGAAGTATGCAGAATCACAGAAATCGCAGTTTTCGTGCTATTTAATGCGAAAAGACATGAATTCTGGTGTTTTCATCACTCCACAGTGCGTATGATATGCAGAACAGGCGATATCTTTGTTTTCGGGTGGTTTCCAACTGAGATATGCAGGTTCTACGACAATCTTGGTTTTTCTTCCGTGAGAAGTATGCAGAATCACAGAAATCGCAGTTTTCGTGATATTTAATGCGACAAGGTACGTATTCTGGTGTCTTCAGCACTCCACAGTGCGTATGTTATGCAGAACAGGTGATATCTTCGTTTGCGTGGGGTTTCCAACTGAGATATGCGTTTTCTACGATAATCTTGGTGATTCTTCCGTGAGAAGTATGCAGAATCACCGAAATCGAAGTTTTCTTCACATTTAATGCGAAAAAACACGCATTCTGGTGTTTTCAGCACTCAACAGTGCGTATGATATGCGAAACATGCTATATATATGCGTTTCGTGTGGTTTCCAACTGAGATGTGCATTTTCTACGATAATCTTGGTTTTTCTTCCGTGAGAAGTATGCAGAATCACAGAAATCGCAGTTTTCGTGCTATTTAATGCGAAAAGACATGAATTCTGGTGTTTTCATCACTCCACAGAGCGTATGATATGCAGAACAGGTGAAATCTTCGTTTGCGTGGGGTTTCCAACTGAGATATGCATTTTCTACGATAATTTTGGCGATTCTTCTGTGAGATGTATGCAGAATCACCGAAATCGCAGTTTTCGTGGTATGTAATGCAACAAAGTACGTATTCTGGTGTTTTCAGCACTCCACAGTGCGTACGATATGCAGAACAGGCGATATATATGCATTTCGTGTGGTTTCCTACTGAGATATGCGTTTTCTACGATAATCTTGGTGATTCTTCCGTGAGAAGTATGCAGAATCACCGAAATCGAAGTGTTCTTCACATTTAATGCGACAAAACACGCATTCTGGTGTTTTCAGCACTCCACAGTGCGTATGATATGCAAAACATGCTATATATATGCGTTTCGTGTGGTTTCCAACTGAGATGTGCATTTTCTACGATAATCTTGGTTTTCCTTCCGTGAGAAGTATGCAGAATCACAGAAATCGCAGTTTTCGTGATATTTAATGCGACAAGGTACGTATTCTGGTGTCTTCAGCACTCCACAGTGCGTATGTTATGCAGAACAGGTGATATCTTCGTTTGCGTGGGGTTTCCAACTGAGATATGCGTTTTCTACGATAATCTTGGTGATTCTTCTGTGAGAAGTATGCAGAATCACCGAAATCACTTGTTTTCGTGCTACTTAATGCGATATATCATGTATTCTGATGTTTTCAGCACTCCACAGTGCATATGATATGCAGAACAGGCTATATCTTCGTTTGCGTGGGGTTTCCAACTGAGATGTGCATTTTCTACGCTAATTTTGGCGATTCTTCTGTGAGAAGTATGCAGAATCACCGAAATCGCAGTTTTCTTCACATTTAATGCGAAAAAAACACGCATTCTGGTATTTTCAGCACTCCACAGTACGTATGATATGCAAAACATGCTATATATATGCGTTTCGTGTGGTTTCCAACTGAGATGTGCATTTTCTACGATAATCTTGGTTTTTCTTCCGTGAGAAGTATGCAGAATCAGCGAAATCGCAGTTTTCGTGATATTTAATGCGAAAAGTCATGAATTCTGGTGTTTTCAGGACTCCACAGTGCGTATGATATGCAGAACAGGCGATATCTTCGTTTGCGTGGGGTTTCCAACTGAGATATGCGTTTTCTACGATAATCTTGGTGATTCTTCCGTGAGAAGTATGCAGAATCACCGAAATCGCAGTTTTCTTCACATTTAATGCGAAAAAAACACGCATTCTGGTGTTTTCAGCACTCCACAGTGCGTATGATATGCAGAACTGGCGATATCTTCGTTTGCGTAGGGTTTCCAACTGAGGTATGCGTTTTCTACGATAATCTTGGTGATTCTTCTGTGAGAAGTATGCAGAATCACAGAAATCGCAGTTTTCGTGATATTTAATGCGACAAAGTACGTATTCTGGTGTCTTCAGCACTCCACAGTGCGTATGATATGCAGAACAGGCGATATATATGCATTTCGTGTGGTTTCCAACTGAGATATGCATTTTCTACGATAATCTTGGTGATTCTTCCGTGAGAAGTATGCAGAATCACCGAAATCGCAGTATTCGTGATATTTAATGCGCAAATACACGTATTCTGGTGTTCTCAGCACTTCACAGTGCGTATGATATGCAGAACCGGCGATATCATTGTTTTCGGGTGGTTTCCAACTGAGATATGCAGTTTCTACGACAATCTTGGTGAATCTTCTGTGTGAAGTATGCAGAATCACCGAAATCGCAGTTTCGTGTTAGTTAATGCGAAAGAACACGTATTCTGGTGTTTTCAGCACTCCACAGTGCGTATTATACGCAGAACAGGCAATATCTTCGTTTTCGTGTGGATTCCAACTGAGATATGCAGTTTCTACGACAATCTTGGTGAATCTTCTGTGTGAAGTATGCAGAATCACCAAAATCGCAGTTTTCGTGTTATTTAATGCGAAAAACACGTTTTCTGGTGTTTTCAGCAGTCCACAGTGCGTATGATACGCAGAACAGGCGATATATTCATTTTCGTGGGGTTTCCAACTGAGGAATGCATTTTCTACGATAACCTTGGTGATTCTTCCGTGAGAATTATGCAGTATCACCGAAATCGCAGTTTTCGTGATATTTAATGCGCAAATACACGTATTCTGGTGTTTTCAGCACTTCACAGTGCGTATGATATGCAGAACCGGCGATATCTTTGTTTTCGGGTGGTTTCCAACTGAGATATGCAGTTTCTACGACAATCTTGGTGATTCTTCTGTGTGAAGTATGCAGAATCACCGAAATCGCAGTTTTCGTGTTATTTAATGCGAAAAAACACGTATTCTGGTGTTTTCAGCACTCCACAGTGCGCATGATATGCAGAACCGGCGATATCTTTGTTTTCGGGTGGTTTCCAACTGAGATATGCAGGTTCTACGACAATCTTGGTGATTCTTCTGTGAGAAATATGCAGAATCACCAAAATCGCAGTTTTCGTGTTATTTAATGCGAAAAAACACGTATTGTGGTGTTTTCAGCACTCCACAGTGCGTATGATACGCAGAACAGGCGATATATTCGTTTTCGTGGGGTTTCCATCTGAGGAATGCATTTTCTACGATAACCTTGGTGATTCTTCCGTGAGAATTATGCAGTATCACCGAAATCGCAGTTTTCGTGATATTTAATGCGCAAATACACGTATTCTGGTGTTTTCAGCACTCCACAGTGCGTACGATATGCAGAACTGGCGATATATATGCATTTCGTGTGGTTTCCAACTGAGATATGCATTTTCTACGATAATCTTGGTGATTCTTCCGTGAGAAGTATGCAGAATCAGCGAAATCGCAGTTTTCGTGATATTTAATGCGAAAAGACATGAATTCTGGTGTTTTCAGGACTCCACAGTGCGTATGATATGCAGAACTGGCGATATCTTCGTTTGCGTGGGGTTTCCAACTGAGATATGCGTTTTCTACGATAATCTTGGTGATTCTTCCGTGAGAAGTATGCAGAATCACCGAAATCGAAGTGTTCTACACATTTAATGCGAAAAAACACGCATTCTGGTGTTTTCAGCACTCAACAGTGCGTATGATATGCAAAACATGCTATATATATGCGTTTCGTGTGGTTTCCAACTGAGATGTGCATTTTCTACGATAATCTTGGTTTTTCTTCCGTGAGAAGTATGCAGAATCACAGAAATCGCAGTTTTCGTGCTATTTAATGCGAAAAGACATGAATTCTGGTGTTTTCATCACTCCACAGTGCGTATGATATGCAGAACAGGCGATATCTTTGTTTTCGGGTGGTTTCCAACTGAGATATGCAGGTTCTACGACAATCTTGGTTTTTCTTCCGTGAGAAGTATGCAGAATCACAGAAATCGCAGTTTTCGTGATATTTAATGCGACAAGGTACGTATTCTGGTGTCTTCAGCACTCCACAGTGCGTATGTTATGCAGAACAGGTGATATCTTCGTTTGCGTGGGGTTTCCAACTGAGATATGCGTTTTCTACGATAATCTTGGTGATTCTTCCGTGAGAAGTATGCAGAATCACCGAAATCGAAGTTTTCTTCACATTTAATGCGAAAAAACACGCATTCTGGTGTTTTCAGCACTCAACAGTGCGTATGATATGCGAAACATGCTATATATATGCGTTTCGTGTGGTTTCCAACTGAGATGTGCATTTTCTACGATAATCTTGGTTTTTCTTCCGTGAGAAGTATGCAGAATCACAGAAATCGCAGTTTTCGTGCTATTTAATGCGAAAAGACATGAATTCTGGTGTTTTCAGCACTCCACAGTGCGTACGATATGCAGAACTGGCGATATATATGCATTTCGTGTGGTTTCCAACTGAGATATGCATTTTCTACGATAATCTTGGTTTTTCTTCCGTGAGAAGTATGCAGAATCACAGAAATCGCAGTTTTCGTGATATTTAATGCGACAAGGTACGTATTCTGGTGTCTTCAGCACTCCACAGTGCGTATGTTATGCAGAACAGGTGATATCTTCGTTTGCGTGGGGTTTCCAACTGAGATATGCGTTTTCTACGATAATCTTGGTGATTCTTCCGTGAGAAGTATGCAGAATCACCGAAATCGAAGTTTTCTTCACATTTAATGCGAAAAAACACGCATTCTGGTGTTTTCAGCACTCAACAGTGCGTATGATATGCAAAACATGCTATATATATGCGTTTCGTGTGGTTTCCAACTGAGATGTGCATTTTCTACGATAATCTTGGTTTTTCTTCCGTGAGAAGTATGCAGAATCACAGAAATCGCAGTTTTCGTGCTATTTAATGCGAAAAGACATGAATTCTGGTGTTTTCATCACTCCACAGTGCGTATGATATGCAGAACAGGCGATATCTTTGTTTTCGGGTGGTTTCCAACTGAGATATGCAGTTTCTACGACAATCTTGGTGATTCTTCTGTGTGAAGTATGCAGAATCACCGAAATCGCAGTTTTCGTGTTATTTAATGCGAAAAAACACGTATTCTGGTGTTTTCAGCACTCCACAGTGCGCATGATATGCAGAACCGGCGATATCTTTGTTTTCGGGTGGTTTCCAACTGAGATATGCAGGTTCTACGACAATCTTGGTGATTCTTCTGTGAGAAATATGCAGAATCACCAAAATCGCAGTTTTCGTGTTATTTAATGCGAAAAAACACGTATTGTGGTGTTTTCAGCACTCCACAGTGCGTATGATACGCAGAACAGGCGATATATTCGTTTTCGTGGGGTTTCCATCTGAGGAATGCATTTTCTACGATAACCTTGGTGATTCTTCCGTGAGAATTATGCAGTATCACCGAAATCGCAGTTTTCGTGATATTTAATGCGCAAATACACGTATTCTGGTGTTTTCAGCACTCCACAGTGCGTACGATATGCAGAACTGGCGATATATATGCATTTCGTGTGGTTTCCAACTGAGATATGCATTTTCTACGATAATCTTGGTGATTCTTCCGTGAGAAGTATGCAGAATCAGCGAAATCGCAGTTTTCGTGATATTTAATGCGAAAAGACATGAATTCTGGTGTTTTCAGGACTCCACAGTGCGTATGATATGCAGAACTGGCGATATCTTCGTTTGCGTGGGGTTTCCAACTGAGATATGCGTTTTCTACGATAATCTTGGTGATTCTTCCGTGAGAAGTATGCAGAATCACCGAAATCGAAGTGTTCTACACATTTAATGCGAAAAAACACGCATTCTGGTGTTTTCAGCACTCCACAGTGCGTATGATATGCAAACAATGCTAAATATATGCGTTTCGTGTGGTTTCCAACTGAGATGTGCATTTTCTACGATAATCTTGGTTTTTCTTCCGTGAGAAGTATGCAGAATCACAGAAATCGCAGTTTTCGTGATATTTAATGCGACAAGGTACGTATTCTGGTGTCTTCAGCACTCCACAGTGCGTATGTTATGCAGAACAGGTGATATCTTCGTTTGCGTGGGGTTTCCAACTGAGATATGCGTTTTCTACGATAATCTTGGTGATTCTTCTGTGAGAAGTGTGCAGAATCACCGAAATCACTTGTTTTCGTGCTACTTAATGCGATATATCATGTATTCTGATGTTTTCAGCACTCCACAGTGCGTATGATATGCAGAACACGCGATATCTTCGTTTTCGTGGGGATTCCAACTGAGATATGCATTTTCTACGATAATCTTGGTTTTTCTTCCGTGAGAAGTATGCAGAATCACAGAAATCGCAGTTTTCGTGCTATTTAATGCGAAAAGACATGAATTCTGGTGTTTTCATCACTCCACAGTGCGTATGATATGCAGAACAGGCGATATCTTCGTTTGCGTGGGGTTTCCAACTGAGATATGCATTTTCTACGATAATTTTGGCGATTCTTCTGTGAGATGTATGCAGAATCACCGAAATCGCAGTTTTCGTGGTATGTAATGCAACAAAGTACGTATTCTGGTGTTTTCATCACTCCACAGTGCGTATGATATGCAGAACAGGCGATATCTTCGTTTGCGTGGGGTTTCCAACTGAGATATGCATTTTCTACGATAATTTTGGCGATTCTTCTGTGAGATGTATGCAGAATCACCGAAATCGCAGTTTTCGTGGTATGTAATGCAACAAAGTACGTATCCTGGTGTTTTCAGCACTCCATAATGCGTACGATATGCAGAACAAGCGATATATATGCATTTCGTGTGGTTTCCAACTGAGATATGCATTTTCTACGATAATCTTGGTGATTCTTCCGTGAAAAGTATGCAGAATCAGCGAAATCGCAGTTTTCGTGATATTTTATGCGAAAAGACATGAATTCTGGTGTTTTCAGGACTCCACAGTGCGTATGATATGCAGAACAGGCGATATCTTCGTTTGCGTGGGGTTTCCAACTGAGATATGCGTTTTCTACGATAATCTTGGTGATTCTTCCGTGAGAAGTATGCAGAATCACCGAAATCGCAGATTTCTTCACATTTAATGCGAAAAAAACACGCATTCTGGTGTTTTCAGCACTCCACAGTGCGTATGATATGCAAAACATGCTATATATATGCGTTTCGTGTGGTTTCCAACTGAGATGTGCATTTTCTACGATAATCTTGGTTTTTCTTCCGTGAGAAGTATGCAGAATCACAGAAATCGCAGTTTTCGTGATATTTAATGCGACAAGGTACGTATTCTGGTGTCTTCAGCACTCCACAGTGCGTATGTTATGCAGAACAGGTGATATCTTCGTTTGCGTGGGGTTTCCAACTGAGATATGCGTTTTCTACGATAATCTTGGTGATTCTTCTGTGAGAAGTATGCAGAATCACCGAAATCACTTGTTTTCGTGCTACTTAATGCGATATATCATGTATTCTGATGTTTTCAGCACTCCACAGTGCGTATGATATGCAGAACACGCGATATCTTCGTTTTCGTGGGGATTCCAACTGAGATATGCATTTTCTACGATAATCTTGGTGAGTCTTCCGTGAGAAGTATGCAGAATCACCGAAATCGCAGTTTTCGTGCTGTTTAATGCGAAAAGACATGTATTCTGGAGTTTTCAGCACTCCACAGTGTGTATGATATGCAGAACAGGCGATATCTTCGTTTTCTTGGGGTGCCCAGCTGAGATATGCATTTTCTACGATAATCTTGGTGATTGTTCTACTAGAAGTATGCAGAATCACCGAAATCACTTGTTTTCGTGCTACTTAATGCGATGAAACGTGTATTCTGGTGTTTTCAGCACTACACAGTGCGTATGTAATGCAGAACAGGCGATATCTTGGTGTGGTTTCCAACTGAGATATGCATTTCTACGATAATCTTGGTTATTCTTCCGTGAGAAGTATATAGAATCACCGAAATCGCAGTTTTCGTGATATTTAATGCGACTAATTACGTATTCTGGTGTTTTCAGCACTCCACAGTGCGTATGATATGCAGAACCGGCGATATATATGCATTTCGTGTGGTTTCCAACTGAGATATGCATTTTCTACGATAATCTTGGTGATTCTTCCGTGAGAAGTATGCAGAATCACCGAAATCGCAGTTTTCGTGCTATTTAATGCGAAAAGACATGAATTCTGGTGTTTTCATCACTCCACAGTGCGTATGATATGCAGAACAGGCGATATCTTCGTTTGCGTGGGGTTTCCAACTGAGATATGCATTTTCTACGATAATTTTGGCGATTCTTCTGTGAGATGTATGCAGAATCACCGAAATCGCAGTTTTCGTGGTATGTAATGCAACAAAGTACGTATTCTGGTGTTTTCAGCACTTCACAGTGCGTACGATATGCAGAACAGGCGACATATATGCATTTCGTGTGGTTTCCAACTGAGATATGCATTTTCTACGATAATCTTGGTGATTCTTCCGTGAGAAGTATGCAGAATCAGCGAAATCGCAGTTTTCGTGATATTTAATGCGAAAAGACATGAATTCTGGTGTTTTCAGGACTCCACAGTGCGTATGATATGCAGAACAGGCGATATCTTCGTTTGCGTGGGGTTTCCAACTGAGATATGCGTTTTCTACGATAATCTTGGTGATTCTTCCGTGAGAAGTATGCAGAATCACCGAAATCGAAGTTTTCTTCACATTTAATGCGAAAAAACACGCATTCTGGTGTTTTCAGCACTCAACAGTGCGTATGATATGCAAAACATGCTATATATATGCGTTTCGTGTGGTTTCCAACTGAGATGTGCATTTTCTACGATAATCTTGGTTTTTCTTCCGTGAGAAGTATGCAGAATCACAGAAATCGCAGTTTTCGTGCTATTTAATGCGAAAAGACATGAATTCTGGTGTTTTCATCACTCCACAGTGCGTATGATGTGCAGAACAGGCGATATCTTCGTTTGCGTGGGGTTTCCAACTGAGATATGCATTTTCTACGATAATTTTGGCGATTCTTCTGTGAGATGTATGCAGAATCACCGAAATCGCAGTTTTCGTGGTATGTAATGCAACAAAGTACGTATTCTGGTGTTTTCATCACTCCACAGTGCGTATGATATGCAGAACAGGCGATATCTTCGTTTGCGTGGGGTTTCCAACTGAGATATGCATTTTCTACGATAATTTTGGCGATTCTTCTGTGAGATGTATGCAGAATCACCGAAATCGCAGTTTTCGTGGTATGTAATGCAACAAAGTACGTATTCTGGTGTTTTCAGCACTCCATAATGCGTACGATATGCAGAACAAGCGATATATATGCATTTCGTGTGGTTTCCAACTGAGATATGCATTTTCTACGATAATCTTGGTGATTCTTCCGTGAAAAGTATGCAGAATCAGCGAAATCGCAGTTTTCGTGATATTTTATGCGAAAAGACATGAATTCTGGTGTTTTCAGGACTCCACAGTGCGTATGATATGCAGAACAGGCGATATCTTCGTTTGCGTGGGGTTTCCAACTGAGATATGCGTTTTCTACGATAATCTTGGTGATTCTTCCGTGAGAAGTATGCAGAATCACCGAAATCGCAGATTTCTTCACATTTAATGCGAAAAAAACACGCATTCTGGTGTTTTCAGCACTCCACAGTGCGTATGATATGCAAAACATGCTATATATATGCGTTTCGTGTGGTTTCCAACTGAGATGTGCATTTTCTACGATAATCTTGGTTTTTCTTCCGTGAGAAGTATGCAGAATCACAGAAATCGCAGTTTTCGTGATATTTTATGCGAAAAGACATGAATTCTGGTGTTTTCAGGACTCCACAGTGCGTATGATATGCAGAACAGGCGATATCTTCGTTTGCGTGGGGTTTCCAACTGAGATATGCGTTTTCTACGATAATCTTGGTGATTCTTCCGTGAGAAGTATGCAGAATCACCGAAATCGCAGATTTCTTCACATTTAATGCGAAAAAAACACGCATTCTGGTGTTTTCATCACTCCACAGAGCGTATGATATGCAGAACAGGTGATATCTTCGTTTGCGTGGGGTTTCCAACTGAGATATGCATTTTCTACGATAATTTTGGCGATTCTTCTGTGAGATGTATGCAGAATCACCGAAATCGCAGTTTTCGTGGTATGTAATGCAACAAAGTACGTATTCTGGTGTTTTCAGCACTCCATAATGCGTACGATATGCAAAACATGCTATATATATGCGTTTCGTGTGGTTTCCAACTGAGATGTGCATTTTCTACGATAATCTTGGTTTTTCTTCCGTGAGAAGTATGCAGAATCAGCGAAATCGCAGTTTTCGTGATATTTCATGCGAAAAGACATGAATTCTGGTGTTTTCAGGACACCACAGTGCGTATGATATGCAGAACTGGCGATATCTTCGTTTGCGTGGGGTTTCCAACTGAGATATGCGTTTTCTACGATAATCTTGGTGATTCTTCCGTGAGAAGTATGCAGAATCACCGAAATCGAAGTGTTCTTCACATTTAATGCGACAAAACACGCATTCTGGTGTTTTCAGCACTCCACAGTGCGTATGATATGCAAAACATGCTATATATATGCGTTTCGTGTGGTTTCCAACTGAGATGTGCATTTTCTACGATAATCTTGGTTTTTCTTCCGTGAGAAGTATGCAGAATCACAGAAATCGCAGTTTTCGTGATATTTAATGCGACAAGGTACGTATTCTGGTGTCTTCAGCACTCCACAGTGCGTATGTTATGCAGAACAGGTGATATCTTCGTTTGCGTGGGGTTTCCAACTGAGATATGCGTTTTCTACGATAATCTAGGTGATTCTTCTGTGAGAAGTATGCAGAATCACCGAAATCACTTGTTTTCGTGCTACTTAATGCGATATATCATGTATTCTGATGTTTTCAGCACTCCACAGTGCGTATGATATGCAGAACAGGCTATATCTTCGTTTGCGTGGGGTTTCCAACTGAGATGTGCATTTTCTACGATAATTTTGGCGATTCTTCTGTGAGAAGTATGCAGAATCACCGAAATCGCAGTTTTCTTCACATTTAATGCGAAAAAAACACGCATTCTGGTATTTTCAGCACTCCACAGTGCGTATGATATGCAACACATGCTATATATATGCGTTTCGTGTGGTTTCCAACTGAGATGTGCATTTTCTACGATAATCTTGGTTTTTCTTCCGTGAGAAGTATGCAGAATCACAGAAATCGCAGTTTTCGTGATATTTAATGCGACAAGGTACGTATTCTGGTGTCTTCAGCACTCCACAGTGCGTATGTTATGCAGAACTGGTGATATCTTCGTTTGCGTGGGGTTTCCAACTGAGATATGCGTTTTCTACGATAATCTTGGTGATTCTTCTGTGAGAAGTATGCAGAATCACAGAAATCGCAGTTTTCGTGATATTTAATGCGACAAAGTACGTATTCTGGAGTCTTCAGCACTCCACAGTGCGTATGTTATGCAGAACAGGTGATATCTTCGTTTGCGTGGGGTTTCCAACTGAGATATGCGTTTTCTACGATAATCTTGGTGATTCTTCCGTGAGAAGTATGCAGAATCAGCGAAATCGCAGTTTTCGTGATATTTAATGCGAAAAGTCATGAATTCTGATGTTTTCAGCACTCCACAGTGCGTATGATATGCAGAACAGGCTATATCTTCGTTTGCGTGGGGTTTCCAACTGAGATATGCGTTTTCTACGATAATCTTGGTGATTCTTCCGTGAGAAGTATGCAGAATCACCGAAATCGCAGTTTTCTTCACATTTAATGCGAAAAAAACACGCATTCTGGTGTTTTCAGCACTCCACAGTGCGTATGATATGCAGAACTGGCGATATCTTCGTTTGCGTGGGGTTTCCAACTGAGGTATGCGTTTTCTACGATAATCTTGGTGATTCTTCTGTGAGAAGTATGCAGAATCACCGAAATCGCAGTTTTCTTCACATTTAATTCGAAAAAAACACGCATTCTGGTGTTTTCAGCACTCCACAGTGCGTATGATATGCAAAACATGCTATATATATGCGTTTCGTGTGGTTTCCAACTGAGATGTGCATTTTCTACGATAATCTTGGTTTTTCTTCCGTGAGAAGTATGCAGAATCACAGAAATCGCAGTTTTCGTGATATTTAATGCGACAAGGTACGTATTCTGGTGTCTTCAGCACTCCACAGTGCGTATGTTATGCAGAACAGGTGATATCTTCGTTTGCGTGGGGTTTCCAACTGAGATATGCGTTTTCTACGATAATCTTGGTGATTCTTCTGTGAGAAGTATGCAGAATCACCGAAATCACTTGTTTTCGTGCTACTTAATGCGATATATCATGTATTCTGATGTTTTCAGCACTCCACAGTGCGTATGTTATGCAGAACAGGTGATATCTTCGTTTGCGTGGGGTTTCCAACTGAAATATGCGTTTTCTACGATAATCTTGGTGATTCTTCTGTGAGAAGTATGCAGAATCACAGAAATCGCAGTTTTCGTGATATTTAATGCGACAAAGTACGTATTCTGGTGTCTTCAGCACTCCACAGTGCGTATGTTATGCAGAAGAGGTGATATCTTCGTTTGCGTGGGGTTTCCAACTGAGATATGCGTTTGCTACGATAATCTTGGTGATTCTTCCGTGAGAAGTATGCAGAATCAGCGAAATCGCAGTTTTCGTGATATTTAATGCGAAAAGTCATGAATTCTGGTGTTTTCAGGACTCCACAGTGCGTATGATATGCTGAACAGACGATATCTTCGTTTTCGTGTGGATTCCATCTGAGATATGCAGTTTCTACTAGAATCTTGGTGATTCTTCCGTGAGAAGTATGCAGAATCACCGAAATCGCAGTTTTCTTCACATTTAATGCGAAAAAAACACGTATTCTGGTGTTTTCAGCACTCCACAGTGCGTATGATATGCAAAACATGCTATATATATGCGTTTCGTGTGGTTTCCAACTGAGATGTGCATTTTCTACGATAATCTTGGTTTTTCTTCCGTGAGAAGTATGCAGAATCACCGAAATCGCCGTTTTCGTGATATTTACTGCGAAAAGACATGATTTCTGGTGTTTTATCACTCCACAGTGCGTATGATATGCAGAAAAGGCGATATCTTCGTTTGCGTGGGGTTTCCAACTGAGATATGCGTTTTCTACGATAATCTTGGTGATTCTTCTGTGAGAAGTATGCAGAATCACGGAAATCACTTGTTTTCGTGCTACTTAATGCGATAAAACATGTATTCTGGTGTTTTCAGCACTCCACAGTGCATATGACATGCAGAACAGGCGATATCTTCGTTTGCGAGCGGTTTCCAACTGAGGTATGCATTTTCTACGATAGTCTTGGTGATTCTTCCGTGAGAAGTATGCAGAATCACCGAAATCGCAGTTTTCGTGATATTTACTGCGAAAAGACATGATTTCTGGTGTTTTATCACTCCACAGTGCGTATGATATGCAGAAAAGGCGATATCTTCGTTTGCGTGGGGTTTCCAACTGAGATATGCATTTTCTACGACAATCTTGGTGATTCTTCTGTGAGAAGTATGCAGAATCACGGAAATCACTTGTTTTCGTGCTACTTAATGCGATAAAACATGTATTCTGGTGTTTTCAGCACTCCACAGTGCATATGACATGCAGAACAGGCGATATCTTCGTTTGCGTGGGGTTTCCAACTGAGATATGCGTTTTCTACGATAATCTTGGTGATTCTTCCGTGAGAAGTATGCAGAATCAGCGAAATCGCAGTGTTCGTGATATTTAATGCGAAAAGACATGAATTCTGGTGTTTTCAGGACTCCACAGTGCGTATGATATGCAGAACTGGCGATATCTTCGTTTGCGTGGGGTTTCCAACTGAGATATGCGTTTTCTACGATAATCTTGGTGATTCTTCCGTGAGAAGTATGCAGAATCACCGAAACCGCAGTTTTCTTCACATTTAATGCGAAAAAACACGCATTCTGTTGTTTTCAGGACTCCACAGTGCGTATGATATGCAGAACAGGCGATATCTTCGTTTGCGTGGGGTTTCCAACTGAGATATGCGTTTTCTACGATAATCTTGGTGATTCTTCTGTGAGAAGTATGCAGAATCACCGAAATCACTTGTTTTCGTGCTACTTAATGCGATAAATCATGTATTCTGGTGTTTTCAGCACTCCACAGTGCGTATGATATGCAGAACAGGCGATATCTTCGTTTGCGTGGGGTTTCCAACTGAGATATGCATTTTCTATGATAATTTTGGCGATTGTTCTGTGAGATGTATGCAGAATCACCGAAATCGCAGTTTTCGTGCTATTTAATGCGAAAAGACATGAATTCTGGTGTTTTCAGCTCTCCACAGTGCGTACGATATGCAGAACACGCGATATATATGCATTTCGTGTGGTTTCCAACTCAGATATGCATTTTCTACGATAATCTTGGTGATTGTTCCGTGAGAAGTATGCAGAATCACGGAAATCGCCGTTTTCGTGATATTTAATGCGAAAAAACCAGTATTCTGGTGTTTTCAGCACTCCACAGTGCATATGACATGCAGAACAGGCGATATCTTCGTTTTCGTGGGGTTTCCAAATGAGATATGCGTTTTCTAGGATAATCTTGGTGATTCTGCTGTGAGAAGTATGCAGAATCTCAGAAATCGCAATTTTCGTGCTATTTTATGCGAAAAGGCATGAATTCTGGTGTTTTCATCCCTCCACAGTGCGTATGATATGCAGAACAGGCGATATCTTCGTTTGCGTGGGGTTTCCAACTGAGATATGCATTTTCTACGATAGTCTTGGTGATTCTTCTGTGAGAAGTATGCAGAATCACCGAAATCGCAGTTTTCGTGCTATTTAATGCGAAAAGACATGAATTCTGGTGTTTTCATCACTCCACAGTGCGTATGATATGCAGAACAGGCGATATCTTCGTTTGCGTGGGGTTTCCAACTGAGATATGCATTTTCTAAGATAATCTTGGTGATTCTTCTGCGAGAAGTATGCAGAAAAAACGAAATCGCAGTTTTCGTGCTATTTAATGCGGAAAGACATGAATTCTGGTGTTTTCATCACTCCACAGTGCGTATGATATGCAGAACAGGCGATATCTTCGTTTGCGTGGGGTTTCCAACTGAGATATGCGTTTTCTACGATAATCTTGGTGATTCTTCCGTGAGAAGTATGCAGAATCACCGAAATCGCAGTTTTCTTCACATTTGATGCGAAAAAACACGCATTCTGGTGTTTTCAGCACTCAACAGTGCGCATGATATGCAAAACATGCTATATATATGCGTTTCGTGGGGTTTCCAACTGAGGTATGCATTTTCTACGATAATCTTGGTGATTCTTCCGTGAGAAGTATGCAGAATCAGCGAAATCGCAGTTTTCGTGATATTTAATGCGAAAAGACATGAATTCTGGTGTTTTCAGGACTCCACAGTGCGTATGATATGCAGAACAGGCGATATCTTCGTTTGCGTGGGGTTTCCAACTGAGATATGCGTTTTCTACGATAATCTTGGTGATTCTTCTGTGAGAAGTATGCAGAATCACCGAAATCACTTGTTTTCGTGCTACTTAATGCGATAAATCATGTATTCTGGGGTTTTCAGCACTCCACAGTGCGTATGATATGCAGAACAGGCGATATATATGCATTTCGTGTGGTTTCCAACTCAGATATGCATTTTCTACGATAATCTTGGTGATTGTTCCGTGAGAAGGATGCAGAATCAGCGAAATCGCAGTTTTCGTGATATTTAATGCGAAAAGACCTGAATTCTGGTGTTTTCAGGACTCCACAGTGCGTATGATATGCAGAACAGGCGATATCTTCGTTTGCGTGGGGTTTCCAACTGAGATATGCATTTTCTACGATAATCTTGGTGATTCTTCCGTGAGAAGTATGCAGAATCAGCCAAGTCGCAGTTTTCGGGATATTTAATGCGAAAAGACATGAATTCTGGTGTTTTCAGGACTCCACAGTGCGTATGATATGCAGAACAGGCGATATCTTCGTTTGCGTGGGGTTTCCAACTGAGATATGCGTTTTCTACGATAATCTTGGTGATTCTTCCGTGAGAAGTATGCAGAATCAGCGAAATCGCAGTTTTCGTGATATTTAATGCGAAAAGACATGAATTCTGGTGTTTTCAGGACTCCACAGTGCGTATGATATGCAGAACTGGCGATATCTTCGTTTGCGTAGGGTTTCCAACTGAGATATGCGTTTTCTACGATAATCTTGGTGATTCTTCCGTGAGAAGTATGCAGAATCAGCGAAATCGCAGTTTTCTTCACATTTAATGCAAAAAAACACGCATTCTGGTGTTTTCAGCACTCCACAGTGCGTATGATATGCAAAACGTGCTATATATATGCGTTTCGTGTGGTTTTCAACTGAGATGTGCATTTTCTACGATAATCTTGGTTTTTCTTCCGTGAGAAGTATGCAGAATCACAGAAATCGCAGTTTTCGTGATATTTAATGCGACAAGGTACGTATTCTGGTGTCTTCAGCACTCCACAGTGCGTATGTTATGCAGAACAGGTGATATCTTCGTTTGCGTGGGGTTTCCAACTGAGATATGCGTTTTCTACGATAATCTTGGTGATTCTTCTGTGAGATGTATGCAGAATCACCGAAATCACTTGTTTTCGTGCTACTTAATGCGATGAAACGTGTATTCTGGTGTTTTCAGCACTACACAGTGCGTATGTTATGCAGAACAGGCGATATCTTGGTGTGGTTTCCAACTGAGATATGCATTTCTACGATAATCTTGGTTATTCTTCCGTGAGAAGTATGCAGAATCACCGAAATCGCAGTTTTCGTGATATTTAATGCGACAAAGTACGTATTCTGGTGTTTTCAGCACTCCACAGTGCGTATGATATGCAGAACAGGCGATATATATGCATTTCGTGTGGTTTCCAACTGAGATATGCATTTTCTACGATAATCTTGGTGATTCTTCCGTGAGAAGTATGCAGAAACACCGAAATCGCAGTTTTCGTGATATTTAATGCGACAAAGTACGTATTCTGGTGTCATCAGCACTCCACAGTGCGTATGTTATGCAGAACAGGCGATACCTTCGTTTGCGTGGGGTTGCCAACTGAGATATGCGTTTTCTACGATAATCTTGGTGATTCTTCCGTGAGAAGTATGCAGAATCACGGAAATCGCCGTTTTCGTGATATTTAATGCGAAAAAACCAGTATTCTGGTGTTTTCAGCACTCCACAGTGCATATGACATGCAGAACAGGCGATATCTTCGTTTTCGTGGGGTTTCCAAATGAGATATGCGTTTTCTAGGATAATCTTGGTGTTTCTGCTGTGAGAAGGATGCAGAATCTCAGAAATCGCAATTTTCGTGCTATTTAATGCGAAAAGACACGAATTCTGTTATTTTCAGCACCCCACTGTGCGTATGATATGCAGAACAGGCGATATCTTCGTTTTCGTGGGGTTTCCAACTGAGATATGCGTTTTCTACGATAATCTTGGTGATTGTGCTGTGAGAAGTATGCAGAATCACCGAAATCACTTGTTTTCGTGCTACTTAATGCGATAAAACATGTATTCTGGTGTTTTCAGCACTCCACAGTGCGTATGATATGCAGATTCGGCGATATCTTCGTTTGCGAGGAGTTTCCAACTGAGATATGCATTTTCTACGATAATCTTGGTTTTTCTTCCGTGAGAAGTATGCCGAATCACCGAAATCACAGTTTTCCTGATTTTTAATGCGTAAAACCCAGTATTCTGGTGTTTTCAGCACTCCACAGTGCATATGACGTGCAGAACAGGCGATATCTTCGTTTGCGAAGGGTTTCCAACTGAGGTATGCATTTTCTACGATAATCTTGGTTTTTCTTCCGTGAGAAGTATGCCGAATCACCGAAATCGCAGTTTTCCTGATTTTTAATGCGTAAAACCCAGTATTCTGGTGTTTTCAGCACTCCACAGTGCATATGACATGCAGAACAGGCGATATCTTCGTTTGCGAAGGGTTTCCAACTGAGATATGCATTTTCTACGATAATCTTGGTTTTTCTTCCGTGAGAAGTATGCCGAATCACCGAAATCGCACTTTTCGAGATATTTATTGCGAAAAAACCAGTATTCTGGTGTTTTCAGCACTCCACTGTGCGTATGATATGCAGAACAGGCGATATCTTCGTTTTCGTGTGGTTTCCAACTGAGATATGCGTTTTCTACGATAATCTTGGTGATTCTGCTGTGAGAAGTATGCAGAATCACCGAAACCGCAGTTTTCGTGATAGTTAATGCGACAAAGTACGTATTCTGGTGTTTTCATCACTCCACAGTGCGCATGATATGCTGAACAGGCGATATCTTCGTGTGGTTTCCAACTGAGATATGCATTTTCAACGATAATCGTCGTGATTCTTCTGCCAGAAGTATGCGGAATCAGCGAAATCGCAGTTTTCGTGATATATAATGCGAAAAACGCGTATTCTGGTCTTTGCAGCACTCCACAGTGCTCATGACATGCAAAACAGGCAATATCTTCGTTTTCGTGGGGATTTCAACTGAGATATGCATTTTCTACGATAATCTTGGTGAGTCTTCCGTGAGAAGTATGCAGAATCACCGAAATCGCAGTTTTCGTGATATTTAGTGCGAAAAGACACGAATTCTGGTGTTTTCAAGACTCCACAGTGCGTATGATATGCAGAACAGGCGATATCTTCGTTTGCGTGGGGTTTCCAACTGAGATATGCGTTTTCTACGATAATCTTGGTGATTCTTCTGTGAGAAGTATGCAGAATCACGGAAATCACTTGTTTTCGTGCTACTTAATGCGATAAAACATGTATTCTGGTGTTTTCAGCACTCCACAGTGCATATGACATGCAGAACAGGCGATATCTTCGTTTGCGAGGGGTTTCCAACTGAGGTATGCATTTTCTACGATAGTCTTGGTGATTCTTCCGTGAGAAGTATGCAGAATCACCGAAATCGCAGTTTTCGTGATATTTACTGCGAAAAGACATGAATTCTGGTGTTTTATCACTCCACAGTGCGTATGATATGCAGAAAAGGCGATATCTTCGTTTGCGTGGGGTTTCCAACTGAGATATGCATTTTCTACGATAATCTTGGTGATTCTTCTGTGAGAAGTATGCAGAATCACGGAAATCACTTGTTTTCGTGCTACTTAATGCGATAAAACATGTATTCTGGTGTTTTCAGCACTCCACAGTGCATATGACATGCAGAACAGGCGATATCTTCGTTTGAGAGGGGTTTCCAACTGAGGTATGCATTTTCTACGATAGACTTGGTGATTCTTCCGTGAGAAGTATGCAGAATCACCGAAATCGCAGTTTTCGTGATATTTACTGCGAAAAGACATGAATTCTGGTGTTTTATCACTCCACAGTGCGTATGATATGCAGAAAAGGCGATATCTTCGTTTGCGTGGGGTTTCCAACTGAGATATGCATTTTCTACGATAATCTTGGTGATTCTTCTGTGAGAAGTATGCAGAATCACCGAAATCGCTGTTTTCGTGCTATTTTATGCGAAAAGGCATGAATTCTGGTGTTTTCATCCCTCCACAGTGCGTATGATATGCAGAACAGGCGATATCTTCGTTTGCGTGGGGTTTCCAACTGAGATATGCATTTTCTACGATAATCTTGGTGATTCTTCTGTGAGAAGTATGCAGAATCACCGAAATCGCAGTTTTCGTGCTATTTAATGCGAAAAGACATGAATTCTGGTGTTTTCATCACTCCACAGTGCGTATGATATGCAGAACAGGCGATATCTTCGTTTGCGTGGGGTTTCCAACTGAGATATGCATTTTCTACGATAATCTTGGTGATTCTTCTGCGAGAAGTATGCAGAAAAAACGAAATCGCAGCTTTCGTGCTATTTAATGCGGAAAGACATGAATTCTGGTGTTTTCATCACTCCACAGTGCGTATGATATGCAGAACAGGCGATATCTTCGTTTGCGTGGGGTTTCCAACTGAGATATGCGTTTTCTACGATAATCTTGGTGATTCTTCCGTGAGAAGTATGCAGAATCAGTCAAATCGCAGTTTTCGTGATATATACTGCGAAAAGACATGAATTCTGGTGTTTTCAGGACTCCACAGTGCGTATGATATGCAGAACAGGCGATATCTTCGTTTGCGTGGGGTTTCTAACTGAGATATGCGTTTTCTACGATAATCTTGGTGATTTTTCTGTGAGAAGTATGCAGAATCACGGAAATCACTTGTTTTCGTGCTACTTAATGCGATAAAACATGTATTCTGGTGTTTTCAGCACTCCACAGTGCATATGACATGCAGAACAGGCGATATCTTCGTTTGAGAGGGGTTTCCAACTGAGGTATGCATTTTCTACGATAGTCTTGGTGATTCTTCCGTGAGAAGTATGCAGAATCACCGAAATCGCAGTTTTCGTGCTATTTAATGCGAAAAGACATGAATTCTGGTGTTTTCATCACTCCACAGTGCGTATGATATGCAGAACAGGCGATATCTTCGTTTGCGTGGGGTTTCCAACTGAGATATGCATTTTCTACGATAATCTTGGTGATTCTTCTGCGAGAAGTATGCAGAAAAAACGAAATCGCAGCTTTCGTGCTATTTAATGCGGAAAGACATGAATTCTGGTGTTTTCATCACTCCACAGTGCGTATGATATGCAGAACAGGCGATATCTTCGTTTGCGTGGGGTTTCCAACTGAGATATGCATTTTCTACGATAGTCTTGGTGATTCTTCTGTGAGAAGTATGCAGAATCACCGAAATCGCAGTTTTCGTGCTATTTAATGCGGAAAGACATGAATTCTGGTGTTTTCATCACTCCACAGTGCGTATGATGTGCAGAACAGGCGATATCTTCGTTTGCGTGGGGTTTCCAACTGAGATATGCGTTTTCTACGATAATCTTGGTGATTCTTCCGTGAGAAGTATGCAGAATCACCGAAATCGCAGTTTTCTTCACATTTGATGCGAAAAAACACGCATTCTGGTGTTTTCAGCACTCAACAGTGCGCATGATATGCAAAACATGCTATATATATGCGTTTCGTGGGGTTTCCAACTGAGGTATGCATTTTCTACGATAATCTTGGTGATTCTTCCGTGAGAAGTATGCAGAATCAGCGAAATCGCAGTTTTCGTGATATTTAATGCGAAAAGACATGAATTCTGGTGTTTTCAGGACTCCACAGTGCGTATGATATGCAGAACAGGCGATATCTTCGTTTGCGTGGGGTTTCCAACTGAGATATGCGTTTTCTACGATAATCTTGGTGAGTCTTCCGTGAGAAGTATGCAGAATCACCGAAATCGCAGTTTTCGAGCTTTTTGATGCGAAAAGACATGTATTCTGGAGTTTTCAGCACTCTACAGTGTGTATGATATGCAGAACAGGCGATATCTTCGTTTGCGTGGGGTTTCCAACTGAGATATGCGTTTTCTACGATAATCTTGGTGATTCTTCTGTGAGATGTATGCAGAATCACCGAAATCACTTGTTTTCGTGCTGCTTAATGCGATGAAACGTGTATTCTGGTGTTTTCAGCACTACACAGTGCGTATGTTATGCAGAACAGGCGATATCTTGGTGTGGTTTCCAACTGAGATATGCATTTCTACGATAATCTTGGTTATTCTTCCGTGAGAAGTATGCAGAATCACCGAAATCGCAGTTTTCGTGATATTTAATGCGACAAAGTACGTATTCTGGTGTTTTCAGCACTCCACAGTGCGTATGATATGCAGAACAGGCGATATATATGCATTTCGTGTGGTTTCCAACTGAGATATGCATTTTCTACGATAATCTTGGTGATTCTTCCGTGAGAAGTATGCAGAATCACCGAAATCGCAGTTTTCGTGATATTTAATGCGAAAAAACCAGTATTCTGGTGTTTTCAGCACTCCACAGTGCATATGACATGCAGAACAGGCGATATCTTCGTTTTCGTGGGGTTTCCAAATGAGATATGCGTTTTCTACGATAATCTTGGTGATTCTACCGTGAGAAGTTTGCAGAATCACGGAAATCGCCGTTTTCGTGATATTTAATGCGAAAAGACACGAATTCTGTTATTTTCAGCACCCCACTGTGCGTATGATATGCAGAACAGGCGATATCTTCGTTTTCGTGGGGTTTCCATCTGAGATATGCGTTTTCTACGATAATCTTGGTGATTGTGCTGTGAGAAGTATGCAGAATCACCGAAATCACTTGTTTTCGTGCTGCTTAATGCGATAAAACATGTATTCTGGTGTTTTCAGCATTCCACAGTGCGAATGATATGCAGATTCGGCGATATCTTCGTTTGCGAGGAGTTTCCAACTGAGATATGCATTTTCTACGATAATCTTGGTTTTTCTTCCGTGAGAAGTATGCCGAATCACCGAAATCACAGTTTTCCTGATTTTTAATGCGTAAAACCCAGTATTCTGGTGTTTTCAGCACTCCACAGTGCATATGACATGCAGAACAGGCGATATCTTCGTTTGCGAAGGGTTTCCAACTGAGATATGCATTTTCTACGATGATCTTGGTTTTTCTTCCGTGAGAAGTATGCCGAATCACCGAAATCGCAGTTTTCCTGATTTTTAATGCGTAAAACCCAGTATTCTGGTGTTTTCAGCACTCCACAGTGCATATGACATGCAGAACAGGCGATATCTTCGTTTGCGAAGGGTTTCCAACTGAGATATGCATTTTCTACGATAATCTTGGTTTTTCTTTCGTGAGAAGTATGCCGAATCACCGAAATCGCACTTTTCGATATATTTATTGCGAAAAAACCAGTATTCTGGTGTTTTCAGCACTCCACTGTGCGTATGATATGCAGAACAGGCGATATCTTCGTTTTCGTGTGGTTTCCAACTGAGATATGCGTTTTCTACGATAATCTTGGTGATTCTGCTGTGAGAAGTATGCAGAATCACAGAAATCGCAGTTTTCGTGATAGTTAATGCGACAAAGTACGTATTCTGGTGTCATCAGCACTCCACAGTGCGTATGTTATGCAGAACAGGCGATACCTTCGTTTGCGTGGGGTTGCCAACTGAGATATGCGTTTTCTACGATAATCTTGGTGATTCTTCTGTGAGAAGTATGCAGAATCACCGAAATCACTTGTTTTCGTGCTACTTTATGCGATAAAACATGTATTCTGGAGTTTTCAGCACTCCACTGTGCGTATGATATGCAGAACAGATGATATCTTCGTTTTCGTGTGGTTTCCAACTGAGATATGCGTTTTCTACGATAATCTTGGTGATTCTGCGGTGAGAAGTATGCAGAATCACCGAAATCGCACTTTTCGAGATATTTATTGCGAAAAAACCAGTATTCTGGTGTTTGCAGCACTCCACTGTGCGTATGATATGCAGAACAGGCGATATCTTCGTTTTCGTGTGGTTTCCAACTGAGATATGCGTTTTCTACGATAATCTTGGTGATTCTGCTGTGAGAAGTATGCAGAATCACAGAAATCGCAATTTTCGTGCTATTTAATACGAAAAGACACGAAATCTGGTGTTTTCAGCACTCCACAGTGCGTATGATATGCAGATTCGGCGATATCTTCGTTTGCGTGGGGTTTCCAACTGAGATATGCATTCTCTACGATAATCTTGGTGATTCTTCCGTGAGAAGTATGCAGAATCACCGAAATCACTTGTTTTCGTGCTACTTAATGCGATAAAACATGTAGTCTGGTGTTTTCAGCACTCCACAGTGCGTATGATATGCAGAATCGGCTATATCATCGTTTGCGTTGGGTTTCCAACTGAGATATGCATTCTCTACGATACTCTTGGTGATGCTTCCGTGAGAAGTATGCAGAATCACAGAAATTGCAATTCTCGAGCTATTTAATGCGAAAAGACAAGAATTCTGGTATTTTCAGCAGTCCACTGTGCGAATGATATGCAGAACACGCGATATCTTCGTTTGCGTGGGGTTTCCAACTGGGATATGCATTTTCAACGATAATCGTGGTGATTCTTCGGTGAGAAGTTTGCAGAATCACCGAAATCACTTGATTTCGTGCTACTTAATGCGACAAAACATGTATTCTGGTGTTTTCAGCACTCCACAGTGCGTATGATATGCAGAATCGGCGATATCTTCGTTTGGGTGGGGTTTCCAACTCAGATATGCATTTTCTACGATAATCTTGATGATTCCTCTGCGAGAAGTATGCAGAATCAACGAAATGGCAGTTTTCGTGATATTTAATGCGAAAACCCCGTATTCTGAAGTTTTCAGCACTCCACAGTGCGTAAGTTATGCAGAACAGGCGATATCTTCGTGTTGTTTTCAACTGAGGTATGCATTTTCTACGATAATCGTGGTGATTCTTCGGTGAGAAGTATGCAGAATCACCGAAATCACTTGTTTTCGTGCTACTTCATGCGATAAAACATGTATTCTGGTGTTTTCAGCACTGTACAGTGCGTTTGATATGCAGAATCGGCGATATCTCCGTTTGCGTGGGGTTTCCAACTGAGATATGCATTCTCTACGATAATCTTGGTGATTCTTCCGTGAGAAGTATGCAGAATCACCGAAATCGCACTTTTCGTGTTATTTAATGCGATACAACACGTATTCTGGTGTTTTCAGCACTCATTCGTTTTCGCGGGGTTTCCAACTGAGATTTGCATTTTCTACGATAATCTAGGTGATTCTTCCTTGTGAAGTATGCAGAATCACCGAAATAACTTGGTTTCGTGCAACTTAATGCGATAAAACACGTATTCTGGTGTCTTCAGCACTTCACAGTGCGTATGTTATGAAGAACAGGCGATATCATCGTTTTCGTGGGGTTTCCAGCAGAGATATGTATTTTCTACGATAATCTTGGCGATTCTTCCGTGAGAAGTATGCAGAATCACCGAAATCGCACTTTTCGTGTTATTTAATGCGATAAAACACGTATTCTGGTGTTTTCAGCACTCATTCGTTTTCGTGGGGTTTCCAACTGGGATTTGCATTTTCTACGATAATCTAGGTGATTCTTCTGTGAGAAGTATGCAGAACCACCGAAATAACTTGTTTTCGTGCTACTTATTGCGAAAAAACTCGTATTCTGGTGTTTTCAGCACTCCACATAGCGTATTATACGCAGAACAGGCGATGTCTTCGTTTTCGTGGTGTTTCCAACTGAGATATGCATTTTTACGATAATCTTGGTGATTCTTCCGTGAGAAGTATGCAGAATCACCGAAATCGCACTTTTCGTGTTATTTATTGCGAACAAACACGTATTCTGGTGTTTTCAGCACTCCACTGTGCGTATGATATGCAGAACAGGCGATATCTTCGTTTTCGTGGGGTTTCCAACTGAGATATGCGTTTTCGACGATAATCTTGGTGATTCTGCTGTGAGAAGTATGCAGAATCACAGAAATCGCAATTTTCGTGCTATTTAATACGAAAAGACACGAATTCTGGTGTTTTCAGCACTCCATAGTGCGTATGATATGCAAAACATGCTATATATAAGCGTTTGGTGTGGTTTCTAACTGAGTTATGCATTTTCTACGATAATCTTGGTTTTTCTTCCGTGAGAAGTATGCAGAATCACCGAAATCGCAGTTTTCGTGATATTTAATGCGAAAAAACCAGTATTCTGGTGTTTTCCGCACTCCAGAGTGCATATGACATGCAGAACAGGCGATATCTTCGTTTGCGTGGGGTTTCCAACTGAGATATGCATTCTCTACGATAATCTTGGTGATTCTTCCGTGAGAAGTATGCAGAATCACAGAAATCGCAATTTTCGTGCTATTTAATGCGAAAAGACACGAATTCTGGTATTTTCAGCACTCCACTGTGCGTATGATATGCAGAACAGGCGATATCTTCGTTTTCGTGGGGTTTCCAACAGAGATATGCGTTTTCGACGATAATCTTGGTGATTCTGTTGTGAGAAGGATCCAGAATCACAGAAATCGCAGTTTTCGTGATATTTAATGCGACAAAGTACGTATTCTGGTGTCTTCAGCACTCCACAGTGCGTATGTTATGCAGAACAGGCGATATCTTCGTTTTCGTGTGGTTTCCTACTGAGATATGCATTTTCTACAATCATCTTGGTGATTCTTCTGTGAGAAGTATGCAAAATCACTGAAATCACTTGCTTTTGTGCTACTTAATGCGCTAAAACATGTATTCTGGTGTTTTCAGCACTCCACAGTGCGTATGATATGCAGAATCGGCGATATCTTCGTTTGCGTGGGGTTTCCAACTGAGATATGCATTCTCTACGATAATGTTGGTGATTCTTCCGTGAGAAGTATGCAGAACCACCGAGAGCGCACTTTTCGTGTTATTTAATGCGATAAAACACGTATTCTGGTGTATTCAGCACTCCACTGTGCGTATGATATGCAGAACAGGCGATATCTTCGTTTTCGTGGGGTTTCCAACTGAGATATGCGTTTTCGACGATAATCTTGGTGATTCTGCTGTGAGAAGTATGCAGAATCACAGAAATCGCAATTTTCGTGCTATTTAATACGAAAAGACACGAATTCTGGTGTTTTCAGCACTCCATAGTGCGTATGATATGCAAAACATGCTATATATAAGCGTTTGGTGTGGTTTCTAACTGAGTTATGCATTTTCTACGATAATCTTGGTTTTTCTTCCGTGAGAAGTATGCAGAATCACCGAAATCGCAGTTTTCGTGATATTTAATGCGAAAAAACCAGTATTCTGGTGTTTTCCGCACTCCAGAGTGCATATGACATGCAGAACAGGCGATATCTTCGTTTGCGTGGGGTTTCCAACTGAGATATGCATTCTATACGATAATCTTGGTGATTCTTCCGTGAGAAGTATGCAGAATCACAGAAATCGCAATTTTCGTGCTATTTAATGCGAAAAGACACGAATTCTGGTATTTTCAGCACTCCACTGTGCGTATGATATGCAGAACAGGCGATATCTTCTTTTTCGTGGGGTTTCCAACTGAGATATGCGTTTTCGACGATAATCTTGGTGATTCTGTTGTGAGAAGTATCCAGAATCACAGAAATCGCAGTTTTCGTGTTATTTAATGATAGAAAACACGTATTCTGGTGTTTTCAGCACTCCACAGTGCGTATGTTATGCAGAACAGGCGATATCTTCGTTTTCGTGTGGTTTCCTACTGAGATATGCATTTTCTACGATAATCTAGGTGATTCTTCTGTGAGAAGTATGCAGAACCACCGAAATAACTTGTTTTCGTGCTACTTAATACGAAAAAACTCGTATTGTGGTATTTTCAGCACTCCACTGTGCGTATGATATGCAGAACAGGCGATATCTTCGTTTTCGTGGGGTTTCCAACTGAGATATGCGTTTTCGACGATAATCTTGGCGATTCTGCTGTGAGAAGTATGCAGAATCACAGAAATCGCAGTTTTCGTGTTATTTAATTATAGAAAACACGTATTCTGGTGTTTTCAGCACTCCACAGTGCGCATGATATGGAGAACCGGCGATATCTTCGTTTTCGTGTGGTTTCCATTTGAGATATGCAGTTTCTACTAGAATCTTGGTGATTCTTCCGTGAGAAGTATGCAGCATCACCGAAATCGCAGTTTTCGTGATATTTAATGCGAAAAAACACGTATTCTGGTGTTTTTAGCACGCCACAGTGCGTATGATATGCAGAACCGGCGATATCCTCGTTTTCGTGTGGATTCCCTCTGAGATATGCAGTTTCTACGAGAATCTTGGTGATTCTTCAGTGAGAAGTATGCAGAATCACCGAAATCGCAGTTTTCGTGTCATTTAATGCAAAAAAACACGTATTCTGGTGTTTTCAGCACGCCACAGTGCGTATGATATGCAGAACCGGCGATATCTTCGTGTTCGTGGGGTTTCCAACTGAGATATGCATTTTCTACGATAATCTAGGTGATTCTTCTGTGAGAAGTATGCAGAATCACCGAAATCACTTGTTTTCGTGCTACTTAATGCGACAAAACATGTATTCTGGTGTTTTCAGCACTCCACAGTGCGTATGATATGCAGAATCGGCGATATCTTCGTTTGCGTGGGGTTTCCAACTAAGATATGCATTCTCTACGATAATCTTGGTGATTCTTCCGTGAGAAGTATGCAGAATCACAGAAATCGCAGTTTTTTTCACATTTAATGCGAAAAAAACACGCATTCTGGTGTTTTCAGCACTCCATAGTGCGTATGATATGCAAAACATGCTATATATATGCGTTTCGTGTGGTTTCCAACTGAGATATGCATTTTCTACGATCATCTTGGTTTTTCTTCCGTGAGAAGTATGCCGAATCACCGAAATCGCAGTTTCCGCGATATTTATTGCGAAAAAACCACTATTCTGGTGTGTTCAGCACTCCAGAGTGCATATGACATGCAGAACAGGCGATATCTTCGTTTGTGTGGGATTTCCAACTGAGATATGCGTTTTCTACGATAATCTTGGTGATTCTTCTGTGAGAAGTATGCAGAATCACCGAAATCACTTGTTTTCGTGCTACTTAATGCGACAAAACATGTATTCTGGTGTTTTCAGCACTCCACAGTGCGTATGATATGCAGAATCGGCGATATATTCGTTTGCGTGGGGTTTCCAACTGAGATATGCATTCTCTACGATAATCTTGGTGATTCTTCCGTGAGAAGTATGCAGAATCACAGAAATCGCAGTTTTTTTCACATTTAATGCGAAAAAAACACGCATTCTGGTGTTTTCAGCACTCCATAGTGCGTATGATATGCAAAACATGCTATATATATGCGTTTCGTGTGGTTTCCAACTGAGATATGCATTTTCTACGATAATCTTGGTTTTTCTTCCGTGACAAGTATGCCGAATCACCGAAATCGCAGTTTTCGTGATATTTAATGCGAAAAACCCAGTATTCTGGTGTTTTCAGCACTCCACAGTGCATATGACATGCAGAACAGGCGATATCTTCGTTTTCGTGGGGTTTCCAACTGAGATATGCATTCTCTACGATAATCTTGGTGATTCTTCCGTGAGAAGTATGCAGAATCACAGAAATCGCAGTTTTCGTGTTATTTAATGCTAGAAAACACGTATTCTGCTGTTTTCAGCACTCTACAGTGCGCATGATATGCAGAACCGGCGATATCTTCTTTTTCGTGTGGATTCCATCTGAGATATGCAGTTTCTACTAGAATCTTGGTGATTCTTCCGTGAGAAGTATGCAGTATCACCGAAATCGCAGTTTTCGTGATATTTAATGCGAAAAAACACGTATTCTGCTGTTTTCAGCACGCCACAGTGCGTATGATATGCAGAACCGGCGATATCTTCGTTTTCGTGTGGATTCCCTCTGAGATATGCAGTTTCTACGAGAATCTTGGTGATTCTTCTGTGAGAAGTATGCAGAATCACCGAAATCGCAGTTTTCGTGTTATTTAATGCGAAAAAGCACGTATTCTGGTGTTTTCAGCACTCCACAGTGCGTATGATACGCAGAACAGGCGATATCTTCGTTTGCGTGGGGTTTCCAACTGAGATATGCATTCTCTACGATAATCTTGGTGATTCTTCCGTGAGAAGTATGCAGAACCACCGAGAGCGCACTTTTCGTGTTATTTAATGCGATAAAACACGTATTCTGGTGTTTTCAGCACTCACTCGTTTTCGCGGGGTTTCCAACTGAGATTTGCATTTTCTACGATAATCTAGGTTATTCTTCTGTGAGAAGTATGCAGAATCACAGAAATCGCAATTTTCGTGCTATTTAATACGAAAAGACACGAATTCTGGTGTTTTCAGCACTCCACAGTGCGTATGATACGCAGAACAGGCGATATCTTCGTTTACGCGGGTTTTCCAACTGAGATATGCGTTTTCTACGACAGTCTTGGTGATTCTTCCGTGAGAAGTATGCAGAACCACCGAAATCGCAGTTTTCGTGTTATTTAATGCTAGAAAACACGTATTCTGGTGTTTTCAGCACTCCACAGGGCGCATGATATGCAGAACCGGCGATATCTTCGTTTTCGTGTGGATTCCATCTGAGATATGCAGTTTCTACTAGAATCTTGGTGATTCTTCCGTGAGAAGTATGCAGCATCACCGAAATCGCAGTTTTCGTGATATTTAATGCGAAAAAACACGTATTCTGGTGTTTTCAGCACGCCACAGTGCGTATGATATGCAGAACCGGCGATATCCTCGTTTTCGTGTGGATTCCCTCTGAGATATGCAGTTTCTACGAGAATCATGGTGATTCTTCTGTGAGAAGTATGCCGAATCACCGAAATCGCAGTTTTCGTGATATTTAATGCGAAAAACCCAGTATTCTGGTGTTTTCAGCACTCCACAGTGCATATGACATGCAGAACAGGCGATATCTTCGTTTTCGTGGGGTTTCCAACTGAGATATGCATTCTCTACGATAATCTTGGTGATTCTTCCGTGAGAAGTATGCAGAACCACCGAAATCGCGGTTTTCGTGTTATTTAATGCTAGAAAACACGTATTCTGGTGTTTTCAGCACTCCACAGTGCGCATGATATACAGAACCGGCGATATCTTCGTTTTCGTGTGGATTCCATCTGAGATATGCAGTTTCTACTAGAATCTTGGTGATTCTTCCGTGAGAAGTATGCAGTATCACCGAAATCGCAGTTTTCGTGATATTTAATGCGAAAAAACACGTATTCTGGTGTTTTCAGCACGCCACAGTGCGTATGATATGCAGAACCGGCGATATCTTCGTTTTCGTGTGGATTCCCTCTGAGATATGCAGTTTCTACGAGAATCTTGGTGATTCTTCTGTGAGAAGTATGCAGAATCACCGAAATCGCAGTTTTCGTGTTATTTAATGCGAAAAAACACGTATTCTGGTGTTTTCAGCACTCCACAGTACGTATGATACGCAGAACAGGCGATATCTTCGTTTACGCGGGTTTTCCAACTGAGATATGCGTTTTCTACGACAATCTTGGTGATTCTTCCGTGAGAAGTATGCAGAACCACCGAAATCGCAGTTTTCGTGTTATTTAATGCTAGAAAACACGTATTCTGGTGTTTTCAGCACTCCACAGTGCGAATGATATGCAGAACCGGCGATATCTTCGTTTTCGTGTGGATTCCATCTGAGATATGCAGTTTCTACTAGAATCTTGGTGATTCTTCCGTGAGAAGTATGCAGTATCACCGAAATCGCAGTTTTCGTGATATTTAATGCGAAAAAACACGTATTCTGGTGTTTTCAGCACGCCACAGTGCGTATGATATGCAGAACCGGCGATATCTTCGTTTTCGTGTGGATTCCCTCTGAGATATGTAGTTTCTACTAGAATCTTGGTGATTCTTCCGTGAGAAGTATGCAGTATCACCGAAAACGCAGTTTTCGTGTTATTTAATGCGAAAAAACACGTATTCTGGTGTTTTCAGCACTCCAGAATACGCATGATATGGAGAACCGGCGATATCTTCGTTTTCGTGTGGTTTCCATTTGGGATTTGCATTTTCTACGATAACCTTGGTGATTCTTCCGTGAGATGTATGCAGTATCACCGAAATCGCAGTTTTCGTGATATTTAATGCGAAAAAACACGTATTCTGGTGTTTTCAGCACGCCACAGTGCGTATTATATGCAGAACCGGCGATATCTTCGTTTTCGTTTGGATTCCATCTGAGATATGCGTTTTCTATGATAATCTTGGTGATTCTTCCGTGAGTAGTATGCAGAACCACCGAAATAACTTGTTTTCGTGATATTTAATGCGAAAAAACATGTATTTTGATGTTTTCAGCAGTCCACAGTATGTATGATATCCAGAACAGGCGATATATTCGTTTTGGAGGGGTTTCCAAATGAGATGTGCATTTTCTACGATAATCTTCGTGATTCTTCTGTGACAAGTATGCAGAATCACCGAAATCGCAGTTTTCGTGTAATTTAATGCGAGAAAACACGTATTCTGGTGTTTTCAGCACTCCACAGTGCGCATCATATGCAGATCCGGCGATATCTTCGTTTTCGTGTGAATTCCATCTGAGATATGCGTTTTCTACGACGATCTTGGTGATTCTTCTGTGAGAAGTATGCAGAATCACAGAAATCGCAGTTTTCGTGTTATTTAATGCGAAAAAACACGTATTCTGGTGTTTTCAGCACTCCACAGTGCGTATGATACGCAGAACAGGCGATATCTTCGTTTACGCGGGTTTTCCAACTGAGATATGCGTTTTCTACGACAATCTTGGTGATTCTTCCGTGAGAAGTATGCAGAACCACCGAAATCGCAGTTTTCGTGTAATTTAATGCGAGAAAACACGTATTCTGGTGTTTTCAGCACTCCACAGTGCGCATCATATGCAGATCCGGCGATATCTTCGTTTTCGTGTGAATTCCATCTGAGATATGCGTTTTCTACGACAATCTTGGTGATTCTTCTGTGAGAAGTATGCAGAATCACAGCAATCGCAGTTTTCTTGTTATTTAATGCAAAAAAACACGTATTCTGGTGTTTTCAGCACTCCACAGTGCGCATCATATGCAGATCCGGCGATATCTTCGTTTTCGTGTGGATTCCCTCTGATATATGCAGTTTCTACGAGAATCTTGGTGATTCTTCTGTGAGAAGTATGCAGAATCACCGAAATCCTAGTTTTCGTGTTATTTAATGCGAAAAAACACGTATTCTGGTGTTTTCAGCACTCCACAGTGCGTATGATACGCAGAACCGGCGATATCTTCGTTTTCGTGTGGTTTCCATTTGGGATTTGCATTTTCTACGATAACCTTGGTGATTCTTCCGTGAGATGTATGCAGTATCACCGAAATCGCAGTTTTCGTGTAATTTAATGCGAGAAAACACGTATTCTGGTGTTTTCAGCACTCCACAGTGCGCATCATATGCAGATCCGGCGATATCTTCGTTTTCGTGTGAATTCCATCTGAGATATGCGTTTTCTACGACGATCTTGGTGATTCTTCTGTGAGAAGTATGCAGAATCACAGAAATCGCAGTTTTCGTGTTATTTAATGCGAAAAAACACGTATTCTGGTGTTTTCAGCACTCCACAGTGCGTATGATACGCAGAACAGGCGATATCTTCGTTTACGCGGGTTTTCCAACTGAGATATGCGTTTTCTACGACAATCTTGGTGATTCTTCCGTGAGAAGTATGCAGAACCACCGAAATCGCAGTTTTCGTGTAATTTAATGCGAGAAAACACGTATTCTGGTGTTTTCAGCACTCCACAGTGCGCATCATATGCAGATCCGGCGATATCTTCGTTTTCGTGTGAATTCCATCTGGGATATGCGTTTTCTACGACAATCTTGGTGATTCTTCTGTGAGAAGTATGCAGAATCACAGCAATCGCAGTTTTCTTGTTATTTAATGCAAAAAAACACGTATTCTGGTGTTTTCAGCACTCCACAGTGCGCATCATATGCAGATCCGGCGATATCTTCGTTTTCGTGTGGATTCCCTCTGATATATGCAGTTTCTACGAGAATCTTGGTGATTCTTCTGTGAGAAGTATGCAGAATCACCGAAATCCTAGTTTTCGTGTTATTTAATGCGAAAAAACACGTATTCTGGTGTTTTCAGCACTCCACAGTGCGTATGATACGCAGAACAGGCGATATCTTCGTTTACGCGGGTTTTCCAACTGAGATATGCGTTTTCTACGACAATCTTGGTGATTCTTCCGTGAGAAGTATGCAGAACCACCGAAATCGCAGTTTTCGTGATAATTAATGCGAAAAAACACGTATTCTGGTGTTTTCAGCACTCCACAGTGCGTATGATACGCAGAACAGGCGATATATTCGTTTTCGTGGGGTTTCCAACTGAGATATGCGTTTTCTACGATAATCTTGGTGATTCTTCCGTAAGAAGTATGCAGAACCATCGAAATAACTTGTTTTCGTGATATTTAATGCGAAAAAACACGTATTTTGGTGTTTTCAGCAGTCCACAGTATGTATGATATCCAGAACAGGCGATATATTCGTTTTGGTGGGGTTTCCAAATGAGATGTGCATTTTCTACGATAATCTTCGTGATTCTTCTGTGACAAGTATGCAGAATCACCGAAATCGCAGTTTTCGTGTTATTTAATTCGAGAAAAAACGTATTCTGGTGTTTTCAGCACTCCACAGTGCGTATGATAAGCAGAACCGGCGATATCTTCGTTTTCGTGTGGATTCCCTCTGAGATATGCAGTTTCTACGAGAATCTTGGTGATTCTTCTGTGAGAAGTATGCAGAATCACCGAAATCGCAGTTTTCGTGTTATTTAATGCGAAAAAACACGTATTCTGGTGTTTTCAGCACTCCACAGTACGTATGATACGCAGAACAGGCGATATCTTCGTTTACGCGGGTTTTCCAACTGAGATATGCGTTTTCTACGACAATCTTGGTGATTCTTCCGTGAGAAGTATGCAGAACCACCGAAATCGCAGTTTTCGTGTTATTTAATGCTAGAAAACACGTATTCTGGTGTTTTCAGCACTCCACAGTGCGCATGATATGCAGAACCGGCGATATCTTCGTTTTCGTGTGGATTCCATCTGAGATATGCAGTTTCTACTAGAATCTTGGTGATTCTTCCGTGAGAAGTATGCAGTATCACCGAAATCGCAGTTTTCGTGATATTTAATGCGAAAAAACACGTATTCTGGTGTTTTCAGCACGCCACAGTGCGTATGATATGCAGAACCGGCGATATCTTCGTTTTCGTGTGGATTCCCTCTGAGATATGCAGTTTCTACTAGAATCTTGGTGATTCTTCCGTGAGAAGTATGCAGTATCACCGAAATCGCAGTTTTCGTGTTATTTAATGCGAAAAAACACGTATTCTGGTGTTTTCAGCACTCCAGAATACGCATGATATGGAGAACCGGCGATATCTTCGTTTTCGTGTGGTTTCCATTTGGGATTTGCATTTTCTACGATAACCTTGGTGATTCTTCCGTGAGATGTATGCAGAACCACCGAAAGAACTTGTTTTCGTGATATTTAAAGCGAAAAACCACGTATTTTGGTGTTTTCAACCGTCCACAGTGCGTATGATATCCAGAACAGGCGATATATTCGTTTTCGTGGGGTTTCCAACTGAGATATGCATTCTCTACGATAATCTTGGTGATTCTTCCGTGAGAAGTATGCAGAACCACCGAGAGCGCACTTTTCGTGTTATTTAATGCGATAAAACACGTATTCTGGTGTTTTCAGCACTCCACAGTGCGTATGATACGCAGAACAGGCGATATCTTCGTTTACGCGGGTTTTCCAACTGAGATATGCGTTTTCTACGACAGTCTTGGTGATTCTTCCGTGAGAAGTATGCAGAACCACCGAAATCGCAGTTTTCGTGTTATTTAATGCTAGAAAACACGTATTCTGGTGTTTTCAGCACTCAACAGTGCGCATGATATGCAGAACCGGCGATATCTTCGTTTTCGTGTGGATTCCATCTGAGATATGCAGTTTCTACTAGAATCTTGGTGATTCTTCCGTGAGAAGTATGCAGCATCACCGAAATCGCAGTTTTCGTGATATTTAATGCGAAAAAACACGTATTCTGGTGTTTTCAGCACGCCACAGTGCGTATGATATGCAGAACCGGCGATATCCTCGTTTTCGTGTGGATTCCCTCTGAGATATGCAGTTTCTACGAGAATCATGGTGATTCTTCTGTGAGAAGTATGCAGAATCACCGAAATCGCAGTTTTCGTGTTATTTAATGCAAAAAAACACGTATTCTGGTGTTTTCAGCACGCCACAGTGCGTATGATATGCAGAACCGGCGATATCTTCGTGTTCGTGGGGTTTCCAACTGAGATATGCATTTTCTACGATAATCTAGGTGATTCTTCTGTGAGAAGTATGCAGAATCACCGAAATCACTTGTTTTCGTGCTACTTAATGCGACAAAACATGTATTCTGGTGTTTTCAGCACTCCACAGTGCGTATGATATGCAAAACATGCTATATATATGCGTTTCGAGTGGTTTCCAACTGAGATATGCATTTTCTACGATAATCTTGGTTTTTCTTCCGTGAGAAGTATGCCGAATCACCGAAATCGCAGTTTCCGCGATATTTATTGCGAAAAAACCACTATTCTGGTGTGTTCAGCACTCCAGAGTGCATATGACATGCAGAACAGGCGATATCTTCGTTTGTGTGGGATTTCCAACTGAGATATGCGTTTTCTACGATAATCTTGGTGATTCTTCTGTGAGAAGTATGCAGAATCACCGAAATCACTTGTTTTCGTGCTACTTAATGCGACAAAACATGTATTCTGGTGTTTTCAGCACTCCACAGTGCGTATGATATGCAGAATCGGCGATATCTTCGTTTGCGTGGGGTTTCCAACTGAGATATGCATTCTCTACGATAATCTTGGTGATTCTTCCGTGAGAAGTATGCAGAATCACAGAAATCGCAGTTTTTTTCACATTTAATGCGAAAAAACACGCATTCTGGTGTTTTCAGCACTCCATAGTGCGTATGATATGCAAAACATGCTATATATATGCGTTTCGTGTGGTTTCCAACTGAGATATGCATTTTCTACGATAATCTTGGTTTTTCTTCCGTGACAAGTATGCCGAATCACCGAAATCGCAGTTTTCGTGATATTTAATGCGAAAAACCCAGTATTATGGTGTTTTCAGCACTCCACAGTGCATATGACATGCAGAACAGGCGATATCTTCGTTTTCGTGGGGTTTCCAACTGAGATATGCATTCTCTACGATAATCTTGGTGATTCTTCCGTGAGAAGTATGCAGAACCACCGAAATCGCGGTTTTCGTGTTATTTAATGCTAGAAATCACGTATTCTGGTGTTTTCAGCACTCCACAGTGCGCATGATATACAGAACCGGCGATATCTTCGTTTTCGTGTGGATTCCATCTGAGATATGCAGTTTCTACTAGAATCTTGGTGATTCTTCCGTGAGAAGTATGCAGTATCACCGAAATCGCAGTTTTCGTGATATTTAATGCGAGAAAACACGTATTCTGGTGTTTTCAGCACTCCACAGTGCGCATCATATGCAGATCCGGCGATATCTTCGTTTTCGTGTGAATTCCATCTGAGATATGCGTTTTCTACGACAATCTTGGTGATTCTTCTGTGAGAAGTATGCAGAATCACAGCAATCGCAGTTTTCTTGTTATTTAATGCAAAAAAACACGTATTCTGGTGTTTTCAGCACTCCACAGTGCGCATTATATGCAGATCCGGCGATATCTTCGTTTTCGTGTGGATTCCCTCTGATATATGCAGTTTCTACGAGAATCTTGGTGATTCTTCTGTGAGAAGTATGCAGAATCACCGAAATCCTAGTTTTCGTGTTATTTAATGCGAAAAAACACGTATTCTGGTGTTTTCAGCACTCCACAGTGCGTATGATACGCAGAACAGGCGATATCTTCGTTTACGCGGGTTTTCCAACTGAGATATGCGTTTTCTACGACAATCTTGGTGATTCTTCCGTGAGAAGTATGCAGAACCACCGAAATCGCAGTTTTCGTGATAATTAATGCGAAAAAACACGTATTCTGGTGTTTTCAGCACTCCACAGTGCGTATGATACGCAGAACAGGCGATATATTCGTTTTCGTGGGGTTTCCAACTGAGATATGCGTTTTCTACGATAATCTTGGTGATTCTTCCGTAAGAAGTATGCAGAACCATCGAAATAACTTGTTTTCGTGATATTTAATGCGAAAAAACACGTATTTTGGTGTTTTCAGCAGTCCACAGTATGTATGATATCCAGAACAGGCGATATATTCGTTTTGGTGGGGTTTCCAAATGAGATGTGCATTTTCTACGATAATCTTCGTGATTCTTCTGTGACAAGTATGCAGAATCACCGAAATCGCAGTTTTCGTGTTATTTAATTCGAGAAAAAACGTATTCTGGTGTTTTCAGCACTCCACAGTGCGTATGATAAGCAGAACCGGCGATATCTTCGTTTTCGTGTGGATTCCCTCTGAGATATGCAGTTTCTACGAGAATCTTGGTGATTCTTCTGTGAGAAGTATGCAGAATCACCGAAATCGCAGTTTTCGTGTTATTTAATGCGAAAAAACACGTATTCTGGTGTTTTCAGCACTCCACTGTACGTATGATACGCAGAACAGGCGATATCTTCGTTTACGCGGGTTTTCCAACTGAGATATGCGTTTTCTACGACAATCTTGGTGATTCTTCCGTGAGAAGTATGCAGAACCACCGAAATCGCAGTTTTCGTGTTATTTAATGCTAGAAAACACGTATTCTGGTGTTTTCAGCACTCCACAGTGCGCATGATATGCAGAACCGGCGATATCTTCGTTTTCGTGTGGATTCCATCTGAGATATGCAGTTTCTACTAGAATCTTGGTGATTCTTCCGTGAGAAGTATGCAGTATCACCGAAATCGCAGTTTTCGTGATATTTAATGCGAAAAAACACGTATTCTGGTGTTTTCAGCACCCCACAGTGCGCATGATATGCAGAACCGGCGATATCTTCGTTTTCGTGTGGATTCCATCTGAGATATGCAGTTTATACGAGAATCTTGTTGATTCTTCTGTGAGAAGTCTGCAGAATCACCGAAATCGCAGTTTTCCTGCTATTTAATGCGAAAAAACACGTATTCTGGAGTTTTCAGCACTCCACAGTGCGTATGATACTCAGAACAGGCGATATCTTCGTTTTCGAGTGTTTTCCAACTGAGATACGCGTTTTCTACGATAATCTTGGTGATTCTTCCATGAGAAGTATGCAGAACCACCGAAATAACTTGTTTTCGTGATATTTAATGCGAAAAAACACGTATTTTGGTGTTTTCAGCACTCCACAGTGCGTATGATACGCAGAACAGGCGATATATTCGTTTTGGTGGGGTTTCCAACTGAGATATGCGTTTTCTACGATAACCTTGGTGATTCTTCCGTGAGAAGTATGCAGAACCACCGAAATAACTTGTTTTCGTGATATTTAATGCGAAAAAACACGTATTTTGGTGTTTTCAGCTGTCCACAGTATGTATGATATCCAGAACAGGCGATATATTCGTTTTCGTGTGGATTCCATCTGAGATATGCGTTTTCTACGACAATCTTGGTGATTCTTGCGTGAGAAGTATGCAGAATCACCGAAATCGCAGTTTTCGTGTTATTTAATGCGAGAAGACGCGTATTCTGGTGTTTTCAGCACTCCACAGTGCGCATGATATGCAGATCCGGCGATATCTTCGTTTTCGTGTGGATTCCATCTGAGATATGCAGTTTCTACGAGAATCTTGGTGATTCTTCTGTGAGAAGTATGCAGAATCACCGAAATCGCTGTTTTCGTGTTATTTAATGCGAAAAAACACGTATTCTGTGGTTTTCAGCACTCCACAGTGCGCATGATATGCAGAACCGGCGATATCTTCGTTTACGTGTGGTTTCCATCTGAGATATGCAGTTTCTACGAGAATCTTGGTGATTCTTCTGGGAGAAGTATGCAGAATCACCGAAATCGCAGTTTTCGTGTTATAAATGCGAAAAAACACGTATTCTGGTGTTTTCAGCACTCCACAGTGCGTATGATACGCAGAACAGGCGATATCTTCGTTTACGTGTGGTTTCCATCTGAGATATGCAGTTTCTACGAGAATCTTGGTGATTCTTCTGGGAGAAGTATGCAGAACCACCGATATCGCAGTTTTCGTGTAATTTAATGCGAGAAAACACGTATTCTGGTGTTTTCAGCACTCCACAGTGCGCATCATATGCAGATCCGGCGATATCTTCGTTTTCGTGTGAATTCCATCTGAGATATGCGTTTTCTACGACAATCTTGGTGATTCTTCTGTGAGAAGTATGCAGAATCACAGAAATCGCAGTTTTCTTGTTATTTAATGCAAAAAAACACGTATTCTGGTGTTTTCAGCACTCCACAGTGCGCATCATATGCAGATCCGGCGATATCTTCGTTTTCGTGTGGATTCCCTCTGATATATGCAGTTTCTACGAGAATCTTGGTGATTCTTCTGTGAGAAGTATGCAGAATCACCGAAATCGCAGTTTTCGTGTTATGTAATGCGAAAAAACACGTATTCTGGTGTTTTCAGCACTCCACAGTGCGATTGATACGCAGAACAGGCGATATCTTCGTTTACGCGGGTTTTCCAACTGAGATATGCGTTTTCGACGACAATCTTGGTGATTCTTTCGTGAGAAGTATGCAGAACCACCGAAATCGCAGTTTTCGTGATAATTAATGCGAGAAAACACGTATTCTGGTGTTTTCAGCACTCCACAGTGCGTATGATACGCAGAACAGGCGATATATTCGTTTTCGTGGGGTTTCCAACTGAGATATGCGTTTTCTACGATAATCTTGGTGATTCTTCCGTGAGAAGTATGCAGAACCATCGAAATAACTTGTTTTCGTGATATTTAATGCGATAAAACACGTATTTTGGTGTTTTCAGCAGTCCACAGTATGTATGATATCCAGAACAGGCGATATATTCGTTTTGGTGGGGTTTCCAAATGAGATGTGCATTTTCTACGATAATCTTCGTGATTCTTCTGTGACAAGTATGCAGAATCACCGAAATCGCAGTTTTCGTGTTATTTAATTCGAGAAAAAACGTATTATGGTGTTTTCAGCACTCCACAGTGCGCATGATATGCAGAACCGGCGATATCTTCGTTTGCGTGTGGATTCCATCTGAGATATGCAGTTTCTACGAGAATCTTGGTGATTCTTCTGTGAGAAGTATGCAGAATCACCGAAATCGCAGTTTTCGTGTTATGTAATGCGAAAGAACACGTATTCTGGTGTTTTCAGCACTCCACAGTGCGTATGATACGCAGAACAGGCGATATCTTCGTTTTCGAAGGTTTACCAGCTGAGTTATGCATTTTCTACGATAATCTAGGTGATTCATCGGTGAGAAGTATGCAGAACCACCGAAAGAACTTGTTTTCGTGATATTTAAAGCGAAAAAACACGTATTTTGGTGTTTTCAACCGTCCACAGTGCGTATGATATCCAGAACAGGCGATATATTCGTTTTCGTGTGGATTCCATCTGAGATATGCGTTTTCTACGACAATCTTGGTGATTCTTCTGTGAGAAGTATGCAGAATCACCGAAATCGCAGTTTTCGTGTTATTTAATGCGAAAAAACACGTATTCCGGTGTTTTCAGCACTCCACAGTGCGCATGATATGCAGATCCGGCGATATCTTCGTTTTCGTGTGGATTCCAACTGAGATATGCGTTTTCTACGATAATCTTGGTGATTCTTCTGTGAGAAGTATGCAGAATCACCGAAATCACTTGTTTTCGTGCTACTTAATGCGACAAAACATGTATTCTGGTGTTTTCAGCACTCCACAGTGCGTATGATATGCAGAATCGGCGATATATTCGTTTGCGTGGGGTTTCCAACTGAGATATGCATTCTCTACGATAATCTTGGTGATTCTTCCGTGAGAAGTATGCAGAATCACAGAAATCGCAGTTTTTTTCACATTTAATGCGAAAAAAACACGCATTCTGGTGTTTTCAGCACTCCATAGTGCGTATGATATGCAAAACATGCTATATATATGCGTTTCGTGTGGTTTCCAACTGAGATATGCATTTTCTACGATAATCTTGGTTTTTCTTCCGTGACAAGTATGCCGAATCACCGAAATCGTAGTTTTCGTGATATTTAATGCGAAAAACCCAGTATTCTGGAGTTTTCAGCACTCCACAGTGCATATGATATCCAGAACAGGCGATATATTCGTTTTCGTGTGGATTCCATCTGAGATATGCGTTTTCTACGACAATCTTGGTGATTCTTGCGTGAGAAGTATGCAGAATCACCGAAATCGCAGTTTTCGTGTTATTTAAAGCGAGAAAACGCGTATTCTGGTGTTTTCAGCACTCCACAGTGCGCATGATATGCAGATCCGGCGATATCTTCGTTTTCGTGTGGATTCCATCTGAGATATGCGTTTTCTACGACAATCTTGGTGATTCTTCTGTGAGAAGTATGCAGAATCACCGAAATCGCAGTTTTCGTGTTATTTAATGCGAAAAAACACGTATTCTGGTGTTTTCAGCACCCCACAGTGCGCATGATATGCAGAACCGGCGATATCTTCGTTTTCGTGTGGTTTCCATCTGAGATATGCAGTTTATACGACAATCTTGGTGATTCTTGCGTGAGAAGTATGCAGAATCACCGAAATCGCTGTTTTCGTGTTATTTAAAGCTAGAAAACGCGTATTCTGGTGTTTTCAGCACTCCACAGTGCGCATGATATGCAGATCCGGCGATATCTTCGTTTTCGTGTGGATTCCATCTGAGATATGCGTTTTCTACGACAATCTTGGTGATTCTTGCGTGAGAAGTATGCAGAATCACCAAAATCGCAGTTTTCGTGTTATTTAATGCGAAAAAACACGTATTCTGTGGTTTTCAGCACTCCACAGTGCGCATGATATGCAGAACCGGCGATATCTTCGTTTACGTGTGGTTTCCATCTGAGATATGCAGTTTCTACGAGAATCTTGGTGATTCTTCTGGGAGAAGTATGCAGAATCACCAAAATCGCAGTTTTCGTGTTATAAATGCGAAAAAACACGTATTCTGGTGTTTTCAGCACTCCACAGTGCGTATGATACGCAGAACAGGCGATATCTTCGTTTTCGAGGGTTTTCCAGCTGAGTTATGCGTTTTCTACGATAATCTAGGTGATTCTTCCGTGAGAAGTATGCAGAACCACCGAAATAACTTGTTTTCGTGATATTTAAAGCGAGAAAACACGTATTCTGGTGTTTTCAGCACTCCACAGTGCGCATGATATGCAGAACCGGCGATATCTTCGTTTTCGTGTGGATTCCATCTGAGATATGCAGTATCTACGACAATCTTGATGATTCTTCTGTGAGAAGTATGCAGAATCACCGAAATCGAAGTTTTCGTGTTATGTAATGCGAAAAAACACGTATTCTGGTGTTTTCAGCACTCCGCAGTGCGTATGATACGCAGATCAGGCGATATCTTCGTTTTCTAGTGTTTTCCAACTGAGATATGCGTTTTCTACGATAATCTTGCTGATTCTTCCGTGAGAAGTATGCAGAACCACCGAAATAACTTGTTTTCGTGATATTAATGCGAAAAAACACGTATTCTGGTGTTTTCAGCACTCCACAGTGCGCATGATATGCAGAACCGGCGATATCTTCGTTTTCGTGTGGATTCCATCTGAGATATGCAGTTTCTACGAGAATCTTGGTGATTCTTCTGTGAGAAGTATGCAGAATCACCGAAATCGAAGTTTTCGTGTTATTTAATGCGAAAAAACACGTATTCTGGTGTTTTCAGCACTCCACAGTGCGTATGATACGCAGATCAGGCGATATCTTCGTTTTCTAGGGTTTTCCAACTGAGATATGCGTTTTCGACGATAATCTTGGTGATTCCTCCGTGAGAAGTATGCAGAACCACGGAAATAACTTGTTTTCGTGATATTTAATGCGAAAAAACACGTATTTTGGTGTTTTCAGCAGACCACAGTGCGTATAATATCCAGAACAGGCGATATCTTCGTTTACGCGGGTTTTCCAACTGAGATATGCGTTTTCTACGACAATCTTGGTGATTCTTCCGTGAGAAGTATGCAGAACCACCGAAATCGCAGTTTTCGTGTTATTTAATGCAACAAAACACGTATTCTGGTGTTATCAGCACGCCACAGTTCGTATGATATGCAGAACCGGCGATATCTTCGTGTTCGTGGGGTTTCCAACTGAGATATGCATTTTCTACGATAATCTAGGTGATTCTTCTGTGAGAAGTATGCAGAATCACCGAAATCTGTGTTTTCGTGTTATGTAATGCGAAAAAACACGTATTCTGGTGTTTTCAGCACTCCACAGTGCGTATGATACGCAGAACAGGCGATATCTTCGTTTTCGTGTGGTTGCCATCTGAGATATGCAGTTTCTACGAGAATCTTGGTGATTCTTCTGTGAGAAGTATGCAGAATCACCGAAATCGCAATTTTCGTGTTATTTAATGCGAAGAAACACGTATTCTGGTGTTGTCAGCACTCCACAGTGCGCATGATATGGAGAACCGGCGATATCTTCGTTTTCGTGTGGTTTCCATGTGAGATATGCAGTTTCTACGAGAATCTTGGTGATTCTTCCATGAGAAGTATGCAGAACCACCGAAAGAACTTGTTTTCGTGATATTTAATGCGAAAAAACACGTATTCTGGTGTTTTCAGCACTCCACAGTGCGCATCATATGCAGATCCGGCGATATCTTCGTTTTCGTGTGGATTCCCTCTGAGATATGCAGTTTCTACGAGAATATTGGTGATTCTTCTGTGAGAAGTATGCAGAATCACCGAAATCGCAGTTTTCGTGTTATTTAATGCGAAAAAACACGTATTCTGGTGTTTTCAGCACGCCACAGTGCGTATTATATGCAGAACCGGCGATATCTTCGTTTTCGTTTGGATTCCATCTGAGATATGCGTTTTCTATGATAATCTTGGTGATTCTTCCGTGAGTAGTATGCAGAACCACCGAAATAACTTGTTTTCGTGATATTTAATGCGAAAAAACATGTATTTTGATGTTTTCAGCAGTCCACAGTATGTATGATATCCAGAACAGGCGATATATTCGTTTTGGAGGGGTTTCCAAATGAGATGTGCATTTTCTACGATAATCTTCGTGATTCTTCTGTGACAAGTATGCAGAATCACCGAAATCGCAGTTTTCGTGTAATTTAATGCGAGAAAACACGTATTCTGGTGTTTTCAGCACTCCACAGTGCGCATCATATGCAGATCCGGCGATATCTTCGTTTTCGTGTGAATTCCATCTGAGATATGCGTTTTCTACGACAATCTTGGTGATTCTTCTGTGAGAAGTATGCAGAATCACAGAAATCGCAGTTTTCTTGTTATTTAATCCAAAAAAACACGTATTCTGGCGTTTTCAGCACTCCACAGTGCGCATCATATGCAGATCCGGCGATATCTTCGTTTTCGTGTGGATTCCCTCTGAGATATGCAGTTTCTACGAGAATCTTGGTGATTCTTCTGTGACAAGTATGCAGAATCACCGAAATCGCAGTTTTCGTGTTATTTAATGCGAAAAAACACGTATTCTGGTGTTTTCAGCACTCCACAGTGCGTATGATACGCAGAACAGGCGATATCTTCGTTTACGCGGGTTTTCCAACTGAGATATGCGTTTTCTACGACAATCTTGGTGATTCTTCCGTGAGAAGTATGCAGAACCACCGAAATCGCAGTTTTCGTGTAATTTAATGCGAGAAAACACGTATTCTGGTGTTTTCAGCACTCCACAGTGCGCATCATATGCAGATCCGGCGATATCTTCGTTTTCGTGTGAATTCCATCTGAGATATGCGTTTTCTACGACAATCTTGGTGATTCTTCTGTGAGAAGTATGCAGAATCACAGAAATCGCAGTTTTCTTGTTATTTAATGCAAAAAAACACGTATTCTGGTGTTTTCAGCACTCCACAGTGCGCATCATATGCAGATCCGGCGATATCTTCGTTTTCGTGTGGATTCCCTCTGATATATGCAGTTTCTACGAGAATCTTGGTGATTCTTCTGTGAGAAGTATGCAGAATCACCGAAATCGCAGTTTTCGTGTTATTTAATGCGAAAAAACACGTATTCTGGTGTTTTCAGCACTCCACAGTGCGTATGATACGCAGAACAGGCGATATCTTCGTTTACGCGGGTTTTCCAACTGAGATATGCGTTTTCTACGACAATCTTGGTGATTCTTCCGTGAGAAGTATGCAGAACCACCGAAATCGCAGTTTTCGTGATAATTAATGCGAAAAAACACGTATTCTGGTGTTTTCAGCACTCCACAGTGCGTATGATACGCAGAACAGGCGATATATTCGTTTTCGTGGGGTTTCCAACTGAGATATGCGTTTTCTACGATAACCTTGGTGATTCTTCCGTGAGAAGTATGCAGAACCATCGAAATAACTTGTTTTCGTGATATTTAATGCGAAAAAACACGTATTTTGGTGTTTTCAGCAGTCCACAGTATGTATGATATCCAGAACAGGCGATATATTCGTTTTGGTGGGGTTTCCAAATGAGATGTGCATTTTCTACCATAATCTTCGTGATTCTTCTGTGACAAGTATGCAGAATCACCGAAATCGCAGTTTTCGTGTTATTTAATTCGAGAAAAAACGTATTCTGGTGTTTTCAGCACTCCACAGTGCGCATGATATGCAGAACCGGCGATATCTTCGTTTGCGTGTGGATTCCATCTGAGATATGCAGTTTCTACGAGAATCTTGGTGATTCTTCTGTGAGAAGTATGCAGAATCACCGAAATCGCAGTTTTCGTGTTATGTAATGCGAAAGAACACGTATTCTGGTGTTTTCAGCACTCCACAGTGCGTATGATACGCAGAACAGGCGATATCTTCGTTTTCGAAGGTTTACCAGCTGAGTTATGCATTTTCTACGATAATCTAGGTGATTCATCGGTGAGAAGTATGCAGAACCACCGAAAGAACTTGTTTTCGTGATATTTAAAGCGAAAAAACACGTATTTTGGTGTTTTCAACCGTCCACAGTGCGTATGATATCCAGAACAGGCGATATATTCGTTTTCGTGTGGATTCCATCTGAGATATGCGTTTTCTACGACAATCTTGGTGATTCTTCTGTGAGAAGTATGCAGAATCACCGAAATCGCAGTTTTCGTGTTATTTAATGCGAAAAAACACGTATTCCGGTGTTTTCAGCACTCCACAGTGCGCATGATATGCAGATCCGGCGATATCTTCGTTTTCGTGTGGATTCCATCTGAGATATGCAGTTTATACGAGAATCTTGTTGATTCTTCTGTGAGAAGTCTGCAGAATCACCGAAATCGCAGTTTTCCTGCTATTTAATGCGAAAAAACACGTATTTTTGTGTTTTCAGCAGTCCACAGTGCGTATGATATCCAGAACAGGCGATATCCTCGATTTCGAGGGGTGTCCTACTGAGATATGCGTTTTCTACGATAATCTTGGTGATTCTTCCGTGAGAAGTATGCAGAACCACCGAAATAACTTGTTTTCGTGATATTTAATGCGAAAAAACACGTATTCTGGTGTTTTCAGCACTCCACAGTGCGTATGATATGCAGAACCGGCGATATCTTCGTTTTCGTGTGGATTCCATCGGAGATATGCAGTTTCTACGAGATTCTTGGTGATTCTTCTGTGAGAAGTATGCAGAATCACCGAAATCGCAGTTTTTGTGTTATGTAATGCGAAAAAACACGTATTCTGGAGTTTTCAGCACTCCACAGTGCGTATGATACGCAGAACAGGCGATATCTTCGATTTCGAGGGATTTCCTACTGAGATATGCAGTTTCTACGAGAATCTTGCTGATTCTTCCGTGAGAAGTATGCAGAATCACCGAAATCGCAGTTTTCGTGTTATTTAATGCGAAAAAACACGTATTCTGGTGTTTTCAGCACGCCACAGTGCGTATTATATGCAGAACCGGCGATATCTTCGTTTTCGTTTGGATTCCATCTGAGATATGCGTTTTCTATGATAATCTTGGTGATTCTTCTGTGAGAAGTATGCAGAATCACCGAAATCGCAGTTTTCGTGTTATTTAATGCGAGAAAACACGTATTCGGGAGTTTTCAGCACTCCACAGTATGCATGATATCCAGAACAGGCGATATATTCGTTTTGGAGGGGTTTCCAAATGAGATGTGCATTTTCTACGATAATCTTCGTGATTCTTCTGTGACAAGTATGCAGAATCACCGAAATCGCAGTTTTCGTGTAATTTAATGCGAGAAAACACGTATTCTGGTGTTTTCAGCACTCCACAGTGCGTATGATACGCAGAACAGGCGATATCTTCGTTTACGCGGGTTTTCCAACTGAGATATGCGTTTTCTACGACAATCTTGGTGATTCTTCCGTGAGAAGTATGCAGAACCACCGAAATCGCAGTTTTCGTGTAATTTAATGCGAGAAAACACGTATTCTGGTGTTTTCAGCACTCCACAGTGCGCATCATATGCAGATCCGGCGATATCTTCGTTTTCGTGTGGATTCCCTCTGAGATATGCAGTTTCTACGAGAATATTGGTGATTCTTCTGTGAGAAGTATGCAGAATCACCGAAATCGCAGTTTTCGTGTTATTTAATGCGAAAAAACACGTATTCTGGTGTTTTCAGCACGCCACAGTGCGTATTATATGCAGAACCGGCGATATCTTCGTTTTCGTTTGGATTCCATCTGAGATATGCGTTTTCTATGATAATCTTGGTGATTCTTCCGTGAGTAGTATGCAGAACCACCGAAATAACTTGTTTTCGTGATATTTAATGCGAAAAAACATGTATTTTGATGTTTTCAGCAGTCCACAGTATGTATGATATCCAGAACAGGCGATATATTCGTTTTGGAGGGGTTTCCAAATGAGATGTGCATTTTCTACGATAATCTTCGTGATTCTTCTGTGACAAGTATGCAGAATCACCGAAATCGCAGTTTTCGTGTAATTTAATGCGAGAAAACACGTATTCTGGTGTTTTCAGCACTCCACAGTGCGCATCATATGCAGATCCGGCGATATCTTCGTTTTCGTGTGAATTCCATCTGAGATATGCGTTTTCTACGACAATCTTGGTGATTCTTCTGTGAGAAGTATGCAGAATCACAGAAATCGCAGTTTTCTTGTTATTTAATCCAAAAAAACACGTATTCTGGCGTTTTCAGCACTCCACAGTGCGCATCATATGCAGATCCGGCGATATCTTCGTTTTCGTGTGGATTCCCTCTGAGATATGCAGTTTCTACGAGAATCTTGGTGATTCTTCTGTGACAAGTATGCAGAATCACCGAAATCGCAGTTTTCGTGTTATTTAATGCGAAAAAACACGTATTCTGGTGTTTTCAGCACTCCACAGTGCGTATGATACGCAGAACAGGCGATATCTTCGTTTACGCGGGTTTTCCAACTGAGATATGCGTTTTCTACGACAATCTTGGTGATTCTTCCGTGAGAAGTATGCAGAACCACCGAAATCGCAGTTTTCGTGTAATTTAATGCGAGAAAACACGTATTCTGGTGTTTTCAGCACTCCACAGTGCGCATCATATGCAGATCCGGCGATATCTTCGTTTTCGTGTGAATTCCATCTGAGATATGCGTTTTCTACGACAATCTTGGTGATTCTTCTGTGAGAAGTATGCAGAATCACAGAAATCGCAGTTTTCTTGTTATTTAATGCAAAAAAACACGTATTCTGGTGTTTTCAGCACTCCACAGTGCGCATCATATGCAGATCCGGCGATATCTTCGTTTTCGTGTGGATTCCCTCTGATATATGCAGTTTCTACGAGAATCTTGGTGATTCTTCTGTGAGAAGTATGCAGAATCACCGAAATCGCAGTTTTCGTGTTATTTAATGCGAAAAAACACGTATTCTGGTGTTTTCAGCACTCCACAGTGCGTATGATACGCAGAACAGGCGATATCTTCGTTTACGCGGGTTTTCCAACTGAGATATGCGTTTTCTACGACAATCTTGGTGATTCTTCCGTGAGAAGTATGCAGAACCACCGAAATCGCAGTTTTCGTGTAATTTAATGCGAGAAAACACGTATTCTGGTGTTTTCAGCACTCCACAGTGCGCATCATATGCAGATCCGGCGATATCTTCGTTTTCGTGTGGATTCCCTCTGAGATATGCAGTTTCTACGAGAATATTGGTGATTCTTCTGTGAGAAGTATGCAGAATCACCGAAATCGCAGTTTTCGTGTTATTTAATGCGAAAAAACACGTATTCTGGTGTTTTCAGCACTCCACAGTGCGTATGATACGCAGAACAGGCGATATCTTCGTTTACGCGGGTTTTCCAACTGAGATATGCGTTTTCTACGACAATCTTGGTGATTCTTCCGTGAGAAGTATGCAGAACCACCGAAATCGCAGTTTTCGTGATAATTAATGCGAAAAAACACGTATTCTGGTGTTTTCAGCACTCCACAGTGCGTATGATACGCAGAACAGGCGATATATTCGTTTTCGTGGGGTTTCCAACTGAGATATGCGTTTTCTACGATAACCTTGGTGATTCTTCCGTGAGAAGTATGCAGAACCATCGAAATAACTTGTTTTCGTGATATTTAATGCGAAAAAACACGTATTTTGGTGTTTTCAGCAGTCCACAGTATGTATGATATCCAGAACAGGCGATATATTCGTTTTGGTGGGGTTTCCAAATGAGATGTGCATTTTCTACGATAATCTTCGTGATTCTTCTGTGACAAGTATGCAGAATCACCGAAATCGCAGTTTTCGTGTTATTTAATTCGAGAAAAAACGTATTCTGGTGTTTTCAGCACTCCACAGTGCGCATGATATGCAGAACCGGCGATATCTTCGTTTGCGTGTGGATTCCATCTGAGATATGCAGTTTCTACGAGAATCTTGGTGATTCTTCTGTGAGAAGTATGCAGAATCACCGAAATCGCAGTTTTCGTGTTATGTAATGCGAAAGAACACGTATTCTGGTGTTTTCAGCACTCCACAGTGCGTATGATACGCAGAACAGGCGATATCTTCGTTTTCGAAGGTTTACCAGCTGAGTTATGCATTTTCTACGATAATCTAGGTGATTCATCGGTGAGAAGTATGCAGAACCACCGAAATCGCAGTTTTCGTGTAATTTAATGCGAGAAAACACGTATTCTGGTGTTTTCAGCACTCCACAGTGCGCATCATATGCAGATCCGGCGATATCTTCGTTTTCGTGTGAATTCCATCTGAGATATGCGTTTTCTACGACAATCTTGGTGATTCTTCTGTGAGAACTATGCAGAATCACAGAAATCGCAGTTTTCTTGTTATTTAATGCAAAAAAAGACGTATTCTGGTGTTTTCAGCACTCCACAGTGCGCATCATATGCAGATCCGGCGATATCTTCGTTTTCGTGTGGATTCCCTCTGATATATGCAGTTTCTACGAGAATCTTGGTGATTCTTCTGTGAGAAGTATGCAGAATCACCGAAATCGCAGTTTTCGTGTTATTTAATGCGAAAAAACACGTATTCTGGTGTTTTCAGCACTCCACAGTGCGTATGATACGCAGAACAGGCGATATCTTCGTTTACGCGGGTTTTCCAACTGAGATATGCGTTTTCTACGACAATCTTGGTGATTCTTCCGTGAGAAGTATGCAGAACCACCGAAATCGCAGTTTTCGTGATAATTAATGCGAAAAAACACGTATTCTGGTGTTTTCAGCACTCCACAGTGCGTATGATACGCAGAACAGGCGATATATTCGTTTTCGTGGGGTTTGCAACTGAGATATGCGTTTTCTACGATAACCTTGGTGATTCTTCCGTGAGAAGTATGCAGAACCATCGAAATAACTTGTTTTCGTGATATTTAATGCGAAAAAACACGTATTTTGGTGTTTTCAGCAGTCCACAGTATGTATGATATCCAGAACAGGCGATATATTCGTTTTGGTGGGGTTTCCAAATGAGATGTGCATTTTCTACGATAATCTTCGTGATTCTTCTGTGACAAGTATGCAGAATCACCGAAATCGCAGTTTTCGTGTTATTTAATTCGAGAAAAAACGTATTCTGGTGTTTTCAGCACTCCACAGTGCGCATGATATGCAGAACCGGCGATATCTTCGTTTGCGTGTGGATTCCATCTGAGATATGCAGTTTCTACGAGAATCTTGGTGATTCTTCTGTGAGAAGTATGCAGAATCACCGAAATCGCAGTTTTCGTGTTATGTAATGCGAGAGAACACGTATTCTGGTGTTTTCAGCACTCCACAGTGCGTATGATACGCAGAACAGGCGATATCTTCGTTTTCGAAGGTTTACCAGCTGAGTTATGCATTTTCTACGATAATCTAGGTGATTCATCGGTGAGAAGTATGCAGAACCACCGAAAGAACTTGTTTTCGTGATATTTAAAGCGAAAAAACACGTATTTTGGTGTTTTCAACCGTCCACAGTGCGTATGATATCCAGAACAGGCGATATATTCGTTTTCGTGTGGATTCCATCTGAGATATGCGTTTTCTACGACAATCTTGGTGATTCTTGCGTGAGAAGTATGCAGAATCACCGAAATCGCAGTTTTCGTGTTATTTAAAGCGAGAAAACGCGTATTCTGGTGTTTTCAGCACTCCACAGTGCGCATGATATGCAGATCCGGCGATATCTTCGTTTTCGTGTGGATTCCATCTGAGATATGCGTTTTCTACGACAATCTTGGTGATTCTTCTGTGAGAAGTATGCAGAATCACCGAAATCGCAGTTTTCGTGTTATTTAATGCGAAAAAACACGTATTCTGGTGTTTTCAGCACCCCACAGTGCGCATGATATGCAGAACCGGCGATATCTTCGTTTTCGTGTGGATTCCATCTGAGATATGCAGTTTATACGAGAATCTTGTTGATTCTTCTGTGAGAAGTCTGCAGAATCACCGAAATCGCAGTTTTCCTGCTATTTAATGCGAAAAAACACGTATTCTGGAGTTTTCAGCACTCCACAGTGCGTATGATACTCAGAACAGGCGATATCTTCGTTTTCGAGTGTTTTCCAACTGAGATACGCGTTTTCTACGATAATCTTGGTGATTCTTCCATGAGAAGTATGCAGAACCACCGAAATAACTTGTTTTCGTGATATTTAATGCGAAAAAACACGTATTTTGGTGTTTTCAGCACTCCACAGTGCGTATGATACGCAGAACAGGCGATATATTCGTTTTGGTGGGGTTTCCAACTGAGATATGCGTTTTCTACGATAACCTTGGTGATTCTTCCGTGAGAAGTATGCAGAACCACCGAAATAACTTGTTTTCGTGATATTTAATGCGAAAAAACATGTATTTTGGTGTTTTCAGCTGTCCACAGTATGTATGATATCCAGAACAGGCGATATATTCGTTTTCGTGTGGATTCCATCTGAGATATACGTTTTCTACGACAATCTTGGTGATTCTTGCGTGAGAAGTATGCAGAATCACCGAAATCGCAGTTTTCGTGTTATTTAATGCGAGAAGACGCGTATTCTGGTGTTTTCAGCACTCCACAGTGCGCATGATATGCAGATCCGGCGATATCTTCGTTTTCGTGTGGATTCCATCTGAGATATGCAGTTTCTACGAGAATCTTGGTGATTCTTCTGTGAGAAGTATGCAGAATCACCGAAATCGCTGTTTTCGTGTTATTTAATGCGAAAAAACACGTATTCTGTGGTTTTCAGCACTCCACAGTGCGCATGATATGCAGAACCGGCGATATCTTCGTTTACGTGTGGTTTCCATCTGAGATATGCAGTTTCTACGAGAATCTTGGTGATTCTTCTGGGAGAAGTATGCAGAATCACCGAAATCGCAGGTTTCGTGTTATAAATGCGAAAAAACACGTATTCTGGTGTTTTCAGCACTCCACAGTGCGTATGATACGCAGAACAGGCGATATCTTCGTTTTCGAGGGTTTTCCAGCTGAGTTATGCGTTTTCTACGATAATCTAGGTGATTCTTCCGTGAGAAGTATGCAGAACCACCGAAATAACTTGTTTTCGTGATATTTAAAGCGAGAAAACACGTATTCTGGTGTTTTCAGCACTCCACAGTGCGCATGATATGCAGAACCGGCGATATCTTCGTTTTCGGGTGGATTCCATCTGAGATATGCAGTATCTACGACAATCTTGATGATTCTTCTGTGAGAAGTATGCAGAATCACCGAAATCGAAGTTTTCGTGTTATGTAATGCGAAAAAACACGTATTCTGGTGTTTTCAGCACTCCGCAGTGCGTATGATACGCAGATCAGGCGATATCTTCGTTTTCTAGGGTTTTCCAACTGAGATATGCGTTTTCTACGATAATCTTGGTGATTCTTCCGTGAGAAGTATGCAGAACCACCGAAATAACTTGTTTTCGTGATATTTAATGCGAAAAAACACGTATTTTGGTGTTTTCAGCTGTCCACAGTATGTATGATATCCAGAACAGGCGATATATTCGTTTTCGTGTGGATTCCATCTGAGATATGCGTTTTCTACGACAATCTTGGTGATTCTTGCGTGAGAAGTATGCAGAATCACCGAAATCGCAGTTTTCGTGTTATTTAATGCGAGAAGACGCGTATTCTGGTGTTTTCAGCACTCCACAGTGCGCATGATATGCAGATCCGGCGATATCTTCGTTTTCGTGTGGATTCCATCTGAGATATGCAGTTTCTACGAGAATCTTGGTGATTCTTCTGTGAGAAGTATGCAGAATCACCGAAATCGCTGTTTTCGTGTTATTTAATGCGAAAAAACACGTATTCTGTGGTTTTCAGCACTCCACAGTGCGCATGATATGCAGAACCGGCGATATCTTCGTTTACGTGTGGTTTCCATCTGAGATATGCAGTTTCTACGAGAATCTTGGTGATTCTTCTGGGAGAAGTATGCAGAATCACCGAAATCGCAGTTTTCGTGTTATAAATGCGAAAAAACACGTATTCTGGTGTTTTCAGCACTCCACAGTGCGTATGATACGCAGAACAGGCGATATCTTCGTTTTCGAGGGTTTTCCAGCTGAGTTATGCGTTTTCTACGATAATCTAGGTGATTCTTCCGTGAGAAGTATGCAGAACCACCGAAATAACTTGTTTTCGTGATATTTAAAGCGAGAAAACACGTATTCTGGTGTTTTCAGCACTCCACAGTGCGCATGATATGCAGAACCGGCGATATCTTCGTTTTCGTGTGGATTCCATCTGAGATATGCAGTATCTACGACAATCTTGATGATTCTTCTGTGAGAAGTATGCAGAATCACCGAAATCGAAGTTTTCGTGTTATGTAATGCGAAAAAACACGTATTCTGGTGTTTTCAGCACTCCGCAGTGCGTATGATACGCAGATCAGGCGATATCTTCGTTTTCTAGGGTTTTCCAACTGAGATATGCGTTTTCTACGATAATCTTGGTGATTCTTCCGTGAGAAGTATGCAGAACCACCGAAATAACTTGTTTTCGTGATATTAATGCGAAAAAACACGTATTCTGGTGTTTTCAGCACTCCACAGTGCGCATGATATGCAGAACCGGCGATATCTTCGTTTTCGTGTGGATTCCATCTGAGATATGCAGTTTCTACGAGAATCTTGGTGATTCTTCTGTGAGAAGTATGCAGAATCACCGAAATCGATGTTTTCGTGTTATTTAATGCGAAAAAACACGTATTCTGGTGTTTTCAGCACTCCACAGTGCGTATGATACGCAGATCAGGCGATATCTTCGTTTTCTAGGGTTTTCCAACTGAGATATGCGTTTTCGACGATAATCTTGGTGATTCCTCCGTGAGAAGTATGCAGAACCACGGAAATAACTTGTTTTCGTGATATTTAATGCGAAAAAACACGTATTTTGGTGATTTCAGCAGACCACAGTGCGTATAATATCCAGAACAGGCGATATCTTCGTTTACGCGGGTTTTCCAACTGAGATATGCGTTTTCTACGACAATCTTGGTGATTCTTCCGTGAGAAGTATGCAGAACCACCGAAATCGCAGTTTTCGTGTTATTTAATGCAACAAAACACGTATTCTGGTGTTATCAGCACGCCACAGTTCGTATGATATGCAGAACCGGCGATATCTTCGTGTTCGTGGGGTTTCCAACTGAGATATGCATTTTCTACGATAATCTAGGTGATTCTTCTGTGAGAAGTATGCAGAATCACCGAAATCTGTGTTTTCGTGTTATGTAATGCGAAAAAACACGTATTCTAGTGTTTTCAGCACGCCACAGTGCGTATGATATACAGAACCGGCGATATCTTCGTTTTCGAGGGTTTTCCAACTGAGATATGCGTTTTCTACGACAATCTTCGTGATTCTGCTGTGAGAAGTATGCAGAATCACAGAAATCGCAGTTTTCGTGTTATTTATTGCCAAAAAACACGTATTCTGGTGTTTTCAGCACGCCACAGTGCGTATGATATGCAGAACCGGAGATATCTTCGTTTTCGTGTGGATTCCATCTGAGATATGCAGTTACTACGAGAATCTTGGTGATTCTTCTGTGAGAAGTATGCAGAATCACCGAAATCGCAGTTTTCGTGTTGTGTAATGCGAAAGAACACGTATTCTGGTGTTTTCTGCACTCCACAGTGCGTATGATACGCAGAACAGGCGATATCTTCGTTTTCGAGGGTTTACCAGCTGAGTTATGCGTTTTCTACGATAATCTAGGTGATTCTTCGGTGAGAAGTATGCAGAACCACCGAAAGAACATGTTTTCGTGATATTTAAAGCGAAAAAACACGTATTTTGGTGTTTTCAACCGTCCACAGTGCGTATGATATCCAGAACAGGCGATATATTCGTTTTCGTGTGGATTCCATCTGAGATATGCGTTTTCCACGACAATCTGGGTGATTCTTCTGTGAGAAGTATGCAGAATCACCGAAATCGCAGTTTTCGTGTTATTTAATGCGAAAAAACACGTATTCTGGTGTTTTCAGCACTCCACAGTGCGTATGACACGCAGAACAGCTGATATCTTCGTTTTCGAGGGTTTTCCAACTGAGATATGCGTTTTCTACGACAATCTTCGTGATTCTTCCGTGAGAAGTATGCAGAATCACCGAAATCGCAGTTTTCGTGTTATTTAATGCGATAAAACACGTATTCTAGTGTTTTCAGCACTCCACAGTGCGCATGATATGCAGAACCGGCGATATCTTCGTTTGCGTGTGGATTCCATCTGAGATATGCAGTTTCTACGAGAATCTTGGTGATTCTTCTGTGAGAAGTATGCAGAATCACCGAAATCGCAGTTTTCGTGTTATGTAATGCGAAAGAACACGTATTCTGGTGTTTTCAGCACTCCACAGTGCGTATGATACGCAGAACAGGCGATATCTTCGTTTTCGAAGGTTTACCAGCTGAGTTATGCATTTTCTACGATAATCTAGGTGATTCATCGGTGAGAAGTATGCAGAACCACCGAAAGAACTTGTTTTCGTGATATTTAAAGCGAAAAAACACGTATTTTGGTGTTTTCAACCGTCCACAGTGCGCATCATATGCAGATCCGGCGATATATTCGTTTTCGTGTGGATTCCATCTGAGATATGCGTTTTCTACGATAATCTTGGTGATTCTTCCGTGAGAAGTATGCAGAACCACCGAAATAACTTGTTTTCGTGATATTTAATGCGAAAAAACACGTATTTTGGTGTTTTCAGCTGTCCACAGTATGTATGATATCCAGAACAGGCGATATATTCGTTTTCGTGTGGATTCCATCTGAGATATGCGTTTTCTACGACAATCTTGGTGATTCTTGCGTGAGAAGTATGCAGAATCACCGAAATCGCAGTTTTCGTGTTATTTAAAGCGAGAAAACGCGTATTCTGGTGTTTTCAGCACTCCACAGTGCGCATGATATGCAGATCCGGCGATATCTTCGTTTTCGTGTGGATTCCATCTGAGATATGCGTTTTCTACGACAATCTTGGTGATTCTTCTGTGAGAAGTATGCAGAATCACCGAAATCGCAGTTTTCGTGTTATTTAATGCGAAAAAACACGTATTCTGGTGTTTTCAGCACCCCACAGTGCGCATGATATGCAGAACCGGCGATATCTTCGTTTTCGTGTGGATTCCATCTGAGATATGCAGTTTCTACGAGAATCTTGGTGATTCTTCTGGGAGAAGTATGCAGAATCACCGAAATCGCAGTTTTCGTGTTATAAATGCGAAAAAACACGTATTCTGGTGTTTTCAGCACTCCACAGTGCGTATGATACGCAGAACAGGCGATATCTTCGTTTTCGAGGGTTTTCCAGGTGAGTTATGCGTTTTCTACGATAATCTAGGTGATTCTTCCGTGAGAAGTATGCAGAACCACCGAAATAACTTGTTTTCGTGATATTAATGCGAAAAAACACGTATTCTGGTGTTTTCAGCACTCCACAGTGCGCATGATATGCAGAACCGGCGATATCTTCGTTTTCGTGTGGATTCCATCTGAGATATGCAGTTTCTACGAGAATCTTGGTGATTCTTCTGTGAGAAGTATGCAGAATCACCGAAATCGATGTTTTCGTGTTATTTAATGCGAAAAAACACGTATTCTGGTGTTTTCAGCACTCCACAGTGCGTATGATACGCAGATCAGGCGATATCGTCGTTTTCTAGGGTTTTCCAACTGAGATATGCGTTTTCGACGATAATCTTGGTGATTCCTCCGTGAGAAGTATGCAGAACCACGGAAATAACTTGTTTTCGTGATATTTAATGCGAAAAAACACGTATTTTGGTGTTTTCAGCAGACCACAGTGCGTATAATATCCAGAACAGGCGATATCTTCGTTTACGCGGGTTTTCCAACTGAGATATGCGTTTTCTACGACAATCTTGGTGATTCTTCCGTGAGAAGTATGCAGAACCACCGAAATCGCAGTTTTCGTGTTATTTAATGCAACAAAACACGTATTCTGGTGTTATCAGCACGCCACAGTTCGTATGATATGCAGAACCGGCGATATCTTCGTGTTCGTGGGGTTTCCAACTGAGATATGCATTTTCTACGATAATCTAGGTGATTCTTCTGTGAGAAGTATGCAGAATCACCGAAATCTGTGTTTTCGTGTTATGTAATGCGAAAAAACACGTATTCTGGTGTTTTCAGCACTCCACAGTGCGTATGATACGCAGAACAGGCGATATCTTCGTTTTCGTGTGGTTGCCATCTGAGATATGCAGTTTCTACGAGAATCTTGGTGATTCTTCTGTGAGAAGTATGCAGAATCACCGAAATCGCAATTTTCGTGTTATTTAATGCGAAGAAACACGTATTCTGGTGTTTTCAGCACTCCACAGTGCGCATGATATGGAGAACCGGCGATATCTTCGTTTTCGTGTGGTTTCCATGTGAGATATGCAGTTTCTACGAGAATCTTGGTGATTCTTCCATGAGAAGTATGCAGAACCACCGAAAGAACTTGTTTTCGTGATATTTAATGCGAAAAAACACGTATTCTGGTGTTTTCAGCACTCCACAGTGCGTATGATATGCAGAACCGGCGATATCTTCGTTTTCGTGTGGATTCCATCGGAGATATGCAGTTTCTACGAGATTCTTGGTGATTCTTCTGTGAGAAGTATGCAGAATCACCGAAATCGCAGTTTTTGTGTTATGTAATGCGAAAAAACACGTATTCTGGAGTTTTCAGCACTCCACAGTGCGTATGATACGCAGAACAGGCGATATCTTCGATTTCGAGGGATTTCCTACTGAGATATGCAGTTTCTACGAGAATCTTGCTGATTCTTCCGTGAGAAGTATGCAGTATCACCGAAATCGCAGTTTTCGTGTTATTTAATGCGAGAAAACACGTATTCGGGAGTTTTCAGCACTCCACAGTATGCATGATATCCAGAACAGGCGATATATTCGATTTGGTGGGGTTTCCAAATGCAACTGTGCATTTTCTACGTTAATCTTGGTGATTCTTGTGTGAGAAGTATGCAGAATCACCGAAATCGCAGTTTTCGTATTGTGTAATGCGAAAAAACACGTATTCTCGTGTTTTCAGCACTCCACATTGCGCATGATATGCAGATCCGGCGATATCTTCGTTTTCGTGTGGATTCCATCTGAGATATGCAGTTTCTACTAGAATCATGGTGATTCTTCTGTGAGAAGTATGCAGAATCACCGAAATCGCAGTTTGCGTGTTATGTAATGCGAAAAAACACGTATTCTGGTGTTTTCAGCACTTCACAGTGCGTATGATACGCAGAACAGGCGATATCTTCGATTTCGAGGGGTGTCCTACTGAGATATGCAGTTTCTACGATAATCTTGGTGATCCTTCTGCGAGAAGTATGCAGAATCACCGACATCGCAGTTTTCGTGTTATTTAATGCGGGAAAACACGTATTCTGGTGTTTTCAGCACTCCACAGTGCGCATGATATGCAGATCCGGCGATATCTTCGTTTTCGTGCGGATTCCATCTGAGATATGCGTTTTCTACGACAATCTTGGTGATTCTTCTGTGAGAAGTATGCAGAATCACAGAATTCGCAGGTTTCGTGTTATTTAATGCGACAAAACACGTATTCTGGTGGGTTCAGCACTCCACAGTGCGTATGATACGCAGAACAGGCGATATCTTCGTTTTCGATGGTTTTCCAACTGAGATATGCGTTTTCTACGATAATCTTGGTGATTCTTCCGTGAGAAGTATGCAGAACCACCGAAATCGCTGTTTTCGTGATATTTAATGCGAAAAAACACGTATTCTAGTGTTTTCAGCACGCCACAGTGCGTATGATATGCAGAACCGGCGATATCTTCGTTTTCGAGGGTTTTCCAACTGAGATATGCGTTTTCTACGACAATCTTCGTGATTGTGCTGTGAGAAGTATGCAGAATCACAGAAATCGCAGTTTTCGTGTTATTTAATGCCAAAAAACACGTATTCTGGTGTTTTCAGCACGCCACAGTGCGTATGATATGCAGAACCGGAGATATCTTCGTTTTCGTGTGGATTCCATCTGAGATATGCAGTTACTACGAGAATCTTGGTGATTCTTCTGTGAGAAGTATGCAGAATCACCGAAATCGCAGTTTTCGTGTTGTGTAATGCGAAAGAACACGTATTCTGGTGTTTTCTGCACTCCACAGTGCGTATGATACGCAGAACAGGCGATATCTTCGTTTTCGAGGGTTTACCAGCTGAGTTATGCGTTTTCTACGATAATCTAGGTGATTCTTCGGTGAGAAGTATGCAGAACCACCGAAAGAACATGTTTTCGTGATATTTAAAGCGAAAAAACACGTATTTTGGTGTTTTCAACCGTCCACAGTGCGTATGATATCCAGAACAGGCGATATATTCGTTTTCGTGTGGATTCCATCTGAGATATGCGTTTTCTACGACAATCTGGGTGATTCTTCTGTGAGAAGTATGCAGAATCACCGAAATCGCAGTTTTCGTGTTATTTAATGCGAAAAAACACGTATTCTGGTGTTTTCAGCACTCCACAGTGCGTATGACACGCAGAACAGCTGATATCTTCGTTTTCGAGGGTTTTCCAACTGAGATATGCGTTTTCTACGACAATCTTCGTGATTCTTCCGTGAGAAGTATGCAGAATCACCGAAATCGCAGTTTTCGTGTTATTTAATGCGATAAAACACGTATTCTAGTGTTTTCAGCACTCCACAGTGCGCATGATATGCAGAACCGACGATATCTTCGTTTTCGTGTGGATTCCATCTGAGATATGCAGTTTATACGAGAATCTTGTTGATTCTTCTGTGAGCAGTCTGCAGAATCACCGAAATCGCAGTTTTCCTGTTATTTAATGCGAAAAAACACGTATTCTGGTGTTTTCAGTACTCCACAGTGCGTATGATACACAGAACCGGCGATATCTTCGTTTTCAAGGGTTTTCCAACTGAGATACGCGTTTTCTACGATAATCCTGGTGATTCTTCCATGAGAAGTATGCAGAACCACCGAAATACCTTGTTTTCGTGATATTTAATGCGAAAAAACACGTATTTTGGTGTTTTCAGCAGTCCACAGTGCGTATGATATCCAGAACAGGCGATATATTCGTTTTCGTGGGGTTTCCAACTGAGATATGCATTTTCTACGATAACCTTGGTGATTCTTCCGTGAGAAGTATGCAGTATCACCGAAATCGCAGTTTTCGTGATATTTAATGCGAAAAAACACGTATTCTGGTGTTTTCAGCACGCCACAGTGCGTATGATATGCAGAACCGGCGATATCTTCGTTTTCGTGTGGATTCCAACTGAGATATGCAGTTTCTACGAGAATCTTGGTGATTCTTCTGTGAGAAGCATGCAGAACCACCGAAATCGCAGTTTTCGTGATATTTAATGCGAAAAAACACGTATTCTAGTGTTTTCAGCACGCCACAGTGCGTATGATATGCAGAACCGGCGATATCTTCGTTTTCGAGGGTTTTCCAACTGAGATATGCGTTTTCTACGCCAATCTTCGTGATTCTTCCGTGAGAAGTATGCAGAATCACCGAAAGAACTTGTTTTCGTGATATTTGATGCGAAAAAACACGTATTTTGGTGTTTTCAGCAGTCCACAGTGCGAATGATATCCAGAACAGGCGATATATTCGTTTTCGTGGGGTTTCCAACTGAGATATGCATTTTCTACGATCACCTTGGTGATTCTTCCGTGAGAAGTATGCAGAATCACCGAAATCGCAGTTTTCGTGGTATTTAATACGAAAAAACACGTATTCTGGTGTTTTCAGCACTTCACAGTGCGTATGATATGCAGAACCGGCGATATCTTCGTGTTCGTGGGGTTTCCAACTGAGATATGCATTTTCTACGATAATCTAGGTGATTCTTCTGTGAGAATTATGCAGAATCACCGAAATCGGAGTTTTCGTGTTATGTAATGCGAAAAAACACGTATTCTGGTGTTGTCAGCACTGCACAGTGCGTATGATACGCAGAACAGGCGATATCTTCGTTTTCGTGTGGTTTCCATCTGAGATATGCAGTTTCTACGAGAATCTTGGTGATTCTTCTGTGAGAAGTAAGCAGAATCACCGAAATCGCAGTTTTCGTGTTATTTAATGCGAAAAAACACGTATTCTGGTGTTCTCAGCACTCCACAGTGCGCATGATATGCAGAACCGGCAATATCTTCGTTTTCGATAGTTTTCCAACTGAGATATGCGTTTTCTACGATAATCTAGGAGAGTCTTCTGTGAGAAGTATGCAGAATCACCAAAATCGCAGTTTTCGTGGTATTTAATACGAAAAAACACGTATTCTGGTGTTTTCAGCACTTCACAGTGCGCATGATATGCAGAACCGGCAATATCTTCGTTTTCGTTTGGATTCCATCTGAGATATGCGTTTTCTACGACAATCTTGGTGATTCTTCCATGAGAAGTATGCAGAACCACCGAAATAACTTGTTTTCGTGATACTTAATGCGAAAAAACACGTATTTTGGTGTTTTCAGCAGTCCACAGTGCGTATGATATCCAGAACTGGCGATATATTCGTTTTCGTGTGGATTCCATCTGAGATATGCAGTTTCTACGAGAATCTTGGTGATTCTTCTGTGAGAAGTAGCAGAATCACCGAAATCGCAGTTTTCGTGTTATTTAATGCGAAAAAACACGTATTCTGGTGTTTTCAGCACTCCACAGTGCGCAGGATATGCAGAACCGGCGATATCTTCGTTTTCGTGTGGATTCCATCTGAGATATGCGTTTTCTACGTCAATCTTGGTGATTCTTCCATGAGAAGTATGCAGAACCTGCGAAATCGCAGTTTTCGTGTCATTTAATGCGAAAAAACACGTATTCTGGTGTTTTCAGCACTCCACAGTGCGTATGATACGCAGAACAGGCGAAATCTTCGTTTTCGAGGGTTTTCAACTGAGATAAGCGTTTTCTACGATAATCTTGGTGATTCTTCCGTGAGAAGTATGCAGTATCACCGAAATCGCAGTTTTCGTGTCATTTAATGCGAAAAAACACGTATTCTGGTGTTTTCAGCACTCCACAGTGCGTATGATACGCAGAACAGGCGATATCTTCGTTTTCGAGGGTTTTTCAGCTGAGTTATGCTGTTTCTACTAGAATCTTGGTGGTTCTTCTGTGAGAAGTATGCAGAATCACCGAAATCGCAGTTTTCGTGTTATTTAAGGCGAAAAAAAACGTATTCTGGTGTTTTCAGCACGCCACAGTGCGCATGATATGCAGAACCGGCGATATCTTCGTTTTCGTGTGGATTCCATCTGAGATATGCAGTTTCTACGAGAATCTTGGTGATTCTTCTGTGAGAAGTATGCAGAACCACCGAAATAACTTGTTTTCGTGATAGTTAATGCGAAAAAACACGTATTTTGGTGTTTTCATCACTCCACAGTGCGCATGATATGCAGAACCGGCGATAACTTCGTTTTCGTGTGGATTCCATCTGAGATATGCAGTTTCTACCAGAATCTTGGTGGTTCTTCTTTGAGAAGTGTGCAGAATCACAGAAATCGCAGTTTTCGTGTTATTTAATGCAAAAAAACACGTATTTTGGTGTTTTCAGCAGTCCACAGTGCGCATGTTATGCAGAACCGGCGATATCTTCGTTTTCGTGTGGATTCGATCTGAGATATGCAGTTTCTACCAGAATCTTGGTGGTTCTTCTTTGAGAAGTGTGCAGAATCACAGAAATCGCAGTTTTCGTGTTATTTAATGCAAAAAAACACGTATTTTGGTGTTTTCAGCACAACACAGTGCGTATGATATGCAGAACCGGCGATACCTTCGATTTCGTGTGGATTCCATCTGAGATATGCAGTTTCTACGAGAATCTTGGTGATTCTTCCGTGAGAAGTATGCAGAATCACCGAAATCGCAGTTTTCGTGTTATTTAAGGCGAAAATAAACGTAGTCTGGTGTTTTCAGCACGCCACAGTGCGTATGATATGCAGAACCGGCGATATCTTCGTTTTCGAGGGGTTTCCAACTGAGATATGCAGTTTCTACGAGAATCTTGGTGATTCTACAGTGAGAAGTATGCAGAACCACCGAAATAACTTGTTTTTGTGATATTTAATGCGAAAAAACACGTATTTTGGTGTTTTCAGCAGTCCACAGTGCGCATGTTATGCAGAACCGGCGATATCTTCGTTTTCGTGTGGATTCGATCTGAGATATGCAGTTTCTACAAGAATCTTTGTGATTCTTCTGTGAGAAGTATGCAGAACCACCGAAATAACTTGTTTTCGTGATAGTTAATGCGAAAAAACACGTATTTTGGTGTTTTCAGCACTCCACAGTGCGCATGATATGCAGAACCGGCGATAACTTCGTTTTCGTGTGGATTCCATCTGAGATATACAGTTTCTACTAGAATCTTGGTGGTTCTTCTGTGAGAAGTATGCAGAATCACCGAAATCGCTGTTTTCGTGCTATTGAATGCGAAAAACATGTTTTCAGGTGTTTTCAGCACTCCACAGAGCGTTTGACATGCGGAAACTGCGATATCTTCGGTATCGTTGGGTTTCCAGCTGAGATATGCATTTTCAGTGATAATCTTCATGATTCTGCTGTTACAAGTGTGCAGAATCACCGAAATCGCTGTTTTCGTGCTATTGAATGCGACAAACACGTTTTCTGGTGATTTCAGCACTCCACAGTGCGTTTGATATGCGGAAACTGCCATATCTTCGGTATCGTTGTTGTTTCCAGCTGAGATATGCATTTTCAGTGATAATCTTCATGATTCTGCTGTTACAAGTGTGCAGAATCACCGAAATCGCTGTTTTAGTGCTATTGAATGCGAAAAACACGCTTTCTGGTGTTTTCAGCACTCCACAGAGCGTTTGACATGCGGAAACTGCGATATCTTCGGTATCGTTGGGTTTCCAGCTGAGATATGCATTTTCAGTGATAATCTTCATGATTCTGCTGTTACAAGTGTGCAGAATCACCGAATTCGCTGTTTTCGTGCTATTGAATGCGAAATACACGTTTTCTGGTGTTTTCATCACTCCGCAGTGCGTTTGATATGCGGAAACTGCTATATCTTCGGTATGTTTGTTGTTTCCAGCTGAGATATGCATTTTCTACGATAATCATCGAGTTTCTTCTGTGACAAGTGTGCAGAATCACCGAAATCGCTGTTTTAGTGCTTTTGAATGCGAAAAACACGTTTTCTGGAGTTTTCAGCACGCCACAGAGCGTTTGACATGCGGAAACTGCGATATCTTCGGAATCGTTGTTGTTTCCAGCTGATATATGCATTTTCAGTGATAATCTTCATGATTCTGCTGTTACAAGTGTGCAGATTCACCGAAATCGCTGTTTTCGTACTTTTGAATGCGAAAAACACGTTTTCTGGTGCTTTCAGCACTCCACAGTGCGTTTGATATGCGGAAACTGCGATATCTTCGGTATTTTTGTTGTTTCCAGCTGAGATATGCATTTGCAGTGATAATCTTCATGATTCTGCTGTGACAAGTGTGCAGAATCACCGAAATCGCTGTTTTCGTGCTTTTGAATGCGAAAAACACGGTTTCTGGAGTTTTCAGCACGCCACAGAGCGTTTGACATGCGGAAACTGCGATATCTTCGGAATCGTTGTTGTTTCCAGCTGATATATGCATTTTCAGTGATAATCTTCATGATTCTGCTGTTACAAGTGTGCAGATTCACCGAAATCGCTGTTTTCGTACTTTTGAATGCGAAAAACACGTTTTCTGGTGCTTTCAGCACTCCACAGTGCGTTTGATATGCGGAAACTGCGATATCTTCGGTATTTTTGTTGTTTCCAGCTGAGATATGCATTTGCAGTGATAATCTTCATGATTCTGCTGTTACAAGTGTGCAGAATCACCGAAATCGCTGTTTTCGTGCTATTGAATGCGAAAAACATGTTTTCTGGTGTTTTCAGCACTCCACAGAGCGTTTGACATGCGGAAACTGCGATATCTTCGTTTTCGAGGGTTTTCAACTGAGATAAGCGTTTTCTACGATAATCTTGGTGATTCTTCCGTGAGAAGTATGCAGTATCACCGAAATCGCAGTTTTCGTGTCATTTAATGCGAAAAAACACGTATTCTGGTGTTTTCAGCACTCCACAGTGCGTATGATACGCAGAACAGGCGATATCTTCGTTTTCGAGGGTTTTTCAGCTGAGTTATGCAGTTTCTACTAGAATCTTGGTGGTTCTTCTGTGAGAAGTATGCAGAATCACCGAAATCGCAGTTTTCGTGTTATTTAAGGCGAAAAAAAACGTATTCTGGTGTTTTCAGCACGCCACAGTGCGCATGATATGCAGAACCGGCGATATCTTCGTTTTCGTGTGGATTCCATCTGAGATATGCAGTTTCTACGAGAATCTTGGTGATTCTTCTGTGAGAAGTATGCAGAACCACCGAAATAACTTGTTTTCGTGATAGTTAATGCGAAAAAACACGTATTTTGGTGTTTTCATCACTCCACAGTGCGCATGATATGCAGAACCGGCGATAACTTCGTTTTCGTGTGGATTCCATCTGAGATATGCAGTTTCTACGAGAATCTTGGTGATTCTTCCGTGAGAAGTATGCAGAATCACCGAAATCGCAGTTTTCGTGTTATTTAATGCAAAAAAACACGTATTTTGGTGTTTTCAGCAGTCCACAGTGCGCATGTTATGCAGAACCGGCGATATCTTCGTTTTCGAGGGGTTTCCAACTGAGATATGCAGTTGCTACGAGAATCTTGGTGATTCTACAGTGAGAAGTATGCAGAACCACCGAAATAACTTGTTTTCGTGATAGTTAATGCGAAAAACATGTTTTCTGGTGTTTTCAGCACTCCACAGAGCGTTTGACATGCGGAAACTGCGATATCTTCGGTATCGTTGGGTTTCCAGCTGAGATATGCATTTTCAGTGATAATCCTCATGATTCTGCTGTTACAAGTGTGCAGAATCACCGAAATCGCTGTTTTAGTGCTATTGAATGCGAAAAACACGCTTTCTGGTGTTTTCAGCACTCCACAGAGCGTTTGACATGCGGAAACTGCGATATCTTCGGTATCGTTGGGTTTCCAGCTGAGATATGCATTTTCAGTGATAATCTTCATGATTCTGCTGTTACAAGTGTGCAGAATCACCGAAATCGCTGTTTTCGTGCTATTGAATGCGAAAAACACGTTTTCTAGTGATTTCAGCACTCCACAGTGCGTTTGATATGCGGAAACTGCTATATCTTCGGTATCTTTGTTGTTTCCAGCTGAAATATGCATTTTCTACGATAATCATCGAGTTTCTTCTGTGACAAGTGTGCAGAATCACCGAAATCGCTGTTTTCGTGCTATTGAATGCGAAAAACACGTTTTTTGGTGTTTTCAGCACTCCACAGTGCGTTTGATATGCGGAAACTGCGATATCTTCGGTATTTTTGTTGTTTCCAGCTGAGATATGCATTTGCAGTGATAATCTTCATGATTCTGCTGTTACAAGTGTGCAGAATCACCGAAATCGCTGTTTTCGTGCTATTGAATGCGAAAAACACGTTTTCTGGTGTTTTCAGCACTCCACAGAGCGTTTGACATGCGGAAACTGCGATATCTTCGGTATCGTTGTTGTTTCCAGCTGAGATATGCATTTTCAATGATAATCTTCATGATTCTGCTGTTACAAGTGTGCATGATCACGGAAATCGCTGTTTTCGTGCTATTGAATGCGAAAAACACGTTTTCTGGTGTTTTCAGCACTCCACAGTGCGTTTGATATGCGGAAACAGCGATATCTACGGTATCTTTGTTGTTTCCAGCTGAGATATGCATTTTCTACGATAATCATCGAGTTTCTTCGGTGACAGGTGTGCAGAATCACGGAAATCACTTTTTTCGTGCTTTTGAATGCGAAAAATACGTTTTCTGGAGTTTTCAGCACGCCACAGAGCGTTTGACATGCGGAAACTGCGATATCTTCGGTATCGTTGTTGTTTCCAGCTGAGATATGCATTTTCAATGATAATCTTCATGATTCTGCTGTTACAAGTGTGCAGAATCACCGAAATCGCTGTTTTCGTGCTATTGAATGCGAAAAACACGTTTTCTGGTGTTTTCAGTACGCGACAGAGCGTTTGACATGCGGAAACTGCGATAACTTAGGTATCGTTGTTGTTTCCAGCTGAGATATGCATTTTCAGTGATAATCTTCATGATTCTGCTGTTACAAGTCGGCAGAATCACCGAAATCGCTGTTTTCGTGCTTTTGTATGCGAAAAACACGTTTTCTGGTGTTTTCAGCACGCCACAGAGCGTTTGACATGCGGAAACTGCGATATCTTCGGTATCGTTGTTGTTTCCAGCTGAGATATGCATTTTCAGTGATAATCTTCATGATTCTGCTGCTACAAGTGTGCAGAATCACCGAAATCGCTGTTATCGTGCTTTTGAATGCGAAAAACACGTTTTCTGGTGATTTCAGCACGCCACAGAGCGTTTGACATGCGGAAACTGCGATATCTTCGGTATCGTTGTTGTTTCCAGCTGAGATATGCATTTTCAGTGATAATCTTCATGATTCTGCTGTTACAAGTGTGCATGATCACGGAAATCGCTGTTTTCGTGCTATTGAATGCGAAAAACACGTTTTCTGGTGTTTTCAGCACTCCACAGAGCGTTTGACATGCGGAAACTGCGATATCTTCGGTATCGTTGTTGTTTCCAGCTGAGATATGCATTTTCAATGATAATCTTCATGATTCTGCTGTTACAAGTGTGCAGAATCACCGAAATCGCAGTTTTCGTGCTATTGAATGCGAAAAACACGTTTTCTGGTGTTTTCAGCACGCCACAGAGCGTTTGACATGCGGAAACTGCGATATCTTCGGTATCGTTGTTGTTTCCAGCTGAGATATGCATTTTCAGTGGTAATCTTCATGATTCTGCTGTTACAAGTCGGCAGAATCACCGAAATCGCTGTTTTCGTGCTTTTGAATGCGAAAAACACGTTTTCTGGTGTTTTCAGCACGCCACAGAGCGTTTGACATGCGGAAACTGCGATATCTTCGGTATCGTTGTTGTTTCCAGCTGAGATATGCATTTTCAGTGATAATCTTCATGATTCTGCTGTTACAAGTGTGCAGAATCACCGAAATCGCTGTTTTCGTGCTTTTGAATGCGAAAAACACGTTTTCTAGTGATTTCAGCACTCCGCAGTTCGTTTGATATGCGGAAACAGCGATATCTTCGGTATCTTTGTTGTTTCCAGCTGAGATATGCATTTTCAGTGATAATCTTCATGATTCTGCTGCTACAAGTGTGCAGAATCACCGAAATCGCTGTTTTCGTGCTTTTGAATGCGAAAAACACGTTTCCTGGTGATTTCAGCACTCCGCAGTGCGTTTGATATGCGGAAACAGCGATATCTTCGGTATCTTTGTTGTTTCGAGCTGAGATATGCATTTTCTACGATAATCATCGAGTTTCTTCTGTGACAAGTGTGCAGAATCACCGAAATCGCTGTTTTCGTGCTTTTGAATGCGAAAAACACTTTTTCTGGTGTTTTCAGCACGCCACAGAGCGTTTGACGTGCGGAAACTGCGATATCTACGGTATCGTTGTTGTTTCCAGCTGAGATATGCATTTTCAGTGATAATCTTCATGATTCTGCTGTTACAAGTCGGCAGAATCACCGAAATCGCTGTTTTCGTGCTTTTGAATTCGAAAAACACGTTTTCTGGTGTTTTCAGCACGCCACAGAGCGTTTGACATGCGGAAACTGCGATATCTTCGGTATCGTTGTTGTTTCCAGCTGAGATATGCATTTTCAGTGATAATCTTCATGATTCTGCTGTTACAAGTGTGCATGATCACGGAAATCGCTGTTTTCGTGCTATTGAATGCGAAAAACACGTTTTCTGGTGTTTTCAGCACTCCACAGAGCGTTTGACATGCGGAAACTGCGATATCTTCGGTATCGTTGTTGTTTCCAGCTGAGATATGCATTTTCAGTGATAATCTTCATGATTCTGGTGTTACAAGTGTGCATGATCACGGAAATCGCTGTTTTCGTGCTATTGAATGCGAAAAACACGTTTTCTGGTGTTTTCAGCACTCCACAGAGCGTCTGACATGCGGAAACTGCGATATCTTCGGTATCGTTGGGTTTCCAGCTGAGATATGCATTTTCAGTGATAATCGTCATCATTCTGCTGTTACAAGTGTGCAGCATCACCGAAATCGCTGTTTTCGTGCTATTGAATGCGAAAAACATGTTTTCTGGTGTTTTCAGCTCTCAACAGAGCGTTTGACATGCGGAAACTGCGATATCTTCGGTATCGTTGCGTTTCCAGCTGAGATATGCATTTTCTACGATAATCTTCGAGTTTCTTCTGTGACAAGTGTGCGGAATCACCGAAATCGCTGGTTTCGTGCGTTTGAATGCGAAAAACACGTTTTCTGGTGTTTTCAGCTCTCCACAGAGCGTTTGACATGCGGAAACTGCGATATCTTTGGTATCGTTGGGTTTCCAGCTGAGATATGCATTTTCAGTGATAATCTTCATGATTCTGCTGTTACAAGTGTGCAGAATCACCGAAATCGCTGTTTTCGTGCTATTGAATGCGAAAAACAGGTTTTCTGGTGTTTTCAGCACTCCAGAGTGCGTTTGATATGCGGAAACTGCCATATCTTCGCTATCGTTGTTGTTTCCAGCTGAGATATGCATTTTCAGTGATAATCTTCATGATTCTGCTGTTACAAGTCTGCAGAATCACCGAAATCGCTGTTTTCGTGCTATTGAATGCGAAAAACATGTTTTCTGGTGTTTTCAGCACCCCAAAGAGCGTTTGACATGCGGAAACTGCGATATCTTCGGTATCGTTGTTGTTTCCAGCTGAGATATGCATTTTCTAAGATAATCATCGAGTTTCTTCTGTGACAAGTGTGCGGAATCACCGAAATCGCTGGTTTCGTGCGTTTGAATGCGAAAAACACGTTTACTGGAGTTTTCAGCACGCCACAGAGCGTTCGACATGCGGAAACTGCGATATCTTCGGTATCGTTGTTGTATCCAGCTGAGATATGCATTTTCAATGATAATCTTCATGATTCTGCTGTTACAAGTGTGCAGAATCACCGAAATCGCTGTTTTCGTGCTTTTGAATGCGAAAAACACGTTTTCTGGTGTTTTCAGCACGCCACAGAGCGTTTGACATGCGGAAACTGCGATATCTTCGGTATCGTTGTTGTATCCAGCTGAGATATGCATTTTCAGTGATAATCTTCATGATTCTGGTGTTACAAGTGTGCAGAATCACCGAAATCGCTGTTTTCGTACCATTGAATGCGAAAAACACGTTTTCTGGTGTTTTCAGCACTCCACAGAGCGTTTGACATGCGGAAACTGCGATATCTTCGGTATCGTTGGGTTTCCAGCTGAGATATGCATTTTCAGTGATAATCTTCATGATTCTGCAGTTACAAGTGTGCAGAATCACCGAAATCGCTGTTTACGTGCTTTTGAATGCGAGAAACACGTTTTCTGGTGTTTTCAGCACTCCACAGAGCGTTTGACATGCGGAAACTGCGATATCTTCGGTATCGTTGTTGTATCCAGCTGAGATATGCATTTTCTAAGATAATCATCGAGTTTCTTCTGTGACAAGTGTGCGGAATCACCGAATTCGCTGTTTTCGTGCTTTTGAATGCGAAAAACACGTTTTCTGGTGTTTTCAGCACGCCACAGAGCGTTTGACATGCGGAAACTGCGATATCTTCGGTATCGTTGGGTTTCCAGCTGAGATATGCATTTTCAGTGATAATCTTCATGATTCGGCTGTAACAAGTGTGCAGAATCACCGAAATCGCTGTTTTCGTACTATTGAATGCGAAAAACATGTTTTCTGGTGTTTTCAGCTCTCCACAGAGCGTTTGACATTTGGAAACTGCGATATCTTCGGTATCGTTGCGTTTCCAGTTGAGATATGCATTTTCAGTGATAATCTTCATGATTCTGCTGTTACAAGAGTGCAGAATCACCGAAATCGCTGTTTTCGAGCTTTTGAATGCGAAAAACACGTTTTCTGGTGTTTTCAGCACTCCACAGTGCGTTTGATATGCGGAAACTGCGATATCTTCGGTATCGTTGTTGTTTCCAGCTGAGATAAGCATTTTCAGTGATAATTTTCATGATTCTGCAGTAACAAGTGTGCAGAATCACCGAAATCGCTGTTTTCGTGCTATTGAATGCGAAAAACATCTTTTCTGGTGTTTTCAGCACTCCACAGAGCGTTTGACATGCGGAAACTGCGATATCTTCGGTATCGTTGGGTTTCCAGCTGAGATATGCATTTTCAGTGATAATCTTCATGATTCTGCTGTTACAAGTGTGCAGAATCACCGAAATCGCTGTTTACGTTGCTTTTGAATGCGAGAAACACGTTTTCTGGTGTTTTCAGCACTCCACAGAGCGTTTGACATGCGGAAACTGCGATATCTTCGGTATCGTTGGGTTTCCAGCTGAGATATGCATTTTCAGTGATAATCTTCATGATTCTGCTGTTACAAGTGTGCAGAATCACCGAAATCGCTGTTTTCGTGCTATTGAATGCGAAAAACATGTTTTCTGGTGTTTTCAGCTCTCCACAGAGCGTTTGACATTTGGAAACTGCGATATCTTCGGTATCGTTGCGTTTCCAGTTGAGATATGCATTTTCAGTGATAATCTTCATGATTCTGCTGTTACAAGTGTGCAGAATCACCGAAATCGCTGTTTTCGTGCTATTGAATGCGAAAAACACGTTTTCTGGTGTTTTCAGCACTCCACAGTGCGTTTGATATGCGGAAACTGCGATATCTTCGGTATCGTTGTTGTTTCCAGCTGAGATAAGCATTTTCAGTGATAATCTTCATGATTCTGCTGTCACAAGTGTGCAGAATCACCGAAATCGCTGTTTTCGTGCTATTGAATGCGAAAAACAGGTTTTCTGGTGTTTTCAGCACTCCACAGTGCGTTTGATATGTGGAAACTGCCATATCTTCGGTATCTTTGTTGTTTCCAGCTGAGATATGCATTTTCAGTGATAATCTTCATGATTCTGCTGTTACAAGTGTGCAGAATCACCGAAATCGCTGTTTTCGTGCTATTGAATGCGAAAAACACGTTTTTTGGTGTTTTCAGCACTCCACAGAGCGTTTGACTTGCGGAAACTGCGATATCTTCGGTATCGTTGGGTTTCCAGCTGAGATATGCATTTTCAGTGATAATCTTCATGATTCTGCTGTAACAAGTGTGCAGAATCACCGAAATCGCTGTTTTCGTGCTATTGAATGCGAAAAACATGTTTTCTGGTGTTTTCAGCTCTCCACAGAGCGTTTGACATTTGGAAACTGCGATATCTTCGGTATCGTTGCGTTTCCAGTTGAGATATGCATTTTCAGTGATAATCTTCATGATTCTGCTGTTACAAGTGTGCAGAATCACCGAAATCGCTGTTTTCGTGCTATTGAATGCGAAAAACACGTTTTTTGGTGTTTTCAGCACTCCACAGAGCGTTTGACTTGCGGAAACTGCGATATCTTCGGTATCGTTGGGTTTCCAGCTGAGATATGCATTTTCAGTGATAATCTTCATGATTCTGCTGTAACAAGTGTGCAGAATCACCGAAATCGCTGTTTTCGTGCTATTGAATGCGAAAAACATGTTTTCTGGTGTTTTCAGCTCTCCACAGAGCGTTTGACATTTGGAAACTGCGATATCTTCGGTATCGTTGCGTTTCCAGTTGAGATATGCATTTTCAGTGATAATCTTCATGATTCTGCTGTTACAAGTGTGCAGAATCACCGAAATCGCTGTTTTCGTGCTTTTGAATGCGAAAAACATCTTTTCTGGTGTTTTCAGCACTCCACAGAGCGTTTGACATGCGGAAACTGCGATATCTTCGGTATCGTTGGGTTTCCAGCTGAGATATGCGTTTTCAGTGATAATCTTCATGATTCTGCTGTTACAAGTGTGCAGAATCACCGAAATCGCTGTTTACGTGCTTTTGAATGCGAGAAACACGTTTTCTGGTGTTTTCAGCACTCCACAGAGCGTTTGACATGCGGAAACTGCGATATCTTCGGTATCGTTGGGTTTCCAGCTGAGATATGCATTTTCAGTGATAATCTTCATGATTCTGCTGTTACAAGTGTGCAGAATCACCGAAATCGCTGTTTTCGTGCTATTGAATGCGAAAAACATGTTTTCTGGTGTTTTCAGCTCTCCACAGAGCGTTTGACATTTGGAAACTGCGATATCTTCGGTATCGTTGCGTTTCCAGTTGAGATATGCATTTTCAGTGATAATCTTCATGATTCTGCTGTTACAAGTGTGCAGAATCACCGAAATCGCTGTTTTCGTGCTTTTGAATGCGAAAAACAGGTTTTCTGGTGTTTTCAGCACTCCACAGTGCGTTTGATATGCGGAAACTGCGATATCTTCGGTATCGTTGTTGTTTCCAGCTGAGATAAGCATTTTCAGTGATAATCTTCATGATTCTGCTGTTACAAGTGTGCAGAATCACCGAAATCGCTGTTTTCGTGCTATTGAATGCGAAAAACATGTTTTCTGGTGTTTTCAGCTCTCCACAGAGCGTTTGACATTTGGAAACTGCGATATCTTCGGTATCGTTGCGTTTCCAGTTGAGATATGCATTTTCAGTGATAATCTTCATGATTCTGCTGTTACAAGTGTGCAGAATCACCGAAATCGCTGTTTTCGTGCTATTGAATGCGAAAAACACGTTTTCTGGTGTTTTCAGCACTACACAGAGCGTTTGACATGCGGAAACTGCGATATCTTCGGTATCGTTGGGTTTCCAGCTGAGATATGCATTTTCAGTGATAATCTTCATGATTCTGCTGTCACAAGTGTGCAGAATCACCGAAATCGCTGTTTTCGTGCTATTGAATGCGAAAAACAGGTTTTCTGGTGTTTTCAGCACTCCACAGTGCGTTTGATATGCGGAAACTGCCATATCTTCGGTATCTTTGTTGTTTCCAGCTGAGATATGCATTTTCAGTGATAATCTTCATGATTCTGCTGTTACAAGTGTGCAGAATCACCGAAATCGCTGTTTTAGTGCTATTGAATGCGAAAAACACGTTTACTGGAGTTTTCAGCACGCCACAGAGCGTTTGACATGCGGAAACTGCGATATCTTCGGAATCGTTGTTGTTTCCAGCTGATATATGCATTTTCAGTGATAATCTTCATGATTCTGCTGTTACAAGTGTGCAGAATCACCGAAATCGCTGTTTTCGTGCTTTTGAATGCGAAAAACACGTTTTCTGGTGTTTTCAGCACTCCACAGTGCGTTTGATATGCGGAAACTGCGATATCTTCGGTATCGTTGGGTTTCCAGCTGAGATATGCATTTTCAGTGATAATCTTCATGATTCTGCTGTCACAAGTGTGCAGAATGACCTAAATCGCTGTTTTCGTGCTTTTGAATGCGAGAAACACGTTTTCTGTTGTTTTCAGCACTCCACAGAGCGTTTGACATGCGGAAACTGCGATATCTTCGGTATCGTTGGGTTTCCAGCTGAGATATGCATTTTCAGTGATAATCTTCATGATTCTGCTGTTACAAGTGTGCAGAATCACCGAAATCGCTGTTTTCGTTCTATTGAATGCGAAAAACACGTTTTCTGGTGTTTTCAGCACTCCACAGAGTGTTTGACATGCGGAAACTGCGATATCTTCGGTATCGTTGGGTTTCCAGCTGAGATATGCATTTTCAGTGATAATCTTCATGATTCTGCTGTTACAAGTGTGCAGAATCACCGAAATCGCTGTTTTCGTGCTATTGAATGCGAAAAACACGTTTTTTGGTGTTTTCAGCACTCCACAGAGCGTTTGACTTGCGGAAACTGCGATATCTTCGGTATCGTTGGGTTTCCAGCTGAGATATGCATTTTCAGTGATAATCTTCATGATTCTGCTGTAACAAGTGTGCAGAATCACCGAAATCGCTGTTTTCGTGCTATTGAATGCGAAAAACATGTTTTCTGGTGTTTTCAGCTCTCCACAGAGCGTTTGACATTTGGAAACTGCGATATCTTCGGTATCGTTGCGTTTCCAGTTGAGATATGCATTTTCAGTGATAATCTTCATGATTCTGCTGTTACAAGTGTGCAGAATCACCGAAATCGCTGTTTTCGTGCTTTTGAATGCGAAAAACATCTTTTCTGGTGTTTTCAGCACTCCACAGAGCGGTTGACATGCGGAAACTGCGATATCTTCGGTATCGTTGGGTTTCCAGCTGAGATATGCGTTTACAGTGATAATCTTCATGATTCTGCTGTTACAAGTGTGCAGAATCACCGAAATCGCTGTTTACGTGCTTTTGAATGCGAGAAACACGTTTTCTGGTGTTTTCAGCACTCCACAGAGCGTTTGACATGCGGAAACTGCGATATCTTCGGTATCGTTGGGTTTCCAGCTGAGATATGCATTTTCAGTGATAATCTTCATGATTCTGCTGTTACAAGTGTGCAGAATCACCGAAATCGCTGTTTTCGTGCTATTGAATGCGAAAAACATGTTTTCTGGTGTTTTCAGATCTCCACAGAGCGTTTGACATTTGGAAACTGCGATATCTTCGGTATCGTTGCGTTTCCAGTTGAGATATGCATTTTCAGTGATAATCTTCATGATTCTGCTGTTACAAGTGTGCAGAATCACCGAAATCGCTGTTTTCGTGCTTTTGAATGCGAAAAACAGGTTTTCTGGTGTTTTCAGCACTCCACAGTGCGTTTGATATGCGGAAACTGCGATATCTTCGGTATCGTTGTTGTTTCCAGCTGAGATAAGCATTTTCAGTGATAATCTTCATGATTCTGCTGTTACAAGTGTGCAGAATCACCGAAATCGCTGTTTTCGTGCTATTGAATGCGAAAAACATGTTTTCTGGTGTTTTCAGCTCTCCACAGAGCGTTTGACATTTGGAAACTGCGATATCTTTGGTATCGTTGCGTTTCCAGTTGAGATATGCATTTTCAGTGATAATCTTCATGATTCTGCTGTTACAAGTGTGCAGAATCACCGAAATCGCTGTTTTCGTGCTATTGAATGCGAAAAACACGTTTTCTGGTGTTTTCAGCACTACACAGAGCGTTTGACATGCGGAAACTGCGATATCTTCGGTATCGTTGGGTTTCCAGCTGAGATATGCATTTTCAGTGATAATCTTCATGATTCTGCTGTCACAAGTGTGCAGAATCACCGAAATCGCTGTTTTCGTGCTATTGAATGCGAAAAACAGGTTTTCTGGTGTTTTCAGCACTCCACAGTGCGTTTGATATGCGGAAACTGCCATATCTTCGGTATCTTTGTTGTTTCCAGCTGAGATATGCATTTTCAGTGATAATCTTCATGATTCTGCTGTTACAAGTGTGCAGAATCACCGAAATCGCTGTTTTAGTGCTATTGAATGCGAAAAACACGTTTACTGGAGTTTTCAGCACGCCACAGAGCGTTTGACATGCGGAAACTGCGATATCTTCGGAATCGTTGTTGTTTCCAGCTGATATATGCATTTTCAGTGATAATCTTCATGATTCTGCTGTTACAAGTGTGCAGAATCACCGAAATCGCTGTTTTCGTGCTTTTGAATGCGAAAAACACGTTTTCTGGTGTTTTCAGCACTCCACAGTGCGTTTGATATGCGGAAACTGCGATATCTTCGGTATCGTTGGGTTTCCAGCTGAGATATGCATTTTCAGTGATAATCTTCATGATTCTGCTGTCACAAGTGTGCAGAATGACCTAAATCGCTGTTTTCGTGCTTTTGAATGCGAGAAACACGTTTTCTGTTGTTTTCAGCACTCCACAGAGCGTTTGACATGCGGAAACTGCGATATCTTCGGTATCGTTGGGTTTCCAGCTGAGATATGCATTTTCAGTGATAATCTTCATGATTCTGCTGTTACAAGTGTGCAGAATCACCGAAATCGCTGTTTTCGTTCTATTGAATGCGAAAAACACGTTTTCTGGTGTTTTCAGCACTCCACAGAGTGTTTGACATGCGGAAACTGCGATATCTTCGGTATCGTTGGGTTTCCAGCTGAGATATGCATTTTCAGTGATAATCTTCATGATTCTGCTGTTACAAGTGTAGAGAATCACCGAAATCGCTGTTTTCGTGCTATTGAGTGCGAAAAACATGTTTTCTGGTGTTTTCAGCACCCCACAGAGCGTTTGACATGCGGAAACTGCGATATCTTCGGTATCGTTGTTGTTTCCAGCTGAGATATGCATTTTCTAAGATAATCATCGAGTTTCTTCTGTGACAAGTGTGCGGAATCACCGAAATCGCTGGTTTCGTGCGTTTGAATGCGAAAAACACGTTTACTGGAGTTTTCAGCACGCCACAGAGCGTTCGACATGCGGAAACTGCGATATCTTCGGTATCGTTGGGTTTCCAGCTGATATATGCATTTTCAGTGATAATCTTCATGATTCTGCTGTTACAAGTGTGCAGATTCATCGAAATCGCTGTTTTCGTGCTATTGAATGCGAAAAACACGTTTTCTTGAGTTTTCAGCACTCCACAGAGCGTTTGACATGCGGAAACTGCGATATCTTCGGTATCGTTGGGTTTCCAGCTGAGAAATGCATTTTCAGTGATAATCTTCATGATTCTGCTGTTACAAGTGTGCAGAATCACCGAAATCGCTGTTTTCGTGCTATTGAATGCGAAAAACATGTTTTCTGGTGTTTTCAGCACTCCACAGAGCGTTTGACATGCGGAAACTGCGATATCTTCGGTATCGTTGGATTTCCAGCTGAGATATGCATTTTCAATGATAATCTTCATGATTCTGCTGTTACAAGTGTGCAGAATCACCGAAATCGCTGTTTTCGTGCTATTGAATGCGAAAAACACGTTTTCTGGTGTTTTCAGCACTCCGCAGTGCGTTTGATATGCGGAAACTGCTATATCTTCGGTATCTTTGTAGTTTCCAGCTGAGATATGCATTTGCAGTGATAATCTTCATGATTCTGCTGTTACAAGTGTGCAGAATCACCGAAATCGCTGTTTTCGTGCTATTGAATGCGAAAAACACGTTTTCTGGTGTTTTCAGCACTCCACAGAGCGTTTGACATGCGGAAACTGCGATATCTTCGGTATCGTTGGGTTTCCAGCTGAGATATGCATTTTCAGTGATAATCTTCATGATTCTGCTGTTACAAGTGTAGAGAATCACCGAAATCGCTGTTTTCGTGCTATTGAATGCGAAAAACATGTTTTCTGCTGTTTTCAGCACCCCACAGAGCGTTTGACATGCGGAAACTGCGATATCTTCGGTATCGTTGGGTTTCCAGCTGAGATATGCATTTTCAGTGATAATCTTCATGATTCCGCTGTTACAAGTGTGCAGAATCACCGAAATCGCTGTTTTCGTGCTATTGATTGCGAAAAACACGTTTTCTGGTGTTTTCAGCACTCCACAGTGCGTCTGATATGCGGAAACCGCGATATCTTCGGTATCGTTGTTGTTTCCAGCTGAGATATGCATTTGCAGTGATAATCTTCATGATTCTGCTGTTACAAGTGTGCAGAATCACCGAAATCGCTGTTTTCGTGCTTTTGAATGCGAAAAACACGTTTTCTGGTGTTTTCAGCACTCCACAGAGCGTTTGACATGCGGAAACTGCGATATCTTCGGTATCGTTGGGTTTCCAGCTGACAAATGCATTTTCAGTGATAACCTTCATGATTCTGCTGTTACAAGTGTGCAGAATCACCGAAATCGCTGTTTTCGTGCTTTTGAATGCGAAAAACACGTTTTCTGGAGTTTTCAGCACGCCACAGAGCGTTTGACATGCGGAAACTGCGACATCTTCGGAATCGTTGTTGTTTCCAGCTGATATATGCATTTTCAGTGATAATCTTCATGATTCTGCTGTTACAAGTGTGCAGAATCACCGAAATCGCTGTTTTCGTGCTATTGAATGCGAAAAACACGTTTTCTGGTGTTTTTAGCACTCCACAGTGCGTTTGATATGCGGAAACTGCGATATCTTCGGAATCGTTGTTGTTTCCAGCTGAGATATGCATTTTCAGTGATAACCTTCATGATTCTGCTGTTACAAGTGTGCAGAATCACCGAAATCGCTGTTTTAGTGCTACTGAATGCGAAAAACACGTTTTCTGGTGTTTTCAGCACTCCACAGTGCGTTTGATATGCGGAAACTGCGATATCTTCGGTATCGTTGGGTTTCCAGCTGAGATATGCATTTTCAATGATGTTCTTCATGATTCTGCTGTTGCAAGTGTGCAGATTCACCGAAATCGCTGTTTTCGTGCTATTCAATGCGAAAAACACGATTTCTGGTGTTTTCAGCACTCCGCAGCGCGTTTGATATGCGGAAACTGCTATATCTTCGGTATCTTTTTTGTTTCCAGTTGAGATATGCATTTTCTACGATAATCATCGAGTTTCTTCTGTGACAAGTGTGCAGAATCACCGAAATCGCTGTTTTCGTGCTTTTGAATGCGAAAAACACGTTTTCTGGAGTTTTCAGCACGCCACAGAGCGTTAGACATGCGGAAACTGCGATATCTTCGGAATCGTTGTTGTTTCCAGCTGAGATATGCATTTTCAGTGATAATCTTCATGATTCTGCTGTTACAAGTGTGCAGAATCACCGAAATCGCTGTTTTCGTGCTTTTGAATGCGAAAAACACGTTTTCTGGTGTTTTCAGCACTCCACAGTGCGTTTGATATGCGGAAACTGCGATATCTTCGGTATTTTTGTTGTTTCCAGCTGAGATATGCATTTGCAGTGATAATCTTCATGATTCTGCTGTTACAAGTGTGCAGAATCACCGAAATCGCTGTTTTCGTGCTTTTGAATGCGAAAAACACGTTTTCTGGTGTTTTCAGCACTCCACAGAGCGTTTGACATGCGGAAACTGCGATATCTTCGGTATCGTTGGGTTTCCAGCTGACAAATGCATTTTCAGTGATAACCTTCATGATTCTGCTGTTACAAGTGTGCAGAATCACCGAAATCGCTGTTTTCGTGCTTTTGAATGCGAAAAACACGTTTTCTGGAGTTTTCAGCACGCCACAGAGCGTTTGACATGCGGAAACTGCGACATCTTCGGTATCGTTGTTGTTTCCAGCTGATATATGCATTTTCAGTGATAATCTTCATTATTCTGCAGTTACAAGTGTGCAGAATCACCGAAATCGCTGTTTTCGTGCTATTGAATGCGAAAAACACGTTTTCTGGTGTTTTTAGCACTCCACAGTGCGTTTGATATGCGGAAACTGCGATATCTTCGGAATCGTTGTTGTTTCCAGCTGAGATATGCATTTTCAGTGATAACCTTCATGATTCTGCTGTTACAAGTGTGCAGAATCACCGAAATCGCTGTTTTAGTGCTACTGAATGCGAAAAACACGTTTTCTGGTGTTTTCAGCACTCCACAGTGCGTTTGATATGCGGAAACTGCGATATCTTCGGTATCGTTGGGTTTCCAGCTGAGATATGCATTTTCAATGATAATCTTCATGATTCTGCTGTTGCAAGTGTGCAGAATCACCGAAATCGCTGTTTTCGTGCTTTTGAATGCGAAAAACACGTTTTCTGGTGTTTTCAGCACGCCACAGAGCGTTTGACATGCGGAAACTGCGATATCTTCGGTATCGTTGGGTTTCCAGCTGAGATATGCATTTTCAGTGATAATCTTCATTATTCTGCAGTTACAAGTGTGCAGAATCACCGAAATCGCTGTTTTCGTGCTATTGAATGCGAAAAACACGTTTTCTGGTGTTTTTAGCACTCCACAGTGCGTTTGATATGCGGAAACTGCGATATCTTCGGAATCGTTGTTGTTTCCAGCTGAGATATGCATTTTCAGTGATAACCTTCATGATTCTGCTGTTACAAGTGTGCAGAATCACCGAAATCGCTGTTTTAGTGCTACTGAATGCGAAAAACACGTTTTCTGGTGTTTTCAGCACTCCACAGTGCGTTTGATATGCGGAAACTGCGATATCTTCGGTATCGTTGGGTTTCCAGCTGAGATATGCATTTTCAATGATAATCTTCATGATTCTGCTGTTGCAAGTGTGCAGAATCACCGAAATCGCTGTTTTCGTGCTATTCAATGCGAAAAACACGTTTTCTGGTGTTTTCAGCACTCCGCAGCGCGTTTGATATGCGGAAACTGCTATATCTTCGGTATCTTTTTTGTTTCCAGTTGAGATATGCATTTTCTACGATAATCATCGAGTTTCTTCTGTGACAAGTGTGCAGAATCACCGAAATCGCTGTTTTCGTGCTTTTGAATGCAAAAAACACGTTTTCTGGAGTTTTCAGCACGCCACAGAGCGTTAGACATGCGGAAACTGCGATATCTTCGGAATCGTTGTTGTTTCCAGCTGAGATATGCATTTTCAGTGATAATCTTCATGATTCTGCTGTTACAAGTGTGCAGAATCACCGAAATCGCTGTTTTCGTGCTTTTGAATGCGAAAAACACGTTTTCTGGTGTTTTCAGCACTCCACAGTGCGTTTGATATGCGGAAACTGCGATATCTTCGGTATTTTTGTTGTTTCCAGCTGAGATATGCATTTGCAGTGATAATCTTCATGATTCTGCTGTTACAAGTGTGCAGAATCACCGAAATCGCTGTTTTCGTGCTTTTGAATGCGAAAAACACGTTTTCTGGTGTTTTCAGCACTCCACAGAGCGTTTGACATGCGGAAACTGCGATATCTTCGGTATCGTTGGGTTTCCAGCTGACAAATGCATTTTCAGTGATAACCTTCATGATTCTGCTGTTACAAGTGTGCAGAATCACCGAAATCGCTGTTTTCGTGCTTTTGAATGCGAAAAACACGTTTTCTGGAGTTTTCAGCACGCCACAGAGCGTTTGACATGCGGAAACTGCGACATCTTCGGAATCGTTGTTGTTTCCAGCTGATATATGCATTTTCAGTGATAATCTTCATGATTCTGCTGTTACAAGTGTGCAGAATCACCGAAATCGCTGTTTTCGTGCTTTTGAATGCGAAAAACACGTTTTCTGGTGTTTTCAGCACTCCACAGTGCGTCTGATATGCGGAAACCGCGATATCTTCGGTATCGTTGTTGTTTCCAGCTGATATATGCATTTTCAGTGATAATCTTCATGATTCTGCTGTTACAAGTGTGCAGAATCACCGAAATCGCTGTTTTCGTGCTATTGATTGCGAAAAACACGTTTTCTGGTGTTTTCAGCACTCCGCAGTGCGTTTGATATGCGGAAACTGCTATATCTTCGGTATCTTTGTTGTTTCCAGCTGAGATATGCATTTGCAGTGATAATCTTCATGATTCTGCTGTTACAAGTGTGCAGAATCACCGAAATCGCTGTTTTCGTGCTATTGAATGCGAAAAACACGTTTTCTAGTGTTTTCAGCACTCCACAGTGCGTTTGATATGCGGAAACTGCCATATCTTCGGTATCGTTGTTGTTTCCAGCTGAGATATGCATTATCAGTGCTAATCTTCATGATTCTGCTGTTACAAGTCGGCAGAATCACCGAAATCGCTGTTTTAGTGCTATTGAATGCGAAAAACACGTTTTCTGGTGTTTTCAGCACGCCACAGAGCGTTTGACATGCGGAAACTGCGACATCTTCGGTATGGTTGTTGTTTCCAGCTGAGATATGCATTTGCAGTGATAATCTTCATGATTCTGCTGTTACAAGTGTGCAGAATCACCGAAATCGCTGTTTTAGTGCTACTGAATGCGAAAAACACGTTTTCTGGTGTTTTCAGCACTCCACAGTGCGTTTGATATGCGGAAACTGCGATATCTTCGGTATCGTTGGGTTTCCAGCTGAGATATGCATTTTCAATGATAATCTTCATGATTCTGCTGTTGCAAGTGTGCAGAATCACCGAAATCGCTGTTTTCGTGCTATTCAATGCGAAAAACACGTTTTCTGGTGTTTTCAGCACTCCGCAGCGCGTTTGATATGCGGAAACTGCTATATCTTCGGTATCTTTTTTGTTTCCAGTTGAGATATGCATTTTCTACGATAATCATCGAGTTTCTTCTGTGACAAGTGTGCAGAATCACCGAAATCGCTGTTTTCGTGCTTTTGAATGCGAAAAACACGTTTTCTGGAGTTTTCAGCACGCCACAGAGCGTTAGACATGCGGAAACTGCGATATCTTCGGAATCGTTGTTGTTTCCAGCTGAGATATGCATTTTCAGTGATAATCTTCATGATTCTGCTGTTACAAGTGTGCAGAATCACCGAAATCGCTGTTTTCGTGCTTTTGAATGCGAAAAACACGTTTTCTGGTGTTTTCAGCACTCCACAGTGCGTTTGATATGCGGAAACTGCGATATCTTCGGTATTTTTGTTGTTTCCAGCTGAGATATGCATTTGCAGTGATAATCTTCATGATTCTGCTGTTACAAGTGTGCAGAATCACCGAAATCGCTGTTTTCGTGCTTTTGAATGCGAAAAACACGTTTTCTGGTGTTTTCAGCACTCCACAGAGCGTTTGACATGCGGAAACTGCGATATCTTCGGTATCGTTGGGTTTCCAGCTGACAAATGCATTTTCAGTGATAACCTTCATGATTCTGCTGTTACAAGTGTGCAGAATCACCGAAATCGCTGTTTTCGTGCTTTTGAATGCGAAAAACACGTTTTCTGGAGTTTTCAGCACGCCACAGAGCGTTAGACATGCGGAAACTGCGATATCTTCGGAATCGTTGTTGTTTCCAGCTGAGATATGCATTTTCAGTGATAATCTTCATGATTCTGCTGTTACAAGTGTGCAGAATCACCGAAATCGCTGTTTTCGTGCTTTTGAATGCGAAAAACACGTTTTCTGGTGTTTTCAGCACTCCACAGTGCGTTTGATATGCGGAAACTGCGATATCTTCGGTATTTTTGTTGTTTACAGCTGAGATATGCATTTGCAGTGATAATCTTCATGATTCTGCTGTTACAAGTGTGCAGAATCACCGAAATCGCTGTTTTCGTGCTTTTGAATGCGAAAAACACGTTTTCTGGTGTTTTCAGCACTCCACAGAGCGTTTGACATGCGGAAACTGCGATATCTTCGGTATCGTTGGGTTTCCAGCTGACAAATGCATTTTCAGTGATAACCTTCATGATTCTGCTGTTACAAGTGTGCAGAATCACCGAAATCGCTGTTTTCGTGCTTTTGAATGCGAAAAACACGTTTTCTGGAGTTTTCAGCACGCCACAGAGCGTTTGACATGCGGAAACTGCGACATCTTCGGAATCGTTGTTGTTTCCAGCTGATATATGCATTTTCAGTGATAATCTTCATGATTCTGCTGTTACAAGTGTGCAGAATCACCGAAATCGCTGTTTTCGTGCTTTTGAATGCGAAAAACACGTTTTCTGGTGTTTTCAGCTCTCCACAGAGCGTTTGACATGCGGAAACTGCGATATCTTCGGTATCGTTGGGTTTCCAGCTGAGATATGCATTTGCAGTGATAATCTTCATGTTTCTGCTGTTACAAGTGTGCAGAATCACCGAAATCGCTGTTTTCGTGCTTTTGAATGCGAAAAACACGTTTTCTGGTGTTTTCAGCACTCCACAGAGCGTTTGACATGCGGAAACTGCGATATCTTCGGTATCGTTGGGTTTCCAGCTGACAAATGCATTTTCAGTGATAACCTTCATGATTCTGCTGTTACAAGTGTGCAGAATCACCGAAATCGCTGTTTTCGTGCTTTTGAATGCGAAAAACACGTTTTCTGGAGTTTTCAGCACGCCACAGAGCGTTTGACATGCGGAAACTGCGACATCTTCGGAATCGTTGTTGTTTCCAGCTGATATATGCATTTTCAGTGATAATCTTCATGATTCTGCTGTTACAAGTGTGCAGAATCACCGAAATCGCTGTTTTCGTGCTTTTGAATGCGAAAAACACGTTTTCTGGTGTTTTCAGCACTCCACAGTGCGTCTGATATGCGGAAACCGCGATATCTTCGGTATCGTTGTTGTTTCCAGCTGATATATGCATTTTCAGTGATAATCTTCATGATTCTGCTGTTACAAGTGTGCAGAATCACCGAAATCGCTGTTTTCGTGCTATTGATTGCGAAAAACACGTTTTCTGGTGTTTTCAGCACTCCGCAGTGCGTTTGATATGCGGAAACTGCTATATCTTCGGTATCTTTGTTGTTTCCAGCTGAGATATGCATTTGCAGTGATAATCTTCATGATTCTGCTGTTACAAGTGTGCAGAATCACCGAAATCGCTGTTTTCGTGCTATTGAATGCGAAAAACACGTTTTCTGGAGTTTTCAGCACTCCACAGTGCGTTTGATATGCGGAAACTGCCATATCTTCGGTATCGTTGTTGTTTCCAGCTGAGATATGCATTATCAGTGCTAATCTTCATGATTCTGCTGTTACAAGTCGGCAGAATCACCGAAATCGCTGTTTTAGTGCTATTGAATGCGAAAAACACGTTTTCTGGTGTTTTCAGCACGCCACAGAGCGTTTGACATGCGGAAACTGCGACATCTTCGGTATGGTTGTTGTTTCCAGCTGAGATATGCATTTGCAGTGATAATCTTCATGATTCTGCTGTTACAAGTGTGCAGAATCACCGAAATCGCTGTTTTCGTGCTATTGAATGCGAAAAACACGTTTTCTGGTGTTTTCAGCACTCCACAGTGCGTTTGATATGCGGAAATTGCCATATCTTCGGTATCGTTGTTGTTTCCAGCTGAGATATGCATTTTCTAAGATAATCATCGAGTTTCTTCTGTGACAAGTGTGCGGAATCACCGAAATCGCTGGTTTCGTGCGTTTGAATGCGAAAAACACGTTTACTGGAGTTTTCAGCACGCCACAGAGCGTTCGACATGCGGAAACTGCGATATCTTCGGTATCGTTGTTGTTTCCAGCTGAGATATGCATTTTCAATGATAATCTTCATGATTCTGCTGTTACAAGTGTGCAGAATCACCGAAATCGCTGTTTTCGTGCTTTTGAATGCGAAAAACACGTTTTCTGGTGTTTTCAGCACGCCACAGAGCGTTTGACATGCGGAAACTGCGATATCTTCGGTATCGTTGGGTTTCCAGCTGAGATATGCATTTTCAGTGATAATCTTCATTATTCTGCAGTTACAAGTGTGCAGAATCACCGAAATCGCTGTTTTCGTGCTATTGAATGCGAAAAACACGTTTTCTGGTGTTTTTAGCACTCCACAGTGCGTTTGATATGCGGAAACTGCGATATCTTCGGAATCGTTGTTGTTTCCAGCTGAGATATGCATTTTCAGTGATAACCTTCATGATTCTGGTGTTACAAGTGTGCAGAATCACCGAAATCGCTGTTTTAGTGCTACTGAATGCGAAAAACACGTTTTCTGGTGTTTTCAGCACTCCACAGTGCGTTTGATATGCGGAAACTGCGATATCATCGGTATCGCTGGGTTTCCAGCTGGGATATGCATTTTCAATGATAATCTTCATGATTCTGCTGTTGCAAGTGCGCAGAATCACCGAAATCGCTGTTTTCGTGCTACTGAATGCGAAAAACACGTTTTCTGGTGTTTTCAGCACTCCACAGTGCGTTTGATATGCGGAAATTGCCATATCTTCGGTATCGTTGTTGTTTCCAGCTGAGATATGCATTTTCTAAGATAATCATCGAGTTTCTTCTGTGACAAGTGTGCGGAATCACCGAAATCGCTGGTTTCGTGCGTTTGAATGCGAAAAACACGTTTACTGGAGTTTTCAGCACGCCACAGAGCGTTCGACATGCGGAAACTGCGATATCTTCGGTATCGTTGTTGTTTCCAGCTGAGATATGCATTTTCAATGATAATCTTCATGATTCTGCTGTTACAAGTGTGCAGAATCACCGAAATCGCTGTTTTCGTGCTTTTGAATGCGAAAAACACGTTTTCTGGTGTTTTCAGCACTCCACAGTGCGTTTGATATGCGGAAACTGCGATATCTTCGGTATTTTTGTTGTTTCCAGCTGAGATATGCATTTGCAGTGATAATCTTCATGATTCTGCTGTTACAAGTGTGCAGAATCACCGAAATCGCTGTTTTCGTGCTTTTGAATGCGAAAAACACGTTTTCTGGTGTTTTCAGCACTCCACAGAGCGTTTGACATGCGGAAACTGCTATATCTTCGGTATCTTTGTAGTTTCCAGCTGAGATATGCATTTGCAGTGATAATCTTCATGATTCTGCTGTTACAAGTGTGCAGAATCACCGAAATCGCTGTTTTCGTGCTATTGAATGCGAAAAACACGTTTTCTGGTGTTTTCAGCACTCCACAGAGCGTTTGACATGCGGAAACTGCGATATCTTCGGTATCGTTGGGTTTCCAGCTGAGATATGCATTTTCAGTGATAATCTTCATGATTCTGCTGTTACAAGTGTAGAGAATCACCGAAATCGCTGTTTTCGTGCTATTGAATGCGAAAAACATGTTTTCTGCTGTTTTCAGCACCCCACAGAGCGTTTGACATGCGGAAACTGCGATATCTTCGGTATCGTTGGGTTTCCAGCTGAGATATGCATTTTCAGTGCTAATCTTCATGATTCCGCTGTTACAAGTGTGCAGAATCACCGAAATCGCTGTTTTAGTGCTATTGAATGCGAAAAACACGTTTTCTGGTGTTTTCAGCACGCCACAGAGCGTTTGACATGCGGAAACTGCGACATCTTCGGTATGGTTGTTGTTTCCAGCTGAGATATGCATTTGCAGTGATAATCTTCATGATTCTGCTGTTACAAGTGTGCAGAATCACCGAAATCGCTGTTTTCGTGCTATTGAATGCGAAAAACACGTTTTCTGGTGTTTTCAGCACTCCACAGTGCGTTTGATATGCGGAAACTGCCATATCTTCGGTATCGTTGTTGTTTCCAGCTGAGATATGCATTATCAGTGCTAATCTTCATGATTCTGCTGTTACAAGTTGGCAGAATCACCGAAATCGCTGTTTTAGTGCTATTGAATGCGAAAAACACGTTTTCTGGTGTTTTCAGCACTCCACAGTGCGTTTGATATGCGGAAATTGCCATATCTTCGGTATCGTTGTTGTTTCCAGCTGAGATATGCATTTTCTAAGATAATCATCGAGTTTCTTCTGTGACAAGTGTGCGGAATCACCGAAATCGCTGGTTTCGTGCGTTTGAATGCGAAAAACACGTTTACTGGAGTTTTCAGCACGCCACAGAGCGTTCGACATGCGGAAACTGCGATATCTTCGGTATCGTTGTTGTTTCCAGCTGAGATATGCATTTTCAGTGATAATCTTCATGATTCTGCTGTTACAAGTGTGCAGAATCACCGAAATCGCTGTTTTCGTGCTTTTGAATGCGAAAAACACGTTTTCTGGTGTTTTCAGCACTCCACAGTGCGTTTGATATGCGGAAACTGCCATATCTTCGGTATCGTTGTTGTTTCCAGCTGAGATATGCATTATCAGTGCTAATCTTCATGATTCTGCTGTTACAAGTCGGCAGAATCACCGAAATCGCTGTTTTAGTGCTATTGAATGCGAAAAACACGTTTTCTGGTGTTTTCAGCACTCCACAGTGCGTTTGATATGCGGAAATTGCCATATCTTCGGTATCGTTGTTGTTTCCAGCTGAGATATGCATTTTCTAAGATAATCATCGAGTTTCTTCTGTGACAAGTGTGCGGAATCACCGAAATCGCTGGTTTCGTGCGTTTGAATGCGAAAAACACGTTTACTGGAGTTTTCAGCACGCCACAGAGCGTTCGACATGCGGAAACTGCGATATCTTCGGTATCGTTGTTGTTTCCAGCTGAGATATGCATTTTCAATGATAATCTTCATGATTCTGCTGTTACAAGTGTGCAGAATCACCGAAATCGCTGTTTTAGTGCTACTGAATGCGAAAAACACGTTTTCTGGTGTTTTCAGCACTCCACAGTGCGTTTGATATGCGGAAACTGCGATATCATCGGTATCGCTGGGTTTCCAGCTGGGATATGCATTTTCAATGATAATCTTCATGATTCTGCTGTTGCAAGTGCGCAGAATCACCGAAATCGCTGTTTTCGTGCTACTGAATGCGAAAAACACGTTTTCTGGTGTTTTCAGCACTCCACAGTGCGTTTGATATGCGGAAATTGCCATATCTTCGGTATCGTTGTTGTTTCCAGCTGAGATATGCATTTTCTAAGATAATCATCGAGTTTCTTCTGTGACAAGTGTGCGGAATCACCGAAATCGCTGGTTTCGTTCGTTTGAATGCGAAAAACACGTTTACTGGAGTTTTCAGCACGCCACAGAGCGTTCGACATGCGGAAACTGCGATATCTTCGGTATCGTTGTTGTTTCCAGCTGAGATATGCATTTTCAATGATAATCTTCATGATTCTGCTGTTACAAGTGTGCAGAATCACCGAAATCGCTGTTTTCGTGCTTTTGAATGCGAAAAACACGTTTTCTGGTGTTTTCAGCACTCCACAGTGCGTTTGATATGCGGAAACTGCGATATCTTCGGTATTTTTGTTGTTTCCAGCTGAGATATGCATTTGCAGTGATAATCTTCATGATTCTGCTGTTACAAGTGTGCAGAATCACCGAAATCGCTGTTTTCGTGCTTTTGAATGCGAAAAACACGTTTTCTGGTGTTTTCAGCACTCCACAGAGCGTTTGACATGCGGAAACTGCGATATCTTCGGTATCGTTGGGTTTCCAGCTGAGAAATGCATTTTCAGTGATAATCTTCATGATTCTGCTGTTACAAGTGTGCAGAATCACCGAAATCGCTGTTTTCGTGCTATTCAATGCGAAAAACACGTTTTCTGGTGTTTTCAGCACTCCACAGAGCGTTTGACATGCGGAAACTGCGATATCTTCGGTATCGTTGGGTTTCCAGCTGAGAAATGCATTTTCAGTGATAACCTTCATGATTCTGCTGTTACAAGTGTGCAGAATCACCGAAATCGCTGTTTTCGTGCTTTTGAATGCGAAAAACACGTTTTCTGGAGTTTTCAGCACTCCACAGTGCGTCTGATATGCGGAAACCGCGATATCTTCGGTATCGTTGTTGTTTCCAGCTGAGATATGCATTTTCGGTGATAATCTTCATGATTCTGCTGTTACAAGTGTGCAGAATCACCGAAATCGCTGTTTTAGTGCTATTGAATGCGAAAAACACGTTTTCTGGTGTTTTCAGCTCTCCACAGTGCGTCTGATATGCGGAAACCGCGATATCTTCGGTATCTTTGTTGTTTCCAGCTGAGATATGCATTTTCTACGATAATCATCGAGTTTCTCTGTGACAAGTGTGCAGAATCACCGCAATCGCTGTTTTCGTGCTTTTGAAAGCGAAAAACACGGTTTCTGGAGTTTTCAGCACGCCGCAGAGCGTTTGACTTGCGGAAACTGCGATATCTACGGTATCGTTGTTGTTTCCAGCTGAGATAAGTATTTTCAGTGATAATATTCATGATTCTGCTGTTACAAGTGTGCAGAATCACCAAAATCGCTGTTTTCGTGCTACTGAATGCGAAAAACACGTTTTCTGGTGTTTTCAGCACTCCACAGTGCGTCTGATATGCGGAAACCGCGATATCTTCGGTATCGTTGTTGTTTCCAGCTGAGATATGCATTTTCAGTGATAATCTTCATGATTCTGGTGTTACAAGTGCGCAGAATCACCGAAATCGCTGTTTTCGTGCTACTGAATGCGAAAAACACGTTTTCTGGTGTTTTCAGCACTCCACAGTGCGTTTGATATGCGGAAATTGCCATATCTTCGGTATCGTTGTTGTTTCCAGCTGAGATATGCATTTTCTAAGATAATCATCGAGTTTCTTCTGTGACAAGTGTGCGGAATCACCGAAATCGCTGGTTTCGTGCGTTTGAATGCGAAAAACACGTTTACTGAAGTTTTCAGCACGCCACAGAGCGTTCGACATGCGGAAACTGCGATATCTTCGGTATCGTTGTTGTTTCCAGCTGAGATATGCATTTTCAATGATAATCTTCATGATTCTGCTGTTACAAGTGTGCAGAATCACCGAAATCGCTGTTTTCGTGCTATTCAATGCGAAAAACACGTTTTCTGGTGTTTTCAGCACTCCGCAGCGCGTTTGATATGCGGAAACGGCTATATCTTCGGTATCTTTTTTGTTTCCAGCTGAGATATGCATTTTCTACGATAATCATCGAGTTTCTTCTGTGACAAGTGTGCAGAATCACCGAAATCGCTGTTTTCGTGCTTTTGAATGCGAAAAACACGTTTTCTGGTGTTTTCAGCACTCCACAGTGCGTTTGATATGCGGAAACTGCGATATCTTCGGTATTTTTGTTGTTTCCAGCTGAGATATGCATTTGCAGTGATAATCTTCATGATTCTGCTGTTACAAGTGTGCAGAATCACCGAAATCGCTGTTTTCGTGCTTTTGAATGCGAAAAACACGTTTTCTGGTGTTTTCAGCACTCCACAGTGCGTATGATATGCGGAAACTGCGATATCTTCGGTATTTTTGTTGTTTCCAGCTGAGATATGCATTTGCAGTGATAATCTTCATGATTCTGCTGTTACAAGTGTGCAGAATCACCGAAATCGCTGTTTTCGTGCTTTTGAATGCGAAAAACACGTTTTCTGGTGTTTTCAGCACTCCACAGTGCGTTTGATATGCGGAAACTGCCATATCTTCGGTATCGTTGTTGTTTCCAGCTGAGATATGCATTATCAGTGCTAATCTTCATGATTCTGCTGTTACAAGTCGGCAGAATCACCGAAATCGCTGTTTTAGTGCTATTGAATGCGAAAAACACGTTTTCTGGTGTTTTCAGCACTCCACAGTGCGTTTGATATGCGGAAATTGCCATATCTTCGGTATCGTTGTTGTTTCCAGCTGAGATATGCATTTTCTAAGATAATCATCGAGTTTCTTCTGTGACAAGTGTGCGGAATCACCGAAATCGCTGGTTTCGTGCGTTTGAATGCGAAAAACACGTTTACTGGAGTTTTCAGCACGCCACAGAGCGTTCGACATGCGGAAACTGCGATATCTTCGGTATCGTTGTTGTTTCCAGCTGAGATATGCATTTTCAATGATAATCTTCATGATTCTGCTGTTACAAGTGTGCAGAATCACCGAAATCGCTGTTTTAGTGCTACTGAATGCGAAAAACACGTTTTCTGGTGTTTTCAGCACTCCACAGTGCGTTTGATATGCGGAAACTGCGATATCATCGGTATCGCTGGGTTTCCAGCTGGGATATGCATTTTCAATGATAATCTTCATGATTCTGCTGTTGCAAGTGCGCAGAATCACCGAAATCGCTGTTTTCGTGCTACTGAATGCGAAAAACACGTTTTCTGGTGTTTTCAGCACTCCACAGTGCGTTTGATATGCGGAAATTGCCATATCTTCGGTATCGTTGTTGTTTCCAGCTGAGATATGCATTTTCTAAGATAATCATCGAGTTTCTTCTGTGACAAGTGTGCGGAATCACCGAAATCGCTGGTTTCGTTCGTTTGAATGCGAAAAACACGTTTACTGGAGTTTTCAGCACGCCACAGAGCGTTCGACATGCGGAAACTGCGATATCTTCGGTATCGTTGTTGTTTCCAGCTGAGATATGCATTTTCAATGATAATCTTCATGATTCTGCTGTTACAAGTGTGCAGAATCACCGAAATCGCTGTTTTCGTGCTTTTGAATGCGAAAAACACGTTTTCTGGTGTTTTCAGCACTCCACAGTGCGTTTGATATGCGGAAACTGCGATATCTTCGGTATTTTTGTTGTTTCCAGCTGAGATATGCATTTGCAGTGATAATCTTCATGATTCTGCTGTTACAAGTGTGCAGAATCACCGAAATCGCTGTTTTCGTGCTTTTGAATGCGAAAAACACGTTTTCTGGTGTTTTCAGCACTCCACAGAGCGTTTGACATGCGGAAACTGCGATATCTTCGGTATCGTTGGGTTTCCAGCTGAGAAATGCATTTTCAGTGATAATCTTCATGATTCTGCTGTTACAAGTGTGCAGAATCACCGAAATCGCTGTTTTCGTGCTATTCAATGCGAAAAACACGTTTTCTGGTGTTTTCAGCACTCCACAGAGCGTTTGACATGCGGAAACTGCGATATCTTCGGTATCGTTGGGTTTCCAGCTGAGAAATGCATTTTCAGTGATAACCTTCATGATTCTGCTGTTACAAGTGTGCAGAATCACCGAAATCGCTGTTTTCGTGCTTTTGAATGCGAAAAACACGTTTTCTGGAGTTTTCAGCACTCCACAGTGCGTCTGATATGCGGAAACCGCGATATCTTCGGTATCGTTGTTGTTTCCAGCTGAGATATGCATTTTCGGTGATAATCTTCATGATTCTGCTGTTACAAGTGTGCAGAATCACCGAAATCGCTGTTTTAGTGCTATTGAATGCGAAAAACACGTTTTCTGGTGTTTTCAGCTCTCCACAGTGCGTCTGATATGCGGAAACCGCGATATCTTCGGTATCTTTGTTGTTTCCAGCTGAGATATGCATTTTCTACGATAATCATCGAGTTTCTCTGTGACAAGTGTGCAGAATCACCGCAATCGCTGTTTTCGTGCTTTTGAAAGCGAAAAACACGGTTTCTGGAGTTTTCAGCACGCCGCAGAGCGTTTGACTTGCGGAAACTGCGATATCTACGGTATCGTTGTTGTTTCCAGCTGAGATAAGTATTTTCAGTGATAATATTCATGATTCTGCTGTTACAAGTGTGCAGAATCACCAAAATCGCTGTTTTCGTGCTACTGAATGCGAAAAACACGTTTTCTGGTGTTTTCAGCACTCCACAGTGCGTCTGATATGCGGAAACCGCGATATCTTCGGTATCGTTGTTGTTTCCAGCTGAGATATGCATTTTCAGTGATAATCTTCATGATTCTGGTGTTACAAGTGCGCAGAATCACCGAAATCGCTGTTTTCGTGCTACTGAATGCGAAAAACACGTTTTCTGGTGTTTTCAGCACTCCACAGTGCGTTTGATATGCGGAAATTGCCATATCTTCGGTATCGTTGTTGTTTCCAGCTGAGATATGCATTTTCTAAGATAATCATCGAGTTTCTTCTGTGACAAGTGTGCGGAATCACCGAAATCGCTGGTTTCGTGCGTTTGAATGCGAAAAACACGTTTACTGAAGTTTTCAGCACGCCACAGAGCGTTCGACATGCGGAAACTGCGATATCTTCGGTATCGTTGTTGTTTCCAGCTGAGATATGCATTTTCAATGATAATCTTCATGATTCTGCTGTTACAAGTGTGCAGAATCACCGAAATCGCTGTTTTCGTGCTATTCAATGCGAAAAACACGTTTTCTGGTGTTTTCAGCACTCCGCAGCGCGTTTGATATGCGGAAACGGCTATATCTTCGGTATCTTTTTTGTTTCCAGCTGAGATATGCATTTTCTACGATAATCATCGAGTTTCTTCTGTGACAAGTGTGCAGAATCACCGAAATCGCTGTTTTCGTGCTTTTGAATGCGAAAAACACGTTTTCTGGTGTTTTCAGCACTCCACAGTGCGTTTGATATGCGGAAACTGCGATATCTTCGGTATTTTTGTTGTTTCCAGCTGAGATATGCATTTGCAGTGATAATCTTCATGATTCTGCTGTTACAAGTGTGCAGAATCACCGAAATCGCTGTTTTCGTGCTTTTGAATGCGAAAAACACGTTTTCTGGTGTTTTCAGCACTCCACAGTGCGTATGATATGCGGAAACTGCGATATCTTCGGTATTTTTGTTGTTTCCAGCTGAGATATGCATTTGCAGTGATAATCTTCATGATTCTGCTGTTACAAGTGTGCAGAATCACCGAAATCGCTGTTTTCGTGCTTTTGAATGCGAAAAACACGTTTTCTGGTGTTTTCAGCACTCCACAGAGCGTTTGACATGCGGAAACTGCGATATCTTCGGTATCGTTGGGTTTCCAGCTGAGAAATGCATTTTCAGTGATAATCTTCATGATTCTGCTGTTACAAGTGTGCAGAATCACCGAAATCGCTGTTTTCGTGCTTTTGAATGCGAAAAACACGTTTTCTGGAGTTTTCAGCACGCCACAGAGCGTTTGACATGCGGAAACTGCGACATCTTCGGAATCGTTGTTGTTTCCAGCTGATATATGCATTTTCAGTGATAATCTTCATGATTCTGCTGTTACAAGTGTGCAGAATCACCGAAATCACTGTTTTCGTGCGTTTGAATGCGAAAAACACGTTTTCTGGAGTTTTCAGCACGCCACAGAGCGTTTGACATGCGGAAACTGCGACATCTTCGGAATCGTTGTTGTTTCCAGCTGATATATGCATTTTCAGTGATAATATTCATGATTCTGCTGTTACAAGTGTGCAGAATCACCGAAATCGCTGTTTTCGTGCTTTTGAATGCGAAAAACACGTTTTCTGGTGTTTTCAGCACTCCACAGTGCGTTTGATATGCGGAAACTGCGATATCTTCGGTATTTTTGTTGTTTCCAGCTGAGATATGCATTTGCAGTGATAATCTTCATGATTCTGCTGTTACAAGTGTGCAGAATCACCGAAATCGCTGTTTTCGTGCTTTTGAATGCGAAAAACACGTTTTCTGGTGTTTTCAGCACTCCACAGTGCGTTTCATATGCGGAAACTGCGATATCTTCGGTATTTTTGTTGTTTCCAGCTGAGATATGCATTTGCAGTGATAATCTTCATGATTCTGCTGTTACAAGTGTGCAGAATCACCGAAATCGCTGTTTTCGTGCTTTTGAATGCGAAAAACACGTTTTCTGGTGTTTTCAGCACTCCACAGAGCGTTTGACATGCGGAAACTGCGATATCTTCGGTATCGTTGGGTTTCCAGCTGAGAAATGCATTTTCAGTGATAATCTTCATGATTCTGCTGTTACAAGTGTGCAGAATCACCGAAATCGCTGTTTTCGTGCTATTCAATGCGAAAAACACGTTTTCTGGTGTTTTCAGCACTCCGCAGCGCGTTTGATATGCGGAAACGGCTATATCTTCGGTATCTTTTTTGTTTCCAGCTGAGATATGCATTTTCTACGATAATCATCGAGTTTCTTCTGTGACAAGTGTGCAGAATCACCGAAATCGCTGTTTTCGTGCTTTTGAATGCGAAAAACACGTTTTCTCGTGTTTTCAGCACGCCACAGAGCGTTTGACATGCGGAAACTGCGATATCTTCGGAATCGTTGTTGTTTCCAGCTGAGATATGCATTTTCAGTGATAATCTTCATGATTCTGCTGTTACAAGTGTGCAGAATCACCGAAATCACTGTTTTCGTGCTTTTGAATGCGAAAAACACGTTTTCTGGTGTTTTCAGCACTCCACAGTGCGTTTGATATGCGGAAACTGCGATATCTTCGGTATTTTTGTTGTTTCCAGCTGAGATATGCATTTGCAGTGATAATCTTCATGATTCTGCTGTTACAAGTGTGCAGAATCACCGAAATCGCTGTTTTCGTGCTTTTGAATGCGAAAAACACGTTTTCTGGTGTTTTCAGCACTCCACAGAGCGTTTGACATGCGGAAACTGCGATATCTTCGGTATCGTTGGGTTTCCAGCTGAGAAATGCATTTTCAGTGATAATCTTCATGATTCTGCTGTTACAAGTGTGCAGAATCACCGAAATCGCTGTTTTCGTGCTTTTGAATGCGAAAAACACGTTTTCTGGAGTTTTCAGCACGCCACAGAGCGTTCGACATGCGGAAACTGCGACATCTTCGGAATCGTTGTTGTTTCCAGCTGATATATGCATTTTCAGTGATAATCTTCATGATTCTGCTGTTACAAGTGTGCAGAATCACCGAAATCGCTGTTTTCGTGCTTTTGAATGCGAAAAACACGTTTTCTGGTATTTTCAGCACTCCACAGTGCGTCTGATATGCGGAAACCGCGATATCTTCGGTATCGTTGTTGTTTCCAGCTGAGATATGCATTTTCAGTGATAATCTTCATGATTCTGCTGTTACAAGTGTGCAGAATCACCGAAATCGCTGTTTTAGTGCTATTGAATGCGAAAAACACGTTTTCTGGTGTTTTCAGCACTCCACAGTGCGTTTGATATGCGGAAACTGCGATATCTTCGGTATCGTTGTTGTTTCCAGCTGAGATATGCATTTTCAGTGATAATCTTCATGATTCTGCTGTTACAAGTGTGCAGAATCACCGAAATCGCTGTTTTCGTGCTTTTGAATGCGAAAAACACGTTTTCTGCTGTTTTCAGCACTCCACAGTGCGTTTGATATGCGGAAACTGCGATATCTTCGGTATTTTTGTTGTTTCCAGCTGAGATATGCATTTGCAGTGATAATCTTCATGATTCTGCTGTTACAAGTGTGCAGAATCACCGAAATCGCTGTTTTCGTGCTTTTGAATGCGAAAAACACGTTTTCTGGTGTTTTCAGCACTCCACAGAGCGTTTGACATGCGGAAACTGCGATATCTTCGGTATCGTTGGGTTTCCAGCTGAGAAATGCATTTTCAGTGATAATCTTCATGATTCTGCTGTTACAAGTGTGCAGAATCACCGAAATCGCTGTTTTCGTGCTATTCAATGCGAAAAACACGTTTTCTGGTGTTTTCAGCACTCCACAGAGCGTTTGACATGCGGAAACTGCGATATCTTCGGTATCGTTGGGTTTCCAGCTGAGAAATGCATTTTCAGTGATAATCTTCATGATTCTGCTGTTACAAGTGTTCAGAATCACCGAAATCGCTGTTTTCGTGCTATTGAATGCGAAAAACATGTTTTCTGGTGTTTTCAGCACTCCACAGAGCGTTTGACATGCGGAAACTGCGATATCTTCGGTATCGTTGGGTTTCCAGCTGAGATATGCATTTTCAATGATAATCTTCATGATTCTGCTGTTACAAGTGTGCAGAATCACCAAAATCGCTGTTTTCGAGCTATTCAATGCGAAAAACACGTTTTCTGGTGTTTTCAGCACGCCACAGAGCGTTTGACATGCGGAAACTGCGATATCTTCGGTATCGTTGTTGTTTCCAGCTGAGATATGCATTTTCAGTGATAATCTTCATGATTCTGCTGTTACAAGTGTGCAGAATCACCGAAATCGCTGTTTTCGTGCTTTTGAATGCGAAAAACACGTTTTCTGGTGTTTTCAGCACTCCACAGTGCGTTTGATATGCGGAAACTGCGATATCTTCGGTATTTTTGTTGTTTCCAGCTGAGATATGCATTTGCAGTGATAATCTTCATGATTCTGCTGTTACAAGTGTGCAGAATCACCGAAATCGCTGTTTTCGTGCTTTTGAATGCGAAAAACACGTTTTCTGGTGTTTTCAGCACTCCACAGAGCGTTTGACATGCGGAAACTGCGATATCTTCGGTATCGTTGGGTTTCCAGCTGAGAAATGCATTTTCAGTGATAATCTTCATGATTCTGCTGTTACAAGTGTTCAGAATCACCGAAATCGCTGTTTTCGTGCTATTGAATGCGAAAAACATGTTTTCTGGTGTTTTCAGCACTCCACAGAGCGTTTGACATGCGGAAACTGCGATATCTTCGGTATCGTTGGGTTTCCAGCTGAGATATGCATTTTCAATGATAATCTTCATGATTCTGCTGTTACAAGTGTGCAGAATCACCAAAATCGCTGTTTTCGAGCTATTCAATGCGAAAAACACGTTTTCTGGTGTTTTCAGCACGCCACAGAGCGTTTGACATGCGGAAACTGCGATATCTTCGGTATCGTTGTTGTTTCCAGCTGAGATATGCATTTTCAGTGATAATCTTCATGATTCTGCTGTTACAAGTGTGCAGAATCACCGAAATCGCTGTTTTCGTGCTTTTGAATGCGAAAAACACGTTTTCTGGTGTTTTCAGCACCCCACAGAGCGTTTGACATGCGGAAACTGCGATATCTTCGGTATCGTTGGGTTTCCAGCTGAGATATGCATTTTCAGTGATAATCTTCATGATTCTGCAGTTACAAGTGTGCAGAATCCCCGAAATCGCTGTTTTCGTGCTATTGAATGCGAAAAACACGTTTTCTGGTGTTTTCAGCACGCCACAGAGCGTTTGACATGCGGAAACTGCGATATCTTCGGTATCGTTGTTGTTTCCAGCTGAGATATGCATTTTCAGTGATAATCTTCATGATTCTGCTGTTACAAGTGTGCAGAATCACCGAAATCGCTGTTTTCGTGCTTTTGAATGCGAAAAACACGTTTTCTGGTGTTTTCAGCACTCCACAGTGCGTTTGATATGCGGAAACTGCGATATCTTCGGTATTTTTGTTGTTTCCAGCTGAGATATGCATTTGCAGTGATAATCTTCATGATTCTGCTGTTACAAGTGTGCAGAATCACCGAAATCGCTGTTTTCGTGCTTTTGAATGCGAAAAACACGTTTTCTTGTGTTTTCAGCACTCCACAGAGCGTTTGACATGCGGAAACTGCGATATCTTCGGTATCGTTGGGTTTCCAGCTGAGAAATGCATTTTCAGTGATAATCTTCATGATTCTGCTGTTACAAGTGTGCAGAATCACCGAAATCGCTGTTTTCGTGCTTTTGAATGCGAAAAACACGTTTTCTGGAGTTTTCAGCACGCCACAGAGCGTTTGACATGCGGAAACTGCGACATCTTCGGAATCGTTGTTGTTTCCAGCTGATATATGCATTTTCAGTGATAATCTTCATGATTCTGCTGTTACAAGTGTGCAGAATCACCGAAATCGCTGTTTTCGTGCTATTCAAAGCGAAAAACACGTTTTCTGGTGTTTTCAGCACGCCACAGAGCGTTTGACATGCGGAAACTGCGATATCTTCGGTATCGTTGTTGTTTCCAGCTGAGATATGCATTTTCAGTGATAATCTTCATGATTCTGCTGTTACAAGTGTGCAGAATCACCGAAATCGCTGTTTTCGTGCTTTTGAATGCGAAAAACACGTTTTCTGGTGTTTTCAGCACGCCACAGAGCGTTTGACATGCGAAAACTGAGATATCTTCGGTATCGTTGTTGTTTCCAGCTGAGATATGCATTTTCAGTGATAATCTTCATGATTCTTCTGTGACAAGTGTGCAGAATCACCGAAATCGCTGTTTTCGTGCTTTTGAATGCGAAAAACACGTTTTCTGGTGTTTTCAGCACTCCACAGTGCGTCTGATATGCGGAAACCGCGATATCTTCGGTATCTTTGTTGTTTCCAGCTGAGATATGCATTTTCTACGATAATCATCGAGTTTCTCTGTGACAAGTGTGCAGAATCACCGCAATCGCTGTTTTCGTGCTTTTGAAAGCGAAAAACACGGTTTCTGGAGTTTTCAGCACACCGCAGAGCGTTTGACTTGCGGAAACTGCGATATCTACGGTATCGTTGTTGTTTCCAGCTGAGATAAGCATTTTCAGTGATAATCTTCATGATTCTGCTGTTACAAGTGTGCAGAATCACCGAAATCGCTGTTTTCGTGCTTTTGAATGCGAAAAACACGTTTTCTGGTGTTTTCAGCACTCCACAGGGCGTCTGATATGCGGAAACCGCGATATCTTCGGTATCGTTGTTGTTTCCAGCTGAGATATGCATTTTCAGTGATAATCTTCATGATTCTGCTGTTACAAGTGTGCAGAATCACCGAAATCGCTGTTTTAGTGCTATTGAATGCGAAAAACACGTTTTCTGGTGTTTTCAGCACTCCACAGTGCGTTTGATATGCGGAAACTGCGATATCTTCGGTATCGTTGGGTTTCCAGCTGAGATATGCATTTTCAATGATAATCTTCATGATTCTGCTGTTACAAGTGAGCAGAAACACCGAAATCGCTGTTTTCGTGCTATTGAATGCGAAAAACATGTTTTCTGGTGTTTTCAGCACTCCACAGAGCGTTTGACATGCGGAAACTGCGATATCTTCGGTATCGTTGGGTTTCCAGCTGAGATATGCATTTTCAATGATAATCTTCATGATTCTGCTGTTACAAGTGTGCAGAATCACCGAAATCGCTGTTTTCGAGCTATTCAATGCGAAAAACACGTTTTCTGGTGTTTTCAGCACGCCACAGAGCGTTTGACATGCGGAAACTGCGATATCTTCGGTATCGTTGTTGTTTCCAGCTGAGATATGCATTTTCAGTGATAATCTTCATGATTCTGCTGTTACAAGTGTGCAGAATCACCGAAATCGCTGTTTTCGTGCTTTTGAATGCGAAAAACACGTTTTCTGGTGTTTTCAGCACTCCACAGTGCGTTTGATATGCGGAAACTGCGATATCTTCGGTATTTTTGTTGTTTCCAGCTGAGATATGCATTTGCAGTGATAATCTTCATGATTCTGCTGTTACAAGTGTGCAGAATCACCGAAATCGCTGTTTTCGTGCTTTTGAATGCGAAAAACACGTTTTCTGGTGTTTTCAGCACTCCACAGAGCGTTTGACATGCGGAAACTGCGATATCTTCGGTATCGTTGGGTTTCCAGCTGAGAAATGCATTTTCAGTGATAATCTTCATGATTCTGCTGTTACAAGTGTGCAGAATCACCGAAATCGCTGTTTTCGTGCTATTCAATGCGAAAAACACGTTTTCTGGTGTTTTCAGCACTCCACAGAGCGTTTGACATGCGGAAACTGCGATATCTTCGGTATCGTTGGGTTTCCAGCTGAGAAATGCATTTTCAGTGATAATCTTCATGATTCTGCTGTTACAAGTGTTCAGAATCACCGAAATCGCTGTTTTCGTGCTATTGAATGCGAAAAACATGTTTTCTGGTGTTTTCAGCACTCCACAGAGCGTTTGACATGCGGAAACTGCGATATCTTCGGTATCGTTGGGTTTCCAGCTGAGATATGCATTTTCAATGATAATCTTCATGATTCTGCTGTTACAAGTGTGCAGAATCACCGAAATCGCTGTTTTCGAGCTATTCAATGCGAAAAACACGTTTTCTGGTGTTTTCAGCACGCCACAGAGCGTTTGACATGCGGAAACTGCGATATCTTCGGTATCGTTGTTGTTTCCAGCTGAGATATGCATTTTCAGTGATAATCTTCATGATTCTGCTGTTACAAGTGTGCAGAATCACCGAAATCGCTGTTTTCGTGCTTTTGAATGCGAAAAACTCGTTTTCTGGTGTTTTCAGCACTCCACAGTGCGTTTCATATGCGGAAACTGCGATATCTTCGGTATTTTTGTTGTTTCCAGCTGAGATATGCATTTTCAGTGATAATCTTCATGATTCTGCTGTTACAAGTGTGCAGAATCACCGAAATCGCTGTTTTCGTGCTTTTGAATGCGAAAAACACGTTTTCTGGTGTTTTCAGCACTCCACAGTGCGTTTGATATGCGGAAACTGCGATATCTTCGGTATTTTTGTTGTTTCCAGCTGAGATATGCATTTGCAGTGATAATCTTCATGATTCTGCTGTTACAAGTGTGCAGAATCACCGAAATCGCTGTTTTCGTGCTTTTGAATGCGAAAAACACGTTTTCTTGTGTTTTCAGCACTCCACAGAGCGTTTGACATGCGGAAACTGCGATATCTTCGGTATCGTTGGGTTTCCAGCTGAGAAATGCATTTTCAGTGATAATCTTCATGATTCTGCTGTTACAAGTGTGCAGAATCACCGAAATCGCTGTTTTCGTGCTTTTGAATGCGAAAAACACGTTTTCTGGAGTTTTCAGCACGCCACAGAGCGTTTGACATGCGGAAACTGCGACATCTTCGGAATCGTTGTTGTTTCCAGCTGATATATGCATTTTCAGTGATAATCTTCATGATTCTGCTGTTACAAGTGTGCAGAATCACCGAAATCGCTGTTTTCGTGCTATTCAAAGCGAAAAACACGTTTTCTGGTGTTTTCAGCACGCCACAGAGCGTTTGACATGCGGAAACTGCGATATCTTCGGTATTTTTGTTGTTTCCAGCTGAGATATGCATTTGCAGTGATAATCTTCATGATTCTGCTGTTACAAGTGTGCAGAATCACCGCAATCGCTGTTTTCGTGCTTTTGAAAGCGAAAAACACGGTTTCTGGAGTTTTCAGCACACCGCAGAGCGTTTGACTTGCGGAAACTGCGATATCTACGGTATCGTTGTTGTTTCCAGCTGAGATATGCATTTTCAGTGATAATCTTCATGATTCTGCTGTTACAAGTGTGCAGAATCACCGAAATCACTGTTTTAGTGCTATTGAATGCGAAAAACACGTTTTCTGGTGTTTTCAGCACTCCGCAGAGCGTTTGACATGCGGAAACTGCGATATCTTCGGTATCGTTGGGTTTCAAAGCTGAGATATGCATTTTCAGTGATAATCTTCATGATTCTGCTGTTACAAGTGAGCAGAATCACCGAAATCGCTGTTTTCGTGCTGTTGAATGCGAAAAACATGTTTTCTGGTGTTTTCAGCACCCCACAGAGCGTTTGACATGCGGAAACTGCGATATCTTCGGTATCGTTGGGTTTCCAGCTGAGATATGCATTTTCAGTGATAATCTTCATGATTCTGCAGTTACAAGTGTGCAGAATCCCCGAAATCGCTGTTTTCGTGCTATTGAATGCGAAAAACACGTTTTCTGGTGTTTTCAGCACGCCACAGAGCGTTTGACATACGGAAACTGCGATATCTTCGGTATCGTTGGGTTTCCAGCTGAGGTATGCATTTTCAGTGATAATCTTCATGATTCAGCAGTTACAAGTGTGCAGAATCACCGAAATCGCTGTTTTCGTGCTTTTGAATGCGAAAAACACGTTTTCTGGTGTTTTCAGCACTCCACAGTGCGTTTGATATGCGGAAACTGCGATATCTTCGGTATTTTTGTTGTTTCCAGCTGAGATATGCATTTGCAGTGATAATCTTCATGATTCTGCTGTTACAAGTGTGCAGAATCACCGAAATCGCTGTTTTCGTGCTTTTGAATGCGAAAAACACGTTTTCTGGTGTTTTCAGCACCCCACAGAGCGTTTGACATGCGGAAACTGCGATATCTTCGGTATCGTTGGGTTTCCAGCTGAGATATGCATTTTCAGTGATAATCTTCATGATTCTGCAGTTACAAGTGTGCAGAATCACCGAAATCGCTGTTTTCGTGCTATTCAAAGCGAAAAACACGTTTTCTGGTGTTTTCAGCACGCCACAGAGCGTTTGACATGCGGAAACTGCGATATCTTCGGTATTTTTGTTGTTTCCAGCTGAGATATGCATTTGCAGTGATAATCTTCATGATTCTGCTGTTACAAGTGTGCAGAATCACCGAAATCGCTGTTTTCGAGCTATTCAATGCGAAAAACACGTTTTCTGGTGTTTTCAGCACGCCACAGAGCGTTTGACATGCGGAAACTGCGATATCTTCGGTATCGTTGTTGTTTCCAGCTGAGATATGCATTTTCAGTGATAATCTTCATGATTCTGCTGTTACAAGTGTGCAGAATCACCGAAATCGCTGTTTTCGTGCTTTTGAATGCGAAAAACTCGTTTTCTGGTGTTTTCAGCACTCCACAGTGCGTTTCATATGCGGAAACTGCGATATCTTCGGTATTTTTGTTGTTTCCAGCTGAGACATGCATTTTCAGTGATAATCTTCATGATTCTGCTGTTACAAGTGTGCAGAATCACCGAAATCGCTGTTTTCGTGCTTTTGAATGCGAAAAACACGTTTTCTGGTGTTTTCAGCACTCCACAGTGCGTTTGATATGCGGAAACTGCGATATCTTCGGTATTTTTGTTGTTTCCAGCTGAGATATGCATTTGCAGTGATAATCTTCATGATTCTGCTGTTACACGTGTGCAGAATCACCGAAATCGCTGTTTTCGTGCTTTTGAATGCGAAAAACACGTTTTCTTGTGTTTTCAGCACTCCACAGAGCGTTTGACATGCGGAAACTGCGATATCTTCGGTATCGTTGGGTTTCCAGCTGAGAAATGCATTTTCAGTGATAATCTTCATGATTCTGCTGTTACAAGTGTGCAGAATCACCGAAATCGCTGTTTTCGTGCTTTTGAATGCGAAAAACACGTTTTCTGGAGTTTTCAGCACGCCACAGAGCGTTTGACATGCGGAAACTGCGACATCTTCGGAATCGTTGTTGTTTCCAGCTGATATATGCATTTTCAGTGATAATCTTCATGATTCTGCTGTTACAAGTGTGCAGAATCACCGAAATCGCTGTTTTCGTGCTATTCAAAGCGAAAAACACGTTTTCTGGTGTTTTCAGCACGCCACAGAGCGTTTGACATGCGGAAACTGCGATATCTTCGGTATTTTTGTTGTTTCCAGCTGAGATATGCATTTGCAGTGATAATCTTCATGATTCTGCTGTTACAAGTGTGCAGAATCACCGCAATCGCTGTTTTCGTGCTTTTGAAAGCGAAAAACACGGTTTCTGGAGTTTTCAGCACACCGCAGAGCGTTTGACTTGCGGAAACTGCGATATCTACGGTATCGTTGTTGTTTCCAGCTGAGATAAGCATTTTCAGTGATAATCTTCATGATTCTGCTGTTACAAGTGTGCAGAATCACCAAAATCGCTGTTTTCGTGCTACTGAATGCGAAAAACACGTTTTCTGGTGTTTTCAGCACTCCACAGTGCGTCTGATATGCGGAAACCGCGATATCTTCGGTATCGTTGTTGTTTCCAGCTGAGATATGCATTTTCAGTGATAATCTTCATGATTCTGCTGTTACAAGTGTGCAGAATCACCGAAATCACTGTTTTAGTGCTATTGAATGCGAAAAACACGTTTTCTGGTGTTTTCAGCACTCCGCAGAGCGTTTGACATGCGGAAACTGCGATATCTTCGGTATCGTTGGGTTTCAAAGCTGAGATATGCATTTTCAGTGATAATCTTCATGATTCTGCTGTTACAAGTGCGCAGAATCACCGAAATCGCTGTTTTCGTGCTGTTGAATGCGAAAAACATGTTTTCTGATGTTTTCAGCACCCCACAGAGCGTTTGACATGCGGAAACTGCGATATCTTCGGTATCGTTGGGTTTCCAGCTGAGATATGCATTTTCAGTGATAATCTTCATGATTCTGCAGTTACAAGTGTGCAGAATCCCCGAAATCGCTGTTTTCGTGCTATTGAATGCGAAAAACACGTTTTCTGGTGTTTTCAGCACGCCACAGAGCGTTTGACATACGGAAACTGCGATATCTTCGGTATCGTTGGGTTTCCAGCTGAGATATGCATTTTCAGTGATAATCTTCATGATTCAGCAGTTACAAGTGTGCAGAATCACCGAAATCGCTGTTTTCGTGCTTTTGAATGCGAAAAACACGTTTTCTGGTGTTTTCAGCACTCCACAGTGCGTTTGATATGCGGAAACTGCGATATCTTCGGTATTTTTGTTGTTTCCAGCTGAGATATGCATTTGCAGTGATAATCTTCATGATTCTGCTGTTACAAGTGTGCAGAATCACCGAAATCGCTGTTTTCGTGCTTTTGAATGCGAAAAACACGTTTTCTGGTGTTTTCAGCACCCCACAGAGCGTTTGACATGCGGAAACTGCGATATCTTCGGTATCGTTGGGTTTCCAGCTGAGATATGCATTTTCAGTGATAATCTTCATGATTCTGCTGTTACAAGTGTGCAGAATCCCCGAAATCGCTGTTTTCGTGCTATTGAATGCGAAAAACACGTTTTCTGGTGTTTTCAGCACGCCACAGAGCGTTTGACATACGGAAACTGCGATATCTTCGGTATCGTTGGGTTTCCAGCTGAGATATGCATTTTCAGTGATAATCTTCATGATTCAGCAGTTACAAGTGTGCAGAATCCCCGAAATCGCTGTTTTCGTGCTATTGAATGCGAAAAACACGTTTTCTGGTGTTTTCAGCACTCCACAGTGCGTTTGATATGCGGAAACTGCCATATCTTCGGTATCGTTGTTGTTTCCAGCTGAGATATGCATTTTCAGTGATAATCTTCATGATTCTGCTGTTACAAGTCGGCAGAATCACCGAAATCGCTGTTTTAGTGCTATTGAATGCGAAAAACACGTTTTCTGGTGTTTTCAGCACGCCACAGAGCGTTTGACATGCGGAAACTGCGACATCTTCGGTATGGTTGTTGTTTCCAGCTGAGATATGCATTTTCAGGGATAATCTTCATGATTCTGGTGTTACAAGTGTGCAGAATCACCGAAATCGCTGTTTTCGTGCTATTGATTGCGAAAAACTCGTTTTCTGGTGTTTTCAGCACTCCACAGAGCGTTTGACATACGGAAACTGCGATATCATCGGTATCGCTGGGTTTCCAGCTGGGATATGCATTTTCAGTGATAATCTTCATGATTCTGCTGTTACAAGTGCGCAGAATCACCGAAATCGCTGTTTTCGTGCTACTGAATGCGAAAAACACGTTTTCTGGTGTTTTCAGCACTCCACAGTGCGTTTGATATGCGGAAATTGCCATATCTTCGGTATCGTTGTTGTTTCCAGCTGAGATATGCATTTTCTAAGATAATCATCGAGTTTCTTCTGTGACAAGTGTGCGGAATCACCGAAATCGCTGGTTTCGTGCGTTTGAATGCGAAAAACACGTTTACTGGAGTTTTCAGCACGCCACAGAGCGTTCGACATGAGGAAACTGCGATATCTTCGGTATCGTTGTTGTTTCCAGCTGAGATATGCATTTTCAATGATAATCTTCATGATTCTGCTTTTACAAGTGTGCAGAATCACCGAAATCGCTGTTTTCGTGCTTTTGAATGCGAAAAACACGTTTTCTGGTGTTTTCAGCACGCCACAGAGCGTTTGACATGAGGAAACTGCGATATCTTCGGTATCGTTGGGTTTCCAGCTGAGATATGCATTTTCAGTGATAATCTTCATTATTCTGCAGTTACAAGTGTGCAGAATCACCGAAATCGCTGTTTTCGTGCTATTGAATGCGAAAAACACGTTTACTGGAGTTTTCAGCACGCCACAGAGCGTTCGACATGAGGAAACTGCGATATCTTCGGAATCGTTGTTGTTTCCAGCTGAGATATGCATTTTCAGTGATAATCTTCATGATTCTGCTGTTACAAGTGTGCAGAATCACCGAAATCGCTGTTTTCGTGCTTTTGAATGCGAAAAACACGTTTTCTGGTGTTTTCAGCACTCCACAGTGCGTCTGATATGCGGAAACCGCGATATCTTCGGTATCGTTGTTGTTTCCAGCTGAGATATGCATTTTCAGTGATAATCTTCATGATTCTGCTGTTACAAGTGTGCAGAATCACCGAAATCGCTGTTTTAGTGCTATTGAATGCGAAAAACACGTTTTCTGGTGTTTTCAGCTCTCCACAGTGCGTTTGATATGCGGAAACTGCGATATCTTCGGTATCGTTGGTTTTCCAGCTGAGATATGCATTTTCAATGATAATCTTCATGATTCTGCTGTTACAAGTGAGCAGAAACACCGAAATCGCTGTTTTCGTGCTATTCAATGCGAAAAACACGTTTTCTGGTGTTTTCAGCACTCCACAGAGCGTTTGACATGCGGAAACTGCGATATCTTCGGTATCGTTGGGTTTCCAGCAGAGAAATGCATTTTCAGTGATAATCTTCATGATTCTGCTGTTACAAGTGTGCAGAATCACCGAAATCGCTGTTTTCGTGCTATTGAATGCGAAAAACACGTTTTCTGGTGTTTTCAGCACTCCACAGTGCGTTTGATATGCGGAAACTGCGATATCTTCGGTATCGTTGTTGTTTCCAGCTGAGATATGCATTTTCATTGATATTCTTCATGAATCTGCTGTTACAAGTGTGCAGAATCACCGAAATCGCTGTTTTCGTGCTTTTGAATGCGAAAAACACGTTTTCTGATGTTTTCAGCACGCCACAGAGCGTTTGACATGTGAAAACTGAGATATCTTCGGTATCGTTGTTGTTTCCAGCTGAGATATGCATTTTCAGTGATAATCTTCATGATTCTTCTGTGACAAGTGTGCAGAATCACCAAAATCGCTGTTTTCGTGCTTTTGAATGCGTAAAACACGTTTTCTGGAGTTTTCAGCACGCCACAGAGCGTTTGACATGCGGAAACTGCGATATCTTCGGTATCGTTGGGTTTCCAGCAGAGAAATGCATTTTCAGTGATAATCTTCATGATTCTGCTGTTACAAGTGTGCAGAATCACCGAAATCGCTGTTTTCGTGCTATTGAATGCGAAAAACACGTTTTCTGGTGTTTTCAGCACTCGACAGAGCGTTTGACATGCGGAAACTGCGATATCTTCGGTATCGTTGGGTTTCCAGCTGAGATATGCATTTTCAGTGATAATCTTCATGATTCTGCTGTTACAAGTGTGCAGAATCACCGAAATCGCTGTTTACGTGCTTTTGAAAGCGAGAAACACGTTTTCTGGTGTTTTCAGCACTCCACAGAGCGTTTGACATGCGGAAACTGCGATATCTTCGGTATCGTTGGGTTTCCAGCTGAGATATGCATTTTCAGTGATAATCTTCATGATTCTGCTGTTACAAGTGTGCAGAATCACCGAAATCGCTGTTTTCGTGCTATGGAATGCGAAAAACAGGTTTTCTGGTGTTTTCAGCACTCCACAGTGCGTTTGATATGCGAAAACTGCCATATCTTCGCTATCTTTGTTGTTTCCAGCTGAGATATGCATTTTCAGTGATAATCTTCATGATTCTGCTGTTACAAGTGTGCAGAATCACCGAAATCGCTGTTTTAGTGCTATTGAATGCGAAAAACACGTTTTCTGGAGTTTTCAGCACTCCACAGAGCGTTTGACATGCGGAAACTGCGATATCTTCGGTATCGTTGGGTTTCCAGCTGAGATATGCATTTTCAGTGATAATCTTCATGATTCTGCTGTCACAAGTGTGCAGAATCACCGAAATCGCTGTTTTCGTGCTATTGAATGCGAAAAACAGGTTTTCTGGTGTTTTCAGCACTCCACAGTGCGTTTGATATGCGGAAACTGCCATATCGTCGGTATCTTTGTTGTTTCCAGCTGAGATATGCATTTTCAGTGATAATCTTCATGACTCTGCTGTTACAAGTGTGCAGAATCACCGAAATCGCTGTTTTAGTGCTATTGAATGCGAAAAACACGTTTACTGGAGTTTTCAGCACGCCACAGAGCGTTTGACATGCGGAAACTGCGATATCTTCGGAATCGTTGTTGTTTCCAGCTGATATATGCATTTTCAGTGATAATCTTCATGATTCTGCTGTTACAAGTGTGCAGAATCACCGTAATCGCTGTTTTCGTGCTTTTGAATGCGAGAAACACGTTTTCTGGTGTTTTCAGCACTCCACAGAGCGTTTGACATGCGGAAACTGCGATATCTTCGGTATCGTTGGGTTTCCAGCTGAGATATGCATTTTCAGTGATAATCTTCATGATTCTGCTGTTACAAGTGTGCAGAATCACCGAAATCGCTGTTTTCGTGCTATTCAATGCGAAAAACACGTTTTCTGGTGTTTTCAGCACTCCGCAGTGCGTTTGATATGCGGAAACTGCTATATCTTCGGTATCTTTGTTGTTTCCAGCTGAGATATGCATTTTCTACGATAATCATCGAGTTTCTTCTGTGACAAGTGTTTAGAATCACCGAAATCGCTGTTTTCGTGCTTTTGAATGCGAAAAACACGTTTTCTGGAGTTTTCAGCACGCCACAGAGCGTTTGACATGCGGAAACTGCAATATCTTCGGAATCGTTGTTGTTTCCAGCTGATATATGCATTTTCAGTGATAATCTTCATGATTCTGCTGTTACAAGTGTGCAGAATCATCGAAATCGCTGTTTTCGTGCTATTGAATGCGAAAAACACGTTTTCTGGTGTTTTCAGCACTCCACAGAGCGTTTGACATGCGGAAACTGCGATATCTTCGGTATCGTTGGGTTTCCAGCTGAGAAATGCATTTTCAGTGATAATCTTCATGATTCTGCTGTTACAAGTGTGCAGAATCACCGAAATCGCTGTTTTCGTGCTATTGAATGCGAAAAACATGTTTTCTGGTGTTTTCAGCACTCCACAGAGCGTTTGACATGCGGAAACTGCGATATCTTCGGTATCGTTGGGTTTCCAGCTGAGATATGCATTTTCAATGATAATCTTCATGATTCTGCTGTTACAAGTGTGCAGAATCACCGAAATCGCTGTTTTCGTGCTATTGAATGCGAAAAACACGTTTTCTGGTGTTTTCAGCACTCCGCAGTGCGTTTGATATGCGGAAACTGCTATATCTTCGGTATCTTTGTTGTTTCCAGCTGAGATATGCATTTGCAGTGATAATCTTCATGATTCTGCTGTTACAAGTGTGCAGAATCACCGAAATCGCTGTTTTTGTGCTTTTGAATGCGAAAAACACGTTTTCTGGTGTTTTCAGCACGCCACAGAGCGTTTGACATGCGGAAACTGCGATATCTTCGGTATCGTTGTTGTTTCCAGCTGAGATATGCATTTTCAGTGATAATCTTCATGATTCTGGTGTTACAAGTGTGCAGAATCACCGAAATCGCTGTTTTCGTGCTATTGAATGCGAAAAACAGGTTTTCTGGTGTTTTCAGCACTCCACAGTGCGTTTGATATGCGGAAACTGCCATATCTTCGGTATCTTTGTTGTTTCCAGCTGAGATATGCATTTTCAGTGATAATCTTCATGATTCTGCTGTTACAAGTGTGCAGAATCACCGAAATCGCTGTTTTAGTGCTATTGAATGCGAAAAACACGTTTACTGGCGTTTTCAGCACGCCACAGAGCGTTTGACATGCGGAAACTGCGATATCTTCGGAATCGTTGTTGTTTCCAGCTGATATATGCATTTTCAGTGATAATCTTCATGATTCTGCTGTTACAAGTGTGCAGAATCACCGAAATCGCTGTTTTCGTGCTTTTGAATGCGAAAAACACGTTTTCTGGTGTTTTCAGCACTCCACAGTGCGTTTGATATGCGGAAACTGCGATATCTTCGGTATCGTTGGGTTTCCAGCTGAGATATGCATTTTCAGTGATAATCTTCATGATTCTGCTGTCACAAGTGTGCAGAATGACCTAAATCGCTGTTTTCGTGCTTTTGAATGCGAGAAACACGTTTTCTGGTGTTTTCAGCACTCCACAGAGCGTTTGACATGCGGAAACTGCGATATCTTCGGTATCGTTGGGTTTCCAGCTGAGATATGCATTTTCAGTGATAATCTTCATGATTCTGCTGTTACAAGTGTGCAGAATCACCGAAATCGCTGTTTTCGTGCTATTGAATGCGAAAAACACGTTTTCTGGTGTTTTCAGCACTCCACAGAGTGTTTGACATGCGGAAACTGCGATATCTTCGGTATCGTTGGGTTTCCAGCTGAGATATGCATTTTCAGTGATAATCTTCATGATTCTGCTGTTACAGGTGTAGAGAATCACCGAAATCGCTGTTTTCGTGCTATTGAATGCGAAAAACATGTTTTCTGGTGTTTTCAGCACCCCACAGAGCGTTTGACATGCGGAAACTGCGATATCTTCGGTATCGTTGTTGTTTCCAGCTGAGATATGCATTTTCTAAGATAATCATCGAGTTTCTTCTGTGACAAGTGTGCGGAATCACCGAAATCGCTGGTTTCGTGCGTTTGAATGCGAAAAACACGTTTACTGGTGTTTTCAGCACTCCACAGAGCGTTTGACATGCGGAAACTGCGATATCTTCGGTATCGTTGGGTTTCCAGCTGAGATATGCATTTTCAATGATAATCTTCATGATTCTGCTGTTACAAGTGTGCAGAATCACCGAAATCGCTGTTTTCGTGCTATTCAATGCGAAAAACACGTTTTCTGGTGTTTTCAGCACTCCGCAGTGCGTTTGATATGCGGAAACTGCTATATCTTCGGTATCTTTGTTGTTTCCAGCTGAGATATGCATTTTCTACGATAATCATCGAGTTTCTTCTGTGACAAGTGTTTAGAATCACCGAAATCGCTGTTTTCGTGCTTTTGAATGCGAAAAACACGTTTTCTGGAGTTTTCAGCACGCCACAGAGCGTTTGACATGCGGAAACTGCAATATCTTCGGAATCGTTGTTGTTTCCAGCTGATATATGCATTTTCAGTGATAATCTTCATGATTCTGCTGTTACAAGTGTGCAGAATCATCGAAATCGCTGTTTTCGTGCTATTGAATGCGAAAAACACGTTTTCTGGTGTTTTCAGCACTCCACAGAGCGTTTGACATGCGGAAACTGCGATATCTTCGGTATCGTTGGGTTTCCAGCTGAGAAATGCATTTTCAGTGATAATCTTCATGATTCTGCTGTTACAAGTGTGTAGAATCACCGAAATCGCTGTTTTCGTGCTATTGAATGCGAAAAACATGTTTTCTGGAGTTTTCAGCACTCCACAGAGCGTTTGACATGCGGAAACTGCGATATCTTCGGTATCGTTGGGTTTCCAGCTGAGATATGCATTGTCAATGATAATCTTCATGATTCTGCTGTTACAAGTGTGCAGAATCACCGAAATCGCTGTTTTCGTGCTATTGAATGCGAAAAACACGTTTTCTGGTGTTTTCAGCACTCCGCAGTGCGTTTGATATGCGGAAACTGCTATATCTTCGGTATCTTTGTTGTTTCCAGCTGAGATATGCATTTTCAGTGATAATCTTCATGATTCTGGTGTTACAAGTGTGCAGAATCACCGAAATCGCTGTTTTCGTGCTATTGAATGCGAAAAACACGTTTTCTGGTGTTTTCAGCACTCCACAGAGCGTTTGACATGCGGAAACTGCGATATCTTCGGTATCGTTGGGTTTCCAGCTGAGAAATGCATTTTCAGTGATAATCTTCATGATTCTGTTGTTACAAGTGTGCAGAATCACCGAAATCGCTGTTTTCGTGCTATTGAATGCGAAAAACATGTTTTCTGGTGTTTTCAGCACTCCACAGAGCGTTTGACATGCGGAAACTGCGATATCTTCGGTATCGTTGGGTTTCCAGCTGAGATATGCATTTTCAATGATAATCTTCATGATTCTGCTGTTACAAGTGTGCAGAATCACCGAAATCGCTCTTTTCGTGCTATTGAATGCGAAAAACACGTTTTCTGGTGTTTTCAGCACTCCGCAGTGCGTTTGATATGCGGAAACTGCTATATCTTCGGTATCTTTGTTGTTTCCAGCTGAGATATGCATTTGCAGTGATAATCTTCATGATTCTGCTGTTACAAGTGTGCAGAATCACCGAAATCGCTGTTTTTGTGCTTTTGAATGCGAAAAACACGTTTTCTGGTGTTTTCAGCACGCCACAGAGCCTTTGACATGCGGAAACTGCGATATCTTCGGAATCGTTGTTGTTTCCAGCTGATATATGCATTTTCACTGATAATCATCGAGTTTCTTCTGTGACAAGTGTGCAGAATCACCGAAATCGCTGGTTTCGTGCTTTTGAATGCGAAAAACACGTTTACTGGAGTTTTCAGCACGCCACAGAGCGTTTGACATGCGGAAACTGCGATATCTACGGAATCGTTGTTGTTTCCAGCTGAGATATGCATTTTCAATGATAATCTTCATGATTCTGGTGTTACAAGTGTGCAGAATCACCGAAATCGCTGTTTTCGTGCTATTGAATGCGAAAAACACGTTTTCTGGTGTTTTCAGCACGCCACAAAGCGTTTGACATACGGAAACTGCGATATCTTCGGTATCGTTGGGTTTCCAGCTGAGATATGCATTTTCAGTGATAATCTTCATGATTCTGCAGTTACAAGTGTGCAGAATCACCGAAATCGCTGTTTTCGTGCTATTGAATGCGAAAAACACGTTTTCTGGTGTTTTCAGCACTCCACAGTGCGTTTGATATGCGGAAACTGCCATATCTTCGGTATCGTTGTTGTTTCCAGCTGAGATATGCATTTTCAGTGATAATCTTCATGATTCTGCTGTTACAAGTCGGTAGAATCACCGAAATCGCTGTTTTAGTGCTATTGAATGCGAAAAACACGTTTTCTGGTGTTTTCAGCACGCCACAGAGCGTTTGACATGCGGAAACTGCGATATCTTCGGTATCGTTGGGTTTCCAGCTGAGATATAAATTTTCAGTGATAATCTTCATTATTCTGCAGTTACAAGTGTGCAGAATCACCGAAATCGCTGTTTTAGGGCTATTGAATGCGAAAAACACGTTTTCTGGTGTTTTCAGGACTCCACAGTGCGTTTGATATGCGGAAACTGAGATATCTTCGGTATCGTTGTGGTTTCCAGCTGAGATATGCATTTTCAGTGATAATCTTCATGATTCTGCTGTTACAAGTGTGCAGAATCACCGAAATCGCTGTTTTCGTGCTATTGAATGCGAAAAACACGTTTACTGGAGTTTTCAGCACGCCACAGAGCATTTGACATGCGGAAACTGCGATATCTACGGTATCGTTGTTTTTTCCAGCTGATATATGCATTTTCAATGATAATCTTCATGATTCTGGTGTTACAAGTGTGCAGAATCACCGAAATCGCTGTTTTCGTGCTATTGAATGCGAAAAACACGTTTTCTGGTGTTTTCAGCACGCCACAGAGCGTTTGACATACGGAAACTGCGATATCTTCGGTATCGTTGGGTTTCCAGCTGAGATATGCATTTTCAGTGATAATCTTCATGATTCTGCAGTTACTAGTGTGCAGAATCACCGAAATCGCTGTTTTCGTGCTATTGAATGCGAAAAACACGTTTTCTGGTGTTTTCAGCACTCCACAGTGCGTTTGATATGCGGAAACTGCCATATCTTCGGTATCGTTGTTGTTTCCAGCTGAGATATGCATTTTCAGTGATAATCTTCATGATTCTGCCGTTACAAGTGTGCAGAATCACCGAAATCGCTGTTTTAGTGCTATTGAATGCGAAAAACACGTTTTCTGGTGTTTTCAGCACGCCACAGAGCGTTTGACATGATGAAACAGCGACATCTTCGGTATGGTTGTTGTTTCCAGCTGAGATATGCATTTTCAGGGATAATCTTCATGATTCTGGTGTTACAAGTGTGCAGAATCACCGAAATCGCTGTTTTCGTGCTATTGATTGCGAAAAACACGTTTTCTGGTGTTTTCAGCACTCCACAGAGCGTTTGACATGCGGAAACTGCGATATCTTCGGTATCGTTGGGTTTCCAGCTGAGATATGCATTTTCAGTGATAATCTTCATGATTCTGCTGTTACAAGTGTGCAGAATCACCGAAATCGCTGTTTTCGTGCTATTGAATGCGAAAAACACGTTTTCTGGTGTTTTCAGCACGCCACAGAGCGTTTGATTTGCGGAAACTGCGATATCTTCGGTATCGTTGTTGTTTCCAGCAGAGATATGCATTTTCTACGATAATCTTCGAGTTTCTTCTGTGACAAGTGTGCAGAATCACCGAAATCGCTGTTTTCGTGCTTTTGAATGCGAAAAACACGTTTTGTGGTGTTTTCAGCACGCCACAGAGCGTTTGACATGCGGAAACTGCGATATCTTCGGTATCGTTGTTGTTTCCAGCTGAGATATGCATTTTCTTTGATAATCTTCATGATTCTGCTGTTACAAGTGTGCAGAGTCACCGAAATCGCTGTTTTCGTGCTATTGAATGCGAAAAACACGTTTTCTAGCGTTTTCAGCACCCGACAGTGCTTTTGATGTGCGGAAACTGCGATATCTTCGGTATCTTTGTTGTTTCCTGCTGAGATATGCATTTTCAGTGATAATCTTCATGATTCTGCTGTTACAAGGGTGCAGAATCACCGAAATCGCTGTTTTCGTGCTATTGAATGCGAAAAACACGTTTTCTGGTGTTTTCAGCACGCCACAGAGCGTTTGACATGCGGAAACTGAGATATCTTCGGTATCGTTGTTGTTTCCAGCTGAGATATGCATTTTCAGTGATAATCTTCATGATTCTGCTGTTACAAGTGTGCAGAGTCACCGAAATCGCTGTTTTCGTGCTATTGAATGCGAAAAACACGTTTTCTAGCGTTTTCAGCACCCGACAGTGCTTTTGATGTGCGGAAACTGCGATATCTTCGGTATCGTTGTTGTTTCCAGCAGAGATATGCATTTTCTACGATAATCTTCGAGTTTCTTCCGTGACAAGTGCGCAGAATCACCGAAATCGCTGTTTTCGTGCTATTGAATGCGAAAAACACGTTTTCTGGTGTTTTCAGCACTCCACAGTGCGTTTGATATGCGGAAACTGCGATATCTTCGGTATCTTTGTTGTTTCCTGCTGAGATATGCATTTTCTACTATAATCTTCACGATTCTGCTGTTACAAGTGTGCAGAATCACCGAAATCGCTGTTTTCGTGCTATTGAATGCGAAAAACACGTTTTCTGGTGTTTTCAGCACTCCACAGAGCGTTTGACATGCGGAAACTGCGATATCTTCGGTATCGTTGTTGTTTCCAGCTGAGATATGCATTTTCAGTGATAATCTTCATTATTCTGCTGTTACAAGTGTGCAGAATCACCGAAATCGCTGTTTTCGTGCTTTTGAATGCGAAAAACACGTTTTCTGGTGTTTTCAGCACGCCACAGAGTGTTTGACATGCGGAAGCTGCGACATCTTCGGTATGGTTGTTGTTTCCTGCTGAGATATGCATTTTCAGGGATAATCTTCATGATTCTGCTGTTACAAGTGTGCAGAATCACCGAAATCACTGTTTTAGTGCTATTGAATGCGAAACACACGTTTTCTGGTGTTTTCAGCACTCCACAGAGCGTTTGATATGCGGAAACTGCTATATATTCGGAATCGTTGTTGTTTCCAGCTGAGATATGCATTTTCAGTGATAATCTTCATGATTCTGGTGTTACAAGTTTGCAGAATCACCGAAATCGCTGTTTTCGTGCTTTCGAATGCGAAAAACACGTTTTCTGGTGTTTTCAGCACGCCACAGAGCGTTTGACATGCGGAAACTGAGATATCTTCGGTATCGTTGTTGTTTCCAGCTGAGATATGCATTTTCAGTGATAATCTTCATGATTCTGCTGTTACAAGTGTGCAGAGTCACCGAAATCGCTGTTTTCGTGCTATTGAATGCGAAAAACACGTTTTCTAGCGTTTTCAGCACCCGACAGTGCTTTTGATGTGCGGAAACTGCGATATCTTCGGTATCGTTGTTGTTTCCAGCAGAGATATGCATTTTCTACGATAATCTTCGAGTTTCTTCTGTGACAAGTGCGCAGAATCACCGAAATCGCTGTTTTCGTGCTATTGAATGCGAAAAACACGTTTTCTGGTGTTTTCAGCACTCCACAGTGCGTTTGATATGCGGAAACTGCGATATCTTCGGTATCTTTGTTGTTTCCTGCTGAGATATGCATTTTCTACTATAATCTTCACGATTCTGCTGTTACAAGTGTGCAGAATCACCAAAATCGCTGTTTTCGTGCTATTGAATGCGAAAAACACGTTTTCTGGTGTTTTCAGCACTCCACAGAGCGTTTGACATGCGGAAACTGCGATATCTTCGGTATCGTTGTTGTTTCAAGCTGAGATATGCATTTTCAGTGATAATCTTCATTATTCTGCTGTTACAAGTGTGCAGAATCACCGAAATCGCTGTTTTCGTGCTTTTGAATGCGAAAAACACGTTTTCTGGTGTTTTCAGCACGCCACAGAGTGTTTGACATGCGGAAGCTGCGACATCTTCGGTATGGTTGTTGTTTCCTGCTGAGATATGCATTTTCAGGGATAATCTTCATGATTCTGGTGTTACAAGTGTGCAGAATCACCGAAATCGCTGTTTTCGTGCTATTGAATGCGAAAAACACGTTTTCTGGTGTTTTCAGCACTCCACAGAGCGTTTGACATGCGGAAACTGCGATATCTTCGGTATCGCTGGGTTTCCAGCTGGGATATGCATTTTCAGTGATAATCTTCATGATTCTGCTGTTACAAGTGCGCAGAATCACCGAAATCGCTGTTTTCGTGCTACTGAATGCGAAAAACACGTTTTCTGGTGTTTTCAGCACTCCACAGTGCGTTTGATATGCGGAAATTGCCATATCTTCGGTATCGTTGTTGTTTCCAGCTGAGATGTGCATTTTCAGTGATAATCTTCATGATTCTGCTGTTACAAGTGTGCAGAATCACCGAAATCGCTGTTTTAGTGCTATTGAATGCGAAAAACACGTTTTCTGGTGTTTTCAGCACGCCACAGAGCGTTTGACATGCGGAAACTGCGATATCTTCGGTATGGTTGGGTTTCCCGTTGAGATATGCATTTTCAGTGATAATCTTCATGATTCTGCTGTTACAAGTGCGCAGAATCACCGAAATCGCTGTTTTCGTGCTATTGAATGCGAAAAACACGTTTTCTGGTGTTTTCAGCACTACACAGTGCGTTTGATATGCGGAAACTGCGATATCTTCGGTATCTTTGTTGTTTCCAGCTGAGATATGCATTTTCTACGATAATCATCGAGTTTCTTTTGTGACAAGTGTGCAGAATCACCGAAATCGCTGTTTTCGTGCTTTTGAAAGCGAAAAACACGTTTTCTGGAGTTTTCAGCACGCCGCAGAGCGTTTGACTTGCGGAAACTGCGATATCTTCGGTATCGTTGTTGTTTCCAGCTGAGATATGCATTGTCAGTGATAATCTTCATGATTCTGCTGTTACAAGTGTGCAGAATCACCGAAATCACTGTTTTAGTGCTATTGAATGCGAAACACACGTTTTCTGGTGTTTTCAGCACTCCACAGTGCGTTTGATATGCGGTAACTGCTATATATTCGGAATCGTTGTTGTTTCCAGCTGAGATATGCATTTTCAGTGATAATCTTCATGATTCTGGTGTTACAAGTTTGCAGAATCACCGAAATCGCTGTTTTTGTGCTTTCGAATGCGAAAAACACGTTTTCTGGTGTTTTCAGCACGCCACAGAGCGTTTGACATGCGGAAACTGCGATATCTTCGGTATCGTTGTTGTTTCCAGCTGAGATACGCATTTTCAGTGATAATCTTCATGATTCTGCTGTTACAAGTGTGCAGTATCACCGAAATCGCTGTTTTCGTGCTATTGAATGCGAAAAACACGTTTTCTGGTGTTTTCAGCACGCCACAGAGCGTTTGACATGCGGAAACTGCGATATCTTCGGTATCGTTGTTGTTTCCAGCTGAGATATGCATTTTCAGTGATAATCTTCATGATTCTGCTGTTACAAGTGTGCAAAATCACCGAAAGCGCTGTTTTCGTGCTATTGAATGCGAAAAACACGTTTTCTAGCGTTTTCAGCACCCGACAGTGCTTTTGATGTGCGGAAACTGCGATATCTTCGGTATCGTTGTTGTTTCCAACAGAGATATGCATTTTCTACGATAATCTTCGAGTTTCTTCTGTGACAAGTGTGCAGAATCACCGAAATCGCTGTTTTCGTGCTATTGAATGCGAAAAACACGTTTTCTGGTGTTTTCAGCACTCCACAGTGCGTTTGATACGCGGAAACTGCGATATCTTCGGTATCGTTGTTGTTTCCAGCTGAGATATGCATTTTCTACAATAATCTTCGAGTTTCTTCTGTGACAAGTGTGCAGAATCACCGAAATCGCTGTTTTCGTGCTATTGAATGCGAAAAACACGTTTTCTGGTGTTTTCAGCACGCCACAGAGGGTTTGACATGCGGAAACTGCGATATCTTCGGTATCGTTGTTGTTTCTAGCTGAGATTTGCATTTTCAATGATAATCTTCATGATTCTGCTGTTCTAAGTGCGCAGAATCACCGAAATCGCTGTTTTCGTGCTACTTCATGCGAAAAACACGTTTTCTGGTGTTTTCAGCACTCCGCAGTGCGTTTGATATGCGGAAACTGCTATATCTACGGTATCTTTGTTGTTTCCAGCTGAGATATGCATTTTCTACGATAATCATCGAGTTTCTTCTGTGACAAGTGTTTAGAATCACCGAAATCGCTGTTTTCGTGCTTTTGAATGCGAAAAACACGTTTTCTGGAGTTTTCAGCACTCCACAGTGCGTTTGATATGCGGAAATTGCCATATCTTCGGTATCGTTGTTGTTTCCACCTGAGATGTGCATTTTCAGTGATAATCTTCATGATTCTGCTGTTACAAGTGTGCAGAATCACCGAAATCGCTGTTTTAGTGCTATTGAATGCGAAAAACACGTTTTCTGGTGTTTTCAGCACGCCACAGAGCGTTTGACATGCGGAAACTGCGATATCTTCGGTATCGTTGTTGTTTCTAGCTGAGATTTGCATTTTCAATGATAATCTTCATGATTCTGCTGTTCTAAGTGCGCAGAATCACCGAAATCGCTGTTTTCGTGCTACTTCATGCGAAAAACACGTTTTCTGGTGTTTTCAGCACTCCGCAGTGCGTTTGATATGCGGAAACTGCTATATCTTCGGTATCTTTGTTGTTTCCAGCTGAGATATGCATTTTCTACGATAATCATCGAGTTTCTTCTGTGACAAGTGTTTAGAATCACCGAAATCGCTGTTTTCGTGCTTTTGAATGCGAAAAACACGTTTTCTGGAGTTTTCAGCACTCCACAGTGCGTTTGATATGCGGAAATTGCCATATCTTCGGTATCGTTGTTGTTTCCACCTGAGATGTGCATTTTCAGTGATAATCTTCATGATTCTGCTGTTACAAGTGTGCAGAATCACCGAAATCGCTGTTTTAGTGCTATTGAATGCGAAAAACACGTTTTCTGGTGTTTTCAGCACGCCACAGAGCGTTTGACATGCGGAAACTGCGATATCTTCGGTATGGTTGGGTTTCCCGCTGAGATATGCATTTTCAGTGATAATCTTCATGATTCTGCTGTTACAAGTGCGCAGAATCTTCGAAATCGCTGTTTTCGTGCTATTGAATGCGAAAAACACGTTTTCTGGTGTTTTCAGCACTACACAGTGCGTTTGATATGCGGAAACTGCGATATCTTCGGTATCTTTGTTGTTTCCAGCTGAGATATGCATTTTCTACGATAATCATCGAGTTTCTTTTGTGACAAGTGTGCAGAATCACCGAAATCGCTGTTTTCGTGCTTTTGAAAGCGAAACACACGTTTTCTGGAGTTTTCAGCACGCCGCAGAGCGTTTGACTTGCGGAAACTGCGATATCTTCGGTATCGTTGTTGTTTCCAGCTGAGATATGCATTTTCAGTGATAATCTTCATGATTCTGCTGTTACAAGTGTGCAGAATCACCGAAATCACTGTTTTAGTGCTATTGAATGCGAAACACACGTTTTCTGGTGTTTTCAGCACTCCACAGTGCGTTTGATATGCGGAAACTGCTATATATTCGGAATCGTTGTTGTTTCCAGCTGAGATATGCATTTTCAGTGATAATCTTCATGATTCTGGTGTTACAAGTTTGCAGAATCACCGAAATCGCTGTTTTCGTGCTTTCGAATGCGAAAAACACGTTTTCTGGTGTTTTCAGCACGCCACAGAGCGTTTGACATGCGGAAACTGCGATATCTTCGGTATCGTTGTTGTTTCCAGCTGAGATACGCATTTTCAGTGATAATCTTCATGATTCTGCTGTTACAAGTGTGCAGTATCACCGAAATCGCTGTTTTCGTGCTATTGAATGCGAAAAACACGTTTTCTGGTGTTTTCAGCACGCCACAGAGCGTTTGACATGCGGAAACTGCGATATCTTCGGTATCGTTGTTGTTTCCAGCTGAGATATGCATTTTCAGTGATAATCTTCATGATTCTGCTGTTACAAGTGTGCAGAATCACCGAAATCGCTGTTTTCGTGCTATTGAATGCGAAAAACACGTTTTCTAGCGTTTTCAGCACCCGACAGTGCTTTTGATGTGCGGAAACTGCGATATCTTCGGTATCGTTGTTGTTTCCAACAGAGATATGCATTTTCTACGATAATCTTCGAGTTTCTTCTGTGACAAGTGTGCAGAATCACCGAAATCGCTGTTTTCGTGCTATTGAATGCGAAAAACACGTTTTCTGGTGTTTTCAGCACTCCACAGTGCGTTTGATACGCGGAAACTGCGATATCTTCGGTATCGTTGTTGTTTCCAGCTGAGATATGCATTTTCTACGATAATCTTCGAGTTTCTTCTGTGACAAGTGTGCAGAATCACCGAAATCGCTGTTTTCGTGCTATTGAATGCGAAAAACACGTTTTCTGGTGTTTTCAGCACTCCACAGTGCGTTTGATATGCGGAAACTGCGATATCTTCGGTATCTTTGTTGTTTCCTGCTGAGATATGCATTTGCAGTGATTATCTTCATGATTCTGCTGTTACAAGTGTGCAGAATCACCGAAATCGCTGTATTCGTGCTTTTGAATGCGAAAAACAGTTTTCTGGTGTTTTCAGCACGCCACAGAGCGTTTGACATGCGGAAACTGCGATATCATCGGTATCGTTGTTGTTTCCAGCTGAGATATGCATTTTCATTGATAATCTTCATGATTCTGCTGTTACAAGTGTGCAGAATCACCGAAATCGCTGTTTTCGTGCTATTGAATGCGAAAAACACGTTTTCTGGTGTTTTCAGCACGCCACAGAGCGTTTGGCATGCGGAAACTGAGATATCTTCGGTATCGTTGTTGTTTCCAGCTGAGATATGCATTTTCAGTGATAATCTTCATGATTCTGCTGTTACAGGTGTGCAGAATCACCGCAATCGCAGTTTTCGTGCTATTGAATGCGAAAAACACGTTTTCTGGTGTTTTCAGCACGCCACAGAGCGTTTGACATGCGGAAACTGCGATATCTTCGGTATGGTTGGGTTTCCCGCTGAGATATGCATTTTCAGTGATAATCTTCATGATTCTGCTGTTACAAGTGCGCAGAATCACCGAAATCGCTGTTTTCGTGCTATTGAATGCGAAAAACACGTTTTCTGGTGTTTTCAGCACTACACAGTGCGTTTGATATGCGGAAACTGCGATATCTTCGGTATCTTTGTTGTTTCCAGCTGAGATATGCATTTTCTACGATAATCATCGAGTTTCTTTTGTGACAAGTGTGCAGAATCACCGAAATCGCTGTTTTCGTGCTTTTGAAAGCGAAAAACACGTTTTCTGGAGTTTTCAGCACGCCGCAGAGCGTTTGACTTGCGGAAACTGCGATATCTTCGGTATCGTTGTTGTTTCCAGCTGAGATATGCATTTTCAGTGATAATCTTCATGATTCTGCTGTTACAAGTGTGCAGAATCACAGAAATCGCTGTTTTAGTGCTATTGATTACGAAAAACACGTTTTCTGGTGTTTTCAGCACTCCACAGTGCGTCTGATATGCGGAAACTGCGATATCTTCGGTATCGTTGTTGTTTCCAGCTGAGATATGCATTTTCAGTGATAATCTTCATGATTCTGCTGTTACAAGTGTGGAGAATCACCGAAATCACTGTTTTAGTGCTATTGAATGCGAAACACACGTTTTCTGGTGTTTTCAGCACTCCACAGTGCGTTTGATATGCGGAAACTGCTATATATTCGGAATCGTTGTTGTTTCCAGCTGAGATATGCATTATCAGTGATAATCTTCATGATTCTGGTGTTACAAGTGTGCAGAATCACCGAAATCGCTGTTTTCGTGCTTTCGAATGCGAAAAACACGTTTTCTGGTGTTTTCAGCACGCCACAGAGCGTTTGACATGCGGGAACTGCGATATCTTCGGTATCGTTGTTGTTTCCAGCTGAGATACGCATTCTCAGTGATAATCTTCATGATTCTGCTGTTACAAGTGTGCAGTATCACCGAAATCGCTGTTTTCGTGCTATTGAATGCGAAAAACACGTTTTCTGGTGTTTTCAGCACTCCACAGTGCGTTTGATATGCGGAAACTGTCATACCTTCGGTATCGTTGTTGTTTCCAGCTGAGATATGCATTTTCAATGATAATCTTCATGATTCTGCTGTTACAAGTGTGCAGAATCACCGAAATCGCTGTTTTCGTGCTTTTGAATGCGAAAAACACGTTTTCTGGTGTTTTCAGCACGCCACAGAGCGTTTGACATGCGGAAACTGCGATATCTTCGGTATCGTTGTTGTTTCCAGCTGAGATATGCATTTTCAGTGATAATCTTCATGATTCTGCTGTTACAAGTGTGCAGAATCACCGAAATCGCTGTTTTCGTGCTATTGAATGCGAAAAACACGTTTTCTAGCGTTTTCAGCACCCGACAGTGCTTTTGATGTGCGGAAACAGGGATATCTTCGTTTTCGTGGGGTTTCCAGCTGAGATATGTATTTTCAGTGATAATCTTCATGATTCTGCTGTTACAAGTGTGCAGAATCTCCGAAATCGCTGTTTTCGTGCTATTGAATGCGAAAAACACGTTTTCTGGTGTTTTCAGCACTCCACAGTGCGTTTGATACGCGGAAACTGCGATATCTTCGGTATCGTTGTTGTTTCCAGCTGAGATATGCACCTTCAATAATAATCTTCATGATTCTGCTGTTACAAGTGTGCAGAATCACCGAAATCGCTGTTTTCGTGCTATTGAATGCGAAAAACACGTTTTCTGGTGTTTTCAGCACTCCACAGTGCGTTTGATATGCGGAAACTGCCATATCTTCGGTATCGTTGTTGTTTCCAGCTGAGATATGCATTTTCAGTGATAATCTTCATGATTCTGCTGTTACAAGTGTGCAGAATCACCGAAATCGCTGTTTTCGTGCTATTGAATGCGAAAAACACGTTTTCTGGTGTTTTCAGCACGCCACAGAGCGTTTGACATGCGGAAACTGCGATATCTTCGGTATCGTTGTTGTTTCTAGCTGAGATTTGCATTTTCAATGATAATCTTCATGATTCTGCTGTTACAAGTGTGCAGAATCACCGAAATCGCTGTTTTCGTGCTTTTGAATGCGAAAAACATGTTTTCTGGAGTTTTCAGCACTCCACAGTGCGTTTGATATGCGGAAACTGCGATATCTTCGGTATCGTTGTTGTTTCCAGCTGAGATATGCATTTTCTACGATAATCTTCATGATTCTGCTGTTACAAGTGTGCAGAATCACCGAAATCGCTGTTTTCGTGCTATTGAATGCGAAAAACACGTTTTCTGGTGTTTTCAGCACTCCACAGTGCGTTTGATATGCGGGAACTGCCATATCTTCGGTATCGTTGTTGTTTCCAGCTGAGATATGCATTTTCAGTGATAATCTTCATGATTCTGCTGTTACAAGTGTGCAGAATCACCGAAATCGCTGTTTTCGTGCTATTGAATGCGAAAAACACGTTTTCTGGTGTTTTCAGCACGCCACAGAGCGTTTGACATGCGGAAACTGCGATATCTTCGGTATCGTTGTTGTTTCTAGCTGAGATTTGCATTTTCAATGATAATCTTCATGATTCTGCTGTTACAAGTGTGCAGAATCACCGAAATCGCTGTTTTCGTGCTTTTGAATGCGAAAAACACGTTTTCTGGAGTTTTCAGCACTCCACAGTGCGTTTGATATGCGGAAACTGCGATATCTTCGGTATCGTTGTTGTTTCCAGCTGAGATATGCATTTTCTACGATAATCATCGAGTTTCTTTTGTGACAAGTGTGCAGAATCACCGAAATCGCTGTTTTCGTGCTTTTGAAAGCGAAAAACACGTTTTCTGGAGTTTTCAGCACGCCGCAGAGCGTTTGACTTGCGGAAACTGCGATATCTTCGGTATCGTTGTTGTTTCCAGCTGAGATATGCATTTTCAGTGATAATCTTCATGATTCTGCTGTTACAAGTGTGCAGAATCACCGAAATCGCTGTTTTAGTGCTATTGATTGCGAAAAACACGTTTTCTGGTGTTTTCAGCACTCCACAGTGCGTCTGATATGCGGAAACTGCGATATCTTCGGTATCGTTGTTGTTTCCAGCTGAGATATGCATTTTCAGTGATAATCTTCATGATTCTGCTGTTACAAGTGTGGAGAATCACCGAAATCACTGTTTTAGTGCTATTGAATGCGAAACACACGTTTTCTGGTGTTTTCAGCACTCCACAGTGCGTTTGATATGCGGAAACTGCTATATATTCGGAATCGTTGTTGTTTCCAGCTGAGATATGCATTATCAGTGATAATCTTCATGATTCTGGTGTTACAAGTGTGCAGAATCACCGAAATCGCTGTTTTCGTGCTTTCGAATGCGAAAAACACGTTTTCTGGTGTTTTCAGCACGCCACAGAGCGTTTGACATGCGGGAACTGCGATATCTTCGGTATCGTTGTTGTTTCCAGCTGAGATACGCATTTTCAGTGATAATCTTCATGATTCTGCTGTTACAAGTGTGCAGTATCACCGAAATCGCTGTTTTCGTGCTATTGAATGCGAAAAACACGTTTTCTGGTGTTTTCAGCACTCCACAGTGCGTTTGATATGCGGAAACTGTCATACCTTCGGTATCGTTGTTGTTTCCAGCTGAGATATGCATTTTCAATGATAATCTTCATGATTCTGCTGTTACAAGTGTGCAGAATCACCGAAATCGCTGTTTTCGTGCTATTGAATGCGAAAAACACGTTTTCTGGTGTTTTCAGCACTCCACAGTGCGTTTGACATGCGGGAACTGCGATATCTTCGGTATCGTTGTTGTTTCCAGCTGAGATATGCATTTTCAGTGATAATCTTCATGATTCTGCTGTTACAAGTGTGCAGAATCACCGAAATCGCTGTTTTCGTGCTATTGAATGCGAAAAACACGTTTTCTGGTGTTTTCAGCACGCCACAGAGCGTTTGACATGCGGAAACTGCGATATCTTCGGTATCGTTGTTGTTTCCAGCTGAGATATGCATTTTCAGTGATAATCTTCATGATTCTGCTGTTACAAGTGTGCAGAATCACCGAAATCGCTGTTTTCGTGCTATTGAATGCGAAAAACACGTTTTCTAGCGTTTTCAGCACCCGACAGTGCTTTTGATGTGCGGAAACAGGGATATCTTCGTTTTCGTGGGGTTTCCAGCTGAGATATGTATTTTCAGTGATAATCTTCATGATTCTGCTGTTACAAGTGTGCAGAATCTCCGAAATCGCTGTTTTCGTGCTATTGAATGCGAAAAACACGTTTTCTGGTGTTTTCAGCACTCCACAGTGCGTTTGACATGCGGGAACTGCGATATCTTCGGTATCGTTGTTGTTTCCAGCTGAGATACGCATTTTCAGTGATAATCTTCATGATTCTGCTGTTTCAAGTGTGCAGTATCACCGAAATCGCTGTTTTCGTGCTATTGAATGCGAAAAACACGTTTTCTGGAGTTTTCAGCACTCCACAGTGCGTTTGATATGCGGAAACTGTCATACCTTCGGTATCGTTGTTGTTTCCAGCTGAGATATGCATTTTCAATGATAATCTTCATGATTCTGCTGTTACAAGTGTGCAGAATCACCGAAATCGCTGTTTTCGTGCTTTTGAATGCGAAAAACACGTTTTCTGGTGTTTTCAGCACGCCACAGAGCGTTTGACATGCGGAAACTGCGATATCTTCGGTATCGTTGTTGTTTCCAGCTGAGATATGCATTTTCAGTGATAATCTTCATGATTCTGCTGTTACAAGTGTGCAGAATCACCGAAATCGCTGTTTTCGTGCTATTGAATGCGAAAAACACGTTTTCTAGCGTTTTCAGCACCCGACAGTGCTTTTGATGTGCGGAAACAGGGATATCTTCGTTTTCGTGGGGTTTCCAGCTGAGATATGTATTTTCAGTGATAATCTTCATGATTCTGCTGTTACAAGTGTGCAGAATCTCCGAAATCGCTGTTTTCGTGCTATTGAATGCGAAAAACACGTTTTCTGGTGTTTTCAGCACTCCACAGTGCGTTTGATACGCGGAAACTGCGATATCTTCGGTATCGTTGTTGTTTCCAGCTGAGATATGCATTTCCTACGATTATCTTCGAGTTTCTTCTGTGACAAGTGTGCAGAATCACCGAAATCGCTGTTTTCGTGCTATTGAATGCGAAAAACACGTTCTCTGGTGTTTTCAGCACTCCACAGTGCGTTTGATATGCGGAAACTGCGATATATTCGGTATCTTTGTTGTTTCCTGCTGAGATATGCATTTGCAGTGATTATCTTCATGATTCTGCTGTTACAAGTGTGCAGAATCACCGAAATCGCTGTTTTAGTGCTATTGAATGCGAAAAACACGTTTTCTGGTGTTTTCAGCACTCCACAGTGCGTTTGATATGCGGAAACTGCGATATCATCGGTATCGTTGTTGTTTCCAGCTGAGATATGCATTTTCATTGATAATCTTCATGATTCTGCTGTTACAAGTGTGCAGAATCACCGGAATCGCTGTTTTCGTGCTATTGAATGCGAAAAACACGTTTTCTGGTGTTTTCAGCACGCCACAGAGCGTTTGACATGCGGAAACTGCGATATCTTCGGTATCGTTGTTGTTTCTAGCTGAGATTTGCATTCTCAATGATAATCTTCATGATTCTGCTGTTACAAGTGTGCAGAATCACCGAAATCGCTGTTTTCGTGCTTTTGAATGCGAAAAACACGTTTTCTGGAGTTTTCAGCACTCCACAGTGCGTTTGATATGCGGAAACTGCGATATCTTCGGTATCGTTGTTGTTTCCAGCTGAGATATGCATTTTCTACGATAATCTTCATGATTCTGCTGTTACAAGTGTGCAGAATCACCGAAATCGCTGTTTTCGTGCTATTGAATGCGAAAAACATGTTTTCTTGTGTTTTCAGCACTCCACAGAGCGTTTGACATGCGGAAACTGCGTTATCTTCGGTATCGTTGGGTTTCCAGCTGAGATATGCATTTTCAATGATAATCTTCATGATTCTGCTGTTACAAGTGTGCAGAATCACCGAAATCGCTGTTTTCGTGCTATTCAATGCGAAAAACTCGTTTTCTGGTGTTTTCAGCACGCCACAGAGCGTTTGACATGCGGAAACTGCGATATCTTCGGTATCGTTGTTGTTTCTAGCTGAGATTTGCATTTTCAATGATAATCTTCATGATTCTGCTGTTACAAGTGTGCAGAATCACCGAAATCGCTGTTTTCGTGCTATTGAATGCGAAAAACATGTTTTCTTGTGTTTTCAGCACTCCACAGAGCGTTTGACATGCGGAAACTGCGTTATCTTCGGTATCGTTGGGTTTCCAGCTGAGATATGCATTTTCAATGATAATCTTCATGATTCTGCTGTTACAAGTGTGCAGAATCACCGAAATCGCTGTTTTCGTGCTATTCAATGCGAAAAACTCGTTTTCTGGTGTTTTCAGCACGCCACAGAGCGTTTGACAAGCGGAAACTGAGATATCTTCGGTATCGTTGTTGTTTCCAGCTGAGATATGCATTTTCAGTGATAATCTTCATGATTCTTCTGTGACAAGTGTGCAGAATCACCGAAATCGCTGTTTTCGTGCTTTTGAATGCGAAAAACAAGTTTTCTGGAGTTTTGAGCACGCCACAGAGCGTTTGACATGCGGAAACTGCGATATCTTCGGTATCGTTGTTGTTTCCAGCTGAGATATGCATTTTCAGTGATAATCTTCATGATTCTGCTGTTACAAGTGTGCAGAATCACCGAAATCGCTGTTTTCGTGCTATTGAATGCGAAAAACATGTTTTCTTGTGTTTTCAGCACTCCACAGAGCGTTTGACATGCGGAAACTGCGTTATCTTCGGTATCGTTGGGTTTCCAGCTGAGATATGCATTTTCAATGATAATCTTCATGATTCTGCTGTTACAAGTGTGCAGAATCACCGAAATCGCTGTTTTCGTGCTATTCAATGCGAAAAACTCGTTTTCTGGTGTTTTCAGCACGCCACAGAGCGTTTGACATGCGGAAACTGCGATATCTTCGGTATCGTTGTTGTTTCCAGCTGAGATATGCATTTTCTACGATAATCTTCGAGTTTCTTCTGTGACAAGTGTGCAGAATCACCGAAATCGCTGTTTTCGTGCTATTGAATGCGAAAAACACGTTTTCTGGTGTTTTCAGCACTCCACAGTTCGTTTGATATGCGGAAACTGCGATATCTTCGGTATCTTTGTTGTTTCCTGCTGAGATATGCATTTGCAGTGATTATCTTCATGATTCTGCTGTTACAAGTGTGCAGAATCACCGAAATCGCTGTATTCGTGCTTTTGAATGCGAAAAACAGTTTTCTGGTGTTTTCAGCACGCCACAGAGCGTTTGACATGCGGAAACTGCGATATCATCGGTATCGTTGTTGTTTCCAGCTGAGATATGCATTTTCATTGATAATCTTCATGATTCTGCTGTTACAAGTGTGCAGAATCACCGAAATCGCTGTTTTCGTGCTATTGAATGCGAAAAACACGTTTTCTGGTGTTTTCAGCACGCCACAGAGCGTTTGGCATGCGGAAACTGAGATATCTTCGGTATCGTTGTTGTTTCCAGCTGAGATATGCATTTTCAGTGATAATCTTCATGATTCTGCTGTTACAGGTGTGCAGAATCACCGCAATCGCAGTTTTCGTGCTATTGAATGCGAAAAACACGTTTTCTGGTGTTTTCAGCACGCCACAGAGCGTTTGACATGCGGAAACTGCGATATCTTCGGTATGGTTGGGTTTCCCGCTGAGATATGCATTTTCAGTGATAATCTTCATGATTCTGCTGTTACAAGTGCGCAGAATCACCGAAATCGCTGTTTTCGTGCTATTGAATGCGAAAAACACGTTTTCTGGTGTTTTCAGCACTACACAGTGCGTTTGATATGCGGAAACTGCGATATCTTCGGTATCTTTGTTGTTTCCAGCTGAGATATGCATTTTCTACGATAATCATCGAGTTTCTTTTGTGACAAGTGTGCAGAATCACCGAAATCGCTGTTTTCGTGCTTTTGAAAGCGAAAAACACGTTTTCTGGAGTTTTCAGCACGCCGCAGAGCGTTTGACTTGCGGAAACTGCGATATCTTCGGTATCGTTGTTGTTTCCAGCTGAGATATGCATTTTCAGTGATAATCTTCATGATTCTGCTGTTACAAGTGTGCAGAATCACCGAAATCGCTGTTTTAGTGCTATTGATTGCGAAAAACACGTTTTCTGGTGTTTTCAGCACTCCACAGTGCGTCTGATATGCGGAAACTGCGATATCTTCGGTATCGTTGTTGTTTCCAGCTGAGATATGCATTTTCAGTGATAATCTTCATGATTCTGCTGTTACAAGTGTGGAGAATCACCGAAATCACTGTTTTAGTGCTATTGAATGCGAAACACACGTTTTCTGGTGTTTTCAGCACTCCACAGTGCGTTTGATATGCGGAAACTGCTATATATTCGGAATCGTTGTTGTTTCCAGCTGAGATATGCATTATCAGTGATAATCTTCATGATTCTGGTGTTACAAGTGTGCAGAATCACCGAAATCGCTGTTTTCGTGCTTTCGAATGCGAAAAACACGTTTTCTGGTGTTTTCAGCACGCCACAGAGCGTTTGACATGCGGGAACTGCGATATCTTCGGTATCGTTGTTGTTTCCAGCTGAGATACGCATTTTCAGTGATAATCTTCATGATTCTGCTGTTACAAGTGTGCAGTATCACCGAAATCGCTGTTTTCGTGCTATTGAATGCGAAAAACACGTTTTCTGGTGTTTTCAGCACTCCACAGTGCGTTTGATATGCGGAAACTGCGATATCTTCGGTATCGTTGTTGTTTCCAGCTGAGATATGCACCTTCAATAATAATCTTCATGATTCTGCTGTTACAAGTGTGCAGAATCACCGAAATCGCTGTTTTCGTGCTATTGAATGCGAAAAACACGTTTTCTGGTGTTTTCAGCACTCCACAGTGCGTTTGATATGCGGAAACTGCCATATCTTCGGTATCGTTGTTGTTTCCAGCTGAGATATGCATTTTCAGTGATAATCTTCATGATTCTGCTGTTACAAGTGTGCAGAATCACCGAAATCGCTGTTTTCGTGCTATTGAATGCGAAAAACACGTTTTCTGGTGTTTTCAGCACGCCACAGAGCGTTTGACATGCGGAAACTGCGATATCTTCGGTATCGTTGTTGTTTCTAGCTGAGATTTGCATTTTCAATGATAATCTTCATGATTCTGCTGTTACAAGTGTGCAGAATCACCGAAATCGCTGTTTTCGTGCTTTTGAATGCGAAAAACATGTTTTCTGGAGTTTTCAGCACTCCACAGTGCGTTTGATATGCGGAAACTGCGATATCTTCGGTATCGTTGTTGTTTCCAGCTGAGATATGCATTTTCTACGATAATCTTCATGATTCTGCTGTTACAAGTGTGCAGAATCACCGAAATCGCTGTTTTCGTGCTATTGAATGCGAAAAACACGTTTTCTGGTGTTTTCAGCACTCCACAGTGCGTTTGATATGCGGAAACTGCCATATCTTCGGTATCGTTGTTGTTTCCAGCTGAGATATGCATTTTCAGTGATAATCTTCATGATTCTGCTGTTACAAGTGTGCAGAATCACCGAAATCGCTGTTTTCGTGCTATTGAATGCGAAAAACACGTTTTCTGGTGTTTTCAGCACGCCACAGAGCGTTTGACATGCGGAAACTGCGATATCTTCGGTATCGTTGTTGTTTCTAGCTGAGATTTGCATTTTCAATGATAATCTTCATGATTCTGCTGTTACAAGTGTGCAGAATCACCGAAATCGCTGTTTTCGTGCTTTTGAATGCGAAAAACACGTTTTCTGGAGTTTTCAGCACTCCACAGTGCGTTTGATATGCGGAAACTGCGATATCTTCGGTATCGTTGTTGTTTCCAGCTGAGATATGCATTTTCTACGATAATCATCGAGTTTCTTTTGTGACAAGTGTGCAGAATCACCGAAATCGCTGTTTTCGTGCTTTTGAAAGCGAAAAACACGTTTTCTGGAGTTTTCAGCACGCCGCAGAGCGTTTGACTTGCGGAAACTGCGATATCTTCGGTATCGTTGTTGTTTCCAGCTGAGATATGCATTTTCAGTGATAATCTTCATGATTCTGCTGTTACAAGTGTGCAGAATCACCGAAATCGCTGTTTTAGTGCTATTGATTGCGAAAAACACGTTTTCTGGTGTTTTCAGCACTCCACAGTGCGTCTGATATGCGGAAACTGCGATATCTTCGGTATCGTTGTTGTTTCCAGCTGAGATATGCATTTTCAGTGATAATCTTCATGATTCTGCTGTTACAAGTGTGGAGAATCACCGAAATCGCTGTTTTCGTGCTATTGAATGCGAAAAACACGTTTTCTGGTGTTTTCAGCACTCCACAGTGCGTTTGATATGCGGAAACTGTCATACCTTCGGTATCGTTGTTGTTTCCAGCTGAGATATGCATTTTCAATGATAATCTTCATGATTCTGCTGTTAGAAGTGTGCAGAATCACCGAAATCGCTGTTTTCGTGCTTTTGAATGCGAAAAACACGTTTTCTGGTGTTTTCAGCACGCCACAGAGCGTTTGACATGCGGGAACTGCGATATCTTCGGTATCGTTGTTGTTTCCAGCTGAGATACGCATTTTCAGTGATAATCTTCATGATTCTGCTGTTACAAGTGTGCAGTATCACCGAAATCGCTGTTTTCGTGCTATTGAATGCGAAAAACACGTTTTCTGGTGTTTTCAGCACTCCACAGTGCGTTTGATACGCGGAAACTGCGATATCTTCGGTATCGTTGTTGTTTCCAGCTGAGATATGCATTTCCTACGATTATCTTCGAGTTTCTTCTGTGACAAGTGTGCAGAATCACCGAAATCGCTGTTTTCGTGCTATTGAATGCGAAAAACACGTTCTCTGGTGTTTTCAGCACTCCACAGTGCGTTTGATATGCGGAAACTGCGATATATTCGGTATCTTTGTTGTTTCCTGCTGAGATATGCATTTGCAGTGATTATCTTCATGATTCTGCTGTTACAAGTGTGCAGAATCACCGAAATCGCTGTTTTAGTGCTATTGAATGCGAAAAACACGTTTTCTGGTGTTTTCAGCACTCCACAGTGCGTTTGATATGCGGAAACTGCGATATCATCGGTATCGTTGTTGTTTCCAGCTGAGATATGCATTTTCATTGATAATCTTCATGATTCTGCTGTTACAAGTGTGCAGAATCACCGGAATCGCTGTTTTCGTGCTATTGAATGCGAAAAACACGTTTTCTGGTGTTTTCAGCACGCCACAGAGCGTTTGACATGCGGAAACTGCGATATCTTCGGTATCGTTGTTGTTTCTAGCTGAGATTTGCATTTTCAATGATAATCTTCATGATTCTGCTGTTACAAGTGTGCAGAATCACCGAAATCGCTGTTTTCGTGCTATTGAATGCGAAAAACATGTTTTCTTGTGTTTTCAGCACTCCACAGAGCGTTTGACATGCGGAAACTGCGTTATCTTCGGTATCGTTGGGTTTCCAGCTGAGATATGCATTTTCAATGATAGTCTTCATGATTCTGCTGTTACAAGTGTGCAGAATCACCGAAATCGCTGTTTTCGTGCTATTCAATGCGAAAAACTCGTTTTCTGGTGTTTTCAGCACGCCACAGAGCGTTTGACATGCGGAAACTGAGATATCTTCGGTATCGTTGTTGTTTCCAGCTGAGATATGCATTTTCAGTGATAATCTTCATGATTCTTCTGTGACAAGTGTGCAGAATCACCGAAATCGCTGTTTTCGTGCTTTTGAATGCGAAAAACAAGTTTTCTGGAGTTTTGAGCACGCCACAGAGCGTTTGACATGCGGAAACTGCGATATCTTCGGTATCGTTGTTGTTTCCAGCTGAGATATGCATTTTCAGTGATAATCTTCATGATTCTGCTGTTACAAGTGTGCAGAATCACCGAAATCGCTGTTTTCGTGCTATTGAATGCGAAAAACATGTTTTCTTGTGTTTTCAGCACTCCACAGAGCGTTTGACATGCGGAAACTGCGTTATCTTCGGTATCGTTGGGTTTCCAGCTGAGATATGCATTTTCAATGATAATCTTCATGATTCTGCTGTTACAAGTGTGCAGAATCACCGAAATCGCTGTTTTCGTGCTATTCAATGCGAAAAACTCGTTTTCTGGTGTTTTCAGCACGCCACAGAGCGTTTGACATGCGGAAACTGAGATATCTTCGGTATCGTTGTTGTTTCCAGCTGAGATATGCATTTTCAGTGATAATCTTCATGATTCTTCTGTGACAAGTGTGCAGAATCACCGAAATCGCTGTTTTCGTGCTTTTAAATGCGAAAAACAAGTTTTCTGGAGTTTTGAGCACGCCACAGAGCGTTTGACATGCGGAAACTGCGATATCTTCGGTATCGTTGTTGTTTCCAGCTGAGATATGCATTTTCAGTGATAATCTTCATGATTCTGCTGTTACAAGTGTGCAGAATCACCGAAATCGCTGTTTTAGGGATATTGAATGCGAAAAACACGTTTTCTGGTGTTTTCAGCACTCCACAGTGCGTTTGATATGCGGAAACTGAGATATCTTCGGTATCGTTGTGGTTTCCAGGTGAGATATGCATTTTCAGTGATAATCTTCATGATTCTGCTGTTACAAGTGTGCAGAATCACCGAAATCGCTGTTTTCGTGCTTTTGAATGCGAAAAACACGTTTTCTGGTGTTTTCAGCACGCCACAGAGCGTTTGACATGCGGAAACTGCGATATCTTCGGTATCGTTGTTGTTTCCAGCTGAGATATGCATTTTCAGTGATAATCTTCATGATTCTTCTGTGACAAGTGTGCAGAATCACCGAAATCGCTGTTTTCGTGCTTTTGAATGCGAAAAACACGTTTTCTGGAGTTTTCAGCACTCCACAGTGCGTTTGATATGCGGAAACTGCGATATCTTCGGTATCGTTGTTGTTTCCAGCTGAGATATGCATTTTCTACGATAATCTTCATGATTCTGCTGTTACAAGTGTGCAGAATCACCGAAATCGCTGTTTTCGTGCTATTGAATGCGAAAAACATGTTTTCTTGTGTTTTCAGCACTCCACAGAGCGTTTGACATGCGGAAACTGCGTTATCTTCGGTATCGTTGGGTTTCCAGCTGAGATATGCATTTTCAATGATAATCTTCATGATTCTGCTGTTACAAGTGTGCAGAATCACCGAAATCGCTGTTTTCGTGCTATTCAATGCGAAAAACTCGTTTTCTGGTGTTTTCAGCACGCCACAGAGCGTTTGACATGCGGAAACTGAGATATCTTCGGTATCGTTGTTGTTTCCAGCTGAGATATGCATTTTCAGTGATCATCTTCATGATTCTTCTGTGACAAGTGTGCAGAATCACCGAAATCGCTGTTTTCGTGCTTTTGAATGCGAAAAACAAGTTTTCTGGAGTTTTTAGCACGCCACAGAGCGTTTGACATGCGGAAACTGCGATATCTTCGGTATCGTTGTTGTTTCTAGCTGAGATTTGCATTTTCAATGATAATCTTCATGATTCTGCGGTTACAAGTGTGCAGAATCACCGAAATCGCTGTTTTCGTGCTTTTGAATGCGAAAAACACGTTTTCTGGAGTTTTCAGCACTCCACAGTGCGTTTGATATGCGGAAACTGCGATATCTTCGGTATCGTTGTTGTTTCCAGCTGAGATATGCATTTTCTACGATAATCTTCATGATTCTGCTGTTACAAGTGTGCAGAATCACCGAAATCGCTGTTTTCGTGCTATTGAATGCGAAAAACATGTTTTCTTGTGTTTTCAGCACTCCACAGAGCGTTTGACATGCGGAAACTGCGTTATCTTCGGTATCGTTGGGTTTCCAGCTGAGATATGCATTTTCAATGATAATCTTCATGATTCTGCTGTTACAAGTGTGCAGAATCACCGAAATCGCTGTTTTCGTGCTATTCAATGCGAAAAACTCGTTTTCTGGTGTTTTCAGCACGCCACAGAGCGTTTGACATGCGGAAACTGAGATATCTTCGGTATCGTTGTTGTTTCCAGCTGAGATATGCATTTTCAGTGATAATCTTCATGATTCTTCTGTGACAAGTGTGCAGAATCACCGAAATCGCTGTTTTCGTGCTTTTGAATGCGAAAAACAAGTTTTCTGGAGTTTTGAGCACGCCACAGAGCGTTTGACATGCGGAAACTGCGATATCTTCGGTATCGTTGTTGTTTCCAGCTGAGATATGCATTTTCAGTGATAATCTTCATGATTCTGCTGTTACAAGTGTGCAGAATCACCGAAATCGCTGTTTTCGTGCTATTGAATGCGAAAAACATGTTTTCTTGTGTTTTCAGCACTCCACAGAGCGTTTGACATGCGGAAACTGCGTTATCTTCGGTATCGTTGGGTTTCCAGCTGAGATATGCATTTTCAATGATAATCTTCATGATTCTGCTGTTACAAGTGTGCAGAATCACCGAAATCGCTGTTTTCGTGCTATTCAATGCGAAAAACTCGTTTTCTGGTGTTTTCAGCACGCCACAGAGCGTTTGACATGCGGAAACTGAGATATCTTCGGTATCGTTGTTGTTTCCAGCTGAGATATGCATTTTCAGTGATAATCTTCATGATTCTTTTGTGACAAGTGTGCAGAATCACCGAAATCGCTGTTTTCGTGCTTTTAAATGCGAAAAACAAGTTTTCTGGAGTTTTGAGCACGCCACAGAGCGTTTGACATGCGGAAACTGCGATATCTTCGGTATCGTTGTTGTTTCCAGCTGAGATATGCATTTTCAGTGATAATCTTCATGATTCTGCTGTTACAAGTGTGCAGAATCACCGAAATCGCTGTTTTAGGGATATTGAATGCGAAAAACACGTTTTCTGGTGTTTTCAGCACTCCACAGTGCGTTTGATATGCGGAAACTGAGATATCTTCGGTATCGTTGTGGTTTCCAGGTGAGATATGCATTTTCAGTGATAATCTTCATGATTCTGCTGTTACAAGTGTGCAGAATCACCGAAATCGCTGTTTTCGTGCTTTTGAATGCGAAAAACACGTTTTCTGGTGTTTTCAGCACGCCACAGAGCGTTTGACATGCGGAAACTGCGATATCTTCGGTATCGTTGTTGTTTCCAGCTGAGATATGCATTTTCAGTGATAATCTTCATGATTCTTCTGTGACAAGTGTGCAGAATCACCGAAATCGCTGTTTTCGTGCTTTTGAATGCGAAAAACACGTTTTCTGGAGTTTTCAGCACTCCACAGTGCGTTTGATATGCGGAAACTGCGATATCTTCGGTATCGTTGTTGTTTCCAGCTGAGATATGCATTTTCTACGATAATCTTCATGATTCTGCTGTTACAAGTGTGCAGAATCACCGAAATCGCTGTTTTCGTGCTATTGAATGCGAAAAACATGTTTTCTTGTGTTTTCAGCACTCCACAGAGCGTTTGACATGCGGAAACTGCGTTATCTTCGGTATTGTTGGGTTTCCAGCTGAGATATGCATTTTCAATGATAATCTTCATGATTCTGCTGTTACAAGTGTGCAGAATCACCGAAATCGCTGTTTTCGTGCTATTCAATGCGAAAAACTCGTTTTCTGGTGTTTTCAGCACGCCACAGAGCGTTTGACATGCGGAAACTGAGATATCTTCGGTATCGTTGTTGTTTCCAGCTGAGATATGCATTTTCAGTGATCATCTTCATGATTCTTCTGTGACAAGTGTGCAGAATCACCGAAATCGCTGTTTTCGTGCTTTTGAATGCGAAAAACAAGTTTTCTGGAGTTTTTAGCACGCCACAGAGCGTTTGACATGCGGAAACTGCGATATCTTCGGTATCGTTGTTGTTTCCAGCTGAGATATGCATTTTCAGTGATAATCTTCATGATTCTGCTGTTACAAGTGTGCAGAATCACCGAAATCGCTGTTTTCGTGCTATTGAATGCGAAAAACACGTTTTCTGGTGTTTTCAGCACGCCACAGAGCGTTTGACATGCGGAAACTGCGATATCTTCGGTATCGTTGTTGTTTCTAGCTGAGATTTGCATTTTCAATGATAATCTTCATGATTCTGCTGTTACAAGTGTGCAGAATCACCGAAATCGCTGTTTTCGTGCTTTTGAATGCGAAAAACATGTTTTCTGGAGTTTTCAGCACTCCACAGTGCGTTTGATATGCGGAAACTGCGATATCTTCGGTATCGTTGTTGTTTCCAGCTGAGATATGCATTTTCTACGATAATCTTCATGATTCTGCTGTTACAAGTGTGCAGAATCACCGAAATCGCTGTTTTCGTGCTATTGAATGCGAAAAACACGTTTTCTGGTGTTTTCAGCAATCCACAGTGCGTTTGATATGCGGAAACTGCCATATCTTCGGTATCGTTGTTGTTTCCAGCTGAGATATGCATTTTCAGTGATAATCTTCATGATTCTGCTGTTACAAGTGTGCAGAATCACCGAAATCGCTGTTTTAGGGCTATTGAATGCGAAAAACACGTTTTCTGGTGTTTTCAGCACTCCACAGAGCGTTTGACATGCGGAAACTGCGTTATCTTCGGTATCGTTGGGTTTCCAGCTGAGATATGCATTTTCAATGATAATCTTCATGATTCTGCTGTTACAAGTGTGCAGAATCACCGAAATCGCTGTTTTCGTGCTTTTGAATGCGAAAAACACGTTTTCTGGTGTTTTCAGCACGCCACAGAGCGTTTGACATGCGGAAACTGCGATATCTTCGGTATCGTTGTTGTTTCCAGCTGAGATATGCATTTTCTACGATAATCTTCATGATTCTGCTGTTACAAGTGTGCAGAATCACCGAAATCGCTGTTTTCGTGCTATTCAATGCGAAAAACTCGTTTTCTGGTGTTTTCAGCACGCCACAGAGCGTTTGACATGCGGAAACTGAGATATCTTCGGTATCGTTGTTGTTTCCAGCTGAGATATGCATTTTCAGTGATAATCTTCATGATTCTTCTGTGACAAGTGTGCAGAATCACCGAAATCGCTGTTTTCGTGCTTTTGAATGCGAAAAACAAGTTTTCTGGAGTTTTGAGCACGCCACAGAGCGTTTGACATGCGGAAACTGAGATATCTTCGGTATCGTTGTGGTTTCCAGGTGAGATATGCATTTTCAGTGATAATCTTCATGATTCTGCTGTTACAAGTGTGCAGAATCACCGAAATCGCTGTTTTCGTGCTTTTGAATGCGAAAAACACGTTTTCTGGTGTTTTCAGCACGCCACAGAGCGTTTGACATGCGGAAACTGCGATATCTTCGGTATCGTTGTTGTTTCCAGCTGAGATATGCATTTTCAGTGATAATCTTCATGATTCTTCTGTGACAAGTGTGCAGAATCACCGAAATCGCTGTTTTCGTGCTTTTGAATGCGAAAAACACGTTTTCTGGAGTTTTCAGCACTCCACAGTGCGTTTGATATGCGGAAACTGCGATATCTTCGGTATCGTTGTTGTTTCCAGCTGAGATATGCATTTTCTACGATAATCTTCATGATTCTGCTGTTACAAGTGTGCAGAATCACCGAAATCGCTGTTTTCGTGCTATTGAATGCGAAAAACATGTTTTCTTGTGTTTTCAGCACTCCACAGAGCGTTTGACATGCGGAAACTGCGTTATCTTCGGTATCGTTGGGTTTCCAGCTGAGATATGCATTTTCAATGATAATCTTCATGATTCTGCTGTTACAAGTGTGCAGAATCACCGAAATCGCTGTTTTCGTGCTATTCAATGCGAAAAACTCGTTTTCTGGTGTTTTCAGCACGCCACAGAGCGTTTGACATGCGGAAACTGAGATATCTTCGGTATCGTTGTTGTTTCCAGCTGAGATATGCATTTTCAGTGATAATCTTCATGATTCTTCTGTGACAAGTGTGCAGAATCACCGAAATCGCTGTTTTCGTGCTTTTGAATGCGAAAAACAAGTTTTCTGGAGTTTTGAGCACGCCACAGAGCGTTTGACATGCGGAAACTGCGATATCTTCGGTATCGTTGTTGTTTCTAGCTGAGATTTGCATTTTCAATGATAATCTTCATGATTCTGCTGTTACAAGTGTGCAGAATCACCGAAATCGCTGTTTTCGTGCTTTTGAATGCGAAAAACACGTTTTCTGGAGTTTTCAGCACTCCACAGTGCGTTTGATATGCGGAAACTGCGATATCTTCGGTATCGTTGTTGTTTCCAGCTGAGATATGCATTTTCTACGATAATCTTCATGATTCTGCTGTTACAAGTGTGCAGAATCACCGAAATCGCTGTTTTCGTGCTATTGAATGCGAAAAACATGTTTTCTTGTGTTTTCAGCACTCCACAGAGCGTTTGACATGCGGAAACTGCGTTATCTTCGGTATCGTTGGGTTTCCAGCTGAGATATGCATTTTCAATGATAATCTTCATGATTCTGCTGTTACAAGTGTGCAGAATCACCGAAATCGCTGTTTTCGTGCTATTCAATGCGAAAAACTCGTTTTCTGGTGTTTTCAGCACGCCACAGAGCGTTTGACATGCGGAAACTGAGATATCTTCGGTATCGTTGTTGTTTCCAGCTGAGATATGCATTTGCAGTGATAATCTTCATGATTCTTCTGTGACAAGTGTGCAGAATCACCGAAATCGCTGTTTTCATGCTTTTGAATGCGAAAAACAAGTTTTCTGGAGTTTTGAGCACGCCACAGAGCGTTTGACATGCGGAAACTGCGATATCTTCGGTATCGTTGTTGTTTCCAGCTGAGATATGCATTTTCAGTGATAATCTTCATGATTCTGCTGTTACAAGTGTGCAGAATCACCGAAATCGCTGTTTTAGGGCTATTGAATGCGAAAAACACGTTTTCTGGTGTTTTCAGCACTCCACAGTGCGTTTGATATGCGGAAACTGAGATATCTTCGGTATCGTTGTGGTTTCCAGGTGAGATATGCATTTTCAGTGATAATCTTCATGATTCTGCTGTTACAAGTGTGCAGAATCACCGAAATCGCTGTTTTCGTGCTTTTGAATGCGAAAAACACGTTTTCTGGTGTTTTCAGCACGCCACAGAGCGTTTGACATGCGGAAACTGCGATATCTTCGGTATCGTTGTTGTTTCCAGCTGAGATATGCATTTTCAGTGATAATCTTCATGATTCTTCTGTGACAAGTGTGCAGAATCCCCGAAATCGCTGTTTTCGTGCTTTTGAATGCGAAAAACACGTTTTCTGGTGTTTTCAGCACTCCACAGTGCGTTTGATATGCGGAAACTGCCATATCTTCGGTATCGTTGTTGTTTCCAGCTGAGATATGCATTTTCAGTGATAATCTTCATGATTCTGCTGTTACAAGTGTGCAGAATCACCGAAATCGCTGTTTTCGTGCTATTGAATGCGAAAAACACGTTTTCTGGTGTTTTCAGCACGCCACAGAGCGTTTGACATGCGGAAACTGCGATATCTTCGGTATCGTTGTTGTTTCTAGCTGAGATTTGCATTTTCAATGATAATCTTCATGATTCTGCTGTTACAAGTGTGCAGAATCACCGAAATCGCTGTTTTCGTGCTTTTGAATGCGAAAAACACGTTTTCTGGAGTTTTCAGCACTCCACAGTGCGTTTGATATGCGGAAACTGCGATATCTTCGGTATCGTTGTTGTTTCCAGCTGAGATATGCATTTTCTACGATAATCTTCATGATTCTGCTGTTACAAGTGTGCAGAATCACCGAAATCGCTGTTTTCGTGCTATTGAATGCGAAAAACATGTTTTCTTGTGTTTTCAGCACTCCACAGAGCGTTTGACATGCGGAAACTGCGTTATCTTCGGTATCGTTGGGTTTCCAGCTGAGATATGCATTTTCAATGATAATCTTCATGATTCTGCTGTTACAAGTGTGCAGAATCACCGAAATCGCTGTTTTCGTGCTATTCAATGCGAAAAACTCGTTTTCTGGTGTTTTCAGCACGCCACAGAGCGTTTGACATGCGGAAACTGAGATATCTTCGGTATCGTTGTTGTTTCCAGCTGAGATATGCATTTTCAGTGATAATCTTCATGATTCTTCTGTGACAAGTGTGCAGAATCACCGAAATCGCTGTTTTCATGCTTTTGAATGCGAAAAACAAGTTTTCTGGAGTTTTGAGCACGCCACAGAGCGTTTGACATGCGGAAACTGCGATATCTTCGGTATCGTTGTTGTTTCCAGCTGAGATATGCATTTTCAGTGATAATCTTCATGATTCTGCTGTTACAAGTGTGCAGAATCACCGAAATCGCTGTTTTAGGGCTATTGAATGCGAAAAACACGTTTTCTGGTGTTTTCAGCACTCCACAGTGCGTTTGATATGCGGAAACTGAGATATCTTCGGTATCGTTGTGGTTTCCAGGTGAGATATGCATTTTCAGTGATAATCTTCATGATTCTGCTGTTACAAGTGTGCAGAATCACCGAAATCGCTGTTTTCGTGCTTTTGAATGCGAAAAACACGTTTTCTGGTGTTTTCAGCACGCCACAGAGCGTTTGACATGCGGAAACTGCGATATCTTCGGTATCGTTGTTGTTTCCAGCTGAGATATGCATTTTCAGTGATAATCTTCATGATTCTTCTGTGACAAGTGTGCAGAATCCCCGAAATCGCTGTTTTCGTGCTTTTGAATGCGAAAAACACGTTTTCTGGTGTTTTCAGCACTCCACAGTGCGTTTGATATGCGGAAACTGCCATATCTTCGGTATCGTTGTTGTTTCCAGCTGAGATATGCATTTTCAGTGATAATCTTCATGATTCTGCTGTTACAAGTGTGCAGAATCACCGAAATCGCTGTTTTCGTGCTATTGAATGCGAAAAACACGTTTTCTGGTGTTTTCAGCACGCCACAGAGCGTTTGACATGCGGAAACTGCGATATCTTCGGTATCGTTGTTGTTTCTAGCTGAGATTTGCATTTTCAATGATAATCTTCATGATTCTGCTGTTACAAGTGTGCAGAATCACCGAAATCGCTGTTTTCGTGCTTTTGAATGCGAAAAACACGTTTTCTGGAGTTTTCAGCACTCCACAGTGCGTTTGATATGCGGAAACTGCGATATCTTCGGTATCGTTGTTGTTTCCAGCTGAGATATGCATTTTCTACGATAATCTTCATGATTCTGCTGTTACAAGTGTGCAGAATCACCGAAATCGCTGTTTTCGTGCTATTGAATGCGAAAAACACGTTTTCTGGTGTTTTCAGCACTCCACAGTGCGTTTGATATGCGGAAACTGCCATATCTTCGGTATCGTTGTTGTTTCCAGCTGAGATATGCATTTTCAGTGATAATCTTCATGATTCTGCTGTTACAAGTGTGCAGAATCACCGAAATCGCTGTTTTCGTGCTATTGAATGCGAAAAACACGTTTTCTGGTGTTTTCAGCACGCCACAGAGCGTTTGACATGCGGAAACTGCGATATCTTCGGTATCGTCGTTGTTTCTAGCTGAGATTTGCATTTTCAATGATAATCTTCATGATTCTGCTGTTACAAGTGTGCAGAATCACCGAAATCGCTGTTTTCGTGCTTTTGAAAGCGAAAAACACGTTTTCTGGAGTTTTCAGCACGCCGCAGAGCGTTTGACTTGCGGAAACTGCGATATCTTCGGTATCGTTGTTGTTTCCAGCTGAGATATGCATTTTCAGTGATAATCTTCATGATTCTGCTGTTACAAGTGTGCAGAATCACCGAAATCGCTGTTTTAGTGCTATTGATTGCGAAAAACACGTTTTCTAGCGTTTTCAGCACCCGACAGTGCTTTTGATGTGCGGAAACTGCGATATCTTCGGTATCGTTGTTGTTTCCAACAGAGATATGCATTTTCTACGATAATCTTCGAGTTTCTTCTGTGACAAGTGTGCAGAATCACCGAAATCGCTGTTTTCGTGCTATTGAATGCGAAAAACACGTTTTCTGGTGTTTTCAGCACTCCACAGTGCGTTTGATATGCGGAAACTGCGATATCTTCGGTATCTCTGTTGTTTCCTGCTGAGATATGCATTTGCAGTGATTATCTTCATGATTCTGCTGTTACAAGTGTGCAGAATCACCGAAATCGCTGTATTCGAGCTTTTGAATGCGAAAAACAGTTTTCTGGTGTTTTCAGCACGCCACAGAGCGTTTGACATGCGGAAACTGCGATATCTTCGGTATCGTTGTTGTTTCCAGCTGAGATATGCATTTTCAGTGATAATCTTCATGATTCTGCTGTTACAAGTGTGCAGAATCACCGAAATCGCTGTTTTAGTGCTATTGAATGCGAAAAACACGTTTTCTGGTGTTTTCAGCACTCCACAGTGCGTTTGATATGCGGAAACTGCGATATCTTCGGTATCCTTGTTGTTTCCAGCTGAGATATGCATTTTCATTGACAATCTTCATGATTCTGCTGTTACAAGTGTGCAGAATCACCGAAATCGCTGTTTTCGTGCTTATGAATGCGAAAAACACGTTTTCTGGTGTTTTCAGCACGCCACAGAGCGTTTGACATGTGGAAACTGAGATATCTTCGGTATCGTTGTTGTTTCCAGCTGAGATATGCATTTTCAGTGATAATCTTCATGATTCTGCTGTTACAAGTGTGCAGAATCACCGCAATCGCAGTTTTCGTGCTATTGAATGCGAAAAACACGTTTTCTGGTGTTTTCAGCACGCCACAGAGCGTTTGACATGCGGAAACTGCGATATCTTCGGTATGGTTGGGTTTCCCGCTGAGATATGCATTATCAGTGATCATCTTCATGATTCTGCTGTTACAAGTGCGCAGAATCACCGAAATCGCTGTTTTCGTGCTATTGAATGCGAAAAACACGTTTTCTGGTGTTTTCAGCACTACACAGTGCGTTTGATATGCGGAAACTGCGATATCTTCGGTATCTTTGTTGTTTCCAGCTGAGATATGCATTTTCTACGATAATCATCGAGTTTCTTTTGTGACAAGTGTGCAGAATCACCGAAATCGCTGTTTTCGTGCTTTTGAAAGCGAAAAACACGTTTTCTGGAGTTTTCAGCACGCCGCAGAGCGTTTGACTTGCGGAAACTGCGATATCTTCGGTATCGTTGTTGTTTCCAGCTGAGATATGCATTTTCAGTGATAATCTTCATGATTCTGCTGTTACAAGTGTGCAGAATCACCGAAATCGCTGTTTTAGTGCTATTGATTGCGAAAAACACGTTTTCTGGTGTTTTCAGCACTCCACAGTGCGTCTGATATGCGGAAACTGCGATATCTTCGGTATCGTTGTTGTTTCCAGCTGAGATATGCATTTTCAGTGATAATCTTCATGATTCTGCTGTTACAAGTGTGCAGAATCACCGAAATCACTGTTTTAGTGCTATTGAATGCGAAACACACGTTTTCTGGTGTTTTCAGCACTCCACAGTGCGTTTGATATGCGGAAACTGCTATATATTCGGAATCGTTGTTGTTTCCAGCTGAGATATGCATTTTCAGTGATAATCTTCATGATTCTGGTGTTACAAGTGTGCAGAATCACCGAAATCGCTGTTTTCGTGCTTTCGAATGCGAAAAACACGTTTTCTGGTGTTTTCAGCACGCCACAGAGCGTTTGACATGCGGAAACTGCGATATCTTCGGTATCGTTGTTGTTTCCAGCTGAGATACGCATTTTCAGTGATAATCTTCATGATTCTGCTGTTACAAGTGTGCAGTATCACCGAAATCGCTGTTTTCGTGCTATTGAATGCGAAAAACACGTTTTCTGGTGTTTTCAGCACTCCACAGTGCGTTTGATATGCGGAAACTGTCATACCTTCGGTATCGTTGTTGTTTCCAGCTGAGATATGCATTTTCAGTGATAATCTTCATGATTCTGCTGTTACAAGTGTGCAGAATCACCGAAATCGCTGTTTTCGTGCTATTGAATGCGAAAAACACGTTTTCTAGCGTTTTCAGCACCCGACAGTGCTTTTGATGTGCGGAAACAGGGATATCTTCGTTTTCGTGGGGTTTCCAGCTGAGATATGTATTTTCAGTGATAATCTTCATGATTCTGCTGTTACAAGTGTGCAGAATCTCCGAAATCGCTGTTTTCGTGCTATTGAATGCGAAAAACACGTTTTCTGGTGTTTTCAGCACTCCACAGTGCGTTTGATACGCGGAAACTGCGATATCTTCGGTATCGTTGTTGTTTCCAGCTGAGATATGCATTTCCTACGATTATCTTCGAGTTTCTTCTGTGACAAGTGTGCAGAATCACCGAAATCGCTGTTTTCGTGCTATTGAATGCGAAAAACACGTTCTCTGGTGTTTTCAGCACTCCACAGTGCGTTTGATATGCGGAAACTGCGATATCTTCGGTATCTTTGTTGTTTCCTGCTGAGATATGCATTTGCAGTGATTATCTTCATGATTCTGCTGTTACAAGTGTGCAGAATCACCGAAATCGCTGTATTCGTGCTTTTGATGCGAAAAACAGTTTTCTGGTGTTTTCAGCAAGCCACAGAGCGTTTGACATGCGGAAACTGCGATATCTTCGGTATCGTTGTTGTTTCCAGCTGAGATATGCATTTTCAGTGATAATCTTCATGATTCTGCTGTTACAAGTGTGCAGAATCACCGAAATCGCTGTTTTAGTGCTATTGAATGCGAAAAACACGTTTTCTGGTGTTTTCAGCACTCCACAGTGCGTTTGATATGCGGAAACTGCGATATCATCGGTATCGTTGTTGTTTCCAGCTGAGATATGCATTTTCATTGATAATCTTTTGATTCTGCTGTTACAAGTGTGCAGAATCACCGAAATCGCTGTTTTCGTGATTTTGAATGCGAAAAACACGTTTTCTGGTGTTTTCAGCACGCCACAGAGCGTTTGACATGCGGAAACTGAGATATCTTCGGTATCGTTGTTGTTTCCAGCTGAGATATGCATTTTCAGTGATAATCTTCATGATTCTTCTGTGACAAGTGTGCAGAATCACCGAAATCGCTGTTTTCGTGCTTTTGAATGCGAAAAACACGTTTTCTGGAGTTTTCAACACTCCACAGTGCGTTTGATACGCGGAAACTGCGATATCTTCGGTATCGTTGTTGTTTCCAGCTGAGATATGCATTTCCTACGATTATCTTCGAGTTTCTTCTGTGACAAGTGTGCAGAATCACCGAAATCGCTGTTTTCGTGCTATTGAATGCGAAAAACACGTTCTCTGGTGTTTTCAGCACTCCACAGTGCGTTTGATATGCGGAAACTGCCATATCTTCGGTATCGTTGTTGTTTCCAGCTGAGATATGCATTTTCAGTGATAATCTTCATGATTCTGCTGTTACAAGTGTGCAGAATCACCGAAATCGCTGTTTTCGTGCTATTGAATGCGAAAAACACGTTTTCTGGTGTTTTCAGCACGCCACAGAGCGTTTGATACGCGGAAACTGCGATATCTTCGGTATCGTTGTTGTTTCCAGCTGAGATATGCATTTCCTACGATTGTCTTCGAGTTTCTTCTGTGACAAGTGTGCAGAATCACCGAAATCGCTGTTTTCGTGCTTTTGAATGCGAAAAACACGATTTCTGGAGTTTTCAGCACTCCACAGTGCGTTTGATATGCGGAAACTGCGATATCTTCGGTATCGTTGTTGTTTCCAGCTGAGATATGCATTTTCAGTGATAATCTTCATGATTCTGCTGTTAAAAGTGTGCAGAATACCGAAATCGCTGTTTTAGTGCTATTGAATGCGAAAAACACGTTTTCTGGAGTTTTCAGCACTCCACAGTGCGTTTGATATGCGGAAACTGCGATATCTTCGGTATCGTTGTTGTTTCCAGCTGAGATATGCATTTTCAGTGATAATCTTCATGATTCTGCTGTTACAAGTGTGCAGAATCACCGAAATCACTGTTTTAGTGCTATTGAATGCGAAACACACGTTTTCTGGTGTTTTCAGCACTCCACAGTGCGTTTGATATGCGGAAACTGCTATATATTCGGAATCGTTGTTGTTTCCAGCTGAGATATGCATTTTCAGTGATAATCTTCATGATTCTGGTGTTACAAGTGTGCAGAATCACCGAAATCGCTGTTTTCGTGCTTTCGAATGCGAAAAACACGTTTTCTGGTGTTTTCAGCACGCCACAGAGCGTTTGACATGCGGAAACTGCGATATCTTCGGTATCGTTGTTGTTTCCAGCTGAGATACGCATTTTCAGTGATAATCTTCATGATTCTGCTGTTACAAGTGTGCAGTATCACCGAAATCGCTGTTTTCGTGCTATTGAATGCGGAAAACACGTTTTCTGGTGTTTTCAGCACTCCACAGTGCGTTTGATATGCGGAAACTGTCATACCTTCGGTATCGTTGTTGTTTCCAGCTGAGATATGCATTTTCAGTGATAATCTTCATGATTCTGCTGTTACAAGTGTGCAGAATCACCGAAATCGCTGTTTTCGTGCTATTGAATGCGAAAAACACGTTTTCTAGCGTTTTCAGCACCCGACAGTGCTTTTGATGTGCGGAAACAGGGATATCTTCGTTTTCGTGGGGTTTCCAGCTGAGATATGTATTTTCAGTGATAATCTTCATGATTCTGCTGTTACAAGTGTGCAGAATCTCCGAAATCGCTGTTTTCGTGCTATTGAATGCGAAAAACACGTTTTCTGGTGTTTTCAGCACTCCACAGTGCGTTTGATACGCGGAAACTGCGATATCTTCGGTATCGTTGTTGTTTCCAGCTGAGATATGCATTTCCTACGATTATCTTCGAGTTTCTTCTGTGACAAGTGTGCAGAATCACCGAAATCGCTGTTTTCGTGCTATTGAATGCGAAAAACACGTTCTCTGGTGTTTTCAGCACTCCACAGTGCGTTTGATATGCGGAAACTGCGATATCTTCGGTATCTTTGTTGTTTCCTGCTGAGATATGCATTTGCAGTGATTATCTTCATGATTCTGCTGTTACAAGTGTGCAGAATCACCGAAATCGCTGTATTCGTGCTTTTGAATGCGAAAAACAGTTTTCTGGTGTTTTCAGCAAGCCACAGAGCGTTTGACATGCGGAAACTGCGATATCTTCGGTATCGTTGTTGTTTCCAGCTGAGATATGCATTTTCAGTGATAATCTTCATGATTCTGCTGTTACAAGTGTGCAGAATCACCGAAATCGCTGTTTTAGTGCTATTGAATGCGAAAAACACGTTTTCTGGTGTTTTCAGCACTCCACAGTGCGTTTGATATGCGGAAACTGCGATATCATCGGTATCGTTGTTGTTTCCAGCTGAGATATGCATTTTCATTGATAATCTTTTGATTCTGCTGTTACAAGTGTGCAGAATCACCGAAATCGCTGTTTTCGTGATTTTGAATGCGAAAAACACGTTTTCTGGTGTTTTCAGCACGCCACAGAGCGTTTGACATGCGGAAACTGAGATATCTTCGGTATCGTTGTTGTTTCCAGCTGAGATATGCATTTTCAGTGATAATCTTCATGATTCTTCTGTGACAAGTGTGCAGAATCACCGAAATCGCTGTTTTCGTGCTTTTGAATGCGAAAAACACGTTTTCTGGAGTTTTCAACACTCCACAGTGCGTTTGATACGCGGAAACTGCGATATCTTCGGTATCGTTGTTGTTTCCAGCTGAGATATGCATTTCCTACGATTATCTTCGAGTTTCTTCTGTGACAAGTGTGCAGAATCACCGAAATCGCTGTTTTCGTGCTATTGAATGCGAAAAACACGTTCTCTGGTGTTTTCAGCACTCCACAGTGCGTTTGATATGCGGAAACTGCCATATCTTCGGTATCGTTGTTGTTTCCAGCTGAGATATGCATTTTCAGTGATAATCTTCATGATTCTGCTGTTACAAGTGTGCAGAATCACCGAAATCGCTGTTTTCGTGCTATTGAATGCGAAAAACACGTTTTCTGGTGTTTTCAGCACGCCACAGAGCGTTTGATACGCGGAAACTGCGATATCTTCGGTATCGTTGTTGTTTCCAGCTGAGATATGCATTTCCTACGATTGTCTTCGAGTTTCTTCTGTGACAAGTGTGCAGAATCACCGAAATCGCTGTTTTCGTGCTTTTGAATGCGAAAAACACGATTTCTGGAGTTTTCAGCACTCCACAGTGCGTTTGATATGCGGAAACTGCGATATCTTCGGTATCGTTGTTGTTTCCAGCTGAGATATGCATTTTCAGTGATAATCTTCATGATTCTGCTGTTAAAAGTGTGCAGAATACCGAAATCGCTGTTTTAGTGCTATTGAATGCGAAAAACACGTTTTCTGGTGTTTTCAGCACTCCACAGTGCGTATGATATGCGGAAACTGCCATATCTTCGGTATCGTTGTTGTTTCCAGCTGAGATATGCATTTTCAGTGATAATCTTCATGATTCTGCTGTTACAAGTGTGCAGAATCACCGAAATCGCTGTTTTCGTGCTATTGAATGCGAAAAACACGTTTTCTGGTGTTTTCAGCACGCCACAGAGCGTTCGATACGCGGAAACTGCGATATCATCGGTATCGTTTTTGTTTCCAGCTGAGATATGCATTTTCATTGATAATCTTCATGATTCTTCTATGACAAGTGTGCAGAATCACCGAAATCGCTGTTTTCGTGCTATTGAATGCGAAAAACACGTTCTCTGGTGTTTTCAGCACTCCACAGTGCGTTTGATATGCGGAAACTGCGATATCTTCGGTATCTTTGTTGTTTCCTGCTGAGGTATGCATTTGCAGTGATTATCTTCATGATTCTGCTGTTACAAGTGTGCAGAATCACCGAAATCGCTGTATTCGTGCTTTTGAATGCGAAAAACAGTTTTCTGGTGTTTTCAGCACGCCACAGAGCGTTTGACATGCGGAAACTGCGATATCTTCGGTATCGTTGTTGTTTCCAGCTGAGATATGCATTTTCAGTGATAATCTTCATGATTCTGCTGTTACAAGTGTGCAGAATCACCGAAATCGCTGTTTTAGTGCTATTGAATGCGAAAAACACGTTTTCTGGTGTTTTCAGCACTCCACAGTGCGTTTGATATGCGGAAACTGCGATATCATCGGTATCGTTGTTGTTTCCAGCTGAGATATGCATTTTCATTGATAATCTTCATGATTCTGCTGTTACAAGTGTGCAGAATCACCGAAATCGCTGTTTTCGTGCTTTTGAATGCGAAAAACACGTTTTCTGGTGTTTTCAGCACGCCACAGAGCGTTTGACATGCGGAAACTGAGATATCTTCGGTATCGTTGTTGTTTCCAGCTGAGATATGCATTTTCAGTGATAATCTTCATGATTCTTCTGTGACAAGTGTGCAGAATCACCGAAATCGCTGTTTTCGTGCTTTTGAATGCGAAAAACACGTTTTCTGGAGTTTTCAGCACTCCACAGTGCGTTTGATACGCGGAAACTGCGATATCTTCGGTATCGTTGTTGTTTCCAGCTGAGATATGCATTTCCTACGATTATCTTCGAGTTTCTTCTGTGACAAGTGTGCAGAATCACCGAAATCGCTGTTTTCGTGCTATTGAATGCGAAAAACACGTTCTCTGGTGTTTTCAGCACTCCACAGTGCGTTTGATATGCGGAAACTGCCATATCTTCGGTATCGTTGTTGTTTCCAGCTGAGATATGCATTTTCAGTGATAATCTTCATGATTCTGCTGTTACAAGTGTGCAGAATCACCGAAATCGCTGTTTTCGTGCTATTGAATGCGAAAAACACGTTTTCTGGTGTTTTCAGCACGCCACAGAGCGTTTGACATGCGGAAACTGCGATATCTTCGGTATCGTTGTTGTTTCCAGCTGAGATATGCATTTTCAGTGATAATCTTCATGATTCTGCTGTTACAAGTGTGCGGAATCACCGAAATCGCTGTTTTCGTGCTATTGTATGCGAAAAACATGTTTTCTGGTGTTTTCAGCACTCCACAGAGCGTTTGACATGCGGAAACTGCGTTATCTTCGGTATCGTTGGGTTTCCAGCTGAGATATGCATTATCAATGATAATCTTCATGATTCTGCTGTTACAAGTGTGCAGAATCACCGAAATCGCTGTTTTCATGCTATTCAATGCGAAAAACTCGTTTTCTGGTGTTTTCAGCACGCCACAGAGCGTTTGACATGCGGAAACTGAGATATCTTCGGTATCGTTGTTGTTTCCAGCTGAGATATGCATTTTCAGTGATAATCTTCATGATTCGTCTGTGACAAGTGGCAGAATCACCGAAATCGCTGTTTTCGTGCTATTCAATGCGAAAAACTCGTTTTCTGGTGTTTTCAGCACGCCACAGAGCGATTGACATGCGGAAACTGCGATATCTTCGGTATCGTTGTTGTTTCCAGCTGAGATATGCATTTTCAGTGATAATCTTCATGATTCTGCTGTTACAAGTGTGCAGAATCACCGAAATCGCTGTTTTCGTGCTATTGAATGCGAAAAACACGTTTTCTGGTGTTTTCAGCACGCCACAGAGCGTTTGACATGCGGAAACTGCGATATCTTCGGTATCGTTGTTGTTTCTAGCTGAGATTTGCATTTTCAATGATAATCTTCATGATTCTGCTGTTACAAGTGTGCAGAATCACCGAAATCGCTGTTTTCGTGCTATTGAATGCGAAAAACATGTTTTCTGGTGTTTTCAGCACTCCACAGAGCGTTTGACATGCGGAAACTGCGTTATCTTCGGTATCGTTGGGTTTCCAGCTGAGATATGCATTTTCAATGATAATCTTCATGATTCTGCTGTTACAAGTGTGCAGAATCACCGAAATCGCTGTTTTCGTGCTATTCAATGCGAAAAACTCGTTTTCTGGTGTTTTCAGCACGCCACAGAGCGTTTGACATGCGGAAACTGAGATATCTTCGGTATCGTTGTTGTTTCCAGCTGAGATATGCATTTTCAGTGATAATCTTCATGATTCGTCTGTGACAAGTGTGCAGAATCACCGAAATCGCTGTTTTCGTGCTTTTGAATGCGAAAAACACGTTTTCTGGAGTTTTGAGCACGCCACAGAGCGTTTGACATGCGGAAACTGCGATATCTTCGGTATCGTTGTTGTTTCCAGCTGAGATATGCATTTTCAGTGATAATCTTCATGATTCTGCTGTTACAAGTGTGCAGAATCACCGAAATCGCTGTTTTAGGGCTATTGAATGCGAAAAACACGTTTTCTGGTGTTTTCAGCACTCCACAGTGCGTTTGATATGCGGAAACTGAGATATCTTCGGTATCGTTGCTGTTTCCAGCTGAGATATGCATTTTCAGTGATAATCTTCATGATTCTGCTGTTACAAGTGTGCAGAATCACCGAAATCGCTGTTTTCGTGCTATTGAATGCGAAAAACACGTTTTCTGGTGTTTTCAGCACTCCACAGTGCGTTTGATATGCGGAAACTGCGATATCTTCGGTATCGTTGTTGTTTCCAGCTGAGATATGCATTTTCTACGATAATCTTCGAGTTTCTTCTGTGGCAAGTGTGCAGAATCACTGAAATCGCTGTTTTCGTGCTATTGAATGCGAAAATCACGTTTTCTGGTGTTTTCAGCACTCCACAGAGCGTTTGACATGCGGAAACTGCGATATCTTCGGTATCGTTGTTGTTTCCAGCTGAGATATGCATTTTCAGTGATAATCTTCATGATTCTTCTGTGACAAGTGTGCAGAATCACCGAAATCGCTGTTTTCGTGCTTTTGAATGCGAAAAACAAGTTTTCTGGAGTTTTGAGCACGCCACAGAGCGTTTGACATGCGGAAACTGCGATATCTTCGGTATCGTTGTTGTTTCCAGCTGAGATATGCATTTTCAGTGATAATCTTCATGATTCTGCTGTTACAAGTGTGCAGAATCACCGAAATCGCTGTTTTCGTGCTATTCAATGCGAAAAACTCGTTTTCTGGTGTTTTCAGCACGCCACAGAGCGTTTGACATGCGGAAACTGAGATATCTTCGGTATCGTTGTTGTTTCCAGCTGAGATATGCATTTTCAGTGATAATCTTCATGATTCTTCTGTGACAAGTGTGCAGAATCACCGAAATCGCTGTTTTCGTGCTTTTGAATGCGAAAAACAAGTTTTCTGGAGTTTTGAGCACGCCACAGAGCGTTTGACATGCGGAAACTGCGATATCTTCGGTATCGTTGTTGTTTCCAGCTGAGATATGCATTTTCAGTGATAATCTTCATGATTCTGCTGTTACAAGTGTGCAGAATCACCGAAATCGCTGTTTTAGGGCTATTGAATGCGAAAAACACGTTTTCTGGTGTTTTCAGCACTCCACAGTGCGTTTGATATGCGGAAACTGAGATATCTTCGGTATCGTTGTGGTTTCCAGCTGAGATATGCATTTTCAGTGATAATCTTCATGATTCTGCTGTTACAAGTGTGCAGAATCACCGAAATCGCTGTTTTCGTGCTTTTGAATGCGAAAAACACGTTTTCTGGTGTTTTCAGCACGCCACAGAGCGTTTGACATGCGGAAACTGCGATATCTTCGGTATCGTTGTTGTTTCCAGCTGAGATATGCATTTTCTACGATAATCTTCGAGTTTCTTCTGTGGCAAGTGTGCAGAATCACCGAAATCGCTGTTTTCGTGCTATTGAATGCGAAAAACACGTTTTCTGGTGTTTTCAGCACTCCACAGAGCGTTTGGCATGCGGAAACTGCGATATCTTCGGTATCGTTGTTGTTTCCAGCTGAGATATGCATTTTCAGTGATAATCTTCATGATTCTGCTGTTACAAGTGTGCAGAATCACCGAAATCGCTGTTTTCGTGCTATTGAATGCGAAAAACACGTTTTCTGGTGTTTTCAGCACGCCACAGAGCGTTTGACATGCGGAAACTGCGATATCTTCGGTATCGTTGTTGTTTCTAGCTGAGATTTGCATTTTCAATGATAATCTTCATGATTCTGCTGTTACAAGTGTGCAGAATCACCGAAATCGCTGTTTTCGTGCTATTGAATGCGAAAAACATGTTTTCTGGTGTTTTCAGCACTCCACAGAGCGTTTGACATGCGGAAACTGCGTTATCTTCGGTATCGTTGGGTTTCCAGCTGAGATATGCATTTTCAATGATAATCTTCATGATTCTGCTGTTACAAGTGTGCAGAATCACCGAAATCGCTGTTTTCGTGCTATTCAATGCGAAAAACTCGTTTTCTGGTGTTTTCAGCACGCCACAGAGCGTTTGACATGCGGAAACTGAGATATCTTCGGTATCGTTGTTGTTTCCAGCTGAGATATGCATTTTCAGTGATAATCTTCATGATTCTGCTGTTACAAGTGTGCAGAATCACCGAAATCGCTGTTTTCGTGCTATTGAATGCGAAAAACATGTTTACTGGTGTTTTCAGCACTCCACAGAGCGTTTGACATGCGGAAACTGCGTTATCTTCGGTATCGTTGGGTTTCCAGCTGAGATATGCATTTTCAATGATAATCTTCATGATTCTGCTGTTACAAGTGTGCAGAATCACCGAAATCGCTGTTTTCGTGCTATTCAATGCGAAAAACTCGTTTTCTGGTGTTTTCAGCACGCCACAGAGCGTTTGACATGCGGAAACTGAGATATCATCGGTATCGTTGTTGTTTCCAGCTGAGATATGCATTTTCAGTGATAATCTTCATGATTCTGCTGTTACAAGTGTGCAGAATCACCGAAATCGCTGTTTTCGTGCTTTTGAATGCGAAAAACAAGTTTTCTGGAGTTTTGAGCACGCCACAGAGCGTTTGACATGCGGAAACTGCGATATCTTCGGTATCGTTGTTGTTTCCAGCTGAGATATGCATTTTCAGTGATAATCTTCATGATTCTGCTGTTACAAGTGTGCAGAATCACCGAAATCGCTGTTTTCGTGCTATTCAATGCGAAAAACTCGTTTTCTGGTGTTTTCAGCACGCCACAGAGCGTTTGACATGCGGAAACTGAGATATCTTCGGTATCGTTGTTGTTTCCAGCTGAGATATGCATTTTCAGTGATAATCTTCATGATTCTGCTGTTACAAGTGTGCAGAATCACCGAAATCGCTGTTTTCGTGCTATTCAATGCGAAAAACTCGTTTTCTGGTGTTTTCAGCACGCCACAGAGCGTTTGACATGCGGAAACTGAGATATCTTCGGTATCGTTGTTGTTTCCAGCTGAGATATGCATTTTCAGTGATAATCTTCATGATTCTTCTGTGACAAGTGTGCAGAATCACCGAAATCGCTGTTTTCGTGCTTTTGAATGCGAAAAACAAGTTTTCTGGAGTTTTGAGCACGCCACAGAGCGTTTGACATGCGGAAACTGCGATATCTTCGGTATCGTTGTTGTTTCCAGCTGAGATATGCATTTTCAGTGATAATCTTCATGATTCTGCTGTTACAAGTGTGCAGAATCACCGAAATCGCTGTTTTAGGGCTATTGAATGCGAAAAACACGTTTTCTGGTGTTTTCAGCACTCCACAGTGCGTTTGATATGCGGAAACTGAGATATCTTCGGTATCGTTGTGGTTTCCAGCTGAGATATGCATTTTCAGTGATAATCTTCATGATTCTGCTGTTACAAGTGTGCAGAATCACCGAAATCGCTGTTTTCGTGCTTTTGAATGCGAAAAACACGTTTTCTGGTGTTTTCAGCACGCCACAGAGCGTTTGACATGCGGAAACTGCGATATCTTCGGTATCGTTGTTGTTTCCAGCTGAGATATGCATTTTCTACGATAATCTTCGAGTTTCTTCTGTGGCAAGTGTGCAGAATCACCGAAATCGCTGTTTTCGTGCTATTGAATGCGAAAAACACGTTTTCTGGTGTTTTCAGCACTCCACAGAGCGTTTGGCATGCGGAAACTGCGATATCTTCGGTATCGTTGTTGTTTCCAGCTGAGATATGCATTTTCAGTGATAATCTTCATGATTCTGCTGTTACAAGTGTGCAGAATCACCGAAATCGCTGTTTTCGTGCTATTGAATGCGAAAAACACGTTTTCTGGTGTTTTCAGCACGCCACAGAGCGTTTGACATGCGGAAACTGCGATATCTTCGGTATCGTTGTTGTTTCTAGCTGAGATTTGCATTTTCAATGATAATCTTCATGATTCTGCTGTTACAAGTGTGCAGAATCACCGAAATCGCTGTTTTCGTGCTATTGAATGCGAAAAACATGTTTTCTGGTGTTTTCAGCACTCCACAGAGCGTTTGACATGCGGAAACTGCGTTATCTTCGGTATCGTTGGGTTTCCAGCTGAGATATGCATTTTCAATGATAATCTTCATGATTCTGCTGTTACAAGTGTGCAGAATCACCGAAATCGCTGTTTTCGTGCTATTCAATGCGAAAAACTCGTTTTCTGGTGTTTTCAGCACGCCACAGAGCGTTTGACATGCGGAAACTGAGATATCTTCGGTATCGTTGTTGTTTCCAGCTGAGATATGCATTTTCAGTGATAATCTTCATGATTCTGCTGTTACAAGTGTGCAGAATCACCGAAATCGCTGTTTTCGTGCTATTGAATGCGAAAAACATGTTTACTGGTGTTTTCAGCACTCCACAGAGCGTTTGACATGCGGAAACTGCGTTATCTTCGGTATCGTTGGGTTTCCAGCTGAGATATGCATTTTCAATGATAATCTTCATGATTCTGCTGTTACAAGTGTGCAGAATCACCGAAATCGCTGTTTTCGTGCTATTCAATGCGAAAAACTCGTTTTCTGGTGTTTTCAGCACGCCACAGAGCGTTTGACATGCGGAAACTGAGATATCATCGGTATCGTTGTTGTTTCCAGCTGAGATATGCATTTTCAGTGATAATCTTCATGATTCTGCTGTTACAAGTGTGCAGAATCACCGAAATCGCTGTTTTCGTGCTATTGAATGCGAAAAACACGTTTTCTGGTGTTTTCAGCACGCCACAGAGCGTTTGACATGCGGAAACTGCGATATCTTCGGTATCGTTGTTGTTTCTAGCTGAGATTTGCATTTTCAATGATAATCTTCATGATTCTGCTGTTACAAGTGTGCAGAATCACCGAAATCGCTGTTTTCGTGCTATTGAATGCGAAAAACATGTTTTCTGGTGTTTTCAGCACTCCACAGAGCGTTTGACATGCGGAAACTGCGTTATCTTCGGTATCGTTGGGTTTCCAGCTGAGATATGCATTTTCAATGATAATCTTCATGATTCTGCTGTTACAAGTGTGCAGAATCACCGAAATCGCTGTTTTCGTGCTATTCAATGCGAAAAACTCGTTTTCTGGTGTTTTCAGCACGCCACAGAGCGTTTGAAATGCGGAAACTGAGATATCTTCGGTATCGTTGTTGTTTCCAGCTGAGATATGCATTTTCAGTGATAATCTTCATGATTCGTCTGTGACAAGTGGCAGAATCACCGAAATCGCTGTTTTCGTGCTATTCAATGCGAAAAACTCGTTTTCTGGTGTTTTCAGCACGCCACAGAGCGTTTGACATGCGGAAACTGAGATATCTTCGGTATCGTTGTTGTTTCCAGCTGAGATATGCATTTTCACTGATAATCTTCATGATTCGTCTGTGACAAGTGGCAGAATCACCGAAATCGCTGTTTTCGTGCTATTGAATGCGAAAAACACGTTTTCTGGTGTTTTCAGCACGCCACAGAGCGTTTGACATGCGGAAACTGCGATATCTTCGGGATCGTTGTTGTTTCTACCTGAGATTTGCATTTTCAATGATAATCTTCATGATTCTGCTGTTACAAGTGTGCAGAATCACCGAAATCGCTGTTTTCGTGCTATTGAATGCGAAAAACATGTTTTCTGGTGTTTTCAGCACTCCACAGAGCGTTTGACATGCGGAAACTGCGTTATCTTCGGTATCGTTGGGTTTCCAGCTGAGATATGCATTTTCAATGATAATCTTCATGATTCTGCTGTTACAAGTGTGCAGAATCACCGAAATCGCTGTTTTCGTGCTATTGAATGCGAAAAACACGTTTTCTGGTGTTTTCAGCACGCCACAGAGCGTTTGACATGCGGAAACTGCGATATCTTCGGTATCGTTGTTGTTTCTAGCTGAGATTTGCATTTTCAATGATAATCTTCATGATTCTGCTGTTACAAGTGTGCAGAATCACCGAAATCGCTGTTTTCGTGCTATTGAATGCGAAAAACATGTTTTCTGGTGTTTTCAGCACTCCACAGAGCGTTTGACATGCGGAAACTGCGTTATCTTCGGTATCGTTGGGTTTCCAGCTGAGATATGCATTTTCAATGATAATCTTCATGATTCTGCTGTTACAAGTGTGCAGAATCACCGAAATCGCTGTTTTCGTGCTTTTCAATGCGAAAAACTCGTTTTCTGGTGTTTTCAGCACGCCACAGAGCGTTTGACATGCGGAAACTGAGATATCGTCGGTATCGTTGTTGTTTCCAGCTGAGATATGCATTTTCAGTGATAATCTTCATGATTCGTCTGTGACAAGTGGCAGAATCACCGAAATCGCTGTTTTCGTGCTATTCAATGCGAAAAACTCGTTTTCTGGTGTTTTCAGCACGCCACAGAGCGTTTGACATGCGGAAACTGAGATATCTTCGGTATCGTTGTTGTTTCCAGCTGAGATATGCATTTTCACTGATAATCTTCATGATTCGTCTGTGACAAGTGGCAGAATCACCGAAATCGCTGTTTTCGTGCTATTGAATGCGAAAAACACGTTTTCTGGTGTTTTCAGCACGCCACAGAGCGTTTGACATGCGGAAACTGCGATATCTTCGGGATCGTTGTTGTTTCTACCTGAGATTTGCATTTTCAATGATAATCTTCATGATTCTGCTGTTACAAGTGTGCAGAATCACCGAAATCGCTGTTTTCGTGCTATTGAATGCGAAAAACATGTTTTCTGGTGTTTTCAGCACTCCACAGAGCGTTTGACATGCGGAAACTGCGTTATCTTCGGTATCGTTGGGTTTCCAGCTGAGATATGCATTTTCAATGATAATCTTCATGATTCTGCTGTTACAAGTGTGCAGAATCACCGAAATCGCTGTTTTCGTGCTATTCAATGCGAAAAACTCGTTTTCTGGTGTTTTCAGCACGCCACAGAGCGTTTGACATGCGGAAACTGAGATATCTTCGGTATCGTTGTTGTTTCCAGCTGAGATATGCATTTTCAGTGATAATCTTCATGATTCTGCTGTTACAAGTGTGCAGGATCACCGAAATCGCTGTTTTCGTGCTATTGAATGCGAAAAACACGTTTTCTGGTGTTTTCAGCACGCCACAGAGCGTTTGACATGCGGAAACTGAGATATCTTCGGTATCGTTGTTGTTTCCAGCTGAGATATGCATTTTCACTGATAATCTTCATGATTCGTCTGTGACAAGTGGCAGAATCACCGAAATCGCTGTTTTCGTGCTATTGAATGCGAAAAACACGTTTTCTGGTGTTTTCAGCACGCCACAGAGCGTTTGACATGCGGAAACTGCGATATCTTCGGGATCGTTGTTGTTTCTACCTGAGATTTGCATTTTCAGTGATAATCTTCATGATTCTGCTGTTACAAGTGTGCAGAATCACCGAAATCGCTGTTTTCGTGCTATTGAATGCGAAAAACATGTTTTCTGGTGTTTTCAGCACTCCACAGAGCGTTTGACATGCGGAAACTGCGTTATCTTCGGTATCGTTGGGTTTCCAGCTGAGATATGCATTTTCAATGATAATCTTCATGATTCTGCTGTTACAAGTGTGCAGAATCACCGAAATCGCTGTTTTCGTGCTATTCAATGCGAAAAACTCGTTTTCTGGTGTTTTCAGCACGCCACAGAGCGTTTGACATGCGGAAACTGAGATATCTTCGGTATCGTTGTTGTTTCCAGCTGAGATATGCATTTTCAGTGATAATCTTCATGATTCTGCTGTTACAAGTGTGCAGGATCACCGAAATCGCTGTTTTCGTGCTATTGAATGCGAAAAACACGTTTTCTGGTGTTTTCAGCACTCCACAGTGCGTTTGATATGCGGAAACTGCGATATCTTCGGTATCGTTGTTGTTTCCAGCTGAGATATGCATTTTCTACGATAATCTTCGAGTTTCTTCCGTGGCAAGTGTGCAGAATCACTGAAATCGCTGTTTTCGTGCTATTGAATGCGAAAAACACGTTTTCTGGTGTTTTCAGCACTCCACAGAGCGTTTGACATGCGGAAACTGCGATATCTTCGGTATCGTTGTTGTTTCCAGCTGAGATATGCATTTTCAGTGATAATCTTCATGATTCTGCTGTTACAAGTGTGCAGAATCACCGAAATCGCTGTTTTCGTGCTTTTGAATGCGAAAAACACGTTTTCTGGTGTTTTCAGCACGCCACAGAGAGATTGACATGCGGAAACTGCGATATCTTCGGTATCGTTGTTGTTTCCAGCTGAGATATGCATTTTCAGTGATAATCTTCATGATTCTGCTGTTACAAGTGTGCAGGATCACCGAAATCGCTGTTTTCGTGCTATTGAATGCGAAAAACACGTTTTCTGGTGTTTTCAGCACTCCACAGTGCGTTTGATATGCGGAAACTGCGATATCTTGATAATCATTGTTCTTTCCAGCTGAGATATGCATTTTCTACGATAATCATCGAGTTTCCTCTGTGACAAGTGTGCAGAATCACCGAAATCGCTGTTTTCGTGCTTTTGAATGCGAAAAACACGTTTTCTGGAGTTTTCAGCACGCCACAGAGAGATTGACATGCGGAAACTGCGATATCTTCGGTATCGTTGTTGTTTCCAGCTGAGATATGCATTTTCAGTGATAATCTTCATGATTCTGCTGTTACAAGTGTGCAGGATCACCGAAATCGCTGTTTTCGTGCTATTGAATGCGAAAAACACGTTTTCTGGAGTTTTCAGCACTCCACAGTGCGTTTGATATGCGGAAACTGCGATATCTTCGGTATCGTTGTTGTTTCCAGCAGAGATATGCATTTTCTACGATAATCTTCGAGTTTCTTCTGTGACAAGTGTGCAGAATCACCGAAATCGCTGTTTTCGTGCTATTGAATGCGAAAAACACGTTTTCTGGTGTTTTCAGCACTCCACAGTGCGTTTGATATGCGGAAACTGCGATATCTTCGGTATCTTTGTTGTTTCCTGCTGAGATATGCATTTTCTACTATAATCTTCATGATTCTGCTGTTACAAGTGTGCAGAATCACCGAAATCGCTGTTTTCGTGCTATTGAATGCGAAAAACACGTTTTCTGGTGTTTTCAGCACTCCACAGTGCGTTTGATATGCGGAAACTGCGATATCTTCGTAATCTTTGTTGTTTCCAGCTGAGATATGCATTTTCTACGATAATCATCGAGTTTCCTCTGTGACAAGTGTGCAGATTCACCGAAATCGCTGTTTTCGTGCTATTGAATGCGAAAAACACGTTTTCTGGTGTTTTCAGCACTCCACAGTGCGTTTGATATGCGGAAACTGCGATATCTTCGGTATCTTTGTTGTTTCCTGCTGAGATATGCATTTTCTACTATAATCTTCATGATTCTGCTGTTACAAGTGTGCAGAATCACCGAAATCGCTGTTTTCGTGCTATTGAATCCGAAAAACACGTTTTCTGGAGTTTTCAGCACGCCACAGAGCGTTTGACATGCGGAAACTGCGATATCTTCGGTATCGTTGTTGTTTCCAGCTGAGATATGCATTTTCAATAATAATATTCATGATTCTGCTGTTACAAGTGTGCAGAATCACCGAAATCGCTGTTTTCGTGCTATTGAATGCGAAAAACACGTTTTCTGGTGTTTTCAGCACGCCACAGAGCGTTTGACATGCGGAAACTGCGATATCTTCGGTATCGTTGTTGTTTCTAGCTGAGATTTGCATTTTCAATGATAATCTTCATGATTCTGCTGTTACAAGTGTGCAGAATCACCGAAATCGCTGTTTTCGTGCTATTGAATGCGAAAAACATGTTTTCAGGTGTTTTCAGCACTCCACAGAGCGTTTGACATGCGGAAACTGAGATATCTTCGGTATCGTTGTTGTTTCCAGCTGAGATATGCATTTTCAGTGATAATCTTCATGATTCTTCTGTGACAAGTGTGCAGAATCACCGAAATCGCTGTTTTCGTGCTTTTGAATGCGAAAATCACGTTTTCTGGAGTTTTCAGCACTCCACAGTGCGTTTGATATGCGGAAACTGCGATATCTTCGGTATCGTTGTTGTTTCCAGCTGAGATATGCATTTTCTACGATAATCTTCGAGTTTCTTCTGTGGCAAGTGTGCAGAATCACTGAAATCGCTGTTTTCGTGCTATTGAATGCGAAAAACACGTTTTCTGGTGTTTTCAGCACTCCACAGAGCGTTTGACATGCGGAAACTGCGATATCTTCGGTATCGTTGTTGTTTCCAGCTGAGATATGCATTTTCAGTGATAATCTTCATGATTCTGCTGTTACAAGTGTGCAGAATCACCGAAATCGCTGTTTTCGTGCTATTGAATGCGAAAAACATGTTTTCTGGTGTTTTCAGCACCCCACAGAGCGTTTGACATGCGGAAACTGCGATATCTTCGGTATCGTTGTTGTTTCCAGCTGAGATATGCATTTTCAGTGATAATCTTCGAGTTTCTTCTGTGACAAGTGTGCAGAATCACCGAAATCGCTGTTTTCGTGCTATTGAATGCGAAAAACACGTTTTCTGGTGTTTTCAGCACGCCACAGAGCGATTGACATGCGGAAACTGCGATATCTTCGGTATCGTTGTTGTTTCCAGCTGAGATATGCATTTTCAGTGATAATCTTCATGATTCTGCTGTTACAAGTGTGCAGGATCTCCGAAATCGCTGTTTTCGTGCTATTGAATGCGAAAAACACGTTTTCTGGTGTTTTCAGCACTCCGCAGTGCGTTTGATATGCGGAAACTGCGATATCTTCGGCATCGTTGTTGTTTCCAGCTGAGATATGCATTTTCTAAGATAATCATCGAGTTTCTTCTGTGACAAGTGTGCAGAATCACTGAAATCGCTGTTTTCGTGCTATTGAATGCGAAAAACACGTTTTCTGGTGTTTTCAGCACTCCACAGAGCGTTTGACATGCGGAAACTGCGATATCTTCGGTATCGTTGTTGTTTCCAGCTGAGATATGCATTTTCAGTGATAATCTTCATGATTCTGCTGTTACAAGTGTGCAGAATCACCGAAATCGCTGTTTTCGTGCTTTTGAATGCGAAAAACACGTTTTCTGGTGTTTTCAGCACGACACAGAGAGATTGACATGCGGAAACTGCGATATCTTCGGTATCGTTGTTGTTTCCAGCTGAGATATGCATTTTCAGTGATAATCTTCATGATTCTGCTGTTACAAGTGTGCAGGATCACCGAAATCGCTGTTTTCGTGCTATTGAATGCGAAAAACACGTTTTCTGGTGTTTTCAGCACTCCACAGTGCGTTTGATATGCGGAAACTGCGATATCTTGATAATCATTGTCGTTTCCAGCTGAGATATGCATTTTCTACGATAATCATCGAGTTTCCTCTGTGACAAGTGTGCAGAATCACCGAAATCGCTGTTTTCGTGCTTTTGAATGCGAAAAACACGTTTTCTGGAGTTTTCAGCACGCCACAGAGAGATTGACATGCGGAAACTGCGATATCTTCGGTATCGTTGTTGTTTCCAGCTGAGATATGCATTTTCAGTGATAATCTTCATGATTCTGCTGTTACAAGTGTGCAGGATCACCGAAATCGCTGTTTTCGTGCTATTGAATGCGAAAAACACGTTTTCTGGAGTTTTCAGCACTCCACAGTGCGTTTGATATGCGGAAACTGCGATATCTTCGGTATCGTTGTGGTTTCCAGCTGAGATATGCATTTTCAGTGATAATCTTCATGATTCTGCTGTTACAAGTGTGCAGAATCACCGAAATCGCTGTTTTCGTGCTATTGAATGCGAAAAACACGTTTTCTGGAGTTTTCAGCACGCCACAGAGCGTTTGACATGCGGAAACTGCGATATCTTCGGTATCGTTGTTGTTTCCAGCTGAGATATGCATTTTCAATAATAATCTTCATGATTCTGCTGTTACAAGTGTGCAGAATCACCGAAATCGCTGTTTTCGTGCTATTGAATGCGAAAAACACGTTTTCTGGTGTTTTCAGCACTCCACAGAGCGTTTGACATGCGGAAACTGCGATATCTTCGGTATCGTTGTTGTTTCCAGCTGAGATATGCATTTTCAGTGATAATCTTCATTATTCTGCTGTTACAAGTGTGCAGAATCACCGAAATCGCTGTTTTCGTGCTTTTGAATGCGAAAAACACGTTTTCTGGTGTTTTCAGCACGCCACAGAGCGTTTGACATGCGGAAGCTGCGACATCTTCGGTATGGTTGTTGTTTCCAGCTGAGATATGCATTTTCAGGGATAATCTTCATGATTCTGGTGTTACAAGTGCGCAGAATCACCGAAATCGCTGTTTTCGTGCTATTGAATGCGAAAAACACGTTTTCTGGTGTTTTCAGCACTCCACAGAGCGTTTGACATGCGGAAACTGCGATATCTTCGGTATCGCTGGGTTTCCAGCTGGGATATGCATTTTCAGTGATAATCTTCATGATTCTGCTGTTACAAGTGCGCAGAATCACCGAAATCGCTGTTTTCGTGCTTTCGAATGCGAAAAACACGTTTTCTGGTGTTTTCAGCACGCCACAGTGCGTTTGATATGCGGAAACTGCGATATCTTCGGTATCGTTGTTGTTTCCAGCAGAGATATGCATTTTCTACGATAATCTTCGAGTTTGTTCTGCGACAAGTGTGCAGAATCACCGAAATCGCTGTTTTCGTGCTATTGAATGCGAAAAACACGTTTTCTGGTGTTTTCAGCACTCCACAGTGCGTTTGATACGCGGAAACTGCGATATCTTCGGTATCGTTGTTGTTTCCAGCTGAGATATGCATTTTCTACGATAATCTTCGAGTTTCTTCTGTGACAAGTGTGCAGAATCACCGTAGTCGCTGTTTTCGTGCTATTGAATGCGAAAAACACGTTTTCTGGTGTTTTCAGCACTCCACAGTGCGTTTGATATGCGGAAACTGCGATATCTTCGGTATCGTTGTTGTTTCCAGCTGAGATATGCATTTTCATTGATAATCTTCATGATTCTGCTGTTACAAGTGTGCAGAATCACCGAAATCGCGGTTTTCGTGCTTTTGAATGCGAAAAACACGTTTTCTGGTGTTTTCAGCACGCCACAGAGCGTTTGACATGCGGAAACTGCGATATCTTCAGTATCGTTGTTGTTTCCAGCTGAGATATGCATTTTCAATGATAATCTTCATGATTCTGCTGTTACAAGTGTGCAGAATCACCGAAATCGCTGTTTTCGTGCTTTTGAATGCGAAAAACACGTTTTCTGGTGTTTTCAGCACGCCACAGAGCGTTTGACATGCGGAAACTGAGATATCTTCGGTATCGTTGTTGTTTCCAGCTGAGATATGCATTTTCAGTGATAATCTTCATGATTCTTCTGTGGCAAGCGTGCAGAATCACCGAAATCGCTGTTTTCGTGCTTTTGAATGCGAAAAACACGTTTTCTGGAGTTTTCAGCACGCCACAGAGCGTTTGACATGCGGAAACTGCGATATCTTCGGTATCGTTGTTGTTTCCAGCTGAGATACGCATTTTCAGTGATAATCTTCATGATTCTGCTGTTACAAGTGTGCAGTATCACCGAAATCGCTGTTTTCGTGCTATTGAATGCGAAAAACACGTTCTCTGGTGTTTTCAGCACTCCACAGAGCGTTTGACATGCGGAAACTGCGATATCTTCGGTATCGTTGTTGTTTCCAGCTGAGATATGCATTTTCAATGATAATCTTCATGATTCTGCTGTTACAAGTGTGCAGAATCACCGAAATCGCTGTTTTCGTGCTTTTGAATGCGAAAAACACGTTTTCTGGTGTTTTCAGCACGCCACAGAGCGTTTGACATGCGGAAACTGAGATATCTTCGGTATCGTTGTTGTTTCCAGCTGAGATATGCATTTTCAGTGATAATCTTCATGATTCTTCTGTGGCAAGTGTGCAGAATCACCGAAATCGCTGTTTTCGTGCTTTTGAATGCGAAAAACACGTTTTCTGGAGTTTTCAGCACGCCACAGAGCGTTTGACATGCGGAAACTGCGATATCTTCGGTATCGTTGTTGTTTCCAGCTGAGATATGCATTTTCAATAATAATCTTCATGATTCTGCTGTTACAAGTGTGCAGAATCACCGAAATCGCTGTTTTCGTGCTATTGAATGCGAAAAACACGTTTTCTGGTGTTTTCAGCACTCCACAGAGCGTTTGACATGCGGAAACTGAGATATCTTCGGTATGGTTGTTGTTTCCAGCTGAGATATGCATTTTCTAAGATAATCATCGAGTTTCTTCTGTGACAAGTGTGCAAAATCACCGAAATCGCTGTTTTCGTGCTTTTGAATGCGAAAAACACGTTTTCTGGAGTTTTCAGCACGCCACAGAGCGTTTGACATGCGGAAACTGCGATATCTTCGGTATCGTTGTTGTTTCCAGCTGAGATATGTATTTTCAATAATAATCTTCATGATTCTGCTGTTACAAGTGTGCAGAATCACCGAAATCGCTGTTTTCGTGCATTTGAATTCGAAAAACACGTTTTCTGGAGTTTTCAGCACTCCACAGAGCGTTTGACATGCGGAAACTTAGATATCTTCGGTATCGTTGTTGTTTCCAGCTGAGATATGCATTTTCAGTGATAATCTTAATGATTCTTCTGTGACAAGTGTGTAGAATCACCGAAATCGCTGTTTTCGTGCTTTTGAATGCGAAAAACACGTTTTCTGGAGTTTTCAGCACTCCACAGTGCGTTTGATATGCGGAAACTGCGATATCTTCGGTATCGTTGTTGTTTCCAGCTGAGGTATGCATTTTCAGTGATAATCTTCATGATTCTGCTGTTACAAGTGAGCAGAATCACCGAAATCGCTGTTTTCGTGCTTTTGAATGCGAAAAACACGTTTTCAGGTGTTTTCAGCACGCCACAGAGCGATTGACATGCGGAAACTGCGATATCTTCGGTATCGTTGTTGTTTCCAGCTGAGATATGCATTTTCAGTGATAATCTTCATGATTCTGCTGTTACAAGAATGCAGGATCACCGAAATCGCTGTTTTCGTGCTACTGAATGCGAAAAACACGTTTTCTGGTGTTTTCAGCACTCTGCAGTGCGTTTGATATGCGGAAACTGCGATATCTTCGGTATCTTTGATGTTTCCAGCTGAGATATGCATTTTCTACGATAATCATCGAGTTTCTTCTGTGGCAAGTGTGCAGAATCACCGAAATCGCTGTTTTCGTGCTTTTGAATGCGAAAAACACGTTTTCTGGTGTTTTCAGCACGCCACAGAGCGTTTGACATGCGGAAACTGAGATATCTTCGGTATCGTTGTTGTTTCCAGCTGAGATATGCATTTTCAGTGATAATCTTCATGATTCTTCTGTGACAAGTGTGCAGAATCAACGAAATCGCTGTTTTCGTGCTTTTGAATGCGAAAAACACGTTTACTGGTGTTTTCAGCACGCCACAGAGCGTTTGACATGCGGAAACTGAGATATCTTCGGTATCGTTGTTGTTTCCAGCTGAGATATGCATTTTCAGTGATAATCTTCATGATTCTTCTGTGACAAGTGTGCAGAATCACCGAAATCGCTGTTTTCGTGCTTTTGAATGCGAAAAACACGTTTTCTGGAGTTTTCAGCACGCCACAGAGCGTTTGAAATGCGGAAACTGCGATATCTTCGGTATCGTTGGGTTTCCAGCTGAGATATGCATTTTCAGTGATGATCTTCATGATTCTGCTGTTACAAGTGTAGAGAATCACCGAAATCGCTGTTTTCGTGCTATTGAATGCGAAAAACATGTTTTCTGGTGTTTTCAGCACGCCACAGAGCGATTGACATGCGGAAACTGCGGTATCTTCGGTATCGTTGTTGTTTCCAGCTGAGAAATGCATTTTCAGTGATAATCTTCATGATTCTGCTGTTACAAGTGTGCAGGATCACCGAAATCGCTGTTTTCGTGCTATTGAATGCGAAAAACACGTTTTCTGATGTTTTCAGCACTCCGCAGTGCGTTTGATATGCGGAAACTGCGATATCTTCGGTATCGTTGTTGTTTCCAGCTGAGATATGCATTTTCTAAGATAATCATCGAGTTTCTTCTGTGACAAGTGTGCAGAATCACCGAAATCGCTGTTTTCGTGCTTTTGAATGCGAAAAACACGTTTTCTGGAGTTTTCAGCACGCCACAGAGCGTTTGACATGCGGAAACTGCGATATCTTCGGTATCGTTGTTGTTTCCAGCTGAGATATGTATTTTCAATAATAATCTTCATGATTCTGCTGTTACAAGTGTGCAGAATCACCGAATCCCTGTTTTCGTGCATTTGAATGCGAAAAACACGTTTTCTGGAGTTTTCAGCACTCCACAGTGCGTTTGATATGCGGAAACTGCGATATCTTCGGTATCGTTGTTGTTTCCAGCTGAGATATGCATTTTCATTGATAATCTTCATGATTCTGCTGTTACAAGTGTGCAGAATCACCGAAATCGCTGTTTTCGTGCTATTTAATGCGAAAAACACGTATCCTGGTGTTTTCAGCACTCCACAGTGCGTTTGACATGCGGAAACTGCGATATCTTCGTTTTCGTGGGGTTTCCAGCTGAGACAAGCATTTTCTACGATAATCTTGGATATTCTTCTGAGCGAGGAATGCAGAATCACCGCAATCGCTGTTTTCGTGCTTTTGAATGCGAAAAACACGTTTTCAGGTGTTTTCAGCACGCCACAGAGCGATTGACATGCGGAAACTGCGATATCTTCGGTATCGTTGTTGTTTCCAGCTGAGATATGCATTTTCAGTGATAATCTTCATGATTCTGCTGTTACAAGAATGCAGGATCACCGAAATCACTGTTTTCGTGCTATTGAATGCGAAAAACACGTTTTCTGGTGTTTTCAGCACTCCGCAGTGCGTTTGATATGCGGAAACTGCGATATCTTCGGTATCTTTGATGTTTCCAGCTGAGATATGCATTTTCTACGATAATCATCGAGTTTCTTCTGTGGCAAGTGTGCAGAATCACCGAAATCGCTGTTTTCGTGCTTTTGAATGCGAAAAACACGTTTTCTGGTGTTTTCAGCACGCCACAGAGCGTTTGACATGCGGAAACTGAGATATCTTCGGTATCGTTGTTGTTTCCAGCTGAGATATGCATTTTCAGTGATAATCTTCATGATTCTTCTGTGACAAGTGTGCAGAATCACCGAAATCGCTGTTTTCGTGCTTTTGAATGCGAAAAACACGTTTACTGGTGTTTTCAGCACGCCACAGAGCGTTTGACATGCGGAAACTGAGATATCTTCGGTATCGTTGTTGTTTCCAGCTGAGATATGCATTTTCAGTGATAATCTTCATGATTCTTCTGTGACAAGTGTGCAGAATCACCGAAATCGCTGTTTTCGTGCTTTTGAATGCGAAAAACACGTTTTCTGGAGTTTTCAGCACGCCACAGAGCGTTTGAAATGCGGAAACTGCGATATCTTCGGTATCGTTGTTGTTTCCAGCTGAGATATGCATTTTCAATAATAATCTTCATGATTCTGCTGTTACAAGTGTGCAGAATCACCGAAATCGCTGTTTTCGTGCTATTGAATGCGAAAAACATGTTTTCTGGTGTTTTCAGCAACCCACAGAGCGTTTGACATGCGGAAACTGCGATATCTTCGGTATCGTTGTTGTTTCCAGCTGAGATATGCATTTTCTACGATAATCTTCGAGTTTCTTCTGTGACAAGTGTGCAGAATCACCGAAATCGCTGTTTTCGTGCTTTTGAATGCGAAAAACACGTTTTCTGGTGTTTTCAGCACGCCACAGAGCGATTGACATGCGGAAACTGCGATATCTTCGGTATCGTTGTTGTTTCCAGCTGAGAAATGCATTTTCAGTGATAATCTTCATGATTCTGCTGTTACAAGTGTGCAGGATCACCGAAATCGCTGTTTTCGTGCTATTGAATGCGAAAAACACGTTTTCTGGTGTTTTCAGCACTCCGCAGTGCGTTTGATATGCGGAAACTGAGATATCTTCGGTATCGTTGTTGTTTCCAGCTGAGATATGCATTTTCAGTGATAATCTTCATGATTCTTCTGTGACAAGTGTGCAGAATCACCGAAATCGCTGTTTTCGTGCTATTGAATGCGAAAAACATGTTTTCTGGTGTTTTCAGCAACCCACAGAGCGTTTGACATGCGTAAACTGCGATATCTTCGGTATCGTTGTTGTTTCCAGCTGAGATATGCATTTTCTAAGATAATCATCGAGTTTCTTCTGTGACAAGTGTGCAGAATCACCGAAATCGCTGTTTTCGTGCTTTTGAATGCGAAAAACACGTTTTCTGGTGTTTTCAGCACGCCACAGAGCGTTTGACATGCGGAAACTGCGATATCTTCGGTATCGTTGTTGTTTCCAGCTGAGATATGTATTTTCAATAATAATCTTCATGATTCTGCTGTTACAAGTGTGCAGAATCACCGAAATCGCTGTTTTCGTGCTATTTAATGCGAAAAACACGTATCCTGGTGTTTTCAGCACTCCACAGTGCGTTTGACATGCGGAAACTGCGATATCTTCGTTTTCGTGGGGTTTCCAGCTGAGACAAGCATTTTCTACGATAATCTTGGATATTCTTCTAAGCGAGGAATGCAGAATCACCGAAATCGATGTTTTCGTGCTATTGAATGCGAAAAACACGTTTTCTGGTGTATTCAGCACTCCACAGAGCGTTTGACATGCGGAAACTGCGATATCTTCGGTATCGTTGTTGTTTCCAGCTGAGATATGCATTTTCAGTGATAATCTTCATTATTCTGCTGTTACAAGTGTGCAGAATCACCGAAATCGCTGTTTTCGTGCTTTTGAATGCGAAAAACACGTTTTCAGGTGTTTTCAGCACGCCACAGAGCGATTGACATGCGGAAACTGCGATATCTTCGGTATCGTTGTTGTTTCCAGCTGAGATATGCATTTTCAGTGATAATCTTCATGATTCTGCTGTTACAAGAATGCAGGATCACCGAAATCACTGTTTTCGTGCTATTGAATGCGAAAAACACGTTTTCTGGGGTTTTCAGCACGCCACAGAGCGTTTGACATGCGGAAGCTGCGACATCTTCGGTATGGTTGTTGTTTCCAGCTGAGATATGCATTTTCAGGGATAATCTTCATGATTCTGGTGTTACAAGTGTGCAGAATCACCGAAATCGCTGTTTTCGTGCTATTGAATGCGAAAAACACGTTTTCTGGTGTTTTCAGCACTCCGCAGTGCGTTTGATATGCGGAAACTGCGATATCTTCGGTATCATTGATGTTTCCAGCTGAGATATGCATTTTCTACGATAATCATCGAGTTTCTTCTGTGGCAAGTGTGCAGAATCACCGAAATCGCTGTTTTCGTGCTTTTGAATGCGAAAAACACGTTTTCTGGAGTTTTCAGCACGCCACAGAGCGTTTGACATGCGGAAACTGCGATATCTTCGGTATCGTTGTTGTTTCCAGCTGAGATATGCATTTTCAATAATAATCTTCATGATTCTGCTGTTACAAGTGTGCAGAATCACCGAAATCGTTGTTTTCGTGCTATTGAATGCGAAAAACACGTTTTCTGGTGTTTTCAGCACTCCACAGAGCGTTTGACATGCGGAAACTGCGATATCTTCGGTATCGTTGTTGTTTCCAGCTGAGATATGCATTTTCAGTGATAATCTTCATTATTCTGCTGTTACAAGTGTGCAGAATCACCGAAATCGCTGTTTTCGTGCTTTTGAATGCGAAAAACACGTTTTCTGGTGTTTTCAGCACGCCACAGAGCGTTTGACATGCGGAAGCTGCGACATCTTCGGTATGGTTGTTGTTTCCAGCTGAGATATGCATTTTCAGGGATAATCTTCATGATTCTGGTGTTACAAGTGTGCAGAATCACCGAAATCGCTGTTTTCGTGCTATTGAATGCGAAAAACACGTTTTCTGGTGTTTTCAGCACTCCACAGAGCGTTTGACATGCGGAAACTGCGATATCTTCGGTATCGCTGGGTTTCCAGCTGGGATATGCATTTTCAGTGATAATCTTCATGATTCTGCTGTTACAAGTGCGCAGAATCACCGAAATCGCTGTTTTCGTGCTACTGAATGCGAAAAACACGTTTTCTGGTGTTTTCAGCACTCCACAGTGCGTTTGATATGCGGAAATTGCCATATCTTCGGTATCGTTGTTGTTTCCAGCTGAGATATGCATTTTCTACGATAATCATCGAGTTTCTTCTGTGGCAAGTGTGCAGAATCACCGAAATCGCTGTTTTCGTGCTTTTGAATGCGAAAAACACGTTTTCTGGAGTTTTCAGCACGCCACAGAGTGTTTGACATGCGGAAACTGCGATATCTTCGGTATCGTTGTTGTTTCCAGCTGAGATATGCATTTTCAATAATAATCTTCATGATTCTGCTGTTACAAGTGTGCAGAATCACCGAAATCGTTGTTTTCGTGCTATTGAATGCGAAAAACACGTTTTCTGGTGTTTTCAGCACGCCACAGAGCGTTTGACATGCGGAAGCTGCGACATCTTCGGTATGGTTGTTGTTTCCAGCTGAGATATGCATTTTCAGGGATAATCTTCATGATTCTGGTGTTACAAGTGTGCAGAATCACCGAAATCGCTGTTTTCGTGCTATTGAATGCGAAAAACACGTTTTCTGGTGTTTTCAGCACTCCGCAGTGCGTTTGATATGCGGAAACTGCGATATCTTCGGTATCTTTGATGTTTCCAGCTGAGATATGCATTTTCTACGATAATCATCGAGTTTCTTCTGTGGCAAGTGTGCAGAATCACCGAAATCGCTGTTTTCGTGCTTTTGAATGCGAAAAACACGTTTTCTGGAGTTTTCAGCACGCCACAGAGCGTTTGACATGCGGAAACTGCGATATCTTCGGTATCGTTGTTGTTTCCAGCTGAGATATGCATTTTCAATAATAATCTTCATGATTCTGCTGTTACAAGTGTGCAGAATCACCGAAATCGTTGTTTTCGTGCTATTGAATGCGAAAAACACGTTTTCTGGTGTTTTCAGCACTCCACAGAGCGTTTGACATGCGGAAACTGCGATATCTTCGGTATCGTTGTTGCTTCCAGCTGAGATATGCATTTTCAGTGATAATCTTCATTATTCTGCTGTTACAAGTGTGCAGAATCACCGAAATCGCTGTTTTCGTGCTTTTGAATGCGAAAAACACGTTTTCTGGTGTTTTCAGCACGCCACAGAGCGTTTGACATGCGGAAGCTGCGACATCTTCGGTATGGTTGTTGTTTCCAGCTGAGATATGCATTTTCAGGGATAATCTTCATGATTCTGGTGTTACAAGTGTGCAGAATCACCGAAATCGCTGTTTTCGTGCTATTGAATGCGAAAAACACGTTTTCTGGTGTTTTCAGCACTCCACAGAGCGTTTGACATGCGGAAACTGCGATATCTTCGGTATCGCTGGGTTTCCAGCTGGGATATGCATTTTCAGTGATAATCTTCATGATTCTGCTGTTACAAGTGCGCAGAATCACCGAAATCGCTGTTTTCGTGCTACTGAATGCGAAAAACACGTTTTCTGGTGTTTTCAGCACTCCACAGCGCGTTTGATATGCGGAAACTGCGATATCTTCGGTATCGTTGTTGTTTCCAGCTGAGATATGCATTTTCAGTGATAATCTTCATGATTCTGCTGTTACAAGTGTGCAGAATCACCGAAATCGCTGTTTTCGTGCTTTTGAATGCGAAAAACACGTTTTCTGGAGTTTTCAGCACGCCACAGAGCGTTTGACATGCGGAAACTGCGATATCTTCGGTATCGTTGTTGTTTCCAGCTGAGATATGTATTTTCAATAATAATCTTCATGATTCTGCTGTTACAAGTGTGCAGAATCACCGAAATCGCTGTTTTCGTGCATTTGAATGCGAAAAACACGTTTTCTGGAGTTTTCAGCACTCCACAGAGCGTTTGACATGCGGAAACTGAGATATCTTCGGTATCGTTGTTGTTTCCAGCTGAGATATGCATTTTCAGTGATAATCTTAATGATTCTTCTGTGACAAGTGTGTAGAATCACCGAAATCGCTGTTTTCGTGCTTTTGAATGCGAAAAACACGTTTTCTGGAGTTTTCAGCACGCCACAGAGCGTTTGACATGCGGAAACTGAGATATCTTCGGTATCGTTGTTGTTTCCAGCTGAGATATGCATTTTCAGTGATAATCTTCATGATTCTTCTGTGGCAAGTGTGCAGAATCACCGAAATCGCTGTTTTCGTGCTTTTGAATGCGAAAAACACGTTTTCTGGAGTTTTCAGCACTCCACAGTGCGTTTGATATGCGGAAACTGCGATATCTTCGGTATCGTTGGGTTTCCAGCTGAGATATGCATTTTCAGTGATGATCTTCATGATTCTGCTGTTACAAGAATGCAGGATCACCGAAATCACTGTTTTCGTGCTATTGAATGCGAAAAACACGTTTTCTGGTGTTTTCAGCACTCTGCAGTGCGTTTGATATGCGGAAACTGCGATATCTTCGGTATCTTTGATGTTTCCAGCTGAGATATGCATTTTCTACGATAATCATCGAGTTTCTTCTGTGGCAAGTGTGCAGAATCACCGAAATCGCTGTTTTCGTGCTTTTGAATGCGAAAAACACGTTTTCTGGTGTTTTCAGCACGCCACAGAGCGTTTGACATGCGGAAACTGAGATATCTTCGGTATCGTTGTTGTTTCCAGCTGAGATATGCATTTTCAGTGATAATCTTCATGATTCTTCTGTGGCAAGTGTGCAGAATCACCGAAATCGCTGTTTTCGTGCTTTTGAATGCGAAAAACACGTTTTCTGGAGTTTTCAGCACGCCACAGAGCGTTTGACATGCGGAAACTGAGATATCTTCGGTATCGTTGTTGTTTCCAGCTGAGATATGCATTTTCAGTGATAATCTTAATGATTCTTCTGTGACAAGTGTGTAGAATCACCGAAATCGCTGTTTTCGTGCTTTTGAATGCGAAAAACACGTTTTCTGGAGTTTTCAGCACTCCACAGTGCGTTTGATATGCGGAAACTGCGATATCTTCGGTATCGTTGGGTTTCCAGCTGAGATATGCATTTTCAGTGATGATCTTCATGATTCTGCTGTTACAAGTGTAGAGAATCACCGAAATCGCTGTTTTCGTGCTATTGAATGCGAAAAACATGTTTTCTGGTGTTTTCAGCACGCCACAGAGCGATTGACATGCGGAAACTGCGGTATCTTCGGTATCGTTGTTGTTTCCAGCTGAGAAATGCATTTTCAGTGATAATCTTCATGATTCTGCTGTTACAAGTGTGCAGGATGACCGAAATCGCTGTTTTCGTGCTATTGAATGCGAAAAACACGTTTTCTGATGTTTTCAGCACTCCGCAGTGCGTTTGATATGCGGAAACTGCGATATCTTCGGTATCGTTGTTGTTTCCAGCTGAGATATGCATTTTCTAAGATAATCATCGAGTTTCTTCTGTGACAAGTGTGCAGAATCACCGAAATCGCTGTTTTCGTGCTTTTGAATGCGAAAAACACGTTTTCTGGAGTTTTCAGCACGCCACAGAGCGTTTGACATGCGGAAACTGCGATATCTTCGGTATCGTTGTTGTTTCCAGCTGAGATATGTATTTTCAATAATAATCTTCATGATTCTGCTGTTACAAGTGTGCAGAATCACCGAATCCCTGTTTTCGTGCATTTGAATGCGAAAAACACGTTTTCTGGAATTTTCAGCACTCCACAGTGCGTTTGTTATGCGGCAACTGCGATATCTTCGGTATCGTTGTTGTTTCCAGCTGAGATATGCATTTTCATTGATAATCTTCATGATTCTGCTGTTACAAGTGTGCAGAATCACCGAAATCGCTGTTTTCGTGCTATTTAATGCGAAAAACACGTATCCTGGTGTTTTCAGCACTCCACAGTGCGTTTGACATGCGGAAACTGCGATATCTTCGTTTTCGTGGGGTTTCCAGCTGAGACAAGCATTTTCTACGATAATCTTGGATATTCTTCTGAGCGAGGAATGCAGAATCACCGAAATCGATGTTTTCGTGCTATTGAATGCGAAAAACACGTTTCCTGGTGTTTTCAGTACTCCACAGTGCGTTTTATATGCGGAAACTGCGATATCTTCGGTATCGTTGTTGTTTCCAGCTGAGGTATGCATTTTCAGTGATAATCTTCATGATTCTGCTGTTACAAGTGTGCAGAATCACCGAAATCGCTGTTTTCGTGCTTTTGAATGCGAAAAACACGTTTTCAGGTGTTTTCAGCACGCCACAGAGCGATTGACATGCGGAAACTGCGATATCTTCGGTATCGTTGTTGTTTCCAGCTGAGATATGCATTTTCAGTGATAATCTTCATGATTCTGCTGTTACAAGAATGCAGGATCACCGTAATCACTGTTTTCGTGCTATTGAATGCGAAAAACACGTTTTCTGGTGTTTTCAGCACTCCGCAGTGCGTTTGATATGCGGAAACTGCGATATCTTCGGTATCTTTGATGTTTCCAGCTGAGATATGCATTTTCTACGATAATCTTCGAGTTTCTTCTGTGACAAGTGTGCAGAATCACCGAAATCGCTGTTTTCGTGCTTTTGAATGCGAAAAACACGTTTTCTGGAGTTTTCAGCACGCCACAGAGCGTTTGAAATGCGGAAACTGCGATATCTTCGGTATCGTTGTTGTTTCCAGCTGAGATATGTATTTTCAATAATAATCTTCATGATTCTGCTGTTACAAGTGTGCAGAATCACCGAAATCGCTGTTTTCGTGCTATTTAATGCGAAAAACACGTATCCTGGTGTTTTCAGCACTCCACAGTGCGTTTGACATGCGGAAACTGCGATATCTTCGTTTTCGTGGGGTTTCCAGCTGAGACAAGCATTTTCTACGATAATCTTCATGATTCTTCTGTGACAAGTGTGTAGAATCACCGAAATCGCTGTTTTCGTGCATTTGAATGCGAAAAACACGTTTTCTGGAGTTTTCAGCACTCCACAGAGCGTTTGACATGCGGAAACTGAGATATCTTCGGTATCGTTGTTGTTTCCAGCTGAGATATGCATTTTCAGTGATAATCTTAATGATTCTTCTGTGACAAGTGTGTAGAATCACCGAAATCGCTGTTTTCGTGCTATTGAATGCGAAAAACATGTTTTCTGGTGTTTTCAGCACGCCACAGAGCGATTGACATGCGGAAACTGCGGTATCTTCGGTATCGTTGTTGTTTCCAGCTGAGAAATGCATTTTCAGTGATAATCTTCATGATTCTGCTGTTACAAGTGTGCAGGATCACCGAAATCGCTGTTTTCGTGCTATTGAATGCGAAAAACACGTTTTCTGATGTTTTCAGCACTCCGCAGTGCGTTTGATATGCGGAAACTGCGATATCTTCGGTATCGTTGTTGTTTCCAGCTGAGATATGCATTTTCTAAGATAATCATCGAGTTTCTTCTGTGACAAGTGTGCAGAATCACCGAAATCGCTGTTTTCGTGCTTTTGAATGCGAAAAACACGTTTTCTGGAGTTTTCAGCACGCCACAGAGCGTTTGACATGCGGAAACTGCGATATCTTCGGTATCGTTGTTGTTTCCAGCTGAGATATGTATTTTCAATAATAATCTTCATGATTCTGCTGTTACAAGTGTGCAGAATCACCGAATCCCTGTTTTCGTGCATTTGAATGCGAAAAACACGTTTTCTGGAATTTTCAGCACTCCACAGTGCGTTTGTTATGCGGCAACTGCGATATCTTCGGTATCGTTGTTGTTTCCAGCTGAGATATGCATTTTCATTGATAATCTTCATGATTCTGCTGTTACAAGTGTGCAGAATCACCGAAATCGCTCTTTTCGTGCTATTTAATGCGAAAAACACGTATCCTGGTGTTTTCAGCACTCCACAGTGCGTTTGACATGCGGAAACTGCGATATTTTCGTTTTCGTGGGGTTTCCAGCTGAGACAAGCATTTTCTACGATAATCTTGGATATTCTTCTGAGCGAGGAATGCAGAATCACCGAAATCGATGTTTTCGTGCTATTGAATGCGAAAAACACGTTTCCTGGTGTTTTCAGTACTCCACAGTGCGTTTTATATGCGGAAACTGCGATATCTTCGGTATCGTTGTTGTTTCCAGCTGAGGTATGCATTTTCAGTGATAATCTTCATGATTCTGCTGTTACAAGTGTGCAGAATCACCGAAATCGCTGTTTTCGTGCTTTTGAATGCGAAAAACACGTTTTCAGGTGTTTTCAGCACGCCACAGAGCGATTGACATGCGGAAACTGCGATATCTTCGGTATCGTTGTTGTTTCCAGCTGAGATATGCATTTTCAGTGATAATCTTCATGATTCTGCTGTTACAAGAATGCAGGATCACCGTAATCACTGTTTTCGTGCTATTGAATGCGAAAAACACGTTTTCTGGTGTTTTCAGCACTCCGCAGTGCGTTTGATATGCGGAAACTGCGATATCTTCGGTATCTTTGATGTTTCCAGCTGAGATATGCATTTTCTACGATAATCATCGAGTTTCTTCTGTGGCAAGTGTGCAGAATCACCGAAATCGCTGTTTTCGTGCTTTTGAATGCGAAAAACACGTTTTCTGGTGTTTTCAGCACGCCACAGAGCGTTTGACATGCGGAAACTGAGATATCTTCGGTATCGTTGTTGTTTCCAGCTGAGATATGCATTTTCAGTGATAATCTTCATGATTCTTCTGTGACAAGTGTGCAGAATCACCGAAATCGCTGTTTTCGTGCTTTTGAATGCGAAAAACACGTTTTCTGGAGTTTTCAGCACGCCACAGAGCGTTTGAAATGCGGAAACTGCGACATCTTCGGTATCGTTGTTGTTTCCAGCTGAGATATGCATTTTCAATAATAATCTTCATGATTCTGCTGTTACAAGTGTGCAGAATCACCGAAATCGCTGTTTTCGTGCTATTGAATGCGAAAAACATGTTTTCAGGTGTTTTCAGCAACCCACAGAGCGTTTGACATGCGGAAACTGCGATATCTTCGGTATCGTTGTTGTTTCCAGCTGAGATATGCATTTTCTACGATAATCTTCGAGTTTCTTCTGTGACAAGTGTGCAGAATCACCGAAATCGCTGTTTTCGTGCTTTTGAATGCGAAAAACACGTTTTCTGGTGTTTTCAGCACGCCACAGAGCGATTGACATGCGGAAACTGCGATATCTTCGGTATCGTTGTTGTTTCCAGCTGAGAAATGCATTTTCAGTGATAATCTTCATGATTCTGCTGTTACAAGTGTGCAGGATCACCGAAATCGCTGTTTTCGTGCTATTGAATGCGAAAAACACGTTTTCTGGTGTTTTCAGCACTCCGCAGTGCGTTTGATATGCGGAAACTGCGATATCTTCGGTATCTTTGATGTTTCCAGCTGAGATATGCATTTTCTACGATAATCATCGAGTTTCTTCTGTGGCAAGTGTGCAGAATCACCGAAATCGCTGTTTTCGTGCTTTTGAATGCGAAAAACACGTTTTCTGGAGTTTTCAGCACGCCACAGAGCGTTTGACATGCGGAAACTGCGATATCTTCGGTATCGTTGTTGTTTCCAGCTGAGATATGCATTTTCAATAATAATCTTCATGATTCTGCTGTTACAAGTGTGCAGAATCACCGAAATCGTTGTTTTCGTGCTATTGAATGCGAAAAACACGTTTTCTGGTGTTTTCAGCACTCCACAGAGCGTTTGACATGCGGAAACTGCGATATCTTCGGTATCGTTGTTGCTTCCAGCTGAGATATGCATTTTCAGTGATAATCTTCATTATTCTGCTGTTACAAGTGTGCAGAATCACCGAAATCGCTGTTTTCGTGCTTTTGAATGCGAAAAACACGTTTTCTGGTGTTTTCAGCACGCCACAGAGCGTTTGACATGCGGAAGCTGCGACATCTTCGGTATGGTTGTTGTTTCCAGCTGAGATATGCATTTTCAGGGATAATCTTCATGATTCTGGTGTTACAAGTGTGCAGAATCACCGAAATCGCTGTTTTCGTGCTATTGAATGCGAAAAACACGTTTTCTGGTGTTTTCAGCACTCCACAGAGCGTTTGACATGCGGAAACTGCGATATCTTCGGTATCGCTGGGTTTCCAGCTGGGATATGCATTTTCAGTGATAATCTTCATGATTCTGCTGTTACAAGTGCGCAGAATCACCGAAATCGCTGTTTTCGTGCTACTGAATGCGAAAAACACGTTTTCTGGTGTTTTCAGCACTCCACAGCGCGTTTGATATGCGGAAACTGCGATATCTTCGGTATCGTTGTTGTTTCCAGCTGAGATATGCATTTTCAGTGATAATCTTCATGATTCTGCTGTTACAAGTGTGCAGAATCACCGAAATCGCTGTTTTCGTGCTTTTGAATGCGAAAAACACGTTTTCTGGAGTTTTCAGCACGCCACAGAGCGTTTGACATGCGGAAACTGCGATATCTTCGGTATCGTTGTTGTTTCCAGCTGAGATATGTATTTTCAATAATAATCTTCATGATTCTGCTGTTACAAGTGTGCAGAATCACCGAAATCGCTGTTTTCGTGCATTTGAATGCGAAAAACACGTTTTCTGGAGTTTTCAGCACTCCACAGAGCGTTTGACATGCGGAAACTGAGATATCTTCGGTATCGTTGTTGTTTCCAGCTGAGATATGCATTTTCAGTGATAATCTTAATGATTCTTCTGTGACAAGTGTGTAGAATCACCGAAATCGCTGTTTTCGTGCTTTTGAATGCGAAAAACACGTTTTCTGGAGTTTTCAGCACGCCACAGAGCGTTTGACATGCGGAAACTGAGATATCTTCGGTATCGTTGTTGTTTCCAGCTGAGATATGCATTTTCAGTGATAATCTTCATGATTCTTCTGTGGCAAGTGTGCAGAATCACCGAAATCGCTGTTTTCGTGCTTTTGAATGCGAAAAACACGTTTTCTGGAGTTTTCAGCACTCCACAGTGCGTTTGATATGCGGAAACTGCGATATCTTCGGTATCGTTGGGTTTCCAGCTGAGATATGCATTTTCAGTGATGATCTTCATGATTCTGCTGTTACAAGAATGCAGGATCACCGAAATCACTGTTTTCGTGCTATTGAATGCGAAAAACACGTTTTCTGGTGTTTTCAGCACTCTGCAGTGCGTTTGATATGCGGAAACTGCGATATCTTCGGTATCTTTGATGTTTCCAGCTGAGATATGCATTTTCTACGATAATCATCGAGTTTCTTCTGTGGCAAGTGTGCAGAATCACCGAAATCGCTGTTTTCGTGCTTTTGAATGCGAAAAACACGTTTTCTGGTGTTTTCAGCACGCCACAGAGCGTTTGACATGCGGAAACTGAGATATCTTCGGTATCGTTGTTGTTTCCAGCTGAGATATGCATTTTCAGTGATAATCTTCATGATTCTTCTGTGGCAAGTGTGCAGAATCACCGAAATCGCTGTTTTCGTGCTTTTGAATGCGAAAAACACGTTTTCTGGAGTTTTCAGCACGCCACAGAGCGTTTGACATGCGGAAACTGAGATATCTTCGGTATCGTTGTTGTTTCCAGCTGAGATATGCATTTTCAGTGATAATCTTAATGATTCTTCTGTGACAAGTGTGTAGAATCACCGAAATCGCTGTTTTCGTGCTTTTGAATGCGAAAAACACGTTTTCTGGAGTTTTCAGCACTCCACAGTGCGTTTGATATGCGGAAACTGCGATATCTTCGGTATCGTTGGGTTTCCAGCTGAGATATGCATTTTCAGTGATGATCTTCATGATTCTGCTGTTACAAGTGTAGAGAATCACCGAAATCGCTGTTTTCGTGCTATTGAATGCGAAAAACATGTTTTCTGGTGTTTTCAGCACGCCACAGAGCGATTGACATGCGGAAACTGCGGTATCTTCGGTATCGTTGTTGTTTCCAGCTGAGAAATGCATTTTCAGTGATAATCTTCATGATTCTGCTGTTACAAGTGTGCAGGATGACCGAAATCGCTGTTTTCGTGCTATTGAATGCGAAAAACACGTTTTCTGATGTTTTCAGCACTCCGCAGTGCGTTTGATATGCGGAAACTGCGATATCTTCGGTATCGTTGTTGTTTCCAGCTGAGATATGCATTTTCTAAGATAATCATCGAGTTTCTTCTGTGACAAGTGTGCAGAATCACCGAAATCGCTGTTTTCGTGCTTTTGAATGCGAAAAACACGTTTTCTGGAGTTTTCAGCACGCCACAGAGCGTTTGACATGCGGAAACTGCGATATCTTCGGTATCGTTGTTGTTTCCAGCTGAGATATGTATTTTCAATAATAATCTTCATGATTCTGCTGTTACAAGTGTGCAGAATCACCGAATCCCTGTTTTCGTGCATTTGAATGCGAAAAACACGTTTTCTGGAATTTTCAGCACTCCACAGTGCGTTTGTTATGCGGCAACTGCGATATCTTCGGTATCGTTGTTGTTTCCAGCTGAGATATGCATTTTCATTGATAATCTTCATGATTCTGCTGTTACAAGTGTGCAGAATCACCGAAATCGCTGTTTTCGTGCTATTTAATGCGAAAAACACGTATCCTGGTGTTTTCAGCACTCCACAGTGCGTTTGACATGCGGAAACTGCGATATCTTCGTTTTCGTGGGGTTTCCAGCTGAGACAAGCATTTTCTACGATAATCTTGGATATTCTTCTGAGCGAGGAATGCAGAATCACCGAAATCGATGTTTTCGTGCTATTGAATGCGAAAAACACGTTTCCTGGTGTTTTCAGTACTCCACAGTGCGTTTTATATGCGGAAACTGCGATATCTTCGGTATCGTTGTTGTTTCCAGCTGAGGTATGCATTTTCAGTGATAATCTTCATGATTCTGCTGTTACAAGTGTGCAGAATCACCGAAATCGCTGTTTTCGTGCTTTTGAATGCGAAAAACACGTTTTCAGGTGTTTTCAGCACGCCACAGAGCGATTGACATGCGGAAACTGCGATATCTTCGGTATCGTTGTTGTTTCCAGCTGAGATATGCATTTTCAGTGATAATCTTCATGATTCTGCTGTTACAAGAATGCAGGATCACCGTAATCACTGTTTTCGTGCTATTGAATGCGAAAAACACGTTTTCTGGTGTTTTCAGCACTCCGCAGTGCGTTTGATATGCGGAAACTGCGATATCTTCGGTATCTTTGATGTTTCCAGCTGAGATATGCATTTTCTACGATAATCTTCGAGTTTCTTCTGTGACAAGTGTGCAGAATCACCGAAATCGCTGTTTTCGTGCTTTTGAATGCGAAAAACACGTTTTCTGGAGTTTTCAGCACGCCACAGAGCGTTTGAAATGCGGAAACTGCGATATCTTCGGTATCGTTGTTGTTTCCAGCTGAGATATGTATTTTCAATAATAATCTTCATGATTCTGCTGTTACAAGTGTGCAGAATCACCGAAATCGCTGTTTTCGTGCTATTTAATGCGAAAAACACGTATCCTGGTGTTTTCAGCACTCCACAGTGCGTTTGACATGCGGAAACTGCGATATCTTCGTTTTCGTGGGGTTTCCAGCTGAGACAAGCATTTTCTACGATAATCTTCATGATTCTTCTGTGACAAGTGTGTAGAATCACCGAAATCGCTGTTTTCGTGCATTTGAATGCGAAAAACACGTTTTCTGGAGTTTTCAGCACTCCACAGAGCGTTTGACATGCGGAAACTGAGATATCTTCGGTATCGTTGTTGTTTCCAGCTGAGATATGCATTTTCAGTGATAATCTTAATGATTCTTCTGTGACAAGTGTGTAGAATCACCGAAATCGCTGTTTTCGTGCTATTGAATGCGAAAAACATGTTTTCTGGTGTTTTCAGCACGCCACAGAGCGATTGACATGCGGAAACTGCGGTATCTTCGGTATCGTTGTTGTTTCCAGCTGAGAAATGCATTTTCAGTGATAATCTTCATGATTCTGCTGTTACAAGTGTGCAGGATCACCGAAATCGCTGTTTTCGTGCTATTGAATGCGAAAAACACGTTTTCTGATGTTTTCAGCACTCCGCAGTGCGTTTGATATGCGGAAACTGCGATATCTTCGGTATCGTTGTTGTTTCCAGCTGAGATATGCATTTTCTAAGATAATCATCGAGTTTCTTCTGTGACAAGTGTGCAGAATCACCGAAATCGCTGTTTTCGTGCTTTTGAATGCGAAAAACACGTTTTCTGGAGTTTTCAGCACGCCACAGAGCGTTTGACATGCGGAAACTGCGATATCTTCGGTATCGTTGTTGTTTCCAGCTGAGATATGTATTTTCAATAATAATCTTCATGATTCTGCTGTTACAAGTGTGCAGAATCACCGAATCCCTGTTTTCGTGCATTTGAATGCGAAAAACACGTTTTCTGGAATTTTCAGCACTCCACAGTGCGTTTGTTATGCGGCAACTGCGATATCTTCGGTATCGTTGTTGTTTCCAGCTGAGATATGCATTTTCATTGATAATCTTCATGATTCTGCTGTTACAAGTGTGCAGAATCACCGAAATCGCTCTTTTCGTGCTATTTAATGCGAAAAACACGTATCCTGGTGTTTTCAGCACTCCACAGTGCGTTTGACATGCGGAAACTGCGATATTTTCGTTTTCGTGGGGTTTCCAGCTGAGACAAGCATTTTCTACGATAATCTTGGATATTCTTCTGAGCGAGGAATGCAGAATCACCGAAATCGATGTTTTCGTGCTATTGAATGCGAAAAACACGTTTCCTGGTGTTTTCAGTACTCCACAGTGCGTTTTATATGCGGAAACTGCGATATCTTCGGTATCGTTGTTGTTTCCAGCTGAGGTATGCATTTTCAGTGATAATCTTCATGATTCTGCTGTTACAAGTGTGCAGAATCACCGAAATCGCTGTTTTCGTGCTTTTGAATGCGAAAAACACGTTTTCAGGTGTTTTCAGCACGCCACAGAGCGATTGACATGCGGAAACTGCGATATCTTCGGTATCGTTGTTGTTTCCAGCTGAGATATGCATTTTCAGTGATAATCTTCATGATTCTGCTGTTACAAGAATGCAGGATCACCGTAATCACTGTTTTCGTGCTATTGAATGCGAAAAACACGTTTTCTGGTGTTTTCAGCACTCCGCAGTGCGTTTGATATGCGGAAACTGCGATATCTTCGGTATCTTTGATGTTTCCAGCTGAGATATGCATTTTCTACGATAATCATCGAGTTTCTTCTGTGGCAAGTGTGCAGAATCACCGAAATCGCTGTTTTCGTGCTTTTGAATGCGAAAAACACGTTTTCTGGTGTTTTCAGCACGCCACAGAGCGTTTGACATGCGGAAACTGAGATATCTTCGGTATCGTTGTTGTTTCCAGCTGAGATATGCATTTTCAGTGATAATCTTCATGATTCTTCTGTGACAAGTGTGCAGAATCACCGAAATCGCTGTTTTCGTGCTTTTGAATGCGAAAAACACGTTTTCTGGAGTTTTCAGCACGCCACAGAGCGTTTGAAATGCGGAAACTGCGACATCTTCGGTATCGTTGTTGTTTCCAGCTGAGATATGCATTTTCAATAATAATCTTCATGATTCTGCTGTTACAAGTGTGCAGAATCACCGAAATCGCTGTTTTCGTGCTATTGAATGCGAAAAACATGTTTTCAGGTGTTTTCAGCAACCCACAGAGCGTTTGACATGCGGAAACTGCGATATCTTCGGTATCGTTGTTGTTTCCAGCTGAGATATGCATTTTCTACGATAATCTTCGAGTTTCTTCTGTGACAAGTGTGCAGAATCACCGAAATCGCTGTTTTCGTGCTTTTGAATGCGAAAAACACGTTTTCTGGTGTTTTCAGCACGCCACAGAGCGATTGACATGCGGAAACTGCGATATCTTCGGTATCGTTGTTGTTTCCAGCTGAGAAATGCATTTTCAGTGATAATCTTCATGATTCTGCTGTTACAAGTGTGCAGGATCACCGAAATCGCTGTTTTCGTGCTATTGAATGCGAAAAACACGTTTTCTGGTGTTTTCAGCACTCCGCAGTGCGTTTGATATGCGGAAACTGCGATATCTTCGGTATCGTTGTTGTTTCCAGCTGAGATATGCATTTTCTAAGATAATCATCGAGTTTCTTTTGTGACAAGTGTGCAGAATCACTGAAATCGCTGTTTTCGTGCTTTTGAATGCGAAAAACACGTTTTCTGGAGTTTTCAGCACGCCACAGAGCGTTTGACATGCGGAAACTGCGATATCTTCGGTATCGTTGTTGTTTCCAGCTGAGATATGTATTTTCAATAATAATCTTCATGATTCTGCTGTTACAAGTGTGCAGAATCACCGAAATCGCTGTTTTCGTGCTATTTAATGCGAAAAACACGTATCCTGGTGTTTTCAGCACTCCACAGTGCGTTTGACATGCGGAAACTGCGATATCTTCGTTTTCGTGGGGTTTCCAGCTGAGACAAGCATTTTCTACGATAATCCTGGATATTCTTCTGAGCGAGGAATGCAGAATCACCGAAATCGATGTTTTCGTGCTATTGAATGCGAAAAACACGTTTACTGGTGTTTTCAGCACGCCACAGAGCGTATGACATGCGGAAACTGAGATGTCTTCGGTATCGTTGTTGTTTCCAGCTGAGATATGCATTTTCAGTGATAATCTTCATGATTCTTCTGTGACAAGTGTGCAGAATCACCGAAATCGCTGTTTTCGTGCTTTTGAATGCGAAAAACACGTTTTCTGGAGTTTTCAGTACTCCACAGTGCGTTTTATATGCGGAAACTGCGATATCTTCGGTATCGTTGTTGTTTCCAGCTGAGGTATGCATTTTCAGTGATAATCTTCATGATTCTGCTTTTACAAGTGTGCAGAATCACCGAAATCACTGTTTTCGTGCTATTGAATGCGAAAAACACGTTTTCTGGTGTTTTCAGCACTCCGCAGTGCGTTTGATATGCGGAAACTGCGATATCTTCGGTATCTTTGATGTTTCCTGCTGAGATATGCATTTTCTACGATAATCATCGAGTTTCTTCTGTGGCAAGTGTGCAGAATCACCGAAATCGCTGTTTTCGTGCTTTTGAATGCGAAAAACACGTTTTCTGGTGTTTTCAGCACGCCACAGAGCGTTTGACATGCGGAAACTGAGATATCTTCGGTATCGTTGTTGTTTCCAGCTGAGATATGCATTTTCAGTGATAATCTTCATGATTCTTCTGTGACAAGTGTGCAGAATCACCGAAATCGCTGTTTTCGTGCTTTTGAATGCGAAAAACACGTTTTCTGGAGTTTTCAGTACTCCACAGTGCGTTTTATATGCGGAAACTGCGATATCTTCGGTATCGTTGTTGTTTCCAGCTGAGGTATGCATTTTCAGTGATAATCTTCATTATTCTGCTGTTACAAGTGTGCAGAATCACCGAAATCGCTGTTTTCGTGCTTTTGAATGCGAAAAACACGTTTTCAGGTGTTTTCAGCACGCCACAGAGCGATTGACATGCGGAAACTGCGATATCTTCGGTATCGTTGTTGTTTCCAGCTGAGATATGCATTTTCAGTGATAATCTTCATGATTCTGCGGTTACAAGAATGCAGGATCACCGAAATCACTCTTTTCGTGCTATTGAATGCGAAAAACACGTTTTATGGTGTTTTCAGCACTCCACAGTGCGTTTGATATGCGGAAACTGCGATATCTTCGGTATCTTTGATGTTTCCAGCTGAGATATGCATTTTCTACGATAATCATCGAGTTTCTTCTGTGGCAAGTGTGCAGAATCACCGAAATCGCTGTTTTCGTGCTTTTGAATGCGAAAAACACGTTTTCTGGTGTTTTCAGCACGCCACAGAGCGTTTGACATGCGGAAACTGAGATATCTTCGGTATCGTTGTTGTTTCCAGCTGAGATATGCATTTTCAGTGATAATCTTCATGATTCTTCTGTGACAAGTGTGCAGAATCACCGAAATCGCTGTTTTCGTGCTTTTGAATGCGAGAAACACGTTTTCTGGAGTTTTCAGCACGCCACAGAGCGTTTGAAATGCGGAAACTGCGATATCTTCGGTATGGTTGTTGTTTCCAGCTGAGATATGCATTTTCAATGATAATCTTCATGATTCTGCTGTTACATGTGTGCAGAATCACCGAAATCGCTGTTTTCGTGCGTTTGAATGCGAAAAACACGTTTTCTGGTGTTTTCAGCACGCCACAGAGCGTTTGACATGCGGAAACTGAGATATCTTCGGTATCCTTGTTGTTTCCAGCTGAGATATGCATTTTCAGTGATAATCTTCATGATTCTTCTGTGACAAGTGTGCAGAATCACCGAAATCGCTGTTTTCGTGCTTTTGAATGCGAAAAACACGTTTTCTGGAGATTTCAGCACTCCACAGTGCGTTTGATATGCGGAAACTGCGATATCTTCGGTATCGTTGTTGTTTCCAGCTGAGATATGCATTTTCTACGATAATCTTCGAGTTTCTTCTGTGACAAGTGTGCAGAATCACCGAAATCGCTGTTTTCGTGCTTTTGAATGCGAAAAACACGTTCTCTGGAGTTTTCAGCACTCCACAGTGCGTTTGATATGCGGAAACTGCGATATCTTCGGTATCGTTGGGTTTCCAGCTGAGATATGCATTTTCAGTGATAATCTTCATGATTCTGCTGTTACAAGTGTAGAGAATCACCGAAATCGCTGTTTTCGTGCTATTGAATGCGAAAAACATGTTTTCTGGTGTTTTCAGCACCCCGCAGAGCGTTTGACATGCGGAAACTGCGATATCTTCGGTATCGTTGTTGTTTCCAGCTGAGATATGCATTTTCAGTGATAATCTTCGAGTTTCTTCTGTGACAAGTGTGCAGAATCACCGAAATCGCTGTTTTCGTGCTATTGAATGCGAAAAACACGTTTTCTGGTGTTTTCAGCACGCCACAGAGCGATTGACATGCGGAAACTGCGATATCTTCGGTATCGTTGTTGTTTCCAGCTGAGATATGCATTTTCAGTGATAATCTTCATGATTCTGCTGTTACAAGTGTGCAGGATCACCGAAATCGCTGTTTTCGTGCTATTGAATGCGAAAAACACGTTTTCTGGTGTTTTCAGCACTCCGCAGTGCGTTTGATATGCGGAAACTGCGATATCTTCGGTATCGTTGTTGTTTCCAGCTGAGATATGCATTTTCTAAGATAATCATCGAGTTTCTTCTGTGACAAGTGTGCAGAATCACCGAAATCGCTGTTTTCGTGCTTTTGAATGCGAAAAACACGTTTTCTGGAGTTTGCAGCACGCCACAGAGCGTTTGACATGCGGAAACTGCGATATCTTCGGTATCGTTGTTGTTTCCAGCTGAGATATGCATTTTCAATAATAATCTTCATGATTCTGCTGTTACAAGTGTGCAGAATCACCGAAATCGCTGTTTTCGTGCATTTGAATGCGAAAAACACGTTTTCTGGAGTTTTCAGCACTCCACAGTGCGTTTGATATGCGGAAACTGCGATATCTTCGGTATCGTTGTTGTTTCCAGCTGAGATATGCATTTTCTACGATAATCGTCGAGATTCTTCTGTGACAAGTGTGCAGAATCACCGAAATCGCTGTTTTCGTGCTATTGAATGCGAAAAACACGTTTTCTGGTGTTTTCAGCACGCCACAGAGCGTTTGACATGCGGAAACTGCGATATCTTCGGTATCGTTGTTTTTTCCAGCTGAGATATGCATTTTCAGTGATAATCTTCATGATTCTGCTGTTACAAGTGTGCAGAATCACCGAAATCGCTGTTTTAGTGCTATTGAATGCGAAAAACACGTTTTCTGGTGTTTTCAGCTCTCCACAGTGCGTTTGATATACGGAAACTGCGATATCTTCGGTATCGTTGTTGTTTCCAGCTGAGATATGCATTTTCATTGATAATCTTCATGATTCTGCTGTTACAAGTGTGCAGAATCACCGAAATCGCTGTTTTCGTGCTTTTGAATGCGAAAAACACGTTTTCTGGTGTTTTCAGCACGCCACAGAGCGTTTGACATGCGGAAACTGAGATATCTTCGGTATCGTTGTTGTTTCCAGCTGAGATATGCATTTTCAGTGATAATCTTCATGATTCTTCTGCGACAAGTGTGCAGAATCACCGAAATCGCTGTTTTCGTGCTTTTGAATGCGAAAAACACGTTTTCTGGAGATTTCAGCACTCCACAGTGCGTTTGATATGCGGAAACTGCGATATCTTCGGTATCGTTGTTGTTTCCAGCTGAGATATGCATTTTCTACGATAATCTTCGAGTTTCTTCTGTGACAAGTGTGCAGAATCACCGAAATCGCTGTTTTCGTGCTTTTGAATGCGAAAAACACGTTCTCTGGAGTTTTCAGCACTCCACAGTGAGTTTGATATGCGGAAACTGCGATATCTTCGGTATCGTTGTTGTTTCCAGCTGAGATATGCGTTTTCAGTGATAATCTTCATGATTCTGCTGTTACAAGTGTAGAGAATCACCGAAATCGCTGTTTTCGTGCTATTGAATGCGAAAAACATGTTTTCTGGTGTTTTCAGCACCCCACAGAGCGTTTGACATGCGGAAACTGCGATATCTTCGGTATCGTTGTTGTTTCCAGCTGAGATATGCATTTTCAGTGATAATCTTCGAGTTTCTTCTGTGACAAGTGTGCAGAATCACCGAAATCGCTGTTTTCGTGCTATTGAATGCGAAAAACACGTTTTCTGGTGTTTTCAGCACGCCACAGAGCGATTGACATGCGGAAACTGCGATATCTTCGGTATCGTTGTTGTTTCCAGCTGAGATATGCATTTTCAGTGATAATCTTCATGATTCTGCTGTTACAAGTGTGCAGAATCTCCGAAATCGCTGTTTTCGTGCAGTTGAATGCGAAAAACACGTTTTCTGGAGTTTTCAGCACTCCACAGTGCGTTTGATATGCGGAAACTGCGATATCTTCGGTATCGTTGTTGTTTCCAGCTGAGATATGCAGTTTCTACGATAATCTTCGAGATTCTTCTGTGACAAGTGTGCAGAATCACCGAAATCGCTGTTTTCGTGCTATTGAATGCGAAAAACACGTTTTCTGGTGTTTTCAGCACTCCACAGAGCGTTTGACATGCGGAAACTGCGATATCTTCGGTATCGCTGGGTTTCCAGCTGGGATATGCATTTTCAGTGATAATCTTCATGATTCTGCTGTTACAAGTGTGCAGAATCACCGAAATCGCTGTTTTCGTGGTATTGAATGCGAAAAACACGTTTTCTGGTGTTTTCAGCACGCCACAGAGCGTTTGACATGCGGAAACTGCGATATCTTCGGTATCGTTGTTGTTTCCAGCTGAGATATGCATTTTCAGTGATAATCTTCATGATTCTGCTGTTACAAGTGTGCAGGATCACCGAAATCGCTGTTTTCGTGCTATTGAATGCGAAAAACACGTTTTCTGGTGTTTTCAGCACTCCGCAGTGCGTTTGATATGCGGAAACTGCGATATCTTCGGTACCGTTGTTGTTTCCAGCTGAGATATGCATTTTCTAAGATAATCATCGAGTTTCTTCTGTGACAAGTGTGCAGAATCACCGAAATCGCTGTTTTCGTGCTTTTGAATGCGAAAAACACGTTTTCTGGAGTTTTCAGCACGCCACAGAGCGTTTGACATGCGGAAACTGCGATATCTTCGGTATCGTTGTTGTTTCCAGCTGAGATATGCATTTTCAATAACAATCTTCATGATTCTGCTGTTACAAGTGTGCAGAATCACCGAAATCGCTGTTTTCGTGCTTTTGAATGCGAAAAACACGTTTTCTGGAGTTGTCAGCACTCCACAGTGCGTTTGATATGCGGAAACTGCGATATCTTCGGTATCGTTGTTGTTTCCAGCTGAGATATGCATTTTCTACGATAATCTTCGAGTTTCTTCTGTGACAAGTGTGCAGAATCACCGAAATCGCTGTTTTCGTGCTATTGAATGCGAAAAACACGTTTTCTGGTGTTTTCATCACTCCACAGTGCGTTTGATATGCGGAAACTGCGATATCTTCGGTATCTTTGTTGTTTCCTGCTGAGATATGCATTTGCAGTGATAATCTTCATGATTCTGCTGTTACAAGTGTGCAGAATCACCGAAATCGCTGTTTTCGTGCTATTGAATGCGAAAAACACGTTTTCTGGTGTTTTCAGCACGCCACAGAGCGTTTGACATGCGGAAACTGCGATATCTTCGGTATCGTTGGGTTTCCAGCTGAGATATGCATTTTCAGTGATAATCTTCATGATTCTGCTGTTACAAGTGTGCAGGATCACCGAAATCGCTGTTTTCGTGCTTTTGAATGCGAAAAACACGTTTTCTGGTATTTTCAGCACGCCACAGAGCGTTTGACATGCGGAAACTGCGATATCTTCGGTATCGTTGGGTTTCCCACTGAGATATGCATTTTCAGTGATAATCTTCATGATTCTGCTGTTACAAGTGCGCAGAATCACCGAAATCGCTGTTTTCGTGCTATGGAATGCGAAAAACACATTTTCTGGTGTTTTCAGCACTCCACAGAGCGTTTGACATGCGGAAACTGCGATATCTTCGGTATCGTTGGGTTTCCGGCTGAGATATGCATTTTCAGTGATAATCTTCATGATTCTGCTGTTACAAGTGTGCAGAATCAACGAAATCGCTGTTTTCGTGGTATTGAATGCGAAAAACACGTTTTCTGGTGTTTTCAGCACGCCACAGAGCGTTTGACATGCGGAAACTGCGATTTCTTCGGTTTCGTTGGGTTTCCCGCTGAGATATGCATTTTCAGTGATAATCTTCATGATTCTGCTGTTACAAGTGCGCAGAATCACCGAAATCGCTGTTTTCGTGCTATGGAATGCGAAAAACACGTTTTCTGGTGTTTTCAGCACGCCACAGAGCGTTTGACATGCGGAAACTGTGATATCTTCGGTATCGTTGTTGTTTCCAGCTGAGATATGCATTTTCAGTGATAATCTTCATGATTCTTCTGTGACAAGTGTGCAGAATCACCGAAATCGCTGTTTTCGTGCTATTGAATGCGAAAAACACGTTTTCTGGTGTTTTCAGCACGCCACAGAGCGTTTGACATGCGGAAACTGCGATATCTTCGGTATCGTTGGGTTTCCAGCTGAGATATGCATTTTCAGTGATAATCTTCATGATTCTGCTGTTACAAGTGTGCAGGATCACCGAAATCGCTGTTTTCGTGCTTTTGAATGCGAAAAACACGTTTTCTGGTATTTTCAGCACGCCACAGAGCGTTTGATATGCGGAAACTGCGATATCTTCGGTATCGTTGTTGTTTCCAGCTGAGATATGCATTTTCAATGATAATCTTCATGATTCTGCTGTTACACGTGTGCAGAATCACCGAAATCACTGTTTTCGTGATTTTGAATGCGAAAAACACGTTTTCTGGTGTTTTCAGCACGCCACAGAGCGTTTGACATGCGGAAACTGAGATATCTTCGGTATCGTTGTTGTTTCCAGCTGAGATATGCATTTTCAGTGATAATCATCATGATTCTTCTGTGACAAGTGTGCAGAATCACCGAAATCGCTGTTTTCGTGCTTTTGAATGCGAAAAACACGTTTTCTGGAGTTTTCAGCACGCCACAGAGCGTTTGACATGCGGAAACTGCGATATCTTCGGTATCGTTGTTGTTTCCAGCTGAGATATGCATTTTCAATAATAATCTTCATGATTCTGCTGTTACAAGTGTGCAGAATCACCGAAATCGCTGTTTTCGTGCTATTGAATGCGAAAAACACGTTTTCTGGTGTTTTCAGCACTCCACAGAGCGTTTGACATGCCGAAACTGCGATATCATCGGTATCGTTGTTGTTTCCAGCTGAGATATGCATTTTCAGTGATAATCTTCATGATTCTGCTGTTACAAGTGTGCAGAATCACCGAAATAGCTGTTTTTGTGCTTTTGAATGCGAAAAACACGTTTTCTGGTGTTTTCAGCACGCCACAGAGCGTTTGACATGCGGAAACTGCGATATCTTCGGTATCGTTGTTGTTTCCAGCTGAGATATGCATTTTCAGTGATAATCTTCATGATTCTGCTGTTACAAGTGTGCAGAATCACGGAAATCGCTGTTTTAGTGCTATTGAATGCGAAAAACACGTTTTCTGGTGTTTTCAGCACTCCACAGAGCGTTTGACATGCGGAAACTGCGATATCTTCGGTATCGTTGGGTTTCCGGCTGAGATATGCATTTTCAGTGATAATCTTCATGATTCTGCTGTTACCAGTGTGCAGAATCACCGAAATCGCTGTTTTCGTGCTACTGAATGCGAAAAACACGTTTTCTGGTGTTTTCAGCACGCCACAGAGCGTTTGACATGCGGAAACTGCAATATCTTCGGTATCGTTGGGTTTCCCGCTGAGATATGCATTTTCAGTGATAATCTTCATGATTCTGCTGTTACAAGTGCGCAGAATCACCGAAATCGCTGTTTTCGTGCTATTGAATGCGAAAAACATGTTTTCTAGTGTTTTCAGCACTCCACAGTGCGCTTGATATGCGGAAACTGCGATATCTTCGGTATCTTTGTTGTTTCCAGCTGAGATAATCATTTTCTACGATAATCATCGAGTTTCTTCTGTGACAGGTGTGCAGAATCACCGAAATCGCTGTTTTCGTGCTATTGAATGCGAAAAACACGTCTCCGGTGTTTTCAGCACTCCACAGTGCGTTTGATACGCGGAAACTGCGATATCTTCGGTATCGTTGTTGTTTCCAGCTGAGATATGCATTTTCTACGATAATCTTCGAGTTTCTTCTGTGACAGGTGTGCAGAATCACCGAAATCACTGTTTTCGTGATTTTGAATGCGATAAACACGTTTTCTGGTATTTTCAGCACGCCACAGTGCGCTTGATATGCGGAAACTGCGATATCTTCGGTATCGTTGTTGTTTCCAGCTGAGATATGCATTTTCAGTGATAATCATCATGATTCTTCTGTGACAAGTGTGCAGAATCACCGAAATCGCTGTTTTCGTGCTTTTGAATGCGAAAAACACGTTTTCTAGCGTTTTCAGCACCCGACAGTGCTTTTGATGTGCGGAAACAGGGATATCTTCGTTTTCGTGGGGTTTCCAGCTGAGATATGCATTTTCAGTGATAATCTTCATGATTCTGCTGTTACAAGTGTGCAGAATCACCGAAATCGCTGTTTTCGCGCTATTGAATGCGAAAAACACGTTTTCTGGTGTTTTCAGCACTCCACAGTGCGTTTGATACGCGGAAACTGCGATATCTTCGGTATCGTTGTTGTTTCCAGCTGAGATAATCATTTTCTACGATAATCATCGAGTTTCTTCTGTGACAGGTGTGCAGAATCACCGAAATCACTGTTTTCGTGATTTTGAATGCGAAAAACACGTTTTCTGGTATTTTCAGCACGCCACAGTGCGCTTGATATGCGGAAACTGCGATATCTTCGGTATCGTTGTTGTTTCCAGCTGAGATATGCATTTTCAGTGATAATCATCATGATTCTTCTGTGACAAGTGTGCAGAATCACCGAAATCGCTGTTTTCGTGCTTTTGAATGCGAAAAACACGTTTTCTAGCGTTTTCAGCACCCGACAGTGCTTTTGATGTGCGGAAACAGGGATATCTTCGTTTTCGTGGGGTTTCCAGCTGAGATATGCATTTTCAGTGATAATCTTCATGATTCTGCTGTTACAAGTGTGCAGGATCACCGAAATCGCTGTTTTCGTGCTTTTGAATGCGAAAAACACGTTTTCTGGTATTTTCAGCACGCCACAGAGCGTTTGATATGCGGAAACTGCGATATCTTCGGTATCGTTGTTGTTTCCAGGTGAGATATGCATTTTCAATGATAATCTTCATGATTCTGCTGTTACACGTGTGCAGAATCACCGAAATCACTGTTTTCGTGCTTTTGAATGCGAAAAACACGTTTTCTGGTGTTTTCAGCACGCCAAAGAGCGTTTGACATGCGGAAACTGAGATATCTTCGGTATCGTTGTTGTTTCCAGCTGAGATATGCATTTTCAGTGATAATCATCATGATTCTTCTGTGACAAGTGTGCAGAATCACCGAAATCGCTGTTTTCGTGCTTTTGAATGCGAAAAACACGTTTTCTGGAGTTTTCAGCACGCCACAGAGCGTTTGACATGCGGAAACTGCGATATCTTCGGTATCGTTGTTGTTTCCAGCTGAGATATGCATTTTCAATAATAATCTTCATGATTCTGCTGTTACAAGTGTGCAGAATCACCGAAATCGCTGTTTTCGTGCTATTGAATGCGAAAAACACGTTTTCTGGTGTTTTCAGCACTCCACAGAGCGTTTGACATGCGGAAACTGCGATATCATCGGTATCGTTGTTGTTTCCAGCTGAGATATGCATTTTCAGTGATAATCTTCATGATTCTGCTGTTACAAGTGTGCAGAATCACCGAAATAGCTGTTTTCGTGCTTTTGAATGCGAAAAACACGTTTTCTGGTGTTTTCAGCACGCCACAGAGCGTTTGACATGCGGAAACTGCGATATCTTCGGTATCGTTGGGTTTCCGGCTGAGATATGCATTTTCAGTGATAATCTTCATGATTCTGCTGTTACCAGTGTGCAGAATCACCGAAATCGCTGTTTTCGTGCTACTGAATGCGAAAAACACGTTTTCTGGTGTTTTCAGCACGCCACAGAGCGTTTGACATGCGGAAACTGCAATATCTTCGGTATCGTTGGGTTTCCCGCTGAGATATGCATTTTCAGTGATAATCTTCATGATTCTGCTGTTACCAGTGTGCAGAATCACCGAAATCGCTGTTTTCGTGCTACTGAATGCGAAAAACACGTTTTCTGGTGTTTTCAGCACGCCACAGAGCGTTTGACATGCGGAAACTGCAATATCTTCGGTATCGTTGGGTTTCCCGCTGAGATATGCATTTTCAGTGATAATCTTCATGATTCTGCTGTTACAAGTGCGCAGAATCACCGAAATCGCTGTTTTCGTGCTATTGAATGCGAAAAACACGTTTTCTGGTGTTTTCAGCACTCCACAGTGCGTTTGATACGCGGAAACTGCGATATCTTCGGTATCGTTGTTGTTTCCAGCTGAGATATGCATTTTCAGTGATAATCTTCATGATTCTGCTGTTACAAGTGTGCAGAATCACCGAAATCGCTGTTTTAGTGCTATTGAATGCGAAAAACACGTTTTCTGGTATTTTCAGCACTCCACAGTGCGTCTGATATGCGGAAACTGCGATATCTTCGGTATCGTTGTTGTTTCCAGCTGAGATATGCATTTTCTACGATAATCTTCGAGTTTCTTCTGTGACAAGTGTGCAGAATCACCGAAATCGCTGTTTTCGTGCTATTGAATGCGAAAAACACGTTTTCTAGCGTTTTCAGCACCCGGCAGTGCTTTTGATGTGCGGAAACAGGGATATCTTCGTTTTCGTGGGGTTTCCAGCTGAGATATGCATTTTCAGTGATAATCTTCATGATTCTGCTGTTACAAGTGTGCAGAATCACCGAAATCGCTGTTTTCGTGCTATTGAATGCGAAAACCACGTTTTCTGGTGTTTTCAGCACTCCACAGTGCGTTTGATATGCGGAAACTGTCATACCTTCGGTATCGTTGTTGTTTCCAGCTGAGATATGCTTTTTCAGTGATAATCTTCATGATTCTGCTGTTACATGTGTGCAGAATCACCGAAATCGCTGTTTTCGTGCTTTTGAATGCGAAAAACACGTATTCTGGTGTTTTCAGCACGCCACAGAGCGTTTGACATGCGGAAACTGCGATATCTTCGGTATCGTTGTTGTTTCCAGCTGAGATATGCATTTTCAGTGATAATCTTCATGATTCTGCTGTTACAAGTGCGCAGAATCACCGAAATCGCTGTTTTCGTGCTATTGAATGCGAAAAACACGTTTTCTGGTGTTTTCAGCACTCCACAGTGCGCTTGATATGCGGAAACTGCGATATCTTCGGTATCGTTGGTGTTTCCAGCTGAGATATGCATTTTCTACGATAATCTTCGAGTTTCTTCTGTGACAAGTATGCAGAATCACCGTAGTCGCTGTTTTCGTGATATTGAATGCGAAAAACACGTTTTCTGGTGTTTTCAGCACTCCACAGTGCGTTTGATATGCGAAAACTGCGATATCTTCGGTATCGTTGTTGTTTCCAGCTGAGATTTGCATTTTCTACGATAATCTTCGAGTTTCTTCCGTGACAAGTGTGCAGAATCACCGAAATCGCTGTTTTCGTGCTATTAAATGCGAAAAACACGTTTTCTAGCGTTTTCAGCACCCGACAGTGCTTTTGATGTGCGGAAACAGGGATATCTTCGTTTTCGTGGGGTTTCCAGCTGAGATATGCATTTTCAGTGATAATCTTCATGATTCTGCTGTTACAAGTGTGCAGAATCACCGAAATCGCTGTTTTCGTGCTATTGAATGCGAAAAACACGTTTTCTGGTGTTTTCAGCACTCCACAGTGCGTTTGATACGCGGAAACTGCGATATCTTCGGTATCGTTGTTGTTTCCAGCTGAGATATGCATTTTCTACGATAATCTTCGAGTTTCTTCTGTGACAAGTGTGCAGAATCACCGAAATCGCTGTTTTCGTGCTTTTGAATGCGAAAAACACGTTTTCTGGAGTTTTCAGCACGCCACAGAGCGTTTGACATGCGAAAACTGCGATATCTTCGGTATCGTTGGGTTTCCGGCTGAGATATGCATTTTCAGTGATAATCTTCATGATTCTGCTGTTACCAGTGTGCAGAATCACCGAAATCGCTGTTTTCGTGCTATTGAATAGGAAAAACACGTTTTCTGGTGTTTTCAGCACGCCACAGAGCGTTTGACAATCGGAAACTGCAATATCTTCGGTATCGTTGGGTTTCCCTCTGAGATATGCATTTTCAGTGATAATCTTCATGATTCTGCTGTTACAAGTGCGCAGAATCACCGAAATCGCTGTTTTCGTGCTATTGAATGCGAAAAACACGTTTTCTGGTGTTTTCAGCACTCCACAGTGCGCTTGATATGCGGAAACTGCGATATCTTCGGTATCGTTGGTGTTTCCAGCTGAGATATGCATTTTCTACGATAATCTTCGAGTTTCTTCTGTGACAAGTATGCAGAATCACCGTAGTCGCTGTTTTCGTGATATTGAATGCGAAAAACACGTTTTCTGGTGTTTTCAGCACTCCACAGTGCGTTTGATATGCAGAAACTGTCATACCTTCGGGATCGTTGTTGTTTCCAGCTGAGATATGCATTTTCAATGATAATCTTCATGATTCTGCTGCTACAAGTGTGCAGAATCACCGAAATCGCTGTTTTCGTGCTTTTGAATGCGAAAAGCACGTTTTCTGGTGTTTTCAGCACGCCACAGAGCGTTTGACATGCGGAAACTGCGATATCTTCGGTATCGTTGTTGTTTCCAGCTGAGATATGCATTTTCAGTGATAATTTTCATGATTCTGCTGTTACAAGTGTGCAGAATCACCGAAATCGCTGTTTTCGTGCTTTTGAATGCGAAAAACACGTTTTCTGGTGTTTTCAGCACGCCACAGAGCGTTTGACATGCGGAAACTGCGATATCTTCGGTATCGTTGGGTTTCCAGCTGAGATATGCATTTTCAGGGATAATCTTCATGATTCTGCTGTTACAAGTGTTCAGAATCACCGAAATCGCGGATTTCGTGCTATTGAATGCGAAAAACACGTTTTCTGGTGTTTTCAGCACGCCACAGAGCGTTTGACATGCGGAAACTGAGATATCTTCGGTATCGTTGTTGTTTCCAGCTGAGATATGCTTTTTCAGTGATAATCTTCATGATTCTGCTGTTACATGTGTGCAGAATCACCGAAATCGCTGTTTTCGTGCTTTTGAATGCGAAAAACACGTTTTCTGGTGTTTTCAGCACGCCACAGAGCGTTTGACATGCGGAAACTGAGATATCTTCGGTATCGTTGTTGTTTCCAGCTGAGATATGCATTTTCTACGATAATCTTCGAGCTTCTTCTGTGACAAGTATGCAGAATCACCGAAGTCGCTGTTTTCGTGCTATTGAATGCGAAAAACACGTTTTCTGGTGTTTTCAGCACTCCACAGTGCGCTTGATACGCGGAAACTGCGATATCTTCGGTATCGTTGTTGTTTCCTGCTGAGATATGCATTTTCTACGATAATCTTCGAGTTTCTTCTGTGACAAGTGTGCAGAATCACCGAAATCGCTGTTTTCGTGCTATTGAATGCGAAAAACACGTTTTCTAGCGTTTTCAGCACCCGGCAGTGCTTTTGATGTGCGGAAACAGGGATATCTTCGTTTTCGTGGGGTTTCCAGCTGAGATATGCATTTTCAGTGATAATCTTCATGATTCTGCTGTTACAAGTGTGCAGAATCACCGAAATCGCTGTTTTCGTGCTATTGAATGCGAAAACCACGTTTTCTGGTGTTTTCAGCACTCCACAGTGCGTTTGATATGCGGAAACTGTCATACCTTCGGTATCGTTGTTGTTTCCAGCTGAGATATGCTTTTTCAGTGATAATCTTCATGATTCTGCTGTTACATGTGTGCAGAATCACCGAAATCGCTGTTTTCGTGCTTTTGAATGCGAAAAACACGTATTCTGGTGTTTTCAGCACGCCACAGAGCGTTTGACATGCGGAAACTGAGATATCTTCGGTATCGTTGTTGTTTCCAGCTGAGATATGCATTTTCTACGATAATCTTCGAGTTTCTTCTGTGACAAGTATGCAGAATCACCGTAGTCGCTGTTTTCGTGATATTGAATGCGAAAAACACGTTTTCTGGTGTTTTCAGCACTCCACAGTGCGTTTGATATGCGAAAACTGCGATATCTTCGGTATCGTTGTTGTTTCCAGCTGAGATTTGCATTTTCTACGATAATCTTCGAGTTTCTTCCGTGACAAGTGTGCAGAATCACCGAAATCGCTGTTTTCGTGCTATTAAATGCGAAAAACACGATTTCTAGCGTTTTCAGCACCCGACAGTGCTTTTGATGTGCGGAAACAGGGATATCTTCGTTTTCGTGGGGTTTCCAGCTGAGATATGCATTTTCAGTGATAATCTTCATGATTCTGCTGTTACAAGTGTGCAGAATCACCGAAATCGCTGTTTTCGTGCTATTGAATGCGAAAAACACGTTTTCTGGTGTTTTCAGCACTCCACAGTGCGTTTGATACGCGGAAACTGCGATATCTTCGGTATCGTTGTTGTTTCCAGCTGAGATATGCATTTTCTACGATAATCTTCGAGTTTCTTCTGTGACAAGTGTGCAGAATCACCGAAATCGCTGTTTTCGTGCTTTTGAATGCGAAAAACACGTTTTCTGGAGTTTTCAGCACGCCACAGAGCGTTTGACATGCGAAAACTGCGATATCTTCGGTATCGTTGGGTTTCCGGCTGAGATATGCATTTTCAGTGATAATCTTCATGATTCTGCTGTTACCAGTGTGCAGAATCACCGAAATCGCTGTTTTCGTGCTATTGAATAGGAAAAACACGTTTTCTGGTGTTTTCAGCACGCCACAGAGCGTTTGACAATCGGAAACTGCAATATCTTCGGTATCGTTGGGTTTCCCTCTGAGATATGCATTTTCAGTGATAATCTTCATGATTCTGCTGTTACAAGTGCGCAGAATCACCGAAATCGCTGTTTTCGTGCTATTGAATGCGAAAAACACGTTTTCTGGTGTTTTCAGCACTCCACAGTGCGCTTGATATGCGGAAACTGCGATATCTTCGGTATCGTTGGTGTTTCCAGCTGAGATATGCATTTTCTACGATAATCTTCGAGTTTCTTCTGTGACAAGTATGCAGAATCACCGTAGTCGCTGTTTTCGTGATATTGAATGCGAAAAACACGTTTTCTGGTGTTTTCAGCACTCCACAGTGCGTTTGATATGCAGAAACTGTCATACCTTCGGGATCGTTGTTGTTTCCAGCTGAGATATGCATTTTCAATGATAATCTTCATGATTCTGCTGCTACAAGTGTGCAGAATCACCGAAATCGCTGTTTTCGTGCTTTTGAATGCGAAAAGCACGTTTTCTGGTGTTTTCAGCACGCCACAGAGCGTTTGACATGCGGAAACTGCGATATCTTCGGTATCGTTGTTGTTTCCAGCTGAGATATGCATTTTCAGTGATAATTTTCATGATTCTGCTGTTACAAGTGTGCAGAATCACCGAAATCGCTGTTTTCGTGCTTTTGAATGCGAAAAACACGTTTTCTGGTGTTTTCAGCACGCCACAGAGCGTTTGACATGCGGAAACTGCGATATCTTCGGTATCGTTGGGTTTCCAGCTGAGATATGCATTTTCAGGGATAATCTTCATGATTCTGCTGTTACAAGTGTTCAGAATCACCGAAATCGCGGATTTCGTGCTATTGAATGCGAAAAACACGTTTTCTGGTGTTTTCAGCACGCCACAGAGCGTTTGACATGCGGAAACTGAGATATCTTCGGTATCGTTGTTGTTTCCAGCTGAGATATGCTTTTTCAGTGATAATCTTCATGATTCTGCTGTTACATGTGTGCAGAATCACCGAAATCGCTGTTTTCGTGCTTTTGAATGCGAAAAACACGTTTTCTGGTGTTTTCAGCACGCCACAGAGCGTTTGACATGCGGAAACTGAGATATCTTCGGTATCGTTGTTGTTTCCAGCTGAGATATGCATTTTCTACGATAATCTTCGAGCTTCTTCTGTGACAAGTATGCAGAATCACCGAAGTCGCTGTTTTCGTGCTATTGAATGCGAAAAACACGTTTTCTGGTGTTTTCAGCACTCCACAGTGCGCTTGATACGCGGAAACTGCGATATCTTCGGTATCGTTGTTGTTTCCTGCTGAGATATGCATTTTCTACGATAATCTTCGAGTTTCTTCTGTGACAAGTGTGCAGAATCACCGAAATCGCTGTTTTCGTGCTATTGAATGCGAAAAACACGTTTTCTAGCGTTTTCAGCACCCGGCAGTGCTTTTGATGTGCGGAAACAGGGATATCTTCGTTTTCGTGGGGTTTCCAGCTGAGATATGCATTTTCAGTGATAATCTTCATGATTCTGCTGTTACAAGTGTGCAGAATCACCGAAATCGCTGTTTTCGTGCTATTGAATGCGAAAACCACGTTTTCTGGTGTTTTCAGCACTCCACAGTGCGTTTGATATGCGGAAACTGTCATACCTTCGGTATCGTTGTTGTTTCCAGCTGAGATATGCTTTTTCAGTGATAATCTTCATGATTCTGCTGTTACATGTGTGCAGAATCACCGAAATCGCTGTTTTCGTGCTTTTGAATGCGAAAAACACGTATTCTGGTGTTTTCAGCACGCCACAGAGCGTTTGACATGCGGAAACTGAGATATCTTCGGTATCGTTGTTGTTTCCAGCTGAGATATGCATTTTCTACGATAATCTTCGAGTTTCTTCTGTGACAAGTATGCAGAATCACCGAAGTCGCTGTTTTCGTGCTATTGAATGCGAAAAACACGTTTTCTGATATTTTCAGCACTCCACAGTGCGTCTGATATGCGGAAAATGCGATATCTTCGGTATCGTTGTTGTTTCCAGCTGAGATATGCATTTTCTACGATAATCTTCGAGTTTCTTCTGTGACAAGTGTGCAGAATCACCGAAATCGCTGTTTTCGTGCTATTAAATGCGAAAAACACGTTTTCTAGCGTTTTCAGCACCCGACAGTGCTTTTGACGTGCGGAAACAGGGATATCTTCGTTTTCGTGGGGTTTCCAGCTGAGATATGCATTTTCAGTGATAATCTTCATGATTCTGCTGTTACAAGTGTGCAGAATCACCGAAATCGCTGTTTTCGTGCTATTGAATGCGAAAAACACGTTTTCTGGTGTTTTCAGCACTCCACAGTGCGTTTGATACGCGGAAACTGCGATATCTTCGGTATCGTTGTTGTTTCCAGCTGAGATATGCATTTTATACGATAATCTTCGAGTTTCTTCTGTGACAAGTGTGCAGAATCACCGAAATCGCTGTTTTCGTGCTTTTGAATGCGAAAAACACGTTTTCTGGAGTTTTCAGCACGCCACAGAGCGTTTGACATGCGAAAACTGCGATATCTTCGGTATCGTTGGGTTTCCGGCTGAGATATGCATTTTCAGTGATAATCTTCATGATTCTGCTGTTACAAGTGCGCAGAATCACCGAAATCGCTGTTTTCGTGCTATTGAATGCGAAAAACACGTTTTCTGGTGTTTTCAGCACTCCACAGTGCGCTTGATATGCGGAAACTGCGATATCTTCGGTATCGTTGGTGTTTCCAGCTGAGATATGCATTTTCTACGATAATCTTCGAGTTTCTTCTGTGACAAGTATGCAGAATCACCGTAGTCGCTGTTTTCGTGATATTGAATGCGAAAAACACGTTTTCTGGTGTTTTCAGCACTCCACAGTGCGTTTGATATGCGAAAACTGCGATATCTTCGGTATCGTTGTTGTTTCCAGCTGAGATTTGCATTTTCTACGATAATCTTCGAGTTTCTTCCGTGATAAGTGTGCAGAATCACCGAAATCGCTGTTTTCGTGCTATTGAATGCGAAAACCACGTTTTCTGGTGTTTTCAGCACTCCACAGTGCGTTTGATATGCAGAAACTGTCATACCTTCGGTATCGTTGTTGTTTCCAGCTGAGATATGCATTTTCAATGATAATCTTCATGATTCTGCTGCTACAAGTGTGCAGAATCTCCGAAATCGCTGTTTTCGTGCTTTTGAATGCGAAAAACACGTTTTCTGGTGTTTTCAGCACGCCACAGAGCGTTTGACATGCGGAAACTGCGATATCTTCGGTATCGTTGTTGTTTCCAGCTGAGATATGCATTTTCAGTGATAATTTTCATGATTCTGCTGTTACAAGTGTGCAGAATCACCGAAATCGCTGTTTTCGTGCTTTTGAATGCGAAAAACACGTTTTCTGGTGTTTTCAGCACGCCACAGAGCGTTTGACATGCGGAAACTGCGATATCTTCGGTATCGTTGGGTTTCCAGCTGAGATATGCATTTTCAGGGATAATCTTCATGATTCTGCTGTTACAAGTGTTCAGAATCACCGAAATCGCGGATTTCGTGCTATTGAATGCGAAAAACACGTTTTCTGGTGTTTTCAGCACGCCACAGAGCGTTTGACATGCGGAAACTGAGATATCTTCGGTATCGTTGTTGTTTCCAGCTGAGATATGCTTTTTCAGTGATAATCTTCATGATTCTGCTGTTACATGTGTGCAGAATCACCGAAATCGCTGTTTTCGTGCTTTTGAATGCGAAAAACACGTTTTCTGGTGTTTTCAGCACGCCACAGAGCGTTTGACATGCGGAAACTGAGATATCTTCGGTATCGTTGTTGTTTCCAGCTGAGATATGCATTTTCTACGATAATCTTCGAGTTTCTTCTGTGACAAGTATGCAGAATCACCGAAGTCGCTGTTTTCGTGCTATTGAATGCGAAAAACACGTTTTCTGGTGTTTTCAGCACTCCACAGTGCGCTTGATACGCGGAAACTGCGATATCTTCGGTATCGTTGTTGTTTCCTGCTGAGATATGCATTTTCTACGATAATCTTCGAGTTTCTTCTGTGACAAGTGTGCAGAATCACCGAGATCGCTGTTTTCATGCTATTGAATGCGAAAAACACGTTTTCTGGATTTTTCAGCACGCCACAGAGCGTTTGACATGCGGAAACTGCGATATCTTCGGTATCGTTGGGTTTCCGGCTGAGATATGCATTTTCAGTGATAATCTTCATGATTCTGCTGTTACCAGTGTGCAGAATCACCGAAATCGCTGTTTTCGTGCTATTGAATGCGAAAAACACGTTTTCTAGCGTTTTCAGCACCCGGCAGTGCTTTTGATGTGCGGAAACAGGGATATCTTCGTTTTCGTGGGGTTTCCAGCTGAGATATGCATTTTCAGTGATAATCTTCATGATTCTGCTGTTACAAGTGTGCAGAATCACCGAAATCGCTGTTTTCGTGCTATTGAATGCGAAAAACACGTTTTCTGGTGTTTTCAGCACTCCACAGTGCGTTTGATATGCGAAAACTGCGATATCTTCGGTATCGTTGTTGTTTCCAGCTGAGATTTGCATTTTCTACGATGATCTTCGAGTTTCTTCTGTGACATGTGTGCAGAATCACCGAAATCGCCGTTTTCGTGCTATTGAATGCGAAAAACACGTTTTCTGGTGTTTTCAGCACGCCACAGAGCGTTTGACATGCGGAAACTGCCATATCTTCGGTATCGTTGGGTTTCCAGCTGAGATATGCATTTTCAGTGATAATCTTCATGATTCTGCTGTTACAAGTGTGCAGAATCACCGAAATCGCGGATTTCGTGCTATTGAATGCGAAAAACACGTTTTCTGGTGTGTTCAGCACTCCACAATGCGTTTGATATGCCGAGACTGCGATATCTTCGGTATCGTAGTTGTTTCCAGCTGAGATATGCATTTTCTACGATAATGTTCGAGTTTCTTCTCTGACAAGTGTGCAGAATCACTGAAATCGCTGTTTTCGTGCTATTGAATGCGAAAAACACGTTTTCTGGTGTTTTCAGCACTCCACAGTGCGTTTGATATGCGGAAACTGCGATATCTTCGGTATCGTTGGTGTTTCCAGCAGAGATATGCATTTTCTACGATAATCTTCGAGTTTCTTCTGTGACATGTGTGCAGAATCACCGAAATCGCTGTTTTCGTGCTATTGAATGCGAAAAACACGTTTTCTGGTGTTTTCAGCACTCCACAGTGCGTTTGATATGCGGAAACTGCGATATCTTCGGTATCGTTGTTGTTTCCAGCTGAGATATGCATTTTCAGTGATAATCTTCATGATTCTGCAGTTACAAGTGTGCAGAATCACCGAAATCGCTGTTTTGGTGCTTTTGAATGCGAAAAACACGTTTTCTGGTGTTTTCAGCACGCCACAGAGCGTTTGACATGCGGAAACTGCCACATCTTCGGTATCGTTGGGTTTCCAGCTGAGATATGCATTTTCAGTGATAATCTTCATGATTCTGCTGTTATAAGTGTGCAGAATCACCGAAATCGCTGTTTTTGTGCTATTGAATGCGAAAAACATGTTTTCTGGTGATTTCAGCTCTCCACAGAGCGTTTGACATGCGGAAACTGCGATATCTTCGGTATCGTTGGGTTTCCAGCTGAGATATGCATTTCCAGTGATAATCTTCATGATTCTGCTGTTACAAGTGTGCAGAATCACCGAAATCGCTGTTTTCGTGCTCTTGAATGCGAAAAACACGTTTTCTGGTGTGCTCAGCACGCCACAGAGCGTTTGACATGCGGAAACTGCGATATCTTCGGTATCGTTGGGTTTCCAGCTGAGATATGCATTTTCAGTGATAATCTTCATGATTCTGCTGTTACAAGTGTGCAGAATCACCGAAATCGCGGATTTCGTGCTATTGAATGCGAAAAACACGTTTTCTGGAGTTTTCAGCACGCCACAGAGCGTTTGACATGCGGAAACTGCGATATCTTCGGTATCGTTGGGTTTCCGGCTGAGATATGCATTTTCAGTGATAATCTTCATGATTCTGCTGTTACAAGTGCGCAGAATCACCGAAATCGCTGTTTTCGTGCTATTGAATGCGAAAAACACGTTTTCTGGTGTTTTCAGCCCTCCACAGTGCGCTTGATATGCGGAAACTGCGATATCTTCGGTATCGTTGTTGTTTCCAGCTGAGATATGCATTTTCTACGATAATCTTCGAGTTTCTTCTGTGACAAGGATGCAGAATCACCGTAGTCGCTGTTTTCGTGCTATTGAATGCGAAAAACACGTTCTCTGGTGTTTTCAGCACTCCACAGTGCGTTTGATGTGCGAAAACTGCGATATCTTCGGTATCGTTGTTTGTTTCCAGCTGAGATTTGCATTTTCTACGATAATCTTCGAGTTTCTTCTGTGACAAGTGTGCAGATTCACCGAAATCGCTGTTTTCCTGCTATTGAATGCGAAAACCACGTTTTCTGGTGTTTTCAGCACTCCACAGTGCGTTTGATATGCGGAAACTGTCATACCTTCGGTATCGTTGTTGTTTCCAGCTGAGATATGCATTTTCAATGATAATTTTCATGATTCTGCTGTTACAAGTGTGCAGAATCACCGAAATCGCTGTTTTCGTGCTTTTGAATGCGAAAAACACGTTTTCTGGTGTTTTCAGCACGCCACAGAGCGTTTGACATGCGGAAACTGCGATATCTTCGGTATCGTTGTTGTTTCCAGCTGAGATATGCATTTTCAGTGATAATCTTCATGATTCTGCTGTTACAAGTGTGCAGAATCACCGAAATCGCTGTTTTCGTGCTATTGAATGCGGAAAACACGTTTTCTGGTGTTTTCAGCACGCCACAGAGCGTTTGACATGCGGAAACTGCGATATCTTCGGTATCGTTGGGTTTCCAGCTGAGATATGCATTTCCAGTGATAATCTTCATGATTCTGCTGTTACAAGTGTGCAGAATCACCGAAATCGCTGTTTTCGTGCTCTTGAATGCGAAAAACACGTTTTCTGGTTTTCTCAGAACGCCACAGAGCGTTTGACATGCGGAAACTGCGATATCTTCGGTATCGTTGGGTTTTCAGCTGAGATATGCATTTTCAGTGATAATCTTCATGATTCTGTTGTTACAAGTGTGCAGAATCACCGAAATCGCTGTTTTCGTGCTTTTGAATGCGAAAAACACGTTTTCTGGTGTGCTCAGCTCGCCACAGAGCGTTTGACATGCGGAAACTGCGATATCTTCGGTATCGTTGGGTTTCCAGCTGAGATATGCATTTTCAGTGATAATCTTCATGATTCTGCTGTTACAAGTGTGCAGAATCACCGAAATCGCGGATTTCGTGCTATTGAATGCGAAAAACACGTTTTCTGGAGTTTTCAGCACGCCACAGAGCGTTTGACTTGCGGAAACTGCGATATCTTCGGTATCGTTGGGTTTCCGGCTGAGATATGCATTTTCAGTGATAATCTTCATGATTCTGCTGTTACAAGTGCGCAGAATCACCGAAATCGCTGTTTTCGTGCTATTGAATGCGAAAAACACGTTTTCTGGTGTTTTCAGCCCTCCACAGTGCGTTTGATATGCGAAAACTGCGATATCTTCGGTATCGTTGTTGTTTCCAGCTGAGATTTGCATTTTCTACGATAATCTTCGAGTTTCTTCTGTGACAAGTGTGCAGAATCACCGAAATCGCTGTTTTCCTGCTATTGAATGCGAAAACCACGTTTTCTGGTGTTTTCAGCACTCCACAGTGCGTTTGATATGCGGAAACTGTCATACCTTCGGTATCGTTGTTGTTTCCAGCTGAGATATGCATTTTCAATGATAATCTTCATGATTCTGCTGTTACAAGTGTGCAGCATCACCGAAATCGCTGTTTTCGTGCTGTTGAATGCGAAAAACACGTTTTCTGGTGTTTTCAGCACTCCACAGTGCGTTTGATATGCGGAAACTGTCATACCTTCGGTATCGTTGTTGTTTCCAGCTGAGATATGCATTTTCAATGATAATCTTCATGATTCTGCTGTTACAAGTGTGCAGCATCACCGAAATCGCTGTTTTCGTGCTGTTGAATGCGAAAAACACGTTTTCTGGTATTTTCAGCACTCCACAGTGCGTCTGATATGCGGAAAATGCGATATCTTCGGTATCGTTGTTGTTTCCAGCTGAGATATGCATTTTCTACGATAATCTTCGAGTTTCTTCTGTGACAAGTGTGCAGAATCACCGAAATCGCTGTTTTCGTGCTATTAAATGCGAAAAACACGTTTTCTAGCGTTTTCAGCACCCGACAGTGCTTTTGACGTGCGGAAACAGGGATATCTTCGTTTTCGTGGGGTTTCCAGCTGAGATATGCATTTTCAGTGATAATCTTCATGATTCTGCTGTTACAAGTGTGCAGAATCACCGAAATCGCTGTTTTCGTGCTATTGAATGCGAAAAACACGTTTTCTGGTGTTTTCAGCACTCCACAGTGCGTTTGATACGCGGAAACTGCGATATCTTCGGTATCGTTGTTGTTTCCAGCTGAGATATGCATTTTCTACGATAATCTTCGAGTTTCTTCTGTGACAAGTGTGCAGAATCACCGAAACCGCTGTTTTCGTGCTTTTGAATGCGAAAAACACGTTTTCTGGAGTTTTCAGCACGCCACAGAGCGTTTGACATGCGAAAACTGCGATATCTTCGGTATCGTTGGGTTTCCGGCTGAGATATGCATTTTCAGTGATAATCTTCATGATTCTGCTGTTACCAGTGTGCAGAATCACCGAAATCGCTGTTTTCGTGCTATTGAATAGGAAAAACACGTTTTCTGGTGTTTTCAGCACGCCACAGAGCGTTTGACAATCGGAAACTGCAATATCTTCGGTATCGTTGGGTTTCCCTCTGAGATATGCATTTTCAGTGATAATCTTCATGATTCTGCTGTTACAAGTGCGCAGAATCACCGAAATCGCTGTTTTCGTGCTATTGAATGCGAAAAACACGTTTTCTGGTGTTTTCAGCACTCCACAGTGCGCTTGATATGCGGAAACTGCGATATCTTCGGTATCGTTGGTGTTTCCAGCTGAGATATGCATTTTCTACGATAATCTTCGAGTTTCTTCTGTGACAAGTATGCAGAATCACCGTAGTCGCTGTTTTCGTGATATTGAATGCGAAAAACACGTTTTCTGGTGTTTTCAGCACTCCACAGTGCGTTTGATATGCGAAAACTGCGATATCTTCGGTATCGTTGTTGTTTCCAGCTGAGATTTGCATTTTCTACGATAATCTTCGAGTTTCTTCCGTGATAAGTGTGCAGAATCACCGAAATCGCTGTTTTCGTGCTATTGAATGCGAAAACCACGTTTTCTGGTGTTTTCAGCACTCCACAATGCGTTTGATATGCAGAAACTGTCATACCTTCGGTATCGTTGTTGTTTCCAGCTGAGATATGCATTTTCAATGATAATCTTCATGATTCTGCTGCTACAAGTGTGCAGAATCTCCGAAATCGCTGTTTTCGTGCTTTTGAATGCGAAAAACACGTTTTCTGGTGTTTTCAGCACGCCACAGAGCGTTTGACATGCGGAAACTGCGATATCTTCGGTATCGTTGTTGTTTCCAGCTGAGATATGCATTTTCAGTGATAATTTTCATGATTCTGCTGTTACAAGTGTGCAGAATCACCGAAATCGCTGTTTTCGTGCTTTTGAATGCGAAAAACACGTTTTCTGGTGTTTTCAGCACGCCACAGAGCGTTTGACATGCGGAAACTGCGATATCTTCGGTATCGTTGGGTTTCCAGCTGAGATATGCATTTTCAGGGATAATCTTCATGATTCTGCTGTTACTAGTGTTCAGAATCACCGAAATCGCGGATTTCGTGCTATTGAATGCGAAAAACACGTTTTCTGGTGTTTTCAGCACGCCACAGAGCGTTTGACATGCGGAAACTGAGATATCTTCGGTATCGTTGTTGTTTCCAGCTGAGATATGCTTTTTCAGTGATAATCTTCATGATTCTGCTGTTACATGTGTGCAGAATCACCGAAATCGCTGTTTTCGTGCTTTTGAATGCGAAAAACACGTTTTCTGGTGTTTTCAGCACGCCACAGAGCGTTTGACATGCGGAAACTGAGATATCTTCGGTATCGTTGTTGTTTCCAGCTGAGATATGCATTTTCTACGATAATCTTCGAGTTTCTTCTGTGACAAGTATGCAGAATCACCGAAGTCGCTGTTTTCGTGCTATTGAATGCGAAAAACACGTTTTCTGGTGTTTTCAGCACTCCACAGTGCGCTTGATACGCGGAAACTGCGATATCTTCGGTATCGTTGTTGTTTCCTGCTGAGATATGCATTTTCTACGATAATCTTCGAGTTTCTTCTGTGACAAGTGTGCAGAATCACCGAGATCGCTGTTTTCATGCTATTGAATGCGAAAAACACGTTTTCTGGATTTTTCAGCACGCCACAGAGCGTTTGACATGCGGAAACTGCGATATCTTCGGTATCGTTGGGTTTCCGGCTGAGATATGCATTTTCAGTGATAATCATCATGATTCTGCTGTTACCAGTGTGCAGAATCACCGAAATCGCTGTTTTCGTGCTATTGAATGCGAAAAACAAGTTTTCTAGCGTTTTCAGCACCCGGCAGTGCTTTTGATGTGCGGAAACAGGGATATCTTCGTTTTCGTGGGGTTTCCAGCTGAGATATGCATTTTCAGTGATAATCTTCATGATTCTGCTGTTACAAGTGTGCAGAATCACCGAAATCGCTGTTTTCGTGCTATTGAATGCGAAAAACACGTTTTCTGGTGTTTTCAGCACTCCACAGTGCGTTTGATATGCGAAAACTGCGATATCTTCGGTATCGTTGTTGTTTCCAGCAGCGATATGCATTTTCTACGATGATCTTCGAGTTTCTTCTGTGACATGTGTGCAGAATCACCGAAATCGCTGTTTTCGTGCTATTGAATGCGAAAAACACGTTTTCTGGTGTTTTCAGCACTCCACAGTGCGTTTGATATGCGGAAACTGCGATATCTTCGGTATCGTTGTTGTTTCCAGCTGAGATATGCATTTTCAGTGATAATCTTCATGATTCTGCTGTTACAAGTGTGCAGAATCACCGAAATCGCTGTTTTCGTGCTTTTGAATGCGAAAAACACGTTTTCTGGTGTTTTCAGCACGCCACAGAGCGTTTGATATGCGGAAACTGCGATATCTTCGGTATCGCTGTTGTTTCCAGCTGAGATATGCATTTTCTACGATAATCTTCATGATTCTGCTGTTACAAGTGTGCAGAATCACCGAAATCGCTGTTTTCGTGATTTTGAATGCGAAAAACACGTTTTCTGGTGTTTTCAGCACGCCACAGAGCGTTTGACATGTGGAAACTGCGATATCTTCGGTATCGTTGGGTTTCCCGCTGAGATATGCATTTTCAGTGATAATCTTCATGATTCTGCTGTTACAAGTGTGCAGAATCACCGAAATCGCTGTTTTCGTGCTATTAAATGCGAAAATACATGTTTTCAGGTGTTTTCAGCACTCCACAGAGCGTTTGACATGCGGAAACTGCGATATCTTCGGTATCGTTGTTGTTTCCAGCTGAGATATGCATTTTCAGTGATAATCTTCATGATCATGCTGTTACAAGTGTGCAGAATCACCGTAATCGCTGTTTTCGTGCTTTTGAATGCGAAAAACACGTTTTCTGGTGTTTTCAGCACTCCACAGAGCGTTTGACATGCGGAAACTGCGATATCTTCGGTATCGTTGGGTTTCCAGCTGTGATATGCATTTTCAATGATAATCTTCATGATTCTGCTGTTACAAGTGTGCAGAATCACCGAAATCGCTGTTTTCGTGCTTTTGAATGCGAAAAACACGTTGTCTGGTGTTTTCAGCACTCCACAGTGCGTTTGACATGCGGAAACTGCGATATCTTCGGTATCGTTGTTGTTTCCAGCTGAGATATGCATTTTCAGTGATAATCTTCATGATTCTGCTGTTACAAGTGTGCAGAATCACCGAAATCGCTGTTTTCGTGCTTTTGAATGCGAAAAACACGTTTTCTGGTGTTTTCAGCACTCGACAGTGCGTTTGATATGCGGAAACTGCGATATCTTCGGTATCGTTGTTGTTTCCAGCTGAGATATGCATTTTCTACGATAATCATAGAGTTTCTTCTGTGACAAGTGTGCAGAATCACCGAAATCGCTGTTTTCGTGCTTTTGAATGCGAAAAACACGTTTTCTGGTGTTTTCAGCACGCCACAGAGCGTTTGATATGCGGAAACTGCGATATCTTCGGTATCGCTGTTGTTTCCAGCTGAGATATGCATTTTCTACGATAATCTTCATGATTCTGCTGTTACAAGTGTGCAGAATCACCGAAATCGCTGTTTTCGTGATTTTGAATGCGAAAAACACGTTTTCTGGTGTTTTCAGCACGCCACAGAGCGTTTGACATGCGGAAACTGCGATATCTTCGGTATCGTTGGGTTTCCCGCTGAGATATGCATTTTCAGTGATAATCTTCATGATTCTGCTGTTACAAGTGTGCAGAATCAGCGAAATCGCTGTTTTCGTGCTATTAAATGCGAAAATACATGTTTTCAGGTGTTTTCAGCACTCCACAGAGCGTTTGACATGCGGAAACTGCGATATCTTCGGTATCGTTGGGTTTCCAGCTGTGATATGCATTTTCAATGATAATCTTCATGATTCTGCTGTTACAAGTGTGCAGAATCACCGAAATCGCTGTTTTCGTTCTTTTGAATGCGAAAAACACGTTTTCTGGTGTTTTCAGCACTCGACAGTGCGTTTGATATGCGGAAACTGCGATATCTTCGGTATCGTTGTTGTTTCCAGCTGAGATATGCATTTTCTACGATAATCATCGAGGTTCTTCTGTAACAAGTGTGCAGAATCACCGAAATCGCTGTTTTCGTGCTTTTGAATGCGAAAAACACGTTTTCTGGTGTTTTCAGCACGCCACAGAGCGTTTGACATGCGGAAACTGCGATATCTTCGGTATCGTTGTTGTTTCCAGCTGAGATATGCATTTTCTACGATAATCTTCGAGTTTCTTCTGTGACAAGTGTGCAGAATCACCGAAATCGCTGTTTTCGTGCTTTTGAATGCGAAAAACACGTTTTCTGGTGTTTTCAGCACTCCACAGTGCGATTGATATGCGGAAACTGCGATATCTTCGGTATCGCTATTGTTTCCAGCTGAGATATGCATTTTCTATGATAATCTTCATGATTCTGCAGTTACAAGTGTGCAGAATCACCGAAATCGCTGTTTTTGTGCTATTGAATGCGAAAAACATGTTTTCTGGTGATTTCAGCACTCCACAGAGCGTTTGACATGCGGAAACTGGGAAATCTTCGGTATCGTTGGGTTTCCAGCTGAGATATACATTTTCAGTGATAATCTTCATGATTCTGCTGTTACAAGTGTGCAGAATCACCGAAATCGCTGTTTTCGTGCTATTGAATGCGAAAAACACGTTTTCTGGTGTTTTCAGCTCTCCACAGTGCGTTTGATATGCGGAAACTGCCATATCTTCGGTATCGTTGTTGCTTCCAGCTGATATATGCATTTTCAGTGATAATCTTCATGATTCTGCTGTAACAAGTGTGCAGAATCACCGAAATCGCTGTTTTCGTGCTATTGAATGCGAAAAACACGTTTTCTAGTGTTTTCACCACCCGACAGTGCTTTTGATGTGCGGAAACAGGGATATCTTCGTTTTCGTGGGGTTTCCAGCTGAGATATGCATTTTCAGTGATAATCTTCATGATTCTGCTGTTACTAGTGTGCAGAATTACCGAAATCGCTGTTTTCGTGCTTTTGAATGCGAAGAACAAGTTTTCTGGTGTTTTCAGCACGCCACAGAGCGTTTGACATGCGGAAACTGCGATATCTTCGGTATCGTTGTTGTTTCCAGCTGGGATATGCATTTGCAGTGATAATCTTCATGATTCTGCTGTTACAAGTGTGCAGAATCACCGAAATCGGTGTTTTCGTGCTATTGAATGCGAAAAACACGTTTTCTGGTGTTTTCAGCACTCCACAGTGCGTTTGATATGCGGAAACTGCGATATCTTCGGTATCGTTGGTGTTTCCAGCAGCGATATGCATTTTCTACGATAATCTTCGAGTTTCTTCAGTGACATGTGTGCAGAATCACCGAAATCGCTGTTTTCGTGCTATTGAATGCGAAAAACACGTTTTCTGGTGTTTTCAGCACTCCACAGTGCGTTTGATATGCGGAAACTGCGATATCTTCGGTATCGTTGTTGTTTCCAGCTGAGATATGCATTTTCAGTGATAATCTTCATGATTCTGCTGTTACAAGTGTGCAGAATCACCGAAATCGCTGTTTTCGTGCTTTTGAATGCGAAAAACACGTTTTCTGGTGTTTTCAGCACGCCACAGAGCGTTTGATATGCGGAAACTGCGATATCTTCGGTATCGCTGTTGTTTCCAGCTGAGATATGCATTTTCTACGATAATCTTCATGATTCTGCTGTTACAAGTGTGCAGAATCACCGAAATCGCTGTTTTCGTGATTTTGAATGCGAAAAACACGTTTTCTGGTGTTTTCAGCACGCCACAGAGCGTTTGACATGCGCAAACTGCGATATCTTCGGTATCGTTGGGTTTCCCGCTGAGATATGCATTTTCAGTGATAATCTTCATGATTCTGCTGTTACAAGTGTGCAGAATCACCGAAATCGCTGTTTTCGTGCTATTAAATGCGAAAATACATGTTTTCAGGTGTTTTCAGCACTCCACAGAGCGTTTGACATGCGGAAACTGCGATATCTTCGGTATCGTTGTTGTTTCCAGCTGAGATATGCATTTTCAGTGATAATCTTCATGATCATGCTGTTACAAGTGTGCAGAATCACCGTAATCGCTGTTCTCGTGCTTTTGAATGCGAAAAACACGTTTTCTGGTGTTTTCAGCACTCCACAGAGCGTTTGACATGCGGAAACTGCGATATCTTCGGTATCGTTGGGTTTCCAGCTGTGATATGCATTTTCAATGATAATCTTCATGATTCTGCTGTTACAAGTGTGCAGAATCACCGAAATCGCTGTTTTCGTGCTTTTGAATGCGAAAAACACGTTGTCTGGTGTTTTCAGCACTCCACAGTGCGTTTGATATGCGGAAACTGCGATATCTTCGGTATCGTTGTTGTTTCCAGCTGAGATATGCATTTTCAGTGATAATCTTCATGATCATGCTGTTACAAGTGTGCAGAATCACCGAAATCGCTGTTTTCGTGCTATTGAATGCGAAAAACACGTTTTCTGGTGTTTTCAGCACTCCACAGTGCGTTTGATATGCGGAAACTGCCATATCTTCGGTATCGTTGTTGCTTCCAGCTGATATATGCATTTTCAGTGATAATCTTCATGATTCTGCTGTAACAAGTGTGCAGAATCACCGAAATCGCTGTTTTCGTGCTATTGAATGCGAAAAACACGTTTTCTAGTGTTTTCACCACCCGACAGTGCTTTTGATGTGCGGAAACAGGGATATCTTCGTTTTCGTGGGGTTTCCAGCTGAGATATGCATTTTCAGTGACAATCTTCATGATTCTGCTGTTACTAGTGTGCAGAATTACCGAAATCGCTGTTTTCGTGCTTTTGAATGCGAAGAACACGTTTTCTGGTGTTTTCAGCACGCCACAGAGCGTTTGACATGCGGAAACTGCGATATCTTCGGTATCTTTGTTGTTTCCAGCTGGGATATGCATTTGCAGTGATAATACTTCATGATTCTGCTGTTACAAGTGTGCAGAATCACCGAAATCGATGTTTTCGTGCTATTGAATGCGAAAAACACGTTTTCTGGTGTTTTCAGCACTCCACAGAGCGTTTGATATGCGGAAACTGCGATATCTTCGGTATCGTTGGTGTTGCCAGCTGAGATATGCATTTTCAGTGACAATCCTCATGACTCTGCTGTTACAAGTGTGCAGAATCACCGAAATCGCTGTTTTCGTGCTATTGAATGCGAAAAACACGTTTTCTGGTGTTTTCAGCACTCCACAGTGCGTTTGATATGCGGAAACAGCGATATCTTCGGTATCGTTGTTGTTTCCAGCTGAGATATGCATTTTCAGTGATAATCTTCATGATTCAGCTGTTACAAGTGTGCAGGATCACCGAAATCGCTGTTTTCGTGCTATTGAATGCGAAAAACACGTTTTCTGGTGTTTTCAGCACTCCACAGTGCGTTTGATATGCGGAAACTGCGATATCTTCGGTATCGTTGGTGTTTCCAGCAGCGATATGCATTTTCTACGATAATCTTCGAGTTTCTTCAGTGACATGTGTGCAGAATCACCGAAATCGCTGTTTTCGTGCTATTGAATGCGAAAAACACGTTTTCTGGTGTTTTCAGCACTCCACAGTGCGTTTGATATGCGGAAACTGCGATATCTTCGGTATCGTTGTTGTTTCCAGCTGAGATATGCATTTTCAGTGATAATCTTCATGATTCTGCTGTTACAAGTGTGCAGAATCACCGAAATCGCTGTTTTCGTGCTTTTGAATGCGAAAAACACGTTTTCTGGTGTTTTCAGCACGCCACAGAGCGTTTGATATGCGGAAACTGCGATATCTTCGGTATCGCTGTTGTTTCCAGCTGAGATATGCATTTTCTACGATAATCTTCATGATTCTGCTGTTACAAGTGTGCAGAATCACCGAAATCGCTGTTTTCGTGATTTTGAATGCGAAAAACACGTTTTCTGGTGTTTTCAGCACGCCACAGAGCGTTTGACATGTGGAAACTGCGATATCTTCGGTATCGTTGGGTTTCCCGCTGAGATATGCATTTTCAGTGATAATCTTCATGATTCTGCTGTTACAAGTGTGCAGAATCACCGAAATCGCTGTTTTCGTGCTATTAAATGCGAAAATACATGTTTTCAGGTGTTTTCAGCACTCCACAGAGCGTTTGACATGCGGAAACTGCGATATCTTCGGTATCGTTGTTGTTTCCAGCTGAGATATGCATTTTCAGTGATAATCTTCATGATCATGCTGTTACAAGTGTGCAGAATCACCGTAATCGCTGTTTTCGTGCTTTTGAATGCGAAAAACACGTTTTCTGGTGTTTTCAGCACTCCACAGAGCGTTTGACATGCGGAAACTGCGATATCTTCGGTATCGTTGGGTTTCCAGCTGTGATATGCATTTTCAATGATAATCTTCATGATTCTGCTGTTACAAGTGTGCAGAATCACCGAAATCGCTGTTTTCGTGCTTTTGAATGCGAAAAACACGTTGTCTGGTGTTTTCAGCACTCCACAGTGCGTTTGACATGCGGAAACTGCGATATCTTCGGTATCGTTGTTGTTTCCAGCTGAGATATGCATTTTCAGTGATAATCTTCATGATTCTGCTGTTACAAGTGTGCAGAATCACCGAAATCGCTGTTTTCGTGCTTTTGAATGCGAAAAACACGTTTTCTGGTGTTTTCAGCACTCGACAGTGCGTTTGATATGCGGAAACTGCGATATCTTCGGTATCGTTGTTGTTTCCAGCTGAGATATGCATTTTCTACGATAATCATAGAGTTTCTTCTGTGACAAGTGTGCAGAATCACCGAAATCGCTGTTTTCGTGCTTTTGAATGCGAAAAACACGTTTTCTGGTGTTTTCAGCACGCCACAGAGCGTTTGATATGCGGAAACTGCGATATCTTCGGTATCGCTGTTGTTTCCAGCTGAGATATGCATTTTCTACGATAATCTTCATGATTCTGCTGTTACAAGTGTGCAGAATCACCGAAATCGCTGTTTTCGTGATTTTGAATGCGAAAAACACGTTTTCTGGTGTTTTCAGCACGCCACAGAGCGTTTGACATGCGGAAACTGCGATATCTTCGGTATCGTTGGGTTTCCCGCTGAGATATGCATTTTCAGTGATAATCTTCATGATTCTGCTGTTACAAGTGTGCAGAATCACCGAAATCGCTGTTTTCGTGCTATTAAATGCGAAAATACATGTTTTCAGGTGTTTTCAGCACTCCACAGAGCGTTTGACATGCGGAAACTGCGATATCTTCGGTATCGTTGGGTTTCCAGCTGTGATATGCATTTTCAATGATAATCTTCATGATTCTGCTGTTACAAGTGTGCAGAATCACCGAAATCGCTGTTTTCGTTCTTTTGAATGCGAAAAACACGTTTTCTGGTGTTTTCAGCACTCGACAGTGCGTTTGATATGCGGAAACTGCGATATCTTCGGTATCGTTGTTGTTTCCAGCTGAGATATGCATTTTCTACGATAATCATCGAGGTTCTTCTGTGACAAGTGTGCAGAATCACCGAAATCGCTGTTTTCGTGCTTTTGAATGCGAAAAACACGTTTTCTGGTGTTTTCAGCACGCCACAGAGCGTTTGACATGCGGAAACTGCGATATCTTCGGTATCGTTGTTGTTTCCAGCTGAGATATGCATTTTCTACGATAATCTTCGAGTTTCTTCTGTGACAAGTGTGCAGAATCACCGAAATCGCTGTTTTCGTGCTTTTGAATGCGAAAAACACGTTTTCTGGTGTTTTCAGCACTCCACAGTGCGATTGATATGCGGAAACTGCGATATCTTCGGTATCGCTATTGTTTCCAGCTGAGATATGCATTTTCTATGATAATCTTCATGATTCTGCTGTTACAAGTGTGCAGAATCACCGAAATCGCTGTTTTCGTGCTTTTGAATGCGAAAAACACGTTTTCTGGTGTTTTCAGCACTCCACAGTGCGTTTGATATGCGGAAACTGCGATATCTTCGGTATCGCTGTTGTTTCCAGCTGAGATATGCATTTTCTACGATAATCTTCATGATTCTGCTGTTACAAGTGTGCAGAATCACCGAAATCGCTGTTTTCGTGCTTTTGAATGCGAAAAACACGTTTTCTGGTGTTTTCAGCACGCCACAGAGCGTTTGACATGCGGAAACAGCGTTATCTTCGGTATCGTTGTTGTTTCTAGCTGAGATATGCATTTTCTACGATAATCATCGAGTTTCTTCTGTGACAATTGTGCAGAATCACCGAAATCGCTGTTTTCGTGCTTTTGAATGCGAAAAACACGTTTTCTGGTGTTTTCAGCACTCCACAGTGCGTTTGATATGCGGAAACTGCGATATCTTCGGTATCGCTGTTGTTTCCAGCTGAGATATGCATTTTCTACGATAATCTTCATGATTCTGCTGTTACAAGTGTGCAGAATCACCGAAATCGCTGTTTGCGTGCTTTTGAATGCGAAAAACACGTTTTCTGGTGTTTTCAGCACGCCACAGAGCGTTTGACATGCGGAAATAGCGTTATCTTCGGTATCGTTGTTGTTTCTAGCTGAGATATGCATTTTCTACGATAATCATCGAGTTTCTTCTGTGACAATTGTGCAGAATCACCGAAATCGCTGTTTTCGTGCTTTTGAATGCGAAAAACACGTTTTCTGGAGTTTTCAGCACGCCACAGAGCGTTTGACATGCGGAAACTGCGATATCTTCGGTATCGTTGGGTTTCCCGCTGTGATATGCATTTTCAGTGATAATCTTCATGATTCTGCTGTTACAAGTGTGCAGAATCACCGAAATCGCTGTTTTCGTGCTATTGAATACGAAAAACACGTTTTCTGGTGTTTCAGCACGCCACAGAGCGTTTGACATGCGGAAACTGCGATATCTTCGGTATCGTTGGGTTTCCAGCTGAGATATGCATTTTCAGTGATAATCTTCATGATTCTGCTGTTACAAGTGTGCAGAATCACCGAAATCGCGGATTTCGTGCTGTTGAATGCGAAAAACACGTTTTCTGGTGTGTTCAGCACTCCACAATGCGTTTGATATGGAGAGACTGCGATATCTTCGGTATCGTAGTTGTTCCCAGCTGAGATATTTATTTTCTACGATAATCTTCGAGTTTCTTCCCTGACAAGTGTGCAGAATCACTGAAATCGCTGTTTTCGTGCTATTGAATGCGAAAAACACGTTTTCTGGTGTTTTCAGCACTCCACAGTGCGTTTGATATGCGGAAACAGCGATATCTTCGGTATCGTTGTTGTTTCCAGCTGAGATATGCATTTTCAGTGATAAGCTTCATGATTCAGCTGTTACAAGTGTGCAGGATCACCGAAATCGCTGTTTTCGTGCTATTGAATGCGAAAAACACGTTTTCTGGTATTTTCAGCACTCCACAGTGCGTTTGATATGCGGAAACTGCGATATCTTCGGTATCGTTGGTGTTTCCAGCAGAGATCTGCATTTTCTACGATAATCTTCGAGTTTCTTCTGTGACATGTGTGCAGAATCACCGAAATCGCTGTTTTCGTGCTATTGAATGCGAAAAACACGTTTTCTAGTGTTTTCACCACCCGACAGTGCTTTTGATGTGCGGAAACAGGGATATCTTCGTTTTCGTGGGGTTTCCAGCTGAGATATGCATATTCAGTGATAATCTTCATGATTCTGCTGTTACTAGTGTGCAGAATTACCGAAATCGCTGTTTTCGTGCTTTTGAATGCGAAGAACAAGTTTTCTGGTGTTTTCAGCACGCCACAGAGCGTTTGACATGCGGAAACTGCGATATCTTCGGTATCGTTGTTGTTTCCAGCTGGGATATGCATTTGCAGTGATAATCTTCATGATTCTGCTGTTACAAGTGTGCAGAATCACCGAAATCGGTGTTTTCGTGCTATTGAATGCGAAAAACACGTTTTCTGGTGTTTTCAGCACTCCACAGTGCGTTTGATATGCGGAAACTGCGATATCTTCTGTATCGTTGGTGTTTCCAGCAGCGATATGCATTTTCTACGATAATCTTCGAATTTCTTCAGTGACATGTGTGCAGAATCACCGAAATCGCTGTTTTCGTGCTATTGAATGCGAAAAACACGTTTTCTGGTGTTTTCAGCACTCCACAGTGCGTTTGATATGCGGAAACTGCGATATCTTCGGTATCGTTGTTGTTTCCAGCTAAGATATGCATTTTCAGTGATAATCTTCATGATTCTGCTGTTACAAGTGTGCAGAATCACCGAAATCGCTGTTTTCGTGCTTTTGAATGCGAAAAACACGTTTTCTGGTGTTTTCAGCACGCCACAGAGCGTTTGATATGCGGAAACTGCGATATCTTCGGTATCGCTGTTGTTTCCAGCTGAGATATGCATTTTCTACGATAATCTTCATGATTCTGCTGTTACAAGTGTGCAGAATCACCGAAATCGCTGTTTTCGTGATTTTGAATGCGAAAAACACGTTTTCTGGTGTTTTCAGCACGCCACAGAGCGTTTGACATGCGCAAACTGCGATATCTTCGGTATCGTTGGGTTTCCCGCTGAGATATGCATTTTCAGTGATAATCTTCATGATTCTGCTGTTACAAGTGTGCAGAATCACCGAAATCGCTGTTTTCGTGCTATTAAATGCGAAAATACATGTTTTCAGGTGTTTTCAGCACTCCACAGAGCGTTTGACATGCGGAAACTGCGATATCTTCGGTATCGTTGTTGTTTCCAGCTGAGATATGCATTTTCAGTGATAATCTTCATGATCATGCTGTTACAAGTGTGCAGAATCACCGTAATCGCTGTTCTCGTGCTTTTGAATGCGAAAAACACGTTTTCTGGTGTTTTCAGCACTCCACAGAGCGTTTGACATGCGGAAACTGCGATATCTTCGGTATCGTTGGATTTCCAGCTGTGATATGCATTTTCAATGATAATCTTCATGATTCTGCTGTTACAAGTGTGCAGAATCACCGAAATCGCTGTTTTCGTGCTTTTGAATGCGAAAAACACGTTGTCTGGTGTTTTCAGCACTCCACAGTGCGTTTGATATGCGGAAACTGCGATATCTTCGGTATCGTTGTTGTTTCCAGCTGAGATATGCATTTTCAGTGATAATCTTCATGATCATGCTGTTACAAGTGTGCAGAATCACCGAAATCGCTGTTTTCGTGCTTTTGAATGCGAAAAACACGTTTTCTGGTTTTTTCAGCACGCCACAGAGCGTTTGACATGCGGAAACTGCGATAGCTTCGGTATCGTTGGGTTTCCCTCTGAGATATGCATTTTCAGTGATAATCTTCATGATTCTGCTGTTAAAAGTGTGCAGAATCACCGAAATCGCTGTTTTCGTGCTTTTGAATGCGAAAAACACGTTTTCTGGTGTTTTCAGCACTCCACAGTAAGTTTGATATGCGGAAACTGCGATATCTTCGGTATCGTTGTTGTTTCCAGCTGAGATATGCATTTTCAGTGATAATCTTCATGATTCTGCTGTTACAAGTGTGCAGAATCACCGAAATCGCTGTTTTCGTGCTTCTGAATGCGAAAAACACGTTTTCTGGTGTTTTCAGCACTCGACAGTGCGTTTGATATGCGGAAACTGCGATATCTTCGGTATCGTTGTTGTTTCCAGCTGAGATATGCATTTTCTACGATAATCATCGAGTTTCTTCTGTGACAAGTGTGCAGAATCACCGAAATCGCTGTTTTCGTGCTTTTGAATGCGAAAAACACGTTTTCTGGTGTTTTCAGCACGCCACAGAGCGTTTGATATGCGGAAACTGCGATATCTTCGGTATCGCTGTTGTTTCCAGCTGAGATATGCATTTTCTACGATAATCTTCATGATTCTGCTGTTACAAGTGTGCAGAATCACCGAAATCGCTGTTTTCGTGATTTTGAATGCGAAAAACACGTTTTCTGGTGTTTTCAGCACGCCACAGAGCGTTTGACATGCGGAAACTGCGATATCTTCGGTATCGTTGGGTTTCCCGCTGAGATATGCATTTTCAGTGATAATCTTCATGATTCTGCTGTTACAAGTGTGCAGAATCACCGAAATCGCTGTTTTCGTGCTATTGAATGCGAAAAACACGTTTTCTAGTGTTTTCACCACCCGACAGTGCTTTTGATGTGCGGAAACAGGGATATCTTCGTTTTCGTGGGGTTTCCAGCTGAGATATGCATTTTCAGTGATAATCTTCATGATTCTGCTGTTACTAGTGTGCAGAATTACCGAAATCGCTGTTTTCGTGCTTTTGAATGCGAAGAACAAGTTTTCTGGTGTTTTCAGCACGCCACAGAGCGTTTGACATGCGGAAACTGCGATATCTTCGGTATCGTTGTTGTTTCCAGCTGGGATATGCATTTGCAGTGATAATCTTCATGATTCTGCTGTTACAAGTGTGCAGAATCACCGAAATCGGTGTTTTCGTGCTATTGAATGCGAAAAACACGTTTTCTGGTGTTTTCAGCACTCCACAGTGCGTTTGATATGCGGAAACTGCGATATCTTCGGTATCGTTGGTGTTTCCAGCAGCGATATGCATTTTCTACGATAATCTTCGAGTTTCTTCAGTGACATGTGTGCAGAATCACCGAAATCGCTGTTTTCGTGCTATTGAATGCGAAAAACACGTTTTCTGGTGTTTTCAGCACTCCACAGTGCGTTTGATATGCGGAAACTGCGATATCTTCGGTATCGTTGTTGTTTCCAGCTGAGATATGCATTTTCAGTGATAATCTTCATGATTCTGCTGTTACAAGTGTGCAGAATCACCGAAATCGCTGTTTTCGTGCTTTTGAATGCGAAAAACACGTTTTCTGGTGTTTTCAGCACGCCACAGAGCGTTTGATATGCGGAAACTGCGATATCTTCGGTATCGCTGTTGTTTCCAGCTGAGATATGCATTTTCTACGATAATCTTCATGATTCTGCTGTTACAAGTGTGCAGAATCACCGAAATCGCTGTTTTCGTGATTTTGAATGCGAAAAACACGTTTTCTGGTGTTTTCAGCACGCCACAGAGCGTTTGACATGCGCAAACTGCGATATCTTCGGTATCGTTGGGTTTCCCGCTGAGATATGCATTTTCAGTGATAATCTTCATGATTCTGCTGTTACAAGTGTGCAGAATCACCGAAATCGCTGTTTTCGTGCTATTAAATGCGAAAATACATGTTTTCAGGTGTTTTCAGCACTCCACAGAGCGTTTGACATGCGGAAACTGCGATATCTTCGGTATCGTTGTTGTTTCCAGCTGAGATATGCATTTTCAGTGATAATCTTCATGATCATGCTGTTACAAGTGTGCAGAATCACCGTAATCGCTGTTTTCGTGCTTTTGAATGCGAAAAACACGTTTTCTGGTGTTTTCAGCACTCCACAGAGCGTTTGACATGCGGAAACTGCGATATCTTCGGTATCGTTGGGTTTCCAGCTGTGATATGCATTTTCAATGATAATCTTCATGATTCTGCTGTTACAAGTGTGCAGAATCACCGAAATCGCTGTTTTCGTGCTTTTGAATGCGAAAAACACGTTGTCTGGTGTTTTCAGCACTCCACAGTGCGTTTGATATGCGGAAACTGCGATATCTTCTGTATCGTTGTTGTTTCCAGCTGAGATATGCATTTTCAGTGATAATCTTCATGATCATGCTGTTACAAGTGTGCAGAATCACCGAAATCGCTGTTTTCGTGCTTTTGAATGCGAAAAACACGTTTTCTGGTTTTTTCAGCACGCCACAGAGCGTTTGACATGCGGAAACTGCGATATCTTCGGTATCGTTGGGTTTCCCTCTGAGATATGCATTTTCAGTGATAATCTTCATGATTCTGCTGTTACAAGTGTGCAGAATCACCGAAATCGCTGTTTTCGTGCTTTTGAATGCGAAAAACACGTTTTCTGGTGTTTTCAGCACTCCACAGTAAGTTTGATATGCGGAAACTGCGATATCTTCGGTATCGTTGTTGTTTCCAGCTGAGATATGCATTTTCAGTGATAATCTTCATGATTCTGCTGTTACAAGTGTGCAGAATCACCGAAATCGCTGTTTTCGTGCTTTTGAATGCGAAAAACACGTTTTCTGGTGTTTTCAGCACTCGACAGTGCGTTTGATATGCGGAAACTGCGATATCTTCGGTATCGTTGTTGTTTCCAGCTGAGATATGCATTTTCTACGATAATCATCGAGTTTCTTCTGTGACAAGTGTGCAGAATCACCGAAATCGCTGTTTTCGTGCTTTTGAATGCGAAAAACACGTTTTCTGGTGTTTTCAGCACGCCACAGAGCGTTTGATATGCGGAAACTGCGATATCTTCGGTATCGCTGTTGTTTCCAGCTGAGATATGCATTTTCTACGATAATCTTCATGATTCTGCTGTTACAAGTGTGCAGAATCACCGAAATCGCTGTTTTCGTGATTTTGAATGCGAAAAACACGTTTTCTGGTGTTTTCAGCACGCCACAGAGCGTTTGACATGCGGAAACTGCGATATCTTCGGTATCGTTGGGTTTCCCGCTGAGATATGCATTTTCAGTGATAATCTTCATGATTCTGCTGTTACAAGTGTGCAGAATCACCGAAATCGCTGTTTTCGTGCTATTAAATGCGAAAATACATGTTTTCAGGTGTTTTCAGCACTCCACAGAGCGTTTGACATGCGGAAACTGCGATATCTTCGGTATCGTTGGGTTTCCAGCTGTGATATGCATTTTCAATGATAATCTTCATGATTCTGCTGTTACAAGTGTGGAGAATCACCGAAATCGCTGTTTTCGTTCTTTTGAATGCGAAAAACACGTTTTCTGGTGTTTTCAGCACTCGACAGTGCGTTTGATATGCGGAAACTGCGATATCTTCGGTATCGTTGTTGTTTCCAGCTGAGATATGCATTTTCTACGATAATCATCGAGGTTCTTCTGTGACAAGTGTGCAGAATCACCGAAATCGCTGTTTTCGTGCTTTTGAATGCGAAAAACACGTTTTCTGGTGTTTTCAGCACGCCACAGAGCGTTTGACATGCGGAAACTGCGATATCTTCGGTATCGTTGTTGTTTCCAGCTGAGATATGCATTTTCGACGATAATCTTCGAGTTTCTTCTGTGACAAGTGTGCAGAATCACCGAAATCGCTGTTTTCGTGCTTTTGAATGCGAAAAACACGTTTTCTGGTGTTTTCAGCACTCCACAGTGCGATTGATATGCGGAAACTGCGATATCTTCGGTATCGCTATTGTTTCCAGCTGAGATATGCATTTTCTATGATAATCTTCATGATTCTGCTGTTACAAGTGTGCAGAATCACCGAAATCGCTGTTTTCGTGCTTTTGAATGCGAAAAACACGTTTTCTGGTGTTTTCAGCACTCCACAGTGCGTTTGATATGCGGAAACTGCGATATCTTCGGTATCGCTGTTGTTTCCAGCTGAGATATGCATTTTCTACGATAATCTTCATGATTCTGCTGTTACAAGTGTGCAGAATCACCGAAATCGCTGTTTTCGTGCTTTTGAATGCGAAAAACACGTTTTCTGGTGTTTTCAGCACGCCACAGAGCGTTTGACATGCGGAAACAGCGTTATCTTCGGTATCGTTGTTGTTTCTAGCTGAGATATGCATTTTCTACGATAATCATCGAGTTTCTTCTGTGACAATTGTGCAGAATCACCGAAATCGCTGTTTTCGTGCTTTTGAATGCGAAAAACACGTTTTCTGGAGTTTTCAGCACGCCACAGAGCGTTTGACATGCGGAAACTGCGATATCTTCGGTATCGTTGGGTTTCCCGCTGTGATATGCATTTTCAGTGATAATCTTCATGATTCTGCTGTTACAAGTGTGCAGAATCACCGAAATCGCTGTTTTCGTGCTTTTGAATGCGAAAAACACGTTTTCTGGTGTTTTCAGCACTCGACAGTGCGTTTGATATGCGGAAACTGCGATATCTTCGGTATCGTTGTTGTTTCCAGCTGAGATATGCATTTTCTACGATAATCATCGAGTTTCTTCTGTGACAAGTGTGCAGAATCACCGAAATCGCTGGTTTCGTGCTTTTGAATGCGAAAAACACGTTTTCTGGTGTTTTCAGCACGCCACAGAGCGTTTGACATGCGGAAACTGCGATATCTTCGGTATCGTTGTTGTTTCCAGCTGAGATATGCATTTTCTACGATAATCTTCGAGTTTCTTCTGTGACAAGTGTGCAGAATCACCGAAATCGCTGTTTTCGTGCTTTTGAATGCGAAAAACACGTTTTCTGGTGTTTTCAGCACTCCACAGTGCGATTGATATGCGGAAACTGCGATATCTTCGGTATCGCTATTGTTTCCAGCTGAGATATGCATTTTCTATGATAATCTTCATGATTCTGCTGTTACAAGTGTGCAGAATCACCGAAATCGCTGTTTTCGTGCTTTTGAATGCGAAAAACACGTTTTCTGGTGTTTTCAGCACTCCACAGTGCGTTTGATATGCGGAAACTGCGATATCTTCGGTATCGCTGTTGTTTCCAGCTGAGATATGCATTTTCTACGATAATCTTCATGATTCTGCTGTTACAAGTGTGCAGAATCACCGAAATCGCTGTTTTCGTGCTTTTGAATGCGAAAAACACGTTTTCTGGTGTTTTCAGCACGCCACAGAGCGTTTGATATGCGGAAACTGCGATATCTTCGGTATCGTTGTTGTTTCCAGCTGAGATATGCATTTTCAGTGATAATCTTCATGATTCTGCTGTTACAAGTGTGCAGAATCACCGAAATCGCTGTTTTCGTGCTTTTGAATGCGAAAAACACGTTTTCTGGTGTTTTCAGCACTCCACAGCGCGTTTAATATGCGGAAACAGCGTTATCTTCGGTATCGTTGGGTTTCCAGCTGTGATATGCATTTTCAATGATAATCTTCATGATTCTGCTGTTACAAGTGTGCAGAATCACCGAAATCGCTGTTTTCGTGCTTTTGAATGCGAAAAACACGTTTTCTGGTGTTTTCAGCACGCCACAGAGCGTTTGACATGCGGAAACTGCGATATCTTCGGTATCGTTGTTGTTTCCAGCTGAGATATGCATTTTCTACGATAATCTTCGAGTTTCTTCTGTGACAAGTGTGCAGAATCACCGAAATCGCTGTTTTCGTGCTTTTGAATGCGAAAAACACGTTTTCTGGTGTTTTCAGCACTCCACAGTGCGATTGATATGCGGAAACTGCGATATCTTCGGTATCGCTATTGTTTCCAGCTGAGATATGCATTTTCTATGATAATCTTCATGATTCTGCTGTTACAAGTGTGCAGAATCACCGAAATCGCTGTTTTCGTGCTTTTGAATGCGAAAAACACGTTTTCTGGTGTTTTCAGCACTCCACAGTGCGTTTGACATGCGGAAACAGCGTTATCTTCGGTATCGTTGTTGTTTCTAGCTGAGATATGCATTTTCTACGATAATCATCGAGTTTCTTCTGTGACAATTGTGCAGAATCACCGAAATCGCTGTTTTCGTGCTTTTGAATGCGAAAAACACGTTTTCTGGAGTTTTCAGCACGCCACAGAGCGTTTGACATGCGGAAACTGCGATATCTTCGGTATCGTTGGGTTTCCCGCTGTGATATGCATTTTCAGTGATAATCTTCATGATTCTGCTGTTACAAGTGTGCAGAATCACCGAAACCGCTGTTTTCGTTCTTTTGAATGCGAAAAACACGTTTTCTGGTGTTTTCAGCACTCCACAGCGCGTTTGATATGCGGAAACTGCGATATCTTCGGTATCGTTGTTGTTTCCAGCTGAGATATGCATTTTCAGTGATAATCTTCATGATTCTGCTGTTACAAGTGTGCAGAATCACCGGAATCGCTGTTTTCGTGCTTTTGAATGCGAAAAACACGTTTTCTGGTGTTTTCAGCACTCCACAGCGCGTTTAATATGCGGAAACAGCGTTATCTTCGGTATCGTTGTTGTTTCCAGCTGTGATATGCATTTTCAATGATAATCTTCATGATTCTGCTGTTACAAGTGTGCAGAATCACCGAAATCGCTGTTTTCGTGATTTTGAATGCGAAAAACACGTTGTCTGGTGTTTTCAGCACTCCACAGTGCGTTTGATATGCGGAAACTGCGATATCTTCGGTATCGTTGTTGTTTCCAGCTGAGATATGCATTTTCAGTGATAATCTTCATGATCATGCTGTTACAAGTGTGCTGAATCACCGAAATCGCTGTTTTCGTGCTTTTGAATGCGAAAAACACGTTTTCTGGTGTTTTCAGCACGCCACAGAGCGTTTGACATGCGGAAACTGCGATATCTTCGGTATCGTTGGGTTTCCAGCTGTGATATGCATTTTCAATGATAATCTTCATGATTCTGCTGTTACAAGTGTGCAGAATCACCGAAATCGCTGTTTTCGTGCTTTTGAATGCGAAAAACACATTGTCTGGTGTTTTCAGCACTCCACAGTGCGTTTGATATGCGGAAACTGCGATATCTTCGGTATCGTTGTTGTTTCCAGCTGAGATATGCATTTTCAGTGATAATCTTCATGATCATGCTGTTGCAAGTGTGCAGAATCACCGAAATCGCTGTTTTCGTGCTTTTGAATGCGAAAAACACGTTTTCTGGTTTTTTCAGCACGCCACAGAGCGTTTGACATGCGGGAACTGCGATATCTTCGGTATCGTTGGGTTTCCCTCTGAGATATGCATTTTCAGTGATAATCTTCATGATTCTGCTGTTACAAGTGTGCAGAATCACCGAAATCGCTGTTTTCGTGCTTTTGAATGCGAATAACACGTTTTCTGGTGTTTTCAGCACTCCACAGTGCGTTTGATATGCGGAAACTGCGATATCTTCGGTATCGTTGTTGTTTCCAGCTGAGATATGCATTTTCAGTGATAATCTTCATGATTCTGCTGTTACAAGTGTGCAGAATCACCGAAATCGCTGTTTTCGTGCTTTTGAATGCGAAAAACACGTTTTCAGGTGTTTTCAGCACTCGACAGTGCGTTTGATATGCGGAAACTGCGATATCTTCGGTATCGTTGTTGTTTCCAGCTGAGATATGCATTTTCTACGATAATCATCGAGTTTCTTCTGTGACAAGTGTGCAGAATCACCGAAATCGCTGTTTTCGTGCTTTTGAATGCGAAAAACACGTTTTCTGGTGTTTTCAGCACGCCACAGAGCGTTTGATATGCGGAAACTGCGATATCTTCGGTATCGCTGTTGTTTCCAGCTGAGATATGCATTTTCTACGATAATCTTCATGATTCTGCTGTTACAAGTGTGCAGAATCACCGAAATCGCTGTTTTCGTGATTTTGAATGCGAAAAACACGTTTTCTGCTTGTTTTCAGCACGCCACAGAGCGTTTGACATGCGGAAACTGCGATATCTTCGGTATCGTTGGGTTTCCCGCTGAGATATGCATTTTCAGTGATAATCTTCATGATTCTGCTGTTACAAGTGTGCAGAATCACCGAAATCGCTGTTTTCGTGCTATTAAATGCGAAAATACATGTTTTCAGGTGTTTTCAGCACTCCACAGAGCTTTTGACATGCGGAAACTGCGATATCTTCGGTATCGTTGGGTTTCCAGCTGTGATATGCATTTTCATTGATAATCTTCATGATTCTGCTGTTACAAGTGTGCAGAATCACCGAAATCGCTGTTTTCGTTCTTTTGAATGCGAAAAACACGTTTTCTGGTGTTTTCAGCACTCGACAGTGCGTTTGATATGCGGAAACTGCGATATCTTCGGTATCGCTATTGTTTCCAGCTGAGATATGCATTTTCTATGATATTCTTCATGATTCTGCTGTTACAAGTGTGCAGAATCACCGAAATCGCTGTTTTCGTGCTTTTGAATGCGAAAAACACGTTTTCTGGTGTTTTCAGCACGCCACAGAGCGTTTGACATGCGGAAACAGCGTTATCTTCGGTATCGTTGTTGTTTCTAGCTGAGATATGCATTTTCTACGATAATCATCGAGTTTCTTCTGTGACAATTGTGCAGAATCACCGAAATCGCTGTTTTCGTGCTTTTGAATGCGAAAAACACGTTTTCTGGAGTTTTCAGCACGCCACAGAGCGTTTGACATGCGGAAACTGCGATATCTTCGGTATCGTTGGGTTTCCCGCTGTGATATGCATTTTCAGTGATAATCTTCATGATTCTGCTGTTACAAGTGTGCAGAATCACCGAAATCGCTGTTTTCGTGCTTTTGAATGCGAAAAACACGTTTTCTGGTGTTTTCAGCACGCCACAGAGCGTTTGATATGCGGAAACTGCGATATCTTCGGTATCGTTGTTGTTTCCAGCTGAGATATGCATTTTCAGTGATAATCTTCATGATTCTGCTGTTACAAGTGTGCAGAATCACCGAAATCGCTGTTTTCGTGCTTTTGAATGCGAAAAACACGTTTTCTGGTGTTTCAGCACTCCACAGCGCGTTTAATATGCGGAAACAGCGTTATCTTCGGTATCGTTGTTGTTTCCAGCTGAGATATGCATTTTCTACGATAATCTTCGAGTTTCTTCTGTGACAAGTGTGCAGAATCACCGAAATCGCTGTTTTCGTGCTTTTGAATGCGAAAAACACGTTTTCTGGTGTTTTCAGCACTCGACAGTGCGTTTGATATGCGGAAACTGCGATATCTTCGGTATCGTTGTTGTTTCCAGCTGAGATATGCATTTTCTACGATAATCTTCATGATTCTGCTGTTACAAGTGTGCAGAATCACCGAAATCGCTGTTTTCGTGCTTTTGAATGCGAAAAACACGTTTTCTGGTGTTTTTAGCACTCCACAGTGCGTTTGATATGCGGAAACTGCGATATCTTCGGTATGGCTGTTGTTTCCAGCTGAGATATGCATTTTCTACGATAATCTTCATGATTCTGCTGTTACAAGTGTGCAGAATCACCGAAATCGCTGTTTTCGTGCTTTTGAATGCGAAAAACACGTTTTCTGGTGTTTTCAGCACGCCACAGAGCGTTTGATATGCGGAAACTGCGATATCTTCGGTATCGTTGTTGTTTCCAGCTGAGATATGCATTTTCAGTGATAATCTTCATGATTCTGCTGTTACAAGTGTGCAGAATCACCGAAATCGCTGTTTTCGTGCTTTTGAATGCGAAAAACACGTTTTCTGGTGTTTTCAGCACTCCACAGCGCGTTTAATATGCGGAAACAGCGTTATCTTCGGTATCGTTGGGTTTCCAGCTGTGATATGCATTTTCAATGATAATCTTCATGATTCTGCTGTTACAAGTGTGCAGAATCACCGAAATCGCTGTTTTCGTTCTTTTGAATGCGAAAAACACGTTTTCTGGTGTTTTCAGCACTCGACAGTGCGTTTGATATGCGGAAACTGCGATATCTTCGGTATCGTTGTTGTTTCCAGCTGAGATATGCATTTTCTACGATAATCATCGAGTTTCTTCTGTGACAAGTGTGCAGAATCACCGAAATCGCTGTTTTCGTGCTTTTGAATGCGAAAAACACGTTTTCTGGTGTTTTCAGCACGCCACAGAGCGTTTGACATGCGGAAACTGCGATATCTTCGGTATCGTTGTTGTTTCCAGCTGAGATATGCATTTTCTACGATAATCTTCGAGTTTCTTCTGTGACAAGTGTGCAGAATCACCGAAATCGCTGTTTTCGTGCTTTTGAATGCGAAAAACACGTTTTCTGGTGTTTCCAGCACTCCACAGTGCGATTGATATGCGGAAACTGCGATATCTTCGGTATCGCTATTATTTCCAGCTGAGATATGCATTTTCTATGATAATCTTCATGATTCTGCTGTTACAAGTGTGCAGAATCACCGAAATCGCTGTTTTCGTGCTTTTGAATGCGAAAAACACGTTTTCTGTTGTTTTCAGCACTCCACAGTGCGTTTGACATGCGGAAACAGCGTTATCTTCGGTATCGTTGTTGTTTCTAGCTGAGATATGCATTTTCTACGATAATCATCGAGTTTCTTCTGTGACAATTGTGCAGAATCACCGAAATCGCTGTTTTCGTGCTTTTGAATGCGAAAAACACGTTTTCTGGAGTTTTCAGCACGCCACAGAGCGTTTGACATGCGGAAACTGCGATATCTTCGGTATCGTTGGGTTTCCCGCTGTGATATGCATTTTCAGTGATAATCTTCATGATTCTGCTGTTACAAGTGTGCAGAATCACCGAAATCGCTGTTTTCGTGCTTTTGAATGCGAAAAACAAGTTTTCTGGTGTTTTCAGCACTCCACAGCGCGTTTGATATGCGGAAACTGCGATATCTTCGGTATCGTTGTTGTTTCCAGCTGAGATATGCATTTTCAGTGATAGTCTTCATGATTCTGCTGTTACAAGTGTGCAGAATCACCGAAATCGCTGTTTTCGTGCTTTTGAATGCGAAAAACACGTTTTCTGGTGTTTCAGCACTCCACAGCGCGTTTAATATGCGGAAACAGCGTTATCTTCGGTATCGTTGTTGTTTCTAGCTGAGATATGCATTTTCTACGATAATCATCGAGTTTCTTCTGTGACAATTGTGCAGAATCACCGAAATCGCTGTTTTCGTGCTTTTGAATGCGAAAATCACGTTTTCTGGAGTTTTCAGCACGCCACAGAGCGTTTGACATGCGGAAACTGCGATATTTTCGGTTTCGTTGGGTTTCCAGCTGAGATATGCATTTTCAGTGATAATCTTCATGATTATGCTGTTACAAGTGTGCAGAATCACCGAAATCGCTGTTTTCGTGCTATTGAATGCGAAAAACACGTTTTCTGGTGTTTTCAGCACTCCACAGTGCGTTTGATATGCGGAAACGGCCATATCTTCGGTATCGTTGTTGTTTCCAGCTGAGATATGCATTTTCAGTGATAATCTTCATGATTCTGCTGTTACAAGTGTGCAGAATCACCGAAATCGCTGTTTTAGTGCTATTGAATGCGAAAAACACGTTTTCTGGTGTTTTCAGCACTCCACAGTGCGTTTGATATGCGGAAACTGCGATATCTTCGGTATCGCTGTTGTTTCCAGCTGAGATATGCATTTTCTACGATAATCTTCATGATTCTGCTGTTACAAGTGTGCAGAATCACCGAAATCGCTGTTTTCGTGCTTTTGAATGCGAAAAACACGTTTTCTGGTGTTTTCAGCACGCCACAGAGCGTTTGACATGCGGAAACAGCGTTATCTTCGGTATCGTTGTTGTTTCTAGCTGAGATATGCATTTTCTACGATAATCATCGAGTTTCTTCTGTGACAATTGTGCAGAATCACCGAAATCGCTGTTTTCGTGCTTTTGAATGCGAAAAACACGTTTTCTGGAGTTTTCAGCACGCCACAGAACGTTTGACATGCGGAAACTGCGATATCTTCGGTATCGTTGGGTTTCCCGCTGTGATATGCATTTTCAGTGATAATCTTCATGATTCTGCTGTCACAAGTGTGCAGAATCACCGAAATCGCTGTTTTCGTGCTTTTGAATGCGAAAAACACGTTTTCTGGTGTTTTCAGCACTCGACAGTGCGTTTGATATGCGGAAACTGCGATATCTTCGGTATCGTTGTTGTTTCCAGCTGAGATATGCATTTTCTACGATAATCATCGAGTTTCTTCTGTGACAAGTGTGCAGAATCACCGAAATCGCTGTTTTCGTGCTTTTGAATGCGAAAAACACGTTTTCTGGTGTTTTCAGCACGCCACAGAGCGTTTGACATGCGGAAACTGCGATATCTTCGGTATCGCTGTTGTTTCCAGCTGAGATATGCATTTTCTACGATAATCTTCATGATTCTGCTGTTACAAGTGTGCAGAATCACCGAAATCGCTGTTTTCGTGCTTTTGAATGCGAAAAACACGTTTTCTGGTGTTTTCAGCACGCCACAGAGCGTTTGACATGCGGAAACAGCGTTATCTTCGGTATCGTTGTTGTTTCTAGCTGAGATATGCATTTTCTACGATAATCATCGAGTTTCTTCTGTGACAATTGTGCAGAATCACCGAAATCGCTGTTTTCGTGCTTTTGAATGCGAAAAACACGTTTTCTGGAGTTTTCAGCACGCCACAGAACGTTTGACATGCGGAAACTGCGATATCTTCGGTATCGTTGGGTTTCCCGCTGTGATATGCATTTTCAGTGATAATCTTCATGATTCTGCTGTCACAAGTGTGCAGAATCACCGAAATCGCTGTTTTCGTGCTTTTGAATGCGAAAAACACGTTTTCTGGTGTTTTCAGCACTCGACAGTGCGTTTGATATGCGGAAACTGCGATATCTTCGGTATCGTTGTTGTTTCCAGCTGAGATATGCATTTTCTACGATAATCATCGAGTTTCTTCTGTGACAAGTGTGCAGAATCACCGAAATCGCTGTTTTCGTGCTTTTGAATGCGAAAAACACGTTTTCTGGTGTTTTCAGCACGCCACAGAGCGTTTGACATGCGGAAACTGCGATATCTTCGGTATCGTTGTTGTTTCCAGCTGAGATATGCATTTTCTACGATAATCTTCGAGTTTCTTCTGTGACAAGTGAGCAGAATCACCGAAATCGCTGTTTTCGTGCTTTTGAATGCGAAAAACACGTTTTCTGGTGTTTTCAGCACTCCACAGTGCGATTGATATGCGGAAACTGCGATATCTTCGGTATCGCTATTGTTTCCAGCTGAGATATGCATTTTCTATGATAATCTTCATGATTCTGCTGTTACAAGTGTGCAGAATCACCGAAATCGCTGTTTTCGTGCTTTTGAATGCGAAAAACACGTTTTCTGGTGTTTTCAGCACTCCACAGTGCGTTTGATATGCGGAAACTGCGATATCTTCGGTATCGCTGTTGTTTCCAGCTGAGATATGCATTTTCTACGATAATCTTCATGATTCTGCTGTTACAAGTGTGCAGAATCACCGAAATCGCTGTTTTCGTGCTTTTGAATGCGAAAAACACGTTTTCTGGTGTTTTCAGCACGCCACAGAGCGTTTGATATGCGGAAACTGCGATATCTTCGGTATCGTTGTTGTTTCCAGCTGAGATATGCATTTTCAGTGATAATCTTCATGATTCTGCTGTTACAAGTGTGCAGAATCACCGAAATCGCTGTTTTCGTGCTTTTGAATGCGAAAAACACGTTTTCTGGTGTTTTCAGCACTCCACAGCGCGTTTAATATGCGGAAACAGCGTTATCTTCGGTATCGTTGGGTTTCCAGCTGTGATATGCATTTTCAATGATAATCTTCATGATTCTGCTGTTACAAGTGTGCAGAATCACCGAAATCGCTGTTTTCGTTCTTTTGAATGCGAAAAACACGTTTTCTGGTGTTTTCAGCACTCGACAGTGCGTTTGATATGCGGAAACTGCGATATCTTCGGTATCGTTGTTGTTTCCAGCTGAGATATGCATTTTCTACGATAATCATCGAGTTTCTTCTGTGACAAGTGTGCAGAATCACCGAAATCGCTGTTTTCGTGCTTTTGAATGCGAAAAACACGTTTTCTGGTGTTTTCAGCACGCCACAGAGCGTTTGACATGCGGAAACTGCGATATCTTCGGTATCGTTGTTGTTTCCAGCTGAGATATGCATTTTCAGTGATAATCATCATGATTCTGCTGTTACAAGTGTGCAGAATCACCGAAATCGCTGTTTTCGTGCTTTTGAATGCGAAAAACACGTTTTCTGGAGTTTTCAGCACGCCACAGAACGTTTGACATGCGGAAACTGCGATATCTTCGGTATCGTTGGGTTTCCCGCTGTGATATGCATTTTCAGTGATAATCTTCATGATTCTGCTGTCACAAGTGTGCAGAATCACCGAAATCGCTGTTTTCGTGCTTTTGAATGCGAAAAACACGTTTTCTGGTGTTTTCAGCACTCGACAGTGCGTTTGATATGCGGAAACTGCGATATCTTCGGTATCGTTGTTGTTTCCAGCTGAGATATGCATTTTCTACGATAATCATCGAGTTTCTTCTGTGACAAGTGTGCAGAATCACCGAAATCGCTGTTTTCGTGCTTTTGAATGCGAAAAACACGTTTTCTGGTGTTTTCAGCACGCCACAGAGCGTTTGACATGCGGAAACTGCGATATCTTCGGTATCGTTGTTGTTTCCAGCTGAGATATGCATTTTCTACGATAATCTTCGAGTTTCTTCTGTGACAAGTGAGCAGAATCACCGAAATCGCTGTTTTCGTGCTTTTGAATGCGAAAAACACGTTTTCTGGTGTTTTCAGCACTCCACAGTGCGATTGATATGCGGAAACTGCGATATCTTCGGTATCGCTATTGTTTCCAGCTGAGATATGCATTTTCTATGATAATCTTCATGATTCTGCTGTTACAAGTGTGCAGAATCACCGAAATCGCTGTTTTCGTGCTTTTGAATGCGAAAAACACGTTTTCTGGTGTTTTCAGCACTCCACAGTGCGTTTGATATGCGGAAACTGCGATATCTTCGGTATCGCTGTTGTTTCCAGCTGAGATATGCATTTTCTACGATAATCTTCATGATTCTGCTGTTACAAGTGTGCAGAATCACCGAAATCGCTGTTTTCGTGCTTTTGAATGCGAAAAACACGTTTTCTGGTGTTTTCAGCACGCCACAGAGCGTTTGATATGCGGAAACTGCGATATCTTCGGTATCGTTGTTGTTTCCAGCTGAGATATGCATTTTCAGTGATAATCTTCATGATTCTGGTGTTACAAGTGTGCAGAATCACCGAAATCGCTGTTTTCGTGCTATTGAATTCGAAAAACACGTTTTCTGGTGTTTTCAGCACGCCACAGAGCGTTTGACATGCGGAATCTGCGATATCTTCGGTATCGTTGTTGTTTCCAGCTGAGATATGCATTTTCAGTGATAATCTTCATGATTCTGCTGTTACAAGTGTGCAGAATCACCGAAATCGCTGTTTTCGTGCTATTGAATGCGAAAAACATGTTTTCTGGTGTTTTCAGCACTCCACAGAGCGTTTGACATGCGGAAACTGCGATATCTTCGGTATCGTTGGGTTTCCAGCTGAGATATGCATTTTCAATGATAATCCTCATGATTCTGCTGTTACAAGTGTGCAGAATCACCGAAATCGCTGTTTTCGTGCTATTCAATGCGAAAAACACGTTTTCTGGTGTTTTCAGCACGCCACAGTGCGTTTGACATGCGGAAACTGCGATATCTTCGGTATCGTTGTTGTTTCCAGCTGAGATATGCATTTTCAGTGATAATCTTCATGATTCTTCTGTGACAAGTGTGCAGAATCACCGAAGTCGCTGTTTTCGTGCTTTTGAATGCGAAAAACACGTTTTCTGGAGTTTTCAGCACTCCACAGTGCGTTTGATATGCGGAAACTGCGATATCTTGGGTATCTTTGTTGTTTCCAGCTGAGATATGCATTTTCTACGATAATCATCGAGTTTCCTCTGTGACAAGTGTGCAGAATCACCGAAATCGCTGTTTTAGTGCTATTGAATGCGAAAAACACGTTTTCTGGTGTTTTCAGCACTCCACAGTGCGTTTGATATGCGGAAACTGCGATATCTTCGGTATCGTTGTTGTTTCCAGCTGAGATATGCATTTTCTAAGATAATCATCGAGTTTCTTCTGTGACAAGTGTGCAGGATCACCGAAATCGCTGTTTTCGTGCTATTGAATGCGAAAAACATGTTTTCTGGTGTTTTCAGCACTCCACAGAGCGTTTGACATGCGGAAACTGCGATATCTTCGGTATCGTTGTTGTTTCCAGCTGAGATAAGCATTTTCAGTGATAATCTTCATGATTCTGCTGTTACAAGTGTGCAGAATCACCGAAATCGCTGTTTTCGTGCTATTGAATGCGAAAAACACGTTTTCTGGTGTTTTCAGCACGCCACAGAGCGTTTGACATGCGGAACCTGCGATATCTTCGGTATCGTTGGGTTTCCCGCTGCGATATGCATTTTCAGTGATAATCTTCATGATTCTGCTGTTACAAGTGCGCAGAATCACCGAAATCGCTGTTTTCGTGCTATTGAATGCGAAAAACACGTTTTTTGGTGTTTTCAGCACTCCACAGTGCGTTTGATATGCGGAAACTGCGATATCTTTGGTATCTTTGTTGTCTCCAGCTGAGATATGCATTTTCTACGATAATCATCGAGTTTCTTCTGTGACAAGTGTGCAGAATCACCGCAATCGCTGTTTTCGTGCTTTTGAAAGCGGAAAACACGGTTTCTGGAGTTTTCAGCACGCCGCAGAGCGTTTGACTTGCGGATACTGCGATATCTTCGGTATCGTTGTTGTTTCCAGCTGAGATAAGCATTTTCAGTGATAATCTTCATGATTCTGCTGTTACAAGTGTGCAGAATCACCGAAATCGCTGTTTTCGTGCTATTGAATGCGAAAAACACGTTTTCTGGTGTTTTCAGCACTCCACAGTGCGTCTGATATGCGGAAACTGCGATATCTTCGGTATCGTTGTTGTTTCCAGCTGAGATATGCATTTTCAGTGATAATCTTCATGATTCTGCTGTTACAAGTGTGCAGAATCACCGAAATCACTGTTTTAGTGCTATTGAATGCGAAAAACACGTTTTCTGGTGTTTTCAGCACTCCACAGAGCGTTTGACATGCGGAAACTGCGATATCTTCGGTATCGTTGGGTTTCCAGCTGAGATATGCATTTTCAGTGATAATCTTCATGATTCTGCTGTTACAAGTGAGCAGAATCACCGAAATCGCTGTTTTCGTGCTTTTGAATGCGAAAAACACGTTTTCTGGAGTTTTCAGCACTCCGCAGTGCGTTTGATATGCGGAAACTGCGATATCTTCGGTATCTTTGATGTTTCCAGATGAGATATGCATTTTCTACGATAATCATCGAGTTTCTTCTGTGACAAGTGTGCAGAATCACCGAAATCGCTGTTTTCGTGCTTTTGAATGCGAAAAACACGTTTTCTGGTGTTTTCAGCACGCCACAGAGCGTTTGACATGCGGAAACTGCGATATCTTCGGTATCGTTGTTGTTTCCAGCTGAGATATGCATTTTCTATGATAATCTTCATGATTCTGCTGTTACAAGTGTGCAGAATCACAGAAATCGCTGTTTTCGTGCTTTTGAATGCGAAAAACACGTTTTCTGGTGTTTGCAGCACGCCACAGAGCGTTTGACATGCGGAAACTGAGATATCTTCGGTATCGTTGTTGTTTCCAGCTGAGATATGCATTTTCAGTGATAATCTTCATGATTCCTCTGTGACAAGTGTGCAGAATCACCGAAATCGCTGTTTTCGTGCTTTTGAATGCGAAAAACACGTCTTCTGGAGTTTTCTGCACTCCGCAGTGCGTTTGGTATGCGGAAACTGCGATATGTTCGGTATCTTTGATGTTTCCAGATGAGATATGCATTTTCTACGATAATCATCGTGTTTCTTCTGTGACAAGTGTGCAGAATCACCGAAATCGCTGTTTTCGTGCTTTTGAATGCGAAAAACACGTTTTCTGGTGTTTTCAGCACGCCACAGAGCGTTTGACATGCGGAAACTGCGATATATTCGGTATCGTTGTTGTTTCCAGCTGAGATATGCATTTTCAATGATAATCTTCATGATTCTGCTGTTACAAGTGTGCATGATCACGGAAATCGCTGTTTTCGTGCTATTGAATGCGAAAAACACGTTTTCTGGTGTTTTCAGCACTCCGCAGTGCGTTTGATATGCGGAAACAGCGATATCTTCGGTATCTTTGTTGTTTCCAGCTGAGATATGCATTTTCTACGATAATCATCGAGTTTCTTCTGTGACAAGTGCGCAGAATCACGGAAATCGCTTTTTTCGTGCTTTTGAATGCGAAAAATACGTTTTCTGGAGTTTTCAGCACGCCACAGAGCGTTTGACATGCGGAAACTGCGATATCTTCGGTATCGTTGTTGTTTCCAGCTGAGATATGCATTTTCAATGATAATCTTCATGATTCTGCTGTTACAAGTGTGCAGAATCACCGAAATCGCTGTTTTCGTGCTATTGAATGCGAAAAACACGTTTTCTGGTGTTTTCAGCACTCCACAGAGCGTTTGACATGCGGAAACTGCGATATCTTCGGTATCGTTGTTGTTTCCAGCTGAGATATGCATTTTCAATGATAATCTTCATGATTCTGCTGTTACAAGTGTGCATGATCACGGAAATCGCTGTTTTCGTGCTATTGAGTGCGAAAAACACGTTTTCTGGTGTTTTCAGCACTCCGCAGTGCGTTTGATATGCGGAAACAGCGATATCTTCGGTATCTTTGTTGTTTCCAGCTGAGATATGCATTTGCTACGATAATCATCGAGTTTCTTCTGTGACAAGTGTGCAGAATCACGGAAATCGCTTTTTTCGTGCTTTTGAATGCGAAAAATACGTTTTCTGGTGTTTTCAGCTCTCCACAGAGCGTTTGACATGCGGAAACTGCGATATCTTCGGTATCGTTGGGTTTCCAGCTGAGATATGCATTTTCAGTGATAATCTTCATGATTCTGCTGTTACAAGTGTGCAGAATCACCGAAATCGCTGTTTTCGTGCTTTTGAATGCGAGAAACACGTTTTCTGGTGTTTTCAGCACTCCACAGAGCGTTTGACATGCGGAAACTGCGATATCTTCGGTATCGTTGGGTTTCCAGCTGAGATATGCATTTTCAGTGATAATCGTCATCATTCTGCTGTTACAAGTGTGCAGCATCACCGAAATCGCTGTTTGCGTGCTATTGAATGCGAAAAACACGTTTTCTGGTGTTTTCAGCTCTCCACAGAGCGTTTGACATGCGGAAACTGCGATATCTTCGGTATCGTTGCGTTTCCAGTTGAGATATGCATTTTCAGTGATAATCTTCATGATTCTGCTGTTACAAGTGTGCAGAATTACCGAAATCGCTGTTTTCGTGCTTTTGAATGCGAAAAACATGTTTTCTGGTGTTTTCAGCACCCCACAGAGCGTTTGACATGCGGAAACTGGGATATCTTCGGTATCGTTGTTGTTTCCAGCTGAGATATGCATTTTCAGTGATAATCTTCATGATTCTGGTGTTACAAGTGTGCAGAATCACCGAAATCGCTGTTTTCGTGCTATTGAATGCGAAAAACACGTTTTCTGGTGTTTTCAGCACTCCACAGAGCGTTTGACATGCGGAAACTGCGATATCTTCGGTATCGTTGTTGTTTCCAGCTGAGATATGCATTTTCAATGATAATCTTCATGATTCTGCTGTTACAAGTGTGCATGATCACGGAAATCGCTGTTTTCGTGCTATTGAGTGCGAAAAACACGTTTTCTGGTGTTTTCAGCACTCCGCAGTGCGTTTGATATGCGGAAACAGCGATATCTTCGGTATCTTTGTTGTTTCCAGCTGAGATATGCATTTGCTACGATAATCATCGAGTTTCTTCTGTGACAAGTGTGCAGAATCACGGAAATCGCTTTTTTCGTGCTTTTGAATGCGAAAAATACGTTTTCTGGTGTTTTCAGCTCTCCACAGAGCGTTTGACATGCGGAAACTGCGATATCTTCGGTATCGTTGGGTTTCCAGCTGAGATATGCATTTTCAGTGATAATCTTCATGATTCTGCTGTTACAAGTGTGCAGAATCACCGAAATCGCTGTTTTCGTGCTTTTGAATGCGAGAAACACGTTTTCTGGTGTTTTCAGCACTCCACAGAGCGTTTGACATGCGGAAACTGCGATATCTTCGGTATCGTTGGGTTTCCAGCTGAGATATGCATTTTCAGTGATAATCGTCATCATTCTGCTGTTACAAGTGTGCAGCATCACCGAAATCGCTGTTTGCGTGCTATTGAATGCGAAAAACACGTTTTCTGGTGTTTTCAGCTCTCCACAGAGCGTTTGACATGCGGAAACTGCGATATCTTCGGTATCGTTGCGTTTCCAGTTGAGATATGCATTTTCAGTGATAATCTTCATGATTCTGCTGTTACAAGTGTGCAGAATTACCGAAATCGCTGTTTTCGTGCTTTTGAATGCGAAAAACATGTTTTCTGGTGTTTTCAGCACCCCACAGAGCGTTTGACATGCGGAAACTGGGATATCTTCGGTATCGTTGTTGTTTCCAGCTGAGATATGCATTTTCAGTGATAATCTTCATGATTCTGGTGTTACAAGTGTGCAGAATCACCGAAATCGCTGTTTTCGTACCATTGAATGCGAAAAACACGTTTTCTGGTGTTTTCAGCACTCCACAGAGCGTTTGACATGCGGAAACTGCGATATCTTCGGTATCGTTCGGTTTCCAGCTGAGATATGCATTTTCAGTGATAATCTTCATGATTCTGCTGTTACAAGTGTGCAGAATCACCGAATTCGCTGTTTTCGTGCTTTTGAATGCGAAAAACACGTTTTCTGGTGTTTTCAGCACCCCACAGAGCGTTTGCACATGCGGAAACTGCGATATCTTCGGTATCGTTGTTGTTTCCAGCTGTGATATGCATTTTCTAAGATAATCATCGAGTTTCTTCTGTGACAAGTGTGCGGAATCACCGAAATCGCTGGTTTCGTGCGTTTGAATGCGAAAAACACGTTTACTGGAGTTTTCAGCACGCCACAGAGCGTTCGACATGCGGAAACTGCGATATCTTCGGTATCGTTGGGTTCCAGCTGAGATATGCATTTTCAGTGATAATCTTCATGATTCTGCTGTAACAAGTGTGCAGAATCACCGAAATCGCTGTTTGCGTGCTATTGAATGCGAAAAACATGTTTTCTGGTGTTTTCAGCTCTCCACAGAGCGTTTGACATGCGGAAACTGCGATATCTTCGGTATCGTTGTTGTTTCCAGCTGAGATATGCATTTTCTAAGATAATCATCGAGTTTCTTCTGTGACAAGTGTGCGGAATCACCGAAATCGCTGGTTTCGTGCGTTTGAATGCGAAAAACACGTTTACTGGAGTTTTCAGCACGCCACAGAGCGTTCGACATGCGGAAACTGCGATATCTTCGGTATCGTTGGGTTTCCAGCTGAGATATGCATTTTCAGTGATAATCTTCATGATTCTGCTGTTACAAGTAAGCAGAATCACCGAAATCGCTGTTTTCGTGCTTTTGAATGCGAAAAACACGTTTTCTGGAGTTTTCAGCACTCCGCAGTGCGTTTGATATGCGGAAACTGCGATATCTTCGGTATCTTTGATGTTTCCAGATGAGATATGCATTTTCTACGATAATCATCGAGTTTCTTCTGTGACAAGTGTGCAGAATCACCGAAATCGCTGTTTTCGTGCTTTTGAATGCGAAAAACACGTTTTCTGGTGTTTTCAGCACGCCACAGAGCGTTTGACATGCGGAAACTGCGATATCTTCGGTATCGTTGTTGTTTCCAGCTGAGATATGCATTTTCTATGATAATCTTCATGATTCCTCTGTGACAAGTGTGCAGAATCACCGAAATCGCTGTTTTCGTTCTTTTGAATGCGAAAAACACGTCTTCTGGAGTTTTCTGCACTCCGCAGTGCGTTTGGTATGCGGAAACTGCGATATGTTCGGTATCTTTGATGTTTCCAGATGAGATATGCATTTTCTACGATAATCATCGAGTTTCTTCTGTGACAAGTGTGCAGAATCACCGAAATCGCTGTTTTCGTGCTTTTGAATGCGAAAAACACGTTTGCTGGTGTTTTCAGCACTCCACAGAGCGTTTGACATGCGGAAACTGCGATATCTTCGGTATCGTTGTTGTTTCCAGCTGAGATATGCATTTTCAATGATAATCTTCATGATTCTGCTGTTACAAGTGTGCATGATCACGGAAATCGCTGTTTTCGTGCTATTGAATGCGAAAAACACGTTTTCTGGTGTTTTCAGCACTCCGCAGTGCGTTTGATATGCGGAAACAGCGATATCTTCGGTATCTTTGTTGTTTCCAGCTGAGATATGCATTTGCTACGATAATCATCGAGTTTCTTCTGTGACAAGTGTGCAGAATCACGGAAATCGCTTTTTTCGTGCTTTTGAATGCGAAAAATACGTTTTCTGGTGTTTTCAGCTCTCCACAGAGCGTTTGACATGCGGAAACTGCGATATCTTCGGTATCGTTGGGTTTCCAGCTGAGATATGCATTTTCAGTGATAATCTTCATGATTCTGCTGTTACAAGTGTGCAGAATCACCGAAATCGCTGTTTTCGTGCTTTTGAATGCGAGAAACACGTTTTCTGGTGTTTTCAGCACTCCACAGAGCGTTTGACATGCGGAAACTGCGATATCTTCGGTATCGTTGGGTTTCCAGCTGAGATATGCATTTTCAGTGATAATCGTCATCATTCTGCTGTTACAAGTGTGCAGCATCACCGAAATCGCTGTTTGCGTGCTATTGAATGCGAAAAACACGTTTTCTGGTGTTTTCAGCTCTCCACAGAGCGTTTGACATGCGGAAACTGCGATATCTTCGGTATCGTTGGGTTTCCAGCTGAGATATGCATTTTCAATGATAATCCTCATGATTCTGCTGTTACAAGTGTGCAGAATCACCGAAATCGCTGTTTTCGTGCTATTCAATGCGAAAAACACGTTTTCTGGTGTTTTCAGCACGCCACAGAGCGTTTGACATGCGGAAACTGCGATATCTTCGGTATCGTTGTTGTTTCCAGCTGAGATATGCATTTTCAGTAATAATCTTCGTGATTCTGCTGTTACAAGTGTGCAGAATCACCGAAATTGCTGTTTTAGTGCTATTGAATGCGAAAAACACGTTATCTGGTGTTTTCAGCACTCCACAGTGCGTTTGATATGCGAAAACTGAGATATCTTCGGTATCGTTGGGTTTCCAGCTGAGATATGCATTTTCAGTGATAATCTTCATGATTCTGCTGTTACAAGTGTAGAGAATCACCGAAATCGCTGTTTTCGTGCTACTGAATGCGAAAAACATGTTTTCTGGTGTTTTCAGCACGCCACAGAGCGTTTGACATGCGGAAACTGCGATATTTTCGGTATCGTTGTTGTTTCCAGCTGAGATATGCATTTTCAGTGATAATCTTCATGATTCTGCTGTTACAAGTGTGCAGAATCACCGAATTCGCTGTTTTCGTGCTATTGAATGCGAAATACACGTTTTCTGGTGTTTTCAGCACTCCGCAGTGCGTTTGATATGCGGAAACTGCTATATCTTCGGTATCTTTGTTGTTTCCAGCTGAGATATGCATTTTCTACGATAATCATCGAGTTTCTTCTGTGACAAGTGTGCAGAATCACCGAAATCGCTGTTTTCGTGCTTTTGAATGCGAAAAACACGTTTTCTGGAGTTTTCAGCACGCCACAGAGCGTTTGACATGCGGAAACTGCGATATCTTCGGAATCGTTGTTGTTTCCAGCTGATATATGCATTTTCAGTGATAATCTTCATGATTCTGCTGTTACAAGTGTGCAGATTCACCGAAATCGCTGTTTTCGTACTTTTGAATGCGAAATACACGTTTTCTGGTGTTTTCAGCACTCCGCAGTGCGTTTGATATGCGGAAACTGCTATATCTTCGGTATCTTTGTTGTTTACAGCTGAGATATGCATTTTCTACGATAATCATCGAGTTTCTTCTGTGACAAGTGTGCAGAATCACCGAAATCGCTGTTTTCGTGCTTTGGAATGCGAAAAACACGTTTTCTGGAGTTTTCAGCACGCCACAGAGCGTTTGACATGCGTAAACTGCGATATCTTCGGAATCGTGGTTGTTTCCAGCTGATATATGCATTTTCAGTGATAATCTTCATGATTCTGCTGTTACAAGTGTGCAGATTCACCGAAATCGCTGTTTTCGTACTTTTGAATGCGAAAAACACGTTTTCTGGTGCTTTCAGCACTCCACAGTGCGTTTGATATGCGGAAACTGCGATATCTTCGGTATTTTTGTTGTTTCCAGCTGAGATATGCATTTGCAGTGATAATCTTCATGATTCTGCTGTTACAAGTGTGCAGAATCACCGAAATCGCTGTTTTCGTGCTATTGAATGCGAAAAACATGTTTTCTTGTGTTTTCAGCACTCCACAGAGCGTTTGACATGCGGAAACTGCGATATCTTCGGTATCGTTGGGTTTCCAGCTGACATATGCATTTTCAGTGATAATCTTCATGATTCTGCTGTTACAAGTGTGCAGAATCACCGAAATCGCTGTTTTCGTGCTATTGAATGCGAAAAACACGTTTTCTGGTGTTTTCAGCACTCCACAGAGCGTTTGACATGCGGAAACTGCGATATCTTCGGTATCGTTGGGTTTCCAGCTGAGATATGCATTTTCAGTGATAATCTTCATGATTCTGCTGTTACAAGTGTGCAGAATCACCGAATTCGCTGTTTTCGTGCTATTGAATGCGAAATACACGTTTTCTGGTGTTTTCAGCACTCCGCAGTGCGTTTGATATGCGGAAACTGCTATATCTTCGGTATCTTTGTTGTTTCCAGCTGAGATATGCATTTTCTACGATAATCATGGAGTTTCTTCTGTGACAAGTGTGCAGAATCACCGAAATCGCTGTTTTCGTACTATTGAGTGCGAAAAACACGTTTTCTGGTGTTTTCAGCACTCCACAGAGCGTTTGACATGCGGAAACTGCGATATCTTCGGTATCGTTGGGTTTCCAGCTGAGATATGCATTTTCAGTGATAATCTTCATGATTCTGCTGTTACAAGTGTGCAGAATCACCGAGTTCGCTGTTTTCGTGCTATTGAATGCGAAATACACGTTTTCTGGTGTTTTCAGCACTCCGCAGTGCGTTTGATATGCGGAAACTGCTATATCTTCGGTATCTTTGTTGTTTCCAGCTGAGATATGCATTTTCTACGATAATCATGGAGTTTCTTCTGTGACAAGTGTGCAGAATCACCGAAATCGCTGTTTTCGTGCTTTTGAATGCGAAAAACACGTTTTCTGGAGTTTTCAGCACGCCACAGAGCGTTTGACATGCGGAAACTGCGATATCTTCGGTATCGTTGTTGTTTCCAGCTGAGATATGCATTTTCAATGATAATCTTCATGATTCTGGTGTTACAAGTGTGCAGAATCACCGAAATCGCTGTTTTCGTGCTATTGAATTCGAAAAACACGTTTTCTGGTGTTTTCAGCACGCCACAGAGCGTTTGACATGCGGAATCTGCGATATCTTCGGTATCGTTGTTGTTTCCAGCTGAGATATGCATTTTCAGTGATAATCTTCATGATTCTGCTGTTACAAGTGTGCAGAATCACCGAAATCGCTGTTTTCGTGCTATTGAATGCGAAAAACATGTTTTCTGGTGTTTTCAGCACTCCACAGAGCGTTTGACATGCGGAAACTGCGATATCTTCGGTATCGTTGGGTTTCCAGCTGAGATATGCATTTTCAATGATAATCCTCATGATTCTGCTGTTACAAGTGTGCAGAATCACCGAAATCGCTGTTTTCGTGCTATTCAATGCGAAAAACACGTTTTCTGGTGTTTTCAGCACGCCACAGTGCGTTTGACATGCGGAAACTGCGATATCTTCGGTATCGTTGTTGTTTCCAGCTGAGATATGCATTTTCAGTGATAATCTTCATGATTCTTCTGTGACAAGTGTGCAGAATCACCGAAGTCGCTGTTTTCGTGCTTTTGAATGCGAAAAACACGTTTTCTGGAGTTTTCAGCACTCCACAGTGCGTTTGATATGCGGAAACTGCGATATCTTGGGTATCTTTGTTGTTTCCAGCTGAGATATGCATTTTCTACGATAATCATCGAGTTTCCTCTGTGACAAGTGTGCAGAATCACCGAAATCGCTGTTTTAGTGCTATTGAATGCGAAAAACACGTTTTCTGGTGTTTTCAGCACTCCACAGTGCGTTTGATATGCGGAAACTGCGATATCTTCGGTATCGTTGTTGTTTCCAGCTGAGATATGCATTTTCTAAGATAATCATCGAGTTTCTTCTGTGACAAGTGTGCAGGATCACCGAAATCGCTGTTTTCGTGCTATTGAATGCGAAAAACATGTTTTCTGGTGTTTTCAGCACGCCACAGAGCGTTTGACATGCGGAACCTGCGATATCTTCGGTATCGTTGGGTTTCCCGCTGCGATATGCATTTTCAGTGATAATCTTCATGATTCTGCTGTTACAAGTGCGCAGAATCACCGAAATCGCTGTTTTCGTGCTATTGAATGCGAAAAACACGTTTTTTGGTGTTTTCAGCACTCCACAGTGCGTTTGATATGCGGAAACTGCGATATCTTCGGTATTTTTGTTGTTTCCAGCTGAGATATGCATTTGCAGTGATAATCTTCATGATTCTGCTGTTACAAGTGTGCAGAATCACCGAAATTGCTGTTTTCGTGCTATTGAATGCGAAAAACACGTTTTCTGGTGTTTTCAGCACTCCGCAGTGCGTTTGATATGCGGAAACTGCGATATCTTCGGTATCGTTGTTGTTTCCAGCTGAGATATGCATTTTCAGTGATAATCTTCATTATTCTGCTGTTACAAGAGTGCAGAATCACCGAAATCGCTGTTTTCGTGCTATTGAATGCGAAAAACACGTTTTCTGGTGTTTTCAGCACGCCACAGAGCGTTTGACATGCGGAACCTGCGATATCTTCGGTATCGTTGGGTTTCCCGCTGCGATATGCATTTTCAGTGATAATCTTCATGATTCTGCTGTTACAAGTGCGCAGAATCACCGAAATCGCTGTTTTCGTGCTATTGAATGCGAAAAACACGTTTTTTGGTGTTTTCAGCACTCCACAGTGCGTTTGATATGCGGAAACTGCGATATCTTTGGCATCTTTGTTGTTTCCAGCTGAGATATGCATTTTCTACGATAATCATCGAGTTTCTTCTGTGACAAGTGTGCAGAATCACCGCAATCGCTGTTTTCGTGCTTTTGAAAGCGGAAAACACGGTTTCTGGAGTTTTCAGCACGCCGCAGAGCGTTTGACTTGCGGATACTGCGATATCTTCGGTATCGTTGTTGTTTCCAGCTGAGATAAGCATTTTCAGTGATAATCTTCATGATTCTGCTGTTACAAGTGTGCAGAATCACCGAAATCGCTGTTTTCGTGCTATTGAATGCGAAAAACACGTTTCCTGGTGTTTTCAGCACGCCACAGAGCGTTTGACATGCGGAACCTGCGATATCTTCGGTATCGTTGGGTTTCCCGCTGCGATATGCATTTTCAGTGATAATCTTCATGATTCTGCTGTTACAAGTGCGCAGAATCACCGAAATCGCTGTTTTCGTGCTATTGAATGCGAAAAACACGTTTTTTGGTGTTTTCAGCACTCCACAGTGCGTTTGATATGCGGAAACTGCGATATCTTTGGTATCTTTGTTGTTTCCAGCTGAGATATGCATTTTCTACGATAATCATCGAGTTTCTTCTGTGACAAGTGTGCAGAATCACCGCAATCGCTGTTTACGTGCTTTTGAAAGCGGAAAACACGGTTTCTGGAGTTTTCAGCACGCCGCAGAGCGTTTGACTTGCGGATACTGCGATATCTTCGGTATCGTTGTTGTTTCCAGCTGAGATAAGCATTTTCAGTGATAATCTTCATGATTCTGCTGTTACAAGTGTGCAGAATCACCGAAATCGCTGTTTTCGTGCTATTGAATGCGAAAAACACGTTTTCTGGTGTTTTCAGCACTCCACAGTGCGTCTGATATGCGGAAACTGCGATATCTTCGGTATCGTTGTTGTTTCCAGCTGAGATATGCATTTTCAGTGATAATCTTCATGATTCTGCTGTTACAAGTGTGCAGAATCACCGAAATCACTGTTTTAGTGCTATTGAATGCGAAAAACACGTTTTCTGGTGTTTTCAGCACTCCACAGAGCGTTTGACATGCGGAAACTGCGATATCTTCGGTATCGTTGGGTTTCCAGCTGAGATATGCATTTTCAGTGATAATCTTCATGATTCTGCTGTTACAAGTGAGCAGAATCACCGAAATCGCTGTTTTCGTGCTTTTGAATGCGAAAAACACGTTTTCTGGAGTTTTCAGCACTCCGCAGTGCGTTTGATATGCGGAAACTGCGATATCTTCGGTATCTTTGATGTTTCCAGATGAGATATGCATTTTCTACGATAATCATCGAGTTTCTTCTGTGACAAGTGTGCAGAATCACCGAAATCGCTGTTTTCGTGCTTTTGAATGCGAAAAACACGTTTTCTGGTGTTTTCAGCACGCCACAGAGCGTTTGACATGCGGAAACTGCGATATCTTCGGTATCGTTGTTGTTTCCAGCTGAGATATGCATTTTCTATGATAATCTTCATGATTCTGCTGTTACAAGTGTGCAGAATCACAGAAATCGCTGTTTTCGTGCTTTTGAATGCGAAAAACACGTTTTCTGGTGTTTGCAGCACGCCACAGAGCGTTTGACATGCGGAAACTGCGATATATTCGGTATCGTTGTTGTTTCCAGCTGAGATATGCATTTTCAATGATAATCTTCATGATTCTGCTGTTACAAGTGTGCATGATCACGGAAATCGCTGTTTTCGTGCTATTGAATGCGAAAAACACGTTTTCTGGTGTTTTCAGCACTCCGCAGTGCGTTTGATATGCGGAAACAGCGATATCTTCGGTATCTTTGTTGTTTCCAGCTGAGATATGCATTTTCTACGATAATCATCGAGTTTCTTCTGTGACAAGTGCGCAGAATCACGGAAATCGCTTTTTTCGTGCTTTTGAATGCGAAAAATACGTTTTCTGGAGTTTTCAGCACGCCACAGAGCGTTTGACATGCGGAAACTGCGATATCTTCGGTATCGTTGTTGTTTCCAGCTGAGATATGCATTTTCAATGATAATCTTCATGATTCTGCTGTTACAAGTGTGCAGAATCACCGAAATCGCTGTTTTCGTGCTATTGAATGCGAAAAACACGTTTTCTGGTGTTTTCAGCACTCCACAGAGCGTTTGACATGCGGAAACTGCGATATCTTCGGTATCGTTGTTGTTTCCAGCTGAGATATGCATTTTCAATGATAATCTTCATGATTCTGCTGTTACAAGTGTGCATGATCACGGAAATCGCTGTTTTCGTGCTATTGAATGCGAAAAACACGTTTTCTGGTGTTTTCAGCACTCCGCAGTGCGTTTGATATGCGGAAACAGCGATATCTTCGGTATCTTTGTTGTTTCCAGCTGAGATATGCATTTGCTACGATAATCATCGAGTTTCTTCTGTGACAAGTGTGCAGAATCACGGAAATCGCTTTTTTCGTGCTTTTGAATGCGAAAAATACGTTTTCTGGTGTTTTCAGCTCTCCACAGAGCGTTTGACATGCGGAAACTGCGATATCTTCGGTATCGTTGGGTTTCCAGCTGAGATATGCATTTTCAGTGATAATCTTCATGATTCTGCTGTTACAAGTGTGCAGAATCACCGAAATCGCTGTTTTCGTGCTTTTGAATGCGAGAAACACGTTTTCTGGTGTTTTCAGCACTCCACAGAGCGTTTGACATGCGGAAACTGCGATATCTTCGGTATCGTTGGGTTTCCAGCTGAGATATGCATTTTCAGTGATAATCGTCATCATTCTGCTGTTACAAGTGTGCAGCATCACCGAAATCGCTGTTTGCGTGCTATTGAATGCGAAAAACACGTTTTCTGGTGTTTTCAGCTCTCCACAGAGCGTTTGACATGCGGAAACTGCGATATCTTCGGTATCGTTGCGTTTCCAGTTGAGATATGCATTTTCAGTGATAATCTTCATGATTCTGCTGTTACAAGTGTGCAGAATTACCGAAATCGCTGTTTTCGTGCTTTTGAATGCGAAAAACATGTTTTCTGGTGTTTTCAGCACCCCACAGAGCGTTTGACATGCGGAAACTAGGATATCTTCGGTATCGTTGTTGTTTCCAGCTGAGATATGCATTTTCAGTGATAATCTTCATGATTCTGGTGTTACAAGTGTGCAGAATCACCGAAATCGCTGTTTTCGTACCATTGAATGCGAAAAACACGTTTTCTGGTGTTTTCAGCACTCCACAGAGCGTTTGACATGCGGAAACTGCGATATCTTCGGTATCGTTCGGTTTCCAGCTGAGATATGCATTTTCAGTGATAATCTTCATGATTCTGCTGTTACAAGTGTGCAGAATCACCGAATTCGCTGTTTTCGTGCTTTTGAATGCGAAAAACACGTTTTCTGGTGTTTTCAGCACCCCACAGAGCGTTTGCACATGCGGAAACTGCGATATCTTCGGTATCGTTGTTGTTTCCAGCTGAGATATGCATTTTCTAAGATAATCATCGAGTTTCTTCTGTGACAAGTGTGCGGAATCACCGAAATCGCTGGTTTCGTGCGTTTGAATGCGAAAAACACGTTTACTGGAGTTTTCAGCACGCCACAGAGCGTTCGACATGCGGAAACTGCGATATCTTCGGTATCGTTGGGTTTCCAGCTGAGATATGCATTTTCAGTGATAATCTTCATGATTCTGCTGTAACAAGTGTGCAGAATCACCGAAATCGCTGTTTGCGTGCTATTGAATGCGAAAAACATGTTTTCTGGTGTTTTCATCTCTCCACAGAGCGTTTGACATGCGGAAACTGCGATATCTTCGGTATCGTTGTTGTTTCCAGCTGAGATATGCATTTTCTAAGATAATCATCGAGTTTCTTCTGTGACAAGTGTGCGGAATCACCGAAATCGCTGGTTTCGTGCGTTTGAATGCGAAAAACACGTTTACTGGAGTTTTCAGCACGCCACAGAGCGTTCGACATGCGGAAACTGCGATATCTTCGGTATCGTTGGGTTTCCAGCTGAGATATGCATTTTCAGTGATAATCTTCATGATTCTGCTGTTACAAGTAAGCAGAATCACCGAAATCGCTGTTTTCGTGCTTTTGAATGCGAAAAACACGTTTTCTGGAGTTTTCAGCACTCCGCAGTGCGTTTGATATGCGGAAACTGCGATATCTTCGGTATCTTTGATGTTTCCAGATGAGATATGCATTTTCTACGATAATCATCGAGTTTCTTCTGTGACAAGTGTGCAGAATCACCGAAATCGCTGTTTTCGTGCTTTTGAATGCGAAAAACACGTTTTCTGGTGTTTTCAGCACGCCACAGAGCGTTTGACATGCGGAAACTGCGATATCTTCGGTATCGTTGTTGTTTCCAGCTGAGATATGCATTTTCTATGATAATCTTCATGATTCCTCTGTGACAAGTGTGCAGAATCACCGAAATCGCTGTTTTCGTTCTTTTGAATGCGAAAAACACGTTTTCTGGTGTTTTCAGCACCCCACAGAGCGTTTGCACATGCGGAAACTGCGATATCTTCGGTATCGTTGTTGTTTCCAGCTGAGATATGCATTTTCTAAGATAATCATCGAGTTTCTTCTGTGACAAGTGTGCGGAATCACCGAAATCGCTGGTTTCGTGCGTTTGAATGCGAAAAACACGTTTACTGGAGTTTTCAGCACGCCACAGAGCGTTCGACATGCGGAAACTGCGATATCTTCGGTATCGTTGGGTTTCCAGCTGAGATATGCATTTTCAGTGATAATCTTCATGATTCTGCTGTAACAAGTGTGCAGAATCACCGAAATCGCTGTTTGCGTGCTATTGAATGCGAAAAACATGTTTTCTGGTGTTTTCAGCTCTCCACAGAGCGTTTGACATGCGGAAACTGCGATATCTTCGGTATCGTTGTTGTTTCCAGCTGAGATATGCATTTTCTAAGATAATCATCGAGTTTCTTCTGTGACAAGTGTGCGGAATCACCGAAATCGCTGGTTTCGTGCGTTTGAATGCGAAAAACACGTTTACTGGAGTTTTCAGCACGCCACAGAGCGTTCGACATGCGGAAACTGCGATATCTTCGGTATCGTTGGGTTTCCAGCTGAGATATGCATTTTCAGTGATAATCTTCATGATTCTGCTGTTACAAGTAAGCAGAATCACCGAAATCGCTGTTTTCGTGCTTTTGAATGCGAAAAACACGTTTTCTGGAGTTTTCAGCACTCCGCTGTGCGTTTGATATGCGGAAACTGCGATATCTTCGGTATCTTTGATGTTTCCAGATGAGATATGCATTTTCTACGATAATCATCGAGTTTCTTCTGTGACAAGTGTGCAGAATCACCGAAATCGCTGTTTTCGTGCTTTTGAATGCGAAAAACACGTTTTCTGGTGTTTTCAGCACGCCACAGAGCGTTTGACATGCGGAAACTGCGATATCTTCGGTATCGTTGTTGTTTCCAGCTGAGATATGCATTTTCAATGATAATCTTCATGATTCTGCTGTTACAAGTGTGCATGATCACGGAAATCGCTGTTTTCGTGCTATTGAATGCGAAAAACACGTTTTCTGGTGTTTTCAGCACGCCGCAGTGCGTTTGATATGCGGAAACAGCGATATCTTCGGTATCTTTGTTGTTTCCAGCTGAGATATGCATTTGCTACGATAATCATCGAGTTTCTTCTGTGACAAGTGTGCAGAATCACGGAAATCGCTTTTTTCGTGCTTTTGAATGCGAAAAATACGTTTTCTGGTGTTTTCAGCTCTCCACAGAGCGTTTGACATGCGGAAACTGCGATATCTTCGGTATCGTTGGGTTTCCAGCTGAGATATGCATTTTCAGTGATAATCTTCATGATTCTGCTGTTACAAGTGTGCAGAATCACCGAAATCGCTGTTTTCGTGCTTTTGAATGCGAGAAACACGTTTTCTGGTGTTTTCAGCACTCCACAGAGCGTTTGACATGCGGAAACTGCGATATCTTCGGTATCGTTGGGTTTCCAGCTGAGATATGCATTTTCAGTGATAATCGTCATCATTCTGCTGTTACAAGTGTGCAGCATCACCGAAATCGCTGTTTGCGTGCTATTGAATGCGAAAAACACGTTTTCTGGTGTTTTCAGCTCTCCACAGAGCGTTTGACATGCGGAAACTGCGATATCTTCGGTATCGTGGCGTTTCCAGTTGAGATATGCATTTTCAGTGATAATCTTCATGATTCTGCTGTTACAAGTGTGCAGAATTACCGAAATCGCTGTTTTCGTGCTTTTGAATGCGAAAAACATGTTTTCTGGTGTTTTCAGCACCCCACAGAGCGTTTGACATGCGGAAACTAGGATATCTTCGGTATCGTTGTTGTTTCCAGCTGAGATATGCATTTTCAGTGATAATCTTCATGATTCTGGTGTTACAAGTGTGCAGAATCACCGAAATCGCTGTTTTCGTACCATTGAATGCGAAAAACACGTTTTCTGGTGTTTTCAGCACTCCACAGAGCGTTTGACATGCGGAAACTGCGATATCTTCGGTATCGTTCGGTTTCCAGCTGAGATATGCATTTTCAGTGATAATCTTCATGATTCTGCTGTTACAAGTGTGCAGAATCACCGAATTCGCTGTTTTCGTGCTTTTGAATGCGAAAAACACGTTTTCTGGTGTTTTCAGCACCCCACAGAGCGTTTGCACATGCGGAAACTGCGATATCTTCGGTATCGTTGTTGTTTCCAGCTGAGATATGCATTTTCTAAGATAATCATCGAGTTTCTTCTGTGACAAGTGTGCGGAATCACCGAAATCGCTGGTTTCGTGCGTTTGAATGCGAAAAACACGTTTACTGGAGTTTTCAGCACGCCACAGAGCGTTCGACATGCGGAAACTGCGATATCTTCGGTATCGTTGGGTTTCCAGCTGAGATATGCATTTTCAGTGATAATCTTCATGATTCTGCTGTAACAAGTGTGCAGAATCACCGAAATCGCTGTTTGCGTGCTATTGAATGCGAAAAACATGTTTTCTGGTGTTTTCAGCTCTCCACAGAGCGTTTGACATGCGGAAACTGCGATATCTTCGGTATCGTTGTTGTTTCCAGCTGAGATATGCATTTTCTAAGATAATCATCGAGTTTCTTCTGTGACAAGTGTGCGGAATCACCGAAATCGCTGGTTTCGTGCGTTTGAATGCGAAAAACACGTTTACTGGAGTTTTCAGCACGCCACAGAGCGTTCGACATGCGGAAACTGCGATATCTTCGGTATCGTTGGGTTTCCAGCTGAGATATGCATTTTCAGTGATAATCTTCATGATTCTGCTGTTACAAGTGAGCAGAATCACCGAAATCGCTGTTTTCGTGCTTTTGAATGCGAAAAACACGTTTTCTGGAGTTTTCAGCACTCCGCAGTGCGTTTGATATGCGGAAACTGCGATATCTTCGGTATCTTTGATGTTTCCAGATGAGATATGCATTTTCTACGATAATCATCGAGTTTCTTCTGTGACAAGTGTGCAGAATCACCGAAATCGCTGTTTTCGTGCTTTTGAATGCGAAAAACACGTTTTCTGGTGTTTTCAGCACGCCACAGAGCGTTTGACATGCGGAAACTGCGATATCTTCGGTATCGTTGTTGTTTCCAGCTGAGATATGCATTTTCTATGATAATCTTCATGATTCCTCTGTGACAAGTGTGCAGAATCACCGAAATCGCTGTTTTCGTTCTTTTGAATGCGAAAAACACGTCTTCTGGAGTTTTCTGCACTCCGCAGTGCGTTTGGTATGCGGAAACTGCGATATGTTCGGTATCTTTGATGTTTCCAGATGAGATATGCATTTTCTACGATAATCATCGTGTTTCTTCTGTGACAAGTGTGCAGAATCACCGAAATCGCTGTTTTCGTGCTTTTGAATGCGAAAAACACGTTTGCTGGTGTTTTCAGCACGCCACAGAGCGTTTGACATGCGGAAACTGCGATATATTCGGTATCGTTGTTGTTTCCAGCTGAGATATGCATTTTCAATGATAATCTTCATGATTCTGCTGTTACAAGTGTGCATGATCACGGAAATCGCTGTTTTCGTGCTATTGAATGCGAAAAACACGTTTTCTGGTGTTTTCAGCACTCCGCAGTGCGTTTGATATGCGGAAACAGCGATATCTTCGGTATCTTTGTTGTTTCCAGCTGAGATATGCATTTTCTACGATAATCATCGAGTTTCTTCTGTGACAAGTGTGCAGAATCACGGAAATCGCTTTTTTCGTGCTTTTGAATGCGAAAAATACGTTTTCTGGAGTTTTCAGCACGCCACAGAGCGTTTGACATGCGGAAACTGCGATATCTTCGGTATCGTTGTTGTTTCCAGCTGAGATATGCATTTTCAATGATAATCTTCATGATTCTGCTGTTACAAGTGTGCAGAATCACCGAAATCGCTGTTTTCGTGCTATTGAATGCGAAAAACACGTTTTCTGGTGTTTTCAGCACTCCACAGAGCGTTTGACATGCGGAAACTGCGATATCTTCGGTATCGTTGTTGTTTCCAGCTGAGATATGCATTTTCAATGATAATCTTCATGATTCTGCTGTTACAAGTGTGCATGATCACGGAAATCGCTGTTTTCGTGCTATTGAATGCGAAAAACACGTTTTCTGGTGTTTTCAGCACTCCGCAGTGCGTTTGATATGCGGAAACAGCGATATCTTCGGTATCTTTGTTGTTTCCAGCTGAGATATGCATTTGCTACGATAATCATCGAGTTTCTTCTGTGACAAGTGTGCAGAATCACGGAAATCGCTTTTTTCGTGCTTTTGAATGCGAAAAATACGTTTTCTGGTGTTTTCAGCTCTCCACAGAGCGTTTGACATGCGGAAACTCTGATATCTTCGGTATCGTTGGGTTTCCAGCTGAGATATGCATTTTCAGTGATAATCTTCATGATTCTGCTGTTACAAGTGTGCAGAATCACCGAAATCGCTGTTTTCGTGCTTTTGAATGCGAGAAACACGTTTTCTGGTGTTTTCAGCACTCCACAGAGCGTTTGACATGCGGAAACTGCGATATCTTCGGTATCGTTGGGTTTCCAGCTGAGATATGCATTTTCAGTGATAATCGTCATCATTCTGCTGTTACAAGTGTGCAGCATCACCGAAATCGCTGTTTGCGTGCTATTGAATGCGAAAAACACGTTTTCTGGTGTTTTCAGCACTCCACAGAGCGTTTGACATGCGGAAACTGCGATATCTTCGGTATCGTGGCGTTTCCAGTTGAGATATGCATTTTCAGTGATAATCTTCATGATTCTGCTGTTACAAGTGTGCAGAATTACCGAAATCGCTGTTTTCGTGCTTTTGAATGCGAAAAACATGTTTTCTGGTGTTTTCAGCACCCCACAGAGCGTTTGACATGCGGAAACTAGGATATCTTCGGTATCGTTGTTGTTTCCAGCTGAGATATGCATTTTCAGTGATAATCTTCATGATTCTGGTGTTACAAGTGTGCAGAATCACCGAAATCGCTGTTTTCGTACCATTGAATGCGAAAAACACGTTTTCTGGTGTTTTCAGCACTCCACAGAGCGTTTGACATGCGGAAACTGCGATATCTTCGGTATCGTTCGGTTTCCAGCTGAGATATGCATTTTCAGTGATAATCTTCATGATTCTGCTGTTACAAGTGTGCAGAATCACCGAATTCGCTGTTTTCGTGCTTTTGAATGCGAAAAACACGTTTTCTGGTGTTTTCAGCACCCCACAGAGCGTTTGCACATGCGGAAACTGCGATATCTTCGGTATCGTTGTTGTTTCCAGCTGAGATATGCATTTTCTAAGATAATCATCGAGTTTCTTCTGTGACAAGTGTGCGGAATCACCGAAATCGCTGGTTTCGTGCGTTTGAATGCGAAAGACACGTTTACTGGAGTTTTCAGCACGCCACAGAGCGTTCGACATGCGGAAACTGCGATATCTTCGGTATCGTTGGGTTTCCAGCTGAGATATGCATTTTCAGTGATAATCTTCATGATTTTGCTGTTACAAGTGAGCAGAATCACCGAAATCGCTGTTTTCGTGCTTTTGAATGCGAAAAACACGTTTTCTGGAGTTTTCAGCACTCCGCAGTGCGTTTGATATGCGGAAACTGCGATATCTTCGGTATCTTTGATGTTTCCAGATGAGATATGCATTTTCTACGATAATCATCGAGTTTCTTCTGTGACAAGTGTGCAGAATCACCGAAATCGCTGTTTTCGTGCTTTTGAATGCGAAAAACACGTTTTCTGGTGTTTTCAGCACGCCACAGAGCGTTTGACATGCGGAAACTGCGATATCTTCGGTATCGTTGTTGTTTCCAGCTGAGATATGCATTTTCTATGATAATCTTCATGATTCCTCTGTGACAAGTGTGCAGAATCACCGAAATCGCTGTTTTCGTTCTTTTGAATGCGAAAAACACGTCTTCTGGAGTTTTCTGCACTCCGCAGTGCGTTTGGTATGCGGAAACTGCGATATGTTCGGTATCTTTGATGTTTCCAGATGAGATATGCATTTTCTACGATAATCATCGTGTTTCTTCTGTGACAAGTGTGCAGAATCACCGAAATCGCTGTTTTCGTGCTTTTGAATGCGAAAAACACGTTTGCTGGTGTTTTCAGCACGCCACAGAGCGTTTGACATGCGGAAACTGCGATATATTCGGTATCGTTGTTGTTTCCAGCTGAGATATGCATTTTCAATGATAATCTTCATGATTCTGCTGTTACAAGTGTGCATGATCACGGAAATCGCTGTTTTCGAGCTATTGAATGCGAAAAACACGTTTTCTGGTGTTTTCAGCACTCCGCAGTGCGTTTGATATGCGGAAACAGCGATATCTTCGGTATCTTTGTTGTTTCCAGCTGAGATATGCATTTTCTACGATAATCATCGAGTTTCTTCTGTGACAAGTGTGCAGAATCACGGAAATCGCTTTTTTCGTGCTTTTGAATGCGAAAAATACGTTTTCTGGAGTTTTCAGCACGCCACAGAGCGTTTGACATGCGGAAACTGCGATATCTTCGGTATCGTTGTTGTTTCCAGCTGAGATATGCATTTTCAATGATAATCTTCATGATTCTGCTGTTACAAGTGTGCAGAATCACCGAAATCGCTGTTTTCGTGCTATTGAATGCGAAAAACACGTTTTCTGGTGTTTTCAGCACTCCACAGAGCGTTTGACATGCGGAAACTGCGATATCTTCGGTATCGTTGTTGTTTCCAGCTGAGATATGCATTTTCAATGATAATCTTCATGATTCTGCTGTTACAAGTGTGCATGATCACGGAAATCGCTGTTTTCGTGCTATTGAATGCGAAAAACACGTTTTCTGGTGTTTTCAGCACTCCGCAGTGCGTTTGATATGCGGAAACAGCGATATCTTCGGTATCTTTGTTGTTTCCAGCTGAGATATGCATTTGCTACGATAATCATCGAGTTTCTTCTGTGACAAGTGTGCAGAATCACGGAAATCGCTTTTTTCGTGCTTTTGAATGCGAAAAACACGTTTTCTGGTGTTTTCAGCACGCCACAGAGCGTTTGACATGCGGAAACTGCGATATCTTCGGTATCGTTGTTGTTTCCAGCTGAGATATGCATTTTCAATGATAATCTTCATGATTCTGCTGTTACAAGTGTGCATGATCACGGAAATCGCTGTTTTCGTGCTATTGAATGCGAAAAACACGTTTTCTGGTGTTTTCAGCACGCCGCAGTGCGTTTGATATGCGGAAACAGCGATATCTTCGGTATCTTTGTTGTTTCCAGCTGAGATATGCATTTGCTACGATAATCATCGAGTTTCTTCTGTGACAAGTGTGCAGAATCACGGAAATCGCTTTTTTCGTGCTTTTGAATGCGAAAAATACGTTTTCTGGTGTTTTCAGCTCTCCACAGAGCGTTTGACATGCGGAAACTGCGATATCTTCGGTATCGTTGGGTTTCCAGCTGAGATATGCATTTTCAGTGATAATCTTCATGATTCTGCTGTTACAAGTGTGCAGAATCACCGAAATCGCTGTTTTCGTGCTTTTGAATGCGAGAAACACGTTTTCTGGTGTTTTCAGCACTCCACAGAGCGTTTGACATGCGGAAACTGCGATATCTTCGGTATCGTTGGGTTTCCAGCTGAGATATGCATTTTCAGTGATAATCGTCATCATTCTGCTGTTACAAGTGTGCAGCATCACCGAAATCGCTGTTTGCGTGCTATTGAATGCGAAAAACACGTTTTCTGGTGTTTTCAGCTCTCCACAGAGCGTTTGACATGCGGAAACTGCGATATCTTCGGTATCGTGGCGTTTCCAGTTGAGATATGCATTTTCAGTGATAATCTTCATGATTCTGCTGTTACAAGTGTGCAGAATTACCGAAATCGCTGTTTTCGTGCTTTTGAATGCGAAAAACATGTTTTCTGGTGTTTTCAGCACCCCACAGAGCGTTTGACATGCGGAAACTAGGATATCTTCGGTATCGTTGTTGTTTCCAGCTGAGATATGCATTTTCAGTGATAATCTTCATGATTCTGGTGTTACAAGTGTGCAGAATCACCGAAATCGCTGTTTTCGTACCATTGAATGCGAAAAACACGTTTTCTGGTGTTTTCAGCACTCCACAGAGCGTTTGACATGCGGAAACTGCGATATCTTCGGTATCGTTCGGTTTCCAGCTGAGATATGCATTTTCAGTGATAATCTTCATGATTCTGCTGTTACAAGTGTGCAGAATCACCGAATTCGCTGTTTTCGTGCTTTTGAATGCGAAAAACACGTTTTCTGGTGTTTTCAGCACCCCACAGAGCGTTTGCACATGCGGAAACTGCGATATCTTCGGTATCGTTGTTGTTTCCAGCTGAGATATGCATTTTCTAAGATAATCATCGAGTTTCTTCTGTGACAAGTGTGCGGAATCACCGAAATCGCTGGTTTCGTGCGTTTGAATGCGAAAAACACGTTTACTGGAGTTTTCAGCACGCCACAGAGCGTTCGACATGCGGAAACTGCGATATCTTCGGTATCGTTGGGTTTCCAGCTGAGATATGCATTTTCAGTGATAATCTTCATGATTCTGCTGTAACAAGTGTGCAGAATCACCGAAATCGCTGTTTGCGTGCTATTGAATGCGAAAAACATGTTTTCTGGTGTTTTCAGCTCTCCACAGAGCGTTTGACATGCGGAAACTGCGATATCTTCGGTATCGTTGTTGTTTCCAGCTGAGATATGCATTTTCTAAGATAATCATCGAGTTTCTTCTGTGACAAGTGTGCGGAATCACCGAAATCGCTGGTTTCGTGCGTTTGAATGCGAAAAACACGTTTACTGGAGTTTTCAGCACGCCACAGAGCGTTCGACATGCGGAAACTGCGATATCTTCGGTATCGTTGGGTTTCCAGCTGAGATATGCATTTTCAGTGATAATCTTCATGATTCTGCTGTTACAAGTGAGCAGAATCACCGAAATCGCTGTTTTCGTGCTTTTGAATGCGAAAAACACGTTTTCTGGAGTTTTCAGCACTCCGCAGTGCGTTTGATATGCGGAAACTGCGATATCTTCGGTATCTTTGATGTTTCCAGATGAGATGTGCATTTTCTACGATAATCATCGAGTTTCTTCTGTGACAAGTGTGCAGAATCACCGAAATCGCTGTTTTCGTGCTTTTGAATGCGAAAAACACGTTTTCTGGTGTTTTCAGCACGCCACAGAGCGTTTGACATGCGGAAACTGCGATATCTTCGGTATCGTTGTTGTTTCCAGCTGAGATATGCATTTTCTATGATAATCTTCATGATTCCTCTGTGACAAGTGTGCAGAATCACCGAAATCGCTGTTTTCGTTCTTTTGAATGCGAAAAACACGTCTTCTGGAGTTTTCTGCACTCCGCAGTGCGTTTGGTATGCGGAAACTGCGATATGTTCGGTATCTTTGATGTTTCCAGATGAGATATGCATTTTCTACGATAATCATCGTGTTTCTTCTGTGACAAGTGTGCAGAATCACCGAAATCGCTGTTTTCGTGCTTTTGAATGCGAAAAACACGTTTGCTGGTGTTTTCAGCACGCCACAGAGCGTTTGACATGCGGAAACTGCGATATATTCGGTATCGTTGTTGTTTCCAGCTGAGATATGCATTTTCAATGATAATCTTCATGATTCTGCTGTTACAAGTGTGCATGATCACGGAAATCGCTGTTTTCGTGCTATTGAATGCGAAAAACACGTTTTCTGGTGTTTTCAGCACTCCGCAGTGCGTTTGATATGCGGAAACAGCGATATCTTCGGTATCTTTGTTGTTTCCAGCTGAGATATGCATTTTCTACGATAATCATCGAGTTTCTTCTGTGACAAGTGTGCAGAATCACGGAAATCGCTTTTTTCGTGCTTTTGAATGCGAAAAATACGTTTTCTGGAGTTTTCAGCACGCCACAGAGCGTTTGACATGCGGAAACTGCGATATCTTCGGTATCGTTGTTGTTTCCAGCTGAGATATGCATTTTCAATGATAATCTTCATGATTCTGCTGTTACAAGTGTGCAGAATCACCGAAATCGCTGTTTTCGTGCTATTGAATGCGAAAAACACGTTTTCTGGTGTTTTCAGCACTCCACAGAGCGTTTGACATGCGGAAACTGCGATATCTTCGGTATCGTTGTTGTTTCCAGCTGAGATATGCATTTTCAATGATAATCTTCATGATTCTGCTGTTACAAGTGTGCATGATCACGGAAATCGCTGTTTTCGTGCTATTGAATGCGAAAAACACGTTTTCTGGTGTTTTCAGCACTCCGCAGTGCGTTTGATATGCGGAAACAGCGATATCTTCGGTATCTTTGTTGTTTCCAGCTGAGATATGCATTTGCTACGATAATCATCGAGTTTCTTCTGTGACAAGTGTGCAGAATCACGGAAATCGCTTTTTTCGTGCTTTTGAATGCGAAAAATACGTTTTCTGGTGTTTTCAGCTCTCCACAGAGCGTTTGACATGCGGAAACTGCGATATCTTCGGTATCGTTGGGTTTCCAGCTGAGATATGCATTTTCAGTGATAATCTTCATGATTCTGCTGTTACAAGTGTGCAGAATCACCGAAATCGCTGTTTTCGTGCTTTTGAATGCGAGAAACACGTTTTCTGGTGTTTTCAGCACTCCACAGAGCGTTTGACATGCGGAAACTGCGATATCTTCGGTATCGTTGGGTTTCCAGCTGAGATATGCATTTTCAGTGATAATCGTCATCATTCTGCTGTTACAAGTGTGCAGCATCACCGAAATCGCTGTTTGCGTGCTATTGAATGCGAAAAACACGTTTTCTGGTGTTTTCAGCACTCCACAGAGCGTTTGACATGCGGAAACTGCGATATCTTCGGTATCGTGGCGTTTCCAGTTGAGATATGCATTTTCAGTGATAATCTTCATGATTCTGCTGTTACAAGTGTGCAGAATTACCGAAATCGCTGTTTTCGTGCTTTTGAATGCGAAAAACATGTTTTCTGGTGTTTTCAGCACCCCACAGAGCGTTTGACATGCGGAAACTAGGATATCTTCGGTATCGTTGTTGTTTCCAGCTGAGATATGCATTTTCAGTGATAATCTTCATGATTCTGGTGTTACAAGTGTGCAGAATCACCGAAATCGCTGTTTTCGTACCATTGAATGCGAAAAACACGTTTTCTGGTGTTTTCAGCACTCCACAGAGCGTTTGACATGCGGAAACTGCGATATCTTCGGTATCGTTCGGTTTCCAGCTGAGATATGCATTTTCAGTGATAATCTTCATGATTCTGCTGTTACAAGTGTGCAGAATCACCGAATTCGCTGTTTTCGTGCTTTTGAATGCGAAAAACACGTTTTCTGGTGTTTTCAGCACCCCACAGAGCGTTTGCACATGCGGAAACTGCGATATCTTCGGTATCGTTGTTGTTTCCAGCTGAGATATGCATTTTCTAAGATAATCATCGAGTTTCTTCTGTGACAAGTGTGCGGAATCACCGAAATCGCTGGTTTCGTGCGTTTGAATGCGAAAAACACGTTTACTGGAGTTTTCAGCACGCCACAGAGCGTTCGACATGCGGAAACTGCGATATCTTCGGTATCGTTGGGTTTCCAGCTGAGATATGCATTTTCAGTGATAATCTTCATGATTCTGCTGTAACAAGTGTGCAGAATCACCGAAATCGCTGTTTGCGTGCTATTGAATGCGAAAAACATGTTTTCTGGTGTTTTCAGCTCTCCACAGAGCGTTTGACATGCGGAAACTGCGATATCTTCGGTATCGTTGTTGTTTCCAGCTGAGATATGCATTTTCTAAGATAATCATCGAGTTTCTTCTGTGACAAGTGTGCGGAATCACCGAAATCGCTGGTTTCGTGCGTTTGAATGCGAAAGACACGTTTACTGGAGTTTTCAGCACGCCACAGAGCGTTCGACATGCGGAAACTGCGATATCTTCGGTATCGTTGGGTTTCCAGCTGAGATATGCATTTTCAGTGATAATCTTCATGATTTTGCTGTTACAAGTGAGCAGAATCACCGAAATCGCTGTTTTCGTGCTTTTGAATGCGAAAAACACGTTTTCTGGAGTTTTCAGCACTCCGCAGTGCGTTTGATATGCGGAAACTGCGATATCTTCGGTATCTTTGATGTTTCCAGATGAGATATGCATTTTCTACGATAATCATCGAGTTTCTTCTGTGACAAGTGTGCAGAATCACCGAAATCGCTGTTTTCGTGCTTTTGAATGCGAAAAACACGTTTTCTGGTGTTTTCAGCACGCCACAGAGCGTTTGACATGCGGAAACTGCGATATCTTCGGTATCGTTGTTGTTTCCAGCTGAGATATGCATTTTCTATGATAATCTTCATGATTCCTCTGTGACAAGTGTGCAGAATCACCGAAATCGCTGTTTTCGTTCTTTTGAATGCGAAAAACACGTCTTCTGGAGTTTTCTGCACTCCGCAGTGCGTTTGGTATGCGGAAACTGCGATATGTTCGGTATCTTTGATGTTTCCAGATGAGATATGCATTTTCTACGATAATCATCGTGTTTCTTCTGTGACAAGTGTGCAGAATCACCGAAATCGCTGTTTTCGTGCTTTTGAATGCGAAAAACACGTTTGCTGGTGTTTTCAGCACGCCACAGAGCGTTTGACATGCGGAAACTGCGATATATTCGGTATCGTTGTTGTTTCCAGCTGAGATATGCATTTTCAATGATAATCTTCATGATTCTGCTGTTACAAGTGTGCATGATCACGGAAATCGCTGTTTTCGTGCTATTGAATGCGAAAAACACGTTTTCTGGTGTTTTCAGCACTCCGCAGTGCGTTTGATATGCGGAAACAGCGATATCTTCGGTATCTTTGTTGTTTCCAGCTGAGATATGCATTTTCTACGATAATCATCGAGTTTCTTCTGTGACAAGTGTGCAGAATCACGGAAATCGCTTTTTTCGTGCTTTTGAATGCGAAAAATACGTTTTCTGGAGTTTTCAGCACGCCACAGAGCGTTTGACATGCGGAAACTGCGATATCTTCGGTATCGTTGTTGTTTCCAGCTGAGATATGCATTTTCAATGATAATCTTCATGATTCTGCTGTTACAAGTGTGCAGAATCACCGAAATCGCTGTTTTCGTGCTATTGAATGCGAAAAACACGTTTTCTGGTGTTTTCAGCACTCCACAGAGCGTTTGACATGCGGAAACTGCGATATCTTCGGTATCGTTGTTGTTTCCAGCTGAGATATGCATTTTCAATGATAATCTTCATGATTCTGCTGTTACAAGTGTGCATGATCACGGAAATCGCTGTTTTCGTGCTATTGAATGCGAAAAACACGTTTTCTGGTGTTTTCAGCACTCCGCAGTGCGTTTGATATGCGGAAACAGCGATATCTTCGGTATCTTTGTTGTTTCCAGCTGAGATATGCATTTGCTACGATAATCATCGAGTTTCTTCTGTGACAAGTGTGCAGAATCACGGAAATCGCTTTTTTCGTGCTTTTGAATGCGAAAAATACGTTTTCTGGTGTTTTCAGCTCTCCACAGAGCGTTTGACATGCGGAAACTGCGATATCTTCGGTATCGTTGGGTTTCCAGCTGAGATATGCATTTTCAGTGATAATCTTCATGATTCTGCTGTTACAAGTGTGCAGAATCACCGAAATCGCTGTTTTCGTGCTTTTGAATGCGAGAAACACGTTTTCTGGTGTTTTCAGCACTCCACAGAGCGTTTGACATGCGGAAACTGCGATATCTTCGGTATCGTTGGGTTTCCAGCTGAGATATGCATTTTCAGTGATAATCGTCATCATTCTGCTGTTACAAGTGTGCAGCATCACCGAAATCGCTGTTTGCGTGCTATTGAATGCGAAAAACACGTTTTGTGGTGTTTTCAGCACTCCACAGAGCGTTTGACATGCGGAAACTGCGATATCTTCGGTATCGTTCGGTTTCCAGCTGAGATATGCATTTTCAGTGATAATCTTCATGATTCTGCTGTTACAAGTGTGCAGAATCACCGATTTCGCTGTTTTCGTGCTTTTGAATGCGAAAAACACGTTTTCTGGTGTTTTCAGCACCCCACAGAGCGTTTGCACATGCGGAAACTGCGATATCTTCGGTATCGTTGTTGTTTCCAGCTGAGATATGCATTTTCTAAGATAATCATCGAGTTTCTTCTGTGACAAGTGTGCGGAATCACCGAAATCGCTGGTTTCGTGCGTTTGAATGCGAAAAACACGTTTACTGGAGTTTTCAGCACGCCACAGAGCGTTCGACATGCGGAAACTGCGATATCTTCGGTATCGTTGGGTTTCCAGCTGAGATATGCATTTTCAGTGATAATCTTCATGATTCTGCTGTAACAAGTGTGCAGAATCACCGAAATCGCTGTTTGCGTGCTATTGAATGCGAAAAACATGTTTTCTGGTGTTTTCAGCTCTCCACAGAGCGTTTGACATGCGGAAACTGCGATATCTTCGGTATCGTTGTTGTTTCCAGCTGAGATATGCATTTTCTAAGATAATCATCGAGTTTCTTCTGTGACAAGTGTGCGGAATCACCGAAATCGCTGGTTTCGTGCGTTTGAATGCGAAAAACACGTTTACTGGAGTTTTCAGCACGCCACAGAGCGTTCGACATGCGGAAACTGCGATATCTTCGGTATCGTTGGGTTTCCAGCTGAGATATGCATTTTCAGTGATAATCTTCATGATTCTGCTGTAACAAGTGTGCAGAATCACCGAAATCGCTGTTTTCGTGCTATTGAATGCGAAAAACATGTTTTCTGGTGTTTTCAGCTCTCCACAGAGCGTGTGACATTTGGAAACTGCGATATCTTCGGTATCGTTGCGTTTCCAGTTGAGATATGCATTTTCAGTGATAATCTTCATGATTCTGCTGTTACAAGTGTGCAGAATCACCGAAATCGCTGTTTTCGTGCTTTTGAATGCGAAAAACACGTTTTCTGGTGTTTTCAGCACGCCACAGATCGTTTGAAATGTGGAAACTGCGATATCTTCGGTATCGTTGGGTTTCCAGCTGAGATATGCATTTTCAGTGATAATCTTCATGATTCTGCTGTTACAAGTGTGCAGAATCACCGAAATCGCTGTTTTCGTGCTATTGAATGCGAAAAACACGTTTGCTGGTGTTTTCAGCACTCCACAGAGCGTTTGACATGCGGAAACTGCGATATCTTCGGTATCTTTGTTGTTTCCAGCTGAGATATGCATTTTCAGTGATAATCTTCATGATTCTGCTGTTACAAGTGTGCAGAATCACCGAAAACGCTGTTTTAGTGCTATTGAATGCGAAAAACAGGGTTTCTGGTGTTTTCAGCACTCCACAGTGCGTTTGATATGCGGAAACTGCCATATCTTCGGTATCTTTGTTGTTTCCAGCTGAGATATGCATTTTCAGTGATAATCTTCATGATTCTGCTGTTACAAGTGTGCAGAATCACCGAAATCGCTGTTTTAGTGCTATTGAATGCGAAAAACACGCTTTCTGGTGTTTTCAGCACTCCACAGTGCGTTTGATATGCGGAAACTGCGATATCTTCGGTATCGTTGTTGTTTCCAGCTGAGATATGCATTTTCTAAGATAATCATTGAGTTTCTTCTGTGACAAGTGTGCGGAATCACCGAAATCGCTGTTTTCGTGCGTTTGAATGCGAAAAACACGTTTACTGGAGTTTTCAGCACGCCACAGAGCGTTTGACATGCGGAAACTGCGATATCTTCGGAATCGTTGTTGTTTCCAGCTGATATATGCATTTTCAGTGATAATCTTCATGATTCTGCTGTCACAAGTGTGCAGAATGACCTAAATCGCTGTTTTCGTGCTTTTGAATGCGAGAAACACGTTTTCTGGTGTTTTCAGCACTCCACAGAGCGTTTGACATGCGGAAACTGCGATATCTTCGGTATCGTTGGGTTTCCAGCTGAGATATGCATTTTCAGTGATAATCTTCATGATTCTGCTGTTACAAGTGTGCAGAATCACCGAAATCGCTGTTTTCGTGCTATTGAATGCGAAAAACACGTTTTCTGGTGTTTTCAGCACTCCACAGAGTGTTTGACATGCGGAAACTGCGATATCTTCGGTATCGTTGGGTTTCCAGCTGAGATATGCATTTTCAGTGATAATCTTCATGATTCTGCTGTTACAAGTGTAGAGAATCACCGAAATCGCTGTTTTCGTGCTATTGAATGCGAAAAACATGTTTTCTGGTGTTTTCAGCACCCCACAGAGCGTTTGACATGCGGAAACTGCGATATCTTCGGTATCGTTGGGTTTCCAGCTGAGATATGCATTTTCAGTGATAATCTTCATGATTCTGCTGTTACAAGTGTAGAGAATCACCGAAAACGCTGTTTTCGTGCTATTGAATGCGAAAAACAGGTTTTCTGGTGTTTTCAGCACTCCGCAGTGCGTTTGATATGCGGAAACTGCTATATCTTCGGTATCTTTGTTGTTTCCAGCTGAGATATGCATTTTCTACGATAATCATCGAGTTTCTTCTGTGACAAGTGTGCAGAATCACCGAAATCGCTGTTTTCGTGCTTTTGAATGCGAAAAACACGTTTTCTGGAGTTTTCAGCACGCCACAGAGCGTTTGACATGCGGAAACTGCGATATTTTCGGTATCGTTGTTGTTTCCAGCTGAGATATGCATTTTCAGTGATAATCTTCATGATTCTGCTGTTACAAGTGTGCAGAATCACCGAATTCGCTGTTTTCGTGCTATTGAATGCGAAATACACGTTTTCTGGTGTTTTCAGCACTCCGCAGTGCGTTTGATATGCGGAAACTGCTATATCTTCGGTATCTTTGTTGTTTCCAGCTGAGATATGCATTTTCTACGATAATCATCGAGTTTCTTCTGTGACAAGTGTGCAGAATCACCGAAATCGCTGTTTTCGTGCTTTTGAATGCGAAAAACACGTTTTCTGGAGTTTTCAGCACGCCACAGAGCATTTGACATGCGGAAACTGCGATATCTTCGGAATCGTTGTTGTTTCCAGCTGATATATGCATTTTCAGTGATAATCTTCATGATTCTGCTGTTACAAGTGTGCAGATTCACCGAAATCGCTGTTTTCGTACTTTTGAATGCGAAAAACACGTTTTCTGGTGTTTTCAGCACGCCACACAGCGTTTGACATGCGGAAACTGCGATATTTTCGGTATCGTTGTTGTTTCCAGCTGAGATATGCATTTTCAGTGATAATCTTCATGATTCTGCTGTTACAAGTGTGCAGAATCACCGAATTCGCTGTTTTCGTGCTATTGAATGCGAAATACACGTTTTCTGGTGTTTTCAGCACTCCGCAGTGCGTTTGATATGCGGAAACTGCTATATCTTCGGTATCTTTGTTGTTTACAGCTGAGATATGCATTTTCTACGATAATCATCGAGTTTCTTCTGTGACAAGTGTGCAGAATCACCGAAATCGCTGTTTTCGTGCTTTTGAATGCGAAAAACACGTTTTCTGGAGTTTTCAGCACGCCACAGAGCGTTTGACATGCGTAAACTGCGATATCTTCGGAATCGTGGTTGTTTCCAGCTGATATATGCATTTTCAGTGATAATCTTCATGATTCTGCTGTTACAAGTGTGCAGATTCACCGAAATCGCTGTTTTCGTACTTTTGAATGCGAAAAACACGTTTTCTGGTGCTTTCAGCACTCCACAGTGCGTTTGATATGCGGAAACTGCGATATCTTCGGTATTTTTGTTGTTTCCAGCTGAGATATGCATTTGCAGTGATAATCTTCATGATTCTGCTGTTACAAGTGTGCAGAATCACCGAAATCGCTGTTTTCGTGCTATTGAATGCGAAAAACATGTTTTCTGGTGTTTTCAGCACTCCACAGAGCGTTTGACATGCGGAAACTGCGATATCTTCGGTATCGTTGGGTTTCCAGCTGAGATATGCATTTTCAGTGATAATCTTCATGATTCTGCTGTTACAAGTGTGCAGAATCACCGAAATCGCTGTTTTCGTGCTATTGAATGCGAAAAACACGTTTTCTGGTGTTTTCAGCACTCCACAGAGCGTTTGACATGCGGAAACTGCGATATCTTCGGTATCGTTGGGTTTCCAGCTGAGATATGCATTTTCAGTGATAATCTTCATGATTCTGCTGTTACAAGTGTGCAGAATCACCGAATTCGCTGTTTTCGTGCTATTGAATGCGAAATACACGTTTTCTGGTGTTTTCAGCACTCCGCAGTGCGTTTGATATGCGGAAACTGCTATATCTTCGGTATCTTTGTTGTTTCCAGCTGAGATATGCATTTTCTACGATAATCATGGAGTTTCTTCTGTGACAAGTGTGCAGAATCACCGAAATCGCTGTTTTCGTACTATTGAATGCGAAAAACACGTTTTCTGGTGTTTTCAGCACTCCACAGAGCGTTTGACATGCGGAAACTGCGATATCTTCGGTATCGTTGTTGTTTCCAGCTGAGATATGCATTTTCTAAGATAATCATCGAGTTTCTTCTGTGACAAGTGTGCGGAATCACCGAAATCGCTGGTTTCGTGCGTTTGAATGCGAAAAACACGTTTACTGGAGTTTTCAGCACGCCACAGAGCGTTCGACATGCGGAAACTGCGATATCTTCGGTATCGTTGGGTTTCCAGCTGAGATATGCATTTTCAGTGATAATCTTCATGATTCTGCTGTAACAAGTGTGCAGAATCACCGAAATCGCTGTTTGCGTGCTATTGAATGCGAAAAACATGTTTTCTGGTGTTTTCAGCTCTCCACAGAGCGTTTGACATGCGGAAACTGCGATATCTTCGGTATCGTTGTTGTTTCCAGCTGAGATATGCATTTTCTAAGATAATCATCGAGTTTCTTCTGTGACAAGTGTGCGGAATCACCGAAATCGCTGGTTTCGTGCGTTTGAATGCGAAAAACACGTTTACTGGAGTTTTCAGCACGCCACAGAGCGTTCGACATGCGGAAACTGCGATATCTTCGGTATCGTTGGGTTTCCAGCTGAGATATGCATTTTCAGTGATAATCTTCATGATTCTGCTGTAACAAGTGTGCAGAATCACCGAAATCGCTGTTTTCGTGCTATTGAATGCGAAAAACATGTTTTCTGGTGTTTTCAGCTCTCCACAGAGCGTGTGACATTTGGAAACTGCGATATCTTCGGTATCGTTGCGTTTCCAGTTGAGATATGCATTTTCAGTGATAATCTTCATGATTCTGCTGTTACAAGTGTGCAGAATCACCGAAATCGCTGTTTTCGTGCTTTTGAATGCGAAAAACACGTTTTCTGGTGTTTTCAGCACTCCACAGTGCGTTTGATATGCGGAAACTGCGATATCTTCGGTATCGTTGTTGTTTCCAGCTGAGATAAGCATTTTCAGTGATAATTTTCATGATTCTGCTGTAACAAGTGTGCAGAATCACCGAAACCGCTGTTTTCGTGCTATTGAATGCGAAAAACACGTTTTCTGGTGTTTTCAGCACGCCACAGATCGTTTGAAATGTGGAAACTGCGATATCTTCGGTATCGTTGGGTTTCCAGCTGAGATATGCATTTTCAGTGATAATCTTCATGATTCTGCTGTTACAAGTGTGCAGAATCACCAAAATCGCTGTTTTCGTGCTATTGAATGCGAAAAACACGTTTGCTGGTGTTTTCAGCACTCCACAGAGCGTTTGACATGCGGAAACTGCGATATCTTCGGTATCTTTGTTGTTTCCAGCTGAGATATGCATTTTCAGTGATAATCTTCATGATTCTGCTGTTACAAGTGTGCAGAATCACCGAAAACGCTGTTTTAGTGCTATTGAATGCGAAAAACAGGTTTTCTGGTGTTTTCAGCACTCCACAGTGCGTTTGATATGCGGAAACTGCCATATCTTCGGTATCTTTGTTGTTTCCAGCTGAGATATGCATTTTCAGTGATAATCTTCATGATTCTGCTGTTACAAGTGTGCAGAATCACCGAAATCGCTGTTTTAGTGCTATTGAATGCGAAAAACATGTTTTCTGGTGTTTTCAGCTCTCCACAGAGCGTTTGACATGCGGAAACTGCGATATCTTCGGTATCGTTGTTGTTTCCAGCTGAGATATGCATTTTCTAAGATAATCATCGAGTTTCTTCTGTGACAAGTGTGCGGAATCACCGAAATCGCTGGTTTCGTGCGTTTGAATGCGAAAAACACGTTTACTGGAGTTTTCAGCACGCCACAGAGCGTTCGATATGCGGAAACTGCGATATCTTCGGTATCGTTGGGTTTCCAGCTGAGATATGCATTTTCAGTGATAATCTTCATGATTCTGCTGTAACAAGTGTGCAGAATCACCGAAATCGCTGTTTTCGTGCTATTGAATGCGAAAAACATGTTTTCTGGTGTTTTCAGCTCTCCACAGAGCGTGTGACATTTGGAAACTGCGATATCTTCGGTATCGTTGCGTTTCCAGTTGAGATATGCATTTTCAGTGATAATCTTCATGATTCTGCTGTTACAAGTGTGCAGAATCACCGAAATCGCTGTTTTCGTGCTTTTGAATGCGAAAAACACGTTTTCTGGTGTTTTCAGCACTCCACAGTGCGTTTGATATGCGGAAACTGCGATATCTTCGGTATCGTTGTTGTTTCCAGCTGAGATAAGCATTTTCAGTGATAATTTTCATGATTCTGCTGTAACAAGTGTGCAGAATCACCGAAATCGCTGTTTTCGTGCTATTGAATGCGAAAAACATCTTTTCTGGTGTTTTCAGCACTCCACAGAGCGTTTGACATGCGGAAACTGCGATATCTTCGGTATCGTTGGGTTTCCAGCTAAGATATGCATTTTCAGTGATAATCTTCATGATTCTGCTGTTACAAGTGTGCAGAATCACCGAAATCGCTGTTTACGTGCTTTTGAATGCGAGAAACACGTTTTCTGGTGTTTTCAGCACTCCACAGAGCGTTTGACATGCGGAAACTGCGATATCTTCGGTATCGTTGGGTTTACAGCTGAGATATGCATTTTCAGTGATAATCTTCATGATTCTGCTGTTACAAGTGTGCAGAATCACCGAAATCGCTGTTTTCGTGCTATTGAAAGCGAAAAACATGTTTTCTGGTGTTTTCAGCTCTCCACAGAGCGTTTGACATTTGGAAACTGCGATATCTTCGGTATCGTTGCGTTTCCAGTTGAGATATGCATTTTCAGTGATAATCTTCATGATTCTGCTGTTACAAGTGTGCAGAATCACCGAAATCGCTGTTTTCGTGCTTTTGAATGCGAAAAACACGTTTTCTGGTGTTTTCAGCACTCCACAGTGCGTTTGATATGCGGAAACTGCGATATCTTCGGTATCGTTGTTGTTTCCAGCTGAGATAAGCATTTTCAGTGATAATTTTCATGATTCTGCTGTAACAAGTGTGCAGAATCACCGAAACCGCTGTTTTCGTGCTATTGAATGCGAAAAACACGTTTTCTGGTGTTTTCAGCACGCCACAGATCGTTTGAAATGTGGAAACTGCGATATCTTCGGTATCGTTGGGTTTCCAGCTGAGATATGCATTTTCAGTGATAATCTTCATGATTCTGCTGTTACAAGTGTGCAGAATCACCGAAATCGCTGTTTTCGTGCTATTGAATGCGAAAAACACGTTTGCTGGTGTTTTCAGCACTCCACAGAGCGTTTGACATGCGGAAACTGCGATATCTTCGGTATCTTTGTTGTTTCCAGCTGAGATATGCATTTTCAGTGATAATCTTCATGATTCTGCTGTTACAAGTGTGCAGAATCACCGAAAACGCTGTTTTAGTGCTATTGAATGCGAAAAACAGGTTTTCTGGTGTTTTCAGCACTCCACAGTGCGTTTGATATGCGGAAACTGCCATATCTTCGGTATCTTTGTTGTTTCCAGCTGAGATATGCATTTTCAGTGATAATCTTCATGATTCTGCTGTTACAAGTGTGCAGAATCACCGAAATCGCTGTTTTAGTGCTATTGAATGCGAAAAACACGCTTTCTGGTGTTTTCAGCACTCCACAGTGCGTTTGATATGCGGAAACTGCGATATCTTCGGTATCGTTGTTGTTTCCAGCTGAGATATGCATTTTCTAAGATAATCATTGAGTTTCTTCTGTGACAAGTGTGCGGAATCACCGAAATCGCTGTTTTCGTGCGTTTGAATGCGAAAAACACGTTTACTGGAGTTTTCAGCACGCCACAGAGCGTTTGACATGCGGAAACTGCGATATCTTCGGAATCGTTGTTGTTTCCAGCTGATATATGCATTTTCAGTGATAATCTTCATGATTCTGCTGTCACAAGTGTGCAGAATGACCTAAATCGCTGTTTTCGTGCTTTTGAATGCGAGAAACACGTTTTCTGGTGTTTTCAGCACTCCACAGAGCGTTTGACATGCGGAAACTGCGATATCTTCGGTATCGTTGGGTTTCCAGCTGAGATATGCATTTTCAGTGATAATCTTCATGATTCTGCTGTTACAAGTGTGCAGAATCACCGAAATCGCTGTTTTCGTGCTATTGAATGCGAAAAACACGTTTTCTGGTGTTTTCAGCACTCCACAGAGTGTTTGACATGCGGAAACTGCGATATCTTCGGTATCGTTGAGTTTCCAGCTGAGATATGCATTTTCAGTGATAATCTTCATGATTCTGCTGTTACAAGTGTAGAGAATCACCGAAATCGCTGTTTTCGTGCTATTGAATGCGAAAAACATGTTTTCTGGTGTTTTCAGCACCCCACAGAGCGTTTGACATGCGGAAACTGCGATATCTTCGGTATCGTTGGGTTTCCAGCTGAGATATGCATTTTCAGTGATAATCTTCATGATTCTGCTGTTACAAGTGTAGAGAATCACCGAAATCGCTGTTTTCGTGCTATTGAATGCGAAAAACAGGTTTTCTGGTGTTTTCAGCACTCCGCAGTGCGTTTGATATGCGGAAACTGCTATATCTTCGGTATCTTTGTTGTTTCCAGCTGAGATATGCATTTTCTACGATAATCATCGAGTTTCTTCTGTGACAAGTGTGCAGAATCACCGAAATCGCTGTTTTCGTGCTTTTGAATGCGAAAAACACGTTTTCTGGAGTTTTCAGCACGCCACAGAGCGTTTGACATGCGGAAACTGCGATATTTTCGGTATCGTTGTTGTTTCCAGCTGAGATATGCATTTTCAGTGATAATCTTCATGATTCTGCTGTTACAAGTGTGCAGAATCACCGAATTCGCTGTTTTCGTGCTATTGAATGCGAAAGACACGTTTTCTGGTGTTTTCAGCACTCCGCAGTGCGTTTGATATGCGGAAACTGCTATATCTTCGGTATCTTTGTTGTTTCCAGCTGAGATATGCATTTTCTACGATAATCATCGAGTTTCTTCTGTGACAAGTGTGCAGAATCACCGAAATCGCTGTTTTCGTGCTTTTGAATGCGAAAAACACGTTTTCTGGAGTTTTCAGCACTCCGCAGTGCGTTTGATATGCGGAAACTGCTATATCTTCGGTATCTTTGTTGTTTACAGCTGAGATATGCATTTTCTACGATAATCATCGAGTTTCTTCTGTGACAAGTGTGCAGAATCACCGAAATCGCTGTTTTCGTGCTTTTGAATGCGAAAAACACGTTTTCTGGAGTTTTCAGCACGCCACAGAGCGTTTGACATGCGTAAACTGCGATATCTTCGGAATCGTGGTTGTTTCCAGCTGATATATGCATTTTCAGTGATAATCTTCATGATTCTGCTGTTACAAGTGTGCAGATTCACCGAAATCGCTGTTTTCGTACTTTTGAATGCGAAAAACACGTTTTCTGGTGCTTTCAGCACTCCACAGTGCGTTTGATATGCGGAAACTGCGATATCTTCGGTATTTTTGTTGTTTCCAGCTGAGATATGCATTTGCAGTGATAATCTTCATGATTCTGCTGTTACAAGTGTGCAGAATCACCGAAATCGCTGTTTTCGTGCTATTGAATGCGAAAAACATGTTTTCTGGTGTTTTCAGCACTCCACAGAGCGTTTGACATGCGGAAACTGCGATATCTTCGGTATCGTTGGGTTTCCAGCTGAGATATGCATTTTCAGTGATAATCTTCATGATTCTGCTGTTACAAGTGTGCAGAATCACCGAAATCGCTGTTTTCGTGCTATTGAATGCGAAAAACACGTTTTCTGGTGTTTTCAGCACTCCACCGAGCGTTTGACATGCGGAAACTGCGATATCTTCGGTATCGTTGGGTTTCCAGCTGAGATATGCATTTTCAGTGATAATCTTCATGATTCTGCTGTTACAAGTGTGCAGAATCACCGAATTCGCTGTTTTCGTGCTATTGAATGCGAAATACACGTTTTCTGGTGTTTTCAGCACTCCGCAGTGCGTTTGATATGCGGAAACTGCTATATCTTCGGTATCTTTGTTGTTTCCAGCTGAGATATGCATTTTCTACGATAATCATGGAGTTTCTTCTGTGACAAGAGTGCAGAATCACCGAAATCGCTGTTTTCGTACTATTGAATGCGAAAAACACGTTTTCTGGTGTTTTCAGCACTCCACAGAGCGTTTCACATGCGGAAACTGCGATATCTTCGGTATCGTTGGGTTTCCAGCTGAGATATGCATTTTCAGTGATAATCTTCATGATTCTGCTGTTACAAGTGTGCAGAATCACCGAATTCGCTGTTTTCGTGCTATTGAATGCGAAATACACGTTTTCTGGTGTTTTCAGCACTCCGCAGTGCGTTTGATATGCGGAAACTGCTATATCTTCGGTATCTTTGTTGTTTCCAGCTGAGATATGCATTTTCTACGATAATCATGGAGTTTCTTCTGTGACAAGTGTGCAGAATCACCGAAATCGCTGTTTTCGTGCTTTTGAATGCGAAAAACACGTTTTCTGGAGTTTTCAGCACGCCACAGAGCGTTTGACATGCGGAAACTGCGATATCTTCGGTATCGTTGTTGTTTCCAGATGAGATATGCATTTTCAATGATAATCTTCATGATTCTGGTGTTACAAGTGTGCAGAATCACCGAAATCGCTGTTTTCGTGCTATTGAATTCGAAAAACACGTTTTCTGGTGTTTTCAGAACGCCACAGAGCGTTTGACATGCGGAATCTGCGATATCTTCGGTATCGTTGTTGTTTCCAGCTGAGATATGCATTTTCAGTGATAATCTTCATGATTCTGCTGTTACAAGTGTGCAGAATCACCGAAATCGCTGTTTTCGTGCTATTGAATGCGAAAAACATGTTTTCTGGTGTTTTCAGCACTCCACAGAGCGTTTGACATGCGGAAACTGCGATATCTTCGGTATCGTTGGGTTTTCAGCTGAGATATGGATTTTCAATGATAATCCTCATGATTCTGCTGTTACAAGTGTGCAGAATCACCGAAATCGCTGTTTTCGTGCTATTCAATGCGAAAAACACGTTTTCTGGTGTTTTCAGCACGCCACAGAGCGTTTGACATGCGGAAACTGCGATATCTTCGGTATCGTTGTTGTTTCCAGCTGAGATATGCATTTTCAGTGATAATCTTCATGATTCTTCTGTGACAAGTGTGCAGAATCACCGAAGTCGCTGTTTTCGTGCTTTTGAATGCGAAAAACACGTTTTCTGGAGTTTTCAGCACTCCACAGTGCGTTTGATATGCGGAAACTGCGATATCTTGGGTATCTTTGTTGTTTCCAGCTGAGATATGCATTTTCTACGATAATCATCGAGTTTCCTCTGTGACAAGTGTGCAGAATCACCGAAATCGCTGTTTTAGTGCTATTGAATGCGAAAAACACGTTTTCTGGTGTTTTCAGCACTCCACAGTGCGTTTGATATGCGGAAACTGCGATATCTTCGGTATCGTTGTTGTTTCCAGCTGAGATATGCATTTTCTAAGATAATCATCGAGTTTCTTCTGTGACAAGTGTGCAGGATCACCGAAATCGCTGTTTTCGTGCTATTGAATGCGAAAAACATGTTTTCGGGTGTTTTCAGCACTCCACAGAGCGTTTGACATGCGGAAACTGCGATATCTTCGGTATCGTTGGGTTTCCAGCTGAGATATGCATTTTCAATGATAATCTTCATGATTCTGGTGTTACAAGTGTGCAGAATCACCGAAATCGCTGTTTTCGTGCTATTGAATTCGAAAAACACGTTTTCTGGTGTTTTCAGCACGCCACAGAGCGTTTGACATGCGGAACCTGCGATATCTTCGGTATCGTTGGGTTTCCCGCTGCGATATGCATTTTCAGTGATAATCTTCATGATTCTGCTGTTACAAGTGCGCAGAATCACCGAAATCGCTGTTTTCGTGCTATTGAATGCGAAAAACACGTTTTTTGGTGTTTTCAGCACTCCACAGTGCGTTTGATATGCGGAAACTGCGATATCTTCGGTATTTTTGTTGTTTCCAGCTGAGATATGCATTTGCAGTGATAATCTTCATGATTCTGCTGTTACAAGTGTGCAGAATCACCGAAATTGCTGTTTTCGTGCTATTGAATGCGAAAAACACGTTTTCTGGTGTTTTCAGCACTCCGCAGTGCGTTTGATATGCGGAAACTGCGATATCTTCGGTATCGTTGTTGTTTCCAGCTGAGATATGCATTTTCAGTGATAATCTTCATTATTCTGCTGTTACAAGAGTGCAGAATCACCGAAATCGCTGTTTTCGTGCTATTGAATGCGAAAAACACGTTTTCTGGTGTTTTCAGCACGCCACAGAGCGTTTGACATGCGGAACCTGCGATATCTTCGGTATCGTTGGGTTTCCCGCTGCGATATGCATTTTCAGTGATAATCTTCATGATTCTGCTGTTACAAGTGCGCAGAATCACCGAAATCGCTGTTTTCGTGCTATTGAATGCGAAAAACACGTTTTTTGGTGTTTTCAGCACTCCACAGTGCGTTTGATATGCGGAAACTGCGATATCTTTGGTATCTTTGTTGTTTCCAGCTGAGATATGCATTTTCTACGATAATCATCGAGTTTCTTCTGTGACAAGTGTGCAGAATCACCGCAATCGCTGTTTTCGTGCTTTTGAAAGCGGAAAACACGGTTTCTGGAGTTTTCAGCACGCCGCAGAGCGTTTGACTTGCGGATACTGCGATATCTTCGGTATCGTTGTTGTTTCCAGCTGAGATAAGCATTTTCAGTGATAATCTTCATGATTCTGCTGTTACAAGTGTGCAAAATCACCGAAATCGCTGTTTTCGTGCTATTGAATGCGAAAAACACGTTTTCTGGTGTTTTCAGCACTCCACAGTGCGTCTGATATGCGGAAACTGCGATATCTTCGGTATCGTTGTTGTTTCCAGCTGAGATATGCATTTTCAGTGATAATCTTCATGATTCTGCTGTTACAAGTGTGCAGAATCACCGAAATCACTGTTTTAGTGCTATTGAATGCGAAAAACACGTTTTCTGGTGTTTTCAGCACTCCACAGAGCGTTTGACATGCGGAAACTGCGATATCTTCGGTATCGTTGGGTTTCCAGCTGAGATATGCATTTTCAGTGATAATCTTCATGATTCTGCTGTTACAAGTGAGCAGATTCACCGAAATCGCTGTTTTCGTGCTTTTGAATGCGAAAAACACGTTTTCTGGAGTTTTCAGCACTCCGCAGTGCGTTTGATATGCGGAAACTGCGATATCTTCGGTATCTTTGATGTTTCCAGATGAGATATGCATTTTCTACGATAATCATCGAGTTTCTTCTGTGACAAGTGTGCAGAATCACCGAAATCGCTGTTTTCGTGCTTTTGAATGCGAAAAACACGTTTTCTGGTGTTTTCAGCACGCCACAGAGCGTTTGACATGCGGAAACTGCGATATCTTCGGTATCGTTGTTGTTTCCAGCTGAGATATGCATTTTCTATGATAATCTTCATGATTCTGCTGTTACAAGTGTGCAGAATCACAGAAATCGCTGTTTTCGTGCTTTTGAATGCGAAAAACACGTTTTCTGGTGTTTGCAGCACGCCACAGAGCGTTTGACATGCGGAAACTGAGATATCTTCGGTATCGTTGTTGTTTCCAGCTGAGATATGCATTTTCAGTGATAATCTTCATGATTCCTCTGTGACAAGTGTGCAGAATCACCGAAATCGCTGTTTTCGTGCTTTTGAATGCGAAAAACACGTCTTCTGGAGTTTTCTGCACTCCGCAGTGCGTTTGGTATGCGGAAACTGCGATATCTTCGGTATCTTTGATGTTTCCAGATGAGATATGCATTTTCTACGATAATCATCGTGTTTCTTCTGTGACAAGTGTGCAGAATCACCGAAATCGCTGTTTTCGTGCTTTTGAATGCGAAAAACACGTTTTCTGGTGTTTTCAGCACGCCACAGAGCGTTTGACATGCGGAAACTGCGATATATTCGGTATCGTTGTTGTTTCCAGCTGAGATATGCATTTTCAATGATAATCTTCATGATTCTGCTGTTACAAGTGTGCATGATCACGGAAATCGCTGTTTTCGTGCTATTGAATGCGAAAAACACGTTTTCTGGTGTTTTCAGCACTCCGCAGTGCGTTTGATATGCGGAAACAGCGATATCTTCGGTATCTTTGTTGTTTCCAGCTGAGATATGCATTTTCTACGATAATCATCGAGTTTCTTCTGTGACAAGTGTGCAGAATCACGGAAATCGGTTTTTTCGTGCTTTTGAATGCGAAAAATACGTTTTCTGGAGTTTTCAGCACGCCACAGAGCGTTTGACATGCGGAAACTGCGATATCTTCGGTATCGTTGTTGTTTCCAGCTGAGATATGCATTTTCAATGATAATCTTCATGATTCTGCTGTTACAAGTGTGCAGAATCACCGAAATCGCTGTTTTCGTGCTATTGAATGCGAAAAACACGTTTTCTGGTGTTTTCAGCACTCCACAGAGCGTTTGACATGCGGAAACTGCGATATCTTCGGTATCGTTGGGTTTCCAGCTGAGATATGCATTTTCAGTGACAATCTTCATGATTCTGCTGTTGCAAGTGTGCAGAATCACCGAAATCGCTGTTTTCGTGCTTTTGAATGCGAGAAACACGTTTTCTGGTGTTTTCAGCACTCCACAGAGCGTTTGACATGCGGAAACTGCGATATCTTCGGTATCGTTGGGTTTCCAGCTGAGATATGCATTTTCAGTGATAATCGTCATCATTCTGCTGTTACAAGTGTGCAGCATCACCGAAATCGCTGTTTGCGTGCTATTGAATGCGAAAAACATGTTTTCTGGTGTTTTCAGCTCTCCACAGAGCGTTTGACATGCGGAAACTGCGATATCTTCGGTATCGTTGCGTTTCCAGTTGAGATATGCATTTTCAGTGATAATCTTCATGATTCTGCTGTTACAAGTGTGCAGAATTACCGAAATCGCTGTTTTCGTGCTTTTGAATGCGAAAAACATGTTTTCTGGTGTTTTCAGCACCCCACAGAGCGTTTGACATGCGGAAACTAGGATATCTTCGGTATCGTTGTTGTTTCCAGCTGAGATATGCATTTTCAGTGATAATCTTCATGATTCTGGTGTTACAAGTGTGCAGAATCACCGAAATCGCTGTTTTCGTACCATTGAATGCGAAAAACACGTTTTCTGGTGTTTTCAGCACTCCACAGAGCGTTTGACATGCGGAAACTGCGATATCTTCGGTATCGTTCGGTTTCCAGCTGAGATATGCATTTTCAGTGATAATCTTCATGATTCTGCTGTTACAAGTGTGCAGAATCACCGAATTCGCTGTTTTCGTGCTTTTGAATGCGAAAAACACGTTTTCTGGTGTTTTCAGCACCCCACAGAGCGTTTGCACATGCGGAAACTGCGATATCTTCGGTATCGTTGTTGTTTCCAGCTGAGATATGCATTTTCTAAGATAATCATCGAGTTTCTTCTGTGACAAGTGTGCGGAATCACCGAAATCGCTGGTTTCGTGCGTTTGAATGCGAAAAACACGTTTACTGGAGTTTTCAGCACGCCACAGAGCGTTCGACATGCGGAAACTGCGATATCTTCGGTATCGTTGGGTTTCCAGCTGAGATATGCATTTTCAGTGATAATCTTCATGATTCTGCTGTAACAAGTGTGCAGAATCACCGAAATCGCTGTTTGCGTGCTATTGAATGCGAAAAACATGTTTTCTGGTGTTTTCAGCTCTCCACAGAGCGTTTGACATGCGGAAACTGCGATATCTTCGGTATCGTTGTTGTTTCCAGCTGAGATATGCATTTTCTAAGATAATCATCGAGTTTCTTCTGTGACAAGTGTGCGGAATCACCGAAATCGCTGGTTTCGTGCGTTTGAATGCGAAAAACACGTTTACTGGAGTTTTCAGCACGCCACAGAGCGTTCGACATGCGGAAACTGCGATATCTTCGGTATCGTTGGGTTTCCAGCTGAGATATGCATTTTCAGTGATAATCTTCATGATTCTGCTGTAACAAGTGTGCAGAATCACCGAAATCGCTGTTTTCGTGCTATTGAATGCGAAAAACATGTTTTCTGGTGTTTTCAGCTCTCCACAGAGCGTTTGACATTTGGAAACTGCGATATCTTCGGTATCGTTGCGTTTCCAGTTGAGATATGCATTTTCAGTGATAATCTTCATGATTCTGCTGTTACAAGTGTGCAGAATCACCGAAATCGCTGTTTTCGTGCTTTTGAATGCGAAAAACACGTTTTCTGGTGTTTTCAGCACTCCACAGTGCGTTTGATATGCGGAAACTGCGATATCTTCGGTATCGTTGTTGTTTCCAGCTGAGATAAGCATTTTCAGTGATAATTTTCATGATTCTGCTGTAACAAGTGTGCAGAATCACCGAAATCGCTGTTTTCGTGCTATTGAATGCGAAAAACACGTTTTCTGGTGTTTTCAGCACGCCACAGATCGTTTGAAATGTGGAAACTGCGATATCTTCGGTATCGTTGGGTTTCCAGCTGAGATATGCATTTTCAGTGATAATCTTCATGATTCTGCTGTTACAAGTGTGCAGAATCACCGAAATCGCTGTTTTCGTGCTATTGAATGCGAAAAACACGTTTGCTGGTGTTTTCAGCACTCCACAGAGCGTTTGACATGCGGAAACTGCGATATCTTCGGTATCTTTGTTGTTTCCAGCTGAGATATGCATTTTCAGTGATAATCTTCATGATTCTGCTGTTACAAGTGTGCAGAATCACCGAAATCGCTGTTTTAGTGCTATTGAATGCGAAAAACAGGTTTTCTGGTGTTTTCAGCACTCCACAGTGCGTTTGATATGCGGAAACTGCCATATCTTCGGTATCTTTGTTGTTTCCAGCTGAGATATGCATTTTCAGTGATAATCATCGAGTTTCTTCGGTGACAAGTGTGCGGAATCACCGAAATCGCTGTTTTCGTGCGTTTGAATGCGAAAAACACGTTTACTGGAGTTTTCAGCACGCCACAGAGCGTTTGACATGCGGAAACTGCGATATCTTCGGAATCGTTGTTGTTTCCAGCTGATATATGCATTTTCAGTGATAATCTTCATGATTCTGCTGTCACAAGTGTGCAGAATGACCTAAATCGCTGTTTTCGTGCTTTTGAATGCGAGAAACACGTTTTCTGGTGTTTTCAGCACTCCACAGAGCGTTTGACATGCGGAAACTGCGATATCTTCGGTATCGTTGGGTTTCCAGCTGAGATATGCATTTTCAGTGATAATCTTCATGATTCTGCTGTCACAAGTGTGCAGAATGACCTAAATCGCTGTTTTCGTGCTTTTGAATGCGAGAAACACGTTTTCTGGTGTTTTCAGCACTCCACAGAGCGTTTGACATGCGGAAACTGCGATATCTTCGGTATCGTTGGGTTTCCAGCTGAGATATGCATTTTCAGTGATAATCTTCATGATTCTGCTGTTACAAGTGTGCAGAATCACCGAAATCGCTGTTTTCGTGCTATTGAATGCGAAAAACACGTTTTCTGGTGTTTTCAGCACTCCACAGAGTGTTTGACATGCGGAAACTGCGATATCTTCGGTATCGTTGGGTTTCCAGCTGAGATATGCATTTTCAGTGATAATCTTCATGATTCTGCTGTTACAAGTGTAGAGAATCACCGAAATCGCTGTTTTCGTGCTATTGAATGCGAAAAACATGTTTTCTGGTGTTTTCAGCACCCCACAGAGCGTTTGACATGCGGAAACTGCGATATCTTCGGTATCGTTGTTGTTTCCAGCTGAGATATGCATTTTCTAAGATAATCATCGAGTTTCTTCTGTGACAAGTGTGCGGAATCACCGAAATCGCTGGTTTCGTGCGTTTGAATGCGAAAAACACGTTTACTGGAGTTTTCAGCACGCCACAGAGCGTTCGACATGCGGAAACTGCGATATCTTCGGTATCGTTGTTGTATCCAGCTGAGATATGCATTTTCAATGATAATCTTCATGATTCTGGTGTTACAAGTGTGCAGAATCACCGAAATCGCTGTTTTCGTGCTTTTGAATGCGAAAAACACGTTTTCTGGTGTTTTCAGCACGCCACTGAGCGTTTGACATGCGGAAACTGCGATATATTCGGTATCGTTGTTGTATCCAGCTTAGATATGCATTTTCAGTGATAATCTTCATGATTCTGGTGTTAGAAGTGTGCAGAATCACCGAAATCTCTGTTTTCGTGCTATTGAATGCGAAAAACACGCTTTCTGGTGTTTTCAGCTCTCCACAGAGCGTTTGACATGCGGAAACTGCGATATCTTCGGTATCGTTGTTGTTTCCAGCTGAGATATGCATTTTCTAAGATAATCATCGAGTTTCTTCTGTGACAAGTGTGCGGAATCACCGAAATCGCTGGTTTCGTGCGTTTGAATGCGAAAAACACGTTTTCTGGTGTTTTCAGCACTCCACAGTGCGTTTGATATGCGGAAACTGCGATATCTTCGGTATCGTTGTTGTTTCCAGCTGAGATAAGCATTTTCAGTGATAATTTTCATGATTCTGCTGTAACAAGTGTGCAGAATCACCGAAATCGCTGTTTTCGTGCTATTGAATGCGAAAAACACGTTTTCTGGTGTTTTCAGCACGCCACAGATCGTTTGAAATGTGGAAACTGCGATATCTTCGGTATCGTTGGGTTTCCAGCTGAGATATGCATTTTCAGTGATAATCTTCATGATTCTGCTGTTACAAGTGTGCAGAATCACCGAAATCGCTGTTTTAGTGCTATTGAATGCGAAAAACAGGTTTTCTGTTGTTTTCAGCACTCCACAGTGCGTTTGATATGCGGAAACTGCCATATCTTCGGTATCTTTGTTGTTTCCAGCTGAGATATGCATTTTCAGTGATAATCTTCATGATTCTGCTGTTACAAGTGTGCAGAATCACCGAAATCGCTGTTTTCGTGCTTTTGAATGCGAAAAACACGTTTTCTGGTGGTTTCAGCACGCCACAGAGAGATTGACATGCGGAAACTGCGATATCTTCGGTATCGTTGTTGTTTCCTGCTGAGATATGCATTTTCAGTGATAATCTTCATGATTCTGCTGTTACAAGTGTGCAGGATCACCGAAATCGCTGTTTTCGTGCTATTGAATGCGAAAAACACGTTTTCTGGTGTTTTCAGCACTCCACAGAGTGTTTGACATGCGGAAACTGCGATATCTTCGGTATCGTTGGGTTTCCAGCTGAGATATGCATTTTCAGTGATAATCTTCATGATTCTGCTGTTACAAGTGTAGAGAATCACCGAAATCGCTGTTTTCGTGCTATTGAATGCGAAAAACATGTTTTCTGGTGTTTTCAGCACCCCACAGAGCGTTTGACATGCGGAAACTGCGATATCTTCGGTATCGTTGTTGTTTCCAGCTGAGATATGCATTTTCTAAGATAATCATCGAGTTTCTTCTGTGACAAGTGTGCGGAATCACCGAAATCGCTGGTTCGTGCGTTTGAATGCGAAAAACACGTTTATTGGAGTTTTCAGCACTCCACAGAGCGTTTGACATGCGGAAACTGCGATATCTTCGGTATCGCTGGGTTTCCAGCTGGGATATGCATTTTCAGTGATAATCTTCATGATTCTGCTGTTACAAGTGCGCAGAATCACCGAAATCGCTGTTTTCGTGCTACTGAATGCGAAAAACACGTTTTCTGGTGTTTTCAGCACTCCACAGTGCGTTTGATATGGCGAAATTGCCATATCTTCGGTATCGTTGTTGTTTCCAGCTGAGATATGCATTTTCAGTGATAATCTTCATGATTCTGCTGTTACAAGTGTGCAGAATCACCGAAATCGCTGTTTTCGTGCTTTTGAATGCGAAAATCACGTTTTCTGGAGTTTTCAGCACTCCACAGTGCGATTGATATGCGGAAACTGCGATATCTTCGGTATCGTTGTTGTTTCCAGCTGAGATATGCATTTTCTACGATAATCTTCGAGTTTCTTCTGTGGCAAGTGTGCAGAATCACCGAAATCGCTGTTTTCGTGCTATTGAATGCGAAAAACATGTTTTCTGGTGTTTTCAGCACTCCACAGAGCGTTTGACATGCGGAAACTGCGTTATCTTCGGTATCGTTGTTGTTTCCAGCTGAGATATGCATTTTCAGTGATAATCTTCATGATTCTTCTGTGACAAGTGTGCAGAATCACCGAAATCGCTGTTTTCGTGCTATTGAATGCGAAAAACATGTTTTCTGGTGTTTTCAGCACGCCACAGAGAGATTGACATGCGGAAACTGCGATATCTTCGGTATCGTTGTTGTTTCCAGCTGAGATATGCATTTTCAGTGATAATCTTCATGATTCTGCTGTTACAAGTGTGCAGGATCACCGAAATCGCTGTTTTCGTGCTATTGAATGCGAAAAACACGTTTTCTGGTGTTTTCAGCACTCCACAGTGCGTTTGATATGCGGAAACTGCGATATCTTGATAATCTTTGTTGTTTCCAGCTGAGATATGCATTTTCTACGATAATCATCGAGTTTCCTCTGTGACAAGTGTGCAGAATCACCGAAATCGCTGTTTTCGTGCTTTTGAATGCGAAAAACACGTTTTCTGGAGTTTTCAGCACGCCACAGAGCGTTTGACATGCGGAAACTGCGATATCTTCGGTATCGTTGTTGTTTCCAGCTGAGATATGCATTTTGAATAATAATCTTCATGATTCTGCTGTTACAAGTGTGCAGAATAACCGAAATCGCTGTTTTCGTGCTTTTGAATGCGAAAAACACGTTTTCTGGAGTTTTCAGCACTCCACAATGCGTTTGATATGCGGAAACTGCGATATCTTCGGTATCGTTGTTGTTTCCAGCAGAGATATGCATTTTCTACGATAATCTTCGAGTTTCTTCTGTGACAACTGTGCAGAATCACCGAAATCGCTGTTTTCGTGCTATTGAATGCGAAAAACACGTTTTCTGGTGTTTTCAGCACTCCACAGTGCGTTTGATATGCGGAAACTGCGATATCTTCGGTATCTTTGTTGTTTCCTGCTGAGATATGCATTTTCTACTATAATCTTCATGATTCTGCTGTTACAAGTGTGCAGAATCACCGAAATCGCTGTTTTCGTGCTATTGAATGCGAAAAACACGTTTTCTGGTGTTTTCAGCACTCCACAGAGCGTTTGACATGCGGAAACTGCGATATCTTCGGTATCGTTGTTGTTTCCAGCTGAGATATGCATTTTCAGAGATAATCTTCATTATTCTGCTGTTACAAGTGTGCAGAATCACCGAAATCGCTGTTTTCGTGCTTTTGAATGCGAAAATCACGTTTTCTGGAGTTTTCAGCACTCCACAGTGCGTTTGATATGCGGAAACTGCGATATCTTCGGTACCGTTGTTGTTTCCAGCTGAGATATGCATTTTCTACGATAATCTTCGAGTTTCTTCTGTGGCAAGTGTGCAGAATCACCGAAATCGCTGTTTTCGTGCTATTGAATGCGAAAAACACGTTTTCTGTTGTTTTCAGCACTCCACAGAGCGTTTGACATGCGGAAACTGCGATATCTTCGGTATCGTTGTTGTTTCTAGATGAGATTTGCATTTTCAATGATAATCTTCATGATTCTGCTGTTACAAGTGTGCAGGATCACCGAAATCGCTGTTTTCGTGCTATTGAATGCGAAAAACACGTTTTCTGGTGTTTTCAGCACTCCACAGTGCGTTTGATATGCGGAAACTGCGATATCTTGATAATCTTTGTTGTTTCCAGCTGAGATATGCATTTTCTACGATAATCATCGAGTTTCCTCTGTGACAAGTGTGCAGAATCACCGAAATCGCTGTTTTCGTGCTTTTGAATGCGAAAAACACGTTTTCTGGAGTTTTCAGCACGCCACAGAGCGTTTGACATGCGGAAACTGCGATATCTTCGGTATCGTTGTTGTTTCCAGCTGAGATATGCATTTTCAATAATAATCTTCATGATTCTGCTGTTACAAGTGTGCAGAATAACCGAAATCGCTGTTTTCGTGCTTTTGAATGCGAAAAACACGTTTTCTGGAGTTTTCAGCACTCCACAATGCGTTTGATATGCGGAAACTGCGATATCTTCGGTATCGTTGTTGTTTCCAGCAGAGATATGCATTTTCTACGATAATCTTCGAGTTTCTTCTGTGACAACTGTGCAGAATCACCGAAATCGCTGTTTTCGTGCTATTGAATGCGAAAAACACGTTTTCTGGTGTTTTCAGCACTACACAGTGCGTTTGATATGCGGAAACTGCGATATCTTCGGTATCTTTGTTGTTTCCTGCTGAGATATGCATTTTCTACTATAATCTTCATGATTCTGCTGTTACAAGTGTGCAGAATCACCGAAATCGCTGTTTTCGTGCTATTGAATGCGAAAAACACGTTTTCTGGTGTTTTCAGCACTCCACAGTGCGTTTGATATGCGGAAACTGCGATATCTTCGTAATCTTTGTTGTTTCCAGCTGAGATATGCATTTTCTACGATAATCATCGAGGTTCCTCTGTGACAAGTGTGCAAAATCACCGAAATCGCTGTTTTCGTGCTTTTGAATGCGAAAAACACGTTTTCTGGAGTTTTCAGCACGCCACAAAGCGTTTGACATGCGGAAACTGCGATATCTTCGGTATCGTTGTTGTTTCCAGCTGAGATATGCATTTTCAATAATAATCTTCATGATTCTGCTGTTTCAAGTGTGCAGAATCACCGAAATCGCTGTTTTCGTGCTATTGAATGCGAAAAACACGTTTTCTGGTGTTTTCAGCACTCCACAGAGCGTTTGACATGCGGAAACTGCGATATCTTCGGTATCGTTGTTGTTTCCAGCTGAGATATGCATTTTCAGAGATAATCTTCATTATTCTGCTGTTACAAGTGTGCAGAATCACCGAAATCGCTGTTTTCGTGCTTTTGAATGCGAAAATCACGTTTTCTGGAGTTTTCAGCACTCCACAGTGCGTTTGATATGCGGAAACTGCGATATCTTCGGTACCGTTGTTGTTTCCAGCTGAGATATGCATTTTCTACGATAATCTTCGAGTTTCTTCTGTGGCAAGTGTGCAGAATCACCGAAATCGCTGTTTTCGTGCTATTGAATGCGAAAAACACGTTTTCTGTTGTTTTCAGCACTCCACAGAGCGTTTGACATGCGGAAACTGCGATATCTTCGGTATCGTTGTTGTTTCCAGCTGAGATATGCATTTTCAGTGATAATCTTCATGATTCTGCTGTTACAAGTGTGCAGAATCACCGAAATCGCTGTTTTCGTGCTTTTGAATGCGAAAAACACATTTTCTGGTGTTTTCAGCACGCCACAGAGCGATTGACATGCGGAAACTGCGATATCTTCGGTATCGTTGTTGTTTCCAGCTGAGATATGCATTTTCAGTGATAATCTTCATGATTCTTCTGTGACAAGTGTGCAGAATCACCGAAATCGCTGTTTTCGTGCTTTTGAATGCGAAAAACACGTTTTCTGGTGTTTTCAGCACGCCACAGAGCGTTTGACATGCGGAAACTGCGTTATCTTCGGTATCGTTGGGTTTCCAGCTGAGATATGCATTTTCAATGATAATCTTCATGATTCTGCTGTTACAAGTGTGCAGAATCACCGAAATCGCTGTTTTCGTGCTATTCAATGCGAAAAACTCGTTTTCTGGTGTTTTCAGCACGCCACAGAGCGTTTGACATGCGGAAACTGAGATATCTTCGGTATCGTTGTTGTTTCCAGCTGAGATGTGCATTTTCAGTGATAATCTTCATGATTCTTCTGTGACAAGTGTGCAGAATCACCGAAATCGCTGTTTTCGTGCTTTTGAATGCGAAAAACACGTTTTCTGGAGTTTTGAGCACGCCACAGAGCGTTTGACATGCGGAAACTGCGATATCTTCGGTATCGTTGTTGTTTCCAGCTGAGATATGCATTTTCAGTGATAATCTTCATGATTCTGCTGTTACAAGTGTGCAGAATCACCGAAATCGCTGTTTTAGGGCTATTGAATGCGAAAAACACGTTTTCTGGTGTTTTCAGCACTCCACAGTGCGTTTGATATGCGGAAACTGCGATATCTTCGGTATCGTTGTTGTTTCCAGCTGAGATATGCATTTTCAGTGATAATCTTCATGATTCTGCTGTTACAAGTGTGCAGAATCACCGAAATCGCTGTTTTCGTGCTTTTGAATGCGAAAAACACGTTTTCTGGTGTTTTCAGCACGCCACAGAGCGATTGACATGCGGAAACTGCGATATCTTCGGTATCGTTGTTGTTTCCAGCTGAGATATGCATTTTCAGTGATAATCTTCATGATTCTGCTGTTACAAGTGTGCAGAATCACCGAAATCGCTGTTTTCGTGCTATTGAATGCGAAAACCACGTTTTCTGGTGTTTTCAGCACGCCACAGAGCGTTTGACATGCGGAAACTGCGATATCTTCGGTATCGTTGTTGTTTCTAGATGAGATTTGCATTTTCAATGATAATCTTCATGATTCTGCTGTTACAAGTGTGCAGAATCACCGAAATCGCTGTTTTCGTGCTATTGAATGCGAAAAACATGTTTTCTGGTTTTTTCAGCACTCCACAGAGCGTTTGACATGCGGAAACTGCGTTATCTTCGGTATCGTTGTTGTTTCCAGCTGAGATATGCATTTTCAGTGATAATCTTCATGATTCTTCTGTGACAAGTGTGCAGAATCACCGAAATCGCTGTTTTCGTGCTATTGAATGCGAAAAACATGTTTTCTGGTGTTTTCAGCGCTCCACAGAGCGTTTGACATGCGGAAATTGCGATATCTTCGGTATCGTTGTTGTTTCTAGATGAGATTTGCATTTTCAATGATAATCTTCATGATTCTGCTGTTACAAGTGTGCAGGATCACCGAAATCGCTGTTTTCGTGCTATTGAATGCGAAAAACACGTTTTCTGGTGTTTTCAGCACTCCACAGTGCGTTTGATATGCGGAAACTGCGATATCTTGATAATCTTTGTTGTTTCCAGCTGAGATATGCATTTTCTACGATAATCATCGAGTTTCCTCTGTGACAAGTGTGCAGAATCACCGAAATCGCTGTTTTCGTGCTTTTGAATGCGAAAAACACGTTTTCTGGAGTTTTCAGCACGCCACAGAGCGTTTGACATGCGGAAACTGCGATATCTTCGGTATCGTTGTTGTTTCCAGCTGAGATATGCATTTTCAATAATAATCTTCATGATTCTGCTGTTACAAGTGTGCAGAATAACCGAAATCGCTGTTTTCGTGCTTTTGAATGCGAAAAACACGTTTTCTGGAGTTTTCAGCACTCCACAATGCGTTTGATATGCGGAAACTGCGATATCTTCGGTATCGTTGTTGTTTCCAGCAGAGATATGCATTTTCTACGATAATCTTCGAGTTTCTTCTGTGACAACTGTGCAGAATCACCGAAATCGCTGTTTTCGTGCTATTGAATGCGAAAAACACGTTTTCTGGTGTTTTCAGCACTCCACAGTGCGTTTGATATGCGGAAACTGCGATATCTTCGGTATCTTTGTTGTTTCCTGCTGAGATATGCATTTTCTACTATAATCTTCATGATTCTGCTGTTACAAGTGTGCAGAATCACCGAAATCGCTGTTTTCGTGCTATTGAATGCGAAAAACACGTTTTCTGGTGTTTTCAGCACTCCACAGTGCGTTTGATATGCGGAAACTGCGATATCTTCGTAATCTTTGTTGTTTCCAGCTGAGATATGCATTTTCTACGATAATCATCGAGGTTCCTCTGTGACAAGTGTGCAGAATCACCGAAATCGCTGTTTTCGTGCTTTTGAACGCGAAAAACACGTTTTCTGGAGTTTTCAGCACGCCACAAAGCGTTTGACATGCGGAAACTGCGATATCTTCGGTATCGTTGTTGTTTCCAGCTGAGATATGCATTTTCAATAATAATCTTCATGATTCTGCTGTTTCAAGTGTGCAGAATCACCGAAATCGCTGTTTTCGTGCTATTGAATGCGAAAAACACGTTTTCTGGTGTTTTCAGCACTCCACAGAGCGTTTGACATGCGGAAACTGCGATATCTTCGGTATCGTTGTTGTTTCCAGCTGAGATATGCATTTTCTACGATAATCTTCGAGTTTCTTCTGTGGCAAGTGTGCAGAATCACCGAAATCGCTGTTTTCGTGCTTTTGAATGCGAAAAACACGTTTTCTGGTGTTTTCAGCACGCCACAGAGCGATTGACATGCGGAAACTGCGATATCTTCGGTATCGTTGTTGTTTCCAGCTGAGATATGCATTTTCAGTGATAATCTTCATGATTCTTCTGTGACAAGTGTGCAGAATCACCGAAATCGCTGTTTTCGTGCTTTTGAATGCGAAAAACACGTTTTCTGGTGTTTTCAGCACGCCACAGAGCGTTTGACATGCGGAAACTGAGATATCTTCGGTATCGTTGTTGTTTCCAGCTCAGATATGCATTTTCAGTGATAATCTTCATGATTCTTTTGTGACAAGTGTGCAGAATCACCGAAATCGCTGTTTTCGTGCTTTTGAATGCGAAAATCACGTTTTCTGGAGTTTTCAGCACTCCACAGTGCGTTTGATATGCGGAAACTGCGATATCTTCGGTACCGTTGTTGTTTCCAGCTGAGATATGCATTTTCTACGATAATCTTCGAGTTTCTTCTGTGGCAAGTGTGCTGAATCACCGAAATCGCTGTTTTCGTGCTATTGAATGCGAAAAACATGTTTTCTTGTGTTTTCAGCACTCCACAGAGCGTTTGACATGCGGAAACTGCGTTATCTTCGGTATCGTTGGGTTTCCAGCTGAGATATGCATTTTCAATGATAATCTTCATGATTCTGCTGTTACAAGTGTGCAGAATCACCGAAATCGCTGTTTTCGTGCTATTCAATGCGAAAAACTCGTTTTCTGGTGTTTTCAGCACGCCACAGAGCGTTTGACATGCGGAAACTGAGATATCTTCGGTATCGTTGTTGTTTCCAGCTGAGATATGCATTTTCAGTGATAATCTTCATGATTCTTCTGTGACAAGTGTGCAGAATCACCGAAATCGCTGTTTTCGTGCTTTTGAATGCGAAAAACACGTTTTCTGGAGTTTTGAGCACGCCACAGAGCGTTTGACATGCGGAAACTGCGATATCTTCGGTATCGTTGTTGTTTCCAGCTGAGATATGCATTTTCAGTGATAATCTTCATGATTCTGCTGTTACAAGTGTGCAGAATCACCGAAATCGCTGTTTTAGGGCTATTGAATGCGAAAAACACGTTTTCTGGTGTTTGCAGCACTCCACAGTGCGTTTGATATGCGGAAACTGCGATATCTTCGGTATCGTTGTTGTTTCCAGCTGAGATATGCATTTTCAGTGATAATCTTCATGATTCTGCTGTTACAAGTGTGCAGAATCACCGAAATCGCTGTTTTCGTGCTTTTGAATGCGAAAAACACGTTTTCTGGTGTTTTCAGCACGCCACAGAGCGATTGACATGCGGAAACTGCGATATCTTCGGTATCGTTGTTGTTTCCAGCTGAGATATGCATTTTCAGTGATAATCTTCATGATTCTGCTGTTACAAGTGTGCAGAATCACCGAAATCGCTGTTTTCGTGCTATTGAATGCGAAAACCACGTTTTCTGGTGTTTTCAGCACGCCACAGAGCGTTTGACATGCGGAAACTGCGATATCTTCGGTATCGTTGTTGTTTCTAGATGAGATTTGCATTTTCAATGATAATCTTCATGATTCTGCTGTTACAAGTGTGCAGAATCACCGAAATCGCTGTTTTCGTGCTATTGAATGCGAAAAACATGTTTTCTGGTGTTTTCAGCACTCCACAGAGCGTTTGACATGCGGAAACTGCGTTATCTTCGGTATCGTTGTTGTTTCCAGCTGAGATATGCATTTTCAGTGATAATCTTCATGATTTTTCTGTGACAAGTGTGCAGAATCACCGAAATCGCTGATTTCGTGCTTTTGAATGCGAAAAACACGTTTTCTGGAGTTTTGAGCACGCCACAGAGCGTTTGACATGCGGAAACTGCGATATCTTCGGTATCGTTGTTGTTTCCAGCTGAGATATGCATTTTCAGTGATAATCTTCATGATTCTGCTGTTACAAGTGTGCAGAATCACCGAAATCGCTGTTTTAGGGCTATTGAATGCGAAAAACACGTTTTCTGGTGTTTTCAGCACTCCACAGTGCGTTTGATATGCGGAAACTGCGATATCTTCGGTATCGTTGTTGTTTCCAGCTGAGATATGCATTTTCAGTGATAATCTTCATCATTCTGCTGTTACAAGTGTGCAGAATCACCGAAATCGCTGTTTTCGTGCTTTTGAATGCGAAAAACACGTTTTCTGGTGTTTTCAGCACGCCACAGAGCGTTTGACATGCGGAAACTGCGATATCTTCGGTATCGTTGTTGTTTCCAGCTGAGATATGCATTTTCAGTGATAATCTTCATGATTCTGCTGTTACAAGTGTGCAGAATCACCGAAATCGCTGTTTTAGGGCTATTGAATGCGAAAAACATGTTTTCTGGTGTTTTCAGCACTCCACAGTGCGTTTGATATGCGGAAACTGAGATATCTTCGGTATCGTTGTTGTTTCCAGCTGAGATATGCATTTTCAGTGATAATCTTCATGATTCTGCTGTTACAAGTGTGCAGAATCACCGAAATCGCTGTTTTCGTGCTTTTGAATGCGAAAAACACGTTTTCTGGTGTTTTCAGCACGCCACAGAGCGTTTGACATGCGGAAACTGAGATATCTTCGGTATCGTTGTTGTTTCCAGCTGAGATATGCATTTTCAGTGATAATCTTCATGATTCTTCTGTGACAAGTGTGCAGAATCACCGAAATCGCTGTTTTCGTGCTTTTGAATGCGAAAATCACGTTTTCTGGTGTTTTCAGCACTCCACAGTGCGATTGATATGCGGAAACTGCGATATCTTCGGTATCGTTGTTGTTTCCAGCTGAGATATGCATTTTCTACGATAATCTTCGAGTTTCTTCTGTGGCAAGTGTGCAGAATCACCGAAATCGCTGTTTTCGTGATATTGAATGCGAAAAACACGTTTTCTGGTGTTTTCAGCACTCCACAGAGCGTTTGACATGCGGAAACTGCGATATCTTCGGTATCGTTGTTGTTTCCAGCTGAGATATGCATTTTCAGTGATAATCTTCATGATTCTGCTGTTACAAGTGTGCAGAATCACCGAAATCGCTGTTTTCGTGCTTTTGAATGCGAAAAACACGTTTTCTGGTGGTTTCAGCACGCCACAGAGAGATTGACATGCGGAAACTGCGATATCTTCGGTATCGTTGTTGTTTCCTGCTGAGATATGCATTTTCAGTGATAATCTTCATGATTCTGCTGTTACAAGTGTGCAGGATCACCGAAATCGCTGTTTTCGTGCTATTGAATGCGAAAAACACGTTTTCTGGTGTTTTCAGCACTCCACAGTGCATTTGATATGCGGAAACTGCGATATCTTGATAATCTTTGTTGTTTCCATCTGAGATATGCATTTTCTACGATAATCATCGAGTTTCCTCTGTGACAAGTGTGCAGAATCACCGAAATCGCTGTTTTCGTGCTTTTGAATGCGAAAAACACGTTTTCTGGAGTTTTCTGCACGCCACAGAGCGTTTGACATGCGGAAACTGCGATATCTTCGGTATCGTTGTTGTTTCCAGCTGAGATATGCATTTTCAATAATAATCTTCATGATTCTGCTGTTACAAGTGTGCAGAATCACCGAAATCGCTGTTTTCGTGCTATTGAATGCGAAAAACACGTTTTCTGGTGTTTTCAGCACGCCACAGAGCGTTTGACATGCGGAAGCTGGGACATCTTCGGTATGGTTGTTGTTTCCAGCTGAGATATGCATTTTCAGGGATAATCTTCATGATTCTGGTGTTACAAGTGTGCAGAATCACCGAAATCGCTGTTTTCGTGCTATTGAATGCGAAAAACACGTTTTCTGGTGTTTTCAGCACTCCACAGAGCGTTTGACATGCGGAAACTGCGATATCTTCGGTATCGCTGGGTTTCCAGCTGGGATATGCATTTTCTACGATAATCTTCGAGTTTCTTCTGTGGCAAGTGTGCAGAATCACCGAAATCGCTGTTTTCGTGCTATTGAATGCGAAAAACACGTTTTCTGTTGTTTTCAGCACTCCACAGAGCGTTTGACATGCGGAAACTGCGATATCTTCGGTATCGTTGTTGTTTCCAGCTGAGATATGCATTTTCAGTGATAATCTTCATGATTCTGCTGTTACAAGTGTGCAGAATCACCGAAATCGCTGTTTTCGTGCTTTTGAATGCGAAAAACACGTTTTCTGGTGTTTTCAGCACGCCACAGAGCGATTGACATGCGGAAACTGCGATATCTTCGGTATCGTTGTTGTTTCCAGCTGAGATATGCATTTTCAGTGATAATCTTCATGATTCTGCTGTTACAAGTGTGCAGAATCACCGAAATCGCTGTTTTCGTGCTATTGAATGCGAAAACCACGTTTTCTGGTGTTTTCAGCACGCCACAGAGCGTTTGACATGCGGAAACTGCGATATCTTCGGTATCGTTGTTGTTTCTAGATGAGATTTGCATTTTCAATGATAATCTTCATGATTCTGCTGTTACAAGTGTGCAGAATCACCGAAATCGCTGTTTTCGTGCTATTGAATGCGAAAAACATGTTTTCTGGTGTTTTCAGCACTCCACAGAGCGTTTGACATGCGGAAACTGCGTTATCTTCGGTATCGTTGTTGTTTCCAGCTGAGATATGCATTTTCAGTGATAATCTTCATGATTCTTCTGTGACAAGTGTGCAGAATCACCGAAATCGCTGTTTTCGTGCTATTGAATGCGAAAAACATGTTTTCTGGTGTTTTCAGCACTCCACAGAGCGTTTGACATGCGGAAACTGCGATATCTTCGGTATCGTTGTTGTTTCTAGATGAGATTTGCATTTTCAATGATAATCTTCATGATTCTGCTGTTACAAGTGTGCAGGATCACCGAAATCGCTGTTTTCGTGCTATTGAATGCGAAAAACACGTTTTCTGGTGTTTTCAGCACTCCACAGTGCGTTTGATATGCGGAAACTGCGATATCTTGATAATCTTTGTTGTTTCCAGCTGAGATATGCATTTTCTACGATAATCATCGAGTTTCCTCTGTGACAAGTGTGCAGAATCACCGAAATCGCTGTTTTCGTGCTTTTGAATGCGAAAAACACGTTTTCTGGAGTTTTCAGCACGCCACAGAGCGTTTGACATGCGGAAACTGCGATATCTTCGGTATCGTTGTTGTTTCCAGCTGAGATATGCATTTTCAATAATAATCTTCATGATTCTGCTGTTACAAGTGTGCAGAATAACCGAAATCGCTGTTTTCGTGCTTTTGAATGCGAAAAACACGTTTTCTGGAGTTTTCAGCACTCCACAATGCGTTTGATATGCGGAAACTGCGATATCTTCGGTATCGTTGTTGTTTCCAGCAGAGATATGCATTTTCTACGATAATCTTCGAGTTTCTTCTGTGACAACTGTGCAGAATCACCGAAATCGCTGTTTTCGTGCTATTGAATGCGAAAAACACGTTTTCTGGTGTTTTCAGCACTCCACAGTGCGTTTGATATGCGGAAACTGCGATATCTTCGGTATCTTTGTTGTTTCCTGCTGAGATATGCATTTTCTACTATAATCTTCATGATTCTGCTGTTACAAGTGTGCAGAATCACCGAAATCGCTGTTTTCGTGCTATTGAATGCGAAAAACACGTTTTCTGGTGTTTTCAGCACTCCACAGTGCGTTTGATATGCGGAAACTGCGATATCTTCGTAATCTTTGTTGTTTCCAGCTGAGATATGCATTTTCTACGATAATCATCGAGGTTCCTCTGTGACAAGTGTGCAGAATCACCGAAATCGCTGTTTTCGTGCTTTTGAATGCGAAAAACACGTTTTCTGGAGTTTTCAGCACGCCACAAAGCGTTTGACATGCGGAAACTGCGATATCTTCGGTATCGTTGTTGTTTCCAGCTGAGATATGCATTTTCAATAATAATCTTCATGATTCTGCTGTTTCAAGTGTGCAGAATCACCGAAATCGCTGTTTTCGTGCTATTGAATGCGAAAAACACGTTTTCTGGTGTTTTCAGCACTCCACAGAGCGTTTGACATGCGGAAACTGCGATATCTTCGGTATCGTTGTTGTTTCCAGCTGAGATATGCATTTTCTACGATAATCTTCGAGTTTCTTCTGTGGCAAGTGTGCAGAATCACCGAAATCGCTGTTTTCGTGCTATTGAATGCGAAAAACACGTTTTCTGTTGTTTTCAGCACTCCACAGAGCGTTTGACATGCGGAAACTGCGATATCTTCGGTATCGTTGTTGTTTCCAGCTGAGATATGCATTTTCAGTGATAATCTTCATGATTCTGCTGTTACAAGTGTGCAGAATCACCGAAATCGCTGTTTTCGTGCTTTTGAATGCGAAAAACACGTTTTCTGGTGTTTTCAGCACGCCACAGAGCGATTGACATGCGGAAACTGCGATATCTTCGGTATCGTTGTTGTTTCCAGCTGAGATATGCATTTTCAGTGATAATCTTCATGATTCTTCTGTGACAAGTGTGCAGAATCACCGAAATCGCTGTTTTCGTGCTTTTGAATGCGAAAAACACGTTTTCTGGTGTTTTCAGCACGCCACAGAGCGTTTGACATGCGGAAACTGAGATATCTTCGGTATCGTTGTTGTTTCCAGCTCAGATATGCATTTTCAGTGATAATCTTCATGATTCTTTTGTGACAAGTGTGCAGAATCACCGAAATCGCTGTTTTCGTGCTTTTGAATGCGAAAATCACGTTTTCTGGAGTTTTCAGCACTCCACAGTGCGTTTGATATGCGGAAACTGCGATATCTTCGGTACCGTTGTTGTTTCCAGCTGAGATATGCATTTTCTACGATAATCTTCGAGTTTCTTCTGTGGCAAGTGTGCTGAATCACCGAAATCGCTGTTTTCGTGCTATTGAATGCGAAAAACATGTTTTCTTGTGTTTTCAGCACTCCACAGAGCGTTTGACATGCGGAAACTGCGTTATCTTCGGTATCGTTGGGTTTCCAGCTGAGATATGCATTTTCAATGATAATCTTCATGATTCTGCTGTTACAAGTGTGCAGAATCACCGAAATCGCTGTTTTCGTGCTATTCAATGCGAAAAACTCGTTTTCTGGTGTTTTCAGCACGCCACAGAGCGTTTGACATGCGGAAACTGAGATATCTTCGGTATCGTTGTTGTTTCCAGCTGAGATATGCATTTTCAGTGATAATCTTCATGATTCTTCTGTGACAAGTGTGCAGAATCACCGAAATCGCTGTTTTCGTGCTTTTGAACGCGAAAAACACGTTTTCTGGAGTTTTGAGCACGCCACAGAGCGTTTGACATGCGGAAACTGCGATATCTTCGGTATCGTTGTTGTTTCCAGCTGAGATATGCATTTTCAGTGATAATCTTCATGATTCTGCTGTTACAAGTGTGCAGAATCACCGAAATCGCTGTTTTAGGGCTATTGAATGCGAAAAACACGTTTTCTGGTGTTTTCAGCACTCCACAGTGCGTTTGATATGCGGAAACTGCGATATCTTCGGTATCGTTGTTGTTTCCAGCTGAGATATGCATTTTCAGTGATAATCTTCATGATTCTGCTGTTACAAGTGTGCAGAATCACCGAAATCGCTGTTTTCGTGCTTTTGAATGCGGAAAACACGTTTTCTGGTGTTTTCAGCACGCCACAGAGCGATTGACATGCGGAAACTGCGATATCTTCGGTATCGTTGTTGTTTCCAGCTGAGATATGCATTTTCAGTGATAATCTTCATGATTCTGCTGTTACAAGTGTGCAGAATCACCGAAATCGCTGTTTTCGTGCTATTGAATGCGAAAACCACGTTTTCTGGTGTTTTCAGCACGCCACAGAGCGTTTGACATGCGGAAACTGCGATATCTTCGGTATCGTTGTTGTTTCTAGATGAGATTTGCATTTTCAATGATAATCTTCATGATTCTGCTGTTACAAGTGTGCAGAATCACCGAAATCGCTGTTTTCGTGCTATTGAATGCGAAAAACATGTTTTCTGGTGTTTTCAGCACTCCACAGAGCGTTTGACATGCGGAAACTGCGTTATCTTCGGTATCGTTGTTGTTTCCAGCTGAGATATGCATTTTCAGTGATAATCTTCATGATTCTTCTGTGACAAGTGTGCAGAATCACCGAAATCGCTGTTTTCGTGCTTTTGAATGCGAAAAACACGTTTTCTGGAGTTTTGAGCACGCCACAGAGCGTTTGACATGCGGAAACTGCGATATCTTCGGTATCGTTGTTGTTTCCAGCTGAGATATGCATTTTCAGTGATAATCTTCATGATTCTGCTGTTACAAGTGTGCAGAATCACCGAAATCGCTGTTTTAGGGCTATTGAATGCGAAAAACACGTTTTCTGGTGTTTTCAGCACTCCACAGTGCGTTTGATATGCGGAAACTGCGATATCTTCGGTATCGTTGTTGTTTCCAGCTGAGATATGCATTTTCAGTGATAATCTTCATCATTCTGCTGCTACAAGTGTGCAGAATCACCGAAATCGCTGTTTTCGTGCTTTTGAATGCGAAAAACACGTTTTCTGGTGTTTTCAGCACGCCACAGAGCGTTTGACATGCGGAAACTGCGATATCTTCGGTATCGTTGTTGTTTCCAGCTGAGATATGCATTTTCAGTGATAATCTTCATGATTCTGCTGTTACAAGTGTGCAGAATCACCGAAATCGCTGTTTTAGGGCTATTGAATGCGAAAAACATGTTTTCTGGTGTTTTCAGCACTCCACAGTGCGTTTGATATGCGGAAACTGAGATATCTTCGGTATCGTTGTTGTTTCCAGCTGAGATATGCATTTTCAGTGATAATCTTCATGATTCTGCTGTTACAAGTGTGCAGAATCACCGAAATCGCTGTTTTCGTGCTTTTGAATGCGAAAAACACGTTTTCTGGTGTTTTCAGCACGCCACAGAGCGTTTGACATGCGGAAACTGAGATATCTTCGGTATCGTTGTTGTTTCCAGCTGAGATATGCATTTTCAGTGATAATCTTCATGATTCTGCTGTTACAAGTGTGCAGAATCACCGAAATCGCTGTTTTAGGGCTATTGAATGCGAAAAACATGTTTTCTGGTGTTTTCAGCACTCCACAGTGCGTTTGATATGCGGAAACTGAGATATCTTCGGTATCGTTGTTGTTTCCAGCTGAGATATGCATTTTCAGTGATAATCTTCATGATTCTGCTGTTACAAGTGTGCAGAATCACCGAAATCGCTGTTTTCGTGCTTTTGAATGCGAAAAACACGTTTTCTGGTGTTTTCAGCACGCCACAGAGCGTTTGACATGCGGAAACTGAGATATCTTCGGTATCGTTGTTGTTTCCAGCTGAGATATGCATTTTCTACGATAATCTTCGAGTTTCTTCTGTGGCAAGTGTGCAGAATCACCGAAATCGCTGTTTTCGTGATATTGAATGCGAAAAACACGTTTTCTGGTGTTTTCAGCACTCCACAGAGCGTTTGACATGCGGAAACTGCGATATCTTCGGTATCGTTGTTGTTTCCAGCTGAGATATGCATTTTCAGTGATAATCTTCATGATTCTGCTGTTACAAGTGTGCAGAATCACCGAAATCGCTGTTTTCGTGCTTTTGAATGCGAAAAACACGTTTTCTGGTGGTTTCAGCACGCCACAGAGAGATTGACATGCGGAAACTGCGATATCTTCGGTATCGTTGTTGTTTCCTGCTGAGATATGCATTTTCAGTGATAATCTTCATGATTCTGCTGTTACAAGTGTGCAGGATCACCGAAATCGCTGTTTTCGTGCTATTGAATGCGAAAAACACGTTTTCTGGTGTTTTCAGCACTCCACAGTGCATTTGATATGCGGAAACTGCGATATCTTGATAATCTTTGTTGTTTCCATCTGAGATATGCATTTTCTACGATAATCATCGAGTTTCCTCTGTGACAAGTGTGCAGAATCACCGAAATCGCTGTTTTCGTGCTTTTGAATGCGAAAAACACGTTTTCTGGAGTTTTCTGCACGCCACAGAGCGTTTGACATGCGGAAACTGCGATATCTTCGGTATCGTTGTTGTTTCCAGCTGAGATATGCATTTTCAATAATAATCTTCATGATTCTGCTGTTACAAGTGTGCAGAATCACCGAAATCGCTGTTTTCGTGCTATTGAATGCGAAAAACACGTTTTCTGGTGTTTTCAGCACGCCACAGAGCGTTTGACATGCGGAAGCTGGGACATCTTCGGTATGGTTGTTGTTTCCAGCTGAGATATGCATTTTCAGGGATAATCTTCATGATTCTGGTGTTACAAGTGTGCAGAATCACCGAAATCGCTGTTTTCGTGCTATTGAATGCGAAAAACACGTTTTCTGGTGTTTTCAGCACTCCACAGAGCGTTTGACATGCGGAAACTGCGATATCTTCGGTATCGCTGGGTTTCCAGCTGGGATATGCATTTTCAGTGATAATCTTCATGATTCTGCTGTTACAAGTGCGCAGAATCACCGAAATCGCTGTTTTCGTGCTACTGAATGCGAAAAACACGTTTTCTGGTGTTTTCAGCACTCCACAGTGCGTTTGATATGCGGAAATTGCCATATCTTCGGTATCGTTGTTGTTTCCAGCTGAGATATGCATTTTCAGTGATAATCTTCATGATTCTGCTGTTACAAGTGTGCAGAATCACCGAAATCGCTGTTTTCGTGCTTTTGAATGCGAAAATCACGTTTTCTGGAGTTTTCAGCACTCCACAGTGCGATTGATATGCGGAAACTGCGATATCTTCGGTATCGTTGTTGTTTCCAGCTGAGATATGCATTTTCTACGATAATCTTCGAGTTTCTTCTGTGGCAAGTGTGCAGAATCACCGAAATCGCTGTTTTCGTGCTATTGAATGCGAAAAACACGTTTTCGGGTGTTTTCAGCACTCCACAGAGCGTTTGACATGCGGAAACTGCGATATCTTCGGTAGCGTTGTTGCTTCCAGCTGAGATATGCATTTTCAGTGATAATCTTCATGATTCTGCTGTTACAAGTGTGCAGATTCACCGAAATCGCTGTTTTCGTGCTTTTGAATGCGCAAAACACGTTTTCTGGTGTTTTCAGCACGCCACAGAGAGATTGACATGCGGAAACTGCGATATCTTCGGTATCATTGTTGTTTCCAGCTGAGATATGCATTTTCAGTGATAATCTTCATGATTCTGCTGTTACAAGTGTGCAGGATCACCGAAATCGCTGTTTTCGTGCTATTGAATGCGAAAAACACGTTTTCTGGTGTTTTCAGCACTCCACAGTGCGTTTGATATGCGGAAACTGCGATATCTTGATAATCTTTGTTGTTTCCAGCTGAGATATGCATTTTCTACGATAATCATCGAGTTTCCTCTGTGACAAGTGTGCAGAATCACCGAAATCGCTGTTTTCGTGCTTTTGAATGCGAAAAACACGTTTTCTGGAGTTTTCAGCACGCCACAGAGCGTTTGACATGCGGAAACTGCGATATCTTCGGTATCGTTGTTGTTTCCAGCTGAGATATGCATTTTCAATAATAATCTTCATGATTCTGCTGTTACAAGTGTGCAGAATAACCGAAATCGCTGTTTTCGTGCTTTTGAATGCGAAAAACACGTTTTCTGGTGTTTTCAGCACTCCACAATGCGTTTGATATGCGGAAACTGCGATATCTTCGGTATCGTTGTTGTTTCCAGCAGAGATATGCATTTTCTACGATAATCTTCGAGTTTCTTCTGTGACAACTGTGCAGAATCACCGAAATCGCTGTTTTCGTGCTATTGAATGCGAAAAACACGTTTTCTGGTGTTTTCAGCACTCCACAGTGCGTTTGATATGCGGAAACTGCGATATCTTCGGTATCTTTGTTGTTTCCTGCTGAGATATGCATTTTCTACTATAATCTTCATGATTCTGCTGTTACAAGTGTGCAGAATCACCGAAATCGCTGTTTTCGTGCTATTGAATGCGAAAAACACGTTTTCTGGTGTTTTCAGCACTCCACAGTGCGTTTGATATGCGGAAACTGCGATATCTTCGTAATCTTTGTTGTTTCCAGCTGAGATATGCATTTTCTACGATAATCATCGAGGTTCCTCTGTGACAAGTGTGCAGAATCACCGAAATCGCTGTTTTCGTGCTTTTGAATACGAAAAACACGTTTTCTGGAGTTTTCAGCACGCCACAAAGCGTTTGACATGCGGAAACTGCGATATCTTCGGTATCGTTGTTGTTTCCAGCTGAGATATGCATTTTCAATAATAATCTTCATGATTCTGCTGTTTCAAGTGTGCAGAATCACCGAAATCGCTGTTTTCGTGCTATTGAATGCGAAAAACACGTTTTCTGGTGTTTTCAGCACTCCACAGAGCGTTTGACATGCGGAAACTGCGATATCTTCGGTATCGTTGTTGTTTCCAGCTGAGATATGCATTTTCAGAGATAATCTTCATTATTCTGCTGTTACAAGTGTGCAGAATCACCGAAATCGCTGTTTTCGTGCTTTTGAATGCGAAAAACACGTTTTCTGGTGTTTTCAGCACGCCACAGAGCGTTTGACATGCGGAAGCTGCGACATCTTCGGTATGGTTGTTGTTTCCAGCTGAGATATGCATTTTCAGGGATAATCTTCATGATTCTGGTGTTACAAGTGTGCAGAATCACCGAAATCGCTGTTTTCGTGCTATTGAATGCGAAAAACACGTTTTCTGGTGTTTTCAGCACTCCACAGAGCGTTTGACATGCGGAAACTGCGATATCTTCGGTATCGCTGGGTTTCCAGCTGGGATATGCATTTTCAGTGATAATCTTCATGATTCTGCTGTTACAAGTGCGCAGAATCACCGAAATCGCTGTTTTCGTGCTACTGAATGCGAAAAACACGTTTTCTGGTGTTTTCAGCACTCCACAGTGCGTTTGATATGCGGAAATTGCCATATCTTCGGTATCGTTGTTGTTTCCAGCTGAGATATGCATTTTCAGTGATAATCTTCATGATTCTGCTGTTACAAGTGTGCAGAATCACCGAAATCGCTGTTTTCGTGCTATTGAATGCGAAAAACACGTTTTCTGGTGTTTTCAGCACTCCACAGAGCGTTTGACATGCGGAAACTGCGATATCTTCGGTATGGTTGGGTTTCCCGCTGAGATATGCATTTTCAGTGATAATCTTCATGATTCTGCTGTTACAAGTGCGCAGAATCACCGAAATCGCTGTTTTCGTGCTATTGAATGCGAAAAACACGTTTTCTGGTGTTTTCAGCACTACACAGTGCGTTTGATATGCGGAAACTGCGATATCTTCGGTATCTTTGTTGTTTCCAGCTGAGATATGCATTTTCTACGATAATCATCGAGTTTCTTTTGTGACAAGTGTGCAGAATCACCGAAATCGCTGTTTTCGTGCTTTTGAAAGCGAAAAACACGTTTTCTGGAGTTTTCAGCACGCCGCAGAGCGTTTGACATGCGGAAACTGCGATATCTTCGGTATCGTTGGGTTTCCAGCTGAGATATGCATTTTCAATAATAATCTTCATGATTCTGCTGTTACAAGTGTGCAGAATCACCGAAATCGCTGTTTTCGTGCTTTTGAATGCGAAAAACACGTTTTCTGGAGTTTTCAGCACTCCACAGTGCGTTTGATATGCGGAAACTGCGATATCTTCGGTATCGTTGTTGTTTCCAGCTGAGATATGCATTTTCTACGATAATCTTCGTGTTTCTTCTGTGACAAGTGTGCAGAATCACCGAAATCGCTGTTTTCGTGCTATTGAATGCGAAAAACACGTTTTCTGGTATTTTCAGCACGCCACAGAGCGTTTGACATGCGGAAACTGCGATATCTTCGGTATCGTTGTTGTTTCCAGCTGAGATATGCATTTTCAGTGATAATCTTCATGATTCTGCTGTTACAAGTGTGCAGAATCACCGAAATCGCTGTTTTCGTGCTTTTGAATGCGAAAAACACGTTTTCTGGTGTTTTCAGCACGCCACAGATCGTTTGACATGCGGAAACTAGGATATCTTCGGTATCGTTGTTGTTTCCAGCTGAGATATGCATTTTCAGTGATAATCTGCATGATTCTTCTGTGACAAGTGTGCAGAATCACCGAAATCGCTGTTTTCGTGCTTTTGAATGCGAAAAACACGTTTTCTGGTGTTTTCAGCACGCCACAGAGCGTTTGACATGCGGAAACTGAGATATCTTCGGTATCGTTGTTGTTTCCAGCTGAGATATGCATTTTCAGTGATAATCTTCATGATTCTTCTGTGACAAGTGTGCAGAATCACCGAAATCGCTGCTTTCGTGCTTTTGAATGCGAAAAACACGTTTTCTGGTGTTTTCAGCACGCCACAGATCGTTTGACATGCGGAAACTAGGATATCTTCGGTATCGTTGTTGTTTCCAGCTGAGATATGCATTTTCAGTGATAATCTGCATGATTCTTCTGTGACAAGTGTGCAGAATCACCGAAATCGCTGTTTTCGTGCTTTTGAATGCGAAAAACACGTTTTCTGGAGTTTTCAGCACTCCACAGTGCGTTTGATATGCGGAAACTGCGATATCTTCGGTATCGTTGTTGTTTCCAGCTGAGATATGCATTTACTACGATAATCTTCGAGTTTCTTCTGTGACAAGTGTGCAGAATCACCGAAATCGCTGTTTTCGTGCTATTGAATGCGAAAAACACGTTTTCTGGTGTTTTCAGCACGCCACAGAGCGTTTGACATGCGGAAACTGCGATATCTTCGGTATCGTTGTTGTTTCCAGCTGAGATATGCATTTTCAGTGATAATCTTCATGATTCTGCTGTTACAAGTGTGCAGAATCACCGAAATCGCTGTTTTCGTGCTATTGAATGCGAAAAACACGTTTTCTGGTGTTTTCAGCACTCCACAGAGCGTTTGACATGCGGAAACTGAGATATCTTCGGTATCGTTGTTGTTTCCAGCTGAGATATGCATTTTCAGTGATAATCTTCATGATTCTTCTGTGGCAAGTGTGCAGAATCACCGAAATCGCTGTTTTCGTGCTTTTGAATGCGAAAAACACGTTTTCTGGAGTTTTCAGCACGCCACAGAGCGTTTGACATGTGGAAACTGCGATATCTTCGGTATCGTTGTTGTTTCCAGCTGAGATATGCATTTTCAATAATAATCTTCATGATTCTGCTGTTACAAGTGTGCAGAATCACCGAAATCGCTGTTTTCGTGCTATTGAATGCGAAAAACACGTTTTCTGGTGTTTTCAGCACTCCACAGAGCGTTTGACATGCGGAAACTGAGATATCTTCGGTATCGTTGTTGTTTCCAGCTGAGATATGCATTTTCAGTGATAATCTTCATGATTCTGCTGTTACAAGTGTGCAGAATCACCGAAATCGCTGTTTTCGTGCTATTGAATGCGAAAAACACGTTTTCTGGAGTTTTCAGCACTCCGCAGTGCGTTTGATATGCGGAAACAGCGATATCTTCGGTATCGTTGTTGTTTCCAGCTGAGATATGCATTTTCAGTGATAATCTTCATGATTCTTCTGTGACAAGTGTGTAGAATCACCGAAATCGCTGGTTCGTGCTTTTGAATGCGAAAAACACGTTTTCTGGAGTTTTCAGCACTCCACAGTGCGTTTGATATGCGGAAACTGCGATATCTTCGGTATCGTTGGGTTTCCAGCTGAGATATGCATTTTCAGTGATGATCTTCATGATTCTGCTGTTACAAGTGTAGAGAATCACCGAAATCGCTGTTTTCGTGCTATTGAATGCGAAAAACATGTTTTCTGGTGTTTTCAGCAACCCACAGAGCGTTTGACATGCGGAAACTGCGATATCTTCGGTATCGTTGTTGTTTCCAGCTGAGATATGCATTTTCTACGATAATCTTCGAGTTTCTTCTGTGACAAGTGTGCAGAATCACCGAAATCGCTGTTTTCGTGCTATTGAATGCGAAAAACACGTTTTCTGGTGTTTTCAGCACTCCACAGAGCGTTTGACATGCGGAAACTGCGATATCTTCGGTATCGTTGTTGTTTCCAGCTGAGATATGCATTTTCAATAATAATCTTCATGATTCTGCTGTTACAAGTGTGCAGAATCACCGAAATCGCTGTTTTCGTGCTATTGAATGCGAAAAACACGTTTTCTGGTGTTTTCAGCACTCCACAGAGCGTTTGACATGCGGAAACTGAGATATCTTCGGTATCGTTGTTGTTTCCAGCTGAGATATGCATTTTCATTGATAATCTTCATGATTCTGCTGTTACAAGTGTGCAGAATCACCGAAATCGCGGTTTTCGTGCTTTTGAATGCGAAAAACACGTTTTCTGGTGTTTTCAGCACGCCACAGAGCGTTTGACATGCGGAAACTGCGATATCTTCGGTATCGTTGTTGTTTCCAGCTGAGATATGCATTTTCAGTGATAATCTTCATGATTCTTCTGTGGCAAGTGTGCAGAATCACCGAAATCGCTGTTTTCGTGCTTTTGAATGCGAAAAACACGTTTTCTGGAGTTTTCAGCACGCCACAGAGCGTTTGACATGTGGAAACTGCGATATCTTCGGTATCGTTGTTGTTTCCAGCTGAGATATGCATTTTCAATAATAATCTTCATGATTCTGCTGTTACAAGTGTGCAGAATCACCGAAATCGCTGTTTTCGTGCTATTGAATGCGAAAAACACGTTTTCTGGTGTTTTCAGCACTCCACAGAGCGTTTGACATGCGGAAACTGAGATATCTTCGGTATCGTTGTTGTTTCCAGCTGAGATATGCATTTTCAGTGATAATCTTCATGATTCTGCTGTTACAAGTGTGCAGAATCACCGAAATCGCTGTTTTCGTGCTATTGAATGCGAAAAACACGTTTTCTGGAGTTTTCAGCACTCCGCAGTGCGTTTGATATGCGGAAACAGCGATATCTTCGGTATCGTTGTTGTTTCCAGCTGAGATATGCATTTTCAGTGATAATCTTCATGATTCTTCTGTGACAAGTGTGTAGAATCACCGAAATCGCTGGTTCGTGCTTTTGAATGCGAAAAACACGTTTTCTGGAGTTTTCAGCACTCCACAGTGCGTTTGATATGCGGAAACTGCGATATCTTCGGTATCGTTGGGTTTCCAGCTGAGATATGCATTTTCAGTGATGATCTTCATGATTCTGCTGTTACAAGTGTAGAGAATCACCGAAATCGCTGTTTTCGTGCTATTGAATGCGAAAAACATGTTTTCTGGTGTTTTCAGCAACCCACAGAGCGTTTGACATGCGGAAACTGCGATATCTTCGGTATCGTTGTTGTTTCCAGCTGAGATATGCATTTTCTACGATAATCTTCGAGTTTCTTCTGTGACAAGTGTGCAGAATCACCGAAATCGCTGTTTTCGTGCTATTGAATGCGAAAAACACGTTTTCTGGTGTTTTCAGCACTCCACAGAGCGTTTGACATGCGGAAACTGCGATATCTTCGGTATCGTTGTTGTTTCCAGCTGAGATATGCATTTTCAGTGATAATCTTCATGACTCTGCTGTTACAAGTGTGCAGAATCAACGAAATCGCTGTTTTCGTGCTTTTGAATGCGAAAAACACCTTTTCTGGTGTTTTCAGCACGCCACAGAGCGATTGACATGCGGAAACTGCGATATCTTCGGTATCGTTGTTGTTTCCAGCTGAGAAATGCATTTTCAGTGATAATCTTCATGATTCTGCTGTTACAAGTGTGCAGGACCACCGAAATCGCTGTTTTCGTGCTATTGAATGCGAAAAACACGTTTTCTGGTGTTTTCAGCACTCCGCAGTGCGTTTGATTTGCGGAAACTGCGATATCTTCGGTATCGTTGTTGTTTCCAGCTGAGATATGCATTTTCTAAGATAATCATCGAGTTTCTTCTGTGACAAGTGTGCAGAATCACCGAAATCGCTGTTTTCGTGCTTTTGAATGCGAAAAACACGTTTTCTGGAGTTTTCAGCACGCCACAGAGCGTTTGACATGCGGAAACTGCGATACCTTCGGTATCGTTGTTGTTTCCAGCTGAGATATGTATTTTCAATAATAATCTTCATGATTCTGCTGTTACAAGTGTGCAGAATCAACGAAATCGCTGTTTTCGTGCATTTGAATGCGAAAAACACGTTTTCTGGAGTTTTCAGCACTCCACAGTGCGTTTGATATGCGGAAACTGCGATATCTTCGGTATCGTTGTTGTTTCCAGCTGAGATATGCATTTTCAGTGATAATCTTCATGATTCTGCTGTTACAAGTGTGCAGAATCAACGAAATCGCTGTTTTCGTGCTTTTGAATGCGAAAAACACGTTTTCTGGTGTTTTCAGCACGCCACAGAGCGATTGACATGCGGAAACTGCGATATCTTCGGTATCGTTGTTGTTTCCAGCTGAGATATGCATTTTCATTGATAATCTTCATGATTCTGCTGTTACAAGTGTGCAGAATCACCGAAATCGCTGTTTTCGTGCTTTTGAATGCGAAAAACACCTTTTCTGGTGTTTTCAGCACGCCACAGAGCGATTGACATGCGGAAACTGCGATATCTTCGGTATCGTTGTTGTTTCCAGCTGAGAAATGCATTTTCAGTGATAATCTTCATGATTCTGCTGTTACAAGTGTGCAGGACCACCGAAATCGCTGTTTTCGTGCTATTGAATGCGAAAAACACGTTTTCTGGTGTTTTCAGCACTCCGCAGTGCGTTTGATTTGCGGAAACTGCGATATCTTCGGTATCGTTGTTGTTTCCAGCTGAGATATGCATTTTCTAAGATAATCATCGAGTTTCTTCTGTGACAAGTGTGCAGAATCACCGAAATCGCTGTTTTCGTGCTTTTGAATGCGAAAAACACGTTTTCTGGAGTTTTCAGCACGCCACAGAGCGTTTGACATGCGGAAACTGCGATACCTTCGGTATCGTTGTTGTTTCCAGCTGAGATATGTATTTTCAATAATAATCTTCATGATTCTGCTGTTACAAGTGTGCAGAATCAACGAAATCGCTGTTTTCGTGCATTTGAATGCGAAAAACACGTTTTCTGGAGTTTTCAGCACTCCACAGTGCGTTTGATATGCGGAAACTGCGATATCTTCGGTATCGTTGTTGTTTCCAGCTGAGATATGCATTTTCAGTGATAATCTTCATGATTCTGCTGTTACAAGTGTGCAGAATCAACGAAATCGCTGTTTTCGTGCTTTTGAATGCGAAAAACACGTTTTCTGGTGTTTTCAGCACGCCACAGAGCGATTGACATGCGGAAACTGCGATATCTTCGGTATCGTTGTTGTTTCCAGCTGAGATATGCATTTTCATTGATAATCTTCATGATTCTGCTGTTACAAGTGTGCAGAATCACCGAAATCGCTGTTTTCGTGCTTTTGAATGCGAAAAACACGTTTTCTGGTGTTTTCAGCACGCCACAGAGCGTTTGACATGCGGAAACTGAGATATCTTCGGTATCGTTGTTGTTTCCAGCTGAGATATGCATTTTCAGTGATAATCTTCATGATTCTGCTGTTACATGTGTGCAGCATCACCGAAATCGCTGTTTTCGTGCTTTTGAATGCGAAAAACACGTTTTCTGGTGTTTTCAGCACGCCACAGAGCGTTTGACATGCGGAAACTGAGATATCTTCGGTATCGTTGTTGTTTCCAGCTGAGATATGCATTTTCTACGATAATCTTCGAGTTTCGTCTGTGACAAGTGTGCAGAATCACCGAAATCGCTGTTTTCGTGCTTTTGAATGCGAAAAACACGTTCTCTGGAGTTTTCAGCACTCCACAGTGCGTTTGACATGCGGAAACTGAGATATCTTCGGTATCGTTGTTGTTTCCAGCTGAGATATGCATTTTCAGTGATAATCTTCATGATTCTGCTGTTACAAGTGTGCAGAATCAACGAAATCGCTGTTTTCGTGCATTTGAATGCGAAAAACACGTTTTCTGGAGTTTTCAGCACTCCACAGTGCGTTTGATATGCGGAAACTGCGATATCTTCGGTATCGTTGTTGTTTACAGCTGAGATATGCATTTTCAGTGATAATCTTCATGATTCTTCTGTGGCAAGTGTGCAGAATCACCGAAATCGCTGTTTTCGTGCTTTTGAATGCGAAAAACACGTTTTCTGGAGTTTTCAGCACGCCACAGAACGTTTGACATGCGGAAACTGCGATATCTTCGGTATCGTTGTTGTTTCCAGCTGAGATATGCATTTTCAATAATAATCTTCATGATTCTGCTGTTACAAGTGTGCAGAATCACCGAAATCGCTGTTTTCGTGCTATTGAATGCGAAAAACATGTTTTCTGGTGTTTTCAGCAACCCACAGAGCGTTTGACATGCGGAAACTGCGATATCTTCGGTATCGTTGTTGTTTCCAGCTGAGATATGCATTTTCTACGATAATCTTCGAGTTTCTTCTGTGGCAAGTGTGCAGAATCACCGAAATCGCTGTTTTCGTGCTATTGAATGCGAAAAACACGTTTTCTGGTGTTTTCAGCACTCCACAGAGCGTTTGACATGCGGAAACTGCGATATCTTCGGTATCGTTGTTGTTTCCAGCTGAGATATGCATTTTCAGTGATAATCTTCATGATTCTGCTGTTACAAGTGTGCAGAATCAACGAAATCGCTGTTTTCGTGCTTTTGAATGCGAAAAACACGTATTCTGGTGTTTTCAGCACACCACAGAGCGATTGACATGCGGAAACTGCGATATCTTCGGTATCGTTATTGTTTCCAGCTGAGAAATGCATTTTCAGTGATAATCTTCATGATTCTGCTGTTACAAGTGTGCAGGATCACCGAAATCGCTGTTTTCGTGCTATTGAATGCGAAAAACACGTTTTCTGGTGTTTTCAGCACTCCGCAGTGCGTTTGATATTGCGGAAACTGCGATGTCTTCGGTATCGTTGTTGTTTCCAGCTGAGATATGCATTTTCTAAGATAATCATCGAGTTTCTTCTGTGACAAGTGTGCAGAATCACCGAAATCGCTGTTTTCGTACTTTTGAATGCGAAAAACACGTTTTCTGGAGTTTTCAGCACGCCACAGAGCGTTTGACATGCGGAAACTGCGATATCTTCGGTATCGTTGTTGTTTCCAGCTGAGATATGTATTTTCAATAATAATCTTCATGATTCTGCTGTTACAAGTGTGCAGATTCAACGAAATCGCTGTTTTCGTGCATTTGAATGCGAAAAACACGTTTTCTGGAGTTTTCAGCACTCCACAGTGCGTTTGATATGCGGAAACTGCGATATCTTCGGTATCGTTGTTGTTTCCAGCTGAGATATGCATTTTCAGTGATAATCTTCATGATTCTGCTGTTACAAGTGTGCAGAATCGACGAAATCGCTGTTTTCGTGCTTTTGAATGCGAAAAACACGTTCTCTGGAGTTTTCAGCACTCCACAGTGCGTTTGATATGCGGAAACTGCGATATCTTCGGTATCGTTGGGTTTCCAGCTGAGATATGCATTTTCAGTGATAATCTTCATGATTCTGCTGTTACAAGTGTAGAGAATCACCGAAATCGCTGTTTTCGTGCTATTGAATGCGAAAAACATGTTTTCTGGTGTTTTCAGCACCCCACAGAGCGTTTGACATGCGGAAACTGCGATATCTTCGGTATCGTTGTTGTTTCCAGCTGAGATATGCATTTTCTACGATAATCTTCGAGTTTCTTCTGTGACAAGTGTGCAGAATCACCGAAATCGCTGTTTTCGTGCTTTTGAATGCGAAAAACACGTTTTCTGGTGTTTTCAGCACGCCACAGAGCGATTGACATGCGGAAACTGCGATATCTTCGGTATCGTTGTTGTTTCCAGCTGAGATATGCATTTTCTACGATAATCTTCGAGTTTCTTCTGTGACAAGTGTGCAGAATCTTCGAAATCGCTGTTTTCGTGCTTTTGAATGCGAAAAACACGTTCTCTGGAGTTTTCAGCACTCCACAGTGCGTTTGATATGCGGAAACTGCGATATCTTCGGTATCGTTGGGTTTCCAGCTGAGATATGCATTTTCAGTGATAATCTTCATGATTCTGCTGTTACAAGTGTAGAGAATCACCGAAATCGCTGTTTTCGTGCTATTGAATGCGAAAAACATGTTTTCTGGTGTTTTCAGCACCCCACAGAGCGTTTGACATGCGGAAACTGCGATATCTTCGGTATCGTTGTTGTTTCCAGCTGAGATATGCATTTTCTACGATAATCTTCGAGTTTCTTCTGTGACAAGTGTGCAGAATCACCGAAATCGCTGTTTTCGTGCTATTGAATGCGAAAAACACGTTTTCTGGTGTTTTCAGCACTCCACAGAGCGTTTGACATGCGGAAACTTCGATATCTTCGGTATCGTTGTTGTTTCCAGCTGAGATATGCATTTTCAGTGATAATCTTCATGATTCTGCTGTTACAAGTGTGCAGAATCACCGAAATCGCTGTTTTCGTGCTTTTGAATGCGAAAAACACGTTTTCTGGTGTTTTCAGCACGCCACAGAGCGATTGACATGCGGAAACTGCGATATCTTCGGTATCGTTGTTGTTTCCAGCTGAGATATGCATTTTCAGTGATAATCTTCATGATTCTGCTGTTACAAGTGTGCAGGATCACCGAAATCGCTGTTTTCGTGCTATTGAATGCGAAAAACACGTTTTCTGGTGTTTTCAGCACTCCGCAGTGCGTTTGATATGCGGAAACTGCGATATCTTCGGTATCGTTGTTGTTTCCAGCAGAGATATGCATTTTCTACGATAATCTTCGAGATTCTTCTGTGACAAGTGTGCAGAATCACCGAAATCGCTGTTTTCGTGCTATTGAATGCGAAAAACACGTTTTCTGGTGTTTTCAGCACGCCACAGAGCGTTTGACATGCGGAAACTGCGATATCTTCGGTATCGTTGTTGTTTCCAGCTGAGATATGCATTTTCAGTGATAATCTTCATGATTCTGCTGTTACAAGTGTGCAGAATCACCGAAATCGCTGTTTTAGTGCTATTGAATGCGAAAAACACGTTTTCTGGTGTTTTCAGCACTCCACAGTGCGTTTGATATACGGAAACTGCGATATCTTCGGTATCGTTGTTGTTTCCAGCTGAGATATGCATTTTCATTGATAATCTTCATGATTCTGCTGTTACAAGTGTGCAGAATCACCGAAATCGCTGTTTTCGTGCTATTGAATGCGAAAAACACGTTTTCTGGTGTTTTCAGCACGCCACAGAGCGTTTGACATGCGGAAACTGCGATATCTTCGGTATCGTTGTTGTTTCCAGCTGAGATATGCATTTTCAATAATAATCTTCATGATTCTGCTGTTACAAGTGTGCAGAATTACCGAAATCGCAATTTTCGTGCTATTGAATGCGAAAAACACGTTTTCTGGTGTTTTCAGCACTCCACAGAGCGTTTGACATGCGGAAACTGCGATATCTTCGGTATCGCTGGGTTTCCAGCTGGGATATGCATTTTCAGTGATAATCTTCATGATTCTGCTGTTACAAGTGTGCAGAATCACCGAAATCGCTGTTTTCGTGGTATTGAATGCGAAAAACACGTTTTCTGGTGTTTTCAGCACGCCACAGAGCGTTTGACATGCGGAAACTGCGATATCTTCGATATCGTTGTTGTTTCCAGCTGAGTTATGCATTTTCAATAATAATCTTCATGATTCTGCTGTTACAAGTGTGCAGAATCACCGAAATCGCTGTTTTCGTGCTTTTGAATGCGAAAAACACGTTTTCTGGTGTTTTCAGCACTCCACAGAGCGTTTGACATGCGGAAACTGCGATATCTTCGGTATCGTTGTTGTTTCCAGCTGAGATATGCATTTTCAGTGATAATCTTCATGATTCTGCTGTTACAAGTGTGCAGGATCACCGAAATCGCTGTTTTCGTGCTATTGAATGCGAAAAACACGTTTTCTGGTGTTTTCAGCACTCCGCAGTGCGTTTGATATTGCGGAAACTGCGATGTCTTCAGTATCGTTGTTGTTTCCAGCTGAGATATGCATTTTCTAAGATAATCATCGAGTTTCTTCTGTGACAAGTGTGCAGAATCACCGAAATCGCTGTTTTCGTACTTATGAATGCGAAAAACACGTTTTCTGGAGTTTTCAGCACGCCACAGAGCGTTTGACATGCGGAAACTGCGATATCTTCGGTATCGTTGTTGTTTCCAGCTGAGATATGCATTTTCAGTGATAATCTTCATGATTCTGCTGTTACAAGTGTGCAGAATCAACGAAATCGCTGTTTTCGTGCTTTTGAATGCGAAAAACACGTTTTCTGGTGTTTTCAGCACACCACAGAGCGATTGACATGCGGAAACTACGATATCTTCGGTATCGTTATTGTTTCCAGCTGAGAAATGCATTTTCAGTGATAATCTTCATGATTCTGCTGTTACAAGTGTGCAGGATCACCGAAATCGCTGTTTTCGTGCTATTGAATGCGAAAAACACGTTTTCTGGTGTTTTCAGCACTCCGCAGTGCGTTTGATATTGCGGAAACTGCGATGTCTTCGGTATCGTTGTTGTTTCCAGCTGAGATATGCATTTTCTAAGATAATCATCGAGTTTCTTCTGTGACAAGTGTGCAGAATCACCGAAATCGCTGTTTTCGTACTTATGAATGCGAAAAACACGTTTTCTGGAGTTTTCAGCACGCCACAGAGCGTTTGACATGCGGAAACTGCGATATCTTCGGTATCGTTGTTGTTTCCAGCTGAGATATGTATTTTCAATAATAATCTTCATGATTCTGCTGTTACAAGTGTGCAGAATCACCGAAATCGCTGTTTTCGTGCTTTTGAATGCGAAAAACACGTTTTCTGGTGTTTTCAGCACGCCACAGAGCGTTTGACATGCGGAAACTGAGATATCTTCGGTATCGTTGTTGTTTCCAGCTGAGATATGCATTTTCAGTCATAATCTTCATGATTCTGCTGTTACATGTGTGCAGAATCACCGAAATCGCTGTTTTCGTGCTTTTGAATGCGAAAAACACGTTTTCTGGTGTTTTCAGCACGCCACAGAGAGTTTGACATGCGGAAACTGAGATATCTTCGGTATCGTTGTTGTTTCCAGCTGAGATATGCATTTTCTACGATAATCTTCGAGTTTCTTCTGTGACAAGTGTGCAGAATCACCGAAATCGCTGTTTTCGTGCTTTTGAATGCGAAAAACACGTTCTCTGGAGTTTTCAGCACTCCACAGTGCGTTTGATATGCGGAAACTGCGATATCTTCGGTATCGTTGGGTTTCCAGCTGAGATATGCATTTTCAGTGATAATCTTCATGATTCTGCTGTTACAAGTGTAGAGAATCACCGAAATCGCAGTTTTCGTGCTATTGAATGCGAAAAACACGTTTTCTGGAGTTTTCAGCACGCCACGGAGCGTTTGAAATGCGGAAACTGCGATATCTTCGGTATCGTTGTTGTTTCCAGCTGAGATATGCATTTTCAATAATAATCTTCATGATTCTGCTGTTACAAGTGTGCAGAATCACCGAAATCGCTGTTTTCGTGCTATTGAATGCGAAAAACACGTTTTCTGGTGTTTTCAGCACTCCACAGAGCGTTTGACATGCGGAAACTGCGATATCTTCGGTATCGTAGTTGTTTCCAGCTGAGATATGCATTTTCAGTGATAATCTTCAAGATTCTGCTGTTACAAGTGTGCAGAATCACCGAAATCGCTGTTTTCGTGCTTTTGAATGCGAAAAACACGTTTTCTGGTGTTTTCAGCACGCCACAGAGCGATTGACATGCGGAAACTGCGATATCTTCGGTATCGTTGTTGTTTCCAGCTGAGATATGCATTTTCAGTGATAATCTTCATGATTCTGCTGTTACAAGTGTGCAGGATCACCGAAATCGCTCTTTTCGTGCTATTGAATGCGAAAAACACGTTTTCTGGTGTTTTCAGCACTCCGCAGTGCGTTTGATATGCGGAAACTGCGATATCTTCGGTATCGTTGTTGTTTCCAGCTGAGATATGCATTTTCTACGATAATCTTCGAGTTTCTTCTGTGACAAGTGTGCAGAATCTTCGAAATCGCTGTTTTCGTGCTTTTGAATGCGAAAAACACGTTCTCTGGAGTTTTCAGCACTCCACAGTGCGTTTGATATGCGGAAACTGCGATATCTTCGGTATCGTTGGGTTTCCAGCTGAGATATGCATTTTCAGTGATAATCTTCATGATTCTGCTGTTACAAGTGTAGAGAATCACCGAAATCGCTGTTTTCGTGCTATTGAATGCGAAAAACATGTTTTCTGGTGTTTTCAGCACCCCACAGAGCGTTTGACATGCGGAAACTGCGATATCTTCGGTATCGTTGTTGTTTCCAGCTGAGATATGCATTTTCTACGATAATCTTCGAGTTTCTTCTGTGACAAGTGTGCAGAATCACCGAAATCGCTGTTTTCGTGCTATTGAATGCGAAAAACACGTTTTCTGGTGTTTTCAGCACTCCACAGAGCGTTTGACATGCGGAAACTTCGATATCTTCGGTATCATTGTTGTTTCCAGCTGAGATATGCATTTTCAGTGATAATCTTCATGATTCTGCTGTTTCAAGTGTGCAGAATCACCGAAATCGCTGTTTTCGTGCTTTTGAATGCGAAAAACACGTTTTCTGGTGTTTTCAGCACGCCACAGAGCGATTGACATGCGGAAACTGCGATATCTTCGGTATCGTTGTTGTTTCCAGCTGAGATATGCATTTTCAGTGATAATCTTCATGATTCTGCTGTTACAAGTGTGCAGGATCACCGAAATCGCTGTTTTCGTGCTATTGAATGCGAAAAACACGTTTTCTGGTGTTTTCAGCACTCCGCAGTGCGTTTGATATGCGGAAACTGCGATATCTTCGGTATCGTTGTTGTTTCCAGCAGAGATATGCATTTTCTACGATAATCTTCGAGATTCTTCTGTGACAAGTGTGCAGAATCACCGAAATCGCTGTTTTCGTGCTATTGAATGCGAAAAACACGTTTTCTGGTGTTTTCAGCACGCCACAGAGCGTTTGACATGCGGAAACTGCGATATCTTCGGTATCGTTGTTGTTTCCAGCTGAGATATGCATTTTCAGTGATAATCTTCATGATTCTGCTGTTACAAGTGTGCAGAATCACCGAAATCGCTGTTTTAGTGCTATTGAATGCGAAAAACACGTTTTCTGGTGTTTTCAGCACTCCACAGTGCGTTTGATATACGGAAACTGCGATATCTTCGGTATCGTTGTTGTTTCCAGCTGAGATATGCATTTTCATTGATAATCTTCATGATTCTGCTGTTACAAGTGTGCAGAATCACCGAAATCGCTGTTTTCGTGCTTTTGAATGCGAAAAACACGTTTTCTGGTGTTTTCAGCACGCCACAGAGCGTTTGACATGCGGAAACTGCGATATCTTCGGTATCGTTGTTGTTTCCAGCTGAGATATGCATTTTCAATAATAATCTTCATGATTCTGCTGTTACAAGTGTGCAGAATTACCGAAATCGCAATTTTCGTGCTATTGAATGCGAAAAACACGTTTTCTGGTGTTTTCAGCACTCCACAGAGCGTTTGACATGCGGAAACTGCGATATCTTCGGTATCGCTGGGTTTCCAGCTGGGATATGCATTTTCAGTGATAATCTTCATGATTCTGCTGTTACAAGTGTGCAGAATCACCGAAATCGCTGTTTTCGTGGTATTGAATGCGAAAAACACGTTTTCTGGTGTTTTCAGCACGCCACAGAGCGTTTGACATGCGGAAACTGCGATATCTTCGATATCGTTGTTGTTTCCAGCTGAGATATGCATTTTCAATAATAATCTTCATGATTCTGCTGTTACAAGTGTGCAGAATCACCGAAATCGCTGTTTTCGTGCTTTTGAATGCGAAAAACACGTTTTCTGGTGTTTTCAGCACTCCACAGAGCGTTTGACATGCGGAAACTGCGATATCTTCGGTATCGTTGTTGTTTCCAGCTGAGATATGTATTTTCAGTGATAATCTTCATGATTCTGCTGTTACAAGTGTGCAGAATCACCGAAATCGCTGTTTTCGTGCTATTGAATGCGAAAAACACTTTTTCTGGTGTTTTCAGAACTCCACAGAGCGTTTGACATGCGGAAACTGCGATATCTTCGGTATCGCTGGGTTTCCAGCTGGGATATGCATTTTCAGTGATAATCTTCATGATTCTGCTGTTACAAGTGTGCAGAATCACCGAAATCGCTGTTTTAGTGCTACTGAATGCGAAAAACACGTTTTCTGGTGTTTTCAGCACTCCGCAGAGCGTTTGACATGCGGAAACTGCGATATCTTTGGTATCGTTGGGTTTCCGGCTGAGATATGCATTTTCAGTGATAATCTTCATGATTCTGCTGTTACAAGTGTGCAGAATCACCGAAATCGCTGTTTTCGTGGTATTGAATGCGAAAAACACGTTTTCTGGTGTTTTCAGCACGCCACAGAGCGTTTGACATGCGGAAACTGCGATATCTTCGGTATCGTTGGGTTTCCCTCTGAGATATGCATTTTCAGTGATAATCTTCATGATTCTGCTGTTACAAGTGCGCAGAATCACCGAAATCGCTGTTTTCGTGCTATGAAATGCGAAAAACACGTTTTCTGGTGTTTTCAGCACTCCACAGAGCGATTGACATGCGGAAACTGCGATATCTTCGGTATCGTTGGGTTTCCGGCTGAGATATGCATTTTCAGTGATAATCTTCATGATTCTGCTGTTACAAGTGTGCAGAATCAACGAAATCGCTGTTTTCGTGGTATTGAATGCGAAAAACACGGTTTCTGGTGTTTTCAGCACGCCACAGAGCGTTTGACATGCGGAAATTGCGATATCTTTGTTTTCGTTGGGTTTCCCGCTGAGATATGCATTTTCAGTGATAATCTTCATGATTCTGCTGTTACAAGTGCGCAGAATCACCGAAATCGCTGTTTTCGTGCTATGGAATGCGAAAAACACGTTTTCTGGTGTTTTCAGCACGCCACAGAGCGTTTGACATGCGGAAACTGAGATATCTTCGGTATCGTTGTTGTTTCCAGCTGAGATATGCATTTTCAGTGATAATCTTCATGATTCTTCTGTGACAAGTGTGCAGAATCACCGAAATCGCTGTTTTCGTGCTTTTGAATGCGAAAAACACGTTTACTGGTGTTTTCAGCACGCCACAGAGCGTTTGACATGCGGAAACTGAGATATCTTCGGTATCGTTGTTGTTTCCAGCTGAGATATGCATTTTCAGTGATAATCTTCATGATTCTTCTGTGACAAGTGTGCAGAATCACCGAAATCGCTGTTTTCGTGCTTTTGAATGCGAAAAACACGTTTTCTGGAGTTGTCAGCACTCCACAGTGCGTTTGATATGCGGAAACTGCGATATCTTCGGTATCGTTGTTGTTTCCAGCTGAGATATGCATTTTCTACGATAATCTTCGAGTTTCTTCTGTGACAAGTGTGCAGAATCTTCGAAATCGCTGTTTTCGTGCTTTTGAATGCGAAAAACACGTTCTCTGGAGTTTTCAGCACTCCACAGTGCGTTTGATATGCGGAAACTGCGATATCTTCGGTATCGTTGGGTTTCCAGCTGAGATATGCATTTTCAGTGATAATCTTCATGATTCTGCTGTTACAAGTGTAGAGAATCACCGAAATCGCTGTTTTCGTGCTATTGAATGCGAAAAACATGTTTTCTGGTGTTTTCAGCACCCCACAGAGCGTTTGACATGCGGAAACTGCGATATCTTCGGTATCGTTGTTGTTTCCAGCTGAGATATGCATTTTCTACGATAATCTTCGAGTTTCTTCTGTGACAAGTGTGCAGAATCACCGAAATCGCTGTTTTCGTGCTATTGAATGCGAAAAACACGTTTTCTGGTGTTTTCAGCACGCCACAGAGCGTTTGACATGCGGAAACTGCGATATCTTCGGTATCGTTGTTGTTTCCAGCTGAGATATGCATTTTCATTGATAATCTTCATGATTCTGCTGTTACAAGTGTGCAGAATCACCGAAATCGCTGTTTTCGTGCTTTTGAATGCGAAAAACACGTTTTCTGGTGTTTTCAGCACGCCACAGAGCGTTTGACATGCGGAAACTGCGATATCTTCGGTATCGTTGTTGTTTCCAGCTGAGATATGCATTTTCAATAATAATCTTCATGATTCTGCTGTTACAAGTGTGCAGAATTACCGAAATCGCAATTTTCGTGCTATTGAATGCGAAAAACACGTTTTCTGGTGTTTTCAGCACTCCACAGAGCGTTTGACATGCGGAAACTGCGATATCTTCGGTATCGCTGGGTTTCCAGCTGGGATATGCATTTTCAGTGATAATCTTCATGATTCTGCTGTTACAAGTGTGCAGAATCACCGAAATCGCTGTTTTCGTGGTATTGAATGCGAAAAACACGTTTTCTGGTGTTTTCAGCACGCCACAGAGCGTTTGACATGCGGAAACTGCGATATCTTTGATATCGTTGTTGTTTCCAGCTGAGATATGCATTTTCAATAATAATCTTCATGATTCTGCTGTTACAAGTGTGCAGAATCACCGAAATCGCTGTTTTCGTGCTTTTGAATGCGAAAAACACGTTTTCTGGTGTTTTCAGCACTCCACAGAGCGTTTGACATGCGGAAACTGCGATATCTTCGGTATCGTTGTTGTTTCCAGCTGAGATATGTATTTTCAGTGATAATCTTCATGATTCTGCTGTTACAAGTGTGCAGAATCACCGAAATCGCTGTTTTCGTGCTATTGAATGCGAAAAACACTTTTTCTGGTGTTTTCAGAACTCCACAGAGCGTTTGACATGCGGAAACTGCGATATCTTCGGTATCGCTGGGTTTCCAGCTGGGATATGCATTTTCAGTGATAATCTTCATGATTCTGCTGTTACAAGTGTGCAGAATCACCGAAATCGCTGTTTTAGTGCTACTGAATGCGAAAAACACGTTTTCTGGTGTTTTCAGCACTCCGCAGAGCGTTTGACATGCGGAAACTGCGATATCTTTGGTATCGTTGGGTTTCCGGCTGAGATATGCATTTTCAGTGATAATCTTCATGATTCTGCTGTTACAAGTGTGCAGAATCACCGAAATCGCTGTTTTCGTGGTATTGAATGCGAAAAACACGTTTTCTGGTGTTTTCAGCACGCCACAGAGCGTTTGACATGCGGAAACTGCGATATCTTCGGTATCGTTGGGTTTCCCTCTGAGATATGCATTTTCAGTGATAATCTTCATGATTCTGCTGTTACAAGTGCGCAGAATCACCGAAATCGCTGTTTTCGTGCTATGAAATGCGAAAAACACGTTTTCTGGTGTTTTCAGCACTCCACAGAGCGATTGACATGCGGAAACTGCGATATCTTCGGTATCGTTGGGTTTCCGGCTGAGATATGCATTTTCAGTGATAATCTTCATGATTCTGCTGTTACAAGTGTGCAGAATCAACGAAATCGCTGTTTTCGTGGTATTGAATGCGAAAAACACGGTTTCTGGTGTTTTCAGCACGCCACAGAGCGTTTGACATGCGGAAATTGCGATATCTTCGTTTTCGTTGGGTTTCCCGCTGAGATATGCATTTTCAGTGATAATCTTCATGATTCTGCTGTTACAAGTGCGCAGAATCACCGAAATCGCTGTTTTCGTGCTATGGAATGCGAAAAACACGTTTTCTGGTGTTTTCAGCACGCCACAGAGCGTTTGACATGCGGAAACTGAGATATCTTCGGTATCGTTGTTGTTTCCAGCTGAGATATGCATTTTCAGTGATAATCTTCATGATTCTTCTGTGACAAGTGTGCAGAATCACCGAAATCGCTGTTTTCGTGCTTTTGAATGCGAAAAACACGTTTACTGGTGTTTTCAGCACGCCACAGAGCGTTTGACATGCGGAAACTGAGATATCTTCGGTATCGTTGTTGTTTCCAGCTGAGATATGCATTTTCAGTGATAATCTTCATGATTCTTCTGTGACAAGTGTGCAGAATCACCGAAATCGCTGTTTTCGTGCTTTTCAATGCGAAAAACACGTTTTCTGGAGTTGTCAGCACTCCACAGTGCGTTTGATATGCGGAAACTGCGATATCTTCGGTATCGTTGTTGTTTCCAGCTGAGATATGCATTTTCTACGATAATCTTCGAGTTTCTTCTGTGACAAGTGTGCAGAATCACCGAAATCGCTGTTTTCGTGCTATTGAATGCGAAAAACACGTTTTCTGGTGTTTTCAGCACTCCACAGTGCGTTTGATATGCGGAAACTGCGATATCTTCGGTATCTTTGTTGTTTCCTGCTGAGATATGCATTTGCAGTGATAATCTTCATGATTCTGCTGTTACAAGTGAGCAGAATCACCGGAATCGCTGTTTTCGTGCTATTGAATGTGAAAAACACGTTTTCTGGTGTTTTCAGCACGCCACAGAGCGTTTGACATGCGGAAACTGCGATATGTTCGGTATCGTTGGGTTTCCAGCTGAGATATGCATTTTCAGTGATAATCTTCATGATTCTGCTGTTACAAGCGTGCAGGATCACCGAAATCGCTGTTTTCGTGCTTTTGAATGCGAAAAACACGTTTTCTGGTATTTTCTGCACGCCACAGAGCGTTTGACATGCGGAAACTGCGATATCTTCGGTATCGTTGTTGTTTCCAGCTGAGATATGCATTTTCAATGATAATCTTCATGATTCTGCTGTTACACGTGTGCAGAATCACCGAAATCACTGTTTTCGTGCTTTTGAATGCGAAAAACACGTTTTCTGGTGTTTTCAGCACGCCACAGAGCGTTTGACATGCGGAAACTGAGATATCTTCGGTATCGTTGTTGTTTCCAGCTGAGATATGCATTTTCAATAATAATCTTCATGATTCTGCTGTTACAAGTGTGCAGAATCACCGAAATCGCTGTTTTCGTGCTATTGAATGCGAAAAACACGTTTTCTGGTGTTTTCAGCACGCCACAGAGCGTTTGACATGCGGAAACTGCGATATCTTCGGTATCGTTGGGTTTCCCTCTGAGATATGCATTTTCAGTGATAATCTTCATGATTCTGCTGTTACAAGTGCGCAGAATCACCGAAATCGCTGTTTTCGTGCTATGAAATGCGAAAAACACGTTTTCTGGTGTTTTCAGCACTCCACAGAGCGATTGACATGCGGAAACTGCGATATCTTCGGTATCGTTGGGTTTCCGGCTGAGATATGCATTTTCAGTGATAATCTTCATGATTCTGCTGTTACAAGTGTGCAGAATCAACGAAATCGCTGTTTTCGTGGTATTGAATGCGAAAAACACGGTTTCTGGTGTTTTCAGCACGCCACAGAGCGTTTGACATGCGGAAATTGCGATATCTTCGTTTTCGTTGGGTTTCCCGCTGAGATATGCATTTTCAGTGATAATCTTCATGATTCTGCTGTTACAAGTGCGCAGAATCACCGAAATCGCTGTTTTCGTGCTATGGAATGCGAAAAACACGTTTTCTGGTGTTTTCAGCACGCCACAGAGCGTTTGACATGCGGAAACTGAGATATCTTCGGTATCGTTGTTGTTTCCAGCTGAGATATGCATTTTCAGTGATAATCTTCATGATTCTTCTGTGACAAGTGTGCAGAATCACCGAAATCGCTGTTTTCGTGCTTTTGAATGCGAAAAACACGTTTACTGGTGTTTTCAGCACGCCACAGAGCGATTGACATGCGGAAACTGAGATATCTTCGGTATCGTTGTTGTTTCCAGCTGAGATATGCATTTTCAGTGATAATCTTCATGATTCTTCTGTGACAAGTGTGCAGAATCACCGAAATCGCTGTTTTCGTGCTTTTCAATGCGAAAAACACGTTTTCTGGAGTTTTCAGCACGCCACAGAGCGTTTGACTTGCGGAAACTGCGATATCTTCGGTATCGTTGTTGTTTCCAGCTGAGATATGCATTTTCAATAATAATCTTCATGATTCTGCTGTTACAAGTGTGCAGAATCACCGAAATCGCTGTTTTCGTGCTTTTGAATGCGAAAAACACGTTTTCTGGAGTTGTCAGCACTCCACAGTGCGTTTGATATGCGCAAACTGCGATATCTTCGGTATCGTTGTTGTTTCCAGCTGAGATATGCATTTTCTACGATAATCTTCGAGTTTCTTCAGTGACAAGTGTGCAGAATCACCGAAATCGCTGTTTTCGTGCTATTGAATGCGAAAAACACGTTTTCTGGTGTTTTCAGCACTCCACAGTGCGTTTGATATGCGGAAACTGCGATATCTTCGGTATCTTTGTTGTTTCCTGCTGAGATATGCATTTGCAGTGATAATCTTCATGATTCTGCTGTTACAAGTGAGCAGAATCACCGGAATCGCTGTTTTCGTGCTATTGAATGTGAAAAACACGTTTTCTGGTGTTTTCAGCACGCCACAGAGCGTTTGACATGCGGAAACTGCGATATCTTCGGTATCGTTGGGTTTCCAGCTGAGATATGCATTTTCATTGATAATCTTCATGATTCTGCTGTTACAAGCGTGCAGGATCACCGAAATCGCTGTTTTCGTGCTTTTGAATGCGAAAAACACGTTTTCTGGTATTTTCTGCACGCCACAGAGCGTTTGACATGCGGAAACTGCGATATCTTCGGTATCGTTGTTGTTTCCAGCTGAGATATGCATTTTCAATGATAATCTTCATGATTCTGCTGTTACACGTGTGCAGAATCACCGAAATCACTGTTTTCGTGCTTTTGAATGCGAAAAACACGTTTTCTGGTGTTTTCAGCACGCCACAGAGCGTTTGACATGCGGAAACTGAGATATCTTCGGTATCGTTGTTGTTTCCAGCTGAGATATGCATTTTCAATAATAATCTTCATGATTCTGCTGTTACAAGTGTGCAGAATCACCGAAATCGCTGTTTTCGTGCTATTGAATGCGAAAAACACGTTTTCTGGTGTTTTCAGCACGCCACAGAGCGTTTGACATGCGGAAACTGCGATATCTTCGGTATCGTTGGGTTTCCCACTGAGATATGCATTTTCAGTGATAATCTTCATGATTCTGCTGTTACAAGTGCGCAGAATCACCGAAATCGCTGTTTTCGTGCTATGAAATGCGAAAAACACGTTTTCTGGTGTTTTCAGCACTCCACAGAGCGATTGACATGCGGAAACTGCGATATTTTCGGTATCGTTGGGTTTCCGGCTGAGATATGCATTTTCAGTGATAATCTTCATGATTCTGCTGTTACAAGTGTGCAGAATCAACGAAATCGCTGTTTTCGTGGTATTGAATGCGAAAAACACGGTTTCTGGTGTTTTCAGCACGCCACAGAGCGTTTGACATGCGGAAACTGCGATATCTTCGTTTTCGTTGGGTTTCCCGCTGAGATATGCATTTTCAGTGATAATCTTCATGATTCTGCTGTTACAAGTGCGCAGAATCACCGAAATCGCTGTTTTCGTGCTATGGAATGCGAAAAACACGTTTTCTGGTGTTTTCAGCACGCCACAGAGCGTTTGATATGCGGAAACTGAGATATCTTCGGTATCGTTGTTGTTTCCAGCTGAGATATGCATTTTCAGTGATAATCTTCATGATTCTTCTGTGACAAGTGTGCAGAATCACCGAAATCGCTGTTTTCGTGCTTTTGAATGCGAAAAACACGTTTACTGGTGTTTTCAGCACGCCACAGAGCGTTTGACATGCGGAAACTGAGATATCTTCGGTATCGTTGTTGTTTCCAGCTGAGATATGCATTTTCAGTGATAATCTTCATGATTCTTCTGTGACAAGTGTGCAGAATCACCGAAATCGCTGTTTTCGTGCTTTTGAATGCGAAAAACACGTTTTCTGGAGTTTTCAGCACGCCACAGAGCGTTTGACTTGCGGAAACTGCGATATCTTCGGTATCGTTGTTGTTTCCAGCTGAGATATGCATTTTCAATAATAATCTTCATGATTCTGCTGTTACAAGTGTGCAGAATCACCGAAATCGCTGTTTTCGTGCTTTTGAATGCGAAAAACACGTTTTCTGGAGTTGTCAGCACTCCACAGTGCGTTTGATATGCGGAAACTGCGATATCTTCGGTATCGCGGTTGTTTCCAGCTCAGATATGCATTTTCTACGATAATCTTCGAGTTTCTTCTGTGACAAGTGTGCAGAATCACCGAAATCGCTGTTTTCGTGCTATTGAATGCGAAAAACACGTTTTCTGGTGTTTTCAGCACTCCACAGTGCGTTTGATATGCGGAAACTGCGATATCTTCGGTATCTTTGTTGTTTCCTGCTGAGATATGCATTTGCTGTGATAATCATCATGATTCTGCTGTTACAAGTGTGCAGAATCACCGCAATCGCTGTTTTCGTGCTATTGAATGTGAAAAACACGTTTTCTGGTGTTTTCAGCACGCCACAGAGCGTTTGACATGCGGAAACTGCGATATCTTCGGTATCGTTGGGTTTCCAGCTGAGATATGCATTTTCAGTGATAATCTTCATGATTCTGCTGTTACACGTGTGCAGAATCACCGAAATCACTGTTTTCGTGCTTTTGAATGCGAAAAACACGTTTTCTGGTGTTTTCAGCACGCCACAGAGCGTTTGACATGCGGAAACTGCGATATCTTCGGTATCGTTGTTGTTTCCAGCTGAGATATGCATTTTCAGTGATAATCTTCATGATTCTGCTGTTACACGTGTGCAGAATCACCGAAATCACTGTTTTCGTGCTTTTGAATGCGAAAAACACGTTTTCTGGTGTTTTCAGCACGCCACAGAGCGTTTGACATGCGGAAACTGCGATATCTTCGGTATCGTTGGGTTTCCAGCTGAGATATGCATTTTCAGTGATAATCATCATGATTCTTCTGTGACAAGTGTGCAGAATCACCGAAATCGCTGTTTTCGTGCTTTTGAATGCGAAAAACACGTTTTCTGGTGTTTTCAGCACGCCACAGAGCGTTTGACATGCGGAAACTGAGATATCTTCGGTATCGTTGTTGTTTCCAGCTGAGATATGCATTTTCAGTGATAATCATCATGATTCTGCTGTTACAAGTGTGCAGAATCACGGAAATCGCTGTTTTAGTGCTATTGAATGCGAAAAACACGTTTTCTGGTGTTTTCAGCACTCCACAGTGCGTTTGATACGCGGAAACTGCGATATCTTCGGTATCGTTGTTGTTTCCAGCTGAGATATGCATTTTCAACGATAATCTTCGAGTTTCTTCTGTGACAAGTGTGCAGAATCACCGAAATCGCTGTTTTCGTGCTTTTGAATGCGAAAAACACGTTTTCTGGAGTTTTCAGAACGCAACAGAGCGTTTGACATGCTGAAACTGCGATATCTTCGGTATCGTTGGGTTTCCGGCTGAGATATGCATTTTCAGTGATAATCTTCATGATTCTGCTGTTACCAGTGTGCAGAATCACCGAAATCGCTGTTTTCGTGCTATTGAATGCGAAAAAAACGTTTTCTGGTGTTTTCAGCACTCCACAGTGCGCTTGATATGCGGAAACTGCGATATCTTCGGTATCGTTGGTGTTTCCAGCTGAGATATGCATTTTCTACGATAATCTTCGAGTTTCTTGTGTGACAAGTATGCAGAATCACCGTAGTCGCTGTTTTCGTGATATTGAATGCGAAAAACACGTTTTCTGGTGTTTTCAGCACTCCACAGTGCGTTTGATATGCGAAAACTGCGATATCTTCGGTATCGTTGTTGTTTCCAGCTGAGATTTGCATTTTCTACGATAATCTTCGAGTTTCTTCTATGACAAGTGTGCAGAATCACCGAAATCGCTGTTTTCGTGCTATTGAATGCGAAAACCACGTTTTCTGGTGTTTTCAGCACTCCACAGTGCGTTTGATATGCGGAAACTGTCATACCTTCGGTATCGTTGTTGTTTCCAGCTGAGATATGCATTTTCAATGATAATCTTCATGATTCTGCTGTTACAAGTGTGCAGAATCACCGAAATCGCTGTTTTCGTGCTTTTGAATGCGAAAAACACGTTTTCTGGTGTTTTCAGCACGCCACAGAGCGTTTGACATGCGGAAACTGCGATATCTTCGGTATCGTTGTTGTTTCCAGCTGAGATATGCATTTTCAGTGATAATCTTCATGATTCTGCTGTTACAAGTGCGCAGAATCACCGAAATCGCTGTTTTCGTGCTATGGAATGCGAAAAACACGTTTTCTGGTGTTTTCAGCACGCCACAGAGCGTTTGACATGCGGAAACTGAGATATCTTCGGTATCGTTGTTGTTTCCAGCTGAGATATGCATTTTCAGTGATAATCTTCATGATTCTTCTGTGACAAGGGTGCAGAATCACCGAAATCGCTGTTTTCGTGCTTTTGAATGCGAAAAACACGTTTACTGGTGTTTTCAGCACGCCACAGAGCGATTGACATGCGGAAACTGAGATATCTTCGGTATCGTTGTTGTTTCCAGCTGAGATATGCATTTTCAGTGATAATCTTCATGATTCTTCTGTGACAAGTGTGCAGAATCACCGAAATCGCTGTTTTCGTGCTTTTGAATGCGAAAAACACGTTTTCTGGAGTTTTCAGCACGCCACAGAGCGTTTGACTTGCGGAAACTGCGATATCTTCGGTATCGTTGTTGTTTCCAGCTGAGATATGCATTTTCAATAATAATCTTCATGATTCTGCTGTTACAAGTGTGCAGAATCACCGAAATCGCTGTTTTCGTGCTTTTGAATGCGAAAAACACGTTTTCTGGAGTTGTCAGCACTCCACAGTGCGTTTGATATGCGCAAACTGCGATATCTTCGGTATCGTTGTTGTTTCCAGCTGAGATATGCATTTTCTACGATAATCTTCGAGTTTCTTCTGTGACAAGTGTGCAGAATCACCGAAATCGCTGTTTTCGTGCTATTGAATGCGAAAAACACGTTTTCTGGTGTTTTCAGCACTCCACAGTGCGTTTGATATGCGGAAACTGCGATATCTTCGGTATCTTTGTTGTTTCCTGCTGAGATATGCATTTGTAGTGATAATCTTCATGATTCTGCTGTTACAAGTGAGCAGAATCACCGGAATCGCTGTTTTCGTGCTATTGAATGTGAAAAACACGTTTTCTGGTGTTTTCAGCACGCCACAGAGCGTTTGACATGCGGAAACTGCGATATCTTCGGTATCGTTGGGTTTCCAGCTGAGATATGCATTTTCATTGATAATCTTCATGATTCTGCTGTTACAAGCGTGCAGGATCACCGAAATCGCTGTTTTCGTGCTTTTGAATGCGAAAAACACGTTTTCTGGTATTTTCTGCACGCCACAGAGCGTTTGACATGCGGAAACTGCGATATCTTCGGTATCGTTGTTGTTTCCAGCTGAGATATGCATTTTCAATGATAATCTTCATGATTCTGCTGTTACACGTGTGCAGAATCACCGAAATCACTGTTTTCGTGCTTTTGAATGCGAAAAACACGTTTTCTGGTGTTTTCAGCACGCCACAGAGCGTTTGACATGCGGAAACTGAGATATCTTCGGTATCGTTGTTGTTTCCAGCTGAGATATGCATTTTCAATAATAATCTTCATGATTCTGCTGTTACAAGTGTGCAGAATCACCGAAATCGCTGTTTTCGTGCTATTGAATGCGAAAAACACGTTTTCTGGTGTTTTCAGCACGCCACAGAGCGTTTGACATGCGGAAACTGCGATATCTTCGGTATCGTTGGGTTTCCCACTGAGATATGCATTTTCAGTGATAATCTTCATGATTCTGCTGTTACAAGTGCGCAGAATCACCGAAATCGCTGTTTTCGTGCTATGAAATGCGAAAAACACGTTTTCTGGTGTTTTCAGCACTCCACAGAGCGATTGACATGCGGAAACTGCGATATTTTCGGTATCGTTGGGTTTCCGGCTGAGATATGCATTTTCAGTGATAATCTTCATGATTCTGCTGTTACAAGTGTGCAGAATCAACGAAATCGCTGTTTTCGTGGTATTGAATGCGAAAAACACGGTTTCTGGTGTTTTCAGCACGCCACAGAGCGTTTGACATGCGGAAACTGCGATATCTTCGTTTTCGTTGGGTTTCCCGCTGAGATATGCATTTTCAGTGATAATCTTCATGATTCTGCTGTTACAAGTGCGCAGAATCACCGAAATCGCTGTTTTCGTGCTATGGAATGCGAAAAACACGTTTTCTGGTGTTTTCAGCACGCCACAGAGCGTTTGATATGCGGAAACTGAGATATCTTCGGTATCGTTGTTGTTTCCAGCTGAGATATGCATTTTCAGTGATAATCTTCATGATTCTTCTGTGACAAGTGTGCAGAATCACCGAAATCGCTGTTTTCGTGCTTTTGAATGCGAAAAACACGTTTACTGGTGTTTTCAGCACGCCACAGAGCGTTTGACATGCGGAAACTGAGATATCTTCGGTATCGTTGTTGTTTCCAGCTGAGATATGCATTTTCAGTGATAATCTTCATGATTCTTCTGTGACAAGTGTGCAGAATCACCGAAATCGCTGTTTTCGTGCTTTTGAATGCGAAAAACACGTTTTCTGGAGTTTTCAGCACGCCACAGAGCGTTTGACTTGCGGAAACTGCGATATCTTCGGTATCGTTGTTGTTTCCAGCTGAGATATGCATTTTCAATAATAATCTTCATGATTCTGCTGTTACAAGTGTGCAGAATCACCGAAATCGCTGTTTTCGTGCTTTTGAATGCGAAAAACACGTTTTCTGGAGTTGTCAGCACTCCACAGTGCGTTTGATATGCGGAAACTGCGATATCTTCGGTATCGCGGTTGTTTCCAGCTCAGATATGCATTTTCTACGATAATCTTCGAGTTTCTTCTGTGACAAGTGTGCAGAATCACCGAAATCGCTGTTTTCGTGCTATTGAATGCGAAAAACACGTTTTCTGGTGTTTTCAGCACTCCACAGTGCGTTTGATATGCGGAAACTGCGATATCTTCGGTATCTTTGTTGTTTCCTGCTGAGATATGCATTTGCTGTGATAATCTTCATGATTCTGCTGTTACAAGTGTGCAGAATCACCGCAATCGCTGTTTTCGTGCTATTGAATGTGAAAAACACGTTTTCTGGTGTTTTCAGCACGCCACAGAGCGTTTGACATGCGGAAACTGCGATATCTTCGGTATCGTTGGGTTTCCAGCTGAGATATGCATTTTCAGTGATAATCTTCATGATTCTGCTGTTACACGTGTGCAGAATCACCGAAATCACTGTTTTCGTGCTTTTGAATGCGAAAAACACGTTTTCTGGTGTTTTCAGCACGCCACAGAGCGTTTGACATGCGGAAACTGAGATATCTTCGGTATCGTTGTTGTTTCCAGCTGAGATATGCATTTTCAGTGATAATCATCATGATTCTTCTGTGACAAGTGTGCAGAATCACCGAAATCGCTGTTTTCGTGCTTTTGAATGCGAAAAACACGTTTTCTGGTGTTTTCAGCACGCCACAGAGCGTTTGACATGCGGAAACTGAGATATCTTCGGTATCGTTGTTGTTTCCAGCTGAGATATGCATTTTCAGTGATAATCATCATGATTCTTCTGTGACAAGTGTGCAGAATCACCGAAATCGCTGTTTTCGTGCTATTGAATGCGAAAAACACGTTTTCTGGTGTTTTCAGCACGCCACAGAGCGTTTGACATGCGGAAACTGCGATATCTTCGGTATCGTTGTTGTTTCCAGCTGAGATATGCATTTTCAGTGATAATCTTCATGATTCTGCTGTTACAAGTGTGCAGAATCACGGAAATCGCTGTTTTAGTGCTATTGAATGCGAAAAACACGTTTTCTGGTGTTTTCAGCACTCCACAGAGCGTTTGACATGCGGAAACTGCGATATCTTCGGTATCGTTGGGTTTCCGGCTGAGATATGCATTTTCAGTGATAATCTTCATGATTCTGCTGTTACCAGTGTGCAGAATCACCGAAATCGCTGTTTTCGTGCTACTGAATGCGAAAAACACGTTTTCTGGTGTTTTCAGCACTCCACAGTGCGTTTGATACGCGGAAACTGCGATATCTTCGGTATCGTTGTTGTTTCCAGCTGAGATATGCATTTTCAACGATAATCTTCGAGTTTCTTCTGTGACAAGTGTGCAGAATCACCGAAATCGCTGTTTTCGTGCTTTTGAATGCGAAAAACACGTTTTCTGGAGTTTTCAGCACGCAACAGAGCGTTTGACATGCGGAAACTGCGATATCTTCGGTATCGTTGGGTTTCCGGCTGAGATATGCATTTTCAGTGATAATCTTCATGATTCTGCTGTTACCAGTGTGCAGAATCACCGAAATCGCTGTTTTCGTGCTATTGAATGCGAAAAACACGTTTTCTGGTGTTTTCAGCACTCCACAGTGCGTTTGATATGCGGAAACTGCGATATCTTCGGTATCTTTGTTGTTTCCTGCTGAGATATGCATTTGCTGTGATAATCTTCATGATTCTGCTGTTACAAGTGTGCAGAATCACCGCAATCGCTGTTTTCGTGCTATTGAATGTGAAAAACACGTTTTCTGGTGTTTTCAGCACGCCACAGAGCGTTTGACATGCGGAAACTGCGATATCTTCGGTATCGTTGGGTTTCCAGCTGAGATATGCATTTTCAGTGATAATCTTCATGATTCTGCTGTTACACGTGTGCAGAATCACCGAAATCACTGTTTTCGTGCTTTTGAATGCGAAAAACACGTTTTCTGGTGTTTTCAGCACGCCACAGAGCGTTTGACATGCGGAAACTGAGATATCTTCGGTATCGTTGTTGTTTCCAGCTGAGATATGCATTTTCAGTGATAATCATCATGATTCTTCTGTGACAAGTGTGCAGAATCACCGAAATCGCTGTTTTCGTGCTTTTGAATGCGAAAAACACGTTTTCTGGTGTTTTCAGCACGCCACAGAGCGTTTGACATGCGGAAACTGAGATATCTTCGGTATCGTTGTTGTTTCCAGCTGAGATATGCATTTTCAGTGATAATCATCATGATTCTTCTGTGACAAGTGTGCAGAATCACCGAAATCGCTGTTTTCGTGCTATTGAATGCGAAAAACACGTTTTCTGGTGTTTTCAGCACGCCACAGAGCGTTTGACATGCGGAAACTGCGATATCTTCGGTATCGTTGTTGTTTCCAGCTGAGATATGCATTTTCAGTGATAATCTTCATGATTCTGCTGTTACAAGTGTGCAGAATCACGGAAATCGCTGTTTTAGTGCTATTGAATGCGAAAAACACGTTTTCTGGTGTTTTCAGCACTCCACAGAGCGTTTGACATGCGGAAACTGCGATATCTTCGGTATCGTTGGGTTTCCGGCTGAGATATGCATTTTCAGTGATAATCTTCATGATTCTGCTGTTACCAGTGTGCAGAATCACCGAAATCGCTGTTTTCGTGCTACTGAATGCGAAAAACACGTTTTCTGGTGTTTTCAGCACTCCACAGTGCGTTTGATACGCGGAAACTGCGATATCTTCGGTATCGTTGTTGTTTCCAGCTGAGATATGCATTTTCAACGATAATCTTCGAGTTTCTTCTGTGACAAGTGTGCAGAATCACCGAAATCGCTGTTTTCGTGCTTTTGAATGCGAAAAACACGTTTTCTGGAGTTTTCAGCACGCAACAGAGCGTTTGACATGCGGAAACTGCGATATCTTCGGTATCGTTGGGTTTCCGGCTGAGATATGCATTTTCAGTGATAATCTTCATGATTCTGCTGTTACCAGTGTGCAGAATCACCGAAATCGCTGTTTTCGTGCTATTGAATGCGAAAAAAACGTTTTCTGGTGTTTTCAGCACTCCACAGTGCGCTTGATATGCGGAAACTGCGATATCTTCGGTATCCTTGGTGTTTCCAGCTGAGATATGCATTTTCTACGATAATCTTCGAGTTTCTTGTGTGACAAGTATGCAGAATCACCGTAGTCGCTGTTTTCGTGATATTGAATGCGAAAAACACGTTTTCTGGTGTTTTCAGCACTCCACAGTGCGTTTGATATGCGAAAACTGCGATATCTTCGGTATCGTTGTTGTTTCCAGCTGAGATTGGCATTTTCTACGATAATCTTCGAGTTTCTTCTATGACAAGTGTGCAGAATCACCGAAATCGCTGTTTTCGTGCTATTGAATGCGAAAACCACGTTTTCTGGTGTTTTCAGCACTCCACAGTGCGTTTGATATGCGGAAACTGTCATACCTTCGGTATCGTTGTTGTTTCCAGCTGAGATATGCATTTTCAATGATAATCTTCATGATTCTGCTGTTACAAGTGTGCAGAATCACCGAAATCGCTGTTTTCGTGCTTTTGAATGCGAAAAACACGTTTTCTGGTGTTTTCAGCACGCCACAGAGCGTTTGACATGCGGAAACTGCGATATCTTCGGTATCGTTGTTGTTTCCAGCTGAGATATGCATTTTCAGTGATAATCTTCATGATTCTGCTGTTACAAGTGTGCAGAATCACCGAAATCGCTGTTTTCGTGCTTTTGAATGCGAAAAACACGTTTTCTGGTGTTTTCAGCACGCCACTGAGCGTTTGACATGCGGAAACTGCGATATCTTCGGTATCGTTGGGTTTCCAGCTGAGATATGCATTTTCAGTGATAATCTTCATGATTCTGCTGTTACAAGTGTGCAGAATCGCCGAAATCGCGGATTTCGTGCTATTGAATGCGAAAAACACGTTTTCTGGTGTTTTCAGCACTCCACAGAGCGTTTGACATGCGGAAACTGCGATATCTTCGGTATCGTTGTTGTTTCCAGCTGAGATATGCATTTTCAGTGATAATCTTCATGATTCTGCTGTTACAAGTGTGCAGAATCACCGAAATAGCTGTTTTCGTGCTTTTGAATGCGAAAAACACGTTTTCTGGTGTTTTCAGCACGCCACAGAGCGTTTGACATGCGGAAACTGCGATATCTTCGGTATCGTTGTTGTTTCCAGCTGAGATATGCATTTTCAATGATAATCTTCATGATTCTGCTGTTACAAGTGTGCAGAATCACCGAAATCGCTGTTTTCGTGCTTTTGAATGCGAAAAACACGTTTTCTGGTGTTTTCAGCACTCCACAGAGCGTTTGACATGCGGAAACTGCGATATCTTCGGTATCGTTGTTGTTTCCAGCTGAGATATGCATTTTCAGTGATAATCTTCATGATTCTGCTGTTACTAGTGTGCAGAATCACCGAAATCGCTGTTTTAGTGCTATTGAATGCGAAAAACACGTTTTCTGGTATTTTCAGCACTCCACAGTGCGTCTGATATGCGGAAACTGCGATATCTTCGGTATCGTTGTTGTTTCCAGCTGAGATATGCATTTTCTACGATAATCTTCGAGTTTCTTCTGTGACAAGTGTGCAGAATCACCGAAATCGCTGTTTTCGTGCTATTGAATGCGAAAAACACGTTTTCTAGCGTTTTCAGCACACGACAGTGCTTTTGATGTGCGGAAACAGGGATATCTTCGTTTTCGTGGGGTTTCCAGCTGAGATATGCATTTTCAGTGATAATCTTCATGATTCTGCTGTTACAAGTGTGCAGAATCACCGAAATCGCTGTTTTCGTGCTATTGAATGCGAAAAACACGTTTTCTGGTGTTTTCAGCACTCCACAGTGCGTTTGATACGCGGAAACTGCGATATCTTCGGTATCGTTGTTGTTTCCAGCTGAGATATGCATTTTCTACGATAATCTTCGAGTTTCTTCTGTGACAAGTGTGCAGAATCACCGAAATCGCTGTTTTCGTGCTTTTGAATGCGAAAAACACGTTTTCTGGAGTTTTCAGCAGGCCACAGAGCGTTTGACATGCGGAAACTGCGATATCTTCGGTATCGTTGCGTTTCCGGCTGAGATATGCATTTTCAGTGATAATCTTCATGATTCTGCTGTTACCAGTGTGCAGAATCACCGAAATCGCTGTTTTCGTGCTATTGAATAGGAAAAACACGTTTTCTGGTGTTTTCAGCACGCCACAGAGCGTTTGACTATCGGAAACTGCAATATCTTCGGTATCGTTGGGTTTCCCTCTGAGATATGCATTTTCAGTGATAATCTTCATGATTCTGCTGTTACAAGTGCGCAGAATCACCGAAATCGCTGTTTTCGTGCTATTGAATGCGAAAAACACGTTTTCTGGTGTTTTCAGCACTCCACAGTGCGTTTGATATGCGCAAACTGTCATACCTTCGGTATCGTTGTTGTTTCCAGCTGAGATATGCATTTTCAATGATAATCTTCATGATTCTGCTGTTACAAGTGTGCAGAATCACCGAAATCGCTGTTTTCGTGCTTTTGAATGCGAAAAACACGTTTTCTGGTGTTTTCAGCACTCCACAGTGCGTTTGATACGCGGAAACTGCGATATCTTCGGTATCGTTGTTGTTTCCAGCTGAGATATGCATTTTCTACGATAATCTTCGAGTTTCTTCTGTGACAAGTGTGCAGAATCACCGAAATCGCTGTTTTCGTGCTTTTGAATGCGAAAAACACGTTTTCTGGAGTTTTCAGCAGGCCACAGAGCGTTTGACATGCGGAAACTGCGATATCTTCGGTATCGTTGCGTTTCCGGCTGAGATATGCATTTTCAGTGATAATCTTCATGATTCTGCTGTTACCAGTGTGCAGAATCACCGAAATCGCTGTTTTCGTGCTATTGAATAGGAAAAACACGTTTTCTGGTGTTTTCAGCACGCCACAGAGCGTTTGACTATCGGAAACTGCAATATCTTCGGTATCGTTGGGTTTCCCTCTGAGATATGCATTTTCAGTGATAATCTTCATGATTCTGCTGTTACAAGTGCGCAGAATCACCGAAATCGCTGTTTTCGTGCTATTGAATGCGAAAAACACGTTTTCTGGTGTTTTCAGCACTCCACAGTGCGTTTGATATGCGCAAACTGTCATACCTTCGGTATCGTTGTTGTTTCCAGCTGAGATATGCATTTTCAATGATAATCTTCATGATTCTGCTGTTACAAGTGTGCAGAATCACCGAAATCGCTGTTTTCGTGCTTTTGAATGCGAAAAACACGTTTTCTGGTGTTTTCAGCACGCCACAGAGCGTTTGACATGCGGAAACTGCGATATCTTCGGTATCGTTGTTGTTTCCAGCTGAGATATGCATTTTCAGTGATAATCTTCATGATTCTGCTGTTACAAGTGTGCAGAATCACCGAAATCGCTGTTTTCGTGCTTCTGAATGCGAAAAACACGTTTTCTGGTGTTTTCAGCACGCCACAGAGCGTTTGACTTGCGGAAACTGCGATATCTTCGGTATCGTTGGGTTTCCAGCTGAGATATGCATTTTCAGTGATAATCTTCATGATTCTGCTGTTACAAGTGTGCAGAATCACCGAAATCGCGGATTTCGTGCTATTGAATGCGAAAAACACGTTTTCTGGTGTTTTCAGCACTCCACAGAGCGTTTGACATGCGGAAACTGCGATATCTTCGGTATCGTTGTTGTTTCCAGCTGAGATATGCATTTTCAGTGATAATCTGCATGATTCTGCTGTTACAAGTGTGCAGAATCACCGAAATAGCTGTTTTCGTGCTTTTGAATGCGAAAAACACGTTTTCTGGTGTTTTCATCACGCCACAGAGCGTTTGACATGCGGAAACTGCGATATCTTCGGTATCGTTGTTGTTTCCAGCTGAGATATGCATTTTCAGTGATAATCTTCATGATTCTGCTGTTACAAGTGTGCAGAATCACGGAAATCGCTGTTTTAGTGCTATTGAATGCGAAAAACACGTTTTCTGGTGTTTTCAGCACTCCACAGAGCGTTTGACATGCGGAAACTGCGATATCTTCGGTATCGTTGGGTTTCCGGCTGAGATATGCATTTTCAGTGATAATCTTCATGATTCTGCTGTTACCAGTGTGCAGAATCACCGAAATCGCTGTTTTCGAGCTACTGAATGCGAAAAACACGTTTTCTGGTGTTTTCAGCACGCCACAGAGCGTTTGACATGCGGAAACTGCAATATCTTCGGTATCGTTGGGTTTCCCGCTGAGATATGCATTTTCAGTGATAATCTTCATGATTCTGCTGTTACTAGTATGCAGAATCACCGTAGTCGCTGTTTTCGTGATATTGAATGCGAAAAACACGTTTTCTGGTGTTTTCAGCACTCCACAGTGCGTTTGATATGCGCAAACTGTCATACCTTCGGTATCGTTGTTGTTTCCAGCTGAGATATGCATTTTCAATGATAATCTTCATGATTCTGCTGTTACAAGTGTGCAGAATCACCGAAATCGCTGTTTTCGTGCTTTTGAATGCGAAAAACACGTTTTCTGGTGTTTTCAGCACGCCACAGAGCGTTTGACATGCGGAAACTGCGATATCTTCGGTATCGTTGTTGTTTCCAGCTGAGATATGCATTTTCAGTGATAATCTTCATGATTCTGCTGTTACAAGTGTGCAGAATCACCGAAATCGCTGTTTTCGTGCTTCTGAATGCGAAAAACACGTTTTCTGGTGTTTTCAGCACGCCACAGAGCGTTTGACTTGCGGAAACTGCGATATCTTCGGTATCGTTGGGTTTCCAGCTGAGATATGCATTTTCAGTGATAATCTTCATGATTCTGCTGTTACAAGTGTGCAGAATCACCGAAATCGCGGATTTCGTGCTATTGAATGCGAAAAACACGTTTTCTGGTGTTTTCAGCACTCCACAGAGCGTTTGACATGCGGAAACTGCGATATCTTCGGTATCGTTGTTGTTTCCAGCTGAGATATGCATTTTCAGTGATAATCTGCATGATTCTGCTGTTACAAGTGTGCAGAATCACCGAAATAGCTGTTTTCGTGCTTTTGAATGCGAAAAACACGTTTTCTGGTGTTTTCATCACGCCACAGAGCGTTTGACATGCGGAAACTGCGATATCTTCGGTATCGTTGTTGTTTCCAGCTGAGATATGCATTTTCAGTGATAATCTTCATGATTCTGCTGTTACAAGTGTGCAGAATCACGGAAATCGCTGTTTTAGTGCTATTGAATGCGAAAAACACGTTTTCTGGTGTTTTCAGCACTCCACAGAGCGTTTGACATGCGGAAACTGCGATATCTTCGGTATCGTTGGGTTTCCGGCTGAGATATGCATTTTCAGTGATAATCTTCATGATTCTGCTGTTACCAGTGTGCAGAATCACCGAAATCGCTGTTTTCGAGCTACTGAATGCGAAAAACACGTTTTCTGGTGTTTTCAGCACGCCACAGAGCGTTTGACATGCGGAAACTGCAATATCTTCGGTATCGTTGGGTTTCCCGCTGAGATATGCATTTTCAGTGATAATCTTCATGATTCTGCTGTTACTAGTATGCAGAATCACCGTAGTCGCTGTTTTCGTGATATTGAATGCGAAAAACACGTTTTCTGGTGTTTTCAGCACTCCACAGTGCGTTTGATATGCGAAAACTGCGATATCTTCGGTATCGTTGTTGTTTCCAGCTGAGATTTGCATTTTCTACGATAATCTTCGAGTTTCTTATGTGACAATTGTGCAGAATCACCGAAATCGCTGTTTTCGTGCTATTGAATGCGAAAACCACGTTTTCTGGTGTTTTCAGCACTCCACAGTGCGTTTGATATGCGGAAACTGTCATACCTTCGGTATCGTTGTTGTTTCCAGCTGAGATATGCATTTTCAATGATAATCTTCATGATTCTGCTGTTACAAGTGTGCAGAATCACCGAAATCGCTGTTTTCGTGCTTTTGAATGCGAAAAGCACGTTTTCTGGTGTTTTCAGCACGCCACAGAGCGTTTGACATGCGGAAACTGCGATATCTTCGGTATCGTTGGGTTTCCAGCTGAGATATGCATTTTCAGTGATAATCTTCATGATTCTGCTGTTACCAGTGTGCAGAATCACCGAAATCGCTGTTTTCGTGTTATTGAATGCGAAAAACACGTTTTCTGGAGTTTTCAGCACGCCACAGAGCATTTGACATGCGGAAACTGCGATATCTTCGGTATCGTTGGGTTTCCAGCTGAGATATGCTTTTTCAGTGATAATCTTCATGATTCTGCTGTTACATGTGTGCAGAATCACCGAAATCGCTGTTTTCGTGCTTTTGAATGCGAAAATCACGTATTCTGGTGTTTTCAGCACGCCACAGAGCGTTTGACATGCGGAAACTGAGATATCTTCGGTATCGTTGTTGTTTCCAGCTGAGATATGCATTTTCTACGATAATCTTCGAGTTTCTTCTGTGACAAGTATGCAGAATCACCGAAGTCGCTGTTTTCGTGCTATTGAATGCGAAAAACACGTTTTCTGGTGTTTTCAGCACTCCACAGTGCGTTTGATACGCGGAAACTGCGATATCTTCGGTATTGTTGTTGTTTCCAGCTGAGATATGCATTTTCTACGATAATCTTCGAGTTTCTTCTGTGACAAGTGTGCAGAATCACCGAAATCGCTGTTTTCGTGCTATTGAATGCGAAAAACACGTTTTCTGGAGTTTTCAGCACGCCACAGAGCATTTGACATGCGGAAACTGCGATATCTTCGGTATCGTTGGGTTTCCGGCTGAGATATGCATTTTCAGTGATAATCTTCATGATTCTGCTGTTACCAGTGTGCAGAATCACCGAAATCGCTGTTTTCGTGCTATTGAATGCGAAAAACACGTTTTCTGGTGTTTTCAGCACGCCACAGAGCGTTTGACATGCGGAAACTGCGATATCTTCGGTATCTTTGTTGTTTCCAGCTGAGATAAGCATTTTCTACGATAATCATCGAGTTTCTTCTGTGACAAGTGTGCAGAATCACCGAAATCGCTGTTTTCGTGCTATTGAATGCGAAAAACACGTTTTCTAGCGTTTTCAGCACCCGACAGTGCTTTTGATGTGCGGAAACAGGGATATCTTCGTTTTCGTGGGGTTTCCAGCTGAGATATGCATTTTCAGTGATAATCTTCATGATTCTGCTGTTACAAGTGTGCAGAATCACCGAAATCGCTGTTTTCGTGCTATTGAATGCGAAAAACACGTTTTCTGGTGTTTTCAGCACTCCACAGTGCGTTTGATACGCGGAAACTGCGATATCTTCGGTATCGTTGTTGTTTCCAGCTGAGATATGCATTTTCTACGATAATCTTCGAGTTTCTTCTGTGGCAAGTGCGCAGAATCTCCGAAATCGCTGTTTTCGTGCTTTTGAATGCGAAAAACACGTTTTCTGGAGTTTTCACCACGCCACAGAGCGTTTGACATGCGGAAACTGCGATATCTTCGGTATCGTTGCGTTTCCGGCTGAGATATGCATTTTCAGTGATAATCTTCATGATTCTGCTGTTACCAGTGTGCAGAATCACCGAAATCGCTGTTTTCGTGCTATTGAATAGGAAAAACACGTTTTCTGGTGTTTTCAGCACGCCACAGAGCGTTTGACAATCGGAAACTGCAATATCTTCGGTATCGTTGGGTTTCCCTCTGAGATATGCATTTTCAGTGATAATCTTCATGATTCTGCTGTTACAAGTGCGCAGAATCACCGAAATCGCTGTTTTCGTGCTATTGAATGCGAAAAACACGTTTTCTGGTGTTTTCTGCACTCCACAGTGCGCTTGATATGCGGAAACTGCGATATCTTCGGTATCGTTGGTGTTTCCAGCTGAGATATGCATTTTCTACGATAATCTTCGAGTTTCTTCTGTGACAAGTATGCAGAATCACCGTAGTCGCTGTTTTCGTGATATTGAATGCGAAAAACACGTTTTCTGGTGTTTTCAGCACTCCACAGTGCGTTTGATATGCGAAAACTGCGATATCTTCGGTATCGTTGTTGTTTCCAGCTGAGATTTGCATTTTCTACGATAATCTTCGAGTTTCTTCTGTGACAAGTGTGCAGAATCACCGAAGTCGCTGTTTTCGTGCTATTGAATGCGAAAACCACGTTTTCTGGTGTTTTCAGCACTCCACAGTGCGTTTGATATGCGGAAACTGTCATACCTTCGGTATCGTTGTTGTTTCCAGCTGAGATATGCATTTTCAATGATAATCTTCATGATTCTGCTGCTACAAGTGTGCTGAATCACCGAAATCGCTGTTTTCGTGCTTTTGAATGCAAAAAACACGTTTTCTGGTGTTTTCAGCACGCCACAGAGCGTTTGACATGCGGAAACTGCGATATCTTCGGTATCGTTGTTGTTTCCAGCTGAGATATGCATTTTCAGTGATAATTTTCATGATTCTGCTGTTACAAGTGTGCAGAATCACCGAAAGCGCTGTTTTCGTGCTTTTGAATGCGAAAAACACGTTTTCTGGTGTTTTCAGCACGCCACAGAGCGTTTGACATGCGGAAACTGCGACATCTTCGGTATCGTTGGGTTTCCAGCTGAGATATGCATTTTCAGTGATAATCTTCATGATTCTGCTGTTAAAAGTGTGCAGAATCACCTAAATCGCGGATTTCGTGCTATTGAATGCGAAAAACACGTTTTCTGGTGTTTTCAGCACGCCACAGAGCGTTTGACATGCGGAATCTGAGATATCTTCGGTATCGTTGTTGTTTCCAGCTGAGATATGCTTTTTCAGTGATAATCTTCATGATTCTGCTGTTACATGTGTGCAGAATCACCGAAATCGCTGTTTTCGTGCTATTGAATGCGAAAAAAACGTTTTCTGGTGTTTTCAGCACTCCACAGTGCGCTTGATATGCGGAAACTGCGATATCTTCGGTATCGTTGGTGTTTCCAGCTGAGATATGCATTTTCTACGATAATCTTCGAGTTTCTTCTGTGACAAGTATGCAGAATCACCGTAGTCGCTGTTTTCGTGATATTGAATGCGAAAAACATGTTTTCTAGTGTTTTCAGCACTCCACAGTGCGCTTGATATGCGGAAACTGCGATATCTTCGGTATCTTTGTTGTTTCCAGCTGAGATAAGCATTTTCTACGATAATCATCGAGTTTCTTCTGTGACAGGTGTGCAGAATCACCGAAATCGCGGTTTTCGTGCTTTTGAAAGCAAAAAACACGTTTTCTGGAGTTTTCAGCACGCCGCAGAGCGTTTGACTTGCGGAAACTGCGATATCTTCGGTATCGTTGTTGTTTCCAGCTGAGATATGCATTTTCAGTGATAATCTTCATGATTCTGCTGTTACCAGTGTGCAGAATCACCGAAATCGCTGTTTTCGTGCTATTGAATGCGAAAAAAACGTTTTCTGGTGTTTTCAGCACTCCACAGTGCGCTTGATATGCGGAAACTGCGATATCTTCGGTATCGTTGGTGTTTCCAGCTGAGATATGCATTTTCTACGATAATCTTCGAGTTTCTTCTGTGACAAGTATGCAGAATCACCGTAGTCGCTGTTTTCGTGATATTGAATGCGAAAAACACGTTTTCTGGTGTTTTCAGCACTCCACAGTGCGTTTGATATGCGAAAACTGCGATATCTTCGGTATCGTTGTTGTTTCCAGCTGAGATTTGCATTTTCTACGATAATCTTCGAGTTTCTTCTGTGACAAGTGTGCAGAATCACCGAAATCGCTGTTTTCGTGCTATTGAATGCGAAAACCACGTTTTCTGGTGTTTTCAGCACTCCACAGTGCGTTTGATATGCGGAAACTGTCATACCTTCGGTATCGTTGTTGTTTCCAGCTGAGATATGCATTTTCAATGATAATCTTCATGATTCTGCTGTTACAAGTGTGCAGAATCACCGAAATCGCTGTTTTCGTGCTTTTGAATGCTAAAAACACGTTTTCTGGTGTTTTCAGCACGCCACAGAGCGTTTGACATGCGGAAACTGCGATATCTTCGGTATCGTTGTTGTTTCCAGCTGAGATATGCATTTTCAGTGATAATCTTCATGATTCTGCTGTTACAAGTGTGCAGAATCACGGAAATCGCTGTTTTAGTGCTATTGAATGCGAAAAACACGTTTTCTGGTGTTTTCAGCACTCCACAGAGCGTTTGACATGCGGAAACTGCGATATCTTCGGTATCTTTGTTGTTTCCAGCTGAGATAAGCATTTTCTACGATAATCATCGAGTTTCTTCTGTGACAGGTGTGCAGAATCACCGAAATCGCGGTTTTCGTGCTTTTGAAAGCGAAAAACACGTTTTCTGGAGTTTTCAGCACGCCGCAGAGCGTTTGACTTGCGGAAACTGCGATATCTTCGGTATCGTTGTTGTTTCCAGCTGAGATATGCATTTTCAGTGATAATCTTCATGATTCTGCTGTTACTAGTGCGCAGAATCACCGAAATCGCTGTTTTAGTGCTATTGAATGCGAAAAACACGTTTTCTGGTATTTTCAGCACTCCACAGTGCGTCTGATATGCGGAAACTGCGATATCTTCGGTATCGTTGTTGTTTCCAGCTGAGATATGCATTTTCTACGATAATCTTCGAGTTTCTTCTGTGACAAGTGTGCAGAATCACCGAAATCGCTGTTTTCGTGCTATTGAATGCGAAAAACACGTTTTCTAGCGTTTTCAGAACACGACAGTGCTTTTGATGTGCGGAAACAGGGATATCTTCGTTTTCGTGGGGTTTCCAGCTGAGATATGCATTTTCAGTGATAATCTTCATGATTCTGCTGTTACAAGTGTGCAGAATCACCGAAATCCCTGTTTTCGTGCTACTGAATGCGAAAAACACGTTTTCTGGTGTTTTCAGCACTCCACAGTGCGTTTGATACGCGGAAACTGCGATATCTTCGGTATCGTTGTTGTTTCCAGCTGAGATATGCATTTTCTACGATAATCTTCGAGTTTCTTCTGTGACAAGTGTGCAGAATCACCGAAATCGCTGTTTTCGTGCTATTGAATGCGAAAAACACGTTTTCTGGAGTTTTCAGCACGCCACAGAGCGTTTGACATGCGGAAACTGCGATATCTTCGGTATCGTTGGGTTTCCGGCTGAGATATGCATTTTCAGTGATAATCTTCATGATTCTGCTGTTACCAGTGTGCAGAATCACCGAAATCGCTGTTTTCGTGCTATTGAATGCGAAAAACACGTTTTCTGGTGTTTTCAGCACGCCACAGAGCGTTTGACATGCGGAAACTGCGATATCTTCGGTATCGTTGTTGTTTCCAGCTGAGATATGCATTTTCTACGATAATCTTCGAGTTTCTTCTGTGACAAGTATGCAGAATCACCGAAGTCGCTGTTTTCGTGCTATTGAATGCGAAAAACACGTTTTCTGGTGTTTTCAGCACTCCACAGTGCGTTTGATACGCGGAAACTGCGATATCTTCGGTATCGTTGTTGTTTCCTGCTGAGATATGCATTTTCTACGATAATCTTCGAGTTTCTTCTGTGACAAGTGTGCAGAATCACCGAAATCGCTGTTTTCGTGCTATTGAATGCGAAAAACACGTTTTCTGGAGTTTTCAGCACGCCACAGAGCGTTTGACATGCGGAAACTGCGATATCTTCGGTATCGTTGGGTTTCCGGCTGAGATATGCATTTTCAGTGATAATCTTCATGATTCTGCTGTTACCAGTGTGCAGAATCACCGAAATCGCTGTTTTCGTGCTATTAAATGCGAAAAACACGTTTTCTGGTGTTTTCAGCACGCCACAGAGCGTTTGACATGCGGAAACTGCGATATCTTCGGTATCGTTGTTGTTTCCAGCTGAGATATGCATTTTCTACGATAATCTTCGAGTTTCTTCTGTGACAAGTATGCAGAATCACCGTAGTCGCTGTTTTCGTGATCTTGAATGCGAAAAACACGTTTTCTGGTGTTTTCAGCACTCCACAGTGCGTTTGACATGCGGAAACTGCGATATCTTCGGTATCGTTGTTGTTTCCAGCTGAGATATGCATTTTCTACGATAATCTTCGAGTTTCTTCTGTGACAAGTATGCAGAATCACCGAAGTCGCTGTTTTCGTGCTATTGAATGCGAAAAACACGTTTTCTGGTGTTTTCAGCACTCCACAGTGCGTTTGATACGCGGAAACTGCGATATCTTCGGTATCGTTGTTGTTTCCAGCTGAGATATGCATTTTCTACGATAATCTTCGAGTTTCTTCTGTGACAAGTGTGCAGAATCACCGAAATCGCTGTTTTCGTGCTATTGAATGCGAAAAACACGTTTTCTGGAGTTTTCAGCACGCCACAGAGCGTTTGACATGCGGAAACTGCGATATCTTCGGTATCGTTGTTGTTTCCAGCTGAGATATGCATTTTCAGTGATAATCTTCATGATTCTGCTGTTACTAGTGCGCAGAATCACCGAAATCGCTGTTTTAGTGCTATTGAATGCGAAAAACACGTTTTCTGGTATTTTCAGCACTCCACAGTGCGTCTGATATGCGGAAACTGCGATATCTTCGGTATCGTTGTTGTTTCCAGCTGAGATATGCATTTCCTACGATAATCTTCGAGTTTCTTCTGTGACAAGTGTGCAGAATCACCGAAATCGCTGTTTTCGTGCTATTGAATGCGAAAAACACGTTTTCTAGCGTTTTCAGCACACGACAGTGCTATTGATGTGCGGAAACAGGGATATCTTCGTTTTCGTGGGGTTTCCAGCTGAGATATGCATTTTCAGTGATAATCTTCATGATTCTGCTGTTACAAGTGTGCAGAATCACCGAAATCCCTGTTTTCGTGCTACTGAATGCGAAAAACACGTTTTCTGGTGTTTTCAGCACTCCACAGTGCGTTTGATACGCGGAAACTGCGATATCTTCGGTATCGTTGTTGTTTCCTGCTGAGATATGCATTTTCTACGATAATCTTCGAGTTTCTTCTGTGACAAGTGTGCAGAATCACCGAAATCGCTGTTTTCGTGCTATTGAATGCGAAAAACACGTTTTCTGGAGTTTTCAGCACGCCACAGAGCGTTTGACATGCGGAAACTGCGATATCTTCGGTATCGTTGGGTTTCCGGCTGAGATATGCATTTTCAGTGATAATCTTCATGATTCTGCTGTTACCAGTGTGCAGAATCACCGAAATCGCTGTTTTCGTGCTATTAAATGCGAAAAACACGTTTTCTGGTGTTTTCAGCACGCCACAGAGCGTTTGACATGCGGAAACTGCGATATCTTCGGTATCGTTTTTGTTTCCAGCTGAGATATGCATTTTCTACGATAATCTTCGAGTTTCTTCTGTGACAAGTATGCAGAATCACCGTAGTCGCTGTTTTCGTGATCTTGAATGCGAAAAACACGTTTTCTGGTGTTTTCAGCACTCCACAGTGCGTTTGACATGCGGAAACTGCGATATCTTCGGTATCGTTGTTGTTTCCAGCTGAGATATGCATTTTCTACGATAATCTTCGAGTTTCTTCTGTGACAAGTATGCAGAATCACCGAAGTCGCTGTTTTCGTGCTATTGAATGCGAAAAACACGTTTTCTGGTGTTTTCAGCACTCCACAGTGCGTTTGATACGCGGAAACTGCGATATCTTCGGTATCGTTGTTGTTTCCAGCTGAGATATGCATTTTCTACGATAATCTTCGAGTTTCTTCTGTGACAAGTGTGCAGAATCACCGAAATCGCTGTTTTCGTGCTATTGAATGCGAAAAACACGTTTTCTGGAGTTTTCAGCACGCCACAGAGCGTTTGACATGCGGAAACTGCGATATCTTCGGTATCGTTGTTGTTTCCAGCTGAGATATGCATTTTCAGTGATAATCTTCATGATTCTGCTGTTACTAGTGCGCAGAATCACCGAAATCGCTGTTTTAGTGCTATTGAATGCGAAAAACACGTTTTCTGGTATTTTCAGCACTCCACAGTGCGTCTGATATGCGGAAACTGCGATATCTTCGGTATCGTTGTTGTTTCCAGCTGAGATATGCATTTCCTACGATAATCTTCGAGTTTCTTCTGTGACAAGTGTGCAGAATCACCGAAATCGCTGTTTTCGTGCTATTGAATGCGAAAAACACGTTTTCTAGCGTTTTCAGCACACGACAGTGCTATTGATGTGCGGAAACAGGGATATCTTCGTTTTCGTGGGGTTTCCAGCTGAGATATGCATTTTCAGTGATAATCTTCATGATTCTGCTGTTACAAGTGTGCAGAATCACCGAAATCCCTGTTTTCGTGCTACTGAATGCGAAAAACACGTTTTCTGGTGTTTTCAGCACTCCACAGTGCGTTTGATACGCGGAAACTGCGATATCTTCGGTATCGTTGTTGTTTCCAGCTGAGATATGCATTTTCTACGATAATCTTCGAGTTTCTTCTGTGACAAGTGTGCAGAATCACCGAAATCGCTGTTTTCGTGCTATTGAATGCGAAAAACACGTTTTCTGGAGTTTTCAGCACGCCACAGAGCGTTTGACATGCGGAAACTGCGATATCTTCGGTATCGTTGGGTTTCCGGCTGAGATATGCATTTTCAGTGATAATCTTCATGATTCTGCTGTTACCAGTGTGCAGAATCACCGAAATCGCTGTTTTCGTGTTATTGAATGCGAAAAACACGTTTTCTGGTGTTTTCAGCACGCCACAGAGCGTTTGACATGCGGAAACTGCGATATCTTCGGTATCGTTGTTGTTTCCAGCTGAGATATGCATTTTCTACGATAATCTTCGAGTTTCTTCTGTGACAAGTATGCAGAATCACCGAAGTCGCTGTTTTCGTGCTATTGAATGCGAAAAACACGTTTTCTGGTGTTTTCAGCACTCCACAGTGCGTTTGATACGCGGAAACTGCGATATCTTCGGTATCGTTGTTGTTTCCTGCTGAGATATGCATTTTCTACGATAATCTTCGAGTTTCTTCTGTGACAAGTGTGCAGAATCACCGAAATCGCTGTTTTCGTGCTATTGAATGCGAAAAACACGTTTTCTGGAGTTTTCAGCACGCCACAGAGCGTTTGACATGCGGAAACTGCGATATCTTCGGTATCGTTGGGTTTCCGGCTGAGATATGCATTTTCAGTGATAATCTTCATGATTCTGCTGTTACCAGTGTGCAGAATCACCGAAATCGCTGTTTTCGTGCTATTGAATGCGAAAAACACGTTTTCTGGTGTTTTCAGCACGCCACAGAGCGTTTGACATGCGGAAACTGCGATATCTTCGGTATCGTTGTTGTTTCCAGCTGAGATATGCATTTTCTACGATAATCTTCGAGTTTCTTCTGTGACAAGTATGCAGAATCACCGTAGTCGCTGTTTTCGTGATCTTGAATGCGAAAAACACGTTTTCTGGTGTTTTCAGCACTCCACAGTGCGTTTGACATGCGGAAACTGCGATATCTTCGGTATCGTTGTTGTTTCCAGCTGAGATATGCATTTTCTACGATAATCTTCGAGTTTCTTCTGTGACAAGTATGCAGAATCACCGAAGTCGCTGTTTTCGTGCTATTGAATGCGAAAAACACGTTTTCTGGTGTTTTCAGCACTCCACAGTGCGTTTGATACGCGGAAACTGCGATATCTTCGGTATCGTTGTTGTTTCCAGCTGAGATATGCATTTTCTACGATAATCTTCGAGTTTCTTCTGTGACAAGTGTGCAGAATCACCGAAATCGCTGTTTTCGTGCTATTGAATGCGAAAAACACGTTTTCTGGAGTTTTCAGCACGCCACAGAGCGTTTGACATGCGGAAACTGCGATATCTTCGGTATCGTTGGGTTTCCGGCTGAGATATGCTTTTTCAGTGATAATCTTCATGATTCTGCTGTTACCAGTGTGCAGAATCACCGAAATCGCTGTTTTCGTGCTATTGAATGCGAAAAACACGTTTTCTGGTGTTTTCAGCACGCCACAGAGCGTTTGACATGCGGAAACTGCGATATCTTCGGTATCTTTGTTGTTTCCAGCTGAGATAAGCATTTTCTACGATAATCATCGAGTTTCTTCTGTGACAAGTGTGCAGAATCACCGAAATCGCTGTTTTCGTGCTATTGAATGCGAAAAACACGTTTTCTAGCGTTTTCAGCACCCGACAGTGCTTTTGATGTGCGGAAACAGGGATATCTTCGTTTTCGTGGGGTTTCCAGCTGAGATATGCATTTTCAGTGATAATCTTCATGATTCTGCTGTTACAAGTGTGCAGAATCACCGAAATCGCTGTTTTCGTGCTATTGAATGCGAAAAACACGTTTTCTGGTGTTTTCAGCACTCCACAGTGCGTTTGATACGCGGAAACTGCGATATCTTCGGTATCGTTGTTGTTTCCAGCTGAGATATGCATTTTCTACGATAATCTTCGAGTTTCTTCTGTGACAAGTGCGCAGAATCACCGAAATCGCTGTTTTCGTGCTTTTGAATGCGAAAAACACGTTTTCTGGAGTTTTCAGCACGCCACAGAGCGTTTGACATGCGGAAACTGCGATATCTTCGGTATCGTTGCGTTTCCGGCTGAGATATGCATTTTCAGTGATAATCTTCATGATTCTGCTGTTACCAGTGCGCAGAATCACCGAAATCGCTGTTTTCGTGCTATTGAATGCGAAAAACACGTTTTCTGGTGTTTTCAGCACTCCACAGTGCGCTTGATATGCGGAAACTGCGATATCTTCGGTATCGTTGGTGTTTCCAGCTGAGATATGCATTTTCTACGATAATCTTCGAGTTTCTTCTGTGACAAGTATGCAGAATCACCGTAGTCGCTGTTTTCGTGATATTGAATGCGAAAAACACGTTTTCTGGTGTTTTCAGCACTCCACAGTGCGTTTGATATGCGAAAACTGCGATATCTTCGGTATCGTTGTTGTTTCCAGCTGAGATTTGCATTTTCTACGATAATCTTCGAGTTTCTTCTGTGACAAGTGTGCAGAATCACCGAAATCGCTGTTTTCGTGCTATTGAATGCGAAAACCACGTTTTCTGGTGATTTCAGCACTCCACAGTGCGTTTGATATGCGGAAACTGTCATACCTTCGGTATCGTTGTTGTTTCCAGCTGAGATATGCATTTTCAATGATAATCTTCATGATTCTGCTGCTACAAGTGTGCTGAATCACCGAAATCGCTGTTTTCGTGCTTTTGAATGCGAAAAACACGTTTTCTGGTGTTTTCAGCACGCCACAGAGCGTTTGACATGCGGAAACTGAGATATCTTCGGTATCGTTGTTGTTTCCAGCTGAGATATGCTTTTTCAGGGATAATCTTCATGATTCTGCTGTTACATGTGTGCAGAATCACCGAAATCGCTGTTTTCGTGCTTTTGAATGCGAAAAACACGTTTTCTGGTGTTTTCAGCACGCCACAGAGCGTTTGACATGCGGAAACTGAGATATCTTCGGTATCGTTGTTGTTTCCAGCTGAGATATGCATTTTCTACGATAATCTTCGAGTTTCTTCTGTGACAAGTATGCAGAATCACCGAAGTCGCTGTTTTCGTGCTATTGAATGCGAAAAACACGTTTTCTGGTGTTTTCAGCACTCCACAGTGCGTTTGATACGCGGAAACTGCGATATCTTCGGTATCGTTGTTGTTTCCTGCTGAGATATGCATTTTCTACGATAATCTTCGAGTTTCTTCTGTGACAAGTGTGCAGAATCACCGAGATCGCTGTTTTCGTGCTATTGAATGCGAAAAACACGTTTTCTGGAGTTTTCAGCACGCCACAGAGCGTTTGACATGCGGAAACTGCGATATCTTCGGTATCGTTGGGTTTCCGGCTGAGATATGCATTTTCAGTGGTAATCTTCATGATTCTGCTGTTACCAGTGTGCAGAATCACCGAAATCGCTGTTTTCGTGCTATTGAATGCGAAAAACACGTTTTCTGGTGTTATCAGCACGCCACAGAGCGTTTGACATGCGGAAACTGCGATATCTTCGGTATCGTTGTTGTTTCCAGCGGAGATATGCATTTTCTACGATAATCTTCGAGTTTCTTCTGTGACAAGTATGCAGAATCACCGTAGTCGCTGTTTTCGTGCTATTGAATGCGAAAAACACGTTTTCTGGTGTTTTCAGCACTCCACAGTGCGTTTGATATGCGAAAACTGCGATATCTTCGGTATCGTTGTTGTTTCCAGCTGAGATTTGCATTTTCTACGATAATCTTCGAGTTTCTTCTGTGACATGTGTGCAGAATCACCGAAATCGCTGTTTTCGTGCTATTGAATGCGAAAAACACGTTTTCTGGTGTTTTCAGCACGCCAGAGAGCGTTTGACATGCGGAAACTGCCATATCTTCGGTATCGTTGGGTTTCCAGCTGAGATATGCATTTTCAGTGATAATCTTCATGATTCTGCTGTTACAAGTGTGCAGAATCACCGAAATCGCTGTTTTCGTGCTATTGAATGCGAAAAACACGTTTTCTGGTGTTTTCAGCACTCCACAGTGCGTTTGATACGCGGAAACTGCGATATCTTCGGTATCGTTGTTGTTTCCAGCTGAGATATGCATTTTCTACGATAATCTTCGAGTTTCTTCTGTGACAAGTGTGCAGAATCACCGAAATCGCTGTTTTCGTGCTTTTGAATGCGAAAAAAACGTTTTCTGGAGTTTTCAGCACGCCACAGAGCGTTTGACATGCGGAAACTGCGATATCTTCGGTATCGTTGGGTTTCCGGCTGAGATATGCATTTTCAGTGATAATCTTCATGATTCTGCTGTTACCAGTGTGCAGAATCACCGAAATCGCTGTTTTCGTGCTATTGAATAGGAAAAACACGTTTTCTGGTGTTTTCAGCACGCCACAGAGCGTTTGACAATCGGAAACTGCAATATCTTCGGTATCGTTGGGTTTCCCTCTGAGATATGCATTTTCAGTGATAATCTTCATGATTCTGCTGTTACAAGTGCGCAGAATCACCGAAATCGCGGATTTCGTGCTATTGAATGCGAAAAACACGTTTTCTGGTGTTTTCAGCACGCCACAGAGCGTTTGACATGCGGAAACTGAGATATCTTCGGTATCGTTGTTGTTTCCAGCTGAGATATGCATTTTCTACGATAATCTTCGAGTTTCTTCTGTGACAAGTGTGCAGAATCACCGAAATCGCTGTTTTCGTGCTATTGAATGCGAAAAACACGTTTTCTGGTGTTTTCAGCACTCCACAGTGCGTTTGATAAGCGGAAACTGCGATATCTTCGGTATCGTTGTTGTTTCCAGCTGAGATATGCATTTTCTACGATAATCTTCGAGTTTCTTCTGTGACAAGTGTGCAGAATCACCGAAATCGCTGTTTTCGTGCTATTGAATGCGAAAAACACGTTTTCTGGAGTTTTCAGCACGCCACAGAGCGTTTGACATGCGGAAACTGCGATATCTTCGGTATCGTTGGGTTTCCGGCTGAGATATGCATTTTCAGTGATAATCTTCATGATTCTGCTGTTACCAGTGTGCAGAATCCCCGAAATCGCTGTTTTCGTGCTATTGAATGCGAAAAACACGTTTTCTGGTGTTTTCAGCACGCCACAGAGCGTTTGACATGCGGAAACTGCGATATCTTCGGTATCGTTGTTGTTTCCAGCTGAGATATGCATTTTCTACGATAATCTTCGAGTTTCTTCTGTGACAAGTGTGCAGAATCACCGAAGTCGCTGTTTTCGTGCTATTGAATGCGAAAAACACGTTTTCTAGCGTTTTCAGCACACGACTGTGCGCTTGATATGCGGAAACTGCGATATCTTCGGTATCGTTGGTGTTTCCAGCTGAGATATGCATTTTCTACGATAATCTTCGAGTTTCTTCTGTGACAAGTATGCAGAATCACCGAAGTCGCTGTTTTCGTGCTATTGAATGCGAAAAACACGTTTTCTGGTGTTTTCAGCACTCCACAGTGCGTTTGATACGCGGAAACTGCGATATCTTCGGTATCGTTGTTGTTTCCAGCTGAGATATGCATTTTCTACGATAATCTTCGAGTTTCTTCTGTGACAAGTGTGCAGAATCACCGAAATCGCTGTTTTCGTGCTATTGAATGCGAAAAACACGTTTTCTGGAGTTTTCAGCACGCCACAGAGCGTTTGACATGCGGAAACTGCGATATCTTCGGTATCGTTGGGTTTCCGGCTGAGATATGCATTTTCAGTGATAATCTTCATGATTCTGCTGTTACCAGTGTGCAGAATCACCGAAATCGCTGTTTTCGTGCTATTGAATGCGAAAAACACGTTTTCTGGTGTTTTCAGCACGCCACAGAGCGTTTGACATGCGGAAACTGCGATATCTTCGGTATCGTTGTTGTTTCCAGCTGAGATATGCATTTTCTACGATAATCTTCGAGTTTCTTCAGTGACAAGTATGCAGAATCACCGTAGTCGCTGTTTTCGTGCTATTGAATGCGAAAAACACGTTTTCTGGTGTTTTCAGCACTCCACAGTGCGTTTGATATGCGAAAACTGCGATATCTTCGGTATCGTTGTTGTTTCCAGCTGAGATTTGCATTTTCTACGATAATCTTCGAGTTTCTCCTGTGACATGTGTGCAGAATCACCGAAATCGCTGTTTTCGTGCTATTGAATGCGAAAAACACGTTTTCTGGTGTTTTCAGCACGCCAGAGAGCGTTTGACATGCGGAAACTGCCATATCTTCGGTATCGTTTGGTTTCCAGCTGAGATATGCATTTTCAGTGATAATCTTCATGATTCTGCTGTTACCAGTGTGCAGAATCACCGAAATCGCTGTTTTCGTGCTATTGAATGCGAAAAACACGTTTTCTGGTGTTTTCAGCACGCCACAGAACGTTTGACAATCGGAAACTGCAATATCTTCGGTATCGTTGGGTTTCCCTCTGAGATATGCATTTTCAGTGATAATCTTCATGATTCTGCTGTTACAAGTGCGCAGAATCACCGAAATCGCTGTTTTCGTGCTATTGAATGCGAAAAACACGTTTTCTGGTGTTTTCAGCACTCCACAGTGCGCTTGATATGCGGAAACTGCGATATCTTCGGTATCGTTGGTGTTTCCAGCTGAGATATGCATTTTCTACGATAATCTTCGAGTTTCTTCTGTGACAAGTATGCAGAATCACCGTAGTCGCTGTTTTCGTGATATTGAATGCGAAAAACACGTTTTCTGGTGTTTTCAGCACTCCACAGTGCGTTTGACATGCGGAAACTGCGATATCTTCGGTATCGTTGTTGTTTCCAGCTGAGATATGCATTTTCTACGATAATCTTCGAGTTTCTTCTGTGACAAGTATGCAGAATCACCGAAGTCGCTGTTTTCGTGCTATTGAATGCGAAAAACACGTTTTCTGGTGTTTTCAGCACTCCACAGTGCGTTTGGATACGCGGAAACTGCGATATCTTCGGTATCGTTGTTGTTTCCAGCTGAGATATGCATTTTCTACGATAATCTTCGAGTTTCTTCCGTGACAAGTGTGCAGAATCACCGAAATCGCTGTTTTCGTGCTATTGAATGCGAAAAACACGTTTTCTGGAGTTTTCAGCACGCCACAGAGCGTTTGACATGCGGAAACTGCGATATCTTCGGTATCGTTGGGTTTCCGGCTGAGATATGCATTTTCAGTGATAATCTTCATGATTCTGCTGTTACCAGTGTGCAGAATCACCGAAATCGCTGTTTTCGTGCTATTGAATGCGAAAAACACGTTTTCTGGTGTTTTCAGCACGCCACAGAGCGTTTGACATGCGGAAACTGCGATATCTTCGGTATCTTTGTTGTTTCCAGCTGAGATAAGCATTTTCTACGATAATCATCGAGTTTCTTCTGTGACAAGTGTGCAGAATCACCGAAATCGCCGTTTTCGTGCTATTGAATGCGAAAAACACGTTTTCTAGCGTTTTCAGCACCCGACAGTGCTTTTGATGTGCGGAAACAGGGATATCTTCGTTTTCGTGGGGTTTCCAGCTGAGATATGGATTTTCAGTGATAATCTTCATGATTCTGCTGTTACAAGTGTGCAGAATCACCGAAATCGCGGATTTCGTGCTATTGAATGCGAAAAACACGTTTTCTGGTGTTTTCAGCACGCCACAGAGCGTTTGACATGCGGAAACTGAGATATCTTCGGTATCGTTGTTGTTTCCAGCTGAGATATGCATTTTCAGTGATAATCTTCATGATTCTGCTGTTACCAGTGCGCAGAATCACCGAAATCGCTGTTTTCGTGCTATTGAATGCGAAAAACACGTTTTCTGGTGTTTTCAGCACTCCACAGTGCGCTTGATATGCGGAAACTGCGATATCTTCGGTATCGTTGGTGTTTCCAGCTGAGATATGCATTTTCTACGATAATCTTCGAGTTTCTTCTGTGACAAGTATGCAGAATCACCGTAGTCGCTGTTTTCGTGATATTGAATGCGAAAAACACGTTTTCTGGTGTTTTCAGCACTCCACAGTGCGTTTGATATGCGATAACTGCGATATCTTCGGTATCGTTGTTGTTTCCAGCTGAGATTTGCATTTTCTACGATAATCTTCGAGTTTCTTCTGTGACAAGTGTGCAGAATCACCGAAATCGCTGTTTTCGTGCTATTGAATGCGAAAACCACGTTTTCTGGTGTTTTCAGCACTCCACAGTGCGTTTGATATGCGGAAACTGTCATACCTACGGTATCGTTGTTGTTTCCAGCTGAGATATGCATTTTCAATGATAATCTTCATGATTCTGCTGCTACAAGTGTGCTGAATCACCGAAATCGCTGTTTTCCTGCTTTTGAATGCGAAAAACACGTTTTCTGGTGTTTTCAGCACGCCACAGAGCGTTTGACATGCGGAAACTGCGATATCTTCGGTATCGTTGTTGTTTCCAGCTGAGATATACAATTTCAGTGATAATTTTCATGATTCTGCTGTTACAAGTGTGCAGAATCACCGAAATCGCTGTTTTCGTGCTTTTGAATGCGAAAAACACGTTTTCTGGTGTTTTCAGCACGCCACAGAGCGTTTGACATGCGGAAACTGCGATATCTTCGGTATCGTTGGGTTTCCAGCTGAGATATGCATTTTCAGTGATAATCTTCATGATTCTGCTGTTACAAGTGTGCAGAATCACCGAAATCGCGGATTTCGTGCTATTGAATGCGAAAAACACGTTTTCTGGTGTTTTCAGCACGCCACAGAGCGTTTGACATGCGGAAACTGAGATATCTTCGGTATCGTTGTTGTTTCCAGCTGAGATATGCTTTTTCAGAGATAATCTTCATGATTCTGCTGTTACATGTGTGCAGAATCACCGAAATCGCTGTTTTCGTGCTTTTGAATGCGAAAAACACGTTTTCTGGTGTTTTCAGCACGCCACAGAGCGTTTGACATGCGGAAACTGAGATATCTTCGGTATCGTTGTTGTTTCCAGCTGAGATATGCATTTTCTACGATAATCTTCGAGTTTCTTCTGTGACAAGTATGCAGAATCACCGAAGTCGCTGTTTTCGTGCTATTGAATGCGAAAAACACGTTTTCTGGTGTTTTCAGCACTCCACAGTGCGTTTGATACGCGGAAACTGCGATATCTTCGGTATCGTTGTTGTTTCCTGCTGAGATATGCATTTTCTACGATAATCTTCGAGTTTCTTCTGTGACAAGTATGCAGAATCACCGAAGTCGCTGTTTTCGTGCTATTGAATGCGAAAAACACGTTTTCTGGTGTTATCAGCTCGCCACAGAGCGTTTGACATGCGGAAACTGCGATATCTTCGGTATCGTTGTTGTTTCCAGCTGAGATATGCATTTTCTACGATAATCTTCGAGTTTCTTCTGTGACAAGTATGCAGAATCACCGAAGTCGCTGTTTTCGTGCTATTGAATGCGAAAAACACGTTTTCTGGTGTTTTCAGCACTCCACAGTGCGTTTGGATACGCGGAAACTGCGATATCTTCGGTATCGTTGTTGTTTCCAGCTGAGATATGCATTTTCTACGATAATCTTCGAGTTTCTTCCGTGACAAGTGTGCAGAATCACCGAAATCGCTGTTTTCGTGCTATTGAATGCGAAAAACACGTTTTCTGGAGTTTTCAGCACGCCACAGAGCGTTTGACATGCGGAAACTGCGATATCTTCGGTATCGTTGGGTTTCCGGCTGAGATATGCATTTTCAGTGATAATCTTCATGATTCTGCTGTTACCAGTGTGCAGAATCACCGAAATCGCTGTTTTCGTGCTATTGAATGCGAAAAACACGTTTTCTGGTGTTTTCAGCACGCCACAGAGCGTTTGACATGCGGAAACTGCGATATCTTCGGTATCTTTGTTGTTTCCAGCTGAGATAAGCATTTTCTACGATAATCATCGAGTTTCTTCTGTGACAAGTGTGCAGAATCACCGAAATCGCCGTTTTCGTGCTATTGAATGCGAAAAACACGTTTTCTAGCGTTTTCAGCACCCGACAGTGCTTTTGATGTGCGGAAACAGGGATATCTTCGTTTTCGTGGGGTTTCCAGCTGAGATATGGATTTTCAGTGATAATCTTCATGATTCTGCTGTTACAAGTGTGCAGAATCACCGAAATCGCGGATTTCGTGCTATTGAATGCGAAAAACACGTTTTCTGGTGTTTTCAGCACGCCACAGAGCGTTTGACATGCGGAAACTGAGATATCTTCGGTATCGTTGTTGTTTCCAGCTGAGATATGCATTTTCAGTGATAATCTTCATGATTCTGCTGTTACCAGTGCGCAGAATCACCGAAATCGCTGTTTTCGTGCTATTGAATGCGAAAAACACGTTTTCTGGTGTTTTCAGCACTCCACAGTGCGCTTGATATGCGGAAACTGCGATATCTTCGGTATCGTTGTTGTTTCCAGCTGAGATTTGCATTTTCTACGATAATCTTCGAGTTTCTTCTGTGACAAGTGTGCAGAATCACCGAAATCGCTGTTTTCGTGCTATTGAATGCGAAAACCACGTTTTCTGGTGTTTTCAGCACTCCACAGTGCGTTTGATATGCGGAAACTGTCATACCTACGGTATCGTTGTTGTTTCCAGCTGAGATATGCATTTTCAATGATAATCTTCATGATTCTGCTGCTACAAGTGTGCTGAATCACCGAAATCGCTGTTTTCCTGCTTTTGAATGCGAAAAACACGTTTTCTGGTGTTTTCAGCACGCCACAGAGCGTTTGACATGCGGAAACTGCGATATCTTCGGTATCGTTGTTGTTTCCAGCTGAGATATACAATTTCAGTGATAATTTTCATGATTCTGCTGTTACAAGTGTGCAGAATCACCGAAATCGCTGTTTTCGTGCTTTTGAATGCGAAAAACACGTTTTCTGGTGTTTTCAGCACGCCACAGAGCGTTTGACATGCGGAAACTGCGATATCTTCGGTATCGTTGGGTTTCCATCTGAGATATGCATTTTCAGTGATAATCTTCATGATTCTGCTGTTACAAGTGTGCAGAATCACCGAAATCGCGGATTTCGTGCTATTGAATGCGAAAAACACGTTTTCTGGTGTTTTCAGCACGCCACAGAGCGTTTGACATGCGGAAACTGAGATATCTTCGGTATCGTTGTTGTTTCCAGCTGAGATATGCTTTTTCAGAGATAATCTTCATGATTCTGCTGTTACATGTGTGCAGAATCACCGAAATCGCTGTTTTCGTGCTTTTGAATGCGAAAAACACGTTTTCTGGTGTTTTCAGCACGCCACAGAGCGTTTGACATGCGGAAACTGAGATATCTTCGGTATCGTTGTTGTTTCCAGCTGAGATATGCATTTTCTACGATAATCTTCGAGTTTCTTCTGTGACAAGTATGCAGAATCACCGAAGTCGCTGTTTTCGTGCTATTGAATGCGAAAAACACGTTTTCTGGTGTTTTCAGCACTCCACAGTGCGTTTGATACGCGGAAACTGCGATATCTTCGGTATCGTTGTTGTTTCCTGCTGAGATATGCATTTTCTACGATAATCTTCGAGTTTCTTCTGTGACAAGTATGCAGAATCACCGAAGTCGCTGTTTTCGTGCTATTGAATGCGAAAAACACGTTTTCTGGTGTTATCAGCTCGCCACAGAGCGTTTGACATGCGGAAACTGCGATATCTTCGGTATCGTTGTTGTTTCCAGCTGAGATATGCATTTTCTACGATAATCTTCGAGTTTCTTCTGTGACAAGTATGCAGAATCACCGTAGTCGCTGTTTTCGTGCTATTGAATGCGAAAAACACGTTTTCTGGTGTTTTCAGCACTCCACAGTGCGTTTGATACGCGGAAACTGCGATATCTTCGGTATCGTTGTTGATTCCAGCTGAGATATGCATTTTCAACGATAATCTTCCAGTTTCTTCTGTGACAAGTGTGCAGAATCACCGAAATCGCTGTTTTCGTGCTTTTGAATGCGAAAAACACGTTTTCTGTAGTTTTCAGCACGCCACAGAGCGTTTGACATGCGGAAACTGCGATATCTTCGGTATCGTTGGGTTTCCGGCTGAGATATGCATTTTCAGTGATAATCTTCATGATTCTGCTGTTACCAGTGTGCAGAATCACCGAAATCACTGTTTTCGTGCTATTGAATAGGAAAAACACGTTTTCTGGTGTTTTCAGCACGCCACAGAGCGTTTGACAATCGGAAACTGCAATATCTTCGGTATCGTTGGGTTTCCCTCTGAGATATGCATTTTCAGTGATAATCTTCATGATTCTGCTGTTACAAGTGCGCAGAATCACCGAAATCGCGGATTTCGTGCTATTGAATGCGAAAAACACGTCTTCTGGTGTTTTCAGCACGCCACAGAGCGTTTGACTTGCGGAAACTGAGATATCTTCGGTATCGTTGTTGTTTCCAGCTGAGATATGCATTTTCTACGATAATCTTCGAGTTTCTTCTGTGACAAGTGTGCAGAATCACCGAAATCGCTGTTTTCGTGCTATTGAATGCGAAAAACACGTTTTCTGGTGTTTTCAGCATGCCAGAGAGCGTTTGACATGCGGAAACTGCCATATCTTCGGTATCGTTGGGTTTCCAGCTGAGATATGCATTTTCAGTGATAATCTTCATGATTCTGCTGTTACAAGTGTGCAGAATCACCGAAATCGCTGTTTTCGTGCTATTGAATGCGAAAAACACGTTTTCTGGTGTTTTCAGCACTCCACAGTGCGTTTGATACGCGGAAACTGCGATATCTTCGGTATCGTTGTTGTTTCCAGCTGAGATATGCATTTTCTACGATAATCTTCGAGTTTCTTCAGTGACAAGTGTGCAGAATCACCGAAATCGCTGTTTTCGTGCTTTTGAATGCGAAAAACACGTTTTCTGGGGTTTTCAGCACGCCACAGAGCGTTTGACATGCGGAAACTGCGATATCTTCGGTATCGTTGGGTTTCCGGCTGAGATATGCATTTTCAGTGATAATCTTCATGATTCTGCTGTTACCAGTGTGCAGAATCACCGAAATCGCTGTTTTCGTGCTATTGAATAGGAAAAACACGTTTTCTGGTGTTTTCAGCACGCCACAGAGCGTTTGACAATCGGAAACTGCAATATCTTCGGTATCGTTGGGTTTCCCTCTGAGATATGCATTTTCAGTGATAATCTTCATGATTCTGCTGTTACAAGTGCGCAGAATCACCGAAATCGCGGATTTCGTGCTATTGAATGCGAAAAACACGTTTTCTGGTGTTTTCAGCACGCCACAGAGCGTTTGACATGCGGAAACTGAGATATCTTCGGTATCGTTGTTGTTTCCAGCTGAGATATGCTTTTTCAGTGATAATCTTCATGATTCTGCTGTTACATGTGGGCAGAATCACCGAAATCGCTGTTTTCGTGCTTTTGAATGCGAAAAACACGTATTCTGGTGTTTTCAGCACGCCACAGAGCGTTTGACATGCGGAAACTGAGATATCTTCGGTATCGTTGTTGTTTCCAGCTGAGATATGCATTTTGTACGATAATCTTCGAGTTTCTTCTGTGACAAGTATGCAGAATCACCGAAGTCGCTGTTTTCGTGCTATTGAATGCGAAAAACACGTTTTCTGGTGTTTTCAGCACTCCACAGTGCGTTTGATACGCGGAAACTGCGATATCTTCGGTATCGTTGTTGTTTCCAGCTGAGATATGCATTTTCTACGATAATCTTGGAGTTTCTTCTGTGACAAGTGTGCAGAATCACCGAAATCGCTGTTTTCGTGCTTTTGAATGCGAAAAACACGTTTTCTGGAGTTTTCAGCACGCCACAGAGCGTTTGACATGCGGAAACTGCGATATCTTCGGTATCGTTGGGTTTCCGGCTGAGATATGCATTTTCAGTGATAATCTTCATGATTCTGCTGTTACCAGTGTGCAGAATCACCGAAATCGCTGTTTTCGTGCTATTGAATAGGAAAAACACGTTTTCTGGTGTTTTCAGCACGCCACAGAGCGTTTGACAATCGGAAACTGCAATATCTTCGGTATCGTTGGGTTTCCCTCTGAGATATGCATTTTCAGTGATAATCTTCATGATTCTGCTGTTACAAGTGCGCAGAATCACCGAAATCGCGGATTTCGTGCTATTGAATGCGAAAAACACGTTTTCTGGTGTTTTCAGCACGCCACAGAGCGTTTGACATGCGGAAACTGAGATATCTTCGGTATCGTTGTTGTTTCCAGCTGAGATATGCTTTTTCAGTGATAATCTTCATGATTCTGCTGTTACATGTGGGCAGAATCACCGAAATCGCTGTTTTCGTGCTTTTGAATGCGAAAAACACGTATTCTGGTGTTTTCAGCACGCCACAGAGCGTTTGACATGCGGAAACTGAGATATCTTCGGTATCGTTGTTGTTTCCAGCTGAGATATGCATTTTCTACGATAATCTTCGAGTTTCTTCTGTGACAAGTATGCAGAATCACCGAAGTCGCTGTTTTCGTGCTATTGAATGCGAAAAACACGTTTTCTGGTGTTTTCAGCACTCCACAGTGCGTTTGATACGCGGAAACTGCGATATCTTCGGTATCGTTGTTGTTTCCAGCTGAGATATGCATTTTCTACGATAATCTTCGAGTTTCTTCTGTGACAAGTGTGCAGAATCACCGAAATCGCTGTTTTCGTGCTATTGAATGCGAAAAACACGTTTTCTGGAGTTTTCAGCACGCCACAGAGCGTTTGACATGCGGAAACTGCGATATCTTCGGTATCGTTGGGATTCCGGCTGAGATATGCATTTTCAGTGATAATGCTCATGATTCTGCTGTTACCAGTGTGCAGAATCACCGAAATCGCTGTTTTCGTGCTATTGAATAGGAAAAACACGTTTTCTGGTGTTTTCAGCACGCCACAGAGCGTTTGACAATCGGAAACTGCAATATCTTCGGTATCGTTGGGTTTCCCTCTGAGATATGCATTTTCAGTGATAATCTTCATGATTCTGCTGTTACAAGTGCGCAGAATCACCGAAATCGCTGTTTTCGTGCTATTGAATGCGAAAAACACGTTTTCTGGTGTTTTCAGCACTCCACAGTGCGCTTGATATGCGGAAACTGCGATATCTTCGGTATCGTTGGTGTTTCCAGCTGGGATATGCATTTTCTACGATAATCTTCGAGTTTCTTCTGTGACAAGTATGCAGAATCACCGTAGTCGCTGTTTTCGTGATATTGAATGCGAAAAACACGTTTTCTGGTGTTTTCAGCAATCCACAGTGCGTTTGATATGCGAAAACTGCGATATCTTCGGTATCGTTGTTGTTTCCAGCTGAGATTTGCATTTTCTACGATAATCTTCGAGTTTCTTCTGTGACAAGTGTGCAGAATCACCGAAATCGCTGTTTTCGTGCTATTGAATGCGAAAACCACGTTTTCTGGTGTTTTCAGCACTCCACAGTGCGTTTGATATGCGGAAACTGTCATACCTTCGGTATCGTTGTTGTTTCCAGCTGAGATATGCATTTTCAATGATAATCTTCATGATTCTGCTGCTACAAGTGTGCTGAATCACCGAAATCGCTGTTTTCGTGCTTTTGAATGCGAAAAACACATTTTCTGGTGTTTTCAGCACGCCACAGTGCGTTTGACATGCGGAAACTGCGATATCTTCGGTATCGTTGTTGTTTCCAGCTGAGATATGCATTTTCAGTGATAATTTTCATGATTCTGCTGTTACAAGTGTGCAGAATCACCGAAATCGCTGTTTTCGTGCTTTTGAATGCGAAAAACACGTTTTCTGGTGTTTTCAGCACGCCACAGAGCGTTTGACATGCGGAAACTGCGATATCTTCGGTATCGTTGGGTTTCCAGCTGAGATATGCATTTTCAGTGATAATCTTCATGATTCTGCTGTTACAAGTGTGCAGAATCACCGAAATCGAGGATTTCGTGCTATTGAATGCGAAAAACACGTTTTCTGGTGTGTTCAGCACTCCACAATGCGTTTGATATGCAGAGACTGCGATATCTTCGGTATCGTAGTTGTTTCCAGCTGAGATATGCATTTTCTACGATAATGTTCGAGTTTCTTCTCTGACAAGTGTGCAGAATCACTGAAATCGCTGTTTTCGTGCTATTGAATGCGAAAAACACGTTTTCTGGTGTTTTCAGCACTCCACAGTGCGTTTGATATGCGGAAACTGCGATATCTTCGGTATCGTTGGTGTTTCCAGCAGAGATATGCATTTTCTACGATAATCTTCGAGTTTCTTCTGTGACATGTGTGCAGAATCACCAAAATCGCTGTTTTCGTGCTATTGAATGCGAAAAACACGTTTTCTGGTGTTTTCAGCACTCCACAGTGCGTTTGATATGCGGAAACTGCGATATCTTCGGTATCATTGTTGTTTCCAGCTGAGATATGCATTTTCAATGATAATCTTCATGATTCTGCTGCTACAAGTGTGCTGAATCACCGAAATCGCTGTTTTCGTGCTTTTGAATGCGAAAAACACGTTTTCTGGTGTTTTCAGCACGCCACAGAGCGTTTGACATGCGGAAACTGCGATATCTTCGGTATCGTTGTTGTTTCCAGCTGAGATATGCATTTTCAGTGATAATTTTCATGATTCTGCTGTTACAAGTGTGCAGAATCACCGAAATCGCTGTTTTCGTGCTTTTGAATGCGAAAAACACGTTTTCTGGTGTTTTCAGCACGCCACAGAGCGTTTGACAAGCGGAAACTGCGATATCTTCGGTATCGTTGGGTTTCCAGCTGAGATATGCATTTTCAGTGATAATCTTCATGATTCTGCTGTTACAAGTGTGCAGAATCACCGAAATCGCGGATTTCGTGCTATTGAATGCGAAAAACACGTTTTCTGGTGTTTTCAGCACGCCACAGAGCGTTTGACATGCGGAAACTGAGATATCTTCGGTATCGTTGTTGTTTCCAGCTGAGATATGCTTTTTCAGTGATAATCTTCATGATTCTGCTGTTACATATGTGCAGAATCACCGAAATCGCTGTTTTCGTGCTTTTGAATGCGAAAAACACGTTTTCTGGTGTTTTCAGCACGCCACAGAGCGTTTGACATGCGGAAACTGAGATATCTTCGGTATCGTTGTTGTTTCCAGCTGAGATATGCATTTTCTACGATAATCTTCGAGTTTCTTCTGTGACAAGTATGCAAAATCACCGAAATCGCTGTTTTCGTGCTATTGAATGCGAAAAACACGTTTTCTGGTGTTTTCAGCACGCCAGAGAGCGTTTGACATGCGGAAACTGCCATATCTTCGGTATCGTTGGGTTTCCCTCTGAGATATGCATTTTCAGTGATAATCTTCATGATTCTGCTGTTACAAGTGTGCAGAATCACCGAAATCGCTGTTTTCGTGCTATTGAATGCGAAAAACACGTTTTCTGGTGTTTTCAGCACTCCACAGTGCGTTTGATACGCGGAAACTGCGATATCTTCGGTATCGTTGTTGTTTCCAGCTGAGATATGCATTTTCTACGATAATCTTCGAGTTTCTTCTGTGACAAGTGTGCAGAATCACCGAAATCGCTGTTTTCGTGCTTTTGAATGCGAAAAACACGTTTTCTGGAGTTTTCAGCACGCCACAGAGCGTTTGACATGCGGAAACTGCGATATCTTCGGTATCGTTGGGTTTCCGGCTGAGATATGCATTTTCAGTGATAATCTTCATGATTCTGCTGTTACCAGTGTGCAGAATCACCGAAATCGCTGTTTTCGTGCTATTGAATAGGAAAAACACGTTTTCTGGTGTTTTCAGCACGCCACAGAGCGTTTGACAATCGGAAACTGCAATATCTTCGGTATCGTTGTTGTTTCCAGCTGAGATATGCTTTTTCAGTGATAATCTTCATGATTCTGCTGTTACATGTGTGCAGAATCACCGAAATCGCTGCTTTCGTGCTTTTGAATGCGAAAAACACGTATTCTGGTGTTTTCAGCACGCCACAGAGCGTTTGACATGCGGAAACTGAGATATCTTCGGTATCGTTGTTGTTTCCAGCTGAGATATGCATTTTCTACGATAATCTTCGAGTTTCTTCTGTGACAAGTATGCAGAATCACCGAAGTCGCTGTTTTCGTGCTATTGAATGCGAAAAACACGTTTTCTGGTGTTTTCAGCACTCCACAGTGCGTTTGATACGCGGAAACTGCGATATCTTCGGTATCGTTGTTGTTTCCAGCTGAGATATGCATTTTCTACGATAATCTTCGAGTTTCTTCTGTGACAAGTGTGCAGAATCACCGAAATCGCTGTTTTCGTGCTATTGAATGCGAAAAACACGTTTTCTGGAGTTTTCAGCACGCCACAGAGCGTTTGACATGCGGAAACTGCGATATCTTCGGTATCGTTGGGTTTCCGGCTGAGATATGCATTTTCAGTGATAATCTTCATGATTCTGCTGTTACCAGTGTGCAGAATCACCGAAATCGCTGTTTTCGTGCTATTGAATAGGAAAAACACGTTTTCTGGTGTTTTCAGCACGCCACAGAGCGTTAGACAATCGGAAACTGCCATATCTTCGGTATCGTTGGGTTTCCCTCTGAGATATGCATTTTCAGTGATAATCTTCATGATTCTGCTGTTACAAGTGTGCAGAATCACCGAAATCGCTGTTTTCGTGCTATTGAATGCGAAAAACACGTTTTCTGGTGTTTTCAGCACTCCACAGTGCGTTTGATACGCGGAAACTGCGATATCTTCGGTATCGTTGTTGTTTCCAGCTGAGATATGCATTTTCTACGATAATCTTCGAGTTTCTTCTGTGACAAGTGTGCAGAATCACCGAAATCGCTGTTTTCGTGCTTTTGAATGCGAAAAACACGTTTTCTGGAGTTTTCAGCACGCCACAGAGCGTTTGACATGCGGAAACTGCGATATCTTCGGTATCGTTGGGTTTCCGGCTGAGATATGCATTTTCAGTGATAATCTTCATGATTCTGCTGTTACCAGTGTGCAGAATCACCGAAATCGCTGTTTTCGTGCTATTGAATAGGAAAAACACGTTTTCTGGTGTTTTCAGCACGCCACAGAGCGTTTGACAATCGGAAACTGCAATATCTTCGGTATCGTTGTTGTTTCCAGCTGAGATATGCTTTTTCAGTGATAATCTTCATGATTCTGCTGTTACATGTGTGCAGAATCACCGAAATCGCTGCTTTCGTGCTTTTGAATGCGAAAAACACGTATTCTGGTGTTTTCAGCACGCCACAGAGCGTTTGACATGCGGAAACTGAGATATCTTCGGTATCGTTGTTGTTTCCAGCTGAGATATGCATTTTCTACGAAAATCTTCGAGTTTCTTCTGTGACAAGTATGCAGAATCACCGAAGTCGCTGTTTTCGTGCTATTGAATGCGAAAAACACGTTTTCTGGTGTTTTCAGCACTCCACAGTGCGTTTGATACGCGGAAACTGCGATATCTTCGGTATCGTTGTTGTTTCCAGCTGAGATATGCATATTCTACGATAATCTTCGAGTTTCTTCTGTGACAAGTGTGCAGAATCACCGAAATCGCTGTTTTCGTGCTATTGAATGCGAAAAACACGTTTTCTGGAGTTTTCAGCACGCCACAGAGCGTTTGACATGCGGAAACTGCGATATCTTCGGTATCGTTGGGTTTCCGGCTGAGATATGCATTTTCAGTGATAATCTTCATGATTCTGCTGTTACCAGTGTGCAGAATCACCGAAATCGCTGTTTTCGTGCTATTGAATAGGAAAAACACGTTTTCTGGTGTTTTCAGCACGCCACAGAGCGTTTGACAATCGGAAACTGCAATATCTTCGGTATCGTTGGGTTTCCCTCTGAGATATGCATTTTCAGTGATAATCTTCATGATTCTGCTGTTACAAGTGCGCAGAATCACCGAAATCGCTGTTTTCGTGCTATTGAATGCGAAAAACACGTTTTCTGGTGTTTTCAGCACTCCACAGTGCGCTTGATATGCGGAAACTGCGATATCTTCGGTATCGTTGGTGTTTCCAGCTGAGATATGCATTTTCTACGATAATCTTCGAGTTTCTTCTGTGACAAGTATGCAGAATCACCGTAGTCGCTGTTTTCATGATATTGAATGCGAAAAACACGTTTTCTGGTGTTTTCAGCACTCCACAGTGCGTTTGATATGCGAAAACTGCGATATCTTCGGTATCGTTGTTGTTTCCAGCTGAGATTTGCATTTTCTACGATAATCTTCGAGTTTCATCTGTGACAAGTGTGCAGAATCACCGAAATCGCTGTTTTCGTGCTATTGAATGCGAAAAACACGTTTTCTGGTGTTTTCAGCACTCCACAGTGCGCTTGATATGCGGAAACTGCGATATCTTCGGTATCGTTGTTGTTTCCAGCTGAGATATGCATTTTCAGTGATAATTTTCATGATTCTGCTGTTACAAGTGTGCAGAATCACCGAAATCGCTGTTTTCGTGCTTTTGAATGCGAAAAACACGTTTTCTGGTGTTTTCCGCACGCCACAGAGCGTTTGACATGCGGAAACTGCGATATCTTCGGTATCGTTGGGTTTCCAGCTGAGTTATGCATTTTCAGTGATAATCTTCATGATTCTGCTGTTACAAGTGTGCAGAATAACCGAAATCGCGGATTTCGTGCTATTGAATGCGAAAAACACGTTTTCTGGTGTTTTCAGCACGCCACAGAGCGTTTGACATGCGGAAACTGAGATATCTTCGGTATCGTTGTTGTTTCCAGCTGAGATATGCTTTTTCAGTGATAATCTTCATGATTCTGCTGTTACATATGTGCAGAATCACCGAAATCGCTGTTTTCGTGCTTTTGAATGCGAAAAACACGTTTTCTGGTGTTTTCAGCACGCCACAGAGCGTTTGACATGCGGAAACTGAGATATCTTCGGTATCGTTGTTGTTTCCAGCTGAGATATGCATTTTCTACGATAATCTTCGAGTTTCTTCTGTGACAAGTATGCAAAATCACCGAAATCGCTGTTTTCGTGCTATTGAATGCGAAAAACACGTTTTCTGGTGTTTTCAGCACGCCAGAGAGCGTTTGACATGCGGAAACTGCCATATCTTCGGTATCGTTGGGTTTCCCTCTGAGATATGCATTTTCAGTGATAATCTTCATGATTCTGCTGTTACAAGTGTGCAGAATCACCGAAATCGCTGTTTTCGTGCTATTGAATGCGAAAAACACGTTTTCTGGTGTTTTCAGCACTCCACAGTGCGTTTGATACGCGGAAACTGCGATATCTTCGGTATCGTTGTTGTTTCCAGCTGAGATATGCATTTTCTACGATAATCTTCGAGTTTCTTCTGTGACAAGTGTGCAGAATCACCGAAATCGCTGTTTTCGTGCTTTTGAATGCGAAAAACACGTTTTCTGGAGTTTTCAGCACGCCACAGAGCGTTTGACATGCGGAAACTGCGATATCTTCGGTATCGTTGGGTTTCCGGCTGAGATATGCATTTTCAGTGATAATCTTCATGATTCTGCTGTTACCAGTGTGCAGAATCACCGAAATCGCTGTTTTCGTGCTATTGAATAGGAAAAACACGTTTTCTGGTGTTTTCAGCACGCCACAGAGCGTTTGACAATCGGGAACTGCAATATCTTCGGTATCGTTGGGTTTCCCTCTGAGATATGCATTTTCAGTGATAATCTTCATGATTCTGCTGTTACAAGTGCGCAGAATCACCGAAATCGCGGATTTCGTGCTATTGAATGCGAAAAACACGTTTTCTGGTGTTTTCAGCACGCCACAGAGCGTTTGACATGCGGAAACTGAGATATCTTCGGTATCGTTGTTGTTTCCAGCTGAGATATGCTTTTTCAGTGATAATCTTCATGATTCTGCTGTTACATGTGTGCAGAATCACCGAAATCGCTGCTTTCGTGCTTTTGAATGCGAAAAACACGTATTCTGGTGTTTTCAGCACGCCACAGAGCGTTTGACATGCGGAAACTGAGATATCTTCGGTATCGTTGTTGTTTCCAGCTGAGATATGCATTTTCTACGATAATCTTCGAGTTTCTTCTGTGACAAGTATGCAGAATCACCGAAGTCGCTGTTTTCGTGCTATTGAATGCGAAAAACACGTTTTCTGGTGTTTTCAGCACTCCACAGTGCGTTTGATACGCGGAAACTGCGATATCTTCGGTATCGTTGTTGTTTCCAGCTGAGATATGCATTTTCTACGATAATCTTCGAGTTTCTTCTGTGACAAGTGTGCAGAATCACCGAAATCGCTGTTTTCGTGCTATTGAATGCGAAAAACACGTTTTCTGGAGTTTTCAGCACGCCACAGAGCGTTTGACATGCGGAAACTGCGATATCTTCGGTATCGTTGGGTTTCATTCTGAGATATGCATTTTCAGTGATAATCTTCATGATTCTGCTGTTACCAGTGTGCAGAATCACCGAAATCGCTGTTTTCGTGCTATTGAATAGGAAAAACACGTTTTCTGGTGTTTTCAGCACGCCACAGAGCGTTTGACATGCGGAAACTGCGATATCTTCGGTATCGTTGTTGTTTCCAGCTGAGATATGCATTTTCGGTGATAATTTTCATGATTCTGCTGTTACACGTGTGCAGAATCACCGAAATCGCTGTTTTCGTGCTTTTGAATGCGAAAAACACGTTTTCTGGTGTTTTCAGCACGCCACAGAGCGTTTGACATGCGGAAACTGCGATATCTTCGGTATCGTTGGGTTTCCAGCTGAGATATGCATTTTCAGTGATAATCTTCATGATTCTGCTGTTACAAGTGTGCAGAATCACCGAAATCGCGGATTTCGTGCTATTGAATGCGAAAAACACGTTTTCTGGTGTTTTCAGCACGCCACAGAGCGTTTGACATGCGGAAACTGAGATATCTTCGGTATCGTTGTTGTTTCCAGCTGAGATATGCTTTTTCAGTGATAATCTTCATGATTCTGCTGTTACATGTGTGCAGAATCACCGAAATCGCTGTTTTCGTGCTTTTGAATGCGAAAAACACGTTTTCTGGTGTTTTCAGCACGCCACAGAGCGTTTGATATGCGGAAACTGCGATATCTTCGGTATCGTTGGTGTTTCCAGCTGAGATATGCATTTTCTACGATAATCTTCGAGTTTCTTCTGTGACAAGTATGCAGAATCACCGAAGTCGCTGTTTTCGTGCTATTGAATGCGAAAAACACGTTTTCTGGTGTTTTCAGCACTCCACAGTGCGTTTGATACGCGGAAACTGCGATATCTTCGGTATCGTTGTTGTTTCCTGCTGAGATATGCATTTTCTACGATAATCTTCGAGTTTCTTCTGTGACAAGTGTGCTGAATCACCGAAATCGCTGTTTTCGTGCTTTTGAATGCGAAAAACACGTTTTCTGGTGTTTTCAGCACGCCACAGAGCGTTTGACATGCGGAAACTGCGATATCTTCGGTATCGTTGTTGTTTCCAGCTGAGATATGCATTTTCAGTGATAATTTTCATGATTCTGCTGTTACATGTGTGCAGAATCACCGAAATCGCTGCTTTCGTGCTTTTGAATGCGAAAAACACGTATTCTGGTGTTTTCAGCACGCCACAGAGCGTTTGACATGCGGAAACTGAGATATCTTCGGTATCGTTGTTGTTTCCAGCTGAGATATGCATTTTCTACGATAATCTTCGAGTTTCTTCTGTGACAAGTATGCAGAATAACCGAAGTCGCTGTTTTCGTGCTATTGAATGCGAAAAACACGTTTTCTGGTGTTTTCAGCACTCCACAGTGCGTTTGATACGCGGAAACTGCGATATCTTCGGTATCGTTGTTGTTTCCAGCTGAGATATGCATTTTCTACGATAATCTTCGAGTTTCTTCTGTGACAAGTGTGCAGAATCACCGAAATCGCTGTTTTCGTGCTATTGAATGCGAAAAACACGTTTTCTGGAGTTTTCAGCACGCCACAGAGCGTTTGACATGCGGAAACTGCGATATCTTCGGTATCGTTGGGTTTCCGGCTGAGATATGCATTTTCAGTGATAATCTTCATGATTCTGCTGTTACCAGTGTGCAGAATCACCGAAATCGCTGTTTTCGTGCTATTGAATAGGAAAAACACGTTTTCTGGTGTTTTCAGCACGCCACAGAGCGTTTGACAATCGGAAACTGCAATATCTTCGGTATCGTTGGGTTTCCCTCTGAGATATGCATTTTCAGTGATAATCTTCATGATTCTGCTGTTACAAGTGCGCAGAATCACCGAAATCGCTGTTTTCGTGCTATTGAATGCGAAAAACACGTTTTCTGGTGTTTTCAGCACTCCACAGTGCGCTTGATATGCGGAAACTGCGATATCTTCGGTATCGTTGGTGTTTCCAGCTGAGATATGCATTTTGTACGATAATCTTCGAGTTTCTTCTGTGACAAGTATGCAGAATCACCGTAGTCGCTGTTTTCATGATATTGAATGCGAAAAACACGTTTTCTGGTGTTTTCAGCACTCCACAGTGCGTTTGATATGCGAAAACTGCGATATCTTCGGTATCGTTGTTGTTTCCAGCTGAGATTTGCATTTTCTACGATAATCTTCGAGTTTCATCTGTGACAAGTGTGCAGAATCACCGAAATCGCTGTTTTCGTGCTATTGAATGCGAAAAACACGTTTTCTGGTGTTTTCAGCACTCCACAGTGCGCTTGATATGCGGAAACTGCGATATCTTCGGTATCGTTGGTGTTTCCAGCTGAGATTTGCATTTTCTACGATAATCTTCGAGTTTCTTCTGTGACAAGTGTGCTGAATCACCGAAATCGCTGTTTTCGTGCATTTGAATGCGAAAAACACGTTTTCTGGTGTTTTCAGCACGCCACAGAGCGTTTGACATGCGGAAACTGCGATATCTTCGGTATCGTTGTTGTTTCCAGCTGAGATATGCATTTTCAGTGATAATTTTCATGATTCTGCTGTTAGAAGTGTGCAGAATCACCGAAATCGCTGTTTTCGTGCTTTTGAATGCGAAAAACACGTTTTCTGGTGTTTTCAGCACGCCACAGAGCGTTTGACATGCGGAAACTGCGATATCTTCGGTATCGTTGGGTTTCCAGCTGAGATATGCATTTTCAGTGATAATCTTCATGATTCTGCTGTTACAATTGTGCAGAATCACCGAAATCGCGGATTTCGTGCTATTGAATGCGAAAAACACGTTTTCTGGTGTTTTCAGCACGCCACAGAGCGTTTGACATGCGGAAACTGAGATATCTTCGGTATCGTTGTTGTTTCCAGCTGAGATATGCTTTTTCAGTGATAATCTTCATGATTCTGCTGTTACATGTGTGCAGAATCACCGAAATCGCTGTTTTCGTGCTTTTGAATGCGAAAAACACGTTTTCTGGTGTTTTCAGCACGCCACAGAGCGTTTGACATGCGGAAACTGAGATATCTGCGGTATCGTTGTTGTTTCCAGCTGAGATATGCATTTTCTACGATAATCTTCGAGTTTCTTCTGTGACAAGTATGCAGAATCACCGAAGTCGCTGTTTTCGTGCTATTGAATGCGAAAAACACGTTTTCTGGTGTTTTCAGCACTCCACAGTGCGTTTGATACGCGGAAACTGCGATATCTTCGGTATCGTTGTTGTTTCCTGCTGAGATATGCATTTTCTACGATAATCTTCGAGTTTCTTCTGTGACAAGTGTGCTGAATCACCGAAATCGCTGTTTTCGTGCTTTTGAATGCGAAAAACACGTTTTCTGGTGTTTTCAGCACGCCGCAGAGCGTTTGACATGCGGAAACTGCGATATCTTCGGTATCGTTGTTGTTTCCAGCTGAGATATGCATTTTCAGTGATAATTTTCATGATTCTGCTGTTACAAGTGTGCAGGATCACCGAAATCGCTGTTTTCGTGCTTTTGAATGCGAAAAACACGTTTTCTGGTGTTTTCAGCACGCCACAGAGCGTTTGACATGCGGAAACTGCGATATCTTCGGTATCGTTGGGTTTCCAGCTGAGATATGCATTTTCAGTGATAATCTTCATGATTCTGCTGTTACAAGTGTGCAGAATCACCGAAATCGCGGATTTCGTGCTATTGAATGCGAAAAACACGTTTTCTGGTGTTTTCAGCACCCCACAGAGCGTTTGACATGCGGAAACTGAGATATCTTCGGTATCGTTGTTGTTTCCAGCTGAGATATGCTTTTTCAGTGATAATCTTCATGATTCTGCTGTTACATGTGTGCAGAATCACCGAAATCGCTGTTTTCGTGCTTTTGAATGCGAAAAACACGTTTTCTGGTGTTTTCAGCACGCCACAGAGCGTTTGACATGCGGAAACTGAGATATCTTCGGTATCGTTGTTGTTTCCAGCTGAGATATGCATTTTCTACGATAATCTTCGAGTTTCTTCTGTGACAAGTATGCAGAATCACCGAAGTCGCTGTTTTCGTGCTATTGAATGCGAAAAACCCGTTTTCTGGTGTTTTCAGCACTCCACAGTGCGTTTGATACGCGGAAACTGCGATATCTTCGGTATCGTTGTTGTTTCCTGCTGAGATATGCATTTTCTACGATAATCTTCGAGTTTCTTCTGTGACAAGTGTGCAGAATCACCGAGATCGCTGTTTTCGTGCTATTGAATGCGAAAAACACGTTTTCTGGAGTTTTCAGCACGCCACAGAGCGTTTGACATGCGGAAACTGCGATATCTTCGGTATCGTTGGGTTTCCGGCTGAGATATGCATTTTCAGTGATAATCTTCATGATTCTGCTGTTACCAGTGTGCAGAATCACCGAAATCGCTGTTTTCGTGCTATTGAATGCGAAAAACACGTTTTCTGGTGTTTTCAGCACGCCACAGAGCGTTTGACATGCGGAAACTGCGATATCTTCGGTATCGTTGTTGTTTCCAGCTGAGATATGCATTTTCTACGATAATCTTCGAGTTTCTTCTGTGACAAGTATGCAGAATCACCGTAGTCGCTGTTTTCGTGCTGTTGAATGCGAAAAACACGTTTTCTGGTGTTTTCAGCACTCCACAGTGCGTTTGATATGCGAAAACTGCGATATCTTCGGTATCGTTGTTGTTTCCAGCTGAGATTTGCATTTTCTGCGATAATCTTCGAGTATCTTCTGTGACATGTGTGCAGAATCACCGAAATCGCTGTTTTCGTGCTATTGAATGCGAAAAACACGTTTTCTGCTGTTTTCAGCACGCCAGAGAGCGTTTGACATGCGGAAACTGCGATATCTTCGGTATCGTTGGGTTTCCAGCTGAGATATGCATTTTCAGTGATAATCTTCATGATTCTGCTGTTACAAGTGTGCAGAATCACCGAAATCGCTGTTTTCGTGCTTTTGAATGCGAAAAACACGTTTTCTGGAGTTTTCAGCACGCCACAGAGCGTTTGACATGCGGAAACTGCGATATCTTCGGTATCGTTGGGTTTCCGGCTGAGATATGCATTTTCAGTGATAATCTTCATGATTCTGCTGTTACCAGTGTGCAGAATCACCGAAATCGCTGTTTTCGTGCTATTGAATAGGATAAACACGTTTTCTGGTGTTTTCAGCACGCCAGAGAGCGTTTGACATGCGGAAACTGCCATATCTTCGGTATCGTTGGGTTTCCCTCTGAGATATGCATTTTCAGTGATAATCTTCATGATTCTGCTGTTACAAGTGTGCAGAATCACCGAAATCGCTGTATTCGTGCTATTGAATGCGAAAAACACGTTTTCTGGTGTTTTCAGCACTCCACAGTGCGTTTGATACGCGGAAACTGCGATATCTTCGGTATCGTTGGGTTTCCGGCTGAGATATGCATTTTCAGTGATAATCTTCATGATTCTGCTGTTACCAGTGTGCAGAATCACCGAAATCGCTGTTTTCGTGCTATTGAATAGGAAAAACACGTTTTCTGGTGTTTTCAGCACGCCACAGAGCGTTTGACAATCGGAAACTGCAATATCTTCGGTATCGTTTGGTTTCCCTCTGAGATATGCTTTTTCAGTGATAATCTTCATGATTCTGCTGTTACATGTGTGCAGAATCACCGAAATCGCTGTTTTCGTGCTTTTGAATGCGAAAAACACGTTTTCTGGTGTTTTCAGCACGCCACAGAGCGTTTGACATGCGGAAACTGAGATATCTGCGGTATCGTTGGGTTTCCAGCTGAGATATGCATTTTCAGTGATAATCTTCATGATTCTGCTGTTACAAGTGTGCAGAATCACCGAAATCGCGGATTTCGTGCTTTTGAATGCGAAAAACACGTTTTCTGGTGTTTTCAGCACGCCACAGAGCGTTTGACATGCGGAAACTGAGATATCTTCGGTATCGTTGTTGTTTCCAGCTGAGATATGCATTTTCTACGATAATCTTCGAGTTTCTTCTGTGACAAGTATGCAGAATCACCGAAGTCGCTGTTTTCGTGCTATTGAATGCGAAAAACACGTTTTCTGGTGTTTTCAGCACTCCACAGTGCGTTTGATACGCGGAAACTGCGATATCTTCGGTATCGTTGTTGTTTCCTGCTGAGATATGCATTTTCTACGATAATCTTCGAGTTTCTTCTGTGACAAGTGTGCAGAATCACCGAGATCGCTGTTTTCGTGCTATTGAATGCGAAAAACACGTTTTCTGGAGTTTTCAGCACGCCACAGAGCGTTTGACATGCGGAAACTGCGATATCTTCGGTATCGTTGGGTTTCCGGCTGAGATATGCATTTTCAGTGATAATCTTCATGATTCTGCTGTTACCAGTGTGCAGAATCACCGAAATCGCTGTTTTCGTGCTATTGAATGCGAAAAACACGTTTTCTGGTGTTTTCAGCACGCCACAGAGCGTTTGACATGCGGAAACTGCGATATCTTCGGTATCGTTGTTGTTTCCAGCTGAGATATGCATTTTCTACGATAATCTTCGAGTTTCTTCAGTGACAAGTATGCAGAATCACCGTAGTCGCTGTTTTCGTGCTATTGAATGCGAAAAACACGTTTTCTGGTGTTTTCAGCACTCCACAGTGCGTTTGATATGCGAAAACTGCGATATCTTCGGTATCGTTGTTGTTTCCAGCTGAGATTTGCATTTTCTGCGATAATCTTCGAGTATCTTCTGTGACATGTGTGCAGAATCACCGAAATCGCTGTTTTCGTGCTATTGAATGCGAAAAACACGTTTTCTGCTGTTTTCAGCACGCCAGAGAGCGTTTGACATGCGGAAACTGCGATATCTTCGGTATCGTTGGGTTTCCAGCTGAGATATGCATTTTCAGTGATAATCTTCATGATTCTGCTGTTACAAGTGTGCAGAATCACCGAAATCGCTGTTTTCGTGCTATTGAATGCGAAAAACACGTTTTCTGGTGTTTTCAGCACTCCACAGTGCGTTTGATACGCGGAAACTGCGATATCTTCGGTATCGTTGTTGTTTCCAGCTGAGATATGCATTTTCTACGATAATCTTCGAGTTTCTTCTGTGACAAGTGTGCAGAATCACCGAAATCGCTGTTTTCGTGCTTTTGAATGCGAAAAACACGTTTTCTGGAGTTTTCAGCACGCCACAGAGCGTTTGACATGCGGAAACTGCGATATCTTCGGTATCGTTGGGTTTCCGGCTGAGATATGCATTTTCAGTGATAATCTTCATGATTCTGCTGTTACCAGTGTGCAGAATCACCGAAATCGCTGTTTTCGTGCTATTGAATAGGATAAACACGTTTTCTGGTGTTTTCAGCACGCCAGAGAGCGTTTGACATGCGGAAACTGCCATATCTTCGGTATCGTTGGGTTTCCCTCTGAGATATGCATTTTCAGTGATAATCTTCATGATTCTGCTGTTACAAGTGTGCAGAATCACCGAAATCGCTGTATTCGTGCTATTGAATGCGAAAAACACGTTTTCTGGTGTTTTCAGCACTCCACAGTGCGTTTGATACGCGGAAACTGCGATATCTTCGGTATCGTTGTTGTTTCCAGCTGAGATATGCATTTTCTACGATAATCTTCGAGTTTCTTCTGTGACAAGTGTGCAGAATCACCGAAATCGCTGTTTTCGTGCTTTTGAATGCGAAGAACACGTTTTCTGGAGTTTTCAGCACGCCACAGAGCGTTTGACATGCGGAAACTGCGATATCTTCGGTATCGTTGGGTTTCCGGCTGAGATATGCATTTTCAGTGATAATCTTCATGATTCTGCTGTTACCAGTGTGCAGAATCACCGAAATCGCTGTTTTCGTGCTATTGAATAGGAAAAACACGTTTTCTGGTGTTTTCAGCACGCCACAGAGCGTTTGACAATCGGAAACTGCAATATCTTCGGTATCGTTTGGTTTCCCTCTGAGATATGCTTTTTCAGTGATAATCTTCATGATTCTGCTGTTACATGTGTGCAGAATCACCGAAATCGCTGTTTTCGTGCTATTGAATAGGAAAAACACGTTTTCTGGTGTTTTCAGCACGCCACAGAGCGTTTGACATGCGGAAACTGAGATATCTTCGGTATCGTTGTTGTTTCCAGCTGAGATATGCATTTTCTACGATAATCTTCGAGTTTCTTCTGTGACAAGGATGCAGAATCACCGAAATCGCGGATTTCGTGCTATTGAATGCGAAAAACACGTTTTCTGGTGTTTTCAGCACGCCACAGAGCGTTTGACATGCGGAAACTGAGATATCTTCGGTATCGTTGTTGTTTCCAGCTGAGATATGCTTTTTCAGTGATAATCTTCATGATTCAGCTGTTACATGTGTGCAGAATCACCGAAATCGCTGTTTTCGTGCTTTTGAATGCGAAAAACACGTTTTCTGGTGTTTTCAGCACGCCACAGAGCGTTTGACATGCGGAAACTGAGATATCTGCGGTATCGTTCTTGTTTCCAGCTGAGATATGCATTTTCTACGATAATCTTCGAGTTTCTTCTGTGACAAGTATGCAGAATCACCGAAGTCGCTGTTTTCGTGCTATTGAATGCGAAAAACACGTTTTCTGGTGTTTTCAGCACTCCACAGTGCGTTTGATACGCGGAAACTGCGATATCTTCGGTATCGTTGTTGTTTCCTGCTGAGATATGCATTTTCTACGATAATCTTCGAGTTTCTTCTGTGACAAGTGTGCTGAATCACCGAAATCGCTGTTTTCGTGCTTTTGAATGCGAAAAACACGTTTTCTGGTGTTTTCAGCACGCCACAGAGCGTTTGACATGCGGAAACTGCGATATCTTCGGTATCGTTGTTGTTTCCAGCTGAGATATGCATTTTCAGTGATAATTTTCATGATTCTGCTGTTACAAGTGTGCAGAATCACCGAAATCGCTGTTTTCGTGCTTTTGAATGCGAAAAACACGTTTTCTGGTGTTTTCAGCACGCCACAGAGCGTTTGACATGCGGTAACTGCGATATCTTCGGTATCGTTGGGTTTCCAGCTGAGATATGCATTTTCAGTGATAATCTTCATGATTCTGCTGTTACAAGTGTGCAGAATCACCGAAATCGCGGATTTCGTGCTATTGAATGCGAAAAACACGTTTTCTGGTGTTTTCAGCACGCCACAGAGCGTTTGACATGCGGAAACTGAGATATCTACGGTATCGTTGTTGTTTCCAGCTGAGATATGCTTTTTCAGTGATAATCTTCATGATTCTGCTGTTACATGTGTGCAGAATCTCCGAAATCGCTGTTTTCGTGCTTTTGAATGCGAAAAACACGTTTTCTGGTGTTTTCAGCACGCCACAGAGCGTTTGACATGCGGAAACTGAGATATCTTCGGTATCGTTGTTGTTTCCAGCTGAGATATGCATTTTCTACGATAATCTTCGAGTTTCTTCTGTGACAAGTATGCAGAATCACCGAAGTCGCTGTTTTCGTGCTATTGAATGCGAAAAACACGTTTTCTGGTGTTTTCAGCACTCCACAGTGCGTTTGATACGCGGAAACTGCGATATCTTCGGTATCGTTGTTGTTTCCTGCTGAGATATGCATTTTCTACGATAATCTTCGAGTTTCTTCTGTGACAAGTGTGCAGAATCACCGAGATCGCTGTTTTCGTGCTATTGAATGCGAAAAACACGTTTTCTGGAGTTTTCAGCACGCCACAGAGCGTTTGACATGCGGAAACTGCGATATCTTCGGTATCGTTGGGTTTCCGGCTGAGATATGCATTTTCAGTGATAATCTTCATGATTCTGCTGTTACCAGTGTGCAGAATCACCGAAATCGCTGTTTTCGTGCTATTGAATGCGAAAAACACGTTTTCTGGTGTTTTCAGCACGCCACAGAGCGTTTGACATGCGGAAACTGCGATATCTTCGGTATCGTTGTTGTTTCCAGCTGAGATATGCATTTTCTACGATAATCTTCGAGTTTCTTCTGTGACAAGTATGCAGAATCACCGTAGTCGCTGTTTTCGTGCTATTGAATGCGAAAAACACGTTTTCTGGTGTTTTCAGCACTCCACAGTGCGTTTGATATGCGAAAACTGCGATATCTTCGGTATCGTTGTTGTTTCCAGCTGAGATTTGCATTTTCTGCGATAATCTTCGAGTATCTTCTGTGACATGTGTGCAGAATCACCGAAATCGCTGTTTTCGTGCTATTGAATGCGAAAAACACGTTTTCTGGTGTTTTCAGCACGCCAGAGAGCGTTTGACATGCGGAAACTGCGATATCTTCGGTATCGTTGGGTTTCCAGCTGAGATATGCATTTTCAGTGATAATCTTCATGATTCTGCTGTTACAAGTGTGCAGAATCACCGAAATCGCTGTTTTCGTGCTATTGAATGCGAAAAACACGTTTTCTGGTGTTTTCAGCACTCCACAGTGCGTTTGATACGCGGAAACTGCGATATCTTCGGTATCGTTGTTGTTTCCAGCTGAGATATGCATTTTCTACGATAATCTTCGAGTTTCTTCTGTGACAAGTGTGCAGAATCACCGAAATCGCTGTTTTCATGCTTTTGAATGCGAAAAACACGTTTTCTGGAGTTTTCAGCACGCCACAGAGCGTTTGACATGCGGAAACTGCGATATCTTCGGTATCGTTGGGTTTCCGGCTGAGATATGCATTTTCAGTGATAATCTTCATGATTCTGCTGTTACCAGTGTGCAGAATCACCGAAATCGCTGTTTTCGTGCTATTGAATAGGATAAACACGTTTTCTGGTGTTTTCAGCACGCCACAGAGCGTTTGACAATCGGAAACTGCAATATCTTCGGTATCGTTGGGTTTCCCTCTGAGATATGCATTTTCAGTGATAATCTTCATGATTCTGCTGTTACAAGTGCGCAGAATCACCGAAATCGCTGTTTTCGTGCTATTGAATGCGAAAAACACGTTTTCTGGTGTTTTCAGCACTCCACAGTGCGCTTGACATGCGGAAACTGCGATATCTTCGGTATCGTTGGGTTTCCGGCTGAGATATGCATTTTCAGTGATAATCTTCATGATTCTGCTGTTACCAGTGTGCAGAATCACCGAATCCGCTGTTTTCGTGCTATTGAATGCGAAAAACACGTTTTCTGGTGTTTTCAGCACGCCACAGAGCGTTTGACATGCGGAAACTGCGATATCTTCGGTATCTTTGTTGTTTCCAGCTGAGATAAGCATTTTCTACGATAATCATCGAGTTTCTTCTGTGACAAGTGTGCAGAATCACCGAAATCGCTGTTTTCGTGCTATTGAATGCGAAAAACACGTTTTCTATCGTTTTCAGCACCCGACAGTGCTTTTGATGTGCGGAAACAGGGATATATTCGTTTTCGTGGGGTTTCCAGCTGAGATATGCATTTTCAGTGATAATCTTCATGATTCTGCTGTTACAAGTGTGCAGAATCACCGAAATCGCTGTTTTCGTGCTATTGAATGCGAAAAACACGTTTTCTGGTGATTTCAGCACTCCAAAGTGTGTTTGATACGCGGAAACTGCGATATCTTCGGTATCGTTGTTGTTTCCAGCTGAGATATGCATTTTCTACGATAATCTTCGAGTTTCTTCTGTGACAAGTGCGCAGAATCATCGAAATCGCTGTTTTCGTGCTTTTGAATGCGAAAAACACGTTTTCTGGAGTTTTCAGCACGCCACAGAGCGTTTGACATGCGGAAACTGCGATATCTTCTGTATCGTTGCGTTTCCGGCTGAGATATGCATTTTCAGTGATAATCTTCATGATTCTGCTGTTACCAGTGTGCAGAATCACCGAAATCGCTGTTTTCGTGCTATTGAATGCGAAAACCACGTTTTCTGGTGTTTTCAGCACTCCACAGTGCGTTTGATATGCGGAAACTGTCATACCTTCGGTATCGTTGTTGTTTCCAGCTGAGATATGCATTTTCAGTGATAATTTTCATGATTCTGCTGTTACAAGTGTGCAGAATCACCGAAATCGCTGTTTTCGTGCTTTTGAATGCGAAAAACACGTTTTCTGGTGTTTTCAGCACGCCATAGAGCGTTTGACATGCGGAAACTGCGATATCTTCGGTATCGTTGGGTTTCCAGCTGAGATATGCATTTTCAGTGATAATCTTCATGATTCTGCTGTTACAAGTGTGCAGAATCACCGAAATCGCGGATTTCGTGCTATTGAATGCGAAAAACACGTTTTCTGGTGTTTTCAGCACGCCACAGAGCGTTTGACATGCGGAAACTGAGATATCTTCGGTATCGTTGTTGTTTCCAGCTGAGATATGCTTTTTCAGTGATAATCTTCATGATTCTGCTGCTACAAGTGTGCTGAATCACCGAAATCGCTGTTTTCGTGGTTTTGAATGCGAAAAACACGTTTTCTGGTGTTTTCAGCACGCCACAGAGCGTTTGACATGCGGAAACTGCGATATCTTGGGTATCGTTGTTGTTTCCAGCTGAGATATGCATTTTCTACGATAATCTTCGAGTTTCTTCTGTGACAAGTATGCAGAATCACCGTAGTCGCTGTTTTCGTGCTATTGAATGCGAAAAACACGTTTTCTGGTGTTTTCAGCACTCCACAGTGCGTTTGATATGCGAAAACTGCGATATCTTCGGTATCGTTGTTGTTTCCAGCTGAGATTTGCATTTTCTACGATAATCTTCGAGTTTCTTCTGTGACATGTGTGCAGAATCACCGAAATCGCTGTTTTCGTGCTATTGAATGCGAAAAACACGTTTTCTGGTGTTTTCAGCACGCCAGAGAGCGTTTGACATGCGGAAACTGCCATATCTTCGGTATCGTTGGGTTTCCAGCTGAGATATGCATTTTCAGTGATAATCTTCATGATTCTGCTGTTACAAGTGTGCAGAATCACCGAAATCGCTGTTTTCGTGCTATTGAATGCGAAAAACACGTTTTCTGGTGTTTTCAGCACTCCACAGTGCGTTTGATACGCGGAAACTGCGATATCTTCGGTATCGTTGTTGTTTCCAGCTGAGATATGCATTTTCTACGATAATCTTCGAGTTTCTTCTGTGACAAGTGTGCAGAATCACCGAAATCGCTGTTTTCGTGCTTTTGAATGCGAAAAACACGTTTTCTGGAGTTTTCAGCACGCCACAGAGCGTTTGACATGCGGAAACTGCGATATCTTCGGTATCGTTGGGTTTCCGGCTGAGATATGCATTTTCAGTGATAATCTTCATAATTCTGCTGTTACCAGTGTGCAGAATCACCGAAATCGCTGTTTTCGTGCTATTGAATAGGAAAAACACGTTTTCTGGTGTTTTCAGCACGCCACAGAGCGTTTGACAATCGGAAACTGCAATATCTTCGGTATCGTTGGGTTTCCCTCTGAGATATGCATTTTCAGTGATAATCTTCATGATTCTGCTGTTACAAGTGCGCAGAATCACCGAAATCGCGGATTTCGTGCTATTGAATGCGAAAAACACGTTTTCTGGTGATTTCAGCACGCCACAGAGCGTTTGACATGCGGAAACTGAGATATCTTCGGTATCGTTGTTGTTTCCAGCTGAGATATGCTTTTTCAGTGATAATCTTCATGATTCTGCTGTTACATGTGTGCAGAATCACCGAAATCGCTGTTTTCGTGCTTCTGAATGCGAAAAACACGTATTCTGGTGTTTTCAGCACGCCACAGAGCGTTTGACATGCGGAAACTGAGATATCTTCGGTATCGTTGTTGTTTCCAGCTGAGATATGCATTTTCTACGATAATCTTCGAGTTTCTTCTGTGACAAGTATGCAGAATCACCGAAGTCGCTGTTTTCGTGCTATTGAATGCGAAAAACACGTTTTCTGGTGTTTTCAGCACTCCACAGTGCGTTTGATACGCGGAAACTGCGATATCTTCGGTATCGTTGTTGTTTCCAGCTGAGATATGCATTTTCTACGATAATCTTCGAGTTTCTTCTGTGACAAGTGTGCAGAATCACCGAAATCGCTGTTTTCGTGCTATTGAATGCGGAAAACACGTTTTCTGGAGTTTTCAGCACGCCACAGAGCGTTTGACATGCGGAAACTGCGATATCTTCGGTATCGTTGGGTTTCCGGCTGAGATATGCATTTTCAGTGATAATCTTCATGATTCTGCTGTTACCAGTGTGCAGAATCACCGAAATCGCTGTTTTCGTGCTATTGAATAGGAAAAACACGTTTTCTGGTGTTTTCAGCACTCCACAGTGCGTTTGATACGCGGAAACTGCGATATCTTCGGTATCGTTGTTGTTTCCAGCTGAGATATGCATTTTCTACGATAATCTTCGAGTTTCTTCTGTGACAAGTGTGCAGAATCACCGAAATCGCTGTTTTCGTGCTTTTGAATGCGAAAAACACGTTTTCTGGAGTTTTCAGCACGCCACAGAGCGTTTGACATGCGGAAACTGCGATATCTTCGGTATCGTTGGGTTTCCGGCTGAGATATGCATTTTCAGTGATAATCTTCATAATTCTGCTGTTACCAGTGTGCAGAATCACCGAAATCGCTGTTTTCGTGCTATTGAATAGGAAAAACACGTTTTCTGGTGTTTTCAGCACGCCACAGAGCGTTTGACAATCGGAAACTGCAATATCTTCGGTATCGTTGGGTTTCCCTCTGAGATATGCATTTTCAGTGATAATCTTCATGATTCTGCTGTTACAAGTGCGCAGAATCACCGAAATCGCGGATTTCGTGCTATTGAATGCGAAAAACACGTTTTCTGGTGATTTCAGCACGCCACAGAGCGTTTGACATGCGGAAACTGAGATATCTTCGGTATCGTTGTTGTTTCCAGCTGAGATATGCTTTTTCAGTGATAATCTTCATGATTCTGCTGTTACATGTGTGCAGAATCACCGAAATCGCTGTTTTCGTGCTTTTGAATGCGAAAAACACGTATTCTGGTGTTTTCAGCACGCCACAGAGCGTTTGACATGCGGAAACTGAGATATCTTCGGTATCGTTGTTGTTTCCAGCTGAGATATGCATTTTCTACGATAATCTTCGAGTTTCTTATGTGACAAGTATGCAGAATCACCGAAGTCGCTGTTTTCGTGCTATTGAATGCGAAAAACACGTTTTCTGGTGTTTTCAGCACTCCACAGTGCGTGTGATACGCGGAAACTGCGATATCTTCGGTATCGTTGTTGTTTCCAGCTGAGATATGCATTTTCTACGATAATCTTCGAGTTTCTTCTGTGACAAGTGTGCAGAATCACCGAAATCGCTGTTTTCGTGCTATTGAATGCGAAAAACACGTTTTCTGGAGTTTTCAGCACGCCACAGAGCGTTTGACATGCGGAAACTGCGATATCTTCGGTATCGTTGGGTTTCCGGCTGAGATATGCATTTTCAGTGATAATCTTCATGATTCTGCTGTTACCAGTGTGCAGAATCACCGAAATCGCTGTTTTCGTGCTATTGAATAGGAAAAACACGTTTTCTGGTGTTTTCAGCACGCCACAGAGCGTTTGACAATCGGAAACTGCAATATCTTCGGTATCGTTGGGTTTCCCTCTGAGATATGCATTTTCAGTGATAATCTTCATGATTCTGCGGTTACAAGTGCGCAGAATCACCGAAATCGCTGTTTTCGTGCTATTGAATGCGAAAAACACGTTTTCTGGTGTTTTCAGCACTCCACAGTGCGCTTGATATGCGGAAACTGCGATATCTTCGGTATCGTTGGTCTTTCCAGCTGAGATATGCATTTTCTACGATAATCTTCGAGTTTCTTCTGTGACAAGTATGCAGAATCACCGTAGTCGCTGTTTTCGTGATATTGAATGCGAAAAACACGTTTTCTGGTGTTTTCAGCACTCCACAGTGCGTTTGATATGCGAAAACTGCGATATCTTCGGTATCGTTGTTGTTTCCAGCTGAGATTTGCATTTTCTACGATAATCTTCGAGTTTCTTCTGTGACAAGTGTGCAGAATCACCGAGATCGGTGTTTTCGTGCTATTGAATGCGAAAAACACGTTTTCTGGTGTTTTCAGCACGCCACAGAGCGTTTGACATGCGGAAACTGCGATATCTTCGGTATCGTTGGGTTTCCGGCTGAGATATGCATTTTCAGTGATAATCTTCATGATTCTGCTGTTACAAGTGCGCAGAATCACCGAAATCGCTGTTTTCGTGCTATTGAATGCGAAAACCACGTTTTCTGGTGTTTTCAGCACTCCACAGTGCGCTTGATATGCGGAAACTGCGATATCTTCGGTATCGTCGTTGTTTCCAGCTGAGATATGCATTTTCTACGATAATCTTCGAGTTTCTTCTGTGACAAGGATGCAGAATCACCGTAGTCGCTGTTTTCGTGCTATTGAATGCGAAAAACACGTTTTCTGGTGTTTTCAGCACTCCACAGTGCGTTTGATATGCGAAAACTGCGATATCTTCGGTATCGTTGTTGTTTCCAGCTGAGATTTGCATTTTCTACGACAATCTTCGAGTTTCTTCTGTGATAAGTGTGCAGAATCACCGAAATCGCTGTTTTCCTGCTATTGAATGCGAAAACCACGTTTTCTGGTGTTTTCAGCACTCCACAGTGCGTTTGATATGCGGAAACTGCCATATCTTCGGTATCGTTGGGTTTCCAGCTGAGATATGCATTTTCAATGATAATCTTCATGATTCTGCTGTTACAAGTGTGCAGAATCACCGAAATCGCTGTTTTCGTGCTCTTGAATGCGAAAAACACGTTTTTTGGTGTTTTCAGCACGCCACAGAGCGTTTGACATGCGGAAACTGGGATATCTTCGGTATCGTTGGGTTTCCAGCTGAGATATACATTTTCAGTGATAATCTTCATGATTCTGCTGTTACAAGTGTGCAGAATCACCGAAATCGCTGTTTTCGCGCTATTGATTGCGAAAAACACGTTTTCTGGTGTTTTCAGCACTCCACAGTGCGTTTGATATGCGGAAACTGCCATATCTTCGGTATCGTTGTTGCTTCCAGCAGATATATGCATTCTCAGTGATAATCTTTATGATTCTGCTGTAACAAGTGTGCAGAATCATCGAAATCGCTGTTTTCGTGCTATTGAATGCGAAAAACACGTTTTCTAGTGTTTTCAGCACCCGACAGTGCTTTTGATGTGCGGAAACAGGGATATCTTCGTTTTCGTGGGGTTTCCAGCTGAGATATGCATTTTCAGTGATAATCTTCATGATTCTGCTGTTACAAGTGTGCAGAATTACCGAAATCGCTGTTTTCGTGCTTTTGAATGCGAAAAACACGTTTTCTGGTGTTTTCAGCACGCCACAGAGCGTTTGACATGCGGAAACTGCGATATCTTCGGTATCGTTGTTGTTTCCAGCTGGGATATGCATTTGCAGTGATAATCTTCATGATTCTGCTGCTACAAGTGTGCAGAATCACCGAAATCGGTGTTTTCGTGCTATTGAATGCGAAAAACACGTTATCTGGTGTTTTCAGCACTCCACAGAGCGTTTGATATGCGGAAACTGCGATATCTTCGGTATCGTTGGTGTTGCCAGCTGAGATATGCATTTTCTACGATAATCTTCGAGTTTCTCTGTGACAAGTGTGCAGAATCACCGAAATCGCTGTTTTCGTGCTATTGAATGCGAAAAACACGTTTTCTGGTGTTTTCAGCACTCCACAGAGCGTTTGATATGCGGAAACTGCGATATCTTCGGTATCGTTGTTGTTTCCAGCTGAGATATGCATTTTCAGTGATAAGCTTCATGATTCAGCTGTTACAAGTGTGCAGGATCACCGAAATCGGTGTTTTCGTGCTATTGAATGCGAAAAACACGTTATCTGGTGATTTCAGCACTCCACAGAGCGTTTGATATGCGGAAACTGCGATATCTTCGGTATCGTTGTTGTTTCCAGCTGAGATATGCATTTTCAGTGATAATCTTCATGATCATGCTGTTACAAGTGTGCAGAATCACCGAAATCGCTGTTTTCGTGCTTTTGAATGCGAAAAACACGTTTTCTGGTTTTTTCAGCACGCCACAGAGCGTTTGACATGCGGAAACTGCGATATCTTCGGTATCGTTGGGTTTCCCTCTGAGATATGCATTTTCAGTGATAATCTTCATGATTCTGCTGTTACAAGTGTGCAGAATCACCGAAATCGCTGTTTCGTGCTTTTGAATGCGAAAAACACGTTTTCTGGTGTTTTCAGCACTCGACAGTGCGTTTGATATGCGGAAACTGCGATATCTTCGGTATCGTTGTTGTTTCCAGCTGAGATATGCATTTTCAGTGATAATCTTCATGATTCTGCTGTTACAAGTGTGCAGAATCACCGAAATCGCTGTTTCGTGCTTGTGAATGCGAAAAACACGTTTTCTGGTGTTTTCAGCACTCGACAGTGCGTTTGATATGCGGAAACTGCGATATCTTCGGTATCGTTGTTGTTTCCAGCTGAGATATGCATTTTCAGTGATAATCTTCATGATCATGCTGTTACAAGTGTGCAGAATCACCGAAATCGCTGTTTTCGTGCTTTTGAATGCGAAAAACACGTTTTCTGGTGTTTTCAGCACGCCACAGAGCGTTTGACATGCGGAAACTGCGATATCTTCGGTATCGTTGTTGTTTCCAGCTGGGATATGCATTTGCAGTGATAATCTTCATGATTCTGCTGCTACAAGTGTGCAGAATCACCGAAATCGCTGTTTTCGTGCTTTTGAATGCGAAAAACACGTTTTCTGGTGTTTTCAGCACGCCACAGAGCGTTTGACATGCGGAAACTGCGATATCTTCGGTATCGTTGTTGTTTCCAGCTGGGATATGCATTTGCAGTGATAATCTTCATGATTCTGCTGCTACAAGTGTGCAGAATCACCGAAATCGGTGTTTTCGTGCTATTGAATGCGAAAAACACGTTATCTGGTGTTTTCAGCACTCCACAGAGCGTTTGATATGCGGAAACTGCGATATCTTCGGTATCGTTGGTGTTGCCAGCTGAGATATGCATTTTCTACGATAATCTTCGAGTTTCTCTGTGACAAGTGTGCAGAATCACCGAAATCGCTGTTTTCGTGCTATTGAATGCGAAAAACACGTTTTCTGGTGTTTTCAGCACTCCACAGAGCGTTTGATATGCGGAAACTGCGATATCTTCGGTATCGTTGTTGTTTCCAGCTGAGATATGCATTTTCAGTGATAATCTTCATGATCATGCTGTTACAAGTGTGCAGAATCACCGAAATCGCTGTTTTCGTGCTTTTGAATGCGAAAAACACGTTTTCTGGTGTTTTCAGCACGCCACAGAGCGTTTGACATGCGGAAACTGCGATATCTTCGGTATCGTTGTTGTTTCCAGCTGGGATATGCATTTGCAGTGATAATCTTCATGATTCTGCTGCTACAAGTGTGCAGAATCACCGAAATCGGTGTTTTCGTGCTATTGAATGCGAAAAACACGTTATCTGGTGTTTTCAGCACTCCACAGAGCGTTTGATATGCGGAAACTGCGATATCTTCGGTATCGTTGGTGTTGCCAGCTGAGATATGCATTTTCTACGATAATCTTCGAGTTTCTCTGTGACAAGTGTGCAGAATCACCGAAATCGCTGTTTTCGTGCTATTGAATGCGAAAAACACGTTTTCTGGTGTTTTCAGCACTCCACAGAGCGTTTGATATGCGGAAACTGCGATATCTTCGGTATCGTTGTTGTTTCCAGCTGAGATATGCATTTTCAGTGATAAGCTTCATGATTCAGCTGTTACAAGTGTGCAGGATCACCGAAATCGGTGTTTTCGTGCTATTGAATGCGAAAAACACGTTATCTGGTGTTTTCAGCACTCCACAGAGCGTTTGATATGCGGAAACTGCGATATCTTCGGTATCGTTGTTGTTTCCAGCTGAGATATGCATTTTCAGTGATAATCTTCATGATCATGCTGTTACAAGTGTGCAGAATCACCGAAATCGCTGTTTTCGTGCTTTTGAATGCGAAAAACACGTTTTCTGGTTTTTTCAGCACGCCACAGAGCGTTTGACATGCGGAAACTGCGATATCTTCGGTATCGTTGGGTTTCCCTCTGAGATATGCATTTTCAGTGATAATCTTCATGATTCTGCTGTTACAAGTGTGCAGAATCACCGAAATCGCTGTTTCGTGCTTTTGAATGCGAAAAACACGTTTTCTGGTGTTTTCAGCACTCGACAGTGCGTTTGATATGCGGAAACTGCGATATCTTCGGTATCGTTGTTGTTTCCAGCTGAGATATGCATTTTCAGTGATAATCTTCATGATTCTGCTGTTACAAGTGTGCAGAATCACCGAAATCGCTGTTTCGTGCTTTTGAATGCGAAAAACACGTTTTCTGGTGTTTTCAGCACTCGACAGTGCGTTTGATATGCGGAAACTGCGATATCTTCGGTATCGTTGTTGTTTCCAGCTGAGATATGCATTTTCTACGATAATCATCGAGTTTCTTCTGTGACAATTGTGCAGAATCACCGAAATCGCTGTTTTCGTGCTTTTGAATGCGAAAAACACGTTTTCTGGTGTTTTCAGCACTCCACAGTGCGTTTGACATGCGGAAACTGCGATATCTTCGGTATCGGTGGGTTTCCAGCTGAGATATGCATTTTCAGTGATAATCTTCATGATTCTGCTGTTACAAGTGTGCAGAATCACCGAAATCGCTGTTTTGGTGCTTTTGAATGCGAAAAACACGTTTTCTGGTGTTTTCAGCACGCCACAGAGCGTTTGACATGCGGAAACTGCCATATCTTCGGTATCGTTGGGTTTCCAGCTGAGATATGCATTTCCAGTGATAATCTTCATGATTCTGCTGTTACAAGTGTGCAGAATCACCGAAATCGCTGTTTTCGTGCTCTTGAATGCGAAAAACACGTTTTCTGGTGTTCTCAGCACGCCACAGAGCGTTTGACATGCGGAAACTGCGATATCTTCGGTATCGTTGGGTTTCCAGCTGAGATATGCATTTTCAGTGATAATCTTCATGATTCTGCTGTTACAAGTGTGCAGAATCACCGAAATCGCTGTTTTCGCGCTATTGATTGCGAAAAACACGTTTTCTGGTGTTTTCAGCACTCCACAGTGCGTTTGATATGCGGAAACTGCCATATCTTCGGTATCGTTGTTGCTTCCAGCAGATATATGCATTCTCAGTGATAATCTTTATGATTCTGCTGTAACAAGTGTGCAGAATCATCGAAATCGCTGTTTTCGTGCTATTGAATGCGAAAAACACGTTTTCTAGTGTTTTCAGCACCCGACAGTGCTTTTGATGTGCGGAAACAGGGATATCTTCGTTTTCGTGGGGTTTCCAGCTGAGATATGCATTTTCAGTGATAATCTTCATGATTCTGCTGTTACAAGTGTGCAGAATTACCGAAATCGCTGTTTTCGTGCTTTTGAATGCGAAAAACACGTTTTCTGGTGTTTTCAGCACGCCACAGAGCGTTTGACATGCGGAAACTGCGATATCTTCGGTATCGTTGTTGTTTCCAGCTGGGATATGCATTTGCAGTGATAATCTTCATGATTCTGCTGCTACAAGTGTGCAGAATCACCGAAATCGGTGTTTTCGTGCTATTGAATGCGAAAAACACGTTATCTGGTGTTTTTTAGCACTCCACAGAGCGTTTGATATGCGGAAACTGCGATATCTTCGGTATCGTTGGTGTTGCCAGCTGAGATATGCATTTTCTACGATAATCTTCGAGTTTCTCTGTGACAAGTGTGCAGAATCACCGAAATCGCTGTTTTCGTGCTATTGAATGCGAAAAACACGTTTTCTGGTGTTTTCAGCACTCCACAGAGCGTTTGATATGCGGAAACTGCGATATCTTCGGTATCGTTGTTGTTTCCAGCTGAGATATGCATTTTCAGTGATAAGCTTCATGATTCAGCTGTTACAAGTGTGCAGGATCACCGAAATCGGTGTTTTCGTGCTATTGAATGCGAAAAACACGTTATCTGGTGTTTTCAGCACTCCACAGAGCGTTTGATATGCGGAAACTGCGATATCTTCGGTATCGTTGTTGTTTCCAGCTGAGATATGCATTTTCAGTGATAATCTTCATGATCATTCTGTTACAAGTGTGCAGAATCACCGAAATCGCTGTTTTCGTGCTTTTGAATGCGAAAAACACGTTTTCTGGTTTTTTCAGCACGCCACAGAGCGTTTGACATGCGGAAACTGCGATATCTTCGGTATCGTTGGGTTTCCCTCTGAGATATGCATTTTCAGTGATAATCTTCATGATTCTGCTGTTACAAGTGTGCAGAATCACCGAAATCGCTGTTTCGTGCTTTTGAATGCGAAAAACACGTTTTCTGGTGTTTTCAGCACTCGACAGTGCGTTTGATATGCGGAAACTGCGATATCTTCGGTATCGTTGTTGTTTCCAGCTGAGATATGCATTTTCTACGATAATCATCGAGTTTCTTCTGTGACAATTGTGCAGAATCACCGAAATCGCTGTTTTCGTGCTATTGAATGCGAAAAACACGTTATCTGGTGTTTTCAGCACTCCACAGAGCGTTTGATATGCGGAAACTGCGATATCTTCGGTATCGTTGGTGTTGCCAGCTGAGATATGCATTTTCTACGATAATCTTCGAGTTTCTCTGTGACAAGTGTGCAGAATCACCGAAATCGCTGTTTTCGTGCTATTGAATGCGAAAAACACGTTTTCTGGTGTTTTCAGCACTCCACAGAGCGTTTGATATGCGGAAACTGCGATATCTTCGGTATCGTTGTTGTTTCCAGCTGAGATATGCATTTTCAGTGATAAGCTTCATGATTCAGCTGTTACAAGTGTGCAGGATCACCGAAATCGGTGTTTTCGTGCTATTGAATGCGAAAAACACGTTATCTGGTGTTTTCAGCACTCCACAGAGCGTTTGATATGCGGAAACTGCGATATCTTCGGTATCGTTGTTGTTTCCAGCTGAGATATGCATTTTCAGTGATAATCTTCATGATCATGCTGTTACAAGTGTGCAGAATCACCGAAATCGCTGTTTTCGTGCTTTTGAATGCGAAAAACACGTTTTCTGGTGTTTTCAGCACTCGACAGTGCGTTTGATATGCGGAAACTGCGATATCTTCGGTATCGTTGTTGTTTCCAGCTGAGATATGCATTTTCAGTGATAATCTTCATGATTCTGCTGTTACAAGTGTGCAGAATCACCGAAATCGCTGTTTCGTGCTTTTGAATGCGAAAAACACGTTTTCTGGTGTTTTCAGCACTCGACAGTGCGTTTGATATGCGGAAACTGCGATATCTTCGGTATCGTTGTTGTTTCCAGCTGAGATATGCATTTTCTACGATAATCATCGAGTTTCTTCTGTGACAATTGTGCAGAATCACCGAAATCGCTGTTTTCGTGCTCTTGAATGCGAAAAACATGTTTTCTGGTGTTTTCAGCACTCCACAGAGCGTTTGACATGCGGAAACTGCGATATCTTCGGTATCGTTGGGTTTCCAGCTGAGATATGCATTTTCAGTGATAATCTTCATGATTCTGCTGTTACAAGTGTGCAGAATCACCGAAATCGCTGTTTTCGTGCTGTTGAATGCGAAAAACACGTTTTCTGGTGTTTTCAGCACGCCACAGAGCGTTTGACATGCGGAAACTGCGATATCTTCGGTATCGTTGTTGTTTCCAGCTGAGATATGCATTTTCAGTGATAATCTTCATGATTCTGCTGTTACAAGTGTGCAGAATCACCGAAATAGCTGTTTTCGTGCTTTTGAATGCGAAAAACACGTTTTTTGGTGTTTTCAGCACGCCACAGAGCGTTTGACATGCGGAAACTGGGATATCTTCGGTATCGTTGGGTTTCCAGCTGAGATATACATTTTCAGTGATAATCTTCATGATTCTGCTGTTACAAGTGTGCAGAATCACCGAAATCGCTGTTTTCGCGCTATTGATTGCGAAAAACACGTTTTCTGGTGTTTTCAGCACTCCACAGTGCGTTTGATATGCGGAAACTGCCATATCTTCGGTATCGTTGTTGCTTCCAGCAGATATATGCATTCTCAGTGATAATCTTTATGATTCTGCTGTAACAAGTGTGCAGAATCATCGAAATCGCTGTTTTCGTGCTATTGAATGCGAAAAACACGTTTTCTAGTGTTTTCAGCACCCGACAGTGCTTTTGATGTGCGGAAACAGGGATATCTTCGTTTTCGTGGGGTTTCCAGCTGAGATATGCATTTTCAGTGATAATCTTCATGATTCTGCTGTTACAAGTGTGCAGAATTACCGAAATCGCTGTTTTCGTGCTTTTGAATGCGAAAAACACGTTTTCTGGTGTTTTCAGCACGCCACAGAGCGTTTGACATGCGGAAACTGCGATATCTTCGGTATCGTTGTTGTTTCCAGCTGGGATATGCATTTGCAGTGATAATCTTCATGATTCTGCTGCTACAAGTGTGCAGAATCACCGAAATCGGTGTTTTCGTGCTATTGAATGCGAAAAACACGTTATCTGGTGTTTTCAGCACTCCACAGAGCGTTTGATATGCGGAAACTGCGATATCTTCGGTATCGTTGGTGTTGCCAGCTGAGATATGCATTTTCTACGATAATCTTCGAGTTTCTCTGTGACAAGTGTGCAGAATCACCGAAATCGCTGTTTTCGTGCTATTGAATGCGAAAAACACGTTTTCTGGTGTTTTCAGCACTCCACAGAGCGTTTGATATGCGGAAACTGCGATATCTTCGGTATCGTTGTTGTTTCCAGCTGAGATATGCATTTTCAGTGATAAGCTTCATGATTCAGCTGTTACAAGTGTGCAGGATCACCGAAATCGGTGTTTTCGTGCTATTGAATGCGAAAAACACGTTATCTGGTGTTTTCAGCACTCCACAGAGCGTTTGATATGCGGAAACTGCGATATCTTCGGTATCGTTGTTGTTTCCAGCTGAGATATGCATTTTCAGTGATAATCTTCATGATCATTCTGTTACAAGTGTGCAGAATCACCGAAATCGCTGTTTTCGTGCTTTTGAATGCGAAAAACACGTTTTCTGGTTTTTTCAGCACGCCACAGAGCGTTTGACATGCGGAAACTGCGATATCTTCGGTATCGTTGGGTTTCCCTCTGAGATATGCATTTTCAGTGATAATCTTCATGATTCTGCTGTTACAAGTGTGCAGAATCACCGAAATCGCTGTTTCGTGCTTTTGAATGCGAAAAACACGTTTTCTGGTGTTTTCAGCACTCGACAGTGCGTTTGATATGCGGAAACTGCGATATCTTCGGTATCGTTGTTGTTTCCAGCTGAGATATGCATTTTCAGTGATAATCTTCATGATTCTGCTGTTACAAGTGTGCAGAATCACCGAAATCGCTGTTTCGTGCTTTTGAATGCGAAAAACACGTTTTCTGGTGTTTTCAGCACTCGACAGTGCGTTTGATATGCGGAAACTGCGATATCTTCGGTATCGTTGTTGTTTCCAGCTGAGATATGCATTTTCTACGATAATCATCGAGTTTCTTCTGTGACAATTGTGCAGAATCACCGAAATCGCTGTTTTCGTGCTTTTGAATGCGAAAAACACGTTTTCTGGTGTTTTCAGCACTCCACAGTGCGTTTGACATGCGGAAACTGCGATATCTTCGGTATCGGTGGGTTTCCAGCTGAGATATGCATTTTCAGTGATAATCTTCATGATTCTGCTGTTACAAGTGTGCAGAATCACCGAAATCGCTGTTTTGGTGCTTTTGAATGCGAAAAACACGTTGTCTGGTGTTTTCAGCACGCCACAGAGCGTTTGACATGCGGAAACTGCCATATCTTCGGTATCGTTGGGTTTCCAGCTGAGATATGCATTTCCAGTGATAATCTTCATGATTCTGCTGTTACAAGTGTGCAGAATCACCGAAATCGCTGTTTTCGTGCTCTTGAATGCGAAAAACACGTTTTCTGGTGTTCTCAGCACGCCACAGAGCGTTTGACATGCGGAAACTGCGATATCTTCGGTATCGTTGGGTTTCCAGCTGAGATATGCATTTTCAGTGATAATCTTCATGATTCTGCTGTTACAAGTGTGCAGAATCACCGAAATCGCTGTTTTCGCGCTATTGATTGCGAAAAACACGTTTTCTGGTGTTTTCAGCACTCCACAGTGCGTTTGATATGCGGAAACTGCCATATCTTCGGTATCGTTGTTGCTTCCAGCAGATATATGCATTCTCAGTGATAATCTTTATGATTCTGCTGTAACAAGTGTGCAGAATCATCGAAATCGCTGTTTTCGTGCTATTGAATGCGAAAAACACGTTTTCTAGTGTTTTCAGCACCCGACAGTGCTTTTGATGTGCGGAAACAGGGATATCTTCGTTTTCGTGGGGTTTCCAGCTGAGATATGCATTTTCAGTGATAATCTTCATGATTCTGCTGTTACAAGTGTGCAGAATTACCGAAATCGCTGTTTTCGTGCTTTTGAATGCGAAAAACACGTTTTCTGGTGTTTTCAGCACGCCACAGAGCGTTTGACATGCGGAAACTGCGATATCTTCGGTATCGTTGTTGTTTCCAGCTGGGATATGCATTTGCAGTGATAATCTTCATGATTCTGCTGCTACAAGTGTGCAGAATCACCGAAATCGGTGTTTTCGTGCTATTGAATGCGAAAAACACGTTATCTGGTGTTTTCAGCACTCCACAGAGCGTTTGATATGCGGAAACTGCGATATCTTCGGTATCGTTGGTGTTGCCAGCTGAGATATGCATTTTCTACGATAATCTTCGAGTTTCTCTGTGACAAGTGTGCAGAATCACCGAAATCGCTGTTTTCGTGCTATTGAATGCGAAAAACACGTTTTCTGGTGTTTTCAGCACTCCACAGAGCGTTTGATATGCGGAAACTGCGATATCTTCGGTATCGTTGTTGTTTCCAGCTGAGATATGCATTTTCAGTGATAAGCTTCATGATTCAGCTGTTACAAGTGTGCAGGATCACCGAAATCGGTGTTTTCGTGCTATTGAATGCGAAAAACACGTTATCTGGTGTTTTCAGCACTCCACAGAGCGTTTGATATGCGGAAACTGCGATATCTTCGGTATCGTTGTTGTTTCCAGCTGAGATATGCATTTTCAGTGATAATCTTCATGATCATGCTGTTACAAGTGTGCAGAATCACCGAAATCGCTGTTTTCGTGCTTTTGAATGCGAAAAACACGTTTTCTGGTTTTTTCAGCACGCCACAGAGCGTTTGACATGCGGAAACTGCGATATCTTCGGTATCGTTGGGTTTCCCTCTGAGATATGCATTTTCAGTGATAATCTTCATGATTCTGCTGTTACAAGTGTGCAGAATCACCGAAATCGCTGTTTCGTGCTTTTGAATGCGAAAAACACGTTTTCTGGTGTTTTCAGCACTCGACAGTGCGTTTGATATGCGGAAACTGCGATATCTTCGGTATCGTTGTTGTTTCCAGCTGAGATATGCATTTTCAGTGATAATCTTCATGATTCTGCTGTTACAAGTGTGCAGAATCACCGAAATCGCTGTTTCGTGCTTTTGAATGCGAAAAACACGTTTTCTGGTGTTTTCAGCACTCGACAGTGCGTTTGATATGCGGAAACTGCGATATCTTCGGTATCGTTGTTGTTTCCAGCTGAGATATGCATTTTCTACGATAATCATCGAGTTTCTTCTGTGACAATTGTGCAGAATCACCGAAATCGCTGTTTTCGTGCTTTTGAATGCGAAAAACACGTTTTCTGGTGTTTTCAGCACTCCACAGTGCGTTTGACATGCGGAAACTGCGATATCTTCGGTATCGGTGGGTTTCCAGCTGAGATATGCATTTTCAGTGATAATCTTCATGATTCTGCTGTTACAAGTGTGCAGAATCACCGAAATCGCTGTTTTGGTGCTTTTGAATGCGAAAAACACGTTTTCTGGTGTTTTCAGCACGCCACAGAGCGTTTGACATGCGGAAACTGCCATATCTACGGTATCGTTGGGTTTCCAGCTGAGATATGCATTTCCAGTGATAATCTTCATGATTCTGCTGTTACAAGTGTGCAGAATCACCGAAATCGCTGTTTTCGTGCTCTTGAATGCGAAAAACACGTTTTCTGGTGTTCTCAGCACGCCACAGAGCGTTTGACATGCGGAAACTGCGATATCTTCGGTATCGTTGGGTTTCCAGCTGAGATATGCATTTTCAGTGATAATCTTCATGATTCTGCTGTTACAAGTGTGCAGAATCACCGAAATCGCTGTTTTCGCGCTATTGATTGCGAAAAACACGTTTTCTGGTGTTTTCAGCACTCCACAGTGCGTTTGATATGCGGAAACTGCCATATCTTCGGTATCGTTGTTGCTTCCAGCAGATATATGCATTCTCAGTGATAATCTTTATGATTCTGCTGTAACAAGTGTGCAGAATCATCGAAATCGCTGTTTTCGTGCTATTGAATGCGAAAAACACGTTTTCTAGTGTTTTCAGCACCCGACAGTGCTTTTGATGTGCGGAAACAGGGATATCTTCGTTTTCGTGGGGTTTCCAGCTGAGATATGCATTTTCAGTGATAATCTTCATGATTCTGCTGTTACAAGTGTGCAGAATTACCGAAATCGCTGTTTTCGTGCTTTTGAATGCGAAAAACACGTTTTCTGGTGTTTTCAGCACGCCACAGAGCGTTTGACATGCGGAAACTGCGATATCTTCGGTATCGTTGTTGTTTCCAGCTGGGATATGCATTTGCAGTGATAATCTTCATGATTCTGCTGCTACAAGTGTGCAGAATCACCGAAATCGGTGTTTTCGTGCTATTGAATGCGAAAAACACGTTATCTGGTGTTTTCAGCACTCCACAGAGCGTTTGATATGCGGAAACTGCGATATCTTCGGTATCGTTGGTGTTGCCAGCTGAGATATGCATTTTCTACGATAATCTTCGAGTTTCTCTGTGACAAGTGTGCAGAATCACCGAAATCGCTGTTTTCGTGCTATTGAATGCGAAAAACACGTTTTCTGGTGTTTTCAGCACTCCACAGAGCGTTTGATATGCGGAAACTGCGATATCTTCGGTATCGTTGTTGTTTCCAGCTGAGATATGCATTTTCAGTGATAAGCTTCATGATTCAGCTGTTACAAGTGTGCAGGATCACCGAAATCGGTGTTTTCGTGCTATTGAATGCGAAAAACACGTTATCTGGTGTTTTCAGCACTCCACAGAGCGTTTGATATGCGGAAACTGCGATATCTTCGGTATCGTTGTTGTTTCCAGCTGAGATATGCATTTTCAGTGATAATCTTCATGATCATTCTGTTACAAGTGTGCAGAATCACCGAAATCGCTGTTTTCGTGCTTTTGAATGCGAAAAACACGTTTTCTGGTTTTTTCAGCACGCCACAGAGCGTTTGACATGCGGAAACTGCGATATCTTCGGTATCGTTGGGTTTCCCTCTGAGATATGCATTTTCAGTGATAATCTTCATGATTCTGCTGTTACAAGTGTGCAGAATCACCGAAATCGCTGTTTCGTGCTTTTGAATGCGAAAAACACGTTTTCTGGTGTTTTCAGCACTCGACAGTGCGTTTGATATGCGGAAACTGCGATATCTTCGGTATCGTTGTTGTTTCCAGCTGAGATATGCATTTTCAGTGATAATCTTCATGATTCTGCTGTTACAAGTGTGCAGAATCTCCGAAATCGCTGTTTCGTGCTTTTGAATGCGAAAAACACGTTTTCTGGTGTTTTCAGCACTCGACAGTGCGTTTGATATGCGGAAACTGAGATATCTTCGGTATCGTTGTTGTTTCCAGCTGAGATATGCATTTTCTACGATAATCATCGAGTTTCTTCTGTGACAATTGTGCAGAATCACCGAAATCGCTGTTTTCGTGCTTTTGAATGCGAAAAACACGTTTTCTGGTGTTTTCAGCACTCCACAGTGCGTTTGACATGCGGAAACTGCGATATCTTCGGTATCGGTGGGTTTCCAGCTGAGATATGCATTTTCAGTGATAATCTTCATGATTCTGCTGTTACAAGTGTGCAGAATCACCGAAATCGCTGTTTTGGTGCTTTTGAATGCGAAAAACACGTTTTCTGGTGTTTTCAGCACGCCACAGAGCGTTTGACATGCGGAAACTGCCATATCTTCGGTATCGTTGGGTTTCCAGCTGAGATATGCATTTCCAGTGATAATCTTCATGATTCTGCTGTTACAAGTGTGCAGAATCACCGAAATCGCTGTTTTCGTGCTCTTGAATGCGAAAAACACGTTTTCTGGTGTTCTCAGCACGCCACAGAGCGTTTGACATGCGGAAACTGCGATATCTTCGGTATCGTTGGGTTTCCAGCTGAGATATGCATTTTCAGTGATAATCTTCATGATTCTGCTGTTACAAGTGTGCAGAATCACCGAAATCGCTGTTTTCGCGCTATTGATTGCGAAAAACACGTTTTCTGGTGTTTTCAGCACTCCACAGTGCGTTTGATATGCGGAAACTGCCATATCTTCGGTATCGTTGTTGCTTCCAGCAGATATATGCATTCTCAGTGATAATCTTTATGATTCTGCTGTAACAAGTGTGCAGAATCATCGAAATCGCTGTTTTCGTGCTATTGAATGCGAAAAACACGTTTTCTAGTGTTTTCAGCACCCGACAGTGCTTTTGATGTGCGGAAACAGGGATATCTTCGTTTTCGTGGGGTTTCCAGCTGAGATATGCATTTTCAGTGATAATCTTCATGATTCTGCTGTTACAAGTGTGCAGAATTACCGAAATCGCTGTTTTCGTGCTTTTGAATGCGAAAAACACGTTTTCTGGTGTTTTCAGCACGCCACAGAGCGTTTGACATGCGGAAACTGCGATATCTTCGGTATCGTTGTTGTTTCCAGCTGGGATATGCATTTGCAGTGATAATCTTCATGATTCTGCTGCTACAAGTGTGCAGAATCACCGAAATCGGTGTTTTCGTGCTATTGAATGCGAAAAACACGTTATCTGGTGTTTTCAGCACTCCACAGAGCGTTTGATATGCGGAAACTGCGATATCTTCGGTATCGTTGGTGTTGCCAGCTGAGATATGCATTTTCTACGATAATCTTCGAGTTTCTCTGTGACAAGTGTGCAGAATCACCGAAATCGCTGTTTTCGTGCTATTGAATGCGAAAAACACGTTTTCTGGTGTTTTCAGCACTCCACAGAGCGTTTGATATGCGGAAACTGCGATATCTTCGGTATCGTTGTTGTTTCCAGCTGAGATATGCATTTTCAGTGATAAGCTTCATGATTCAGCTGTTACAAGTGTGCAGGATCACCGAAATCGTTGTTTTCGTGCTATTGAATGCGAAAAACACGTTATCTGGTGTTTTCAGCACTCCACAGAGCGTTTGATATGCGGAAACTGCGATATCTTCGGTATCGTTGTTGTTTCCAGCTGAGATATGCATTTTCAGTGATAATCTTCATGATCATTCTGTTACAAGTGTGCAGAATCACCGAAATCGCTGTTTTCGTGCTTTTGAATGCGAAAAACACGTTTTCTGGTTTTTTCAGCACGCCACAGAGCGTTTGACATGCGGAAACTGCGATATCTTCGGTATCGTTGGGTTTCCCTCTGAGATATGCATTTTCAGTGATAATCTTCATGATTCTGCTGTTACAAGTGTGCAGAATCACCGAAATCGCTGTTTCGTGCTTTTGAATGCGAAAAACACGTTTTCTGGTGTTTTCAGCACTCGACAGTGCGTTTGATATGCGGAAACTGCGATATCTTCGGTATCGTTGTTGTTTCCAGCTGAGATATGCATTTTCAGTGATAATCTTCATGATTCTGCTGTTACAAGTGTGCAGAATCTCCGAAATCGCTGTTTCGTGCTTTTGAATGCGAAAAACACGTTTTCTGGTGTTTTCAGCACTCGACAGTGCGTTTGATATGCGGAAACTGAGATATCTTCGGTATCGTTGTTGTTTCCAGCTGAGATATGCATTTTCTACGATAATCATCGAGTTTCTTCTGTGACAATTGTGCAGAATCACCGAAATCGCTGTTTTCGTGCTTTTGAATGCGAAAAACACGTTTTCTGGTGTTTTCAGCACTCCACAGTGCGTTTGACATGCGGAAACTGCGATATCTTCGGTATCGGTGGGTTTCCAGCTGAGATATGCATTTTCAGTGATAATCTTCATGATTCTGCTGTTACAAGTGTGCAGAATCACCGAAATCGCTGTTTTGGTGCTTTTGAATGCGAAAAACACGTTTTCTGGTGTTTTCAGCACGCCACAGAGCGTTTGACATGCGGAAACTGCCATATCTTCGGTATCGTTGGGTTTCCAGCTGAGATATGCATTTCCAGTGATAATCTTCATGATTCTGCTGTTACAAGTGTGCAGAATCACCGAAATCGCTGTTTTCGTGCTCTTGAATGCGAAAAACACGTTTTCTGGTGTTCTCAGCACGCCACAGAGCGTTTGACATGCGGAAACTGCGATATCTTCGGTATCGTTGGGTTTCCAGCTGAGATATGCATTTTCAGTGATAATCTTCATGATTCTGCTGTTACAAGTGTGCAGAATCACCGAAATCGCTGTTTTCGCGCTATTGATTGCGAAAAACACGTTTTCTGGTGTTTTCAGCACTCCACAGTGCGTTTGATATGCGGAAACTGCCATATCTTCGGTATCGTTGTTGCTTCCAGCAGATATATGCATTCTCAGTGATAATCTTTATGATTCTGCTGTAACAAGTGTGCAGAATCATCGAAATCGCTGTTTTCGTGCTATTGAATGCGAAAAACACGTTTTCTAGTGTTTTCAGCACCCGACAGTGCTTTTGATGTGCGGAAACAGGGATATCTTCGTTTTCGTGGGGTTTCCAGCTGAGATATGCATTTTCAGTGATAATCTTCATGATTCTGCTGTTACAAGTGTGCAGAATTACCGAAATCGCTGTTTTCGTGCTTTTGAATGCGAAAAACACGTTTTCTGGTGTTTTCAGCACGCCACAGAGCGTTTGACATGCGGAAACTGCGATATCTTCGGTATCGTTGTTGTTTCCAGCTGGGATATGCATTTGCAGTGATAATCTTCATGATTCTGCTGCTACAAGTGTGCAGAATCACCGAAATCGGTGTTTTCGTGCTATTGAATGCGAAAAACACGTTATCTGGTGTTTTCAGCACTCCACAGAGCGTTTGATATGCGGAAACTGCGATATCTTCGGTATCGTTGGTGTTGCCAGCTGAGATATGCATTTTCTACGATAATCTTCGAGTTTCTCTGTGACAAGTGTGCAGAATCACCGAAATCGCTGTTTTCGTGCTATTGAATGCGAAAAACACGTTTTCTGGTGTTTTCAGCACTCCACAGAGCGTTTGATATGCGGAAACTGCGATATCTTCGGTATCGTTGTTGTTTCCAGCTGAGATATGCATTTTCAGTGATAAGCTTCATGATTCAGCTGTTACAAGTGTGCAGGATCACCGAAATCGGTGTTTTCGTGCTATTGAATGCGAAAAACACGTTATCTGGTGTTTTCAGCACTCCACAGAGCGTTTGATATGCGGAAACTGCGATATCTTCGGTATCGTTGTTGTTTCCAGCTGAGATATGCATTTTCAGTGATAATCTTCATGATCATGCTGTTACAAGTGTGCAGAATCACCGAAATCGCTGTTTTCGTGCTTTTGAATGCGAAAAACACGTTTTCTGGTTTTTTCAGCACGCCACAGAGCGTTTGACATGCGGAAACTGCGATATCTTCGGTATCGTTGGGTTTCCCTCTGAGATATGCATTTTCAGTGATAATCTTCATGATTCTGCTGTTACAAGTGTGCAGAATCACCGAAATCGCTGTTTCGTGCTTTTGAATGCGAAAAACACGTTTTCTGGTGTTTTCAGCACTCGACAGTGCGTTTGATATGCGGAAACTGCGATATCTTCGGTATCGTTGTTGTTTCCAGCTGAGATATGCATTTTCAGTGATAATCTTCATGATTCTGCTGTTACAAGTGTGCAGAATCACCGAAATCGCTGTTTCGTGCTTTTGAATGCGAAAAACACGTTTTCTGGTGTTTTCAGCACTCGACAGTGCGTTTGATATGCGGAAACTGCGATATCTTCGGTATCGTTGTTGTTTCCAGCTGAGATATGCATTTTCTACGATAATCATCGAGTTTCTTCTGTGACAAGTGTGCAGAATCACCTAAATCGCTGTTTTCGTGCTTTTGAATGCGAAAAACACGTTTTCTGGTGTTTTCAGCACTCCACAGTGCGTTTGACATGCGGAAACTGCGATATCTTCGGTATCGGTGGGTTTCCAGCTGAGATATGCATTTTCAGTGATAATCTTCATGATTCTGCTGTTACAAGTGTGCAGAATCACCGAAATCGCTGTTTTGGTGCTTTTGAATGCGAAAAACACGTTTTCTGGTGTTTTCAGCACGCCACAGAGCGTTTGACATGCGGAAACTGCCATATCTTCGGTATCGTTGGGTTTCCAGCTGAGATATGCATTTCCAGTGATAATCTTCATGATTCTGCTGTTACAAGTGTGCAGAATCACCGAAATCGCTGTTTTCGTGCTCTTGAATGCGAAAAACACGTTTTCTGGTGTTCTCAGCACGCCACAGAGCGTTTGACATGCGGAAACTGCGATATCTTCGGTATCGTTGGGTTTCCAGCTGAGATATGCATTTTCAGTGATAATCTTCATGATTCTGCTGTTACAAGTGTGCAGTATCACCGAAATCGCTGTTTTCGTGCTTTTGAATGCGAAAAACACGTTTTCTGGTGTGCTCAGCACGCCACAGAGCGTTTGACATGCGGAAACTGCGATATCTTCGGTATCGTTGGGTTTCCAGCTGAGATATGCATTTTCAGTGATAATCTTCATGATTCTGCTGTTACAAGTGTGCAGAATCACCGAAATCGCGGATTTCGTGCTCTTGAATGCGAAAAACACGTTTTCTGGTGGTCTCAGCACGCCACAGAGCGTTTGACATGCGGAAACTGCGATATCTTCGGTATTGTTGGGTTTCCAGCTGAGATATGCATTTTCAGTGATAATCTTCATGATTCTGCTGTTACAAGTGTGCAGAATCACCGAAATCGCTGTTTTCGTGCTATTGAATGCGAAAGACACGTTTTCTGGAGTTTTGAGCACGCCACAGAGCGTTTGACATGCGGAAACTGCGATATCTTCGGTATCGTTGGGTTTCCGGCTGAGATATGCATTTTCAGTGATAATCTTTATGATTCTGCTGTTACAAGTGCGCAGAATCACCGAAATCGCTGTTTTCGTGCTATTGAATGCGAAAAACACGTTTTCTGGTGTTTTCAGCACTCCACAGTGCGCTTGATATGCGGAAACTGCGATATCTTCGGTATCGTCGTTGTTTGCAGCTGAGATTTGCATTTTCTACGACAATCTTCGAGTTTCTTCTGTGACAAGTGTGCAGAATCACCGAAATCGCTGTTTTCCTGCTATTGAATGCGAAAACCACGTTTTCTGGTGTTTTCAGCACTCCACAGTGCGTTTGATATGCGGAAACTGTCATACCTTCGGTATCGTTGTTGTTTCCAGCTGAGATATGCATTTTCAATGATAATCTTCATGATTCTGCTGTTACAAGTGTGCAGAATCACCGAAATCGCTGTTTTCGTGCTTTTGAATGCGAAAAACACGTTTTCTGGTGTTTTCAGCACGCCACAGGGCGTTTGACATGCGGAAACTGCGATATCTTCGGTATCGTTGTTGTTTCCAGCTGAGATATGCATTTTCAGTGATAATCTTCATGATTCTGCTGTTACAAGTGTGCAGAATCACCGAAATCGCTGTTTTCGTGCTTTTGAATGCGAAAAACACGTTTTCTGGTGTTTTCAGCACGCCACAGAGCGTTTGACATGCGGAAACTGCGATATCTTCGGTATCGTAGGGTTTCCAGCTGAGATATGCATTTTCAGTGATAATCTTCATGATTCTGCTGTTACAAGTGTGCAGAATCACCGAAATCGCTGTTTTGGTGCTTTTGAATGCGAAAAACATGTTTTCTGGTGTTTTCAGCACGCCACAGAGCGTTTGACATGCGGAAACTGCCATATCTTCGGTATCGTTGGGTTTCCAGCTGAGATATGCATTTTCAATGATAATCTTCATGATTCTGCTGTTACAAGTGTGCAGAATCACCGAAATCGCTGTTTTTGTGCTATTGAATGCGAAAAACATGTTTCCTGGTGATTTCAGCACTCCACAGAGCGTTTGACATGCGGAAACTGCGATATCTTCGGTATCGTTGGGTTTCCAGCTGAGATATGCATTTCCAGTGATAATCTTCATGATTCTGCTGTTACAAGTGTGCAGAATCACCGAAATCGCTGTTTTCGTGCTCTTGAATGCGAAAAACATGTTTTCTGGTGTTTTCAGCACTCCACAGAGCGTTTGACATGCGGAAACTGCGATATCTTCGGTATCGTTGGGTTTCCAGCTGAGATATGCATTTTCAGTGATAATCTTCATGATTCTGCTGTTACAAGTGTGCAGAATCACCGAAATCGCTGTTTTCGTGCTTTTGAATGCGAAAAACACGTTTTCTGGTGTTTTCAGCACGCCACAGAGCGTTTGACATGCGGAAACTGCGATATCTTCGGTATCGTTGTTGTTTCCAGCTGAGATATGCATTTTCAGTGATAATCTTCATGATTCTGCTGTTACAAGTGTGCAGAATCACCGAAATCGCTGTTTTCGTGCTTTTGAATGCGAAAAACACGTTTTTTGGTGTTTTCA